>OY292358.1:2500-2402500 GCA_958496195.1 Timandra comae
AACCTAACCTAACCTAACCTAACCTAACCTAACCTAACCTAACCTAACCTAACCTAACCTAACCTAACCTAACCTAACCTAACCTAACCTAACCTAACCTAACCTAACCTAACCTAACCTAACCTAACCTAACCTAACCTAACCTAACCTAACCTAACCTAACCTAACCTAACCTAACCTAACCTAACCTAACCTAACCTAACCTAACCTAACCTAACCTAACCTAACCTAACCTAACCTAACCTAACCTAACCTAACCTAACCTAACCTAACCTAACCTAACCTAACCTAACCTAACCTAACCTAACCTAACCTAACCTAACCTAACCTAACCTAACCTAACCTAACCTAACCTAACCTAACCTAACCTAACCTAACCTAACCTAACCTAACCTAACCTAACCTAACCTAACCTAACCTAACCTAACCTAACCTAACCTAACCTAACCTAACCTAACCTAACCTAACCTAACCTAACCTAACCTAACCTAACCTAACCTAACCTAACCTAACCTAACCTAACCTAACCTAACCTAACCTAACCTAACCTAACCTAACCTAACCTAACCTAACCTAACCTAACCTAACCTAACCTAACCTAACCTAACCTAACCTAACCTAACCTAACCTAACCTAACCTAACCTAACCTAACCTAACCTAACCTAACCTAACCTAACCTAACCTAACCTAACCTAACCTAACCTAACCTAACCTAACCTAACCTAACCTAACCTAACCTAACCTAACCTAACCTAACCTAACCTAACCTAACCTAACCTAACCTAACCTAACCTAACCTAACCTAACCTAACCTAACCTAACCTAACCTAACCTAACCTAACCTAACCTAACCTAACCTAACCTAACCTAACCTAACCTAACCTAACCTAACCTAACCTAACCTAACCTAACCTAACCTAACCTAACCTAACCTAACCTAACCTAACCTAACCTAACCTAACCTAACCTAACCTAACCTAACCTAACCTAACCTAACCTAACCTAACCTAACCTAACCTAACCTAACCTAACCTAACCTAACCTAACCTAACCTAACCTAACCTAACCTAACCTAACCTAACCTAACCTAACCTAACCTAACCTAACCTAACCTAACCTAACCTAACCTAACCTAACCTAACCTAACCTAACCTAACCTAACCTAACCTAACCTAACCTAACCTAACCTAACCTAACCTAACCTAACCTAACCTAACCTAACCTAACCTAACCTAACCTAACCTAACCTAACCTAACCTAACCTAACCTAACCTAACCTAACCTAACCTAACCTAACCTAACCTAACCTAACCTAACCTAACCTAACCTAACCTAACCTAACCTAACCTAACCTAACCTAACCTAACCTAACCTAACCTAACCTAACCTAACCTAACCTAACCTAACCTAACCTAACCTAACCTAACCTAACCTAACCTAACCTAACCTAACCTAACCTAACCTAACCTAACCTAACCTAACCTAACCTAACCTAACCTAACCTAACCTAACCTAACCTAACCTAACCTAACCTAACCTAACCTAACCTAACCTAACCTAACCTAACCTAACCTAACCTAACCTAACCTAACCTAACCTAACCTAACCTAACCTAACCTAACCTAACCTAACCTAACCTAACCTAACCTAACCTAACCTAACCTAACCTAACCTAACCTAACCTAACCTAACCTAACCTAACCTAACCTAACCTAACCTAACCTAACCTAACCTAACCTAACCTAACCTAACCTAACCTAACCTAACCTAACCTAACCTAACCTAACCTAACCTAACCTAACCTAACCTAACCTAACCTAACCTAACCTAACCTAACCTAACCTAACCTAACCTAACCTAACCTAACCTAACCTAACCTAACCTAACCTAACCTAACCTAACCTAACCTAACCTAACCTAACCTAACCTAACCTAACCTAACCTAACCTAACCTAACCTAACCTAACCTAACCTAACCTAACCTAACCTAACCTAACCTAACCTAACCTAACCTAACCTAACCTAACCTAACCTAACCTAACCTAACCTAACCTAACCTAACCTAACCTAACCTAACCTAACCTAACCTAACCTAACCTAACCTAACCTAACCTAACCTAACCTAACCTAACCTAACCTAACCTAACCTAACCTAACCTAACCTAACCTAACCTAACCTAACCTAACCTAACCTAACCTAACCTAACCTAACCTAACCTAACCTAACCTAACCTAACCTAACCTAACCTAACCTAACCTAACCTAACCTAACCTAACCTAACCTAACCTAACCTAACCTAACCTAACCTAACCTAACCTAACCTAACCTAACCTAACCTAACCTAACCTAACCTAACCTAACCTAACCTAACCTAACCTAACCTAACCTAACCTAACCTAACCTAACCTAACCTAACCTAACCTAACCTAACCTAACCTAACCTAACCTAACCTAACCTAACCTAACCTAACCTAACCTAACCTAACCTAACCTAACCTAACCTAACCTAACCTAACCTAACCTAACCTAACCTAACCTAACCTAACCTAACCTAACCTAACCTAACCTAACCTAACCTAACCTAACCTAACCTAACCTAACCTAACCTAACCTAACCTAACCTAACCTAACCTAACCTAACCTAACCTAACCTAACCTAACCTAACCTAACCTAACCTAACCTAACCTAACCTAACCTAACCTAACCTAACCTAACCTAACCTAACCTAACCTAACCTAACCTAACCTAACCTAACCTAACCTAACCTAACCTAACCTAACCTAACCTAACCTAACCTAACCTAACCTAACCTAACCTAACCTAACCTAACCTAACCTAACCTAACCTAACCTAACCTAACCTAACCTAACCTAACCTAACCTAACCTAACCTAACCTAACCTAACCTAACCTAACCTAACCTAACCTAACCTAACCTAACCTAACCTAACCTAACCTAACCTAACCTAACCTAACCTAACCTAACCTAACCTAACCTAACCTAACCTAACCTAACCTAACCTAACCTAACCTAACCTAACCTAACCTAACCTAACCTAACCTAACCTAACCTAACCTAACCTAACCTAACCTAACCTAACCTAACCTAACCTAACCTAACCTAACCTAACCTAACCTAACCTAACCTAACCTAACCTAACCTAACCTAACCTAACCTAACCTAACCTAACCTAACCTAACCTAACCTAACCTAACCTAACCTAACCTAACCTAACCTAACCTAACCTAACCTAACCTAACCTAACCTAACCTAACCTAACCTAACCTAACCTAACCTAACCTAACCTAACCTAACCTAACCTAACCTAACCTTTTTTTTTTTTTTTTTATACTCGGGAAACCCATTTACGGGTCCCCGCCGCAAGCAGCGGGGTATGTCGGACTCGCCGCCACCAGAGGACGTAGAGGTGGCGGAATACCGACTAAAACCCGAGTTCTGATACGCCAGCGCGCGTTTGGCCGGGGACATGGGACATAGCATCCCGCATTACTCCACATCCCCGACCGCGCATTGCCGTTTTCCGGCGTCATCTTTGGCGTAAGCGCCAGACTCTCGTGACACGCAGATATTCGCGCGCGTCGCCTCAGAGGTCTATGGAGTGGGCAGCCAACCGCCCTCCGCGTGGGCCACCCAGACCTCTGTCACGAGGTTGGCGGGGCTTATTGCGCGCCGTTTTCGCGACTACAGGTCGGGTCAGAGACCGGACCCTCTCCTGCATCTTCCATGGCCTCAGGGGCCGGGACGCGGGCCGGTTGTTGCCCGCTTTTCGCCTTGGAGCGGGGAGGAGTGCAGGCTTTGCTGCCCACTCTGTGCCCCGCTGGTCTACCGGCTGCTTGGCAGAGACTGCAGTTTGGAGCCGCCTCACAAGTAACGGCCTTATGGCCAGCTAGACCGCAGCGATAGCATAGGTCGCTGCGGTCGACTGCAGAGGTGCATTTGCACCGGAAGTGGCCAGTTTCCTGGCACCTGAAACATCTCTGCAGTCTGGGCTGCAGCATCTTGACTCTTGCTGCAACCCAACCCACCAGGATCTTTCCTTTCGCCTCTAATTTCTTAGCCTCGGCCACAGGGCAGCGTGCCCATACAGAGCCGAAGCCAGAGGCGTTTCTGCGGATAATGCCGACCTTAATTGTGTCGGCAGTGCACCCCGTCTCTTTGGCGATCGCAGCGGCGACCTCTTCTTCGCTTACTGAGTCATCCAGGCCCGCGATGCGCAGCTCACTGCACTTTGTGGGCCTGGAGACTTTAATGTCCTCCTCGCCAAAAACCTCTCTGATTTTGGCGGCGAGAGTATCCGCTTGGGCGGAACTCGCAGCCCCGGGCAACTCGAAAATTCGAGCCCCTGTCGCCGCACTTCTCAGTTTGATCCCCGCAGAGATGCCGAGGCTGGGCAGGTCAATTTTGTTTTTAGCCTCCTTAATTACGTCTGCGTAAGTGAGGCCTTTACGCTCTCCTCCTGGCTGTATAGTTACAACCACCGCCGTGGTGCGTGGGGTGCGCACTTTGGGGACCTTCTTAGGCTCTTGGGCCTTTGTCGCTCTACCCGCGGGTGTAGCGTCTTTGGTGGCCGTCTTCTTGCCTCTCTTAACGACTTTCACCCATTCGCCTTCTGCGGGTGGGGTGTTTGTCGTTTGAGGCTGGGTAGATGGGCCAGGGGCTGAGATGGCGCCATCGTTTGCCACAACTTTTGTTGTCTTTCGACCCTTCTTCCTCTTAGACTTGCTCCGGGGTTCCGAAGTTGCTGGCCTTTGCGTCGGCTCGTCTAGCTGAGACGTTGCCGGAACGCTCGGAGCTTTGTCTGCTGCTAGTGGGGGTCGGGTTCGCTGAACCTCGTTCGCCGCGAATCTGGCATTCATCATGGTTCCGACCTCCACCATTATCCGCCTCATGTCCTCATCCGAGATGGAGGACTTAGTCGTCGTCGTCGGACGTTCAGCCTCTCTGGAGAGACGCATGTTTGCCTGCTCCTTTTTTATCTCTTCCAGTTGCCTCTGGAAGTTCGCCATTTCCGTCTTGAGCCTTTTATTCTCGGCTTCAAGTCGAGAGTTCTCCTCAGTGGCGGTCCGCAGACTTAGCTTCGACACTGCACCCTTAATGGAACTAGCAGCGTCCTTAAGTCCACGGACAAAAGTGCCTTTGAGGTTGGCGGACTTGGCAGCGACGTGGAGAATTAACTCCAAACTCTTTTGCACCTGCTCGCGGAGAGCGGCCGCCGTCTCCTCGTCCAGGTCTATATCCGGGGCGGACGAGAGCGAAAGAGAGCGGGCACGAGCCCTGTGCTCTTTCGCCATCTCCGCTACTTCCTTCTCGGCCTGGAGGCGAAGTTCTTCGTGCTCCAGGTCTATGAGGGCTTGTTTAGCCTTAGCGAGACCGACATATTCGCCCGTGGTGAGCGGTCGGCCTCTCCCTCTCGATGTTGTCGATACTTTTGTTTGAGGATGCGAGTCATCATTCGACGACTCCGACATCGTCCTCTTCCTCTCCAGACGGGAAGCATCAGTCTGGAATTTGCTGTAAGTCCGGGGGAGTCGATCTAGCACGACTCTCAGGCTTCGAACAGAGGTGTCCGAGCCCGAGGCCATCTCGATCTCCTCACATGGTTCGTCAATGAGAGCCTGATGACTCTCGGCGCTGATCTCACGACTAGCGCGACTGCCACTTCTTAACACTCGACCAATCCTGTCACCCTGGCCAGCGTTTTCCTCTCTGCCTTCTCGGCCCTCGCTTCTGCTTCTGCTCCTTTCTCTAGACGGGGGCAGTTGGCCTCTCCCGCGTTCGACATCCTTCACGGACTCTCCTTCGCTCACTACGTCCTTCTCGGACACTACGTCTACTCCGTCCTTCTCGGACACTGCATCAGTTTTGGGTTTGGATTTTGCACTTTTCATCTTGATCCCACGAGTAGTGGTGATATAAACGTCATCCCGGGCAGAGCACCGTACCAAACGGGAAAGTCTATATTTGCCGACACGGAGGGCGACAGGTATTCGTGCCGGAGGGGGGGCTTGCAGCAGCTGCACCAGCTACTACCCAGACCCTCGCCACCCCCCCCAAAAGCTTAGCCTTTAGGGTTTTTTCCCTGGGGTACCTCCCCCGCGGGCCGGCCAATTAAGGCAAGCCCACCAGCCCCGCGGAAGTTACGAGACATGACCGCCCCTATCCGCGGGTCCGGTTCGGCCGACGGTTGGCCGAAGCCTGTCCACCCGATCGAGCCCTCTCGACCGGGCGAACCCGCCGCCCTCGCCCGTCACCGCCGTTTACCGGAATAAGTCCGGGACGCCGGCCGGGCCCGCCCCGCCCAACAGTTGCCTGCTAGCCGGGGCCTCTCCTCCGCTGACTATTAGCCGTCGGCAGACCAGTCTCAATGACATGGCCCACCGACGTTGCCCAGGACGCACCACGTGGAGGTTGTCAGCACGCGCCCCAACCTAACCTAACCTAACCTAACCTAACCTAACCTAACCTAACCTAACCTAACCTAACCTAACCTAACCTAACCTAACCTAACCTAACCTAACCTAACCTAACCTAACCTAACCTAACCTAACCTAACCTAACCTAACCTAACCTAACCTAACCTAACCTAACCTAACCTAACCTAACCTAACCTAACCTAACCTAACCTAACCTAACCTAACCTAACCTAACCTAACCTAACCTAACCTAACCTAACCTAACCTAACCTAACCTAACCTAACCTAACCTAACCTAACCTAACCTAACCTAACCTAACCTAACCTAACCTAACCTAACCTAACCTAACCTAACCTAACCTAACCTAACCTAACCTAACCTAACCTAACCTAACCTAACCTAACCTAACCTAACCTAACCTAACCTAACCTAACCTAACCTAACCTAACCTAACCTAACCTAACCTAACCTAACCTAACCTAACCTAACCTAACCTAACCTAACCTAACCTAACCTAACCTAACCTAACCTAACCTAACCTAACCTAACCTAACCTAACCTAACCTAACCTAACCTAACCTAACCTAACCTAACCTAACCTAACCTAACCTAACCTAACCTAACCTAACCTAACCTAACCTAACCTAACCTAACCTAACCTAACCTAACCTAACCTAACCTAACCTAACCTAACCTAACCTAACCTAACCTAACCTAACCTAACCTAACCTAACCTAACCTAACCTAACCTAACCTAACCTAACCTAACCTAACCTAACCTAACCTAACCTAACCTAACCTAACCTAACCTAACCTAACCTAACCTAACCTAACCTAACCTAACCTAACCTAACCTAACCTAACCTAACCTAACCTAACCTAACCTAACCTAACCTAACCTAACCTAACCTAACCTAACCTAACCTAACCTAACCTAACCTAACCTAACCTAACCTAACCTAACCTAACCTAACCTAACCTAACCTAACCTAACCTAACCTAACCTAACCTAACCTAACCTAACCTAACCTAACCTAACCTAACCTAACCTAACCTAACCTAACCTTTTTTTTTTTTTTTTTTTTTTTTTTTTTTTTTTTTTTTTTTTTTTTTTTTTTTTTTTTTTTTTTTTTTTACGTTGGGAAAATGCGTTGAATCGCATACCACCGGAGCCGAGAACGGGAGGTGACTCCGGATGGTTATGTGGGGCTCTCCCCGCCTGAAGGGCGAGGCCTACCCACTAAAAACCCAACGAATTCCGTCCGCGTCTTGGATGGAGCGCCGCAGGATCCCTAGGGATTTCGACTGCAGGCGCCCCGACGCAGGACCCACACCGTGGCGCGGGCCCCAGACCGTACCGCTGGCGGACGAGGATCCCCCCAGACCCCCGCCCACGGTATTGGGGCATAGCCCCCAACCAAGGCCCCCCTCGCAAGAGGGAGGGCCGCGCGTGGCGCACGCGCATTCGGGCGATCCCCGAGGAGGGTGCCGTTCGCCGCCGTGTCCTAACTTCCCCGTCTATCCCTGTCTTCCCCGTCTTTCGGGCCGTTCCCTGCGTCGCCCGCTGCCCGGGAGGAAGGCTGCGGGGAGCGAGTACTAGGCCGTACTAAACCGGGTACTGGGAGGAACAAACGGGTACTGGGCGGAACGACGGGTACTGGTGGCCCCACTCCCGTGCAGTGGGAATCGTCGGCCGCAGCCGCAACCCACGGGCTTTCGCCCCGTCCTTACGGACCAACGCCCGCCCGTCACTGCCGTCATCCCGAATACGTCGGGGACGCCAGCCGGGCCCGCCCCGCCTAGCAGTGACCCAGGTTCAATACCCGGGACCCCTAGCCGAGGCCTCTCCTCCGCTGACTTTTAGCCGTCGGCGAGCTAGTCTCAGTGACATAGCCCGCCGCCGTTGCCCAGGACGCACCACGAGGAGGTAGTCAGCATAGCGCCCCAACCTAACCTAACCTTTTTTTTTTTTTTTTTTTTTTTTTTTTTTTTTACGTTGGGAAAATGCGTTGAATCGCATACCACCGGAGCCGAGAACGGGAGGTGACTCCGGATGGTTATGTGGGGCTCTCCCCGCCTGAAGGGCGAGGCCTACCCACTAAAAACCCAACGAATTCCGTCCGCGTCTTGGATGGAGCGCCGCAGGATCCCTAGGGACTTCAACTGCAGGCAACCTAACCTAACCTAACCTAACCTTTTTTTTTTTTTTTTTTTTTTTTTTAACGTTGGGAAAATGCGTTGAATCGCATACCACCGGAGCCGAGAACGGGAGGTGACTCCGGATGGTTATGTGGGGCTCTCCCCGCCTGAAGGGCGAGGCCTACCCACTAAAAACCCAACGAATTCCGTCCGCGTCTTGGATGGAGCGCCGCAGGATCCCTAGGGATTTCGACTGCAGGCGCCCCGACGCAGGACCCACACCGTGGCGCGGGCCCCAGACCGTACCGCTGGCGGACGAGGATCCCCCCAGACCCCCGCCCACGGTATTGGGGCATAGCCCCCAACCAAGGCCCCCCTCGCAAGAGGGAGGGCCGCGCGTGGCGCACGCGCAATCGGGCGATCCCCGAGGAGGGTGCCGTTCGCCGCCGTGTCCTAACTTCCCCGTCTATCCCTGTGTTCCCCGTCTTTCGGGCCGTTCCCTGCGTCGCCCGCTGCCCGGCCCAAGGCTGCGGGGAGCGAGTACTAGGCCGTACTAAACCGGGTACTGGGAGGAACAAACGGGTACTGGGCGGAACGACGGGTACTGGTGGCCCCACTCCCGTGCAATGGGGATCGTCGGCCGCAGCCGCAACCCACGGGCTTTCGCCCCGTCCTTACGGACCAACGCCCGCCCGTCACTGCCGTCATCCCGAATACGTCGGGGACGCCAGCCGGGCCCGCCCCGCCTAGCAGTTGCCCGGATTCTCCGGGACCCCTAGCCGAGGCCTCTCCTCCGCTGACTTTTAGCCGTCGGCGAGCTAGTCTCAGTGACATAGCCCGCCGCCGTTGCCCAGGACGCACCACGAGGAGGTAGTCAGCATAGCGCCCCAACCTAACCTAACCTTTTTTTTTTTTTTTTTTTTTTTTTTTTCACGGTGTGAAAACCTAACCTAACCTAACCTAACCTTTTTTTTTTTTTTTTTTTTTTTTTTTTTTTCACGGTGTGAAAATGCGTTAAATCGCATACCACCGGGAGCCGAGAATGGGAGGTGGCTCCCGGTGGTTATGTGGGGCTCTCCCCGCCAGAAGGGCGGGGCCTACCCACTAAAAACACACCGACTTCCGTCCGCGTCTCGTAGGGGTGCCGTAGGATCTGTGAAATTTCCACCACAGGCACCCCGACGCCGGGCCCGCACTAGTTTGTGTGCGGGCCCCCTCCCTGAACAGGGCGCCCCCGGAAGTGAGGGCGCCCTCCAGACCTTACCGTTTGCAGGCGAGGGCCCTCCCAGACCCCCGCCCACGGTAACGGGACTCAATCAGTCCCCAATCCCAGGCCCCCCTCGTAAAAAGGAGGGGGGCCGCGCGCGCCGGAACATGGCGCTATGCGCAGTCGGGCCACCCGTTTGGGGTCCCGACTAGTTACCCAACAGGGCATTGGGCCGCCCTGTTTGGGGGCGCGGGGGGGAAGTCGTGCTGGTAGCGCCTTCTCCGCCCCCCCGGCCTTCTCCTCCGCTGCGGGTCCACGGCCTCGGCCTCACGGGCCCGCTCGTTGGCCTCCTTCTGTAAGATGACCGTCTCACAGAAGGAGGCCACCGCTTCCCACTTCCTCTCGCTGTCCAACATTGCCGGTATCACGGCGGACAGCGAGAGGTCTCCACCAACTTCCGCCACCAGGGCCCGTCTCTCCGGGCCCCAGGCAGCGCACTCCGCGAAAGTGTGGCGCGCCGTATCCGTTGGCGCGCCGCATTCGTGGCAGGCCGGGGTTGCTTCCCGGCCCGCAATCCGGTGCAGGTACTCCCCGAAGCACCCGTGCCCGGAGAGTACCTGCGTGAGCCTGAAGCTCAGCTCCCCGTGCCGCCGATGCACCCACGGGGAGAGGTGGGGGCGGATTGCCGCCACCGTGTCCCGGCCGGCGACCGGCGACAGGAGAGCCTGTTCCCAACGCTCCAATAGGGAGTCTTGAGCCGTCTCCTTTACTCGGCGCATTTCGCCCACTGTAGGCCGGTGTCCGCGGGCTCTGGCGTCCCCCCTGTAGCGGTGGACCGCCGCTAGGACCTCCGCTTGGAGTTCCCAGGGCGGGTCCGCCGCCAGGAGGGTGGCCGCGGTCCACGAGACCGTCCGGTACGCCCTTATCGCCCGCACTGCTATGACCCGCTGCGGCCCATGCAGCAGGGTCTTGTTGCGGGCGTTTAGGGCGTCCACCCAGATCGGGGCGCCGTACATGGCCATACTCCGGATTATACCGGAGTACAGCCGACGGCACCTCGATCCCGGTCCCTTCAAGTTCGGTAGCAGCCTCGCGAGTGATGCGGCGGCTGCGACCAACTTCGGGGCCAATTGGGCAAAGTGGGCCCCGAAGTCCCACCTCCCGTCAAGGACTAGGCCCAGATACTTCATCTGGGCCTTTACCATAACTGTTTCGCCGAATAAGGCGATTTCCGCCTCCCTAGGCGGCCGTCTCCTTGGGCCGTGGAAAAGGAGGGCCTCCGTTTTCTCCACGGAGACCCTCAGGCCCAGGCTCTGGATCCGATCGACCACAACCGACACGGCGACGGTCGACCGGATCTTCACCTCATCCCAGCTCTCTCCCCGGGCTGTGACCAGGGTGTCATCGGCATAACACAGCACCCCTGTGCCCGGGAAGAGAGGACCTCGCAACACCCAGTTGAAACCGAGGTTCCATAGGATCGGCCCCAAGACCGACCCTTGTGGAACCCCGCACAAAACGCTGTGACGGTGCAACGCGCCGTCGCCTCCCTCCCACACTACTGTGCGGCCCCCCAAATATGACTTCAACAGCCTCCCAATATAAGGAGGCACTCCGTGGTACCGGAGCGCCTCAAGGATAGTCCAGAACGGGAGGCTGTTGAAAGCATTTTTAATATCGAGGGAGACCGCCAGCACGCACTCCCCTCTTTGGGTTGCCTCCTGCGTGAGGTCTTTTAACGACTTCAGGGCGTCGAGGGTCGACCGACCCGCCCTGAAGCCGTATTGTACCTCGGCCAAGTTTGGCCCCGTTCCCTCTAAATGGTGGACGAGACGGGCAGCGAGAACTCTCTCGAAGAGTTTGCCCATCTCGTCCAGCAACACGATCGGCCGATATGCCGAAGGGGAGTCTGCTGGCCTGCCCGCTTTGGGTATCAGGCACAGCCTCCCCTCCCTCCAGGTTTGCGGGAACTGTCCAGTACTTATACAAGCGTCGAACAGTTCCCGCATTTGCACTCCTAGGTGTTCCGAGGCGAGGTGGACAACACGCCTCGGAACGCCGTCCGGGCCCGGGGCCCTGCGGCCACCCCTGATGCGGCGGAGCACCATTTTCATCTCCCCGTCTGTGACGAGGGGAGGGGACTCCACCGCAACTTCCTCTGTCGGAGGGCACATCTGGAACGGGGCATACGTCCCCGCTCCAGTGGTCGACCCGACGGTCGGGGGGCTGGGGAACAGCTCCCCCACAACCCGCCTGAGGAGATCCGGCGGCAGGGATTCGGTAGCGGGGATGCCCAGAGCCTGCAGCTTTTTGCGCGCAGCTCTGTAGGGCCTTCCCCACGGGTACCGCTCCAGCTCCGCCAGGATCTCCTCCCTCGCCAGCGTCTTTGCGCGGCAGATGGCTAGCTGCAGGGTCTTTTTCGCCTCGCGATATAGACCCCGCAGCTCTTCCTCCAATTCCGGGTTCAGTCCGTTGCGACGACGGCAACGGACGTACTCCCGGCGCGCTCTATTGGCAGAAACCCGGAGTTCAGCTATCTCCGGGCTCCACCAATAGACAGCCCTCTTCCTCCGGAACGGACGCGCTTTTGGCATGGCGGCGGCGCAGACCCTGGTTAGGGCCTGCCGCATGCGACGCGCCAGCGCGTCCGGACACGACTCCTCCGGGGCGGCGTCAGCGGTCCACCGCTCGACTACCGCAGCCTCCCGCGCCATCTCCCGGTCCATTTTGGCCAGTGCCCAGCGCGGGAAGCAACTCGGGCCCCTTGGGGGGGCGGGGTCCTGTTGGAGGGGGGGAGACACTTCAAACCTTATATATCTGTGGTCTGAAAGTGTCTCCACCTCCTCCTCCACCTTCCACCCGTGCACCCTGCGCGCGATCGCGGGGGTGGCGAACGTTAGGTCCACCACGGACCCCCCACGCGACCGCACACAGGTGTGCACCGCCCCCCTGTTTAGAAGGGACAGCCCAGACTGGATCGACCAGACCTGGACTGCCCTTCCTCTCGGGTCCGTGGCCGGGTTGCCCCAGGCCACAGACTTGGCGTTGAAGTCGCCGAGAACAATTGTTGTCCCCGGCGACTGTCTTGCCGCGGCCACCCTGACGGAGTCGAGCCAGAGCTCGAACTCCGACAGGGGGCGATTGGGGGAGAAGTACACCCCAATCAGGGTGTATTCCCCGATCCCCACAACCACATACCCCGATCCCCTCTCCTTGACTGAGAGGGGTGGGCCATCCCCATCCAATGTTGTAACAGCCACCGAGCCATCCAAATCCCCCGCCCAATGAGAGTGCGGGGGGACAAAATACGGCTCGGCGACCACCCCCACTGAGATTTCCCACTCCGCCATGGACTGCAGGAAGAGGTCCTGCGCCCCGGCGGCGTGGTTCAGGTTACCCTGAAGGACTTTGAGGTGTCTTGTAATTTTGAGGTGTCTTGTAACTTTGAGGTGTCTTGTAAACCTTTTTTTTTTTTTTTTTTTTTTAACGTTGGGAAAATGCGTTGAATCGCATACCACCGGAGCCGAGAACGGGAGGTGACTCCGGATGGTTATGTGGGGCTCTCCCCGCCTGAAGGGCGAGGCCTACCCACTAAAAACCCAACGAATTCCGTCCGCGTCTTGGATGGAGCGCCGCAGGATCCCTAGGGATTTCGACTGCAGGCGCCCCGACGCAGGACCCACACCGTGGCGCGGGCCCCAGACCGTACCGCTGGCGGACGAGGATCCCCCCAGACCCCCGCCCACGGTATTGGGGCATAGCCCCCAACCAAGGCCCCCCTCGCAAGAGGGAGGGCCGCGCGTGGCGCACGCGCAATCGGGCGATCCCCGAGGAGGGTGCCGTTCGCCGCCATGTCCTAACTTCCCCGTCCATCCCTGTCTTCCCCGTCTTTCGGGCCGTTCCCTGCGTCGCCCGCTGCCCGGCCCAAGGCTGCGGGGAGCGAGTACTAGGCCGTACTAAACCGGGTACTAGGAGGAACAGACAGGTACTGGGCGGAACGACGGGTACTGGTGGCCCCACTCCCGTGCAATGAGGATCGTCGGCCGCAGCCGCAACCCATGGGCTCTCGCCCCGTCCTTACGGACCAACGCCCGCCCGTCACTGCCGTCATCCCGAATACGTCGGGGACGCCAGCCGGGCCCGCCCCGCCTAGCAGTTGCCCGGATTCTCCGGGACCCCTAGCCGAGGCCTCTCCTCCGCTGACTTTTAGCCGTCGGCGAGCTAGTCTCAGTGACATAGCCCGCCGCCGTTGCCCAGGACGCACCACGAGGAGGTAGTCAGCATAGCGCCCCTGTCTTGTAAACCTAACCTAACCTTTTTTTTTTTTTTTTTTTTTAACGGTGTGAAAATGCGTTAAATCGCATACCACCGGGAGCCGAGACTGGGAGGTGGCTCCCGGTGGTTATGTGGGGCTCTCCCCGCCTGAAGGGCGAGGCCTACCCACTAAAAACCCAACGAATTCCGTCCGCGTCTTGGATGGAGCGCCGCAGGATCCCTAGGGACTTCAACTGCAGGCGCCCCGACGCAGGACCCACACCGTGGCGCGGGCCCCAGACCATACCGCTGGCGGACGAGGATCCCCCCAGACCCCCGCCCACGGTATTGGGGCATAGCCCCCAACCAAGGCCCCCCTCGCAAGAGGGAGGGCCGCGCGTGGCGCACGCGCAATCGGGCGATCCCCGAGGAGGGTGCCGTTCGCCGCCATGTCCTAACTTCCCCGTCCATCCCTGTGTTCCCCGTCTTTCGGGCCGTTCCCTGCGTCGCCCGCTGCCCGGGAGGAAGGCTGCGGGGAGCGAGTACTAGGCCGTACTAAACCGGGTACTGGGAGGAACAGACAGGTACTGGGCGGAACGACGGGTACTGGTGGCCCCACTCCCGTGCAAGGGGATCGTCGGCCGCAGCCGCAACCCACGGGCTTTCGCCCCGTCCTTACGGACCAACGCCCGCCCGTCACTGCCGTCATCCCGAATACGTCGGGGACGCCAGCCGGGCCCGCCCCGCCTAGCAGTTGCCCGGATTCTCCGGGACCCCTAGCCGAGGCCTCTCCTCCGCTGACTTTTAGCCGTCGGCGAGCTAGTCTCAGTGACATAGCCCGCCGCCGTTGCCCAGGACGCACCACGAGGAGGTAGTCAGCATAGCGCCAACCTTTTTTTTTTTTTTTTTTTTTTTTTTTTTTTTTTTTTACTTTGGGAAAATGCGTTGAATCGCATACCACCGGGAGCCGAGAACGGGAGGTGACTCCCAGGTGGTTATGTGGGGCTCTCCCCGCCTGAAGGGCGGGGCCTACCCACTAAAAACCCAAAGACTTCCGTCCGCGTCTCGTAGGGGTGCCGTAGGATCTTGTAAAATTCCACTACAGGCGCCCCGACGCTGGGCCCGCATTAAGGCGCGGGCCCCCTCCCTGAAAGGGGCATCCCCGGAAGTGAGGACGCCCCCCAGACCATACCGCTAGCGGACGAGGGCCCTCCCAGGCCCCCGCCCACGGTATCGGGGCTTAGGGAAGTTTAATTTCTCCCCCAGCCCCCATCCCAGGCCCCCCCACGCAAAATGGGGGGGCCGCGCGCGCCTGAGCGTGGCGCGCGCAGTCGGGTAACCCCTTTGGGGTCCCGACTTGTTACACGACAGGGCATTGGGCCGCCCTGTCTCGTGGCGCGGGGGGGAAGTCGTGTTGATATCGCCTTCGGCGCCCCCCCGGCCTTCTCCTCCGCTGCGGGTCCGCGGCCTCGGCCTCGCGTGCCCGCTCGTTGGCCTCCTTCTGTAAGATGACCGTCTCACAGAAGGAGGCAACGGCATCCCACTTCCTCTCACTGTCCAACATTGCCGGAATTACGGCGGACAGTGAGAGGTCCCTACCAATTTCTGCTTCTAGGGCCCGTCTCTCCGGGCCCCAGGCGGCACACTCCGCGAAAGTGTGGCGCGCCGTGTCAGATGGCGCGCCGCACTCGTGGCAGGCCGGGGTTGCTTCCCGGCCCGCAATCCGGTGCAGGTACTCCCCAAAGCACCCATGCCCGGAGAGTACCTGCGTGAGCCTGTAGCTCATCTCCCCGTGTCGCCGATGCACCCACGGGGAGAGATGGGGGCGAATTGCCGCCACCGTGTCCCTGCCGGCGACCGGCGATAGGAGAGCCTCCTCCCACCGCTCCAACAGGGAGTCTTGAGCCGACTCCCTGAAGCGGCGCATCTCGCCCTCCGTCGGACGGTGCCCGCGGGCTCTGGCGTCCCCCCTGTAGCGGTGGACCGCCGCGAGGACCTCCGCTTGGAGATCCCAAGGCGGGTCCGCCGCCAGGAGGGTGGCCGCGGTCCACGAGACCGTGCGATACGCCCTTATCGCCCGCACTGCAATGACCCGCTGCGGCCCATGCAGCAGGGTCTTGTTGCGGGCGTTCAGGGCGTCCACCCAGATCGGGGCACCGTACATGGCCATACTCCGTATGACATTGGAGTACAGCCGACGGCACCCCGATCCTGGTCCCCGCAGGTTTGGCAGCAACCTCGCAAGGGAGGCGGCGGCTGCGACCAACTTCGGGGCCAACTGAGTAAAGTGGGCCCCAAAGTCCCACCTCCCATCCAACATTAGGCCCAGATATTTCATCTGGGCCTTTAGTTCCACCGTTTGCCCGAAAAGGGCAATTTGCGCCCCCCTGGGCGGACCTCTCCACGGGCCGTGGAAGAGGAGGGCCTCCGTCTTCTCCACGGAGACCCTCAGGCCCAATGACTGAATCCGGTCGACCACCACCGAGACTGCAATGGTCGACCGGGATGCCACCTCCTCCCAAGTTGCCCCCCGGGCCGTTACAAGGGTGTCGTCCGCATAGCACGACACCCCTATGCCCGGGAAGAGAGGGCCCCTCAGCACCCAATTATAGCCGAGGTTCCACAGGATCGGTCCTAAGACCGACCCTTGTGGAACCCCGCACTGTACTTGGTGACGGTGCAGTGTCCCGTCTCCGCCTTCCCAAACAACTGAGCGGTCTCCCAAATACGACTTTAATAGCCTCCCGAGGTAAGGAGGCACTTCGTGGTACCGAAGTGCCTCCAATATGGCCCAGAACGGGAGGCTATTAAAAGCATTCTTTATGTCAAGGGAGACCGCCAGCACACAGTTTCCCTCCCTTACCGCCCCCTGCGTGAGGTCCTTGAGTGACTTCAGGGCGTCGATGGTCGATCGACCCGCCCTGAAGCCATACTGTACCTCCGCTAGGTTGGGCCCAACAGCCTCCAAATGGTGGACGAGGCGGAGAGCGATAACACGCTCGAATAGTTTTCCCGCCTCGTCCAACAGCACAATAGGTCTGTACGCCGAGGGCGAATCTGCCGGCCTTCCCGCCTTTGGGATAAGGCAGAGTCGCCCCTCTTTCCACAGCTGTGGGAATCGACCCGTGCTTATGCACGAGTCGTATAGCTCCCGCAGCTGTATCCCCAAATGTTCCGAGGCGATGTGTAAAACTCGCCTCGGAACGCCGTCCGGGCCTGGAGCCCTTCTGCCGCCTCTGATGCGGCGGAGTACCGCCTTCATTTCCCCGTCGGTGACGAGGGGCGGCGACTCCACCGCCACTTCCTCTGTCGGGGGGCACATCAAGAACGGGGCATAAGTCCCCGCTCCAGTGGCCGACCCGACGGCCAGTGGCCGACCCGACGGAGTGGCCGACCCGACGGGCATAGCGCCAACCTTTTTTTTTTTTTTTTTTTTTTTTTTTTTTTTTTTTTACGTTGGGAAAATGCGTTGAATCGCATACCACCGGAGCCGAGAACGGGAGGTGACTCCGGATGGTTATGTGGGGCTCTCCCCGCCTGAAGGGCGAGGCCTACCCACTAAAAACCCAACGAATTCCGTCCGCGTCTTGGATGGAGCGCCGCAGGATCCCTAGGGATTTCGACTGCAGGCGCCCCGACGCAGGACCCACACCGTGGCGCGGGCCCCAGACCGTACCGTTAGCGGACGAGGATCCCCCCAGACCCCCGCCCACGGTATTGGGGCATAGCCCCCAACCAAGGCCCCCCTCGCAAGAGGGAGGGCCGCGCGTGGCGCACGCGCAATCGGGCGATCCCCGAGGAGGGTGCCGTTCGCCGCCATGTCCTAACTTCCCCGTCCATCCCTGTCTTCCCCGTCTTTCGGGCCGTTCCCTGCGTCGCCCGCTGCCCGGCCCAAGGCTGCGGGGAGCGAGTACTAGGCCGTACTAATCCGGGTACTGGGAGGAACAGACAGGTACTGGGCGGAACGACGGGTACTGGTGGCCCCACTCCCGTGCAATGGGGATCGTCGGCCGCAGCCGCAACCCACGGGCTTTCGCCCCGTCCTTACGGACCAACGCCCGCCCGTCACTGCCGTCATCCCGAATACGTCGGGGACGCCAGCCGGGCCCGCCCCGCCTAGCAGTTGCCCGGATTCTCCGGGACCCCTAGCCGAGGCCTCTCCTCCGCTGACTTTTAGCCGTCGGCGAGCTAGTCTCAGTGACATAGCCCGCCGCCGTTGCCCAGGACGCACCACGAGGAGGTAGTCAGCATAGCGCCCCAGTCAGCATAGCGCCCCAGTCAGCATAGCGCCCCAGTCAGCATAGCGCCCCAGTCAGCATAGCGCCCCAGTCAGCATAGCGCCCCAGTCAGCATAGCGCCCCAGTCAGCATAGCGCCCCAGTCAGCATAGCGCCCCAGTCAGCATAGCGCCCCAGTCAGCATAGCGCCCCAGTCAGCATAGCGCCCCAGTCAGCATAGCGCCCCAGTCAGCATAGCGCCCCTAGTCAGCATAGCGCCCCTAGTCAGCATAGCGCCCCAGTCAGCATAGCGCCCCAGTCAGCATAGCGCCCCAGTCAGCATAGCGCCCCAGTCAGCATAGCGCCCCAGTCAGCATAGCGCCCCAGTCAGCATAGCGCCCCAGTCAGCATAGCGCCCCAGTCAGCATAGCGCCCCGCATAGCGCCAACCTAACCTAACCTTTTTTTTTTTTTTTTTTTTTTTTTAACGTTGGGAAAATGCGTTGAATCGCATACCACCGGAGCCGAGAACGGGAGGTGACTCCGGATGGTTATGTGGGGCTCTCCCCGCCTGAAGGGCGAGGCCTACCCACTAAAAACCCAACGAATTCCGTCCGCGTCTTGGATGGAGCGCCGCAGGATCCCTAGGGATTTCGACTGCAGGCGCCCCGACGCAGGACCCACACCGTGGCGCGGGCCCCAGACCGTACCGCTAGCGGACGAGGATCCCCCCAGACCCCCGCCCACGGTATTGGGGCATAGCCCCCAACCAAGGCCCCCCTCGCAAGAGGGAGGGCCGCGCGTGGCGCACGCGCAATCGGGCGATCCCCGAGGAGGGTGCCGTTCGCCGCCATGTCCTAACTTCCCCGTCTATCCCTGTGTTCCCCGTCTTTCGGGCCGTTCCCTGCGTCGCCCGCTGCCCGGCCCAAGGCTGCGGGGAGCGAGTACTAGGCCGTACTAAACCGGGTACTGGGAGGAACAGACAGGTACTGGGCGGAACGACGGGTACTGGTGGCCCCACTCCCGTGCAATGGGGATCGTCGGCCGCAGCCGCAACCCACGGGCTTTCGCCCCGTCCTTACGGACCAACGCCCGCCCGTCACTGCCGTCATCCCGAATACGTCGGGGACGCCAGCCGGGCCCGCCCCGCCTAGCAGTTGCCCGGATTCTCCGGGACCCCTAGCCGAGGCCTCTCCTCCGCTGACTTTTAGCCGTCGGCGAGCTAGTCTCAGTGACATAGCCCGCCGCCGTTGCCCAGGACGCACCACGAGGAGGTAGTCAGCATAGCGCCCCAACCTAACCTAACCTTTTTTTTTTTTTTTTTTTTTTACTTTGGGAAAATGCGTTGAATCGCATACCACCGGGAGCCGAGAACGGGAGGTGACTCCCAGGTGGTTATGTGGGGCTCTCCCCGCCTGAAGGGCGGGGCCTACCCACTAAAAACCCAAAGACTTCCGTCCGCGTCTCGTAGGGGTGCCGTGGGATCTTGTAAAATTCCACCACAGGCACCCCGACGCTGGGCCCGCATTAAGGCGCGGGCCCCCTCCCTGAAAGGGGCATCCCCGGAAGTGAGGACGCCCCCCAGACCGTACCGCTTGCGGGCGAGGGCCCTCCCAGACCCCCGCCCACGGTATCGGGGCTAGAGAGTTACTCATCTAGCCCCCATCCCAGGCCCCCCTCGCAAAATGGGGGGGCCGCGCGCGCCGGAGCGTGGCGCGCGTAGTCGGGTAACCCCTTTGGGGTCCCGACTTGTTACACGACAGGGCATTGGGCCGCCCTGTCTCGTGGCGCGGGGGGGAAGTCGTGCTGATAGCGCCTTCGGCGCCCCCCCGGCCTTCTCCTCCGCTGCGGGTCCGCGGCCTCGGCCTCGCGTGCCCGCTCGTTGGCCTCCTTCTGTAATATGATCGTCTCACAGAAGGAGGCAACGGCATCCCACTTCCTCTCACTGTCCAACATTGCCGGAATTACGGCGGACAGTGAGAGGTCCCTACCAACTTCCGCCTCTAGGGCCCGTCTCTCCGGGCCCCAGGCGGCACATTCCGCGAAAGTGTGGCGCGCCGTGTCAGATGGCGCGCCGCACTCGTGGCAGGCCGGGGTTGCTTCCCGGCCCGCAATCCGGTGCAGGTACTCCCCAAAGCACCCGTGCCCGGAGAGTACCTGCGTGAGCCTGTAGCTCATCTCCCCGTGTCGCCGATGCACCCACGGGGAGAGATGGGGGCGAATTGCCGCCACCGTGTCCCTGCCGGCGACCGGCGACAGCAGAGCCTCCTCCCACCGCTCCAACAGGGAGTCTTGAGCCGACTCCCTGAAGCGGCGCATCTCGCCCTCCGTCGGACGGTGCCCGCGGGCTCTGGCGTCCCCCCTGTAGCGGTGGACCGCCGCTAGGACCTCCGCCTGGAGTTCCCAGGGCGGGTCCGCCGCCAGGAGGGTGGCCGCCGTCCACGAGACCGTCCGGTACGCCCTTATCGCCCGCACTGCAATGACCCGCTGCGGCCCATGCAGCAGGGTCTTGTTGCGGGCGTTTAGGGCGTCCACCCAGATCGGGGCACCGTACATGGCCATACTCCTTATGACATTGGAGTACAGCCGACGGCACCCCGATCCTGGTCCCCGCAGGTTTGGCAGCAACCTCGCAAGGGAGGCGGCGGCTGCGACCAACTTCGGGGCCAACTGAGTAAAGTGGGCCCCAAAGTCCCACCTCCCGTCCAGCATTAGGCCCAGATATTTCATCTGGGCCTTTAGCTCCACCATTTGCCCGAAAAGGGCAATTTGCGCCCCCCTGGGCGGGCCTCTCCACGGGCCGTGGAAGAGGAGGGCCTCCGTCTTCTCCACGGAGACCCTCAGGCCCAGTGACTGTATCCGGTCGACCACCACTGAAACTGCAATGGTCGACCGGGATGCCACCTCCTCCCAAGTTGCCCCCCGGGCCGTTACAAGGGTGTCGTCCGCATAGCACGACACCCCTATGCCCGGGAAGAGAGGGCCCCTCAGCACCCAATTATAGCCGAGGTTCCACAGGATCGGTCCTAAGACCGACCCTTGTGGAACCCCGCACTGTACTTGGTGACGGTGCAATGTCCCGTCTCCGCCTTCCCAGACGACTGAGCGGTCTCCCAAATACGACTTTAACAGCCTCCCGAGGTAAGGAGGCACTTCGTGGTACCGAAGTGCCTCCAAGATGGCCCAGAACGGGAGGCTGTTAAAAGCATTCTTAATGTCGAGGGAGACCGCTAGCACACAGTTTCCCTCCCTTACCGCCCCCTGCGTGAGGTCCTTGAGTGACTTCAGGGCGTCGATTGTCGATCGACCCGCCCTGAAGCCATATTGTACCTCCGCTAGGTTGGGCCCAACAGCTTCCAAATGATGGACGAGGCGGAGAGCGATAACACGCTCGAATAGTTTTCCCGCCTCGTCCAACAGCACAATAGGCCTGTACGCCGAGGGCGAATCAGCCGGCCTTCCCGCCTTTGGGATAAGGCAGAGTCGCCCCTCTTTCCACAGCTGCGGGAATCGACCCGTGCTTATGCACGAGTCATATAGCTCCCGCAGCTGTATCCCCAAGTGTTCCGAGGCGATGTGCAAAACTCGCCTCGGAACGCCGTCTGGGCCTGGGGCCCTTCTGCCGCCTCTGATGCGGCGGAGTACCGCCTTCATTTCCCCGTCGGTGACGAGGGGCGGCGACTCCACCGCCACTTCTTCTGTCGGGGGGCACATCAAGAACGGGGCATAAGTCCCCGCTCCAGTGGCCGACCCGACGGCTGGGGGGCTGGGAAACAGTTCCCCAACCACCCTCCTCAAGAGCTCCGGCGGAAGGGACTCGGTGGCGGGGAGGCCCATGGCTTGGAGTTTCCTCCTAGCCGCCTTGTAGGGCCGCCCCCACGGATACCTATCCAGTTCCGCCAGCAGCTCGTCCCTCGCAAGAGCCTTCGCCCGGCAGATAGCAAGCTGCAGGGCCTTCTTCGCTTCGCGATAGAGGCCCCGCAGCTGCTCCTCAAGCTCCAGGTCGAGCCCATTCCGCCGCCTGCACCGGACGTAAGCCCGGCGAGCTCTGTTGGCGGACACCCGGAGTTCGGCTATCTCCGGGGTCCACCAATAGACCGCCCGTTTTCGTCGCCACGGACGCGCCTTTGGCATTGATGCGGCGCAGACCCTAGTTAGGGCCCGCCGCATGCGGAGCGCCAGCGCGTCCGGGCTCAGTTCTTCTGGAGCGGCGTCAGCGGTCCACCGCTCGACAACCGCCGCCTCCCGCGCCATCTCCCGGTCCAGTTTGGCCAGGGCCCAGCGCGGGAAGTGACTCGGGCCCCTCGGGGGGGCGGCGTCCTGTTGGAGGAGGGGAGACACGTCGAACCTTATGTACCTATGGTCCGACAGTGTCTCCACATCCTCCTCCACCTTCCACCCGCGCACCCTGCGCGCGATCGCGGGGGTGGCGAACGTTAAGTCCACCACGGACCCCCCACGCGACCGCACACAGGTGTGCACCGTCCCCCTGTTTAGAAGGGACAGCCCAGACTGGATCGACCAGACCTGGACTGCCCTTCCTCTCGGGTCCGTGGCCGGGTTGCCCCAGGCCACGGACTTGGCGTTAAAGTCGCCGAGGACAATTGTTGCCCCCGACGACTGTCTAGCCACGGCCGCCCTGACGGAGTCGAGCCAGAGCTCAAACTCCGCCAGGGGGCGATTGGGGGAGAAGTACACCCCGATTAGGGTGTACTCCCCGAGCCCCACCACCACATAGCCCGAACCCCTCTCTTTGACCGAGAGGGGTGGGCCGTCCCCGTCCAACGTCGTTACGGCCACCGAACCGTCCAAATCCCCCGCCCAGTGAGAGTGCGGGGGGACGTAATAGGGCTCGGCAACCACCCCCACTGAGATTTCCCACGCCGCCATGGACTGCAGGAATAAGTCCTGCGCCCCGGCGGCGTGGTTCAGGTTCCCCTGAAGTACTTTGAGGTGCGCTGTACTTATCATTGCGACACCTCAAAGTCCATTGGCGCTTGGCGCCCATCCCCGGTGGCGGAGGGGGCGGCCCGAGCCCCTGTTCCATCCCTTCCTTTGATGGACGGTGGAGCGCAGCTCCTTCCGCCCATCACGTGGCCCGAAGGCCGCCCCGACTCAGCGCAGATTGCGCAGCGAATTTTCTTCGCCGCGCAATCCGCACTGCGGTGCCCCTCGTCGCCGCACCGGTAGCAAAGTTTGCTCCGGTCGGCTTTGGAGGGACACCTTGGCCATGTGTGGCCCAGCCCCATGCACTTATGGCAGCGCATGGGGCGCTGCTCCAGTGCTTGGATCCTGGCCGAGCTCCACCCGACCAGGATCCTTCCCGCCGCTATCGCGGCCTTCGCCGCGACCACTGGGCACATGACGATGCATGTGCCCATTCCCCCCGGGCCCGTCCCAATGGCCGTCACCTTCACCTGCTCCGCAGAGCAGGCTCCGGTCTTGGCGATGGCGGCGGCCACCATCTCCTTGGTGGCGGAGTCGTCTAACCCCACCACCTTTATGTCCGCCGTTTTGGTGGGACAGGAGACGCTGGCCACCCCATCGAGGGCGGTGCGTAACCTGCCGGCCAAAACGTTGGCCTTCTCAGGACCCTGGGATTTAGGTATCTCCAGGATCCTGGACCCCATCGCGGTGCGCCGGATGGTCACCATACCGGGCCCCAACCCAACCTCTGACAGGTCGACCGCCTCTCGGGCCCGGGTCAGGACCTCACTGTAGGTGATCCCCCTAGTCGCAGCCTCCGGCTGCAACGTAAGGATCACCGCAGCGCTGTCCGGGGCCTTCAATGTAGGCTTCGCCTTGCCCGTCTTAGCCGGCGCGACGGCCGGTTTAGCCGATGCCCGGGGAGCGGGTGTCGGCGCCTTCTTGGCGGCGGCGGTAGGGGAGGGTGTCTTCCCCTTCCCTTTGCCCTTTACCACCGTGGCCCAGGTGTCTGGCGCCCGCGAGGGCCCAGCAACCGGCTCCACTGGCGGCACACTCACAGCAGGAGCTGCAGGGGGTGGCGGAGGCACGGGAGCGGGAGGCGTTGCCTTCCCCTTTCCCTTCCCCTTCCCCTTATTCATCCCCTTGCCCTTAGTCTCAGCGGGCTGAGAGGGCTGAGAGGGTGCGGGAGGCGCCGGTTGGGAGGCCCGGGGGGCTGCCACCGGCTGCTCTTGCGCGGCCCTCTTCCTGTCCGCCGCCAAGGGCGGGCGTACCACCTTGTCCGGCAGGAGCCGGTGGTCAATCCCGTCGATGCGGGCATCAACTCGGGCGTTTACCATCGCCCCGACGGTGGTGGCGATGTATGCCTTTAAATCGGCCAACATCTCCTCCATGTAGGTAGAGGACGGCGGGAGCGAGTCTACGCGCGCCGACGACCTGTCTTTGCGCATCGCCTCGAACTCCCGCCGTAACGCTTTGCGTTCTTCCCTCGCCAACTGTAACTCCCTACGAAGTCGGGCGTTGTCCGCCCATGTCCGCTTGACCTCATCGGACTCGCTACGTGACGCGAGAGCGTCAATTATGTCGCCCAAAGCCTCCACGGCATCTTTCAGGGCCCGCACGTGCGTGCCCTTTAAGTTGCCGGACTTTAGGGCGACATCTTTTATCGCCGCCATGCTCTGGCCGGCCATCTTCCGGAGCTCCAACGCGTCCTGGCGGGTGTCACGGACCTCCAACGAGCAGAAGTTTCTACCCGCCGGAACCACCGTAACCCTACCGCCTTCGCCCTCCTTAGGCGGGCGCGGCTTAAGGAACGTCAGTCGGAGCCCCTTTTGCGACCGACCACTCTCCATTGAACTGTCGCGTGAGCGACTCATCCCCGACTCAACCCCGTCACTGTCCACGGACAGACCCCTCCGTTTGACGGAGTTACCGGTCTCCGTCTCAGACCCGCTGTCCATTGACGGCGGACGCGACCGTTTTGGGCGTTCCTGCCCCCCCTTACCCAATTTTGTGGGAGTGGGGATGACACCCACACCCTTCTCCCCCAGCACGACCGAGCACGGCATCAAACCCTTAGGATTTGACGCCGAACTCGTCGCCTTCCCCTCCGGCACAAGTCCGGATTCACCCGATTCGGGTCCCCCCCCCCGGCGCGGCCTAAGCCGGCCCCCCATACCCCCCCCTGAAGGCTCAGAGCCAAGCTCCATCACCCCCAATAGGCCAGGTAGCCCTGCCGATATCCCGACCTACCGGTCTTGGACGATTTCGATGTCTATTATAATACTAACAGCAACGAAATCATCCAAAACCTAAAATCGAGATATCTCCAAAACTACGTGACCTAGACGCAATCCGAAAACACCAACAATCTTATCTCGGCGAGACGCACAAGAAAGATTCCGGTCACTTTTGTCGTACATGCACTCCAACTCGTACATGCACTCCAACAACCTTTTTTTTTTTTTTTTTTTTTTTTTAACGTTGGGAAAATGCGTTGAATCGCATACCACCGGAGCCGAGAACGGGAGGTGACTCCGGATGGTTATGTGGGGCTCTCCCCGCCTGAAGGGCGAGGCCTACCCACTAAAAACCCAACGAATTCCGTCCGCGTCTTGGATGGAGCGCCGCAGGATCCCTAGGGACTTCAACTGCAGGCGCCCCGACGCAGGACCCACACCGTGGCGCGGGCCCCAGACCATACCGCTAGCGGACGAGGATCCCCCCAGACCCCCGCCCACGGTATTGGGGCATAGCCCCCAACCAAGGCCCCCCTCGCAAGAGGGAGGGCCGCGCGTGGCGCACGCGCAATCGGGCGATCCCCGAGGAGGGTGCCGTTCGCCGCCATGTCCTAACTTCCCCGTCCATCCCTGTGTTCCCCGTCTTTCGGGCCGTTCCCTGCGTCGCCCGCTGCCCGGCCCAAGGCTGCGGGGAGCGAGTACTAGGCCGTACTAATCCGGGTACTGGGAGGAACAGACAGGTACTGGGCGGAACGACGGGTACTGGTGGCCCCACTCCCGTGCAATGGGGATCGTCGGCCGCAGCCGCAACCCATGGGCTTACGCCCCGTCCTTACGGACCAACGCCCGCCCGTCACTGCCGTCATCCCGAATACGTCGGGGACGCCAGCCGGGCCCGCCCCGCCTAGCAGTTGCCCGGATTCTCCGGGACCCCTAGCCGAGGCCTCTCCTCCGCTGACTTTTAGCCGTCGGCGAGCTAGTCTCAGTGACATAGCCCGCCGCCGTTGCCCAGGACGCACCACGAGGAGGTAGTCAGGCACTCCAACAACCTTTTTTTTTTTTTTTTTTTTTTTTTTTTAACGTTGGGAAAATGCGTTGAATCGCATACCACCGGAGCCGAGAACGGGAGGTGACTCCGGATGGTTATGTGGGGCTCTCCCCGCCTGAAGGGCGGGGCCTACCCACTAAAAACCCAACGACTTCCGTCCGCGCGTCTTAAGTGGGGTGCCGTAGGATCCCTAGGGATTCCACCACAGGCACCCCGACGCCGGGCCCGCACTTGGTTATGTGCGGGCCCCCTCCCTGATGGGGCATCCCCGGAGGTGAGGACGCCCCCCAGACCGTACCG
Source organism: Timandra comae (assembly GCA_958496195.1). Classification (NCBI taxonomy): domain Eukaryota; kingdom Metazoa; phylum Arthropoda; class Insecta; order Lepidoptera; family Geometridae; genus Timandra; species Timandra comae. The sequence goes on from OY292358.1 coordinate 29,265, forward strand.
CTAGCGGGCGAGGGCCCTCCCAGACCCCCGCCCACGGTATCGGGGCTAGAGAGTTATCTCATCTAGCCCCCATCCCAGGCCCCCCTCGCAAAATGGGGGGGCCGCGCGCGCCGGAGCGTGGCGCGCGCAGTCGGGCGATCCCCTTTGGGGTCCCCGACCGTGACCCGACGGGGCATTGGGCCACCCCGTCTACGGCACAGGGGGAGGTATGGCATAGCGCCTTCTCCGCCCCCCCGGCCTTCTCATCCTTCGCGGGTCCGCGGCGTTCGCCTCGCGGACCCTTTCGTTTGCCTCCTTCTGCGAAATGATGCTCTCGCAGAAGGAGGCTACGGCATCCCATTTCCTCTCGCTGTCGAGAATCGCCGCTATGACGGCGGACAGCGAGAGGTCCCCTCCCACCTCTGCCACCAGGGCCCGCCTTTCCGGGCCCCAAGCAGCACATTCCGCCAAGGTGTGGCGCGCCGTGTCATATGGCGCGCCACACTCGTGGCAGGCCGGGGTGTCTTCCCGGCCCGCAATCCGGTGCAGGTACCCCCCAAAGCACCCGTGCCCGGAGAGTACCTGCGTCAGACGGAACGTGAGTTCTCCGTGTCCCCGGTACACCCACTGGGACAGGTGTGGGCGAATGCCAGCCACCGTTTCGTGGCCGGCAACCGGGGACCGCAACTCCTCCTCCCACCGCTCGATCAGGGCCTCTTCCTGGGAGGCCCTGAAGCGGCTCATCTCGCCGGCGCTAGGACGATGCCCGCGAGCCCTTGCGTCCCCCCTGAAGCGGTGGACCGCCGCGAGAATCTCCGCTTGGAGCTCCCACGGGGGGTCCGCCGCCAGGAGAGTGGCCGCCGTCCAGGACACCGTCCTATACGCCCTGCAGGCGCGCACCGCGATGACCCTCTGCGGCCCACGCAGGAGGGTCTTGTTGCGGGCGTCCAGGGCGTCCACCCAGATCGGGGCGCCGTACATTGCCATACTCCGGATTACTCCGGAGTATAAACGACGGCACCTCGACCCAGGCCCCCGCAGGTTTGGCAGCAGACGTGCCAGCGCGGCGGCCGCCGTGACCAGTTTCGGGGCCAACTGTGCGAAGTGGGCCCCGAACTTCCACCTCCCGTCGAGAATGAGGCCCAGATACTTCATCTGGGCCTTCAGTTCGACGGTCTCCCCCATCAGGGCTATGGATGCCCCTCTAGGTGGCCCCCTCCAAGGGGCGTGGAAGAGGAGGGCCTCCGTCTTGTCGACAGAGACCCTCAGACCCAGGCTCTGAATCCGGTCGATCACGACGGATACCGCCATGGTCGACCGGAACTGGGTCTCTTCCCAACTCTCTCCCCGGGCTGTGACCAGGGTGTCGTCCGCGTAGCACAACACCCCTGTGCCCGGGAAGAGTGGCCCCCGCAGCACCCAGTTATAGCCTACGTTCCACAGGATCGGTCCGAGGACCGACCCTTGTGGAACGCCGCACTGCACCCTGTGCCTATGTAGGCCACCGTCCGGTCCTTCCCAGACCACTGTGCGGTCCCCTAGGTACGCGCGCAACAGCCTCACCAGGTACGGAGGCACTCCATGATAGCGGAGCGCCTCCATGATGACCCAGAACGGGAGGCTGTTGAACGCGTTTTTTATGTCCAGGGAGACCGCAAGCACAGAGTCCCCCTCCGAGACCGCCTCCGTCGTGAGGTCCTTTAATGCCCCCAGGGCGTCCATCGTTGAACGGCCCGCCCTGAAGCCGAACTGGACCTCGGACAGAGGCGGCCCAATGCGTTCCAGGTGGTGGACAAGGCGGAGAGCGAGAACGCGCTCAAACAATTTACCCGCCTCGTCCAACAGCACAATGGGCCGATACGCCGAGGGCGAATCGGCCGGCCTTCCCGCTTTCGGGATTAGGCATAAACGCCCCTCCTTCCACAGCTGCGGGAAACGGCCCGTGCTTATGCACGAGTCGTATAGCTCCCGCAGCTGTACCCCCAAGTGTTCCGAGGCGATATACACGACTCGCCTCGGAACGCCGTCTGGGCCTGGAGCCCTTCGGCCGCCTCTTATCCGGTGGAGCACCGCCTTCATTTCCCCGTCGGTGACGAGGGGCGGCGACTCCACCTCCACTTCCTCCGTCGGGGGGCACATCAGGAACGGGGCATAGGTCCCCGTTCCGGTGGCCGACCCGACGGTCGGGGGGCTGGGAAAAAGCTCCCCCACAACCCTCCTTAGGAGCTCCGGCGGAAGGGACTCGGTGGCGGGGAGGCCCATGGCTTGAAGTTTCCTTCTCGCCGCTTTGTAGGGCCGCCCCCACGGATACCGGTCCAGTTCCGCCAACAGCTCATCCCTTGCTAGGGCTTTCGCCCGACATATAGCAAGCTGCAGGGCCTTCTTCGCATCGCGATAGAGGCCCCGCAGCTGCTCCTCCAGGTCCGGGTCGATGCCGTTACGGCGCCGGCACCGGACGTAAGCCCTGCGGGCCCTGTTGGCGGACACCCGGAGTTCGGCTATCTCCGGGGTCCACCAATAGACCGCCCTTTTTCTCCGCCACGGACGCGCTTTGGGCATGGCGGCGGCGCAGACCCTGGTTAGGGCCTGCCGCATGCGGAGCGCCAACGCATCCGGGCAGAGTTCCTCCGGGGCGGCGTCCGCGGCCCACCGCTCGACAATTGCCGCCTCCCGCGCCATCTCCCGATCCAACTTGGCCAGGGCCCAGCGCGGAAAGCGGCTCGGGCCCCTTGGAGGGGCGGCGTCCTGTTGGAGGGGGGGAGACACTTCGAACCTTATATATTGATGGTCCGACAGTGTCTCCACGTCCTCCTCCACCTTCCACCCGCACACCCTGCGCGCGATCGCGGGGGTGGCGAACGTTAAGTCCACCACGGACCCCCCACGCGACCGCACACAGGTGTGCACCGCCCCCCTGTTTAGAAGGGACAGCCCAGACTGGATCGACCAGACCTGGACTGCCCTCCCTCTCGGGTCCGTGGCCGGGTTGCCCCAAGCCACAGACTTGGCGTTGAAGTCGCCGAGGACAATTATTGCCCCCGACGACTGTCTCAACGAGGCCGCCCTGATGGAGTCGAGCCAGACCTCGAACTCCACCAGGGGGCGATTGGGGGAGAAGTACACCCCGATTAGGGTGTACTCCCCGAGCCCTACCACCACATACCCAGAACCCCTCTCTTTGACCGAGAGGGGTGGGCCGTCTCCGTCCAAAGTTGTTACGGCCACCGAGCCGTCCAAATCCCCCGCCCAATGAGGATGCGGGGGGACGTAATAGGGCTCGGCGGCCACCCCCACTGAAATTTCCCACTCCGCCATGGACTGCAGGAATACGTCCTGCGCCCCGGCGGAGTGGTTCAGATTCCCCTGTAAGACTTTGAGGTGCGCTGTACTTAACATTGCGACACCTCAAAGTCCATTTGCGCCTCAGCTTGGCGCCCTTCCTTGTTGACGACGGGGGCGGTCCGAGCCCCTGTTCCGTCCCTTCCCTTGATGGAGGGAGGAGCGCAGCTCCTTCCGCCCATCACGTGGCCCGAAGGCCGCCCCGCCTCGGCGCAGATTGCGCAGCGAACTTTCTTCGCCGCGCAATCAGCACCGCGGTGCCCCTCATCGCCGCACCGGTAGCAAAGTTTGCTCCGGTCGGCTTTGGAGGGACACCTTGGCCATGTGTGGCCCAGCCCCATGCACTTATGGCAGCGCATGGGGCGCTGCTCCAGTGCTTGGACCCTGGCCGAGCTCCACCCGACCAGGATCCTTCCTGCCGCTATCACGGCCTTCGCCGCGACCACTGGGCACATGACGATGCATGTGCCCATACCCCCCGGGCCCGTCCCGATGGCCGTCACCTTCACCTGCTCCGCAGAGCAGGCTCCGGTCTTGGCGACGGCGGCCGCCACCATTTCCTTGGTGGCGGAGTCGTCCAGCCCCACCACGCGGATGTCCGCCGTTTTGGTGGGGCAGGACACCTTAGCCACCCCGTCAAGGGCGGTGCGCAGCCTTCCGGCCAGCACGTCCGCCTTCTCAGGACCCTGGGATTTGGGAATCTCCAGGATCCTGGACCCCATCGCGGTGCGCCGGATGGTCACCATGCCGGGCCCCAACCCGACCTCCGCCAAGTCCACTGCCTCCCTGGCCCGCGTCAGCACCTCGCTGTAGGTGATCCCCCTCTCTGCAGCCTCTGGCTGCAATGTGAGGACCACCGCGGCGCTGTCCGGAGCCTTTAGGACGGGCTTTGGTTTGGCCTTGCCCTTCTGAGCCGGCGCGGCGGCCGGTTTAGCCGATGCCCGGGGAGCGGGTGTCGGCGCCTTCTTGGCGGCGGCGGGAGGGGAGGATGTCTTCCCCTTCCCTTTGCCCTTCACCACCGTGGCCCAGGTGTCCGGGGCCCGCGAGGGCCCAGCAACCGGTTCCATCGGCGGCGCACTCACGGCAGGAGCCACGGGGGGTGGCGGGGGCACGGGAGCGGGAGGCGTTGCCTTCCCCTTTCCCTTCCCCTTCCCCTTATTCGTCCGTTTGCCCTGACCCTCAGCGGGCTGAGAGGGCTGAGAGGGCTTGGAAGGCGCCGGTTGGGAGGCCCGGGGGGCTGCCACAGGCTGCTCTTGCGCAGCCCTCTTCCTGTCCGCCGCCAGGGGCGGGCGTAACACCTTCTCAGGCAGAAGCCTGTGGTCGATCCCGTCAATGCGTGCATCGACCCGGGCGTTCACCATTGCCCCCACGGTGGAGGCGATGTACGCCTTCAACTCCTCCAACATCTCTTCGGGAGACATGGAGGAGCCGGCGAAAGCGGACGCCTTAGACGCCTTTTTAGCGGCCGAGGCGTCTTTTTTCATCGCCGCAAATTCCGCCCTAAAGGCCTTCCTTTCCTCGCGCATGAGCTCGACTTCCCGTCTCAGCCGGGTGTTGTCGGCCCATGCGCGTTTCACCTCGTCATTTCCATTCCTTGCCGTGAGGGCGTCGACGATGTCGCCCAGTGCGGTCACGGCGTCATTAAGGGCCCGCACGTGCGTGCCCTTTAAGTTGCCAGACTTCTGGGCGACATCTTTAATGGCCGCCATGTTTGCGCTGGCCATCCTCCTCAACTCCTGCGCGTCCTGGCGTGTGTCCCGGACCTCCAGCGAGCAATAGTTCTTGCCCGCCGGCACGACCGAAACTTTCCCCCCGTTATCGTCTCTCGGCGGGCGCGGCTTAAGAAAAGTGAGTCGGAGCCCCTTTGAGGTCCGACCACTCTCTACCGAGCTGTCGCGCGAGCGCGAACCGATGCTCGGGGACTCCTCACCGCTGTCTACCGACAGACCTCTCCGTTTGACGGAGGCCTCGGTCTCCGTCTCTGATCCGCTGTCTAAAGACGGCGGACGCGACCTTTTGGGGCGTTCCTGCCCCCCCTGACCCAAATTTATGGGAGTGGGGATGACACCCACACCCATTCCCCCCAACGCGACCGAGCACGGCCTCAATCCCTGAGGAATTGAGGCCGAACTCGCCGCCCTAACGTCCGGAACAGAACCGGATTGACCCGATTCGGTCCCCCCCCCCCGGCGCGGCCTAAGCCGGCCACCCAAACCCCCCCCGGAAGGCTCGGAGTGAAGCTCCATAACCCCCGATAGGACAGGTAGCCCTGTCGATACCCCGACCTACCGGTCTTGGACGATTCCGTTGTCTATTATAATACTAACAGCAACGAAATCATCCAAAACCTAAAATCGGGATATCTCCAAAACTACTTGACCTAGACCCAATCCGAAAGCACCAGCGATCCTATCTCGGCGAGACGCAAAAGAAAGGTTCTGGTCACTTTTGTCGTAAATGCACTCCAACACCCTACATGAACGACACACCCTACATGAACGACACACCCTACATGAACGACACACCCTACATGAACGACAACCTTTTTTTTTTTTTTTTTTTTTTTTTTTTAACGTTGGGAAAATGCGTTGAATCGCATACCACCGGAGCCGAGAACGGGAGGTGACTCCGGATGGTTATGTGGGGCTCTCCCCGCCTGAAGGGCGAGGCCTACCCACTAAAAACCCAACGAATTCCGTCCGCGTCTTGGATGGAGCGCCGCAGGATCCCTAGGGATTTCGACTGCAGGCGCCCCGACGCAGGACCCACACCGTGGCGCGGGCCCCAGACCGTACCGCTGGCGGACGAGGATCCCCCCAGACCCCCGCCCACGGTATTGGGGCATAGCCCCCAACCAAGGCCCCCCTCGCAAGAGGGAGGGCCGCGCGTGGCGCACGCGCAATCGGGCGATCCCCGAGGAGGGTGCCGTTCGCCGCCATGTCCTAACTTCCCCGTCTATCCCTGTGTTCCCCGTCTTTCGGGCCGTTCCCTGCGTCGCCCGCTGCCCGGCCCAAGGCTGCGGGGAGCGAGTACTAGGCCGTACTAAACCGGGTACTGGGAGGAACAGACAGGTACTGGGCGGAACGACGGGTACTGGTGGCCCCACTCCCGTGCAATGGGGATCATCGGCCGCAGCCGCAACCCATGGGCTCTCGCCCCGTCCTTACGGACCAACGCCCGCCCGTCACTGCCGTCATCCCGAATACGTCGGGGACGCCAGCCGGGCCCGCCCCGCCTAGCAGTTGCCCGGATTCTCCGGGACCCCTAGCCGAGGCCTCTCCTCCGCTGACTTTTAGCCGTCGGCGAGCTAGTCTCAGTGACATAGCCCGCCGCCGTTGCCCAGGACGCACCACGAGGAGGTAGTCAGCATAGCGCCCCAGTCAGCATAGCGCCCCACATGAACGACAACCTAACCTAACCTTTTTTTTTTTTTTTTTTTTTTTACGTTGGGAAAATGCGTTAAATCGCATACCACCGGAGCCGAGAACGGGAGGTGACTCCGGATGGTTATGTGGGGCTCTCCCCGCCAGAAGGGCGGGGCCTACCCACTAAAAACCCAACGACTTCCGTCCGCGCGTCTTAAGTGGGGTGCCGTAGGATCCCTAGGGATTCCACCACAGGCACCCCGACGCCGGGCCCGCTCTGTTTTGCGCGGGCCCCCTCCCTGGATGGGGCATCCCCGGAAGTGAGGACGCCCCCCAGACCGTACCGCTTGCGGGCGAGGGCCCTCCCAGACCCCCGCCCACGGTATCGGGGCTAGAGAGTTATCTCATCTAGCCCCCATCCCAGGCCCCCCTCGCAAAATGGGGGGGGCCGCGCGCGCCGGAGCGTGGCGCGCGCAGTCGGGCGATCCCCTTTGGGGTCCCCGACCGTGACCCGACGGGGCATTTGGGCCACCCCGTCTACGGCACAGGGGGAGGTATGGCATAGCGCCTTCTCCGCCCCCCCGGCCTCCTCATCCTTCGCGGGTCCGCGGTGTTCGCCTCGCGGACCCTTTCGTTTGCCTCCTTCTGCGAAATGATGCTCTCGCAGAAGGAGGCTACGGCATCCCATTTCCTCTCGCTGTCGAGAATCGCCGCTATGACGGCGGACAGCGAGAGGTCCCCTCCCACCTCTGCCACCAGGGCCCGCCTTTCCGGGCCCCAAGCAGCACATTCCGCCAAGGTGTGGCGCGCCGTGTCATATGGCGCGCCACACTCGTGGCAGGCCGGGGTGTCTTCCCGGCCCGCAATCCGGTGCAGGTACCCTCCAAAGCACCCGTGCCCGGAGAGTACCTGTGTCAACCGGAACGTTAATTCCCCGTGGCCCCGGTACACCCACTGGGACAGGTGTGGGCGAATGCCAGCCACCGTTTCGTGGCCGGCGACCGGGGACCGCAGCTCCGCCTCCCACCGCTCAATCAGAGCCTCTTCCGCGGAGGCCCTGAAGCGGCTCATCTCGCCGACACTAGGACGGTGTCCGCGAGCCCTTGCATCCCCCCTGAAGCGGTGGACCGCCGCGAGAACCTCCGCTTGGAGCTCCCACGGGGGATCCGCCGCCAGGAGGGTGGCCGCCGTCCAGGACACCGTCCTGTACGCCCTGCAGGCGCGCACCGCGATGACCCTCTGCGGCCCACGCAGGAGGGTCTTGTTGCGGGCGTCCAGGGCGTCCACCCAGATCGGGGCGCCGTACATTGCCATACTCCGGATTACTCCGGAGTATAAGCGACGGCACCTCGACCCGGGCCCCCGCAGATTCGGCAACAGTCGTGCCAGTGCGGCGGCCGCCGAGACCAGTTTCGGGGCCAACTGTGCGAAGTGGGCCCCGAACTTCCACCTTCCGTCGAGAATGAGGCCCAGATACTTCATCTGGGCCTTCAGTTCGACGGTCTCCCCCATCAGGGCTATGGATGCCCCTCTAGGCGGCCCCCTCCAAGGGGCATGGAAGAGGAGGGCCTCCGTCTTGTCGACAGAGACCCTCAGACCCAGGCTCTGAATCCGGTCGATCACGACGGACACCGCCATGCTCGACCGGAACTGGGTCTCTTCCCAACTCTCTCCCCGGGCTGTGACCAGGGTGTCGTCCGCGTAGCACAACACCCCTGTGTCCGGGAAGAGTGGCCCTCGCAGCACCCAGTTGTAGCCTACGTTCCACAAGATCGGCCCGAGGACCGACCCCTGTGGAACGCCACACTCCACCCTGTGCCTATGTAGGCCGCCGTCCGGCCCCTCCCAGACCACTGTGCGGTCCCCTAGGTACGCGCGCAACAGCCTCACCAGGTACGGAGGCACTCCATGATAGCGGAGCGCCTCCATGATGACCCAGAACGGGAGGCTGTTGAACGCGTTTTTTATGTCAAGGGAGACCGCCAGCACTGAGTCCCCCTCCGAGACCGCCTCCGTCGTGAGGTCCTTTAATCTTGCCAGGGCGTCCATCGTTGAACGGCCCGCCCTGAATCCGAACTGGACCTCTGACAGAGACGGTCCAACACCTTCCAAGTGGTGGACGAGGCGGAGAGCGAGGACACGCTCAAACAATTTACCCGCCTCGTCCAACAACACAATGGGCCGATACGCCGAGGGCGAATCGGCCGGCCTTCCCGCCTTTGGAATTAAGCATAGGCGTCCCTCCTTCCACAGCTGCGGGAATCGGCCCGTGCTTATGCACGCGTCATATAGCTCCCGCAGCTGTACCCCCAAGTGTTCCGAGGCGATATACACAACTCGCCTCGGAACGCCGTCTGGGCCTGGAGCCCTTCGGCCGCCTCTTATCCGGTGGAGCACCGCCTTCATTTCCCCGTCAGTGACGAGGGGCGGCGACTCCACCTCCACTTCCTCCGTCGGGGGGCACATCAGGAACGGGGCATAGGTCCCCGCTCCGGTGGCCGACCCGACGGTCGGGGGGCTGGGAAAAAGCTCCCCCACAACCCTCCTTAGGAGCTCCGGCGGAAGGGACTCGGTGGCGGGGAGGCCCATGGCTTGAAGTTTCCTTCTCGCCGCTTTGTAGGGCCGCCCCCACGGATACCGGTCCAGTTCCGCCAACAGCTCATCCCTTGCTAGGGCTTTCGCCCGACATATAGCAAGCTGCAGGGCCTTCTTCGCATCGCGATAGAGGCCCCGCAGCTGCTCCTCCAGGTCCGGGTCGATGCCGTTACGGCGCCGGCACCGGACGTAAGCCCTGCGGGCCCTGTTGGCGGACACCCGGAGTTCGGCTATCTCCGGGGTCCACCAATAGACCGCCCTTTTTCTCCGCCACGGACGCGCTTTGGGCATGGCGGCGGCGCAGACCCTGGTTAGGGCCTGCCGCATGCGGAGCGCCAGCGCATCCGGGCAGAGTTCCTCCGGGGCGGCGTCCGCGGCCCACCGCTCGACAATTGCCGCCTCCCGCGCCATTTCCCGATCCAGCTTGGCCAGGGCCCAGCGCGGAAAGCGGCTCGGGCCCCTTGGAGGGGCGGCGTCCTGTTGGAGGGGGGGAGACACTTCGAACCTTATATATTGATGGTCCGACAGTGTCTCCACGTCCTCCTCCACCTTCCACCCGCACACCCTGCGCGCGATCGCGGGGGTGGCGAACGTTAAGTCCACCACGGACCCCCCACGCGACCGCACACAGGTGTGCACCGCCCCCCTGTTTAGAAGGGACAGCCCAGACTGGATCGACCAGACCTGGACTGCCCTTCCTCTCGGGTCCGTGGCCGGGTTGCCCCAGGCCACCGACTTGGCGTTGAAGTCGCCGAGGACAATTATTGCCCCCGACGACTGTCTTAACGAGGCCGCCCTGATGGAGTCGAGCCAGACCTCGAACTCCACCAGGGGACGATTGGGGGAGAAGTACACCCCAATTAGGGTGTACTCCCCGAGCCCCACCACCACATAGCCCGAACCCCTCTCTTTGACTGAGAGGGGTGGGCCGTCCCCGTCCAACGTAGTTACGGCCACCGAACCGTCCAAATCCCCCGCCCAATGAGAGTGCGGGGGGACATAATAAGGCTCGGCGGCCACCCCCACTGATATTTCCCACTCCGCCATGGACTGCAGGAATACGTCCTGCGCCCCGGCGGAGTGGTTCAGATTCCCCTGAAGGACTTTGAGGTGCGCTGTACCTAACATTGCGACACCTCAAAGTCCATTTGCGCCTCAGCTTGGCGCCCTTCCTTATTGGCGGCGGGGGCGGCCCGAGCCCCTGTTCCGTCCCTTCCCTTGATGGAGGGAGGAGCGCAGCTCCTTCCGCCCATCACGTGGCCCGAAGGCCGCCCCGCCTCGGCGCAGATTGCGCAGCGAACTTTCTTCGCCGCGCAATCAGCACCGCGGTGCCCCTCATCGCCGCACCGGTAGCAAAGTTTGCTCCGGTCGGCTTTGGAGGGACACCTTGGCCATGTGTGGCCCAGCCCCATGCACTTATGGCAGCGCATGGGGCGCTGCTCCAGTGCTTGGACCCTGGCCGAGCTCCACCCGACCAGGATCTTTCCTGCCGCTATCACGGCCTTCGCCGCGACCACTGGGCACATGACTATGCATTTGCCCATTCCCCCCGGGCCCGTCCCGATGGCCGTCACCTTCACCTGCTCCGCAGAGCAGGCTCCGGTCTTGGCGACGGCGGCCGCCACCATTTCCTTGGTGGCGGAGTCATCCAGCCCCACCACGCGGATGTCCGCCGTTTTGGTGGGGCAGGAGACTTTAGCCACCCCGTCGAGGGCGGTGCGCAGCCTTCCGGCCAGCACGTCTGCCTTCTCAGGACCCTGGGATTTGGGAATCTCCAGGATCCTGGACCCCATCGCGGTGCGCCGGATGGTCACCATGCCGGGCCCCAGCCCGACCTCCGCCAAGTCCACTGCCTCCCTGGCCCGCGTCAGCACCTCGCTGTAGGTGATCCCCCTCTCTGCAGCCTCTGGCTGCAATGTGAGGACCACCGCGGCGCTGTCCGGAGCCTTTAGGACGGGCTTTGGCTTGGCCTTGCCCTTCTGAGCCGGCGCGGCGGCCGGTTTAGCCGATGCCCGGGGAGCGGGTGTCGGCGCCTTCTTGGCGGCGGCGGGAGGGGAGGATGTCTTCCCCTTCCCTTTGCCCTTTACCACCGTGGCCCAGGTGTCCGGGGCCCGCGAGGGCCCAGCAACCGGTTCCATCGGCGGCGCACTCACGGCAGGAGCCACGGGGGGCGGCGGGGGCACGGGAGCGGGAGGCGTTGCCTTCCCCTTTCCCTTCCCCTTCCCCTTATTCATCCGTTTGCCCTGACCCTCAGCGGGCTGAGAGGGCTGAGAGGGCTTGGAAGGCGCCGGTTGGGAGGCCCGGGGGGCTGCCACCGGCTGCTCTTGCGCAGCCCTCTTCCTGTCCGCCGCCAGGGGCGGACGTAACACCTTCTCAGGCAGAAGCCTGTGGTCGATGCCGTCAATGCGTGCATCGACCCGGGCGTTCACCATTGCCCCCACGGTGGAGGCGATGTACGCCTTCAACTCCTCCAACATCTCTTCGGGAGACATGGAGGAGCCGGCGAAAGCGGACGCCTTGGACGCCTTTTTGGCAGCCGACGCGTCTTTTTTCATCGCCGCAAATTCCGCCCTAAAGGCCTTCCTTTCCTCGCGCATGAGCTCGACTTCCCGTCTCAACCGGGTGTTGTCGGCCCATGCGCGTTTCACCTCGTCGTTTTCGTTCCTCGCCGTGAGGGCGTCGACGATGTCGCCCAGTGCGGTCACGGCGTCATTTAGGGCCCGCACATGCGTGCCCTTTAAGTTCCCAGACTTCTGGGCAACATCTTTGATGGCCGCCATGCTTGCGCCGGCCATCCTCCTCAACTCCTTTGCGTCCTGGCGCGTGTCCCGGACCTCCAGCGAGCAATAATTCTTGCCCGCCGGCACGACCGAAACTTTCCCCCCGTTGTCTTCTCTCGGCGGGCGCGGCTTAAGGAAAGTAAGTCGGAGCCCTTTTGGGGTCCGACCACTCTCTACCGAGCTGTCGCGCGAGTGCGAGCCAATGCTCGGAGACTCCTCACCGCTGTCTACCGACAGACCTCTCCGTTTGACGGAAGCCTCGGTCTCCGTCTCTGATCCGCTGTCTAAAGACGGCGGACGCGACCTTTTGGGGCGTTCCTGCCCCCCCTGACCCAAATTTATGGGAGTGGGGATGACACCCACACCCATTCCCCCCAACGCGACCGAGCACGGCCTCAATCCCTGAGGAATTGAGGCCGAACTCGCCGCCCTAACGTCCGGAACAGAACCGGATTGACCCGATTCGGTCCCCCCCCCCCGGCGCGGCCTAAGCCGGCCACCCAAACCCCCCCCGGAAGGCTCGGAGTGAAGCTCCATAACCCCCGATAGGACAGGTAGCCCTGTCGATACCCCGACCTACCGGTCTTGGACGATTCCGTTGTCTATTATAATACTAACAGCAACGAAATCATCCAAAACCTAAAATCGGGATATCTCCAAAACTACTTGACCTAGACCCAATCCGAAAGCACCAGTAATCCTATCTCGGCGAGACGCAAAAGAAAGGTTCTGGTCACTTTTGTCGTAAATGCACTCCAACACCCTACATGAACGACACACCCTACATGAACGACGACACCCTACATGAACGACAACACCCTACATGAACGACACACCCTACATGAACGACACACCCTACATGAACGACACACCCTACATGAACGACACACCCTACATGAACGACACACCCTACATGAACGACACACCCTACATGAACGACACACCCTACATGAACGACACACCCTACATGAACGACATACCCTACATGAACGACACACCCTACATGAACGACACACCCTACATGAACGACACACCCTACATGAACGACAACCTTTTTTTTTTTTTTTTTTTTTTTTTTTTTTTTTTTTTCACGGTGTGAAAATGCGTTAAATCGCATACCACCGGGAGCCGAGAATGGGAGGTAGCTCCCGGTGGTTATGTGGGGCTCTCCCCGCCAGAAGGGCGGGGCCTACCCACTAAAAACACACCGACTTCCGTCCGCGTCTTGAAGGGGTGCCGTAGGATCTGTGAAATTTCCACCACAGGCACCCCGACGCCGGGCCCGCACTAGGTAATGTGCGAGCCCCCTCCCTGAACAGGGCGCCCCCGGAAGTGAGGGCGCCCTCCAGACCTTACCGTTTGCGGACGAGGGCCCTCCCAGACCCCCGCCCACGGTATCGGGACTCAGTCCCCAATCCCAGGCCCCCCCTCGGAAAATGGAGGGGCCGCGCGCGCCGGAACATGGCGCGCGCAGTCGGATCACCCCTTTGGGGTTCCGACTTTTACCCGACGGGGCATTGGGCCGCCCTGTCTCGTGGCGCGGGGGGGAAGTCGTGCTGATAGCGCCTTCGGCGCCCCCCCGGCCTTCTCCTCCGCTGCGGGTCCGCGGCCTCGGCCTCGCGTGCCCGCTCGTTGGCCTCCTTCTGTAAGATGACCGTCTCACAGAAGGAGGCCACCGCTTCCCACTTCCTCTCGCTGTCCAGCATTGCCGGTATCACGGCGGACAGCGAGAGGTCCCCTCCAACTTCCGCCACCAGGGCCCGTCTTTCCGGGCCCCAGGCAGCGCACTCCGCGAAAGTGTGGCGCGCCGTGTCCGATGGCGCGCCGCATTCGTGGCAGGCCGGGGTTGCTTCCCGGCCCGCAATCCGGTGCAGGTACTCCCCGAAGCACCCGTGCCCGGAGAGTACCTGCGTGAGCCTGAACGTTAGCTCCCCGTGCCGCCGATGCACCCACGGGGAGAGGTGGGGGCGGATTGCCGTCACCGTGTCCCGGCCGGCGACCGGCGACAGGAGAGCCTGTTCCCATCGCTCCAATAGGGAGTCTTGGGCCGTCTCCTTTACTCGGCGCATTTCGCCCAATGTAGGCCGGTGTCCGCGAGCTCTGGCGTCCCCCCTGTAGCGGTGGACCGCCGCGAGGACCTCCGCTTGGAGTTCCCAAGGCGGGTCCGCCGCCAGGAGGGTAGCCGCGGTCCACGAGACCGTTCGGTACGCCCTTATCGCCCGCACTGCTATGACCCGCTGCGGCCCATGCAGCAGGGTCTTGTTGCGGGCATTTAGGGCGTCCACCCAGATCGGGGCACCGTACATGGCCATACTCCTGATGACGTTGGAGTACAGCCGACGGCACCTCGATCCCGGTCCCTTTAAATTTGGAAGCAGCCTCGCGAGCGAGGCGGCGGCTGCTACCAACTTCGGGGCCAACTGAGCAAAGTGGGCCCCGAAGTCCCACCTGCCATCCAAGACTAGGCCCAGATACTTCATCTGGGCCTTTACCGTCACTGTTTCGCCAAATAAGGCGATTTCCGCCTCCCTAGGCGGCCGTCTCCTTGGGCCGTGAAAAAGGAGGGCCTCCGTTTTCTCCACGGAGACCCTCAGGCCCAGGCTCTGGATCCGATCGACCACCACCGACACGGCGATGGTCGACCGGATCTTCACCTCCTCCCAGCTCTCTCCCCGGGCTGTGACCAGGGTGTCATCGGCATAACACAACACCCCTATGCCCGGGAAGAGAGGACCTCGCAACACCCAATTGAAACCGAGGTTCCATAGGATCGGCCCCAAGACCGACCCTTGTGGAACCCCGCACAAAACGCTGTGACGGTGCAACGTGCCGTCCCTGCCCTCCCATACGACTGTGCGGTCTCCCAAATATGACCTCAACAGCCTCCCAATATAAGGAGGCACTCCGTGGTACCGGAGCGCCTCTAGGATAGTCCAGAACGGGAGGCTGTTGAAGGCGTTCTTTATATCGAGGGAGACCGCCAGCACACATTCTCCTCTTTGCGTTGCCTCCTGCGTGAGGTCTTTTAGCGACTTCAGGGCGTCGAGGGTCGACCGACCCGCCCTGAAGCCGTATTGTACCTCGGCCAAGTTTGGCCCCGTTCCCTCTAAATGGTGGACGAGACGGGCAGCGAGAACTCTCTCGAAGAGTTTGCCCATCTCGTCCAGCAACACGATCGGCCGATATGCCGAAGGGGAGTCTGCTGGCCTGCCCGCTTTGGGTATCAGGCACAGCCTCCCCTCCCTCCAGGTTTGCGGGAACTGTCCAGTACTTATACAAGCGTCGAACAGTTCCCGCATTTGCACTCCTAGGTGTTCCGAGGCGAGGTGGACAACACGCCTCGGAACGCCGTCCGGGCCCGGGGCCCTACGGCCACCCCTGATGCGGCGGAGCACCATTTTCATCTCCCCGTCTGTGACGAGGGGAGGGGACTCCACCGCAACTTCCTCTGTCGGAGGGCACATCTGGAACGGGGCATACGTCCCCGCTCCAGTGGTCGACCCGACGGTCGGGGGGCTGGGGAACAGCTCCCCCACAACCCGCCTGAGGAGATCTGGCGGCAGGGATTCGGTAGCGGGGAGGCCCAGAGCTTGCAGCTTTTTGCGTGCCGCTCTGTAAGGCCTACCCCACGGGTACCGCTCCAGCTCTGCCAAAATCTCCTCCCTAGCCAGCGTCTTTGCGCGGCAGATGGCTAGCTGCAGGGTCTTTTTCGCTTGGCGATATAGACCCCGCAGCTCTTCCTCCAACTCTGGGTTCAGTCCGTTGCGACGACGGCAACGGACGTACTCCCGGCGCGCTCTATTGGCAGAAACCCGGAGTTCAGCTATCTCCGGGTTCCACCAATAGACAGCCCTCTTCCTCCGGAACGGACGCGCTTTTGGCATGGCGGCGGTGCAGACCCTGGTTAGGGCCTGCCGCATGCGACGCGCCAGCGCGTCCGGACACG
This sequence comes from Timandra comae, assembly GCA_958496195.1. Lineage (NCBI taxonomy): Eukaryota > Metazoa > Arthropoda > Insecta > Lepidoptera > Geometridae > Timandra > Timandra comae. Next base: position 45,269 of record OY292358.1, read on the forward strand.
ACTCCTCCGGGGCGGCGTCAGCGGTCCACCGCTCGACTACCGCAGCCTCCCGCGCCATCTCCCGGTCCATTTTGGCCAATGCCCAGCGCGGGAAGCAACTCGGGCCCCTTGGGGGGGCGGGGTTCTGTTGGAGGGGGGGAGACACTTCAAACCTTATATATCTGTGGTCTGAAAGTGTCTCCACCTCCTCCTCCACCTTCCACCCGTGCACCCTGCGCGCGATCGCGGGGGTGGCGAACGTTAGGTCCACCACGGACCCCCCACGCGACCGCACACAGGTGTGCACCGCCCCCCTGTTTAGAAGGGACAGCCCAGACTGGATTGACCAGACCTGGACTGCCCTTCCTCTCGGGTCTGTGGCCGGGTTGCCCCAGGCCACAGACTTGGCGTTGAAGTCGCCGAGAACAATTGTTGCCCCCGGCGACTGTCTTGCCGCGGCCACCCTGACTGAGTCCAGCCAGAGCTCGAACTCCGCCAGGGGGCGATTGGGGGAGAAATACACCCCAATCAGGGTGTATTCCCCAACCCCCACAACCACATACCCTGATCCCCTCTCCTTGACTGAGAGGGGTGGGCCGTCTCCATCTAGGGTGGTCACGGCCACCGTGCCATCCAAGTCCCCCGCCCAGTGAGCGTGCTGGGGGACAAAATACGGCTCAGCGACCACCCCCACCGATACCTCCCACTCCGCCATGGACTGCAGGAAAAGGTCCTGCGCCCCGGCGGCGTGGTTGAGGTTCCCCTGTAGGACTTTGAGGTGTCTTGTACTGATCATTGTGACACCTCAAAGTCCATTGGCGCTTGGCGCCCATCCCTGGTGGCGGCGGGGGCGGTCCGAGCCCCTACTACGCCCTTACCCTTAGTGTTGGGCGGGTCACAACTTCGCCCGCCCATCACGTGGCCCGCGGGCCGCCCAGCTTCGGAGCAGATTGCGCAGCAAAGCTTCTTTGCCGCGCAATCAGCACCGCGGTGTCCCTCATCGCCGCACCGGTAGCAGAGCTTGCTCCGGTCGGCTTTCGAGGGACACGTCGGCCACGTGTGGCCCAGCCCCATGCACTTGTAACAGCGCATGGGGCGCTGTTCCAAGGCCTGGACCCTGGCCGAGCTCCAGCCGACCAGGATCCTTCCCGCAGTGATGGCGGCTTTGGCCGCCTTTACAGGGCACGTGACCACGCACGTGCCCATTCCTCCTACACCCGTCGAGATCGCCATCACCCTCACCTGCTCCGCAGAGCAGGCTCCGGTTTTGGCGACGGCGGCGGCCACCATCTCTTTTGAGACGGAGTCGTCCAGCCCCACCACGCGTATATCCGCGCTTTTTGTGGGGCGGGCGACGTAGGCCACTCCATCCAGGACGGTGCGCAGCTTGTCGGCCAACGCATCCGCCTTTTCCGGACCCTGGGAGTTTGACACCTCCAGGATCCGCGCTCCGGTCGCCGCACGGCGAATGTTGACCTGGCCGGGGCCGAGCCCGATCTCAGCCAGGTCGATGGCCTCCCGGGCCCGCGTCAACACCTCCGTGTACGTCATCCCTTTTGTGGCAGCTTCTGGCTGCAGGGTGAGTACGACGGCGGCGCTGTCCGGGGCCCTCAATTTCGGGGCCGACTTACCGGCCTTCGGCGCGGTAGCCGAACTTGCCGATGCCCGGGGAGCGGGCGTCGGCGCCTTCCTCGCGGTGGCAGGAGGAGAAGTCTTCCCCTTCCCTTTCCCCTTTCGCACCACGGTGGCCCATGTGTCCGGAGCCTGAGAAGGCCCGGCCACCGGTTCGACGGGCGCCACCGGTGGTGCATGCGCTCTCGGCGCAGGAGGGGGGTTAGAAGGGTTAGAGGGGGAAGGCGTAGCCTTTCCCTTACCCTTTCCCTTACCCCCCTTCCTCTTCCCCTTTTTGGCGGCCGTAGTTTCGAGGCCCTGGGCGGGGGCCGCAGGCGCCGGCTGAGGAGCCATGGGGGCCGCCGGCGCCGGCTGAGGAGCCCTGGGGGCCGCAGGCGCCGGCTGAGAAGCCCTTGGGGCTGCGGTCGGCGCCCGAGCTGCCTGGGCCGCCAGGCGTCTGTCGGCCGCTAGTGGAGGGCGCACGGTCTTTGCCGGGAGGAGGCGGTCATCGATCGCCTCGAACCGGGCGTTGACCATGTCGCCCACCGAACATATGATGTCCCGTTTGAGGTCCTCTATCAATTCCTCAAGTGAGGACGCTGATTGCGGGAGTGGGTTGGCGCGTGTCACGGCGCGCATCTCAGTGCGCATCTCCGCGTACTCGCGCCTATACGCCTTGCACTCCGCGCGCAGTTGCTCCACCTCCTTCCTGAGCCTGGAGTTATCGGCCCACGCTCTCTTGGCCTCGTCAGACTCGTTCCGACAGGCCAGAGCGTCGACAACGTCCTTCAGCGCCTCCACCGCGTCATTGAGTTGACGGACGTGGGTGCCTTTCAAATTGCCAGAGCTCCGGGCGACCGCTTTGATCTGTTCCATGTTGGAACAGGCGAGTGCCCGAAGCTGCTGAGCATCCTGGCGGGTGTCGCGCACCGTCAACTCCGAGTAGTTTCTACCCGACGGGACTACTTTGACGGACTCACCGTCACTCTCCTTCGCCGGCGCTACCGGTTTCGGTTTGCGGAAGGAGAGTACCAAACCCCTCCGCGATCCCTCGTCTCCCGAGTTCTCCCTCGAGCTAATCGACGGAGTGTCCTCCCTTCGACGAACCGAACCCCTCCTTTTCACCGTCGCCTCGGTCTCCGTTTCGGAGCCGCTGCCCAGCGACGGCGGGCGTGAACGTTTTGGGCATCCAATGCCCCCTTTTCCCAGTTTTTGGGTCAGGGATAAATCCCCCCCCTTTCCCCCCTTGCTAGGACCGGGGACAGAACCCATGTCCATCCTGTCCACAACAACAACCGGGTCTGAACCCGAAACAACCAACACAGTGTCGGCACCAACTTGGTTGGTTTCGACCACTCCCGTATCAGCCGCTCCCCCCTTCCTAGGCCTAAGCCTGGCGGTTATACCCCCCCCTGAGGGCTCGGAGTCAACCTCCATCACCCCCCCTAGGACAGGTAGCCCTGCCGATACCCCGACCTATCGGTCTTGGACGATTTCGCTGTCTATTATAATACTAACAGCAACGAAATCATCCAAAACCTAAAATCGGGATATCTCCAGAACTAACTGACCTATCCCCGATCTGGAAGCACTAATGAATAGAGCTCCCGAAATCCCACAAAAAATGTTCCATCGCCTTTCCTCGTAAATCGCATCTAACACCTACATTAACTCGCAACACCTACATTAACTCGCCTACACCTACATTAACTCGCACACCTACATTAACTCGCACACCTTTTTTTTTTTTTTTTTTTTTTTTTTTTTTAAGTTGGGAAACCCATTTACGGGTCCCCGCCGCAAGCAGCGGGGTATGTGGGACTCGCCGCCACCGGAGAGCTGAGGGGTGGCGGAATACCCACTAAAACCCAACTATGAGACGCCTCTGCCCGTTCGACCGGGGACATGGGACAACTGCATACCGCATACTCCACATCCCCGACCGCGCAAGCCGTTTCCGGCGACGTCTCGGCGCCTTGCGCCAGTCTTCGTGGCGCGCAGATGTTGCGCGCGCCACCTCGAGGTCTATGCGACGGACGGCCGACCGCACTCCACGTCAGCCGCCCAGACCTCTGTCGCTAGGCTGGTGGGGCTTACGCCGAACCACTTTTGCCGCGACTGGAGGACGGGCCAGGGACCACCACCTCCACCTCCTCGTCCATGGCCTCAGCGGCCGGGACGCGAACAACTTTGGGTTGTCCGCTTTTCGTCTTCTTCCCAGGGGGCAGAGTGCAGGTTTTGCTGCCTACAATGTGCCCCGCTGGTCTACCGGCCGCCGAACAGAGGCTGCAGCTTGGAGCTGCTGAGCACAGCGCGGCCTTGTGGCCAGCAACACCGCAGCGGTAGCAGAGATCGCTGCGGTCTATTGCGGATGTGCATCTGCACTTCACGTGTCCCCCATCGTGGCACCGATAACACCTGAGTGGGCGGAGCTCCAACATCTTAATACGTGCCGAAACCCAGCCCACCAGGATCTTGCCCTTAGCTGCCATCTTTTTGGCGTCTGCCGCAGGGCAGCGCAGCCATAGGGTCCCGAGGCCCGATTTGCTCCGGCGGACGTCGCCGGTTTTAATTGATTCGGCGGGGCAGCCAGTCTCTTTTGAGATAGCTGCCACCACATCCTCGGGCGTTGCCGTCTCGTCCAGGTCGACTACACGTAGTTCCGCGCATTTTGTCGGCCTGGACACTTTCACCTCGTCCTCCCCAAAGGCCTTCTTCAGGCCCTCGGCGAGGGAGTCCGCGTGTGCTGCACTACTGGCTCCGGGTACCTCTAAAATTCTGGCACCCGTCACCGCACTACGGATTTTAATCCCCCCAGAAATGCCCAAAGAGGGCAGGTCTATCCTTGATTTGGCCGTCGTCAGGATTTGCGAGTACGTGAGCCCCTTTTTCTCGCCCTCCGGCTGCAGTGTTAGGACCACTGCAGTGGAGCGAGGAGCACGCACTCTCGGCCCCTTCACTTTTTTAGCGGGCTTGGCCGCCTTTGGTGTCACTTTAGGTGTCGCCTTCTTCTTCCCGTTTTTGACGACCTTCACCCATTCACCCTCAGCTGGTTGTGGGGCGGCTGGGATCTGGTCGCTGCTGGATGGGACGTCTATTCCTTTCTCCTTCTCGTTCTTCTTTCTTCTTTGTTTGCCCTTTTTAGGGCCCGATTTCTCGCTGTCCTTGGAAGGACCGCTCTTAGAGATTTCCGAGGACGCCGGAGCTTTTGACCTTAGCGTCGGCCAGTCCTGCGCTGACAATTCCGGCGCCTCAGAAACTCTGTCTGCCGCCAATGGTGGTCTGATACGCGGGGCGGGGGGAAGTCGTTGTTCGACCGCCTCCCATTTCGCGTTGAACATGGTCCCCACCTGGACCATGATCTCCCGCATGTCTGCGTCCGTAAGTGTCCTCCCTTGCTGATCGGTCTCCCGGGGCCTGGGTGACCTCTCAGCAGGAAGGCCCATGTCTGGTCCAAGATCGCGGTTGTCCTCCTCGCGTAAGCGGCGGATGTTGGCCTGTTCTCGCCGGATTTCGTCCAGCTGTTGTTGGAAGCTGGCCAAATCCGCCTTCAGCTTGGCGTTCTCCGCTTCTAGTCTCATTGTGTGAGCCTCTAATCGCATGTTCTCATCGGACACCGTTCGAGTGCTCAACTTCGACACCGCTCCAATAATTGAGCTGGCCGCGTCCTTGAGGCCTCTTACAAAGGTGCCTTTGAGGTTACTGGAGTTCTTGGCGACTTTTAAAATCACCTCGATACTCTCTTGCACCTGTTGGCACAGGACTGCGGCCGTTTCCTCGTCCATTGCGGAACCCCGGGAGGACGCTATGGACAGCGAGCGGGAACGGGTTGTATACTCCCGCATCGTCTCCGCCATGTCCTTCTCAGCCTGTACTCTGAGCTCCTCCTTCTCCAGCTCGAGTAAGGCCAGTTTGGCCTTGTGTAGGCCGACGTACTCGCCCGTTGTAAGTGGGCGGCCTCTGCCTTTTTGGGAGGCAGGCATTTTATGCTTCGGACTCTCCACGGAGGAAGGGTCCGATAGCGGCCTCTTAGAGGCCTTTCCGTATGTTTTGGGGAGCCTCTCTATTGAGACTCTGAGACTCCGCATCGACTCCGAGCCGGAAGACATAGCCTCGGCTCCGTCACTCGTCTCGCCACCACTTTCTAAGAGGCGGCCATCGCGACTCACGCTCCGACTCCGACTGCGACTGCGGTCACGGTGTTGCAGGGGTCTGAGACCACGCCTGCCAACTCCAACTGCCTTCTCAGGCACCTTTTGTGCCGTGTCCTTAGAGGACCCTGGTTCGCCGCCCATCTCAGGCACAACATCTTCTCCGTCCTTCTCGGACACTACATCTTGGGGTTTTGTTTTTGAGTAATTTTCCATTTTTGTTCCCACGAGAATTGGTGAACTAGATGTCATCCCGGGCAGAGCACCGTACACATCGGGAAAGTCTACATTTGCCGACACGGAGGGCGACAGGTATCCGTGCCGGAGGGGGGGCTAACAGCAGCTACACCAGCTACTACCCAGGCCCTCGCCACCCCCCCCAAAAGCTTAGCCTTCAGGGTTTTTGTCCATGGGGTACCTCCCCCGCGGGCCGGCCAATTAAGGCAAGCCCACCACCCCCGCGGCAGTCACGAAACATGACCGCTTCCCGTCCGCGGGACCGGTTCAGCCGACGGTGGCCAAAGCCTGTCCACCCGATCGAGACCTCTCGACCGGGCAGACCCGCCGCCCTCGCCCGTCACTGCCGTCATCCCGAATACGTCGGGGACGCCAGCCGGGCCCGTCTCGCCTAGCAGTTGCCCGGATTCTCCGGGACCCCTAGCCGAGACCTCTCCATCTCGCTGACTATTAGCCGTCGGCAGACCAGTCTCAATGACATGGCCCACCGACGTTGCCCAGGACGCACCACGTGGAGGTTGTCAGCACGCGCCCCAACTCGCACACCTACATTAACTCGCCTCACCTACATTAACTCGCCACACCTACATTAACTCGCACGACAACCTAACCTAACCTTTTTTTTTTTTTTTTTTTTTTTTTTTTTTTTTACTTTGGGAAAATGCGTTAAATCGCATACCACCGGGAGCCGAGAACGGGAGGTGACTCCCAGGTGGTTATGTGGGGCTCTCCCCGCCTGAAGGGCGGGGCCTACCCACTAAAAACCCAAAGACTTCCGTCCGCGTCTCGAAGGGGTGCCGTGGGATCTGTTAAATTCTACCACAGGCACCCCGACGCCGGGCCCGCATTAAGGCGCGGGCCCCCTCCCTGAAAGGGGCATCCCCGGAAGTGAGGACGCCCCCCAGACCATACCGCTAGCGGGCGAGGGCCCTCCCAGGCCCCCGCCCACGGTATCGGAACCTAACCTAACCTTTTTTTTTTTTTTTTTTTTTTTTTTACGTTGGGAAAATGCGTTAAATCGCATACCACCGGAGCCGAGAACGGGAGGTGACTCCGGATGGTTATGTGGGGCTCTCCCCGCCAGAAGGGCGGGGCCTACCCACTAAAAACCCAACGACTTCCGTCCGCGTCTTGAAGGGGTGCCGTAGGATCTCTAGGAATTCGACTACGGGCACCCCGACGCCGGGCCCGCATTAAGGCGCGGGCCCACTCCCTGAAAAGGGCATCCCCGGAAGTGAGGACGCCCCCCAGACCTTACCGCTGATGGGCGAGGGCCCTCCCAGACCCCCACCCACGGTACCGGGGCTTAGGGGAATTTGATCTCCCCCAGCCCCCCTCCCAGGCCCCCCTCGCAAAATGGGGGGGCCGCGCGCGCCAGAACATAGCGCGCGCAATCGGGCGATCCCCTTTGGGGTCCCCGATTATGTCCCGACGGGGCATAGGGCCGCCCTGTCTAAGGCACAGGGGGAGGTAGGGCGTAGCGCCTTCTCCGCCCCCCCGGCCTCCTCATCCGTCGCGGGTCCGCGGCGTTTGCCTCGCGGACCCTTTCGTTTGCCTCCTTCTGCGAAATGACACTCTCGCAGAAGGAGGCTACAGCTTCCCATTTCCTCTCGCTGTCTAGCATTGCCGCGATTACGGCAGACAGCGAGAGGTCCTCCCCAACTTCCGCCACCAGGGCCCGCCTTTCCGGGCCCCAAGCGGCACACTCCACCAACGTGTGGCGCGCCGTGTCGGATGGCGCGCCACACTCGTGGCAGGCCGGGGTGTCTTCCCGGCCCGCAATCCGGTGCAGGTACTCCCCAAAGCACCCGTGCCCGGAGAGTACCTGCGCCAAACGGAATGTCACCTCCCCGTACTGCCGGTTTACCCATTGCGAGAGGTGGGGGCGAATGCCCGCCACCGTCTCACGGCCGGCGACCGGCAACAGGAGCAGCTCCTCCCAACGTTCTATTAGGGCATCTTCTGCGGAGTCCCTGAACCGGCGTAGTTCTCCGACGGTGGGCCGGTGACCGCGGGCTCGGGCGTCCCCTCTAAATCGGTGGACCGCCGCGAGCACCTCCGCCTGCAACTCCCATGGGGGATCCGCCGCCAGGACGGTGGCCGCAGTCCAGGACACCGTCCTGTATGCCCGGATGGCCCGCACCGCGATGACCCTCTGCGGCCCATGCAGAAGGGTCTTGTTGCGGGCGTCCAGGGCATCCACCCAGATCGGGGCGCCGTACATTGCCATACTCCGGATTATTCCGGAGTACAATCGACGGCACCTCGACCCGGGCCCCCGCACATTTGGCAGTAGCCTTGCCAAGGCGGCGGCGGCCGCAATCAGTTTCGGGGCCAGCTGGGCAAAATGGGCCCCGAACTTCCACCTCCCGTCCAAGACGAGGCCCAGATATTTCATCTGGGCCCCAACCTCAACCCTTTCCCCGAACAGGGAAATAGCGGCCCCCCTGGGCGGCCCCCTCCACGGGGCGTGGAAGACGAGGGCCTCCGTCTTGTCGACAGAGACCCTCAGACCCAGGCTCTGAATCCGGTCGATCACCACGGATACCGCGATGGTCGACCGGAACTGGATCTCGCCCCAGTCCTTCCCCCGGGCAGTGACGAGGGTGTCGTCCGCATAACAGAGGACACCAATGCCCGGGAGGAGTGGGCCGCGCAGGACCCAGTTATACCCCACATTCCAGAGGATCGGTCCGAGGACCGACCCCTGTGGGACTCCGCACCTTACATCGTGGATGTGTAAGGTGCCATCTCCCCCTTCCCAAGCCACAGTGCGGCCTCCCAGGTACGATCTCAACAGCCTCCCAAGGTAAGGAGGCACTCCATGGTAGCGGAGCGCCTCCAAAATTACCCAAAATGGGAGGCTGTTAAAAGCGTTTTTAATGTCTAGGGAGACCGCAAGTACCGACTCTCCCTCTCCGACCGCCTCCGTTGTGAGGTCCTTCAGTCGTCCCAGGGCGTCCATTGTGGAACGGCCCGCCCTGAACCCAAACTGGGCCTCTGACAGAGGCGGTCCGACATTTTCCAAGTGATGGACGAGGCGGGCAGCGACGACTCGCTCAAACAATTTCCCAGCCTCGTCCAGCAGCACTATTGGCCGGTACGCGGACGGTGAGTCCGCCGGCCGGCCAGCCTTCGGCAACAGGCAGAGTTTGCCCTCCTTCCATAGCTGCGGGAACCTTCCAGTGCTGATGCACGCATCGAAGAGTTCCCGCAGCTGTACACCCATAAATTCCGAGGCGAGATAGAGAACCCGCCTCGGAACTCCGTCCGGGCCCGGGGCCCGACGGCCACCCCTGATGCGGTGGAGCACCATCTTCATCTCCCCGTCTGTGACGAGGGGAGGGGACTCCACCGCAGCTTCAACAACCTCCGTCGGGGGGCACATCGAAAACGGGGCATATGTCCCCGCTCCGGTAGCCGACCCGACGGTCGGGGGACTGGGAAACAGTTCCCCCACAACTCTCCTTAGGAGATCCGGCGGAAGAGACTCGGTGGCGGGAAGGCCCAGGGCTTGGAGTTTCTTCCGCGCCGACTTGTAGGGCCTCCCCCACGGATTTCTGTCCAGCTCCGCCAGGATCTCCTCCCTCGCTAGGGCCTTTGCCCGACAGATTGCCAGCTGCAGGGCCTTCTTCGCCTCGCGATAGAGGCCCCGCAGCCGTTCCTCAAGGTCGGGGTCCAGCCCATTGCGCCGCCTACAGCGAACAAATTCCCTACGGGCCCTGTTGGCCGTCACCCGGAGTTGGGCAATCTCCGGGGACCACCAATAGACGGCCCTCTTCCGGCGCCACGGACGCGCTCTGGGCATGGCCGCGTCGCAGACCCTGGTTAGGGCCTGCCGCATGCGACGTGCTAGCGCGTCCGGGCACAGCTCTTCCGGGGCGGCGTCAGCGGCCCATTGTTCAATAATCGCCGCTTCCTTCGCCAGCTCCCGGTCGAGCTTGGCGAGGGCCCAACGCGGGAACCGACTCGGGCCCCTTGGGGGGGCGGTATTGTGGAGAGGGGGAGACACCTCGAACCTTATGTAATTGTGGTCCGAGAGTGTCTCAATGTCCTCTTCCACTTTCCACCCATGCACCCTGTGCGCGATCGCGGGGGTGGCGAACGTTAGGTCCACCACGGACCCCCCACGCGACCGCACACAGGTGTGCACCGCCCCCCTGTTCAGAAGGGACAGCCCAGACTGGATCGACCAGACCTGGACTGCCCTCCCTCTCGGATCCGTGGCCGGGTTGCCCCAGGCCACGGACTTGGCGTTAAAGTCGCCGAGGACTATGATAGCCCCCGACGACTGCCTTGCCATCGCCGCCCTGATGGAGTCGAGCCAGACCTCGAACTCCACCAGGGGACGATTGGGGGAGAAGTACACCCCGATTAGGGTGTACTCCCCCAGTGCCACCACCACGTACCCAGAGCCCCTCTCTTTGACTGAGAGGGGTGGGCCGTCCCCATCCAGGGTCGTCACTGCCACCGTGCCGTCCAGGTCCCCCGCCCAATGAGAATGCGGGGGGACGTAATACGGCTCGGCGGCCACCCCCACTGACGCCTCCCACTCCGCCATGGACTGAAGAAACACATCTTGTGCCCCGGCGGAGTGGTTGAGGTTACCCTGGAGGACTTTGAGGTGTCTTGTATTATTCATTGTGACACCTCAAAGTCCATCTGCGCCTGCTGTGGGCGCCCATCCCTGGTGGAGGCGGCGGGGGTGGTCCAGGCCCCCGTTTCACCCTTCCCCTTCATAGCGGGAGGGGAGCAGTTTCTCCCTCCCATAATATGGCCTGCTGGCCGTCCCATCTCTGCGCAAATTGCGCAGTGAACTTTTTTCACTGCGCAGTTGGCGCCACGGTGTCCCTCCTCGCCGCACCGGTAGCAAAGATTGCTCCGGTCGACCTTTGAGGGACACCTCTGCAGCGTGTGGCCCAACCCCATGCACCTATGACAGCGCATGGGGCGCCGTTCCAGAACCTGAACCCTGGCCGAGGTCCACCCGACCAGGATCCTTCCCGCCGCCGCAACGGCCTTAGCCGCAGGGATTGGGCACACTGCAAAACAGGTGCCCAGACCCCCCGGGCCCTCGTTGATGGCCATGACCTTCACCTCCTCAATTGAGCAGGCTCCGGTCTTGGCGACAGCGGCGGCCACCATCTCTTTAGTGGCCGAGTCGTCGAGCCCCACCACGCGAATATCCGCGCATTTGGTGGGGCGTGCGATGCTGGCCACTCCGTCCAATGCCGAGCGCAGCTTAGCGGCTAGCGCATCGGCCTTCTCCTTTCCTTGTGCCTTGGGCACCTCGATGATCCTGGCACCCGTCGCCGCGCGGCGGATGCCTAGGCCGGGACCAAGGCCAATTTCGGTCAGGTCGACCGCCTCCCGAGCGTGCTTGAGCACCTCGCTGTAGGTCACCCCTTTGGCAGCCGCCTCCGGCTGTAGGGTGACCACCACCGCAACGCTCTCCGCCTCCCTCAATTTCGGCTTGGCCTTGCCGGCTTTGGCCGGCACGGCAGCCGAAGTGGCGCGAGCCCGGGGAGCGGGCGTCGGCGCAGCCTTGGTGGCAGCGGAGGGGGAAGATGCCTTCCCCTTCCCTTTGCCCTTCCTCACCACCGTAGCCCAGGTTTCCGGTGCCTGAGATGGCCCAGCAACCGGTTCCACCGGTGGTGCATTCACCGCGGGGGCCACGGGAGGAGGGGTGGGCACGGAAGTGGAAGGCGTTGCCTTCCCCCTGCCCTTTCCCTTCCCGTTGCCCTTTCCCTTGCCCTTGCTCTGGGCGGGCTGAGAGGGCTCAGAGGGCACCGGTTGGGGAGCCCGTGGGGCTGCCACCGGCTGCTCCTGTGCAGCTCTCCTCTTGTCCGCCGCTAGAGGCGGGCGGATCACTTTCTCCGGCAGGAGACGGTGGTCGATGCCGTCAATCCGGGCATCGACCCGGGCGTTCACCATCGCCCCCACTGTGGAGGCGATGTACGCCTTCAACTCCTCCAACATCTCCTCGGGAGACATGGAGGAGCCGGCGAAAGCGGACGTCTTTGTCGCCTTCTTGGCCGCCGCTGCATCTTTTTTGATGCTGGCGAACTCGGCTCTGAACGCCTTCCTTTCCTCGCGCATGAGCTCGACTTCCCGTCTAAGCCGGGTGTTGTCGGCCCATGCGCGCCTCAGCTCGTCGCTCTCATTCCTCGCCGTGAGAGCGTCGACGATATCGCCCAATGCGGCCACGGCGTCATTTAGGGCCCGTACGTGCGTGCCCTTTAGATGCCCCGACTTTAGGGCGACATCTTTGATGGCCGCCATGCTTGTGCCGGCCATCTTCCTCAGTTCCTGGGCGTCCTGGCGGGTGTCCCGGACCTCCAGCGAGCAATAGTTCTTGCCCGCCGGCACGACCGAGACTTTTCCCCCATCACCATCTTTCGGCGGTCGCGGCTTGAGGAAAGTGAGTCGGAGCCCCTTTGAGGTCCGACCACTTTCAGCCGAGCTGTCGCGCGAGCGCGAACTAATGCTCGGGGACTCCGCTCCGCTCTCCACCGACAAACCCCTCCGTTTGACGGAGGCCTCGGTCTCCGTCTCCGATCCGCTGTCTAAAGACGGCGGACGCGACCTTTTGGGGCGTTCCTGCCCCCCCTGACCCAAATTTATGGGAGTGGGGATGACACCCACACCCATTCCCCCCAACGCGACCGAGCACGGCCTCAATCCCTGAGGAATTGAGGCCGAACTCGCCGCCCTAACGTCCGGAACAGAACCGGATTGACCCGATTCGGTCCCCCCCCCCCGACGCGGCCTAAGCCGACCTCCCACACCCCCCCCTGAAGGCTCGGAGTCAAGCTCCATCACCCCCGATAGGACTGGTAGCCCTGACAATACCCCGACCTACCGGCCTTGAATGTTTCGTTGTCTATTATAGTACTAACCAACAACAAAACATTCAAAACCTAAAATCGGGATATCTACAAAACTACAAGCCCTAGACCCGTTCTGAGAACACTAAAATTCTCAGCTCGCCGAACTCAACAAATCACCTTCTATGCACTTTCACCGTATCTCTCATCTAAACACCCACTAGAACGTCAACACCCACTAGAACGTCAACACCCACTAGAACGTCAACACCCACTAGAACGTCAACACCCACTAGAACGTCAACACCCACTAGAACGTCAACACCCACTAGAACGTCAACCTAACCTAACCTTTTTTTTTTTTTTTTTTTTTTTAACGGTGTGAAAATGCGTTAAATCGCATACCACCGGGAGCCGAGAATGGGAGGTAGCTCCCGGTGGTTATGTGGGGCTCTCCCCGCCAGAAGGGCGGGGCCTACCCACTAAAAACACACCGACTTCCGTTCTGCGTCTTAAAAGGGGTGCCGTAGGATCCCTAGGGATTCCACCACAGGCACCCCGACGCCGGGCCCGCTCTGTTTTGCGCGGGCCCCCTCCCTGGATGGGGCATCCCCGGAAGTGAGGACGCCCCCCAGACCGTACCGCTTGCGAGCGAGGGCCCTCCCAGACCCCCGCCCACGGTACCGGGGCTAGTGAGTTATCTCATCTAGCCCCCATCCCAGGCCCCCCTCGCAAAATGGGGGGCCGCGCGCGCCGGAGCGTGGCGCGCGCAGTCGGGCGATCCCCTTTGGGGTCCCCGACCGTGACCCGACGGGGCATGTGGGCCACCCCGTCTACGGCACAGGGGGAGGCAGGGCATAGCGCCTTCTTCGCCCCCCTGGCCTTCTCATCCGTCGCGGGTCCGCGGCGTTAGCCTCGCGGACCCTTTCGTTTGCCTCCTTCTGCGAAATGACGTTCTCGCAGAAGGAGGCCACAGCATCCCACTTCCTCTCGCTGTCCAGCATTGCCGCTATAACGGCGGACAGCGAGAGGTCCCCTCCTACTTCTGCCACTAGGGCCCGCCTTTCCGGGCCCCAAGCAACACATTCCACCAAGGTGTGGCGCGCCGTGTCAGATGGCGCGCCACACTCGTGGCAGGCCGGGGTTTCTTCCCGGCCCGCAATCCGGTGCAGGTACCCCCCAAAGCACCCGTGCCCGGAGAGTACCTGCGTCAGTCGGAACGTAAGTTCCCCATGTCCCCGGTACACCCACGGAGAGAGGTGTGGGCGAATGCCGGCCACCGTTTCATGGCCGGCAACCGGGGACTGTAGCTCCCTTTCCCACCGCTCAATCAGGGCCTCTTCCGCGGAGGCCCTGAAGCGGCTCATCTCGCCGACACTAGGACGGTGTCCGCGAGCCCTTGCGTCCCCCCTGAAGCGGTGGACCGCCGCGAGAACTTCCGCTTGGAGCTCCCACGGGGGATCCGCCGCCAGGAGGGTGGCCGCCGTCCAGGACACCGTCCTATACGCCCTGCAGGCACGCACCGCGATGACCCTCTGCGGCCCACGCAGGAGGGTCTTGTTGCGGGCGTCCAGGGCGTCCACCCAGATCGGGGCGCCGTACATTGCCATACTCCGGATTACTCCGGAGTATAAACGACGGCACCTCGACCCGGGCCCCCGCAGGTTTGGCAGCAAACGTGCCAGCGCGGCGGCCGCCGTGACCAGTTTCGGGGCCAACTGTGCGAAGTGGGCCCCGAACTTCCATCTCCCATCTAGTATCAGGCCCAGATATTTCATCTGGGCCTTCAACTCCACCCTTTGGCCCATGAGGTCAATGGCCGCACCTACGGGCGGCCCCCTCCAAGGGGCGTGGAAGAGGAGGGCCTCCGTCTTGTCGACAGAGACCCTCAGACCCAGGCTCTGGATCCGGTCGATCACCACGGATACCGCGATGGTCGACCGGAACTGAGTCTCCTCCCAGCTCTCTCCCCGGGCTGTGACCAGGGTGTCGTCTGCGTAGCACAACACCCCTGTGCCCGGGAAGAGTGGCCCCCGCAGCACCCAGTTGTATCCGATGTTCCATAGGATCGGCCCAAGGACCGACCCCTGTGGAACACCGCAACTCACCGTATGCCTGCTTAAGACACCGTCCCCCCCTTCCCAGACCACTGTGCGGTCCCCCAGATAAGAGCGTAACAGCCTCACCAGGTACGGAGGCACTCCATGGTAACGGAGCGCCTCCATGATCACCCAGAATGGGAGGCTGTTAAACGCATTTTTAATATCCAGGGAGACCGCCAGTACTGAGTCTCCTCCCGAGACCGCCTCCGTCGTGAGGTCCTTTAATGCCCCCAGGGCGTCCATAGTCGAACGGCCCGCCCTGAAGCCGAACTGGACCTCGGATAGAGGCGGTCCAACCCTTTCCAAGTGGTGGACGAGGCGGAGAGCGAGAACGCGCTCAAACAATTTGCCCGCCTCGTCCAACAGCACTATGGGCCGATACGCCGAGGGTGAATCGGCCGGCCTTCCCGCCTTCGGAATAAGGCATAGGCGACCCTCCTTCCACAGCTGCGGGAAACGACCCGTGCTTATGCACGAGTCGTAAAGTTCCCGCAGCTGTACCCCCAAGTGTTCCGAGGCGATGTGCAGAACTCGCCTCGGAACGCCGTCCGGGCCTGGGGCCCTTCGACCACCCTTTATGCGGTGGAGTACCGCCTTCATTTCCCCGTCGGTGACGAGGGGCGGCGACTCCACCGCCAATTCCTCCGTCGGGGGGCACATCAGGAACGGGGCGTAAGTCCCCGCTCCGGTGGCCGACCCGACGGCCGGGGGGCTGGGAAATAGCTCCCCCACAACCCGCCTCAGGAGTTCTGGCGGAAGGGACTCGGTGGCGGGGAGGCCCATGGCTTGGAGCTTTCTCCTTGCCGCTTTGTAGGGCCGCCCCCACGGATACCGGTCCAGTTCCGCCAGTAACTCGTCCCTTGCGAGGGCCTTCGCCCGACAGATAGCAAGCTGCAGGGCCTTCTTCGCTTAACCTAACCTAACCTTTTTTTTTTTTTTTTTTTTTTTTTTTTAACGTTGGGAAAATGCGTTGAATCGCATACCACCGGAGCCGAGAACGGGAGGTGACTCCGGATGGTTATGTGGGGCTCTCCCCGCCTGAAGGGCGAGGCCTACCCACTAAAAACCCAACGAATTCCGTCCGCGTCTTGGATGGAGCGCCGCAGGATCCCTAGGGACTTCAACTGCAGGCGCCCCGACGCAGGACCCACACCGTGGCGCGGGCCCCAGACCGTACCGCTGGCGGACGAGGATCCCCCCAGACCCCCGCCCACGGTATTGGGGCATAGCCCCCAACCAAGGCCCCCCTCGCAAGAGGGAGGGCCGCGCGTGGCGCACGCGCAATCGGGCGATCCCCGAGGAGGGTGCCGTTCGCCGCCATGTCCTAACTTCCCCGTCTATCCCTGTGTTCCCCGTCTTTCGGGCCGTTCCCTGCGTCGCCCGCTGCCCGGCCCAAGGCTGCGGGGAGCGAGTACTAGGCCGTACTAAACCGGGTACTGGGAGGAACAGACAGGTACTGGGCGGAACGACGGGTACTGGTGGCCCCACTCCCGTGCAATGGGGATCGTCGGCCGCAGCCGCAACCCATGGGCTTTCGCCCCGTCCTTACGGACCAACGCCCGCCCGTCACTGCCGTCATCCCGAATACGTCGGGGACGCCAGCCGGGCCCGCCCCGCCTAGCAGTTGCCCGGATTCTCCGGGACCCCTAGCCGAGGCCTCTCCTCCGCTGACTTTTAGCCGTCGGCGAGCTAGTCTCAGTGACATAGCCCGCCGCCGTTGCCCAGGACGCACCACGAGGAGGTAGTCAGCATAGCGCCCCAACCTAACCTAACCTAACCTAACCTTTTTTTTTTTTTTTTTTTTTTTTTTTTTTTTTTTTCGTTGGGAAAATGCGTTGAATCGCATACCACCGGAGCCGAGAACGGGAGGTGACTCCGGATGGTTATGTGGGGCTCTCCCCGCCTGAAGGGCGAGGCCTACCCACTAAAAACCCAACGAATTCCGTCCGCGTCTTGGATGGAGCGCCGCAGGATCCCTAGGGATTTCGACTGCAGGCGCCCCGACGCAGGACCCACACCGTGGCGCGGGCCCCAGACCGTACCGCTAGCGGACGAGGATCCCCCCAGGCCCCCGCCCACGGTATTGGGGCATAGCCCCCAACCAAGGCCCCCCTCGCAAGAGGGAGGGCCGCGCGTGGCGCACGCGCAATCGGGCGATCCCCGAGGAGGGTGCCGTTCGCCGCCATGTCCTAACTTCCCCGTCCATCCCTGTGTTCCCCGTCTTTCGGGCCGTTCCCTGCGTCGCCCGCTGCCCGGCCCAAGGCTGCGGGGAGCGAGTACTAGGCCGTACTAATCCGGGTACTGGGAGGAACAGACAGGTACTGGGCGGAACGACGGGTACTGGTGGCCCCACTCCCGTGCAATGGGGATCGTCGGCCGCAGCCGCAACCCACGGGCTTTCGCCCCGTCCTTACGGACCAACGCCCGCCCGTCACTGCCGTCATCCCGAATACGTCGGGGACGCCAGCCGGGCCCGCCCCGCCTAGCAGTTGCCCGGATTCTCCGGGACCCCTAGCCGAGGCCTCTCCTCCGCTGACTTTTAGCCGTCGGCGAGCTAGTCTCAGTGACATAGCCCGCCGCCGTTGCCCAGGACGCACCACGAGGAGGTAGTCAGCATAGCGCCCCAACCTTTTTTTTTTTTTTTTTTTTTTTTTTTTTTTTTTTTTTTTTTTTTTTTTTTTAACGTTGGGAAAATGCGTTGAATCGCATACCACCGGAGCCGAGAACGGGAGGTGACTCCGGATGGTTATGTGGGGCTCTCCCCGCCTGAAGGGCGAGGCCTACCCACTAAAAACCCAACGAATTCCGTCCGCGTCTTGGATGGAGCGCCGCAGGATCCCTAGGGACTTCAACTGCAGGCGCCCCGACGCAGGACCCACACCGTGGCGCGGGCCCCAGACCGTACCGCTGGCGGACGAGGATCCCCCCAGACCCCCGCCCACGGTATTGGGGCATAGCCCCCAACCAAGGCCCCCCTCGCAAGAGGGAGGGCCGCGCGTGGCGCACGCGCAATCGGGCGATCCCCGAGGAGGGTGCCGTTCGCCGCCGTGTCCTAACTTCCCCGTCTATCCCTGTGTTCCCCGTCTTTCGGGCCGTTCCCTGCGTCGCCCGCTGCCCGGGAGGAAGGCTGCGGGGAGCGAGTACTAGGCCGTACTAAACCGGGTACTGGGAGGAACAGACAGGTACTGGGCGGAACGACGGGTACTGGTGGCCCCACTCCCGTGCAATGGGGATCGTCGGCCGCAGCCGCAACCCACGGGCTTTCGCCCCGTCCTTACGGACCAACGCCCGCCCGTCACTGCCGTCATCCCGAATACGTCGGGGACGCCAGCCGGGCCCGCCCCGCCTAGCAGTTGCCCGGATTCTCCGGGACCCCTAGCCGAGGCCTCTCCTCCGCTGACTTTTAGCCGTCGGCGAGCTAGTCTCAGTGACATAGCCCGCCGCCGTTGCCCAGGACGCACCACGAGGAGGTAGTCAGCATAGCGCCCCAACCTTTTTTTTTTTTTTTTTTTTTTTTTTTTTTTTTTTTTAACGTTGGGAAAATGCGTTGAATCGCATACCACCGGAGCCGAGAACGGGAGGTGACTCCGGATGGTTATGTGGGGCTCTCCCCGCCTGAAGGGCGAGGCCTACCCACTAAAAACCCAACGAATTCCGTCCGCGTCTTGGATGGAGCGCCGCAGGATCCCTAGGGACTTCAACTGCAGGCGCCCCGACGCAGGACCCACACCGTGGCGCGGGCCCCAGACCGTACCGCTGGCGGACGAGGATCCCCCCAGACCCCCGCCCACGGTATTGGGGCATAGCCCCCAACCAAGGCCCCCCTCGCAAGAGGGAGGGCCGCGCGTGGCGCACGCGCAATCGGGCGATCCCCGAGGAGGGTGCCGTTCGCCGCCGTGTCCTAACTTCCCCGTCTATCCCTGTGTTCCCCGTCTTTCGGGCCGTTCCCTGCGTCGCCCGCTGCCCGGGAGGAAGGCTGCGGGGAGCGAGTACTAGGCCGTACTAAACCGGGTACTGGGAGGAACAGACAGGTACTGGGCGGAACGACGGGTACTGGTGGCCCCACTCCCGTGCAATGGGGATCGTCGGCCGCAGCCGCAACCCATGGGCTCTCGCCCCGTCCTTACGGACCAACGCCCGCCCGTCACTGCCGTCATCCCGAATACGTCGGGGACGCCAGCCGGGCCCGCCCCGCCTAGCAGTTGCCCGGATTCTCCGGGACCCCTAGCCGAGGCCTCTCCTCCGCTGACTTTTAGCCGTCGGCGAGCTAGTCTCAGTGACATAGCCCGCCGCCGTTGCCCAGGACGCACCACGAGGAGGTAGTCAGCATAGCGCCCCAGTCAGCATAGCGCCCCAGTCAGCATAGCGCCCCATAGCGCCCCAACCTTTTTTTTTTTTTTTTTTTTTTTTTACGTTGGGAAAATGCGTTGAATCGCATACCACCGGAGCCGAGAACGGGAGGTGACTCCGGATGGTTATGTGGGGCTCTCCCCGCCTGAAGGGCGAGGCCTACCCACTAAAAACCCAACGAATTCCGTCCGCGTCTTGGATGGAGCGCCGCAGGATCCCTAGGGACTTCAACTGCAGGCGCCCCGACGCAGGACCCACACCGTGGCGCGGGCCCCAGACCGTACCGTTAGCGGACGAGGATCCCCCCAGACCCCCGCCCACGGTATTGGGGCATAGCCCCCAACCAAGGCCCCCCTCGCAAGAGGGAGGGCCGCGCGTGGCGCACGCGCATTCGGGCGATCTCCGAGGAGGGTGCCGTTCGCCGCCATGTCCTAACTTCCCCGTCTATCCCTGTGTTCCCCGTCTTTCGGGCCGTTCCCTGCGTCGCCCGCTGCCCGGGAGGAAGGCTGCGGGGAGCGAGTACTAGGCCGTACTAAACCGGGTACTGGGAGGAACAGACAGGTACTGGGCGGAACGACGGGTACTGGTGGCCCCACTCCTGTGCAAGAAGATCGTCGGCCGCAGCCGCAACCCACGGGCTTTCGCCCCGTCCTTACGGACCAACGCCCGCCCGTCACTGCCGTCATCCCGAATACGTCGGGGACGCCAGCCGGGCCCGCCCCGCCTAGCAGTTGCCCGGATTCTCCGGGACCCCTAGCCGAGGCCTCTCCTCCGCTGACTTTTAGCCGTCGGCGAGCTAGTCTCAGTGACATAGCCCGCCGCCGTTGCCCAGGACGCACCACGAGGAGGTAGTCAGCATAGCGCCCCGGTAGTCAGCATAGCGCCCCAGTAGTCAGCATAGCGCCCCATAGCGCCCCAACCTTTTTTTTTTTTTTTTTTTTTTTTAACGTTGGGAAAATGCGTTGAATCGCATACCACCGGAGCCGAGAACGGGAGGTGACTCCGGATGGTTATGTGGGGCTCTCCCCGCCTGAAGGGCGAGGCCTACCCACTAAAAACCCAACGAATTCCGTCCGCGTCTTGGATGGAGCGCCGCAGGATCCCTAGGGATTTCGACTGCAGGCGCCCCGACGCAGGACCCACACCGTGGCGCGGGCCCCAGACCGTACCGCTGGCGGACGAGGATCCCCCCAGACCCCCGCCCACGGTATTGGGGCATAGCCCCCAACCAAGGCCCCCCTCGCAAGAGGGAGGGCCGCGCGTGGCGCACGCGCAATCGGGCGATCCCCGAGGAGGGTGCCGTTCGCCGCCATGTCCTAACTTCCCCGTCTATCCCTGTGTTCCCCGTCTTTCGGGCCGTTCCCTGCGTCGCCCGCTGCCCGGGAGGAAGGCTGCGGGGAGCGAGTACTAGGCCGTACTAAACCGGGTACTGGGAGGAACAAACGGGTACTGGGCGGAACGACGGGTACTGGTGGCCCCACTCCCGTGCAATGGGGATCGTCGGCCGCAGCCGCAACCCACGGGCTTTCGCCCCGTCCTTACGGACCAACGCCCGCCCGTCACTGCCGTCATCCCGAATACGTCGGGGACGCCAGCCGGGCCCGCCCCGCCTAGCAGTTGCCCGGATTCTCCGGGACCCCTAGCCGAGGCCTCTCCTCCGCTGACTTTTAGCCGTCGGCGAGCTAGTCTCAGTGACATAGCCCGCCGCCGTTGCCCAGGACGCACCACGAGGAGGTAGTCAGCATAGCGCCCCAGTCAGCATAGCGCCCCAGTCAGCATAGCGCCCCAGTCAGCATAGCGCCCCAGTCAGCATAGCGCCCCAGTCAGCATAGCGCCCCAATAGCGCCCCAACCTAACCTAACCTTTTTTTTTTTTTTTTTTTTTTTTTTTTTTTTTTTAACGTTGGGAAAATGCGTTGAATCGCATACCACCGGAGCCGAGAACGGGAGGTGACTCCGGATGGTTATGTGGGGCTCTCCCCGCCTGAAGGGCGAGGCCTACCCACTAAAAACCCAACGAATTCCGTCCGCGTCTTGGATGGAGCGCCGCAGGATCCCTAGGGACTTCAACTGCAGGCGCCCCGACGCAGGACCCACACCGTGGCGCGGGCCCCAGACCGTACCGCTGGCGGACGAGGATCCCCCCAGACCCCCGCCCACGGTATTGGGGCATAGCCCCCAACCAAGGCCCCCCTCGCAAGAGGGAGGGCCGCGCGTGGCGCACGCGCAATCGGGCGATCCCCGAGGAGGGTGCCGTTCGCCGCCGTGTCCTAACTTCCCCGTCTATCCCTGTGTTCCCCGTCTTTCGGGCCGTTCCCTGCGTCGCCCGCTGCCCGGGAGGAAGGCTGCGGGGAGCGAGTACTAGGCCGTACTAAACCGGGTACTGGGAGGAACAGACAGGTACTGGGCGGAACGACGGGTACTGGTGGCCCCACTCCCGTGCAATGGGGATCGTCGGCCGCAGCCGCAACCCATGGGCTCTCGCCCCGTCCTTACGGACCAACGCCCGCCCGTCACTGCCGTCATCCCGAATACGTCGGGGACGCCAGCCGGGCCCGCCCCGCCTAGCAGTTGCCCGGATTCTCCGGGACCCCTAGCCGAGGCCTCTCCTCCGCTGACTTTTAGCCGTCGGCGAGCTAGTCTCAGTGACATAGCCCGCCGCCGTTGCCCAGGACGCACCACGAGGAGGTAGTCAGCATAGCGCCCCAGTCAGCATAGCGCCCCAGTCAGCATAGCGCCCCAAGTCAGCATAGCGCCCCAGTCAGCATAGCGCCCCAGTCAGCATAGCGCCCCAGTCAGCATAGCGCCCCAGTCAGCATAGCGCCCCAGTCAGCATAGCGCCCCAGTCAGCATAGCGCCCCAGTCAGCATAGCGCCCCAGTCAGCATAGCGCCCCAGTCAGCATAGCGCCCCAGTCAGCATAGCGCCCCAGTCAGCATAGCGCCCCAGTCAGCATAGCGCCCCAGTCAGCATAGCGCCCCAGTCAGCATAGCGCCCCAGTCAGCATAGCGCCCCAGTCAGCATAGCGCCCCAGTCAGCATAGCGCCCCAGTCAGCATAGCGCCCCAGTCAGCATAGCGCCCCAGTCAGCATAGCGCCCCAGTCAGCATAGCGCCCCAGTCAGCATAGCGCCCCAGTCAGCATAGCGCCCCAGTCAGCATAGCGCCCCAGTCAGCATAGCGCCCCAGTCAGCATAGCGCCCCAGTCAGCATAGCGCCCCAGTCAGCATAGCGCCCCAGTCAGCATAGCGCCCCATAAGCATAGCGCCCCAACCTTTTTTTTTTTTTTTTTTTTTTTAACGTTGGGAAAATGCGTTAAATCGCATACCACCGGAGCCGAGAACGGGAGGTGACTCCGGATGGTTATGTGGGGCTCTCCCCGCCAGAAGGGCGAGGCATACCCACTAAAAACCCAACGACTTCCGTCCGCGTCTTGAGGGGTGCCGTAGGATCTCGAAAGAATTCGACTACGGGCACCCCAACGCCGGGCCCGCACTAGAGGCGGTGCCCCCTCCCTGAAAAGGGCGTCCCCGGAAGTGAGGACGCCCCCCAGACCTTACCGCTGGCGGACGAGGGCCCTCCCAGACCCCCGCCCACGGTATCGGGGCTTAGGGAAGTTTAATCTCCCCCAGCCCCCATCCAAGGCCCCCCTCGCAAAATGGAGGGGCCGCGCACGCCGGAACATGGCGCGCGCAGTCGGGCGGCCCCTTTGGGGACCCGACCAGTGACCCGACGGGATATTGGGCCATCCCGTTTATGGCGCAGGGAGCGCAAAACGCCTTCGGCGTCCCCCCGGCCTCCTCTGACGACGCGGGTCCGCGGCATTCGCCTCGCGGGCCCGCTCGTTGGCCTCCTTCTGCGACATTATAGTCTCACAGAAGGAGGCCACCGCCTCCCACGACCCCTCACTGTCTAGCATTGCTGAAACTACAGCTGACAGCGAGAGGTCCCCTCCAATTTGTGCCGCCAGGGCCCGTCGCTCTGGGTCCCAGGCGGCGCACTCCGCGAAAGTGTGACGCGCCGTATCTGATGGCGCGCCACACTCGTGGCAAGCCGGGGTTGCTTCCCGGCCCGCAATCCTGTGCAGGTACTCCCCGTAGCAGCCGTGCCCGGAGAGTACCTGTGTCAGTCTGAAACTGAGCTCCCCGTGCCGCCGATGCACCCACGGGGAGAGGTGGGGACGAATGGCCGCCACCGTCTCCCGGCCGGCGACCGGCGACCGGAGAGCTTCCTCCCACCGCTCCAGAAGTGAGTCTTGGGCCGACTCTCTGAAGCGGCGCATTTCGCCTTCCGTGGGACGGTGCCCACGCGCTCGGGCGTCCCCCCTATAGCGGTGAACCGCCGCGAGAACCTCAGCCTGCAGTTCCCACGGCGGGTCCGCCGCCAGGACGGTGGCCGCCGTCCAGGACACCGTCCGGTACGCCCTTATCGCCCGCACTGCAATGACCCTCTGCGGCCCATGCAGGAGGGTCTTATTGCGGGCGTTCAGGGCGTCCACCCAGATCGGGGCGCCGTACATGGCCATACTCCTGATGACGTAGGAGTACAGCCTACGGCACCTCGACCCGGGACCCTTCAGATTGGGCAGCAGCCTTGCGAGGGCTGCGGCGGCTGCGACCAGCTTGGGGGCCAGTTGGGTGAAGTGGGCCCCGAAGCTCCAACGCCCATCCAAAATTAGGCCCAAATACTTCATTTGGGCCTTGACCGCGACCGATTGGCCGCAGAGGGCGATTTCTGCCCCCCTAGGCGGGCCTCTCCTGGGGCCATGAAAGAGGAGGGCCTCCGTTTTGTCTACGGAGACCCTCAGGCCCAGGCTCTGTATCCGATCAACCACCACCGATACGGCGATGGTCGACCGGAACTTTGCCTCCTCCCAATTCTCTCCCCGGGCTGTGACCAGGGTGTCGTCCGCGTAGCACAACACCCCTGTGCCCGGGAAGAGAGGGCCCCGCAGGACCCAGTTATAACCAAGGTTCCACAGGATCGGTCCTAAGACCGACCCTTGTGGAACCCCGCATTCTACCCTGTGGCGGTGGAGCGTGCCGTCCCCGCCTTCCCACACTACTGTGCGGTCCCCCAGATAAGCCTTCAACAGTCTTCCCAGGTATGGGGGCACTCCGTGGAATCGGAGCGCCTCCAGGATTGCCCAGAACGGAAGACTGTTGAAGGCATTTTTTATGTCCAGGGAGACCGCCAGTACGCAGTCCCCCTGTTCAACGGCCTCCGTCGAGAGGTCCTTCAAGGCCTTCAGGGCGTCGACGGTCGATCGACCCGCCCTGAAGCCATATTGGACCTCAGCCAGATTGGGCCCAATTGCCGTCAGATGTTGGACGAGACGGGCGGCGAGAACTCTCTCGAAGAGTTTGCCCATCTCGTCCAAAAGCACTATCGGCCTGTAGGCCGATGGGGAGTCGGCTGGCCTGCCCGCCTTGGGTATAAGGCACAGCCTCCCCTCCCTCCACGTTAGCGGGAACTGTCCAACGCTTATGCAGGCGTCGAACAGCTCCCGCATTTGCACACCAAGGTGTTCCGAGGCGGCATGGACGATTCGCCTCGGAACGCCATCCGGGCCCGGAGCCCTGCGTCCACCCCTGATGCGGTGGAGCACCATCTTCATCTCCCCGTCCGTGACGAGGGGAGGTGACTCCACCGCTGCTTCTGCCGTCAGGGGACACAGTAGGAATGGGGCATACGTCCCCGCTCCGGTGGCCGACCCGACGACCGGGGGGCTGGGAAACAGCTCCCCCACAACCCGCCTGAGGAGATCCGGCAGTAAGGACTCGGTAGCGGGGAGGCCCAGAGCTTGCAGCTTTTTGCGTGCTGCTCTGTAGGGCCGTCCCCACGGATAGCGGTCCAACTCCGCCAAGATCTCCTCCCTGGCCAGGACCTTTGCCCGACAGATGGCCAGCTGCAGAGCCTTCTTCGCATCGCGATAGAGGCCCCGCAGCTGCTCTTCGAGATCAGGGTCCAAACCATTGCGCCGCCTGCAGCGCACAAAAGCCCTTCGGGCCCTATTGGCGGCCACCCGGAGTTCGGCAATCTCCGGGCTCCACCAATACACCGCCTTCTTGCGGCGCCACGGACGCGCCCTTGGCATGGCCGCGTCACAGACCCTTTGTAGGGACTGTCGCATGCGGCGTGCCAGCGCGTCCGGGCACAACTCCTCCGGGGCGGCGTCAGCGGCCCAGCGCTCGACTATCCCCCAGCTTCGCTCCTTCCCTTAATGGAGGGCGGAGCACAGCTCCTTCCCCCCATTACATGGCCCGTGGGTCGCCCTGCGTCCGCGCAGATCGCGCAGCGGAGCTCCTTGGCCGCGCAGTTCGCACCGCGGTGTCCCTCATCGCCGCACCGGTAGCATAGGTTGCTCCGGTCGGCCTTAGAGGGACACACCGGCCATGTGTGACCCAGACCCATGCACCGGTAGCAGCGCAAGGGGCGCTGCTCCAGTACATGGACCCTGGCCGAGCTCCACCCGACCAGGATCCTTCCTGCGGCTGCCACGGCCTTGGCCGCTACGACAGGGCACACGACCACGCATGTGCCCATACCTCCCGGCCCTGTCGTTATAGCCATGACCTTTACCTGCTCCGCAGAGCAGGCTCCGGTCTTGGCGACGGCAGCGGCCACCATTTCCTTGGTGGCCGAATCGTCGAGTCCCACCACTCGTAAGTCCGCGGACTTGATGGGACGAGCGACGTTGGCCACCCCGTCGAGGGCGGTGCGAAGCCTGCCGGCCAGCGCGTCCGCCTTGTCCGGACCCTGGGATTTGGCAACTTCCAGGATCCTAGACCCCGTTGCCGTGCGGCGAATGTTTATGTCGCCGGGGCCGAGCCCGACCTCCGCCAAATCGACAGCCTCCCTGGCCCGCGTCAGCACCTCGCTGTACGTCACCCCCTTTGTAGCAGCCTCAGGCTGTAGGGTGAGCACAACGGCGGCGCTGTCCGGGGCCCTTAACTTCGGCTTCGGCTTAGCCTTGCCGGTTTGAGCCGGTGCGGCGGCCGATTTAGCCGCTGCCCGGGGGGCGGGCGTCGGCGCCTTCCTTGCGGCGGTGGGCGGGGAGGAAGTCTTCCCCTTACCTTTTCCCTTCCTCACTACCGTGGCCCAGGTGTCCGGAGCCTGCGAGGGCCCGGCGACCGGTTCCACCGGTGGGGCACTCACCGCGGGAGCAGTGGGGGGTGGTGGGGGCACGGAAGTGGGAGGTGTCGCCTTCCCCTTGCCTTTCCCCTTCCCTTTGCCCTTGTCCTGGGCGGGCTGAGAGGGCTCAGCGGGCACCGGCTGGGGAGCCCGGGGGGCCGCCACCGGCTGCTCTTGAGCAGCCCTCTTTTTATCCGCTGCCAGGGGCGGGCGCATAACCTTCTCTGGAAGGAGACGGTGGTCGATGCCCCCAATGCGGGCATCGACCCGGGCATTTACCATTGCCCCGACAGTGGTGGCGATATATGCCTTGAGATCCTCCATCATCTCCTCTAGTGAAGAGGAGGAGGATCCCGCGGCGGCTTTCTCTGTCGCGGCACGCGCAGCCGACATGCTCGCGCGCATCTCCTCAAATTCGCGACGGAACGCTTTGCGTTCCGCGCGCATCAGTTCAACTTCGCGCCGGAGGCGCGCATTGTCCGCCCAAGTACGTCGGGTCTCGTCGGACTCATTGCGACACGCCAGAGCGTCAATGATGTCGCTCAGGGCGTCGACTGCGTCCTTCAAGGCCCGGACGTGGGTCCCCTTAAGGTTCCCGGAACTCCGTGCCACTTCCTTGATGGCGGTCATGCTGGCCGTCGCCATGGCACGAAGTTCCTGGGCATCCTGCCTAGTGTCCCTCGTTTCGAGGGAACAGTAGTTCTTCCCGGCTGGCACCAGGGAGACCTTCCCACAATCACCCTCCTTCGGAGGGGCCGGTTTGCGGAACGAGAGGACAAGTCCCTTCGTTCGCGAGTTCCCCTCGTCCGCTGAACTGGCGCACGGTGAGCTGAACCTCGCTGGAGTTCCCGACCTGCCGCGCGCTATCCCCCTGCGTTTAACCGACGCCTCGGTTTCGGTTTCGGACCCACTGCCCGAAGTCGGTGGGTGCGAACGTTTCGGGCGCTCTAGCCCCCCCTTACTCACTTTACAGGGAGTGGGGATGGAACCCACACCCTTCCCACCCAAGTTGACAGAGCAGGGTTTCAATCCCGCAGCCCCTACCGAAGAAATAGGCGCGACAGTCGACGCCGAAACATCGGCCCCGACCTCCGCCCTAACCACCACCATTTCACCCCCTAAATCGGGCGCTCCCCCCTTTCTAGGCCGAAGCCTACCCGTAACCCCCCCCCCAGAGTGATCCGGGTCCACGTCCATCACTCCCTGCCAATTCCCGAAGGAATCCGGCGAAAACAAAGATTAACTTTCAGTACGAATTTCGTACTGAAAGTTAAAACCGAAAATCGGGAATAACTCGGGAGTTACTCGACCGATTCCCGTTTTGCTTTCACCAAACGTCCTAACTCGCCAAAACGCACCAAAAACCTTCTATAACTTTTCCTCGTATCTCGCATAAATCGCCTACCAAAACTTCATCGCCTACCAAAACTTCATCGCCTACCAAAACTTCATCGCCTACCAAAACTTCATCGCCTACCAAAACTTCATCGCCTACCAAAACTTCATCGCCTACCAAAACTTCATCGCCTACCAAAACTTCATCGCCTACCAAAACTTCTATCGCCTACCAAAACTTCATCGCCTACCAAAACTTCATCGCCTACCAAAACTTCATCGCCTACCAAAACTTCATCGCCTACCAAAACTTCATCGCCTACCAAAACTTCATCGCCTACCAAAACTTCATCGCCTACCAAAACTTCATCGCCTACCAAAACTTCATCGCCTACCAAAACTTCATCGCCTACCAAAACTTCATCGCCTACCAAAACTTCATCGCCTACCAAAACTTCATCGCCTACCAAAACTTCATCGCCTACCAAAACTTCATCGCCTACCAAAACTTCATCGCCTACCAAAGCCCCAGTCAGCATAGCGCCCCAGTCAGCATAGCGCCCCAGTCAGCATAGCGCCCCAGTCAGCATAGCGCCCCAGTCAGCATAGCGCCCCAGTCAGCATAGCGCCCCAGTCAGCATAGCGCCCCAGTCAGCATAGCGCCCCAGTCAGCATAGCGCCCCAGTCAGCATAGCGCCCCAGTCAGCATAGCGCCCCAGTCAGCATAGCGCCCCAGTCAGCATAGCGCCCCAGTCAGCATAGCGCCCCAGTCAGCATAGCGCCCCAGTCAGCATAGCGCCCCAGTCAGCATAGCGCCCCAGTCAGCATAGCGCCCCAGTCAGCATAGCGCCCCAGTCAGCATAGCGCCCCAGTCAGCATAGCGCCCCAGTCAGCATAGCGCCCCAGTCAGCATAGCGCCCCAGTCAGCATAGCGCCCCAGTCAGCATAGCGCCCCAGTCAGCATAGCGCCCCAGTCAGCATAGCGCCCCATAAGCATAGCGCCCCAACCTTTTTTTTTTTTTTTTTTTTTTTTTTTTTTTAACGTTGGGAAAATGCGTTGAATCGCATACCACCGGAGCCGAGAACGGGAGGTGACTCCGGATGGTTATGTGGGGCTCTCCCCGCCTGAAGGGCGAGGCCTACCCACTAAAAACCCAACGAGTTCCGTCCGCGTCTTGGATGGAGCGCCGCAGGATCCCTAGGGATTTCAACTGCAGGCGCCCCGACGCAGGACCCACACCGAGGCGCGGGCCCCAGACCATACCGCTAGCGGACGAGGATCCCCCCAGACCCCCGCCCACGGTATTGGGGCATAGCCCCCAACCAAGGCCCCCCTCGCAAGAGGGAGGGCCGCGCGTGGCGCACGCGCAATCGGGCGATCCCCGAGGAGGGTGCCGTTCGCCGCCATGTCCTAACTTCCCCGTCCATCCCTGTGTTCCCCGTCTTTCGGGCCGTTCCCTGCGTCGCCCGCTGCCCGGGAGGAAGGCTGCGGGGAGCGAGTACTAGGCCGTACTAATCCGGGTACTGGGAGGAACAGACGGGTACTGGGCGGAACGACGGGTACTGGTGGCCCCACTCCCGTGCAAGGGGATCGTCGGCCGCAGCCGCAACCCACGGGCTTTCGCCCCGTCCTTACGGACCAACGCCCGCCCGTCACTGCCGTCATCCCGAATACGTCGGGGACGCCAGCCGGGCCCGCCCCGCCTAGCAGTTGCCCGGATTCTCCGGGACCCCTAGCCGAGGCCTCTCCTCCGCTGACTTTTAGCCGTCGGCGAGCTAGTCTCAGTGACATAGCCCGCCGCCGTTGCCCAGGACGCACCACGAGGAGGTAGTCAGCATAGCGCCCTAACCTTTTTTTTTTTTTTTTTTTTTTTTTTTTTTTACGTTGGGAAAATAGCGCCCTAACCTAACCTAACCTTTTTTTTTTTTTTTTTTTTTTTTTTTTTTTTTTTTTTTTTTTTTTTTTTTTTTTTAACGTTGGGAAAATGCGTTGAATCGCATACCACCGGCGCCGAGAACGGGAGGTGACTCCGGATGGTTATGTGGGGCTCTCCCCGCCTGAAGGGCGAGGCCTACCCACTAAAAAAAAAAAAAAAAAAAAAAAAAAAAAAAAAAAAAAAACCCAACGAATTCCGTCCGCGTCTTAGATGGAGCGCCGCAGGATCCCTAGGGACTTCAACTGCAGGCGCCCCGACGCAGGACCCACACCGTGGCGCGGGCCCCAGACCGTACCGCTGGCGGACGAGGATCCCCCCAGACCCCCGCCCACGGTATTGGGGCATAGCCCCCAACCAAGGCCCCCCTCGCAAGAGGGAGGGCCGCGCGTGGCGCACGCGCATTCGGGCGATCCCCGAGGAGGGTGCCGTTCGCCGCCATGTCCTAACTTCCCCGTCTATCCCTGTGTTCCCCGTCTTTCGGGCCGTTCCCTGCGTCGCCCGCTGCCCGGGAGGAAGGCTGCGGGGAGCGAGTACTAGGCCGTACTAAACCGGGTACTGGGAGGAACAGACAGGTACTGGGCGGAACGACGGGTACTGGTGGCCCCACTCCCGTGCAAGGGGATCGTCGGCCGCAGCCGCAACCCATGGGCTCTCGCCCCGTCCTTACGGACCAACGCCCGCCCGTCACTGCCGTCATCCCGAATACGTCGGGGACGCCAGCCGGGCCCGCCCCGCCTAGCAGTTGCCCGGATTCTCCGGGACCCCTAGCCGAGGCCTCTCCTCCGCTGACTTTTAGCCGTCGGCGAGCTAGTCTCAGTGACATAGCCCGCCGCCGTTGCCCAGGACGCACCACGAGGAGGTAGTCAGCATAGCGCCCTAACCTTTTTTTTTTTTTTTTTTTAACGTTGGGAAAATGCGTTGAATCGCATACCACCGGAGCCGAGAACGGGAGGTGACTCCGGATGGTTATGTGGGGCTCTCCCCGCCTGAAGGGCGAGGCCTACCCACTAAAAACCCAACGAATTCCGTCCGCGTCTTGGATGGAGCGCCGCAGGATCCCTAGGGACTTCAACTGCAGGCGCCCCGACGCAGGACCCACACCGTGGCGCGGGCCCCAGACCGTACCGTTAGCGGACGAGGATCCCCCCAGACCCCCGCCCACGGTATTGGGGCATAGCCCCCAACCAAGGCCCCCCTCGCAAGAGGGAGGGCCGCGCGTGGCGCACGCGCAATCGGGCGATCCCCGAGGAGGGTGCCGTTCGCCGCCGTGTCCTAACTTCCCCGTCTATCCCTGTGTTCCCCGTCTTTCGGGCCGTTCCCTGCGTCGCCCGCTGCCCGGGAGGAAGGCTGCGGGGAGCGAGTACTAGGCCGTACTAAACCGGGTACTGGGAGGAACAAACGGGTACTGGGCGGAACGACGGGTACTGGTGGCCCCACTCCCGTGCAAGGGGATCGTCGGCCGCAGCCGCAACCCACGGGCTTTCGCCCCGTCCTTACGGACCAACGCCCGCCCGTCACTGCCGTCATCCCGAATACGTCGGGGACGCCAGCCGGGCCCGCCCCGCCTAGCAGTTGCCCGGATTCTCCGGGACCCCTAGCCGAGGCCTCTCCTCCGCTGACTTTTAGCCGTCGGCGAGCTAGTCTCAGTGACATAGCCCGCCGCCGTTGCCCAGGACGCACCACGAGGAGGTAGTCAGCATAGCGCCCCAGTCAGCATAGCGCCCCAGTCAGCATAGCGCCCCATAGCGCCCTAACCTAACCTAACCTTTTTTTTTTTTTTTTTTTTTTTTTTTTTTTTTTTTTTTTTTTTTTTTTTTTTTTTTTTTTTTTTTTTTTTTTTTTTTTTTTTTTTTTTTTTTAACGTTGGGAAAATGCGTTGAATCGCATACCACCGGCGCCGAGAACGGGAGGTGACTCCGGATGGTTATGTGGGGCTCTCCCCGCCTGAAGGGCGAGGCCTACCCACTAAAAAAAAAAAAAAAAAAAAAAAAAAAAAAAAAAAAAAAAAAAAAAAAAAAAAAAAAAAAAAAAAAAAAAAAAAAAAAAAAAAAAAAAAAAAAAAAAAAAAAAAAAAAAAACCCAACGAATTCCGTCCGCGTCTTAGATGGAGCGCCGCAGGATCCCTAGGGACTTCAACTGCAGGCGCCCCGACGCAGGACCCACACCGTGGCGCGGGCCCCAGACCGTACCGCTGGCGGACGAGGATCCCCCCAGACCCCCGCCCACGGTATTGGGGCATAGCCCCCAACCAAGGCCCCCCTCGCAAGAGGGAGGGCCGCGCGTGGCGCACGCGCATTCGGGCGATCCCCGAGGAGGGTGCCGTTCGCCGCCATGTCCTAACTTCCCCGTCTATCCCTGTGTTCCCCGTCTTTCGGGCCGTTCCCTGCGTCGCCCGCTGCCCGGGAGGAAGGCTGCGGGGAGCGAGTACTAGGCCGTACTAAACCGGGTACTGGGAGGAACAGACAGGTACTGGGCGGAACGACGGGTACTGGTGGCCCCACTCCCGTGCAAGGGGATCGTCGGCCGCAGCCGCAACCCATGGGCTCTCGCCCCGTCCTTACGGACCAACGCCCGCCCGTCACTGCCGTCATCCCGAATACGTCGGGGACGCCAGCCGGGCCCGCCCCGCCTAGCAGTTGCCCGGATTCTCCGGGACCCCTAGCCGAGGCCTCTCCTCCGCTGACTTTTAGCCGTCGGCGAGCTAGTCTCAGTGACATAGCCCGCCGCCGTTGCCCAGGACGCACCACGAGGAGGTAGTCAGCATAGCGCCCCAACCTTTTTTTTTTTTTTTTTTTTTTTTTTTCTTTTTTTTTTCACGGTGTGAAAATGCGTTAAATCGCATACCACCGGGAGCCGAGAATGGGAGGTAGCTCCCGGTGGTTATGTGGGGCTCTCCCCGCCTGAAGGGCGGGGCCTACCCACTAAAAACACACCGACTTCCGTCCGCGTCTTGAGGGGGTGCCGTAGGATCTCTAGGAATTCGACTACAGGCACCCCGACGCCGGGCCCGCATTAAGGCGCGGGCCCACTCCCTGAAAAGGGCGTCCCCGGAAGTGAGGACGCCCCCCAGACCTTACCGCTGATGGGCGAGGGCCCTCCCAGACCCCCACCCACGGTACCGGGGCTTAGGAGATTTTCTCCCAGCCCCCCTCCCAGGCCCCTCTCGCAAAATGGAGGGGCCGCGCGCGCCGGAGCATGGCGCGCGCAGTCGGGCGATCCCTTTTGGGGTCCCCGACTGTGACCCGACGGGGCATAGGGCCGCCCTGTCACGGCACAGGGGGAGGTAGGGCATAGCGCCTCCTCCGCCCCCCCGGTCTCCTCATCCGACGCGGGTCCGCGGCGTTGGCCTCGCGGACCCTTTCGTTGGCCTCCTTCTGCGATATGACAGTTTCGCAGAAGGAGGCTACAGCGTCCCACTTCCTCTCGCTGTCCAGCATTGCCGCTATTACGGCGGACAGCGAGAGGTCCCCACCCACTTCCGCCACCAGGGCCCGCCTTTCGGGGCCCCAGGCGGCACACTCCACCAACGTGTGGCGCGCCGTGTCGGATGGCGCGCCGCACTCGTGGCAGGCCGGAGTCGCTTCCCGGCCCGCAATCTTGTGCAGGTACTCCCCAAAGCACCCGTGCCCGGAGAGTACCTGCGTGAGCCTATAGCTCAACTCCCCATGTCGCCGATGCACCCATGGGGAGAGGTGGGGACGGATTGCCGCCACCGTGTCCCGACCGGCGACCGGCGACAGAAGGAATTCCTCCCAGCGCTCCAGTAGGGAGTCCTGGGCCAATTCCCGCACGCGGCGCATTTCGCCCACTGTGGGCCGGTGTCCGCGGGCTCTTTCGTCCCCCCTGTAGCGGTGGACCGCCGCTAGGACCTCCGCTTGGAGTTCCCAGGGCGGGTCCGCCGCCAGGAGAGTAGCCGCGGTCCAAGAGACCGTGCGGTACGCCCTTATTGCCCGCACTGCAATGACCCGCTGCGGCCCATGCAGCAGGGTCTTGTTGCGGGCGTTTAGGGCGTCCACCCAGATCGGGGCACCGTACATGGCCATACTCCTTAGGACATTGGAGTACAGCCGACGGCACCTCGATCCCGGTCCCTGCAGATTTGGCAGCAGCCGCGCAAGAGAGGCGGCGGCTGCGACCAACTTCGGGGCCAACTGAGCAAAGTGGGCCCCGAAGTCCCACCTCCCATCCAAGATTAGGCCCAGATATTTCATCTGGGCCTTTACTGTTACGGGCTCGCCGTACAAGGCGATTTCCGCCCCCCTGGGCGGGCGTCTCCTCGGGCCTTGAAAGAGGAGGGCCTCCGTCTTCTCCACGGAGACCCTCAGGCCCAGGCTCTGTATCCGATCGACCACAACCGACACAGCGATGGTCGACCGGAACTTCACCTCATCCCAACTCTCTCCCCGGGCTGTGACCAGGGTGTCGTCGGCGTAACACGACACCCCTATGCCCGGGAAGAGAGGGCCCCGCAGGACCCAGTTGTAACCTAGGTTCCACAGGATCGGTCCTAAGACCGACCCTTGTGGAACCCCGCACTCCACCCTGTGACGGTGCACCGCGCCGTCACCTCCCTCCCAAACCACTGTGCGGTCTCCCAGATAAGACCTCAACAGTCTCCCTAGGTAAGGAGGCACTCCGTGATATCGGAGCGCCTCCAGAATTGCCCAGAATGGGAGACTGTTGAAGGCATTTTTAATGTCAAGGGAGACCGCCAGCACGCATTCCCCTCTTTGAGTAGCCTCCTGTGTGAGGTCTTTTAACGACTTCAGGGCGTCGAGGGTCGACCGACCCGCCCTGAAGCCGTACTGAACCTCGGCCAAGTTCGGCCCCGTTCTCTCTAAATGATGGACGAGGCGGAGAGCAAGAACCCGCTCAAACAGCTTACCCGCCTCGTCCAACAACACAATGGGCCGATACGCCGATGGCGAGTCGGCCGGCCTACCAGCCTTCGGGATGAGGCACAGGCGTCCCTCCTTCCACAGCTGCGGGAATTGACCCGTGCTTATGCACGAGTCGTAAAGCTCCCGCAGCTGTACCCCCAAGTATTCCGAGGCGATGTGCAAAACTCGCCTCGGAACGCCGTCCGGGCCTGGTGCCCTCCGACCGCCCCTAATGCGGTGGAGCACCGCCTTCATTTCCCCGTCAGTGACGAGGGGCGGCGACTCCACCGCCACTTCCTCCGTCGGGGGGCACATCAGGAACGGGGCATAAGTCCCCGCTCCGGTAGCCGACCCGACGGTCGGGGGGCTAGGGAACAGCTCCCCCACAACCCGCCTGAGGAGATCCGGCGGTAGAGACTCGGTAGCGGGGAGGCCCAGAGCTTGCAGCTTTTTGCGCGCCGCTCTGTAGGGCCTTCCCCATGGGTACCGGTCCAACTCTGCCAGAATCTCCTCTCTGGCCAATGCCTTGGCCCGGCAAATGGCCAGCTGCAGGGTCTTTTTCGCGTCTTTGTAAAGACCCCGCAGCTCCTCCTCAAGGGCCGGATTGAGTCCGTTGCGGCGCCGGCAACGGACGTACGCCCTTCGGGCACTATTAGCGGACACCCGGAGTTGAGCAATCTCCGGGGACCACCAATAAACGGCCCTCTTCCGGCGCCACGGACGCGCTCTGGGCATGGCCGCATTGCAGACCCTGGTTAGGGCCCGCCGCATGCGGAGTGCCAGCGCATCCGGGCACTGCTCTTCCGGGGCAGCGTCGGCGGCCCACTGCTCAATGATGGCCGCTTCCTTTGCCATCTCCCGGTCGAGCTTGGCGAGTGCCCAACGCGGGAACTGACTCGGGCCCCTCGGGGGGGCGGTATCAGGGAGAGGGGGAGACACCTCGAACCTTATATAGTTGTGGTCCGAGAGTGTCTCCACGTCCTCTTCCACCTTCCACCCATGCACCCTGCGCGCGATCGCGGGGGTGGCGAATGTTAAATCCACCACGGACCCCCCACGCGAACGCACACAGGTGTGCACCGCCCCCCTGTTTAGAAGGGACAGCCCAGACTGGATCGACCAGACCTGGACTGCCCTCCCTCTCGGGTCCGTGGCCGGGTTGCCCCAGGCCACAGACTTGGCATTAAAGTCGCCGAGGACAATTGTTGCCCCCGACGACTGCCTTGCCATCGCCGCCCTGATGGAGTCGAGCCAGACCTCGAACTCCACCAGGGGACGATTGGGGGAGAAGTACACCCCGATTAGGGTGTACTCTCCCAATGCCACCACCACGTACCCAGAGCCCCTCTCTTTGACTGAGAGGGGTAGGCCGTCCCCATCCAGGGTCGTCACTGCCACCGTGCCGTCCAAATCCCCCGCCCAATGAGGATGCGGGGGGACGTAGTACGGCTCGGCGGCCACCCCCACTGATACCTCCCACTCCGCCATGGACTGCAAAAATACATCTTGCGCCCCGGCGGCGTGGTTGAGGTTACCCTGCAGGACTTTGAGGTGTCTTGTACTCATTGTGACACCTCAAAGTCCATCTGCGCCTGCTGTGGGCGCCCATCCCTGGTGGAGGCGACGGGGGTGGTCCAGGCCCCCGTTTCACCTTTTCCCTTCGTAGCGGGGGGGGAACAGTTCCTCCCCCCCATGATATGGCCTGATGGCCGTCCCATCTCTGCGCAGATTGCGCAGTGAACCTTTTTCACTGCGCAATTGGCGCCACGGTGTCCCTCCTCGCCGCACCGGTAGCAAAGGTTGCTCCGGTCAGCCTTTGAGGGACACCTCTGCAGTGTGTGGCCCAACCCCATGCATCTGTGGCAGCGCATGGGGCGCCGTTCCATAACCTGGACCCTGGCCGAGGTCCACCCGACCAGGATCCTTCCCGCCGCCGCTACGGCCTTAGCCGCAGCGATTGGGCACACTGCAAAGCAGGTGCCCAGTCCACCCGGGCCCTCGTTGATGGCCATGACCTTCACCTCCTCGATTGAGCAGGCTCCGGTCTTGGCAACAGCGGCGGCCACCATCTCTTTGGTGGCCGAGTCGTCGAGCCCCACCACGCGAATGTCCGCGCATTTGGTGGGGCGTGCGACGCTGGCCACTCCATCGAGTGCCGAGCGCAGCTTAGTGGCTAGCGCATCGGCCTTCTCCTTTCCTAGTGCCTTGGGCACCTCGATGATTCTGGCACCCGTCGCCGCGCGGCGGATGCCTAGGCCGGGACCGATACCAATCTCGGCCAAGTCGACCGCCTCCCGAGCGTGCTTGAGCACCTCGCTGTAGGTCACCCCTTTGGCAGCCGCCTCCGGCTGCAGGGTGACCACCACCGCGACACTGTCTGCCTCCCTCAACTTCGGCTTGGCCTTGCTGGCCTTGGCCGGCGCGGCAGCCGAAGTAGTCCGAGCCCGTGGAGCGGGCGTCGGCGCAGCCTTGGTTGTAGCGGAGGGGGGAGACTTTGCCTTCCCCTTCCCTTTACCCTTCTTCACCACCGTGGCCCAAGTGTCCGGTGCCTGAGATGGCCCAGCGACCGGTTCCACCGGTGGTGCATTCACCGCGGGAGGCGCGGGAGGAGGGGGGGGCACGGAAGTGGGAGGCGTTGCCTTCCCTTTGCCCTTTCCCTTCCCCTTGCCCTTTCCCTTGCCCTTGCTCTGGGCGGGCTGAGAGGGCTCAGAGGGCACCGGTTGGGAAGCCCGGGGGGCTGCCACCGGCTGCTCCTGCGCAGCTCTCTTCCTATCCGCCGCTAGAGGCGGGCGGATTACCTTCTCCGGCAGGAGACGGTGGTCGATACCATCGATCCGGGCATCGACCCGGGCGTTCACCATCGCCCCCACAGTGGAGGCGATGTACGCCTTCAGCTCCTCCAACATCTCTTCCGGAGACATGGAGGAGCCGGCGAAAGTCGACGTCTTTGACGCCTTCTTGGCCATCGACGCGTCCTTCTTCATGGCCGCGAACTCGGCTCTGAAGGCCTTACTCTCCTCGCGCATGAGTTCGACTTCCCGTCTCAGCCGGGTGTTGTCGGCCCATGCGCGCCTCAGTTCATCGGACTGGTTCCTGGCCGTGAGAGCATCGACGATGTCGCCCAGTGCGGTCACGGCGTCGTTTAGGGCCCGCACGTGCGTGCCCTTTAAGTTCCCTGACTTCTGGGCGACATCTTTGATGGCCGCCATGCTTGCGCCGGCCATCCTCCTCAACTCCTGCGCGTCCTGGCGCGTGTCCCGGACCTCCAGCGAGCAATAGTTTTTGCCCGCCGGTACGACCGAGACTTTCCCCCCTTCCCCGTCTTTCGGTGGGCGCGGCTTGAGAAAAGTGAGTCGGAGCCCCTTTGAGGTCCGAACACTTTCCACCGAGCTGTCGCGCGAGCGCGAACCAATGCTCGGGGACTCCGCTCCGCTCTCCACCGACAAACCCCTTCGTTTTACGGAGGCCTCGGTCTCCGTCTCCGATCCGCTGTCCAAAGACGGCGGACGCGACCTTTTGGGGCGTTCTTGCCCCCCCTGACCTAAATTTATGGGAGTGGGGATGAAACCCATACCCTTACCACCCAAAACTACAGAACACGGCACCAAACCGTCAGAATTCGACGCCGAACTCGCCAACCCAATTTCCGCCCTAACTACCGGAGCAGAACCGGTTTCCCCCCCCTTCCGCGGCCGAAGCCGGCCACCCATAACCCCCCCTGGAGGCTCGGAGTCAAGCTCCATCACCCCTAATAGGACTGGTAGCCCTGCCGATACCCCGACTTACCGGTCTTGGACGATTTCGATGTCTATTATAATACTAACAGCAACGAAATCATCCAAAACCTAAAATCGAGATATCTTCAAAACTACAAGTCCTAGACCCAATCCGAAAGCACCAGTAATCCTATCTCGGCGAGACGCAAAAGAAAGGTTCTGGTCACTTTTGTCGTAAATGCACTCCAACACCCTACATGAACGACACACCCTACATGAACGACACACTACATGAACGACACACATAGCGCCCCAACCTTTTTTTTTTTTTTTTTTTTTTTTTTTTTTTTTTTTTTTTTTTTAACGTTGGGAAAATGCGTTGAATCGCATACCACCGGAGCCGAGAACGGGAGGTGACTCCGGATGGTTATGTGGGGCTCTCCCCGCCTGAAGGGCGAGGCCTACCCACTAAAAACCCAACGAATTCCGTCCGCGTCTTGGATGGAGCGCCGCAGGATCCCTAGGGACTTCAACTGCAGGCGCCCCGACGCAGGACCCACACCGTGGCGCGGGCCCCAGACCATACCGCTAGCGGACGAGGATCCCCCCAGACCCCCGCCCACGGTATTGGGGCATAGCCCCCAACCAAGGCCCCCCTCGCAAGAGGGAGGGCCGCGCGTGGCGCACGCGCATTCGGGCGATCCCCGAGGAGGGTGCCGTTCGCCGCCGTGTCCTAACTTCCCCGTCCATCCCTGTCTTCCCCGTCTTTCGGGCCGTTCCCTGCGTCGCCCGCTGCCCGGCCCAAGGCTGCGGGGAGCGAGTACTAGGCCGTACTAAACCGGGTACTAGGAGGAACAGACAGGTACTGGGCGGAACGACGGGTACTGGTGGCCCCACTCCCGTGCAGTGAGGATCGTCGGCCGCAGCCGCAACCCATGGGCTCTCGCCCCGTCCTTACGGACCAACGCCCGCCCGTCACTGCCGTCATCCCGAATACGTCGGGGACGCCAGCCGGGCCCGCCCCGCCTAGCAGTGACCCAGGTTCAATACCCGGGACCCCTAGCCGAGGCCTCTCCTCCGCTGACTTTTAGCCGTCGGCGAGCTAGTCTCAGTGACATAGCCCGCCGCCGTTGCCCAGGACGCACCACGAGGAGGTAGTCAGCATAGCGCCCCAACCTTTTTTTTTTTTTTTTTTTTTTTTTTAACGTTGGGAAAATGCGTTGAATCGCATACCACCGGAGCCGAGAACGGGAGGTGACTCCGGATGGTTATGTGGGGCTCTCCCCGCCTGAAGGGCGAGGCCTACCCACTAAAAACCCAACGAATTCCGTCCGCGTCTTGGATGGAGCGCCGCAGGATCCCTAGGGACTTCGACTGCAGGCGCCCCGACGCAGGACCCACACCGTGGCGCGGGCCCCAGACCATACCGCTGGCGGACGAGGATCCCCCCAGACCCCCGCCCACGGTATTGGGGCATAGCCCCCAACCAAGGCCCCCCTCGCAAGAGGGAGGGCCGCGCGTGGCGCACGCGCAATCGGGCGATCCCCGAGGAGGGTGCCGTTCGCCGCCATGTCCTAACTTCCCCGTCCATCCCTGTGTTCCCCGTCTTTCGGGCCGTTCCCTGCGTCGCCCGCTGCCCGGGAGGAAGGCTGCGGGGAGCGAGTACTAGGCCGTACTAAACCGGGTACTGGGAGGAACAAACGGGTACTGGGCGGAACGACGGGTACTGGTGGCCCCACTCCCGTGCAAGGGGATCGTCGGCCGCAGCCGCAACCCACGGGCTTTCGCCCCGTCCTTACGGACCAACGCCCGCCCGTCACTGCCGTCATCCCGAATACGTCGGGGACGCCAGCCGGGCCCGCCCCGCCTAGCAGTTGCCCGGATTCTCCGGGACCCCTAGCCGAGGCCTCTCCTCCGCTGACTTTTAGCCGTCGGCGAGCTAGTCTCAGTGACATAGCCCGCCGCCGTTGCCCAGGACGCACCACGAGGAGGTAGTCAGCATAGCGCCCCGTAGTCAGCATAGCGCCCCGTAGTCAGCATAGCGCCCCTAGTCAGCATAGCGCCCCTAGTCAGCATAGCGCCCCTAGTCAGCATAGCGCCCCATAGTCAGCATAGCGCCCCTAGTCAGCATAGCGCCCCTAGTCAGCATAGCGCCCCGTAGTCAGCATAGCGCCCCTAGTCAGCATAGCGCCCCTAGTCAGCATAGCGCCCCTAGTCAGCATAGCGCCCCATAGTCAGCATAGCGCCCCTAGTCAGCATAGCGCCCCTAGTCAGCATAGCGCCCCTAGTCAGCATAGCGCCCCTAGTCAGCATAGCGCCCCTAGTCAGCATAGCGCCCCTAGTCAGCATAGCGCCCCTAGTCAGCATAGCGCCCCTAGTCAGCATAGCGCCCCTAGTCAGCATAGCGCCCATAGCGCCCCAACCTTTTTTTTTTTTTTTTTTTTTTTTTTTTTTTTTTTTTTTTTTTTACGTTGGGAAAATGCGTTGAATCGCATACCACCGGAGCCGAGAACGGGAGGTGACTCCGGATGGTTATGTGGGGCTCTCCCCACCTGAAGGGCGAGGCCTACCCACTAAAAACCCAACGACTTCCGTCCGCGTCTTAAATGGAGCGCCGCAGGATCCCTAGGGACTTCAACCGCGGGCGCCCCGACGCAGGACCCACACCGTGGCGCGGGCCCCAGACCATACCGCTAGCGGACGAGAATCCCCCCAGACCCCCGCCCACGGTATTGGGGCATAGCCCCCAACCAAGGCCCCCCTCGCAAGAGGGAGGGCCGCGCGTGGCGCACGCGCATTCGGGCGATCCCCGAGGAGGGTGCCGTTCGCCGCCATGTCCTAACTTCCCCGTCTATCCCTGTGTTCCCCGTCTTTCGGGCCGTTCCCTGCGTCGCCCGCTGCCCGGGAGGAAGGCTGCGGGGAGCGAGTACTAGGCCGTACTAAACCGGGTACTGGGAGGAACAAACGGGTACTGGGCGGAACGACGGGTACTGGTGGCCCCACTCCCGTGCAGTGGGAATCGTCGGCCGCAGCCGCAACCCACGGGCTTTCGCCCCGTCCTTACGGACCAACGCCCGCCCGTCACTGCCGTCATCCCGAATACGTCGGGGACGCCAGCCGGGCCCGCCCCGCCTAGCAGTTGCCCGGATTCTCCGGGACCCCTAGCCGAGGCCTCTCCTCCGCTGACTTTTAGCCGTCGGCGAGCTAGTCTCAGTGACATAGCCCGCCGCCGTTGCCCAGGACGCACCACGAGGAGGTAGTCAGCATAGCGCCCCAGTCAGCATAGCGCCCCATAGCGCCCCAACCTTTTTTTTTTTTTTTTTTTTCACGGTGTGAAAATGCGTTAAATCGCATACCACCGGGAGCCGAGAACGGGAGGTGACTCCCAGGTGGTTATGTGGGGCTCTCCCCGCCTGAAGGGCGGGGCCTACCCACTAAAAACCCAAAGACTTCCGTCCGCGTCTCGTAGGGGTGCCGT
Organism: Timandra comae; assembly: GCA_958496195.1. NCBI lineage: Eukaryota > Metazoa > Arthropoda > Insecta > Lepidoptera > Geometridae > Timandra > Timandra comae. The sequence continues at coordinate 87,002 of OY292358.1, forward strand.
GGGATCTTGTAAAATTCCACCACAGGCACCCCGACGCTGGGCCCGCATTAAGGCGCGGGCCCCCTCCCTGAAAGGGGCATCCCCGGAAGTGAGGACGCCCCCCAGACCGTACCGCTAGCGGGCGAGGGCCCTCCCAGACCCCCGCCCACGGTATCGGGGCTAGAGAGTTACTCATCTAGCCCCCATCCCAGGCCCCCCTCGCAAAATGGGGGGGCCGCGCGCACCGGAGCGTGGCGCGCGCAGTCGGGTAACCCCTTTGGGGTCCCGACTTCTTACACGACAGGGCATTGGGCCGCCCTGTCTCGTGGCGCGGGGGGGAAGTCGTGCTGATAGCGCCTTCGGCGCCCCCCCGGCCTTCTCCTCCGCTGCGGGTCCGCGGCCTCGGCCTCGCGTGCTCGCTCGTTTGCCTCCTTCTGTAAGATCACCGTCTCACAGAAGGAGGCAACAGCATCCCATTTCCTCTCACTGTCCAACATTGCCGGAATTACGGCGGACAGTGAGAGGTCCCTACCAACTTCCGCCTCCAGGGCCCGTCTCTCCGGGCCCCAGGCGGCACATTCCGCGAAAGTGTGGCGCGCCGTGTCAGATGGCGCGCCGCACTCGTGGCAGGCCGGGGTTGCTTCCCGGCCCGCAATCCTGTGCAGGTACTCCCCAAAGCACCCATGCCCGGAGAGTACCTGCGTGAGTCTGTAGCTCATCTCCCCGTGTCGCCGATGCACCCACGGGGAGAGATGGGGGCGAATTGCCGCCACCGTGTCCCCGCCGGCGACCGGCGACAGGAGAGCCTCCTCCCACCGCTCCAACAGGGAGTCTTGAGCCGACTTCCTGAAGCGGCGCATCTCGCCCTCCGTCGGACGGTGCCCGCGGGCTCTGGCGTCCCCCCTGTAGCGGTGGACCGCCGCTAGGACCTCCGCCTGGAGTTCCCAGGGCGGGTCCGCCGCCAGGAGGGTGGCCGCCGTCCACGAGACCGTCCGGTACGCCCTTATCGCCCGCACTGCAATGACCCGCTGCGGCCCATGCAGCAGGGTCTTGTTGCGGGCGTTTAGGGCGTCCACCCAGATCGGGGCGCCGTACATGGCCATACTCCGTATGACATTGGAGTACAGCCGACGGCACCCCGATCCTGGTCCCCGCAGGTTTGGCAGCAACCTCGCAAGGGAGGCGGCGGCTGCGACCAACTTCGGGGCCAACTGAGTAAAGTGGGCCCCAAAGTCCCACCTCCCGTCCAGCATTAGGCCCAGATATTTCATCTGGGCCTTTAGCTCCACCATTTGCCCGAAAAGGGCAATTTGCGCCCCCCTGGGCGGGCCTCTCCACGGGCCGTGGAAGAGGAGGGCCTCCGTCTTCTCCACGGAGACCCTCAGGCCCAGTGACTGAATCCGGTCGACCACCACTGAAACTGCAATGGTCGACCGGGATGCCACCTCCTCCCAAGTTGCCCCCCGGGCCGTTACAAGGGTGTCGTCCGCATAGCACGACACCCCTATGCCCGGGAAGAGAGGGCCCCTCAGCACCCAATTGTAGCCGAGGTTCCATAGGATCGGTCCTAAGACCGACCCTTGTGGAACCCCGCACTGTACTTGGTGACGGTGCAGTGCCCCGTCTCCGCCTTCCCAAACAACTGAGCGGTCTCCCAAATACGACTTTAATAGCCTCCCGAGGTAAGGAGGCACTCCGTGGTACCGAAGTGCCTCCAAAATTGCCCAGAACGGGAGGCTATTAAAAGCATTCTTAATGTCGAGGGAGACCGCCAGAACACAGTTTCCCTCCCTTACCGCCCCCTGTGTGAGGTCCTTGAGTGACTTCAGGGCGTCGATGGTCGATCGACCCGCCCTGAAGCCATATTGTACCTCCGCTAGGTTGGGCCCAACAGCTTCCAAATGGTGGACGAGGCGGAGAGCGATAACACGCTCGAATAGTTTTCCCGCCTCGTCCAACAGCACAATAGGCCGATACGCCGAGGGCGAATCGGCCGGCCTTCCCGCCTTTGGGATAAGGCAGAGTCGCCCCTCTTTCCACAGCTGCGGGAATCGACCCGTGCTTATGCACGAGTCGTATAGCTCCCGCAGCTGTATCCCCAAATGTTCCGAGGCGATGTGCAAAACTCGCCTCGGACTCGTTCCGACAAGCGAGAGCGTCGACGACATCCGCCAGCGCCTCCACCGCGTCGTTCAGTTGCCGGACATGGGTGCCCTTAAGGTTGCCAGAGCTCCGGGCGACCGCTTTGATCTGCTCCATGCTGGAGCAGGCGAGTGCCCGGAGCTGCTGGGCGTCCTGGCGGGTGTCCCGCACCGTCACCTCCGAATAATTCTTCCCCGAAGGGACCACCCTGACGGTTCCACCGTCGCTCTCCTTCGCCGGCACCACTGACTTCGGCTTGCGGAAAGAGAGGACGATCCCTCTTTGCGAGCCTTCGTCCCCCGACGTCTCCCTTGAACTTATCGAGGGAGTATCAATCCCTCGACGCACCAATCCCCTTCGCTTCACCGTCTTCTCGGTCTCCGTTTCGGAGCCGCTGCCCAGCGACGGCGGGCGAGAACGTTTTGGGCCCCCAAGGCCCCCTTTTCCCAAGTTTGGGCTGAGGAATGAATCCCCCCCCTTCCCCCCCTTACTAGGACCGGGTACAGACCCAAGGTCCAGTCTGTCGACCACTACGACTGGGTCGGAGCCCGTTTCTGACGAAAAATCGCCAATTCGGGCTTCGTTCCCCCCCTTACCCATTTTTGTGGGAGTGGGGATGTTACCCACACCCTTCCCCCCCGACGCGACCAAGCCCGGCCTCGGTCCCTCAGGATTAGAGACCGAACTCGCCGCCCCAACGTCCGGAACTGAACCGGTTTGACCCGATTCGGTCCCCCCCCCCGGCGCGGCCTAAGCCGGCCACCCATACCCCCCCCTGAGGGCTCGGAGTCAACCTCCATCCCCCCCGATGAGACAGGAGAATTTTCTGAGTCAAGAGAATTTTCCGATTTTCTGAGGCAAGAGAATTTTCTGAGGCAAGAGAATTTTCCGATTTTCTGAGGCAAGAGAATTTTCCGATTTTCCGGGTAAAAGGGATTTTCCGATTTTTCGAATAAGCAGAATTTTCCGATTTTCCAAATCAAGAGAATTGTCCGATTATCCGAGACAAGATAATTTTCGGATTTTCCGAGGCAAGAAAATTTTCCGATTTTCCGAAACGAGAATTTTCCGATGTTCCGGGTCAAGAGAATTTCCCAATTTTCCGGGTAAAAGGGATTTTCCGATTTTTCGAATAAGCAGAATTTTCCGATTTTCCGAATCAAGAGAATTTTCCGAGTCAAGAGAATTTCCCAATTTTCCAGGTAAAAGGGATTTTCCGATTTTCCTAATCAAGAGAATTTTCCGATTTTCCGAGGCAAAAAATTTACCGATTTTCCGAAACGAGAATTTTCCGATGTTCCGGGTCATGAGAATTTTCCGATTTTCCGAGTCGATTTAATTTTCAGATTTTCCGAGTCATGAAAATTTCCCAATTTTCCGGGTAAACGGGATTTTCCGATTTTCCGAATCAAGAGAATTTTCCGATTTTCCAAGGCAAGAAAATTTTCCGATTTTCCGAAAAAAGAGAATTTTCCGATTTTCCGAGTCAAGAAAATTTCCCGATTTTTTGGGTAAAAGGGATTTTCCGATTGTCCGAATTAAGAGAATTTTCCGAATTTCCAAGGCAAGAAAATTTTCCGATTTTCCGGGTAAAAGGGTTTTTCCAATTTTCCGAATCAAGAGAATTTTCTGAGTCAAGAGATTTTTCTGATTTTCCGAGTCAAGAGAATTTTTTCGATTTTCCGAGTCAAGAAAATTTCCCGATTTTCCGGGTAAAAGGGATTTTCCGATTGTCCAAATCAAGAGAATTTTCAACCGCGATCCACTGAGCCCGAGGGTCCAGCTTCATGCTAAGCCAACTCACCACTTACGCAACGCCTCTCACTCTCCGAGCACCAAAGTGCTCTCGTGGGCTCCACTCCGGCTGGCCAATGAAGGCAAGCACGGAGGTGGGGGACCTGTTCCTCGTCAGTGTTCACTCCGCCGGCCAGTGAAGGCGAGCGGAGGTGAGGAATGGTGACCTCCCCCGGGACCGCGTCAGGTCCGCGGGGTCGCTACTCCCCGACACCCTCCCTCAAAGGTGCCCTGCGGGCTTACTATTTATAATATTTATTATTATAATCAGAGACCAGAGAGAATCCTGGTCGTGATCCTTATTCTATGATTATAATTTATTTATGTGTCAATGTTGTGTCAGTACTGTAAGTCAACTCTGTCAATTGTCAGAGTTGTCATTGTCAGTGTCAGTCAGTCAGGTCAGTAGTTCAGTTACTGGCTTGCATTGCATGCCTAAAATAAAAACATTGTTCTATGATAGGCTTGCTTGTATTGTATTTGTTTTTGTTTGTAACGGTTTCTTCTATGTATTGTAAGAGTATTTAATTTGTACTTTTCTGAGTGCAGTTATTTTTATATTTTTGAGAAATACTGTAAAAGTTAAATAATTTTACATAAACAACTTACCATAGCAACTAAACAACTAGGTTATGTACATTTCTAGGGTAAGAATAATACAAGTGTCTTTTATAAGTACATACTTAAAAAAAAAAAAGATAAGTTCTTATAACAAATTTACTAATACATATGATGAAGCGTGATTATGATGAAGTTACAGCACCTCAACAACAATAATAATGTCCTGTGTTTAGAGACGAGCGAGTGACCAGGTTCTATGAACCTGTCTGCTGCCGCGTGCGTGGCCTGTGGACTACCATCACCAGTGTCAACTTCTTCTGTTCAATGGCACACACTTTATACCAATAGAATTTTTCTGTAGGTACAACAAATCATGTATAATTTAATAAATAATTATATTTTTAATTTTCCATTTTAGGTAATTTGTTCAGTTTTTTAATGAACACAGTCAGACACAACATTTTTAAAATTTACATTTAATGTAGTTTATTGTATTCTCCAACCCATCTTGGGTAATCTGAACATCAATGTAGCATCGGCTCAGTAATTATTAATTAAGATTTTCACTCGTCAAGCGTAGGGTTCAAAATTTAAATTCATATCACTGAGGTGGGGTTAAAATTAATATCATACAATATTGATGAGAGATAACTCACTGGAGAATGTGTCTCTGGTGCCTGCCAAATTTAGATACTTACATCAATTGAATGTACTTAGTAATCAAAATTGAAAACTTCAATAATAGCCCAGATCAACATTACGTATATTAGATTAAAACACTTTAACGGATTTTTGTCGTGCTTGTATTTAAAGCACAGAAGACTGCAGTCTTCTAAAAAAATAAAACCATGTAAAATACAACCATGATAAAAATCCGTTTAAGTGTTTTATTTCAATGTGTAGTGTTCGTGTAAATCAAAGACATCAATATATATTAGATTATTTATTCCATAAAAGTATCATAAATCATAAAAGTTCTTACAATTTTTACAGATCTGTAAATAAATGAAAGTTATTTAATATATCGATATTAAATAACTTTCATTTATTTACAGATCTGTAAAAATTGTAAGAACCGGGCGAAAATTCCGCAGGGAATCACCAATCACCCCATATCTGTTCCCTAAGACACTTAAATCTTCCCACTTTAGATTGAAATCGGATTCGCGACGACGGAATCAAAAGTTTCCGAATCCGAGCGGATGGAGGAGGGCGTACGCGTGCGCGTGTCGCTGGAGAGGTTCTTCGGCGACGAGCGCGCGCGCGTGTACATGTGGGCGCGGCGCGGGCGCGCGGCGCGCTGGCTGCTGCGCCGTCTGCGCCGCGCCTTCCCCGCGCTGCCGCCCGCACGCTGCCTGGCGCTGCGCTCGCGCGGCCACCTGCTACCGCCCGCCGAGCCGCTGGCGCTGCTGGCGCCCGACGACCCGCTCGAGTGAGTGTTCGCCCGCGCGTCGCCCGCGGCCGCGCCCCTCCCTCACGCCCCCGATCGCTTTCAGAGTCATTCCCTTCGCGCCGGAGCCGGAGCACGGCGCGCCGCCCGCCGCGCGGGACGCGCCCGGCCTCGAGGTGGGCGCGGCCGGGGACGCGGCCTGCGCGCCGGACGGGCCGGACGGGCCGCCCGCGCCGGACGGGCCGCTGGCGCCCGACGAACCGGACGCCGCGCTCGTTGAGATGAAGCGGCGCGCGTTGAGGATATTGGAACGGTTCGAAGACGATGACGAGACGGCACCGCGCCGCCGCCGCCGCGTGCGCCGCCGACGCCGCGCCGCGTCGCCGGGCCCGTGGGCGGCGGACGGCGCGGAGGCGCGGGACGCGAGCGTGGTGCGAAACGGTTCGCCGCGCGCCGCCCGTATCGTTCGTGCGCTTTCGCTGACTTCGCCGTCGACAATTAATTAATTTTATTAAATAAACAAACTCATACCCGACTTTGCTCGATCTTCATTTACATTTAATTTATTAAAAGCGACCGACAAACCTATAAAATTCATTCTAACCGGGGCGGCAGAGCTTGCCCTTACCAATTCGTTTGACGCGGGCGCACGGCCGCACGCGTTCATGTTCTATCCCCTCATTACTATAGAATAAGGATCACGACCAGGATTCTCTTTGGTCTCTGGTGTCCAGCCAGTCCATGGATTTAAATAAATAAATAGATAGTTGTTAAATAACGATCATTATATTCATTATTTTTTATTATTAAAAAGTTCTCATTTATATACTTTATTGATATGCTCTATACTACTAAGCACTTCCCTAGTAGCAATTGTAGACACTGACACTTTACATAAAATGGACAAGCGGTTGATAGCATAGATTCCATCCCGTACTAAGATTATCACACTGCTGTATAAGTGAAATAGCGTATATGTTCTCTCGTTCTCCCTCCTTTGACTTTCGCACGAAAAACCGACACTCGCGGGAACGTCGGGCAGGAGCAGCGGCATGACGAGTAGCAGCACGAGTAACCGTTTACGCTATGTCGCTGCCCACTTTCCTGCTCATTGCAGCATAGTGTAAATGAGGGGTTATAAATGCGAAAGTTTGGATGTTTGTTCCACTTTCACGCAAAAATGGCTGAACGAATTCAATTGATATTTGGTACATAGATACTTTATCACTTGGATTAAAACATAGGCTACCTTTTATCCCGAAAATCGATAAGATCCTGTAATAATATATAAAAAAAAAAAAAACTACAAAATAATTCTTTATCAAGTTACTAGATGGCGCCAGTCTACCGAAAGTTTTTAAATAAACAAAAATATTTCACACGATCAAAGACTAGGAAAAAAATGTTGTATTTTTTGTAATTTATTTGGATTTGTTATGTAAAATGATGTTAAGTAAATGAAATTTTGGTTTCCTAAATACCTAATAATCATTTTCACGATGGTTGTTGCCCTATTCCTAGATGGCGATAACTGTCTCATTGTGAAATGAAAATGTTATATTTTTTTCAACACACTTTCTCTTATAAGTGCTTAGTTGTGCAAAAACAGTTGAATAATGACACGTTTTATTCACAAGTAAGTTATGGATTTTTTTTAAATTGCTTTGTTATTAAAAAAGTTTCGATACCAAAAAAAATCGTGTCCATTCATTTTAAAAACAAACTTCAACTATTTTGCCCAGCGACCAGAGAGAATCTTGGTCGTGATCCTTATTCTATGATTTTGCCTTACTTTTGGTAGGTCTATGGTCGATTCCATTCATTCATTCATTCGTTTTTTTTTTTTTTTTTAATAATAAAAAAAAATCGTTTATTTACTCTTCACAACAGTAGTACTTATACTGAAACTTATATGTAAGTATTAATTAATAATAACAATAGGTAGCTTATGATCCACTGAGATCAGTGGAGAGACAAGTTAATTAATTAAATGATATTTTATAAGCAAGAAACCTAAGTTATAATAATTAATCTCAAACTATTGTTTACATACTATGAACTGGTATTTTATGTATGGTGAAGCCTAGTAAAATTGAAGAACATACATTTAATAATAATAGTGACAATTAAACATATATTTACTCTTCACAACAGTAGTACTTATAGTAAAACTTATATGTAGGTATCAATAATAACAATAGGTAGCTTATGATCTTCTGAGATCAGTGGAGAGACAAGTTAATTAATAATGAATTTTAAATTTAAATGATATTTTGTAAGCAAGAAACCTAAGTTATAATAAATTAATCTCAAACTATTGTTTACATACTGTGAACTAGTATTTTATGTATGGTGAAGCCTAGTAGAATTGAAGAACATACATTTAATAATAATAGTGATAATAAAACATATATTTACTCTTCACAACAGTATTACTTATAGTAAAACTTATATGTAGGTATCAATAATAACAATAGGTAGCTTATGATCTACTGAGATCAGTGGAGAGACAAGTTAATTTTAATATGTATATTCTTGTAATCTATGGCCGATCACTATTTTGTTGTATTCGATGCGCGCGAATAGAAAAGCTGTTTAATTATTAGCGAAAAATGACATTTTATTATTAATTTCTTGTATGGTACACGCGTGTATTGATGATTACTATCTTCGGCTATCTTAAGACCCTCGCCTGGCGGCTCGGGCCTCAGCGGTAAGCATTAACTTTCGCACTTGAACCAGACGACGTTTTTCAACACACTTGCGAAGAAAATAATAAAATACTACTTTCAGTCAGACTACGAGTAAGACATACACAACATACATAACTATGTATACAAAATTAAAGCGGACTCTCAATTGAATATTTTAATGGTAGTGCTGCTGCTCACAATATTTTTAGGAATAATTTATTTTTTTGAGATTTTTTAGGCCCGTTCCCGTGCCATTTGTGAGTATTAGTGAGCACGTATTAACCACGGCCACGCTAATTACGAACAAACACTTGAGTTTCAGCGCAGTCGATGATTTTTTTTATACTATAATTTTTGGCCGAACCCGATAACCAGCGCTGTCCGGTGCCCTGGTACTGGTACAGCTACAGCTGAGCTGTTCACCCTTTGTCAAAAATGAAGTAATATTTTTCAACAACCACTGTATGTTTTTTTATTTATCTTGTTTTTGACAATAAACGGCTTTTTTATTTATTTATTTATTTATAAATCGGGTTCGGCTGATATTCATTCATTCTCATATCCTTCCACAGACTACTATTTGTTTTGTAACCACTTCAGTAATCATTCATTCATTCTTTCTAGTTTGATTGATTGATACAGTTGTTTGTTTTGTTCTTCTTGGTTTTGTTTTTTCGGAAATTTAATTATTTTACGAGAAAGTTTTATCTAAAGTAGGGCCTAATCTAGCGTCTCAGTGTCTAGGAATTAATTTGGTTATATATTAATCGTTATCGGTCCGTGTGACAGGAACAACTAAGGATTGGTACTTTTGTGGTTATAGTTTTGTAAGCAAATCAATTTGAAGGTACAAGTGTTAAGTATGTGTATTTCCAAGTGACAAATTGGTGAGTTAACTTTGTGAGTAATCAAAGCAATCGAATGGCCCAACGTTTCCCCGCGTCGGGCGGCGGTGGGCCGAGCCCCGCGCCGCCCGGCCCCATGCCGCCGCAGCAGCGCTACGCGGGGCCCGCTCCGCCACAGGGCTCCCCGATGCCGCCCAGACCTTACCCGGGACCCAACTTCCCCGTGAGTTATCTATACTAATATTACAATGAGGAAAGATTTGTTTGTTTGTAATGAATAGGCTCCGAAACTACTGGACCGATTTCAAAAATTCTTTCACTAATGGAAAGCTAATTTATCAGTGCGTGACATAGGCTATATTTTATCCCCGTAAACCCACGGGAACGGGAACTACGCGGGTGAAACCGCGGGGAGCTACTAGTCACTAATATTTCAAAAGTTGGTGGATATCATTGCAGATTAAAATCTGTGTGTTATTGGAACTACATAATGTAATTTAACTTCAATATAGCTACCTATATCAATGTAAGTATATTTTCATCCCACTAGCTCAGAAAGTATGTTTTTAATCCCCGATATCTGGGGGTAAAAGTCGATTTTAATCTCAAGAGTGGAAAGTATCGGGGTCGCTGTGACAGGCCGTGCAGGACCCAAGGCATTTTCGATAACTGGGATTAAAAGTCGTTTTTTGCGTTCTAGAGGTTAAAGTAAATTTGAATTAAGAACATCGTGTGTACTACTTGTGAAGATGTTTTGCTTTTTTTATTTTAAATTGAAACTTGGAACCTTCTTTGTACTTTGTACTTACTTACTTTTTTTTAATTTGCTTTGTGCGTGATATTTTTTTTTCATTTAATATTGTGATTGTTTTATTGTGTGTTTCCATTTAGTAATTTCCTTGGGATGGGGGGATGAAAAATAATGTACGCTCAGGATTCTTAATTTGAATCCCTCGCTGCGCTCGTGATTCAATTTTAGAATCCTTCGCTGGCTCGGTCCTCAACTGGAGCCCCGGTTAAAAAGCAACTTTGCACTCTTGTATAACAAATAACTATTACTAATTTAGGCATGGGTTAGAGTTGCTCTAGATGTGTATTCATACCAAAAGAATAATGCTCATAACACATATTTATTATTAAATTCAATCAATTTTACATTACATGCATAACCCAATGTAAAATGATACAAAAGGTTTAATCAAATAAACAAGTTTAGTACCAAACATGAGTTTGTAATATTCGTGGTGGTGGTCGATATTTTGTCTTTGGTGGCATACAGAGTTTATGGTTTTTTGTTGTGTCTGTTATATTAATAATGATTGTATATGTAAACAAACTCTTGAACAAAGCTTAGCGAGGGAACAAGGTGACATGGGGTGAACAACCCCAAATATGGTTTACTCCTTCAGGATCTCGGATTTTGATGATTCGTCTATACTCTCTTTGTCTCGTTGTCTATACTTCTATATTGTTATTATTGTTAATATTATAAAGAAAGATTTGGTTGTATGTTTGTAACAAATAGGATCTGAAAGTAATGAACCAATTTCAAAAATTCTTTTACTAATGGAAAGCTGATTTATCAGCGAGTGACATAGGCTATATTTTATCCCTGTATTCCACGGGAATGGGTATAACAGGGGTGAAAATAATATAAGAAAAAGGTTAGTAGCTATTAGTATGTCTATTCTGTTTGTACTATTAAAATAACAGAATTTACTACATGCATATGAATATTATATGGTACACTAGCAGCGCCCCGCGGTTTCACCAGCGTAGTTCTCTTTCCCGTGGGCATAGTGGGATAAAAAATGGCCGAGACAGCTTTTACCCGCAGCTGACATGAAAGAATCTTGGCGAATCTTTATGTCATAGATTAACAAACATCCAAACTCACAAACATACAAACTTTCGCATTTATAATATTAGTAGGACATACAAAAAAAACCATTTTTTTTAAATTTTTACTGACTGTCTGTTTGTTCGGCTAATCTCTGAAATGGCTGGACTGATTTCGACGGGACTTTTAGATTTGAATTGTTTCAAAAATCAATAGATCCTTCCTACTAATATTATAAAGGCGAAAGTTTGTAAGTATGGATGTATGGATGTTTGTTACTCTTTCACGCAAAAACTACTGAATGGATTTTAATGAAACTTTACAATAATCTTGCTTATACATCAGAATAACACATAGGATACTTTTTATCCCAAAATTCCCACGGGAACGGGAACTACGCGGGTGAAGCCGCGGGGCGCTGCTAGTATAGATATATGTTAGAAAAATCAATGTGTATACATTCTGAAATCAAGTGAAATCACGAAATACCAAAGCTTTCTTAAATATAAAAAATCACTCTTATGTGGAAGCGAGTGAAACACTTTGAAAAATCAACCCACCAAAAACATTCTGTAAAAAACTAGCCAAGTCTCGATGGAGCTGCTTGTTTATCTCTAAAAAGTAATGAAATCTAGACAAACTCGTGCCAAGTGTAAGGTTCCTTACTGCGATTTCTTTATTATTATAGTTAATGTTGTGTGACCTGGCCGTTGAAGGGTACACATGTATACAAAGGTACAAAACTAGGTGCTCCATGACACCATTGCACCAATCTGTCGCCAGAACCGCTACCCATTGACGATAGAAAATTACCACTTGAAAAACGTTGATTCAATATCCAGTCAATTGTAGGCTTGATGAAGCTGCGTATTTTAATAATGTAATAACATTACGTGTAAACAAAATTGACTTGTACCCACTACTAACGTTTTAAACAATGTTCAACGGCCAAGTCACACAACATTAACTATAATAATAAAGAAATCGCAGTAAGGAACCTTACACTTGGCACGAGTTTGTCTAGATTTAATTACTTTTTAGAGATAAACAAGCAGCTCCATCGAGACTTGGCTAGTTTTTTACAGAATGTTTTTGGTGGGATTTCATTTATTTTTGTTGAAACGTGTTTATATTGATTTATTTTATTAGATTTTCTTATTTGACACATTTTTTTTCTTTATAGGAGTAGTATTTTATTATTAAACGCCCCGCGGTTTCAACCGCGTAGTTCCCGTTCGCGTTTCCGTGGGAATTTCGGGATGAAAAGTATTCTATGTGCTTCTCCTGGTTCTAAGCTACCTCTCGACCAATTTTCAGCCAAATCAATTCAGCCGTTCTTGAGTTATAAATTCCCGTTCCCAATCCCGTGGGAATTTCGGGATTAAAAGTATTCTATGTTCTTTTCCTGGTTTTAAGCTACCTCTTCACCAATTTTCAGCCAAATCAGTTCAGTCGTTCTTGAGTTATAAATTCCCGTTCCCATTCCCGTGGGAATTTCGGGATTAAAAGTATTCTATGTTCTTCTAATAGTTTTAAGCTACCTCCCCACCAATTTTCAGCCAAATCAATACAGCCGTTCTTGATTTTAAAATTCCCGATCCCAATCCCGTGGGAATTTCGGGATCAAAGGTATCCTATGTCCTTTTCCTGGTTCTAAGCTACGTCCTCACCAATTTTCAGAGAAATCAGTTCAGCCGTTCTTGAGTTACAATTCCCACTCCCGTTCCCGTATAATTCCCGTTCCCGTTCGATTATCCTAGTTTTTATAGTTTTCCCTTTATGTGGCCATTAAACCCTAACTCTGTACCAAATTTCAGCTCTCTAGGTTTATGGGAAGTACTAGTTCTATTTTGATGATCATGAGTGAGTGAGTGAGTGAGTGAGTGAGTGAGTGAGTGTCTGTCTAAAATGCGAAACTTTGCTTTCGCTTAACTTCGGAACTAAATGACCTACAGACTTGAAATTTTATTTTAAGTATGTGATTGTATAGCTTACTGGATGACGAAAATTTCAGCGTTCTGGGCTTATTCAGAGGTTGTCAAATAGGGGCCTGAAAATGCGGCGAAAGGGTTCCTGTAAAGGATGGTACGGCAGTGTTTGCTTCGCGCTCGACTTGGCGGGGGGCACTGCCGTGCCCCCAGATTTTAAAAAACACTCTACCAGGTGGTTTGGTGGTGAAAGGTATTTTATTCGTGATTTGTAAATTGTCTCCCATGTGGCAGGCTCGCAGCGGGTTCACCCCGCCGCCGGCGGGCGGCGCGGGTGCGGGCGCGGGCGGCGGCGTGCGCGCGTACGGCGCCGGCGCTGGCGGCGCGGCGCCGGCGCCCCCCGCGACGCTCCGGCCTCAGCCGCCGCCGCAGCCCGCCAAGCGGCAGGCGGACGCGCGCAGCCCCATGCCGCCGCAGCACAAGCCGCCGCTCTACAATCCGTGAGTACGCCGCCCGCAGGCCCGTGGCCCGCGACCCGCCGGCCCGTGGCCCGCGGCCCGCTGCTCGTGACGCCCGCTCGTTGCAGGGAGGCGTACGGCGGCGCGGGCGCCAAGCGCAAGAAGCGGCTCGCCGACAAGATCCTGCCGCAGAAGGTGCGCGACCTGGTGCCCGAGTCGCAGGCCTACATGGACCTGCTGGCGTTCGAGCGCAAGCTGGATGCCACCATCATGCGCAAGCGGCTCGACATCCAGGAGGCGCTCAAGCGGCCCATGAAGCAGAAGCGCAAGCTGCGCATCTTCATATCGAACACGTTCTACCCGGGTGAGTGCGAGCGGCGGGTGAGTCCGGCGGGTGAGTCCGGCGGGTGAGTCCGGAGCCGGCGGCGGCTGACGCGGCGCGTGTTGCAGGCCAGGGGGACACGGCGGTGCCGTCGTGGGAGCTGCGCGTCGAGGGGCGGCTGCTCGACGACTCGAAGAACGACCCCAACAAAGTGAAGCGCAAGTTCTCGTCTTTCTTCAAGTCGCTGGTGATCGAGCTGGACAAGGAGCTGTACGGGCCGGACAACCACCTGGTGGAGTGGCACCGCACGCTCACCACGCAGGAGACGGACGGGTTCCAGGTGAAGCGGCCCGGGTACAAGAACGTGCGCTGCACCATCCTGCTGCTGCTCGACTACCAGCCGATGCAGTTTAAGCTGGACCAGCGGCTGGCGCGGCTGCTGGGCGTGCACACGCAGACGCGGCCCGTGATCGTGAACGCGCTGTGGCAGTACGTGAAGACGCACCGGCTGCAGGACCCGCACGAGCGCGAGTATATCGTGTGCGACAAGTACCTCGAGCAGATCTTCGGCGCCGCGCGCGTCAAGCTGGCCGAGGTGCCGGCGCGGCTCGCCTCGCTGCTGCACGCGCCCGACCCCATCGTCATCAACCACGTCATCGCCGTCGAGCCGCCGCACGACGCCAAGCAGACCGCCTGCTACGACATCGACGTCGAGGTCGACGACACCCTCAAGACGCAGATGAACAACTTCCTGCTCAGCACCGCCAACCAGCAGGAGATCCAGGGCCTCGACGCCAAGATACACGAGACGGTGAGTGAGTCCCCCCCCCCTCCCCCACACCCCCCGCCTCCCCCGCCCGCTCGACACCCGCTCACCGGCCGCGTCCCTCCGCAGGTGGACACCATCAACCAGCTGAAGACGAACCGCGAGTTCTTCCTGAGCTTCGGCAAGGACCCGCAGCAGTTCGTGCAGAAGTGGCTGGTGTCGCAGTCGCGCGACCTGAAGGCCATGGGCGGCGGCGGCGGCGGCGACGCCGAGCGGCGCGGGCGGCTGTTCGCGCAGCCCTGGGCCGGCGAGGCCGTGCACCGCTACCTGCACGCGCGCGCCGCCGCGCGCCGCCGCGACCTCGAGCTGGCCACGCGCCCGCGCCTCTAGCGCCTCTAGCGCCTCTAGCGCGCCACACACACTGTAATATATTATATCAGCGCCGCTTTGTACTGCAGACTTTCATTTGCCCCCCCCCCCTCCTCCCGCTCCCCCTGCCGGCCGCCTCCCGGCGCGTGTCGCCAGACGCACGATGGACGAGCCGTTCGCAGCACGCGGTGAGTACGAGGCCGACGCCGCCGAACCCGATACGTTGATTTAATTTTTTAATTGATCCCGTCCTCCGACGAGGGCGAAGGGCAAAGCCGCCCCGCCGACGACCGACGGCGCATACTTGATGTATTATTTATTTCACGTACTAAATTGAGGACGTTATCTACGCTCCGCGTTCGTAAAGAGTGCGAATTTCGCGGTGATTAAAAATGTTTATTAGATTGTATATAAAACAAACATACCTAATTACGGCAATTATTATCTACCTGTCCTCGTCGTTACGCGCTCGTGACACGCTCATCCTCCGAGCTCGGTGTGCGCGAGCGCACGTCGCCTCGCATGGAGACCACTCCGGAACCTCTGAGTACGTACGGTCGAATTCAATCACCTAAATATAAATGTTTCGTTTGTTGCTCTCAGTGTTGAACTACTAGCTAGATAGGTGCATAGCTAGCCGAGAGCACGGGTTCCGTGTTGTGAACTTGTGATGTGACTCAAGTCTCCCAGTATGGTGCAATTATCACAATAACGTTAGTTAGAGAGCCTCTCGATAGAACTAGTCTAAACACTTCACATCGCGCGCGTCGCGTATCTTCACGAAATCGGTAGGTGCTCGTACCGGCATTGTTTATCTAATCTCTAATGATCTGACAAATAAATACAAAGTTAATTAAATAAAATACGTATCTACTAAGCACTCGGGATTTTGTGATAGTGGTGAAATAAAATGATTGATGGTTTGCCTTTGTCGGCCCCTGTCACCATACTGGCGATATCCTTATCTACGGCCACCAGAATTACCTTATTATTAGAATTTTTTTTTGTAATTTCCACAATAACGATATAATGACCTTAATAGTTTTGGTGTCCTTAGCATTGCAATTCATTCATCCAAATATCTTTATCTGCTTGGTGGGTTTTCCATAAAACCAGGATGGGTGACAGACGTTCAAGAAGTACGCGAACTTATATGGCTCGCCGACCTTTGTCGCCTGTGAGTCACTGTACTTACTTTAACACCGCCAATAAATATAAACCACTAGCTACGCCCCGCGGTTTTACCCGCGTCAATTCGTAGCTTGTAGTATCATACAAACTCGACATAATTCACCATCGTGTGTCAGAAAATTAAGTAACAACGGCATCTATTGGTACGATTTGCGACTATAAAAAGTTAACAATATAACTTATGATCACTTAGACACAATCCCATGGGAATTTCGGGACAAAAAGTATCCCTTGTGTTATTCCTAGTTGTAAGGAACTTCTGTACCAAATTTAATCTAAATCAATACAGTAGTTTTTGCGTGAAACAGTAACAAATATCCAAAGTCACAAACACAAACTTTCGCATTTATAATATTATAGTTTGTAAAATTTAGGATGATCTCTGTGACAGCTGTCAGTGAAATCCAGCCTATAAAGTTCTGAATTTCTTAGTACTAAACTCAGTACATGTTAATATCATACTTTATGGGCATGTCGACCTGTTTAGTGATGGGCGATGTATCATCGTGACCACGGACTATAAATTATCGATATTTAAAATAAAACTATTTCAAATTAAAGTAAATTTTAATTTTGTCGTATATTTACTATCATAAACATTATTACATACTTATAGGTGTGCTGAAAAGTTTCTGTTTCAGCTAAAATACCTAGCTCTATCGTGATAAGTCACGATGGAGCGCTGGTCACGTCTAGGTATATATAAGTAATTAATAAATAAGTATACGTTATGAACGTATAAATGTATCGAAATTATACTTGTGTGCGCATTGGCAACCTTGTTTTTTTAGAATCTTCATACTTATATATTCCCGTGACACGAATACGTCAAAGTTGTGGATCGAAAGTTTAGTCCCAGCCAGGTTACGAGCATACTTAGGGTGTTACCAGAGCCATCGATCGATGGTAGAATAGAATAGTCGACGTCGATCGATAGTTTCTACCAGACCAATCGATCGATGGTAGAATAGAATAGTCGACGTCGATCGATAGTTTCTACCAGACCAATCGATCGATGGTAGAATGGAATAGTCTACGTTGATCGATGCCCTCGATCGATGATCGATCGTTGGTAGACTGGAATAGTCGACGTCGATCGATAGTTTCTACCAGACCAGTCGATCGACATTGATCGATGCCTTCGTTCGATGATCGATCGATTGGTTAGTCGAACAGTATCTGTCGATCGATTAAAGTTACTAGACCAGTCGATCAACTTCGATCGACGTTGATCGATGCCGTCGATCGATGATGGATCGATTGGTCTTGTAACACCCTTATGCGACGCTGCGGGCGCCGCGGTGGGCAACGCTTCACGTGCCGCCCAGGCCTCTTCGTAAACAGATACAACGTCGGACGCGCGCACCGCGCACACGCCCCGCTGCACGCGCCGCGCAACGCCCCGCGTCTCCGTAAACGTGGCCTAAGTACCTACTTGGGTCGCTACGTGTAAATTAACTATGGAAATACTTAGGTTTAAAAGTAAAACTTGTACTAACAAGTTGTTTTCTCTGAAGTATGTCGGCTCCAGCCAGCCTATTCTTTGAAACTAATGAACTTTGGTGAAATGATTCCCTAATAATATAGAGGTTTATTCCCATTTCGGCACCCTTGGGGTCGTATTTCTAAAGTACAGTCCCGGTCATAAAACATATTATTTTTACCAATGTGTAACAGTGAAATATGTGTACTTACTTACAAACAGCATTCGTTCTTTTTTGTCGGTGACCGTACCTCCGTTTATCGACGTCATAATTTCATGGGTGCCCAAATGGGAAGGTGCCGAAATGGGAATACTTAAACCAATATAAGACGTCTGTCAAAGTGACACATACAGAGCGATGAGGAGGTTTGGCAATCTGGGAATTTGACCAAATTATATTCCCGATTGCCACCAGGGGGCAATCCAAATGGGGGCGACTGGGAAGCAACCGAATTTCTTCGCAGGTGTGTGCAGCCTGTGCAGGTTTCCTCACGATGTTTTCCTTTACCGTAAGAGCGTCAAATAAACGGTACCTAACCTACATATGAATTCGAAAATTGAAAGCACATCGGTACGCGGCGAGGTTTGAACCAGGCATCTTCCGATTGGAAGTCAAAGGCTTTAACCACTTTGCCAGTGAAATTCAGTTCAGACACAGGGCGGGGCGGGCGCGCGGCGAGCGCGTGGGGCGCGGCGGGCGCGTGGCGCGTGGCGGCGGCCGAGGCCGGCGGCACCATGCTGCTGGTGGCGCTGAGCGGGCTGCAGCCGCCGGCCGAGGGCGCGGCGCGCGCGGCCGGCGCGGGGCTCACGGTGGCGGCGCTCGTGCACTGCTTCGTGGGCGTGTCGGGCGCGCAGCTCAACCCCGCCGTCACGCTCGCCGCGCTCGTGTGGGGCCGCGCCGCCTGGCGCCGCGCCGCGCTCGAGTGGGCCGCGCAGCTGCTGGGCGCCGTCGCGGGCGCCGCCGCGTTGCGCCTGCTCGCCGCCTCCGACGCCGTCACGGCGCCGGCGCCGGGCGTGGCGGCGGCGCGCGCGCTGGCCCTCGAGGCGGCGGCGGCGGCGGTGCTGGCGCTGGCGAACTGCGCGGCGTGGGCCGAGCCGCGGCCGCCCGACGCGTGGCCGCTTCGGATTGGCACCACCGTCGCCGCCCTGACGCTCGTCACGGTGAGTTCTGCCGAGTCGAGAGCCGACGGTCGGCCCGCGGCAGTGACGATATGACCCGTACCTGGTGCACGTTTCAGCTGGACAGCGGCGCCAGCATGAACCCGGCGCGTAGTTTCGGGCCGGCGCTAGTGGCGGGCGCGTGGCGGGCGCACTGGGTGAGTGCGGCGGGCGTGGGGGTGTGGCGCGGACACGCGCAGTGCGTGTCGGTGACGCGGGGTGCGTGTCGGTGACGCGGAGTGCGTGTCGGTGACGCGGAGTGCTTGCAGGTGTACTGGGCGGGCCCGCTGGGCGGCGCGGCGGCGGCGGCGGCGCTGCACCGCGTCGTGTGGTACGTCCCCCCGCGACGCTCCCAACTCGGTAAGCACCTCTCGATAGCGAGATGGCACGCCTCAAACCGCATACCATACTGTACATTACTCGTTGACACAATTGGGCTAACATTGAAGGAACTGCATTACAATAAGTATAACAGCAATAATACACCAAAAATGTATTGACGACATACTCTGTACTTCTCGCTGACCAGGACGAATTTTGTTCAAGTGGGCGTGGTAGACGAAATACGAAACTATAAGGAACTAGCAGTGACCCACGGTTTCGCTCGCGTAGTTCCCATTCACGTGGGAATACAGGGATAAACTATAGCCTATGTCACTCGCTCGCTGACAATATAGCTTTCCATTGGGGAAAGAATTTTTGAAATCGGTTCAGTAGATCCCGAGATTATCCCTTACAATTTAACAGACACACAAACTTTACTTCTTTATAATATTAGTATAGAGTTTAGATAAAAATACTGAAAGGAGTCTCGAGGCCGATTTTGATAAAAACTAAAACTGCATCATTATAGATTTTCGAAAAATTAATAAGGTCAGGAATCGAACCAGTTAACAGTCGACAATGCCAAAAATTGTCACACCCTGTACCTACTATCGTGCATGCCATCTGAAAGTGTTGCTAATACGGATCCAATTCTGTGGCATAATATGGTAACTAAAGGAAGATGCTCATTTTGATGGTTTCTCAGTGAAAACCCCACCGCAAAGTGTACACATTGTGCGTCACTCGTGAGCTCGTGAGTATAATACTTACTGTTGGTTGTTTGTCCAGCGTCGAGCGGCGCGGGCGCGGGCGCGGGCGCGGCCGTGGAGATGCAGAAGCCGGCGGAGGCGTCCTACAGCGCGTGACCGGCGCCCGCCGCCACCACCACCACTACACTGGTACCCGCACGTCACCAACCACATCATAATGTTATTTTTAAAGGGGTGCTCAATACACTTTTACTTTTATTTATTTTATTGTGACCTTTGTGTCGTACTGTACGACTCGTACATTCACGAACGATTCAATAACGTCTAAGTACATATTAATATTTTAAATATACTTAAAAGTACTTTGTAAATTATAGTGATATCGAAGCGATTCATTATTTTAGAAATTGTAATGTGTATTTTTTCATTGCTCTTGAACTAGATTCCTACACGAGTTTACGTAAACCTTGTTAAATGTAAGTCCATTAAGGCGCTACCTGTTGGCGAATAGTGGAACTATGCGCGTACATATGTAATTTTTATTAAGTAAGTAATTATGATTTTGAAGAAGTGTAAAGGGAAGTTCCACCACATTACAACTACCTTTACACAACTTACATTACCAATATTTTGAAGGTGAATTTCGCCACTTGATGGCGGAAACAGGATGTGCCATCTTCCACAAACACTCTCCTGATGGTACCACGGTGGTAACTTTAACTTTAGCGGTGGTAGTAAGTAGCACCGCTAAAGTTAATGTTACATCGGCAGATACTATTCTCCTCACTGTCGGAGTTTTTCATAGTACGTATAAAAATATCCCAGTTTGTGTTGTGAGAAGAACAGCATATTTATGGGTAATTGTGTCATATAAGAATATGAATTCAGAGTATCCCTGGCGGCGGGCGGCGGGCGGCGCTCGCTGGGCGAGCACTCCGGACCGCGGCCGGCTCCCTGCGTGTGCGCCATCTCACCTACTAATTATACCAAACAACTTTAGCTTAGTGAGTCCCATACACTGGTATGTAGTATCTCACTTGTACATGTGTATGTGACCACGTGAGGACGGAGGTTGCGAGAGGACCCCTCCCGGCCCCGGCTCCTTGTACGTGCTGCGATATTCGAGAGCTATCTACCGAGCGTCCTGTGCACCGACGCTCCGCGTGCGGCGGCTACGACGAACGTACGGGTACATTGTATGTCCGACGTCCGCCTACACTAATTCGTGATTTTGTTTTTCTGTCGACTGCGGAACACTACATTAATCAACTCCAGTAATTCAATCGACATTTATCGAGTGTAAATAAATTAGTTATATCGACGGAGTGAAGGTCACGTGAGCGGTCTATTTATATTAATCACTATGGCTACGATTGTAATTAGGTTTGTAATTATTCAATACAATAAAACGGAAGTTATACGTTTCACTTAAAGTAATATTAAAATGACGAGTGTAACGGATTTATGCCTCCCTTTTGTACCAGCGCGGGAGGTAAAGTCTCGGTATGTCTCGAGTGTTCGGCCACTGGTGCGCGGGATGCTCTTCTTTCTTATTCTACCTATAGTGCCTGTCGGTATTACTTACATTACATACTCGAACATACCTATAGATATCTACTAACTGAATAATAGTAATTGTTTGTTCGGCGTGCGTGGGTTTCGAGTCCGATGGTGTGGTGTGGGCCTGGCGGCGCGCGACGCGTGTCCGAGTGTCAAGGTGAGCGCGCGTCGTGTCGCGTCGTGTCGTGTCGCGTCGCGTCGCGTCGTGTCGCGTCGCCCGTACATGTTCCTTATTATGTAGTAATTAGCGCCGGGACAGGCCGCGCCGCGCGCCGCGCCGGCCGCCACTGATCGTGTGCACGCGGAAGCAGCTTGTTGCGTTCATTCCGTATAATTACCGTCCACCGGATGACCGTTCTGCTTCTCTCCATTCCAGTATTGACACTGTACCGATTGACAGGCCATCGATTGAGAGGAGGTACCCGACACTACTCGCGGGGCTTACGATATATCGCTGAACGACTCTCGTGTTGGTATTATTCGACCGGTTTTAGCTCATACATATGTATAATAGGTACTTAATTAGCTCTTGGTCAACTCGTTCTTTTATTTGTTTAAATCAAAACCGTTCCGGGCTTATTAAAAACCACTTACACGCCCGGCGGCGTCCTCACGTGTTTGTGCTGTATGGTCGGACTGCACCACACAGTCAATACCTATGTATAAATACTTCACAATGGCACTATCTGAATTAGGTATGTTATTTGTTTATTGTTGGATGGGAGCGATCGCGCCATCGGATGTTGGTCTGTGCAGCGCGTTGATGTCTTCTACAGGAGCCTTCGTCAGTGGAGGCGGTTACGGGCGCCGGGCGGCCTACTATTTAGTAACGTGTCAATGACAGTAGTGACATTTGTGGTTGTAATCGTGAGGGATTCTACAAGGGACAGACAGGATCATTATTTTTTATTGTGTTATGTTCCTAATTGAAGTCTAAACTATTGGAATACCTATTCGGATACATTCAGTGTGTGTGTGTGTAATGTAAACCTATTACATAAGTTAATGAATATGTAAGTAGGTAGGTAGGTAGTGGGTACAGTCGGTTGGCGCGACCTTATCGGCGGGTGCCGCGGGTCACCGCCGCGCGCCGCCCGCTACTACTGCACACACAAGAACTACAACCGGCCACCGTTTACTTAGGTTATCTAATTTTATGTACTTGTCATATTTATACATCGAATGCGATAATATTATCGTGTTTGGCTAGTAAAACAGTAAGTACTACAGGACAAGAATCCATAAGTATATTACTTATATGAGTAGGTAGGTACCTATTGTACCGAGTGGACATCATAATCCGTCGGAGTCTGTATGAACATGGTATGAACGACCACTACTACAACTCGACTAGTACCTACCTGTGACACGTTTGTTTATTACGTAGGATGTACATACGTATGGCTGGACCTAGGACCTAGGTGTCAACAAACAAAGTAGACGCGCAACGCGCACGTCGTTGATCAGTTCATGAGGCATGTTCAGGTAAGTATACCGTAAGGCGCGCGGGCAGCCCTCGCACTGCGCGCCCCGCTCGGGGAGGCTCGTGTCGGCCGCGCGCCGCGCCGGGGGACTCGGGGGTGCGCGCGGCCGCCGGCCGGGTGCGCGCCCGCACGCCCGGCCGCCGCCCGCCGCCCGCGCCAGTACACCCGCGAGCTCGGCGCGCACCGCACGCACTCCGCACCACAGACAGCCACATGCCACGACACGGTCAGTACACACCCACACCACACCACCACGCTCACACACCCACACGGTCATCATACCATTTATTAGAATTTAATCTGTTACATAATATTATGATTGCGCGTGTTCTCTATTTTTTGATAAATAATAATCAAATTATTCTGGATAGTGTGGCCTCCGTGATCCGCGCCGGCGCCGTCCGCTACAAATAGATTCGGATTTTATTTTAAAATTGAAAACTTGTTCTTTTCGTGTGGGTAGAGATGATCTAAAATATATTTATAAACACGATAATGATTACGATTAACATATTATTAATTTCGCAGTCTGTAAACGAGTCGCGTGTTGAACCATGTCATTTCTTTCGTTTAATCATATGTTATTATTCGCGAGTAGAGCGCGCTTCAGATCTAAGTATGTAAGTACTTGGTGTTCAATATCATCGAGTATAAACATTAGTGTCGGTAACGCGTCTGTTGTATACGCGTGATGCGATGACTATCAGCAATGGAGAGGTCCAGTGGCGCGGGCGGCGGGCGGCGGGCGGCGACCACTGCACTGGCGACGGGAGGTTGCAGGAGGTTCCCTCCACTTGCTACTCGTTCATATTTAGGGGTCCAAGAAGCCAAGAGCCGCGCGCGCTGCCGACGCGCGACGGAGACCAAAGCGACCATACCCGCGGACCTCCTGTCTTAAACATTTTTAAATTTATATTTTATACAGGTATTACTGATATCCGAACCAAATTACTGAAATTACAATGATGTTTTCATTGCAATAAAGTGACGTAGCACAGAATTGCAGACCTCTCACCTATCGCGTGTATCAGACTTACATCCAGACAGACACACAAACTTGCATCCATCCTCGCCACGGATCCTCGCACACTCACATTTAAAAAATGTTCTATCTTTAGGAAGTGCTCGGTGCACAAGTTATTTAATAAGTTAAGTACCTATTTATTAAGTTTGTGTTTGTTTCCTTATTAGTGCTGTAATGGATTATAATTATCAGGCGTTATCAAAGTGATGGTTGAAGGGTTGGGGCGGGAGAGTATCCCACCGAGCACCGAGTGATTCATAGTATTACAGTCATTAGAGAGTGCGAGCGTTTTAGGATTTATTTTTAACCGACTTTCAAAAAGGAGGAGTTTCTATGTTCGACTGTATATTTTTATGTGAGTAGGTACTTACTTATGTTTACCGATTTTTCCAAAAGTCGCAATGTGCAGTGCAAGCACCGGTATTAGAGCAGTGGGTGCTCGCACGCGCTACGCTATCGCTGCTACACGCCTACAACACAGTACGGCTACGTATCTACCTACTACATACTTTAAAACATCTTTATTGATCATATTTCAAACAAGTGCGAAAGTTTAGCTTAAAATTTGAATAGCCCGTACTTTAGGTGAATACATAATGTATTGTTATAATAATAGTAATCGCTGTCGATAACCCGCGGCGGCGGCGGCGGCCTACGAACTCGTATGTAGATACGGCCTGAGGTCACCTCGACAATCGCACTATCGCCGATCGCCGATGGACGTCTTTTGGTAATATTACGTTAGTTATGTACGAGTCGAGTACCTATATCAGTATTCGGCCGAGACGGCTACAAGTGAAACGTGGTGAACACTAAGTCTAAATAGGTACCTACATAACAAAACTTAATAAGTAGGTACAATACAATATATGAAGTAGGTACTTACCTATTTGGCTTAAGTACTTACATCATATATTGTATTGTACCTATTAACAATATGAAATTATAATAAATAATTAGCTTATGATGCAATAATAAGGAAGTACTTACGTGTTTTTCAATTTGTATACATACATATTATTATACGAGTACGTATAAACTTAACGTCTGAATGTCAACTACTCCTACCTGATACTTACATAATTAAATAAATATCTATTCAAATGACAAGATCACATCTCAAACTAGATAACAAACTATAAATCACAAATATTGATTACCATACATAAATATTTACATAGTTCTTTACAAGTCCCTATTGCGATCTGATGATTGCTTTTGTTGCAAGGTCCATAAATTGTATTAAGGTATCCAAGTAGGTATTGGTGTGCCTCGACTGAGGTGTCATCATTCCTATATTTATATACGACGAGTAAATTAATCAACACGTTAATCGGATTTGGTAAAACAAAGCGCAGTTGCGGGAATTAAACCAACTGGAACAAACTGGGAATTATTTATATGCAGGTTCTACAATGCATATACCTAGCAATTAGACCTATTACCTATTCTAGGTCATTTTTTTCTTACGTTAATTAAAGTCTTGTACAAATGTTGTACTTACAAATAAAATTCTCGTTTGACAGTATTTAATAACAAATCTGTTCCGTAACTTCTCTTTCTTTAACCTATTTTTGCCTTTATTGTACACCTACTTAAGCACTTATATTCAGCAGGTGTGATTCGTCGCTATTCAAGTAGGTAATTCAAATCAAATCAAATTAGAATGGAACCTTTTGCATGGAGAGTTGGGAGTGTCATATTACGTTGTATTAACACCAGCCCGCCACTCGTCTTCTCGTGACCACGATCGGTGTAACCCGGTCGAAACGTCGAGGTAAATAATAATTATGTTATACGCGATTAAGACCTGTAAATTATGCAACGATGAATTCTGATCGCGAAAGTTTAAAAAGTGTATAAGTACGTGGTTTATTCATGTTTTAATTAAAGAACATACGAAAATCACTAATATTATAACTAATAGAATATACTTACTTAAGTAATTATAAGTATGTGTCCCATCATCATGCAAAAAAATATGATGAAATACGATCGTGACATAATATCAATAAAAAAACCTGCCAAGTGCGGGTCGGACTCGTACACGAAGGGTTCCGAACAAAAAGAAAATCGCGTTTGTTGTATGCGAGCCCCCCTTAAATACCTACAGAGTTCAGTATATGCAAGTAGTTGTTCTTCTATCAAGAGCTTTCAAATGTGTTACAACGTAGGTACTTAGGACTGAACGCCCATTCTACTTTATTTACTCTAATGTAATATAATATTCGGGCCCCCACACTAAGCAGTGCCTGTCCTGTTTGGTGATTTGGTGTCTCGCACCACAAAAATACATACCTAGGTAACTTATAAGTAGGTACCTACCTAAGGAAATAATGACTAGGCAATGTTGGACGTGCTAGCTATCTTAGGATTTGTAACATAGCTAGCACGTATCAAATTATAAGTAAGTAATTACTTATTTTCTATTTATTTTACACTAATACATCATCTCATCTCATCTCGCAACTGACCCCTAACTAAGTTCGAAACTTGTTTCTAGGGTATCAGAAACTCTGCACACACACACCCAGATCGAGATAAACATTTGTAGTTCACAAAAATATTCACCCCGCACGGGAATTTAACCCGCAACCTTACGGATGACAATCCGGCATGGTGACCACTCTGCCAATTATTGTTCAAAAGTATTAAAAGAGTTATTAAGTATATTATCACAACAAGAGTTTCCGTGTTTGTGTCGTGCGTAACAGAGAGTGACGAGCGCGGAGCGGGCGCGGGCGCGGCGGCGTGGGTGCGGCGCTGGTGGCGCGCGCTGCTGGCCGAGACGGTCGCCACCGCGCTGCTCGTGTGGCTCGGAGTGGCCTCGCTCGTGGCGGGCGACGGGCCCGTGCCGCTCGCCAACCCCGCCTGCGCCTTCGGCTTCGTGGTGGTGGCCAACGCGGTCGCGATCGGGCCCGTCTCCGGCGGCCACATGAACCCCGCCGTCACGCTCGCCGCCCTCATCTACGGCCAGCTGCAGTGGGCGCCGGCGGCCGCGTACGTGCTCGCGCAGTGCGTGGGCGCGGTGCTCGGCTTCGCGGCGCTGCAGGGCACCGCGAGCGTGGCGGCGCCCGCCGGCTGCACGCTGCCCAGCGTGTCGCCGCTCGCCGCCGTGGCGGTGGAGGCGGCGCTCACGGGGCTGCTGGTGCTGGCGTGCTGCGGCGCGTGGGCGGCGCACGACGCCGGCCGCCCCGACCACGCCATGCCCCTCAAGCTGGGGCTCACGGTGGCCGGGCTCGTGTTCGCGGGGGTGAGTGCGGGCGCGCGGCGGCGGCGGCGGGCGGGCTCGGCCTGACGCTCGGGTGTGTTGCAGGGCGCGCTGACGGGCGCCAGCCTGAACCCGGCGCGCAGCCTGGCGCCGGCGCTGCTGCACGGGCACTGGGCGGCGCACTGGGTGTACTGGGCGGGCCCGCTGGGCGGCGCGGCGCTGGCGGCGGCGCTGCACCGGTTCGCGCTGAGCGCGCCGCGCCGCGAGCGCCGCGCGCGCGACGAGGAGCTGCCGCTCGACAAGGCGTGATCCGCCGACGCGGTCGCGGACGCCTGTCTCGCCGCCCATCCTTTTTGCTTTATTCCAAATAAAACGACACCGGCTCATTACGGGTTATTTAATCGATTGCTTCCCTTGAAATATCCCACGACCTACTTATTCCGGGGGTAAAACCGACCCTATTTACCATGATAATGTGATTTTTTATTTGGGACAAACTCGCTAATACATAGAAGTAATTCGTATTGCATGATGTTAAGTGAATACCTATGTAGTACGTACCTACCTGCCAATAAAAGGAAAATGTAAAATTATTTATTATAATAGTAACATTTTTAATATGAAGAAGAATAGGTATCTACTTTCTTTGATATTTTACTCACAATACTGTGGCTAGGACGTTGTAGATAATGATGACTGTAAACACCAATAAATAATAATAGGTTATGTTACATACATAATTACAAATAAATACTTACATTACAATAAATTAGTTTATTGTATCTATAGATACGTTGATAAATTGGGCAGAACATATATTATAAGTACATATATTTTAATAGAACTGTCTAGGATGAACATTTGGCATTCTAATTCGTTATATGATGTAAGTATGTAAAATATGGATTTACTAGCTGTGCCCCGCGGTTTTACCCGCGTGGAACCTTATCCCGTGGGAATTTTGGGATAAAAAGTATCCTATGTGTTATTTCTATGTATGAGGAACATCTGTACCAAATTTCATTAAAATCCATTCAGTAGTTTTAGCGTGAAAGAGGAACAAACATCCATACATCCATACATACAAACATTCGGCTTTATAATATTAGTAGGATAGAAAGTAAAGACAAGCTGACAGTAAATCCTACTAATATTATAAATGCGAAAGTTTGGATGTTTGTTCCACTTTCACGCAAAAACTAATGTATCGATTTTGATTACATTTGGTACAGATGTTCCTTATAACTAGGAATAACACATGGGATACTTTTTATCCCGAAATTCCCATGGGATTGTGTATAAGTATTCGTATGTTTTATTGTAACTTTTTGTAGTCGCAAATCGTACCAATAGATGGCGCTGTTACTTAATTTTTTAACACATGATGGTGAATTGTGCCGAGATTGTATGATACTACGAGCTACGCATGCGCACGGGAGCGGGTACTACGCGGGTAAAACCGCGGGGCGCTGCTAGTCACGAATAATTTAAGGGTACTATTTTGTAGGCGCCTGTTAAAATTTTAAAGGCAAGTCGTCGCAAGATGCGTGCTAACTGTAAAACAAGGGTGTAACGCCATCTATCTCCATTGACACATGAAAATAACCTTAAATTTTTACGTATTGAACGTCTACGCGTCTGTGTGTACCCTCAATGTGTAGGTATTTATCCGTTGTCCAATAGCCACACAAGTTCTCAGAAGTCCCGAAGAAAATAGCTAGGTCCACACAGGTCGATCCAATCCAATGCAACTGGGAATAAACCGCGGCAAGGGCTATTCCCAGTTCAAAACTGGTTATTCTTTATTCTATGTTCGTGATTTTCTTAATAAATACTGATCTGATTTAATATGGGACTGTCTTTAGTTAAATGCAGAGTGTTTTATGGAAGGTTTTTTCTTCTCTTTTATCAGCGGTTTTACGTAAGTAAAACGTAGGACGTGTAAGTATATTATATTACAGTTATTCCAATTTCATGATGTCACTTGCACTTTCGCGTACGCCTATCGTCTTTTACACTTATTGTCGGCAGCGTACTCGGTGTTGTAGAGAATACCGTATTACATAATACGGTATTCTCTGGCCAATCTGCATAGGTTGGCCGTAACGTAACATACTATTATTACTTCTTATATGTACAATTGTACAGTCTCGGAATGAAAAGGTTCGTCACCTTAGAGTTGGTTTTCACTTGCACTAGTATTGCAAGAAACAATTATACCAACATACAAGTGTAAGAAACAGTGATGACAGAGACAGCTAACATTTGAATGAATAGAATGACGTTTGCTATCGAATAAGGTTTTGCTTGATTTTTCTATCCTTTTTACACGCTTTTTATTAGCTTCACCTGTATGTTTGTATGTTTGTTTGTAACCGACTTCTTTGGGCGCTATTTTGACCCACTTTAAACGGCCAGATTTCGTTCAAACTTAGTAGATTTATTGAGGACCGATGACAATACACTAATTTGATAAAATTATTCCATTTTTCAATTTGCAAAATATGATTTTTGTTAATTTATTGCCAAAATAAGGCGAAAAAAATTTTTCGATCCTAAAGCACTCTCTGATGCTTCGCATCATGAGTCGTGCAATAGCTTAAAATTAAAAAAACAAGCTATTATAAATAATCCAAACTAAAAAGTAGAAAATAAATTATAGTTTAAAAAAACTAAAAAACACGCTTTTTATAGAAAACCGAACTAAAAAATAGAAAATAAAAAAAAGCGTGGGGTGCATGGTGTCAATATTTTAAAAAGCACTAAACTATAATTTATTTAAACACTGCCTTGTGTGCGCGGCATATAAAAACCTCTTTGATATTTAGCAATGACGACATTGACCGATTGACAATAGTTTTAACAGAAATAATAATGGCAGGTTGAACCAACAAGGTTTTAGTTTATCAAAAATCTTGTTGACAAGATATTTATCCTGTCAAACAACACTGATCTGAATAATTTTGAACTTTATTATCGAGCAGTAGAACATTATTTTCGCGCTGAGCGCGCCGCGCCGCGAGCGCCGCGCGCGCGACGAGGAGCTGCCGCTCGACAAGGCGTGATCCGCCGACGCGGTCGCGGACGCCTGTCTCGCCGCCCATCCTTTTTGCTTTATTCCAAATAAAACGACACCGGCTCATTACGGGTTATTTAATCGATTGCTTCCCTTGAAATATCCCACGACCTACTTATTCCGGGGGTAAAACCGACCCTATTTACCATGATAATGTGATTTTTTATTTGGGACAAACTCGCTAATACATAGAAGTAATTCGTATTGCATGATGTTAAGTGAATACCTATGTAGTACGTACCTACCTGCCAATAAAAGGAAAATGTAAAATTATTTATTATAATAGTAACATTTTTAATATGAAGAAGAATAGGTATCTACTTTCTTTGATATTTTACTCACAATACTGTGGCTAGGACGTTGTAGATAATGATGACTGTAAACACCAATAAATAATAATAGGTTATGTTACATACATAATTACAAATAAATACTTACATTACAATAAATTAGTTTATTGTATCTATAGATACGTTGATAAATTGGGCAGAACATATATTATAAGTACATATATTTTAATAGAACTGTCTAGGATGAACATTTGGCATTCTAATTCGTTATATGATGTAAGTATGTAAAATATGGATTTACTAGCTGTGCCCCGCGGTTTTACCCGCGTGGAACCTTATCCCGTGGGAATTTTGGGATAAAAAGTATCCTATGTGTTATTTCTATGTATGAGGAACATCTGTACCAAATTTCATTAAAATCCATTCAGTAGTTTTAGCGTGAAAGAGGAACAAACATCCATACATCCATACATACAAACATTCGGCTTTATAATATTAGTAGGATAGAAAGTAAAGACAAGCTGACAGTAAATCCTACTAATATTATAAATGCGAAAGTTTGGATGTTTGTTCCACTTTCACGCAAAAACTAATGTATCGATTTTGATTACATTTGGTACAGATGTTCCTTATAACTAGGAATAACACATGGGATACTTTTTATCCCGAAATTCCCATGGGATTGTGTATAAGTATTCGTATGTTTTATTGTAACTTTTTGTAGTCGCAAATCGTACCAATAGATGGCGCTGTTACTTAATTTTTTAACACATGATGGTGAATTGTGCCGAGATTGTATGATACTACGAGCTACGCATGCGCACGGGAGCGGGTACTACGCGGGTAAAACCGCGGGGCGCTGCTAGTCACGAATAATTTAAGGGTACTATTTTGTAGGCGCCTGTTAAAATTTTAAAGGCAAGTCGTCGCAAGATGCGTGCTAACTGTAAAACAAGGGTGTAACGCCATCTATCTCCATTGACACATGAAAATAACCTTAAATTTTTACGTATTGAACGTCTACGCGTCTGTGTGTACCCTCAATGTGTAGGTATTTATCCGTTGTCCAATAGCCACACAAGTTCTCAGAAGTCCCGAAGAAAATAGCTAGGTCCACACAGGTCGATCCAATCCAATGCAACTGGGAATAAACCGCGGCAAGGGCTATTCCCAGTTCAAAACTGGTTATTCTTTATTCTATGTTCGTGATTTTCTTAATAAATACTGATCTGATTTAATATGGGACTGTCTTTAGTTAAATGCAGAGTGTTTTATGGAAGGTTTTTTCTTCTCTTTTATCAGCGGTTTTACGTAAGTAAAACGTAGGACGTGTAAGTATATTATATTACAGTTATTCCAATTTCATGATGTCACTTGCACTTTCGCGTACGCCTATCGTCTTTTACACTTATTGTCGGCAGCGTACTCGGTGTTGTAGAGAATACCGTATTACATAATACGGTATTCTCTGGCCAATCTGCATAGGTTGGCCGTAACGTAACATACTATTATTACTTCTTATATGTACAATTGTACAGTCTCGGAATGAAAAGGTTCGTCACCTTAGAGTTGGTTTTCACTTGCACTAGTATTGCAAGAAACAATTATACCAACATACAAGTGTAAGAAACAGTGATGACAGAGACAGCTAACATTTGAATGAATAGAATGACGTTTGCTATCGAATAAGGTTTTGCTTGATTTTTCTATCCTTTTTACACGCTTTTTATTAGCTTCACCTGTATGTTTGTATGTTTGTTTGTAACCGACTTCTTTGGGCGCTATTTTGACCCACTTTAAACGGCCAGATTTCGTTCAAACTTAGTAGATTTATTGAGGACCGATGACAATACACTAATTTGATAAAATTATTCCATTTTTCAATTTGCAAAATATGATTTTTGTTAATTTATTGCCAAAATAAGGCGAAAAAAATTTTTCGATCCTAAAGCACTCTCTGATGCTTCGCATCATGAGTCGTGCAATAGCTTAAAATTAAAAAAACAAGCTATTATAAATAATCCAAACTAAAAAGTAGAAAATAAATTATAGTTTAAAAAAACTAAAAAACACGCTTTTTATAGAAAACCGAACTAAAAAATAGAAAATAAAAAAAAGCGTGGGGTGCATGGTGTCAATATTTTAAAAAGCACTAAACTATAATTTATTTAAACACTGCCTTGTGTGCGCGGCATATAAAAACCTCTTTGATATTTAGCAATGACGACATTGACCGATTGACAATAGTTTTAACAGAAATAATAATGGCAGGTTGAACCAACAAGGTTTTAGTTTATCAAAAATCTTGTTGACAAGATATTTATCCTGTCAAACAACACTGATCTGAATAATTTTGAACTTTATTATCGAGCAGTAGAACATTATTTTCCCTAACCCGAGTCTATTCTGTACCAAAGTTTCAAAAGGTAATATGTTTTCGCGACACATTATACGAATCAATTTGAAAATTGACGAACCTTTTCATTCCGAAACTGTACATACTTATTTGTTATTCAGATCAAATGATTTATGAATTTTTTAAAACAAATAATTAGGGCGAACGAATCTAAGCCCTTCTAATTCAACAATTTATACAGTATATATTAAACAACGGGATGTTCATACGTACTTATAAAGTCGAAATCCTCGACTAGTGCAGAGCGAGACGCCAACGGCGCGGGCGTATCGCACTCCTCCTGATGAAGGCCACCGAACGTGGCAGAAACTAGTCGAGGATTTCGACTTTATAAGTACGTATGAACATCCCGTTGTTTAATAATTATATACGATGACGTACGTTTCGTTTAATAATAAAATTTATACAGTTTTTTTGACGTACTTACTGATTTGATATCTAACAATTCATGTCTAGATGTGCAGAGAATCGTTAGAATATTACAACCATGGAGATGATTACTAAGACTGTTACTAAGAAGTGATAGTCTCGTTTTTACAATTTGTTTACAGAACTCTAAAAAAAGGATCACTGACTATGTTTCATGAAATCATACATAAAGTAAAATACATAGTTATCATAAATATCGTTTAATAATAAAATGAAACTCCAGCATCGATAAACTACAGTATAATAATTATTATTTATTCTAAACCAATCGAGTGCGGTCGGTCGGCCGCCGCACATACAAAGCTACGATTAAACTAAACGAACACATCACGTACACGTCACGTCACACACACACACACACACACACCGCGCCGCGGCGCCGCCCGCGCTCATAACCGCTTGAGGATGCGGCGGCGGTCGTGGCGCGGCGCCGGCGCGCGCGCGGGCGGCGCCGGCGCCGGCGCGGGCGGGCGGCGCTCGCGCTTGGCGGTGGGCCCCTCGTCGGGGTGCGGGCGCGCGTGGATGTCGGTGAGGAGGCGCGCGCGCGCGAAGTAGTCGTCGTACTTGTCGCGCAGCAGCGCCGCCGCCTCCGCGTTGAGCGCCGACTCGGCGTTGGGCGCGATCAGGAGGCACTTGAGGGCGAGCAGCGCGTGCTCGAGGCCGAGCTCGGGCCGCCAGTCGCGCTTCAGCGTGTTGACGCACACCTCGCCCGAGTCCGCCGCCACGTTCGGGTGGAACAGCTTGGTGAGGAAGAAGGCGCGCGGCGGCGCCGCCGGGAACTCGCGCCCCAGCACCAGCCGCACGCGGAACGTGCCACCCGCGTACGGCGTGTCCGCTGCAACGCAACACAACATTACACTACCAACACACACACTACACTATACAGGGTGTTCCAGGTGTGTGTTCCATAATATAGGCATTGTGGTATTTTAGAAAATAATATCCCATTTGAAACGTCTTTATAAATAAATAAACAAAAAAAAACAGAATAATTAATTTGTGTGTAGGTTTGGACAGGTTGGACATTTCAGAAAACCCTCATTATTATTCTGCCGTCCTATTTTGTTAAGTGTAAGTTGTCGCCTTAGGGGGTGTCCATTAATTACGTGAGGTGTTCTAGGGGGGGGAGGGGGTCAAGCTAAATCTTTCCAAATCTCACTTAGGGGGAGGGGGGTTCTTAGCAAATATCACGTAATTTTTTTTCTCCCAGAAAACGGGGTGAAATTGCGTGAAACATTATTTCTAGAATAAAACATGGTCAAATCTGAGAAAATACTATTGATCGTATTCATCCGAACTTTGCAGAGCAATGAAGTAGCGCTCGTTTGTTTTTCTTAATAATCCAACATATTTACAGTTCAAATAGAAGTTTTGAAGAATCTCGCGTAAGATTAGGGGAGTTGAAGAACATCTTACGATATCTCACCAAGGGGGGAGAGGGGGTCGAAAAATTATCAAAAATGCCTCACGTAATTAATGGATGCCCCCTTACACTTAACTTTTTTTAGATCTAGTATGGCAGTATTAATGTTCTTTCTTTTTTCGTCTTCTCTAAGTTGAATATAATGTTTAATATTTTTTATTATGCACTAGCAACGCCCCACAGTTTTACCCACATAGTTATAAAATTATACCAAAAACCTTCTCTGTGAATCACTCTATTTATTAAAGAAAACCGCTTCAAAATCTGTTGTGTAGTTTTAAAGATTTAAGTATATGTAGGGATGGACAGAAAGCAACAGTGACTTTGTTATATACTATGTAATGATATACTGCTGAATGTAAATAGAAACTGTGTGTAGTATATGCTTACTCATTTGTTTTGGCTAATCTATAAAATGGCACAATCTAATATGTAGACCTCGATGAACATTCACAGGTAGATGGAACAGCCCAATCATTATGCGTATACTATGCATAATGATTGAGCTGTTCCATCTACTTATAGACATTACAGTGAGTCTGTGCAACGATTGACACATATAATATTTGTATGAGAGTGATTGTGTGTGGGGCTGGGGGTGTTGCAGTGCAGAGACCTGGTCCGTCGATGTGCGCGACCACGTCGGTGAGGTCGTCGTCGCGCAGCTGCAGCTTGATGCCCGCCGGCGGGGACGCCGCCAGCCGCCGCAGTTCGCGCGCCACTCCGCGCAGCACTTGCGGGCACACGTTCTCCACGTTCGACATCTCCCGCCGCCCCCTGTACCTCTAACACATCACCTTCTCCTCCGTTCGTCTCACCACACCACACCACACAATTATACGATGAACCACTTAGTCGATCACTACGCTACTTGTTCAGGCCCTCAGAAGAGATCTTGGAAAGGGTGTTTTATTTTTAGTCTAATCTGTATTTTGGACCTATCATCACTGATAACAATTATAAGATTTTAATATAATAACAGGAAAGACACATAAAAACAGTTCGAATTAGAGTATTTTGTATAAAATTATTTGTTGAATGGTAAATTGTGAACGTTGATTGCATCAATCAAATCAAATAATTCAACTTGCATTGCAACAATGACAGTTCAGTTGTGACATGAAACAAACAAATCAATCAAACCTACAATGAGCCAATAGTACCACTTTATTTATTTGATTGTCGTTTAATAATTTGTTAGTCTGTGGTACATTTTTTTACAATCCAAGGCGCTCATGTAAAGGGCCGATTTTTCCGTCGCCAGATAACTTTATTAACTTTATTCGACGAATAAAATTGACGTTTGACAGATTTTGTATGAAATAAGTGTCAAAGTTTCAAAGTTATTCGTCGAATAAAGTTATCTGGCGACGGAAAAATCGGCCCTTAATAGAAGGTTCTCTTTATTTAATTTAGCTTGGTGGGCTTACTTAAATACAAATACGTACTTGACATTGTCAGTCAGAGTTGCGAGTGCGACAACATGGCTTGCAAACGCCATAAATTTGTTTGACATGACATAATGTCAAACTTATTGAATGCCCGGCAATTCTGTTCTGCCTGGTGGGAAAAACGAAAGTTTTAAAAATATGAACTTCAACTGAACTTCATTTCTTTATCATCGTTACTGCCGATGATCGACAGGATATGAACAGGGATAGTAAAAGCTTCTATGTGATACAGTACAGGTAGGTAATTGAATAACTATTAATGCAGAAAAGTTACAACACCAGGGTATTTTTATTGTTAGGTAATGTTTTTAAGAGTTTACCTACCATATTTTTACTATATATACTACTAGAGGCGTCTCGCGGTTTAACCCGCGTGGTTCCCGTTCCCGTGCGAATACGGGGATAAAATATGTAGCCTTAGGGTGAATGTAGCTTTCTAATGGTGAAAGAATTTTTGAAGTCGGTTCAGTTGCTTCGGAGTATAATCGTTACAAACAATTCTTTCCTCTTCATAATAATAGTGAAGACTAGTGCAGTTATGTAAGTTTATACTAAGTTCATGAAATAATTGTCACCAGATTTAAACCAGGTAAATATGTATGAGTACACTTTGTATACTCGATCCATCGGCGGGTCATTATATGAGTAATATGATGATGGTAGTTTCTTTGATCTACCTTCTGAAACTTTTTAACTTCCTGCCTATTAAAAGGCAAACTAACAGGTAGTTATAAAGACTCACTTTAGTTTTACTTCTTAATTTCCATCACTTAAAAAATTGTTTTAAACATAAGTACCTGATAGGTATTTAAGTACCTGTATTAATTGAAGAGTGGTTGGTATCTCCATCCTCCGTTATGTGTAAATGCTGTTGGTGTGACTTATTAAATAAAAAAAACACTAATTTGTATCACCTGTCTTTCATGACGGTTATGTAAACGTATTAACTAGCAAATAAAAATATTATTTAAATACTTTGTACCAATTCATTCATTGTTTCAGGTTCATCCAACAATAAAACAATTAAATCTCCTCGTTCCATACAGAT
This sequence comes from Timandra comae, assembly GCA_958496195.1. Taxonomy (NCBI): domain Eukaryota; kingdom Metazoa; phylum Arthropoda; class Insecta; order Lepidoptera; family Geometridae; genus Timandra; species Timandra comae. The sequence goes on from OY292358.1 coordinate 124,367, forward strand.
GTCACCTTCACCGCACTAGTTAAGCATGAAGTAGCGCCTGTGGCAGAGTGTGTTTAATAGTTGTTATGTTATGTGTGCATGCAGATGGATAGTGTATCGGGTCAAATCTGGGCCTCAATAATACAGATATGAAACAGGCACAGGTCAAGGGGATAAGCGAGGTTATCTACTCTCAGGCGGGTATCATGAATGTCCTACAAACAACAACTTCTACAATCTGTAATATTCCATTATAATTGTGTTATAGATAAATGGTTAACAGCCACTCACATGGGGAGTTTAAGATTGTGAGGAATGTAGGCATATCATGCACATCACTATGTTTTGTCAAGGACAACATCAATATTTTAAGCATCAATAATTACTTTTGGTTCTGAGTGTGAAATATAAAGACCGAATTTTGAAATACCTATTTGTATTTCGTATGTGAGTGTCGCGATGCGGGTGAATGAGGGGGTAGATGAGCGAGGTGAAAGGGTGCGGTGTGAGTGATGGCCACGTATGTAAGTGGTGTGTGGTGTGTGCGGCGCGCGGCGCGCGGCGTGCGGAGTGCGCGGGTCCGGAGGCGGCGCGGCGCGCGGCGTGGGGCGTGCGGCGCCGCCTCCGGCCGGACCGCCGACCGCCAGTCCGCGCTCGCCGCCCGCGCGCGCCGCACGTCTCCGCGCGCCGCACGCCTTCACTCGCCCACGCCGCCTCGACGCAGGCACACGCATCCATCCACACGGAGTGGCGGTTCGCATCTTACCGGGCAGCATTAGAGTTTATAGCTTTTTCTAATACTGTCAGGTAAAGATGTCCTCCGCGCTCCACGTTCTACGGACTACGGCGACCCTGAGGTGGACCTGTGGAAGAGAAGACCGCCGCGGAGAGAGTGGTTGGCAGCCACCGGCGGGCCCGCGCCCGCGCCGCGTGGCGACGTGTCGGTGTCGCGACGTTACGCCACATGTCGCCGCCCGCGCCGCGCCGCGCCGCTCGGACCGGTCCGACACATCGCTTTCGGTCGTCTCATAACCCTCCGACATGCCTATTTGTCAATCCCATCGCCTGGATGCTCACTCGGACTTGACAGAACGTTCCACTGTAATAAGGGTAATCTGTATATTTTTACAATTCATTAAATACTTAATAACCTCATATTACTTATCCCTAGTTAATGTTTGCCCGATAAGTAAGTAAAGCTAAAAGGTACTTAGGAACAGTTTAAATATCTGAATTATCTGATCCTTAAAGTCGCCCCCATAGCCCAAAAGAGTTCTTATGATATTAATGCAATTTTTTTATTATCAAACCTGTACGGTTGAAGTCATATTTTTTGGTTTAATGTGTGATATCAGTATTTCCAATATATCAGCATTCAGCAGGTATTTACGCTATAATGCGTTCCTTGTTGGTCCACGTAGCCCACATTAATTAAAATTCCTCGTAGCGGACAGCGCGGATGCGTTTTGTTTGATCATAATAAGTGTGTATTGTATTGATACGGGTGTTCGCGGTTTGGCCTACACTCCGCCATCCGGACAATGTCAACGTGAGAATGTATGAAGAGACAAAGTAGTTGAGGTCGGACGTACGGGAGCGGGAGCACTGATGAGGCGGGGAGGCGTGCCAGAGCGGCTGACAAGTGACGCTGGACGGGACCCAACCCTTGATGTATAATTCACGATCATCGCGGGTGAATAGTTTTAGCTTTCAGAATATAAAAATGTGGGTCAAGGTGTGAGTTGTCGCCGCTCACCGCTCCGATGATCCCGCACCACATTCCATTATCATGCATTCGTTCTCATACCATGCACTTGAATCAGCACTGCAGTTTTCGATGATCATAATTCATAATACACGTGAACCATGGCTCTGTGTTATTTGGTTGTGACTGAGCACTCGTCAGGTCAACTGGTAGAGTGGTTCTAAATTTTAGCGTGAGCAAAAACATTGGAGTGCCAGAGCGTTCGATTCAAATTGTGTAGAAATACACACATATCGAAATTCTTTAAAGTTATCTCTCTCTATTCCCGACTATGTATCCCTACCCGACCGATGTATCCATACCCAACTATGGAAGCGCGGCTGCATGCTACTACGATCCCGGCCAGCGCCTCTACCCTGCTAAGGGTTTCTCCTCCTCCTCCTTGGGCGACAGATGTTGAGTCGCCCCTTTCCAAAAGTAGCGCGCGGACACACCGCGCGCGCCACCTCGAGGTCGATATGGCAGCAGTGGACCTCCCCCGGGATCACTGCCGCAGGCCGTTCTTATAACGGTTGCAGGACAAAATGGTAGTCTCGCCTCCGTCTGCCCAACCTTCTGCTGCGGATAGTGTCAGTGGAGAGGGCTTCGCGCTCTTTTTCCGCAGCATCAGTATGAGTAGTACAACCGGTATAAGAATATGGAGACCACATTTGATTATTGTAACAACATTACAAAGTGGTGCAAGTTACGAAAACAGTTGACATTTTGGGTAAGTATTTCGATCCGCAAAAGTGGTTTATTTAATTAATGTATTTTTTACATTTCATATTTATTTAAGTATACCTACTTATACATAATGTGCCATCCTTCGCGGTGACCTGCTCCTGCCCTCTACCGAACGTCACAGCCCTCATCACCACTGCTGCACTGGGCGCAGTATTCCTTTGACAAAATCATTTGTATCCCATTGCGTTAGCGTATTTTAATGTAATTCATATAAAGCTATGTAAGTAGCTATAAGTAAATTGGATATCTACACTACTGGAAAAAATTAAGGGATCAAAAAAAAATTCCAAATTTTTCGGTAGTTTTCAACAGGCCGTAACTTTTAGAGAAATGGTCGTACAGGAAATAAAAAAAAAGGAAATTGTAGCTCCAAGTGTCTAGTTTTTGGATTAGAACTTCAAAATTTTGTAGCCTCCGCGGTTTTTGAGTAATCGTAGAAAAACAAGCAACAAAAAAAATCACATTTTTTTTAATATTTTTTTTTTGGTCTACGAGCGTGGAAAATTTTTTTTAGCTTAACCACCATAAGGATCGGATACTTTGTTCATTTAGCTTTAATTTATTTTTTTAAACACCCTGATACGTCCACTCCTCGCCGAGATATCGGTCTTCAAATGGAAAAGGATCTTTTTGTCTTTGATTATCGATATCTCAGCAACCAATGATCGCACAGAAAGTTAAAGGTGGGTTTCAAGAGCTTGAATGAATTCCCCTTAAGTTGAAAATTTAAGCACTTTCTGGAACAAAAATGTGGAGAACGCTCGAAAAATCATTTTTAATACTTTCTAACTTAACTTTCTGTGCGATCATTGGTTGCTGAGATATCGATAATCAAAGACAAAAAGATCCTTTTCCATTTGAAAACCGATATCTCAGCGAGGAGTGGACGTATCAGGGTGTTTAAAAAAATAAATTAAAGCTAAATGAACAAAGTATCCGATCCTTATGGTGGTTAAGCTAAAAAAAAATTTTCCACGCTCGTAGACCAAAAAAAAAACTAAAAAAAATTTGTGATTTTTTTTGTTGCTGGTTTTTCTACGATTACTCAAAAACCGCGGAGGCTACAAATTTTTGAAGTTCTAATCCAAAAACTAGACACTTGCAGCTACAATTTCCTTTTTTTTTATTTCCTGTACGACCATTTCTCTAAAAGTTACGGCCTGTTGAAAACTACCGAAAAATTTGGAATTTTTTTTGATCCCTTAATTTTTTCCAGTAGTGTAATTCTGGACATTTCAAATTCTGTGACAGGTTTGTTGTGTATTTTGGGTCATTAACATTACCCACCTTTTAGTTGAAACCAGAAGATACTAATAGTAGATGTTAATTAAGCTATTAACTTAATTTAAAAACATGAAGGGATTTTGTCATTCATTTAACACTGATTCCGCAATCGAATGCCGAGAACTGGTTTACTATTGGGAAATAACATAAATCCCGGCCAAGTGCGTGTCTCGTCCGGGTGACCGTTGACCTACTATAATAGTATCAGGTTGTAGTTTTATTGTTTTTAGTATCTATTTGTTGTCAAAGCGGCAACAGGAATACTTTACTATTATGTAAACATTTTAGCCGTCTAGCTATCATGCTTCAAGAGATACAGCCTGGTGACAGACAGACATGTACAGCGGAGTCTTAGGGTCTCGTTTTATCCTTCACAAATAACAACAGACTATAATTATAAAATCAGATTTCCAGAGGTTCGCATGCTCAACTCTTATACACGTGGTGTGGGGCAAACGAAAATTGGTTTTTATTGTTGTTTAAATATTGTTGGGCAGCGGGGGTCGTGTGTGGAGTACAGCCTCGTGATGTGGCATCTCGTCACACGCTCACTCGGCCCGAGCATGGTGCTGTGGAACCGGAGCGCGGAGGACTGATCACATTAACACTGTTATTTCAAAATAAAACCGGTCAAGTGAGTTGAATTCACGCGTCGAGTTACCTACCGATATCGAGAAATTTTTATGAAATATGTTTGCAATACATATTTTGGACTTTAGGAGACGAGACGGTTTTGGATCACATCATCACAGTGACTCCGTACCAGATGCTGGTGAGTCGCGATGTGGCCATGTCCAGGCGGCGCGCGTGGAGCACTGAGGAGCCGGTGAAAGCTCCGATCAGTAAATGAATGGGTCAGGTGGATTCCGCTTTCCAAATGGATATCGCGCGGCGGCGTGTCGCACCCGAGACCGGTTCTCGGCGCGGTGTCGGCGCGCGCCGCGTGCATCTATTTCGGGAGTCGTTGACCGCGGGTGTTGGCGCTCGGCAGCGGGCCCTCCGCGGCCCTCGACCAGGGACGTCGTCAGCAGCCGGGGCCGGGTCCTCCCCACACCCCTTGTCCCTACTGACGCGCGCCGCTCGCCACCGCGCGGCGCCGGCGCCCGCGACGCCCGCGCTAGGCACCTACCACCTACACTGATATTGTTGCGATGATGATGGACTGTTTATCGACACGTGACGTCATCTCTACTTTCACTCTACTCGCAAGTGTCCTGTTGTACCTGACCTGTGAATATTTCACTTACAAACACAATTCCGGCCAATCATGATGTTACACTGTGGCAATCTGCTCAAGTTTCGACGTAATCTGCTGAAAATTGACACTTGTTTCTAGACCAAGCTACCAAAACAATTTGAAAACTTATTTCTTACATTTAGTGGGGATCAATGCCTGTTTCATGTAGTTCATCATCATCACATACTTACCTAGCATTCTGAAACATGATAAGTGTAGATAAAATGGTTGATTGTTGTCGGGTGGTGGATGTATAAAGGGAACCGGCACAAGAGGCGGCGGTGGCCGACAAGAGGCCCGTGACGTGTGAGGCCCGCACGGCGCGCGACACACCACATTAGAGAAGTACATACATTAGTCGTTGGTTCTGGGTTCAACACTTGCAGCACCACGATCGATACACCGATAACAGCAAATAACTCCGTAAATAATAATTGTACTAATGTTGCATATTTAAAGAATCATTGCAACGTGCAAAGTTTGAAAAAGTTGGTAAAATATAGGTCACTTGCTGTATTTTACATACAATGGTAATTTGTTAATGTCGTAATGTTACCCGGTGGATGTGTTTGTGACGGACGCGCGAGGCGCCGCCCGGTGCCACCCAGAGGGGCGCCGCCCGCCGGGTCGCGCCGCGCCGCCCTGCTCACTGCTCGCATTGCCTGCAAAAGACATCGACGACCACCCGACGACTTGCAAACCTTTTTCAATGAATCCGCCGAATATAAGTCGTACAATCTATCTTCGAGTGAATATTGTTGTTTATTGTGTTGCAAGATAATAATTATAATATGATGTAGTGCGCTCGTTTGAACTGAATGTAAGTAGCGGTAGGAGTTAGGAGCGCGCCAGCAGATGTAGCGGGGTGTGCGCGGGAGGCGGTGTTTGCGCAGGTGGCGGCCGAAGGTTGGACGCGCGCGGCTGACATTCACTTGGTTTCAGAGGAATACCACGAGAGGTGTGAGGGCGAGCCCGGCGCCTTCGCCGCGCCGACGCGCTCGCACGCCGCCGCGGCCGACGCCGGCCGGCGAGCGCGGCGCGTTCTACCGCTCACTGCATTTAAAACTTGACATTTTCTATATCTGCCACGCATCGTTAGGAAGATTATTAGCGTATTATTTTTAGAGAACATTGTTGTTGTGTGATGTGTGAGTGTAGTGTGTGCGTGTGTGTGTGTCTGTATGTGTGCGGCTATTAATACGATTGCGGCTGGCGGGCCGCGGGTCGCGGGTGCTATTCTCGGGCAGAAGCTGGTGGGACTGGTCGCGCTTCTCGTACTGAATGGCCGCAACTCGTGGGTTATATTCTACATTAGTTAATAATTATTTGATTAACATATTAGGTACTTAAATGTATTTTGTATTTTGGTTTCACTTTGGAATCATTATAAATGAATTAACGAACAATTCTATCCAGATAATATTATCAATTAGGAATGGGGATTATGTCGTTTTCTAACTACGGTAGGAACACGGTTATTGTAAGGTGTACTAATAAACCGGTTAGAATTATCAATATTCTTAGTTATAAATAAATTAATAAATAATCAATGATATTGTAGGTAAAGATAGGTTCATTAGATCGTCTAATGACAGATGGCACACATCGACAACACGCGGATGCAGGAGGACAGTGATCGTTCTCGGGCAGTTCAGAGTGCCCGAGAACGAATAACTTATTAATCTGTTTTACTTTAATAACATTGGCTGGTATTCACTAGGTACCTACTATGAAGTGAATGCTAGTCGTATTCGTGTAGTCGTAAGTTTGTACAGACACAGCAGGCGAGCGTGTGCTGGTCGGCGCGTGTGTGACGAGGCGAGAGGCAGCCATGCACGGGACGCGTCACCCCGCCCCGATACGAGGTCCCGGGCCACGCTGACCGACCTCCCACAACCACCGGTACGTTAATGTCCTCAGTCTCAGTGCGCCTAGCTAATATGTACTCGTAACACAGGTGGTTTGCCGGTAGTCTATCCTCCTGGAACCGTCGATTTATCTTATCTGATTTAGGACTATTTGTTTATTAATCGGTAGATAGCCTCAGCCTCGCCAACCGCGGGCTGCCGGCGCGGCCCGGGCGTACTGCCGTGCCGTGTCACTTATTGCCTTACATACCGCGCACCGCGTTATCATATCGCGGTATAGAACTCGCATGTGTTATTACTATTTAAATAAATTGATTGATATAGAGATTACGCACAGTCGAGTAGCGGGTAATCGCGAGAAGTGTAACACTTCCGAATTGGATAACACATTGCGTAATGTTGTTGCGGAGCGCGACACTTGTACTGTGCGCGGTGCTCTCGACCGCTGTGCGAGTAGTACGTGCGATGAGACCACGTTTATTGCTTAGGGAAATTGGGAATTTGGATTGTATAGTAACCTCACATCACTCGTTGATTGTTGCACCCATAGAAGACATTATATCGTGGTACACTATAGTGGAGCGACGCAGTCAGCGTCAGCGGCAGTGGCGACTGGTGGCTCGAAGTGTATATCATGGTATACGATACGGGGCGCCGCGATGAGTGTCATTGTTGCAATTTGTCCATTAGTAACATCATTGTTTTGTTACCTACTGGTAGGTAGAGGATGGGTGCGTGTGCAGCCACATGCGGTGGGTGACGAGCGCTTGGCACGCGGGGCGGCGCGCGGGCGCGGGTCGCCGACCGCCGCCAGGAACACGCTCGAACTCGCCGCGACCCGCTGCCGCCCGCGCCTCCACCCGCCGCCACACCGCCCGCGCCGGCCGGTTGTGGACGGTGCCGTTACTTTATTAATTTCAGACCAGTACCTCGCGCCGTGCCACTTGTTACTCGACATACCAACAACACACACACACAGTATTCAACGATTATAAATACAATTCAACACACAATAGTCTCATACTACGTGTGCATAGAATTAGATACTTACCTATAACAAATGTATTGATATCTTTGATTTGCACGAACACTACACATTGAAATAAAACACTTAAACGGATTTCAGTCTTTTTTCTTTTCAGTCCTCTGTGATCACGGGTTCTGTAAAAAACCTAAATGTCAGAAAATGTAAAACAAAATACAACCACAACAAAAATCCGTTTAAGTGTTTTATTTCAATATAACAAATGTTTTCAGATTATACTCGTAGGTACAGTCAGCATCGAAAGTAGATTGACACATTCATCTTATTCAAATTCAAACACTATTGATGACTTACGAAAGTAATTTAACAAAAATGACGAATAAAAAGCTTTTTTATTTTATTGTGCTAATCTGCTTTCGATGCTGACTGTACTATAATTGCGTTGTTGTCGACGTGTAAATGATTATGTTCAAGCTTAGAGAATTCAGAACTAGACTCTCAGTAAACAATTAAGTTGTAATTCCCTAAGCGCAGGTCCTCCTGTCGTTGTTTCGCTGGCGCCTCCGTGGCCGTCCGCGCGCGCCCTGCTCGCGCCCCGTGCTGTACCTGTGACGTGTTGTTATTCCCGCGCGGGCGCCGGGATCGCGGTCGGTATTTAACATACAATGTGTATATTAATTAGTGAGCAAACAGTAACACCGGCCGCGCACCAATAAACAACTCGATTTACATTACAATTGGGTGTTCTGTACGAGTTGTTCCAATCGGTGATACTCCTATGTAATATGAAAGTAAGTTAGCGGGCCGCTCGTGTGTGGAACACCGGGGCCGCGACCACTCGCCGCTCGGTGACAGTCGGCCGGCCGGTGGTCGCCGAACGAGTTCTTAATGGGATGCTCGCACGATGTTACATTCCTACATCTTACTACATATTGGGAAATGTTGAATTTAATAGTTTTATGTAGAAATACACTGTACAATGTGTAATTATGTACTGAATTGGTCCTGTTAGTTTGAGCATGTTACAAACAAACAATGTTTGAGAAGTAATGTAAAGTGTAAGCAGCCGGGAGCTCGGGCGGGCGGCGGCAGGCGGCGGTCTTACTGCGGCGGTCACTGCCAGTGGACACTACACTACCAGTGACCTCATCGCGATCGCATCCACCTATTGTAATATGATGTAATCGTGATGTCCTCCTTGGTGCTTGTTTGTCAGAGTATTTGGGCCACGCAAAAATATGTAACGTGTAGATACATTATTTAAGTTAGATAAACTGTAACTGTGAATATGTACGTGGAGAGCAATGTCGATATTATGTGGCTATTGTCTTATAGATATATATTATTATCGTATAAGTAGCTAATAGTTCATTTTCTAATGATTTACTACAAGAAGTATTTGTCAAACTAATTAATAAATATGTTTAAATTGTATTTTTTTGTTTCAATTATTATTAGATACATCCCTAGACAGTGATGAGAGCACTATCATTATGATAATACTCGGCCAATAAGGCAGATTAATATGTATTGGAACTAGTCGGACTGGACAACAACACGCTAAAAGTTGTTTAAAGTAACGATCTGTTTCCACGCACACACACACACACACACACAGACACACACGTAGGACACTTACATATAAATAATTAATTAATTTACATAAGAGACGCGAGCGCGCGCGGCCCCGACCCGGCCGATCGGTGCTCACCAAACAATCGCTATTATTTTATGAATATCATTATTAAACAAACTTAGACGAGTGTCGGCAGATTGTGTGAACTTGACATTAACAATAGGATTATGGACACTTGACTCGTAGACGATAGGTATACTTAGAGGTGTGATGCGAGGGCAGTCAGTCACTGTCCATCAGATTCCAACGCCATCACCAAGTGGCGTGTACCGGTGTGGCTCGCGGGGCCCGACCGGCCGGGCGCGCGGCCGGGGCCAGTGGATGCATGCCATATCGATTACTATGCTAATGTAATCACCCATTAGAATACTTTCTTGGCTTTTTCCATTTCGCGGTCGTCAACTCCATAAATATATAAATAAAGTTTGAAATAAAACTGTCAAACGAACATATTTTGCATAAATGTGAAAATGGTGTAAGCAAGTAGTGAGAGCGGTGCGCGTCGCCCGGCCGGGCGGGCGCGCGCGGGGCCGCGGGATGCAACATGTGTGTATCGCTAGGGGCCGCGAGCCGGCGGCGGAGGAGCAACGGCCCCGGTGAGCTTTAGCACTACACCATAACACAACGAATGTTATACGTACTTATATTGTCTTATTGGTAAATATATGAGGTTCACTAGAATATTGATTACGAGTATCACAAGGTTTAACGGAAGATATCACTATAACAGATTTATATTTCCATAGAGCTGAGGATCTAGTGATGTGTTTGAGGTGGGTGCAGTGAGAGGTAGTGAGGCGTCGCGCGTCGTAGAGAGTGGCACTGTGAGGGCGCGCTGTCCGGTATGTACAGGAGGTGTCGCGGGGGACGTGGGGACGGACTGGGGGCAGGTGCACCGCGGCCCTTGACTCCCCACACATACACACACACACTCCTCCAATTAGTGTAAGCATAGGTTACAAATGAACAGAAAACACTATTCTAAATTGAAAATTAAAAATTGAAATGATATTAAGACTTTCACACAATATCAATTCAATTTCAATCAGATGCTTAGGTGATAGAAGGAGCTGTAAGTGTAGGTGGTCCAGCATCGAGAGTAAAGCCGTTGATCTTACTTCTAACTGCTTATTGTTTACCATAACCAACTAGTTTTGGATAGAAATCGTAATGAGTACCATGTATTAGTAGTTAATTATAAGTGGTAATGGAGTCCACATGTCTCGTGGCGTCGCCCCGCGCCCGCGCCGCGCCGCGCTCGACATGTGGACTCCTATACGGACGGAACCTTTACGGACTGCGGAACACAATTATCACGTTTTTATGTGAAGCGGATCTATAAGTAGTGATAATGAATGAAGGTCCTCGCGTGTGTACATGTCGCCGTCATCGAGAGAGCCGCGACCCGCGGGCCAGCCTGCGCTTTATTTACATCATCACAGATTTCACCAAACTTTTATCAGTACCATCGGAGATATAATTTGTGTGCGGGGGGTGGGGAGGGGACCGGGGGAAGGGGAGGGCAGGGTCATGGAGAATATATTAAACATATGACCGAAGGCCGACCACTAGCGGCGCGTCCGATGAAACACGTCACATTAACACAACTATTCCCGCACATGCACATCACACACACACGCGCGCACCATTACTAGTACTATAGTATGTGCACGTTTACCACGAAACATTAGTGAATATATGGTTTATTTTCAAATTATCTTTGGGAGTATCTATAGTTTATAGTAGCGATTGATTGTTCTTACGAAAGACATCAACGCGCGCTCGCTGTATCTCTGCGTACGCAAACAATACATGATGGACTAATGTATAAATATTACCGGGGGATTATATTATAAGCTTTAGTTTGATTAGTTAAGTACCTAATCATCGATTGAAGATTTGAAGGATGTTGTTAAACTAAATAACATTGCATTCATTCATCTGGTGGCGTGTGTGCTAGTGACTAGGTATGTATATGCGTAGTTTGTGATACCCTAAATAAGAAATTGCTGTATAGGTAATAAACATAGTTAGAGGTTAGTTTCTATAATAACATTATAGCGTCATCATTCATATATTATCATCAGCTCTTATACTTCTCTACCGAGGGGCCCGAGCCTGCTCTGAATTAGAGCGATCAGGCCTTAGTCAACGACGCCGGTCGAGTACGGGTATTATAAATATATTGAATTAAGTTTAATATTTATCCAAAAACTGAATTAAGAGGAATTGTTCTTATTACAAGTTCTGATCATCCGATATCACCCAAACGTGTGAACACGTGGGTCGAGTGGACGTCGTCTCGTAACACTTTCACATCACACTCGTAACTTATTTATTTTATGTTTCTTAGTTTATAAAGATACTCGAGCGCCACGTGTGTTGGTCACAGACTCAAACACAACATCGTCTTGTTTAAAATATCATTAAACTAGGTAGGTAGTATTGTGGACCTTTTGAATTTGAATTAGAATAAACGATAACAGAATAAATGATGATACATCCTCAGGGGCCTAAGTCTGCAATTTGACATTATTGATCAGACAATATGTTGATATTGAGGTACCATAATGAGAGTGTCAGAAATTTGGTATTCTGCTAAAATTTATTCATATGGCTATGGTGTCTCAGTGGTCTTTGTTGCATATCAAAACTCAAATAAAATATTTTTCATATAAACGTCAGAATACTGTTTCCATGACAACCATCTAAGTTTTATGGAGCCATTGAGTCAGCGGAGTAGTTGTCACTAAGAGAATACCAAAATGACAAAAAACGCCCATAATGTTGATATTAAAATACATTTGAGTAGCATTATCACAGCTTAATAGTTTAGAGAATCGGGGCCCAGTAGTAGTGTTGTCGATCATGTGTGTTGTCCCGCGGCTCGCCCTGCCGACACACAGCACACGGTGCGGGTCGGGGCATGTCGGGCGCTCTCTCGGTCGCGCGACACTTTCGCTGGCTCATCAACATGCGGCCCCGAGCCGAGCCGAGCACTCTCTCGCACTCCACTGAGGACCTCCTCAATCATGTTACAATGTTGTCACTACAATAACCCTCGCAGTTGTTCTATCTTGTGCCACTGATCACTGGTCCCCTAAAGATCTTGGTCCTCTCTTAGCGAGGTGATTCCAAACAGGGATTAGACTGATGGATATCGCATTCATTTACTAAAACTTTTAGTTTCCTTATAGAAAATATCTCTGTTTTATTAAAAATATTGTAAAACAAGGTATATCGTTAAAATATGTCAAATAATTAAAGTTGCTAATTTATGTAAATGGAAAGTATCGCATATTGATTTGTCGCAGCGCCAGCGGTTTCGACTCTCGGAGCGAGGCGAGTTATTCTCGTCGTCCGTCAACTTTCCATCTACTTTGTATTCAGAGCTGACTCTAGATAATCTCTGGCAATCTGCGCGAGAGCAGGCGCGGGCGGCCGCGGCCCTCATACGCCGCCAGGCCCCGGTACACCCGGCCCCGGTACACCCGGCCCCGGTACACTCGGCCCCGGTACACCCGGCCCCGGTACACCCGGCCCCGGTACACCCGGCCCCGGTGCGGCGCGACTGGTCGAGTACAGTTACCGTCGCGTGCACCCGAACCGCGCGCCGCCGCGCCGCCCTCGGGAACACGCCAGTTCGGTCAACTGGAGCGCCGACGGGTAATACCGCGTGGCTCTACATTGAAACCACTCGTATCTCCGTGTCTATAAACTCTACTACTCTTAGTTCTACGACTGACTAATATATGTACATCCGTTTTACTTGGATCTCCACGCGCGTCGTTAACCTGCTTTCACACCTCATCTCGCGACCTTTAATGGTGAATTTTAGTGATACGCGACTCACTCGTGACGTGACCAGTTCTTAACGTTCACATTCCCAAATTAACATGTGGGTCGAACAGGTGGTGTGGTCCGCATGACGTCACTGAGGGCATAAAGTTATGTATACTTATTACTCCTGTTAACTATACAAACACCTAAAGGCATAGTAAGCTTTCTGGTAGATATTTGTAGCAGATATTTTCTTATGTTACCATACTAGTGAAGTGTTTGAAGTTCACTCCGCTTCAATGTAACTCGTACCACAGGTAGACTATCATGTTAAGAGTGTTGTGTTATGGGGCGAGGTTTGGACCGGGTGTGAGTGGTGTGCAAGTGGCCCGAGTAACAGTACCGGCAGTGCGGGGTGCGCGGCCCCTCGCGGACCCACTTGTTGCAGCGCGTGTGTCCGAGCGTGCACCGCCCTGCGCCGCGCCGCGACTTGTGGTCCGACCACCTCGTCAGGGCGCACTCGGACGCGAATGTCTGCAGTGAAAGCTGTAATGACCACACTAATTAAATAATAATAAAGCGAACCAACCACTGGTCAATTATGTTACCAAATGAAAATTAAAGGTTATATGACTAGTAACATATCAGTCTATTTCAATTTTCCTTTCTAGACGAATGATTGTGATAGTAATCGTTGGCCCCGGGACGAACCGATCCCAATCTGAACACTAAGTGTAATGATATTTTGATGGCAGCGACAACGAGCCGCGACTGATGCGGAGATTGCGACGCGTTGCATCCAACGTGAGATGAACTAGTACGTCGGGTGCGACAGTAACACTAGCCGTAACTCCCAGGATCACTCGCGTGTCCCCAACACATGAGGCGTCATCGGCTGGGAAATGAATGCCACTTTATAAAATATGATTGTAAATTATAACAGTTCCGTGTTCCGGAGCTCTAAACCATTGAGCGTAGTGCGGTCCCGGTGCGGGGCGCGCCGGGCGCGGCCGCGGGGGTGTCATTTCACTAATTAACTCGTTGGGCGCGGCGCACCCCCACACCCCCGCCGCCCGCCGCCACTCCATTACCAACTGTTTATTGTGACAATTATTTCGCCGCCGCGCGCCGCCACGCCCGCGCCCGCCTTCCGACGCAGCTCTTTATAATATATCGTATGATTCGATTATAATTATGATACATTCAGGCAACACAACACATAAGTGAATACTAAGTACGTACGCGTACGCGACAACATTCGTATCAAACAAATGTGTTGCTCATCTGTTACATGTGATATACTATAATTTTAGTTGACAATACTAGAGCATTGCGGCTCAATACTGTCCGTAGCGACACGCGGCCTGATCCCTCTCTCATCTGGAATCTAGTTACATTTTGCTTAATATATTTTGAGTATAGAGGCGGCTTGGCGGTCTGGACAGTTACTACAAGCGATTGCATTTTCATTTGACCTGTAATGTAATCTTTGCATTTGAAAAAATATTGGAATTCAGAGCATTGAACAAGACACAAGTTTATTAGTCTCGGATGTTGCAAAACAAAACTTTACAACAGATAAGTATTAAAGTTAGCTTCGGTCGATGCTTACGCCTACGAGTGACGTCACCCTCGATATTCAGCTATGGCTAGACTAGGTGTTCTTTATTAGATTGTTTTTAGGGAATGTGCTATAAACGGAGCGGGCGCGGTGAGGATGGGTGTCACAGAGTCACCGGGACCGCCACAAGTGGTCGCCATCCGAGATCCGTGGAGAGTGCACTCGCTGGAGTCGGTCTATTAATAGCCGCACTGTGTGCGCGGGTCACGGGCTATCGCCGCTCGGGTCCGCTGCGCTAATATATCGCCACTTATTGACTCCAGCGCGGCGAATTGCGCCCGAGATTGATCGGGACCAGCCGGCGCGATGTGGAATACGCGACCGGGGACGGATGCTCGAACATAAAGAGTTTCTTGCTCTAATTACATGTGGCGACAACGCGAGGTGTGTGCCACTGTACGTACATGTGTGTGCGGCGGGCGCGGGGGCGCGGGGGGCGGCGGGGAGTGCGTCTGATAAGAGGTCGCGCGATAACCCGCGCGCACCACGTGCGCCCCGCGCGCGTCGCACGCCGCCCGCCGAATGTACATCAATGACAACTTATTACAATCATGGTCTCTACAAACTGCATACAAATATAACACCAGGGGGTCAGCGCCCTCCGACACCGCGATGTCAGGGTGTCCGCTACATTACACGGGAGAACCGACAGGAGGAGTGACGCGCGATGAGGATATCGATGTGCCACCGACGAGGACGGACGGAACGAGGTAAACCGACGATAATACACAAAATTATGTAACGAATTGCAGGAATTGTGCTCATGTTTGTGATAATGGTAGCACACACCTACAATGAAGTTTTAACAACTGTAAATTAATTACTTAGAGTTAATTAATAACTTTGTACGTATCCTGAGTATTTTTGAACAACAATAGACAATAATTACTGAGTAATGTTAAGTAACCAAGCAGTAAGTATGTACTGAGGCGGTTCTAAAAACACTTTCACTATTATGAACTGAGTACTACTTCATGACCGCGCTACTTGGAGCTGGACTAGAGTAGGTGACCCGAAGGGTCGCGGGGTCTGTGTTAGGGAGGACAGGGCGGCCCGTTCCTGATCAACTTTAGTCATTTTGTCGAGAAACCCATTTATATTTCTAATGCTACATAGCGATGAGTCCGTGGTAACCCACGCTATGTTCTCATTAATTGTATGTCCTACGTGCCAGTATACGAGTATAATGTGCGCGGTCCCAAAACGCAGCCCGCGTGTGTCGTGACTAGCGCGCGCCCGCGGCGGCGGTCGGCGGCCGGCGCGCGCGCTGCGCCCGTGCTCACACACCGTGCGATGCTCACCTTTTTTACCCACAAACTGGAATATTTAATGTCTATTACCGCCGGCCGTAATAACATTATGTTAATTAAATAATTAATATGTCATAATCAAATAATATATAGAGGTACAGAATACAGATAGTCACTGCTAAAAAACTAATTAACCACATTGTTAACTCTGTGAACACGACAAATATCATACGAATTTGTTTGTTAATGTTAGCAGAACACAGGAACGTAACATTTTGTGATATGTATACAGTACACACAATCCGTGCGGGTATTGGTACCGATAGCGCGCTTACGGAGTGACCGAATTGAACGTATTCGCACCAACGAAAGTAATGGGACGTCATTAAGCTATGCAAACGCTACTCACAAAAATTAGGTTGCGCAGTGTATGCGCAAATGTCACCCTCAAAATTTGACGTTTCAGAATTTGACTTGTTTTAGTCTTTTGTATGTAATGGCTAAAACTTAATATATATTTATTAAATATTACATTATTATCAATTACTAATTACAACAACTGTTTTCTGAATCTTGCAATTCAAAGTGCCGAATACGAAACTCTAATTATGACATTGGCACACACGTACGGCATAATTCTGGTCCAATTTGATAGCGCGCAAACAGCGCACATAACGCACATATCAATTTGGTTCACGCGTGTGCACTGTTGGTAACGTTTGCAACGTTTTCGTGTTTCGGATCGCCCTCAAACAAGAGATGTCAAACAAAAGATTTCTTTCCCGTTTTTGTCCCCACCTAATAAAAAAACTCTCGACAAAAAATATTTTACATTGTGGAACAACTGTGCAAAATTTCCTCAAGATTTGTTAAAAATGTGAGCTCTAGCCCAGAACTGATATAAAAAGTGACAGAGACAATACATAGTGCAAAAATGTTAAGGTTCGCCCGCTCGGTGAACAAGAATCATTAGACGTTAGACGGTGGGAGGTCGATAAACAAAATTAATTAGGATGAAGTGGTGCGCGAGCGGGCGGTCGGGCGGGCGGTGCGTGGCGCGACTCGTTTGTTCACGTTAAACATGAGTAAGTGCGAGGGCGGGCGCGGCGCGCTGGGCGCGGCGACACGCCACGACACCGCACGCCACGCGCGCGGACATCGACCGCCACCAGGCACACAGTACGCTCCCAGACTCGGCACTAGTCCGAGAAATTGATATTTAGGTGGAATTGGGAGAATTGCCCCTTTAGGCGGGCGACGTTAATAATATGGGGTATCGCTGATACTGACAATCCGTTTTGACATTATTTTAAACAGTTTTAGATAAACACCCCTTTTCAGATATCTAGATATATCCCTTTTCAGAAATAATATCCAGTGTCAAACAAAATCGGTTTTCCAAACAATTTAGCTAATGTACGGCGTTGTGTTCGTAGCGGGCGGCGGTGGTTCAACAGAGGCGCGCTACGCACTCGGCGCGGCTCGTAGCAGGGCGCGCCACAGGTCGGCGCTACAGGTAGGGTCACCCGGGTCCACCCCCCACACCCCACACACCCCTTGGGAAATTGGAACATCCTCCACAGTCGGTTATATTCATAAACGCGTTTCCTAATGAAATTATTATATTTTGAATATGGTTATTGTGACCATCAATCAGAAGAAACAGGGATCATGTCACGTGTGCGGCGTTCATGTTGCCTTAGTGTGGCTAATAAAATGTATTGTTATACATAATTAGATATTAGGAGAGAAGATAGAACGACCGAAGAGACGAGACGACAACTGATGAGAGAGATGTTATCACAATACGTTACAATGTGGTTAGTCCCAACGACCTGACGTATCCCGATGGTGCCGCGGGCCGCCTGACATGTCGACTCACCCGGACGCACTCGCACTCACCAACGCCGTCGAGTGTGGTCGGTTGCACAAGTCGCCGCCACAGCCGTAACCAACTGGATATTCGCACGAAACTATTAGATAACGGTGTTTGTTAGGAAATTAGCGTTATGGTTATTAGTTGTAATGTGTTCTCAAGTAGGTGAGTGTTGTTTGGCGGTCGTTCCGCGAACACACATGTTGACCTCGTCGTTGAAACTTCACCTACCGGTGAATACAATGGTCGCTGAAGACAATAGTGAGGCGGCGTCACCTGCACCCGCGCCGCCTCCCGCGACGCGCGCTGATTTTGGTTCCGAAATGTAATTATTCAGAATAACATTTGTATTATACAGTCCGTGTGTCTGTGTGTGCATACGAAATAAAAACGGGCGCAAATGTAAATGTTGTGCGTCATCGGCCAATAGTCCGCGCCTAACTACTTGGGCCGGGCAGCGAGGGATTGTAATGTGCGGCACATCAACAATACCTACTACTTATGGACGTGCGCGATGTGCGTGTGCGTGCACTACAATAAGTACTACTCGAGCCTCTGTCCCGCTGCCTTCCACTCACCTTCCACTCACCCTTCACTAAGTAATATTTCACCAAATTTTACAGATCGTATAAAGACAAAATAAGTGTTATTAGACTCATATCACTTATTTTGATCATATCACTTTATACGATCTACGTGGGGTTGTTTTTATTGTAGAGCCCAGATTGAGTAGCGCACTAGCCGCAGCCTGCGGCTCCCGCCCGCCATAGATACAGTACACGGGATGCGACTTACTAGAGATAAATAGACGGTGATAAGTCGTAATTTGTTTTGTATTGCATGTCCCAGTGGAACAGATAACCCCGCGGAGTGTATCGCGCGAGTCACCGGAGGGCAGCTCGCGACTGCCACTGGGATACACTCGAAGGCCTCACGCGGTACCTACCATTATATTATTACTAAATACTGAACGATCCAAAGTTGAAACGGCACTCATTAACTCTATTGTATGTATTAGAGTTATACAAGTAAGTAGTGGATTTAAAAAATAAAATGTAAATGTGGTGTAAATTGGTAAACGGCACCTGTTTAATATTAATGAGGTGTGTGTGTCGCGGTACAATGTACAGGCGGCGAGGCGCGCTCACTGCGCCGCGCACCGCGATACCTCACTACTGTACAGTGTACACCCTACAGATCACGACGACGTGTTAACACTTCGATAGTTTGTCTTACATTCGATAGGTAGCCAGCGATGTTGGTATACTTTACGAGTAAACGACATTTGGTTTTATATTTCTATCGCGTCATACGAATATGTATAAGTACTTCTATGCATTGAAATGGCAGTAATGGGTATTGTGTTCGTAGCGCGCGGGGCCGAGGGCAAGGTCCCGGTGGCGGGGCCGCACGGCCGGCGCGGGCAGTCGCCGGAGAGAGCGAGTCAACGTTCGCGCTATAAATACGCGCCCACTCCCTTCACCGAGCTAATTACATTTCGCCCTGAGCCGCTCGGGGGCGGCCACCACCGGCCACCACCGGCCACCTCGGGCCATCACCGGCCACCACCGGCCGCATGCCTCGCGCTCTCATCTCTCTCGCCAACTGGATATACTGGTGTCCGGCGACCGGTTGTTAGCCGAACGCTCTCTCGATCTAATTCAAATACACACATCAAAAGTGTCTAGGGATCAAGCATTTTTATGCGGATTTCTTGAGATTGAGATGTGGCTTTGTAATAAATTTATGATTTTATAAATTTATATGGATCCTTTTTGGTGCATTTCATAATTTGAATCAGGAACTGTGAATCAAATTCGAGTAAAAGATGAAAATCAGCTGTCAATATTTTCCCTATAAAAACATACAACGCATTGAAGACATTATTAGTGCTACTGTTTCCCTACTACTGATTAAAACCAACGTTATTATGGAGCGGCGACGTCATTTAAGCAGGGAAGAAATGCTCAGAGCCGTGGGAATGATAGAAGCTGGTTCCCGGCAACGTACTGTGGCTTTAGCTCTGAATACAAGTCAGAGTGTTATCAGTCGACTTTGGACACGTTACCGAAGCACTGGTACCGTGGCTGAGCGCCATGGAGGACGGTATCGCTGCACCACACGGAGACAAGACCGATACATTCAAATCTTAACTCGAAGAGCTCCAACAATAACCGCCATGATGTTAGCCGTGCGGCTTCATCACTCTTCAGGGAACTTAATTAGCGACCAAACAGTCAGAAACCGCTTGCATGAAGTGAACCTTCATTCCCGAAGACCGCTACGGGTACCACCTATAGCAATGCACAATCGTAGGATTCGATATCAATGGGCTCTTGAACACAGAAATTGGGCAGAAGAACAATGGCGTTTCGTGTGCTTTTCTGATGAGTCTCGTTTTGGTATGAGACCGGATACAAGACGTATACGACACTGGAGAACCCCTGGACGCCAACAGCGATTAAAATCCTGCCAGGAAGTCCATCCTTATAGTGGTGGAACCATCATGGTATGGGCGGGTATTTGGATCGGCGGAAGAACTGAGTTGATTTGGATCAGAGGCAACCTCAACGCTCAAATTTATGCTGAGACGATTGTATCAGACGTCATCGTTCCTCTACAAGTGCAAATCGGTCCCTTATTTCAGTTAATGCATGATAATGCACGACCGCACACCGCAAGAGTTGTAAGACAGACTCTCGCCGCAGCTAACATCAATGTCCTGCCCTGGCCTGCTCAGTCGCCAGACTTGAACCCGATTGAGCATGCATGGGATATGCTACAGAGAAGAGCTCTGCCGAATATGGAGGGTATCCAGTCGCAAGAAGACCTTTTTTTGTTGTTGCAACGAACATGGGCGGCCATTCCACAGCGTGATTTGGATGAACTCATTTTGAGTATGCCAAACCGATGTTCTTGTGTTGTTAGTGTTCGCGGTAGAAACACGGATTATTAATTGTTTAAGTTACCCAATAAAATTTTAAAGAAAACTGTTATTTCAGTCTTTTTTTCGAACTTTAATGTTAGTGGTTCAAATGTCAAAAATCCCTTTATTAGGAAAATGGCAAATTTCTTTATTAATGCAAAGGTGACTTGGTTTATCGTTACTGTGACAAACGAAAACACTTTATTTGATGAATCCTTAAAGAAAATTTTAATTAATATCAATCAGGAGAAAAGTTATTGCAAAAATATATGTTGATCCCTAGACACTTTTGATGTGTGTATATTCAAGTATCGGCCTTCGAAGTATTCACTTATAAATTCGTCCAGTCGGAGGCGGCGGCCATAGCAACAGGGTCACAAGTTAATGTAAACGGCCGAGTTCGGGGGCATCAGCGAGTCACCATTGAACTTGATCACGCCGTGCTCATTTGTGAATCAATTGGTCGCCGCGACACGTTTGTTTACACACGACCGCGACCGCCCTAATAGGACGTACTACGCGGGCGACATGCGCCAACACTCGCGTCCTGACATGCACACACACCTCCACTTGTCAAACAAACAATACCTCGATTATTACGAAGTTTTATTGAAATGTGAAAAGAAAACGAAATGCAAAAAGGGAGTTAAATTTGGCATGTGATTCTATTAAATTATAATATGTGAGTTAGATACAATGAGTCATTAAAAGTGGATTTAATATTACGACGAGACCACGTGTAACGCTTCCAACTGTCAGGGGTGCATTCGTATTATGATAAAATTGTAATATCAATGATGTATCGCTACAAATTAAAACCAAATACGTATATTGCTGGTGTTGTCCCCACGGCACCCAATGGAAGTGTCTATAAATGTCTATAAATAGGCCCGCTGTGCCGTGTGGTGCGTCCACGTCCAGGCCTCGCCACAATTACCTGTTGTGGTACTATTTTTACGACAACACGGATGCCTTCTGTCCGGCTGACATTTAACTGGGTATTTTAATGTATAGCGCGGAGTCGACTCCCAGTTTGGTATGCAATTACGGTTGTCGTTTCTTTAATAATTGTTTCGTAACACAACGCAGCTTTCAGAAACAAATAATTATGTTTAATTTATTATTTTTCTTTTGCGTGTTGTCTATACTAATATTATAAAGAGGAAAGATTTGTTTGTTTGTTTGTTTGTTTGTATGTAATGAATAGGCTCCGAAACTACTGGACCGATTTCAATAATTCTTTCACCATTAGAAAGCTACATTCACCCTGAATAACATAGGCTATATTTTATCCCCGTATTCCCACGGGAACGGGAACTACGCGGGTAAAACCGCGGGGCACAGCTAGTATACACTAAAGTGTTATAGTCGCTATTTTTATTTCATAAAAAGAAAATATTCTATGAAGTTATAAGGATACTTTCATATGTAAAAAAGTTCATATAAACCAAAGTACATAATATAATATAGTATTAATTGAGAGATTGCAGAGCACGCCCTAGTGCGGCCCTGTAATAGCCGCGCGCGGCGCCCGCGCCCGCCGACCTAGAACACAAGATTACGCGCCTTCACCGGCCGCGGCCAGTTAATGTAGTTAATTACATAAGCGCACCACATTACGACAACGTTAATTAATTCACTAAACTAGAAACGGGAGCACTCGTACACTCCGTCTCACCAAAATGAACAATTCTAATGTCATTGCTCTTCGGAACGCAAATTATATCGCAACCGACACCTCTATGGTGGCTTTGTAACCAACATTTATTATACAAATTATTGTCTTAGTTTCAGCTAGTTCAAACGTTGAAGTACCTTCAGTAACTAAGGCACACAATTTTATAAAAGAAAGAGCTATTGTTGAGGAAACTAAACTGTTGCCGTGCGAACTTTAATTTGTGGGTTTGCGATTTATTGACGACCGCAGATCGGTGGCGTGTATTTGTATAGAGTGTGTAGAGATACTTTTATTTTTATTTTTATGGGAATATAAATCAACAATTAAGGTTGTTATTATGAGTTATATATAACTCATAATAACATTTGAAGGTGTAACAGCACTGAGCTGTCCATGACGTGCAACCGATCGATTTTCGACCTGTGGCAGATCACATCCTGTACATTATCTAAGTACTTCGATTCTAAAGTAACGTCGATTTTCGTAAGTCTTGATTAACCAATACCACGACTAATTCCATAACATATAAGTGAAGCTCTGTGAAGACTCGTAGAGCAGATGGAGACGTTTAGAAGGCAGGTCAAATGGTTGTAAAGGACTAGTTGTTTCGCGTGGAGTGTTATGTATGTGTTGTCATACAATGTGATACATTTGATTGAATGTAATCCAATTAGGCGGCGCGGCGCGCGGCGCGCGTCGCGAGGTGAGCGCTGTTTGATCACCAAAGTGGAGTAATGGCGCGCGCTCCACACGTTGTTTGGTCAAGTGCACGCGCCCCCTGCCCCCCGCCACACGCGCCCCCCTCGCCCACACTGAACACACAGTAATGTATTAAAAAGCTGACCCCGAGTGTTTGCTGTTTTCCTACAACCTCGTTGACTCTCCAAACAATTGTTAAGTCTGATTGCAAACGTGTGTCTAATGATGTTTCCACTCGCTGCAGAGGGTGGTCCCGCCGCACCGTGTCGGTCCGTGTCGGCCCTTGTCGGTCCGTGCCGGCCGGTGTCGGTCCGTGCCGGCCGGTGTCGGTCCGTGTCGGCCTGTGTCGGTTCGTGTCGGCCCGTGTCCGCTCACGACCCACATATTGCATTTTATTCTTATCTTTGCAAACGTACCGTTTTGTGTGTCATGTAGGAAATCGATATTTTTGTTGCGTCCGTGTGATGCTATTTATTTGTGGTGCAGTCTGATCGTGATTAACAACAGTGTCTGCACTACAGACAATACCATTTTGCATGATGCAAAACTAATAAGGATTTTTCTAAAATCTGTATGGGCGAGCAAACTTGCATCGAGCTACTAGTATGTGTACAAAGTCCTCGCTCCGTGGACGGGATAATCTCCCGCGGCTGACGACCCGAACTCATTAGGTAGCAATATGATAACTGATAATTTGAATGGGAATTTATTCATAGTGCACAAAAGCAAAAATGCATTCCTAAACTTATCAAATAAATACAATTGATAATCTCTTCTTATTTAATTGGTAACAAATACGTATAGATGATGAAGAATGGATTTTTATATCGATATGGGGACGCCGCTGGTAGAAATAGCCTAATTATCGACCAGTATCTAAAGTGCGAGCTAGTTTAGTGGTTGGACAGTACAAGACACGCAGCGCGGTCCGTATCGCGGCATTATCAACAGACAGATAACACGCATTATAATTATTCTTTAATTATTTTATTGTCATTGAAGTAGGTACTTATATCTGTAATTTCTCGAAGTTATAAATTAATATATCAACATGATTTAAGATAATTGCGTATACGTGTGTGTGTGTTTGAGCATCCTGGTATCGCCCATGTACAGTGTATGTGATGTGGTGGTGTGGAGGGTGATTGCGCCATCTGGGGCCGCGACCCGCGATAGCGCGGTATCGCGGGTCGGGGGCCAGCGGCTATCGGGACAGTGCTGCATCACCGCGCCGCGCCATTATGTACCCACTGCACTCGGCAATAAGACGCACTTTGTATCTGCGACGCACAACAAGACGAAGAGGTCGCACTTATCTGGGGTAGTGTTAGTTATTTTCCGATTGTGTCGATTACGTTTGGTACACTCGGCGGAGGGCGCGGGGCGGGGTGCGCGCGAGGTATGCGGGGGGGGGGGCGTCGATAAGCTTCGTTATCTAGCCGTTTGTCAGTCCACACGATACTACACATGTCAAGCTCAAATCGTTGCTTCTGTCGTTACCGGTTTGAAAACTTGTCGGTGAAGATTTCCATAAAGATAACAATAAGCACATAGACCAATAGTAGACGCAACATGTAGTAATTGTGTTTATAGCCTTCCATAGTGGTCGAATAGAGCTTTATGGAGTTTATCGTATTGGACCACGTAATGATTGGTGTGACGTCACCGGTATACAGAACACGTCGTCAGCTGAAGTAGTGCCTCTACTCTAACACTAATCTACGATATTGTTCATAAAACAATCACCGAGTCACACGTAGGCTAGAGGTTTCGATTTCGATTCCCGATCCAAACATTTGCACTAACGTTTGTTCTCGTAATTCGCGTCTAGTGTGCAGAGCGTGTCTTCACACGGTCCAACTCTATGGATTCACATAAATTGGTAATAAAATCTGGTTCTGCATTCCAAGTTGTCTATTGTACTCTATTGTGAATCTATTAGACTATGTATAGTCCGCAACGGGAGTACACTCCACAAAACAACCGATAAGATAACGCGTCGTTTATTACATCAATAATTTTGTGTTCGATATTTTTAAAGTATTATCATTTAATCAATTGCTTTGTGATTATCTGAGTTTTATAAATGTTCTGATACTGCCTGAAAGAATTTCAACGGGTTTTTACATCATACTAATTTTAATTTTACACGAAATGATACAATTTATGTGATAAAGATAAACGATTTGATCGCAGTGGCAAAGGAAAAGCTTTTCAAAACTGGGTTAAAAATATGCAATAAAAAGATTTTCCTTCTTGTAAAGTATAAAATGATAAAATGTGAAGTAGAGCAAGCAGCCCGCGGGATGTAACGATTCAACTAGTGTTCCACAAATGAAAGTGTCCTGTTTGTATGTGCGCTGTACTCGCTGAATAATGCATGTGAACACAACGAGTACACGGTACGATGCCACTCGAAATGATGACGCCGCGTTTTGTTTGTGGATGCAACTATTGACAATTACAAGGTCACCGGTAATGCAGGCTCAGGGTTTCCTGTCTAGTTCACATCTTTGTTAAACGTTAGTTAATTACGAAATAATAATACACTAGTCTAGTCTGTTTGGTGATGCTACTCGTTTTTTGTTATGAGAAATCTTGGAGCTTTTTTTAGCTAGAACGAGAATTTTTAGATATAAAGCACAAAACTGATAAGGATAATAAATTGACTGTAGGCTAAATTCTATCCAAACCTTTCAGTCTTTAAGCAACTTAATGACAAGTTTACAAGTACGTATAAACTCAAAACATACAATCTCTCAGTATTGTAATTTTACCAAGATTAACGACTTTACCATTACAAGGTGAAATATAATAATAATAATTGAAAGTGAAATCCTTTCTCTACAAGACCCACAACTACGGCAATTAGTTTAAAATACAACTTAATTTGAGACCAAGCTCACTACGTCTCGGTAATGTGTTATCTTATTGATACATTTTTGTTGACGCGCGCTGCGGTCGAGGGTCAGGGCTCCTCAGTCGGCGACCAGATAGCCGCCGCCCGCCGCTATCTCGCACAAACACCGCGCACGCACAACGCACGATGTCGAGTCTCTTACTTGAGATTGAGACAAACAAACATGTTTACTACACTTTATTATTGACACACTTAGTCTTGCCAAAATAATAAGTTGCTTACTTTTAATGAAAGTACCTAGAGTAGAGATTGTTAATAAGTAAATATTGATCTGAAGATAGCTAAAAATAATTTTATAAAGAAAACATAAGTAAAGAGTATTATACATAAGTTGATGCAATTCATCAGAAGAATTTTACAATATACGAGTAGGTACTTACACTTTGAATATCTGTTTCGGTACAGCATCTTAATGAAGAATGGGCTCACTGATAAGTGATCTCATAATGAGATGAGATGATGATAATGAAATCTCACGTTGAAAATATTTTAATAAAATACATAGGTATTTGACATTGTAATAAAATCGTAGAACCTAAGGCCTCGCCCACATTTTAAGGATCCAATATCATAATAATTGTTACTTGTGTATTAGGTAATACGTTTTTAATTTATGGATACTTAGTTACTTAGTATTTTATGTGTTTTATGACCATTTACAATGTAGGTAGGTATGTTCTGTCTTCTATTATTATAACTAGTTAAAGCAAATTAAATGTCTTCTTTGGTTGAATTCGCCGTGAAAAGTAAACAAACAAACAAAAACACTTTGACATTGTAATATACCTACTTCATATTAAAGTACGAGAATATCATCTATACTAATACGAGTATTATAAAGAAGTAAAGGTGGGTGTTTGTTAAATTGTAAGGGGTAATCTCGGGATCTACTGAACCGATTTCAAAAATTCTTTCACTAATGGGAAGCTATATTGTCAGAGAGTGACAAAGGCTATAGTTTATCCCTGTATTCCCACGGGAATGGGAACTACGCGATTGAAACCGCGGGGCGTTGCTAGTATTTAATATATTGATAAATAGATTCATAGATAAGATGAATATACTCGTGTATAATTTATTGATGGTTACAAGTAGAGTAGAGGCTGTGGTACTTAGAGGTAAGTTTATAGGAAAACTAAATTAAAAGAAAGCACTGTGTTATGTGGCATTATGGTGGTGTAAACAGTTACGTTTTCTCATTTATCAGTTGCACGTTAGGCTTGTTCCAATCTGTCCGACAATTAGTTCGATCATCGAACTACTTGGACAAAAATATTCCAAATAGTCCGACAGTGAATTTTACGGTACATTCAAGTGGAAAAAAGATCCGCCCAGTATTCACGTCACTTTACACTACATATAAAATCCTATAATATTATTATCAATCCTCTTTTAAGAATCACTTAAAATAAAAGATCGAAATGAAGTAATTATTTAAGATTTTTGCAATGAAAGTACCAGAGAAGCATCAAGGTGAAGGAGATACACTTAGAATTATATTATATCCTATATGAATAATAAACATAAATACGTTTTTATTTAAAAATTAACGCTTAAGGTTATGCTCTCCTGGTACTTCTAATACTAATTCTCCACAAAAATACCAATAACTTTATTTAATTTTGTGAATTACTTTAACTAAGTTTATTTATTGAAAAGACCTCCTCTACATTTCTGTTCTCCTGGTATTTTAACATAGATTATTGTTATATTTCTTAATACATAATTTATTTTGAACAAAGCAATTTCGTTATTTCTTTTTTATTTGACTGTACTTCACTGCAGTCGGACTATTTGGAATATTTTTGTCCAAGTAGTTATATGATCGAACTACTTGGCGGACAGATTGGAATAAGCCGCACGTTACTATCGAGTCCCCTCGCTCATTCCGAACCTTTTTCATTAATTGGAGTGTGGCCACGTGTCGCGGTTCACACAAGACGACAGTTTGGGGCTTTATTGAGAATAACAAACTGTAATCAGATTGCGGGTGTCAATAGGTCGCGGCTCGCGGCCGACGTGACGGACGGAATGATTTTGTTTTCGTAATTTTGGCAATAACAGGACAATCTTAGTTCGATAAGAGCGGTTCAAATGTGAGCAACCATGTAAGTGAGTAGTTATCTGGGTGTTGGTTGTGTATCACGCTCTCGCCACTCGTGCTGATGACACCGCAGTGAGTGCGCCCGAGACCCGCGACACGCCGCGCCCGGTGACCGCTAGTCGAAGGTCGCGCACTCACCTGCCACTGCAAGCGCAACCTTCATTACATGCCGAGTGCATTACTCACATTTGTATTGAAACATATATACTATCAATTAAGCTTTGATAAATATAGAGTACTCTTTAAACTAATTTATATCGAATAATATTATCTGTTAAGGCACTATTCATAGGGTATAGGAAAAACAAAATGTATTAGTAGATAAGTTTTCGGAGATTCGAGTATTAGTAACACAAATACATTTTTGTAGTACTTATTATTAGCTTTAAAAAATGTCTGTAGATTGAATATTAGCAGAAAGCATCAAAGCTGGTATTTATTTATTGCCGATGTATAAACGGGTCCCGCTGTAAACCTGTTTCATCACTTCAGTCGTGGGCCCAGTTAATTGTCCACCATACACACCGCGACTACTGGTCTTAGTCGCTTAGTACGTATGTACAGACACACACACCAGTGCATACTAATGAGTTATGAGTACTTGTACTGCAAGTATATACTTCTATAACTAAACGTAAATAATTAACATATCTAGGTAATTCATCTTCGGCTAAGGAACAATAATTTATTGTAAGGTATTTCTTAAGTTTACTTTAGATTAGTGGTTTATATATCATTTATATTAGTGTCCACAAAAAAGTTTCTAAATATTGCGAGTAATCTATTTATAGCCGGAGTACGAGTACATGTCTGCATACATAATATCAACTGTGTAATTAAGTTTCGTGGTATTCTCTTTGAAATGTATGTGTGATTATACGTACCTACATTCATTCATATTATAATATATTCTAAGTTTTTACTGTTACTATCATTATAGAATATAACTTTAAGTGCTCATATAATAATATTACTTAGGTATAATATTACCCAATAATCATAAATCTATGTGAGTAAGTATATTTCTTAAGAAATCCTAAAAGCTTAAAAGGTTTGAGTGATTTGAACAAGTAAGTATCTTGAGACATTGTGACCAGGAACGGCACATAGGACTCTCATTCGAATCAGGGTTTATCGGATACTGCGCCACTCAGCTAGTTTATGTGTCGAGTCTACTTGCATTACATAATATTATGTCATGTCAGTATTTAGTTAAGCAAACAAAATTATTAACAACTTGTTATTAATTTTATGTTTGCTTATTAAATTGTATTGCCGTAGGTATCTCTAGGAGGGTCTCTCTCTTTTTATTACGTTGCAATACTCTTGATATTTTTAGCTCGTAAGATAATTGACTAGTTGTGAACTAGTGACATTCATAGCGCAGTAAATAAATATTGTTATGGACCACTTGAGTAGTATGTGGGTCACCGTGAACATGACTCGGCGCGTTCTGTCTATCTGTGTATTATTGAATTCGGCCAATATTAACGTATTAATGTTAATGCCGATTAGATATTCCAATTAACGCGGTCACTAGGATAACGATACACCGATTAGCCGCTACCTAAATACTGTCCACAGATAATAATGTGTCGATACTGAATGATATCGTGTCCTGTTATCGGGTGTTCCAACTCGCTTCCAACTGCAGCCCCCGCCCGCCGCCGCTCAATGGACTCCGCATGGCACTCCATAAAAGATTATCTTGTATTTTTTTCTATCTATTATTCTATTACCTGTATTAGTTTAAATACACATATTAACTAATATACTATACTTTCAGATAACCAAGTAGAGCTCTAACAACTTGAGTGGGCTTTGAGAAAATTCCCATTCAGATTCTTATTAGACGCTTGTTAGCTCTTCTTATTAGCTCTAAGAAAGGATTCGTGGTAATTTAAAACTTCTTTTGAAAAATAGTAAGGTAAGAAGAAATGCAGTGTACCAGTGAATTCTCTTAGGCCATGACGTTTAGGAGATTTATGTTAAACGAGTAGGTACAAGCTAACAACAAGTCTTTTGAAAATCAGCAGCTGTACTGTACACCACACGGACGAAACCGCGCGCAGAAAGCTAATAAAGGTACTCTTAGATATGTATCGCTCTGAATAATTATTATTACTATCACTTTTGTCGAGACAATATTACAATCAGGTGGTCGATGTGGGACTCGATATGGTTTCAAAGAGCGGGCAGGTATTTGAACTCACTTGTGATTCTGGTCACAGGTGGTTTGGAGTCTGCAGTGCCAGTGGGTGACGCGCCGAGCGCCGAGTGCCGAGCTCGCGACGAGAGGCGTGTGGTAGAGCATAAGAGTATGTGTTACATACACGTGGCGCCATCTATTAGTTAGGTCGGGAAACAATTTGAACGATTATAAAAATATTGTTATTTTATTTTGGTGATATACTAATCTACTATTTAACTAATTATTATATTCTTAGAAATGTATTATTTAACAATTAAAAGGAATGAAGGTAAGCTGATGAGCCCTTTGAATCTAATTAGGTATGCACAGTAATTATGAAATAGGTTATTCCGATCAGTCGGAGTCGGAATACGTAAACCGTTTCACTTTTATCTTTATATACTTTGTTCTATTTATCGGATCAACGGGAGTTCTGAATTATCTAGTTTAGACTTATAATAGACAACAACTAGGAAACAAGAGCTCGAGGGTCAGCTCATCACGTGCGTGTCGGACACCTATAAACAAAGTTCGTGCCTTCGCGGAGTATAATTTAATAAGCGTGGGGGACTCCGCGAGTTCACATTTAACTATTAAAAAGAATCTCATAAATATTACAGTAATCAAATATATGATCTTTGTTCTTGTTAAAAGCTACACACATACCTACGTATTTTGTTTGTAACATGAGGAGCTTTTATTCAGCCACGCAAGCGAAAATAGTAACAGTTTTTGATATGTTTGTCTGCCTTTCTGTCTGTGTCAAACAGAGTATGTATGTATAGTATGTATGTATTACTACGAAACCTGGGCAGAACGGTACCAATTAAATTGTGTTTTATTATACGTGCCATTTAATATAATAATTATCTTACAAAGAAAATAAAAATGTAAGTATATTTAAATATGCGTTCTGAATTCCTATGATAAGTGAATATAAATCAGTGTGTATGTATGTCAGTAGCTGTTGCGCCGCGCGGCGCGCCCGCGCCGCTCGGTCCGTCAGCGCGTTATCGGCGCGCGATAACACGCCGACCGGCGACCCTTCACCTCTCGGGCGACAAATACCATGTCACTGCTTACTTTATACGCACTTATTTATAGCTACGGACCGACCCGCTTGGTACCACTTGCCTCGATAATATTATCAGACAACGTTATTATAAATGCAAAACTCTGCGAAAGTTAATGAAGTAAAAACTCACCGAAGAATGATTAGGATGATTTAGTACAGATACCCCTACTACAACTATGAACATGAATATTCTTACCTTGTAATCTATGCCACAGATAAATGCAGTACTTAAATGCAACAAGAAATTTTCCATAAAATGCGGGTGAAACCGCGAAACACACCTAGTACCCCTACGAGTATATCTACGCTATAAGCTATGGGGTTGAGGAGCTATGATGTACTTACATTTATGCTAGTTATAATAATTTAGTAATGGGATTACGTAACTTTAAAGGTAGTTTTTTTGGATGTGATATTTTTTAATGTACTTACTTACTTAATATGAGTTTACATACAATGGCCGGAACGTTTTTGTAAATATTAGCAAAAGGTTCCGCGGGCCAAATAACGTCATCAATCAATATACCGACGGCGTTTCGGAATTTAAGTAAACGCATTAGGATAGTTTAGCTAATAGAGTGTTTGTTTGTAACTAATTTACTTATTGATTCTACGAATTTCGATAAGACATCCATTAGCAGATAGATGATGTTTATAGGAATAAATTAGGATTTATTTACAAAAAAAAGTATCCCAGAAAAATAATAAATGGTGAATACAGTCAATTAAAATAGGGAATTGACATTAAACTATATTTATTCCGTAATTCCCATGGGATTGAGGTTTGCAGGCTGCATGTCCGTGAGGTAGAGCTGTTCCCCACATGTTCAATAAAGGTTTGAAAATTTTAAGACATGTGCTGCCATCTGTGTTTTATGACCAGAACTATAACACAATAAGTTCTCGCGCTGTGCCGCTGAAGCTAACATTTTGATTCGACTTATACTAATGAAGTAGTGCTAACGTTTGAACCCAGATGGCGCTGCATGTACACCCAGATAACTATACATTATATATGTACTTACTACTTGGATACTATACCTATTATGTTACTGTACTGTGGGCTTTTTTGTATAATACTATTTATATACATAGTATTTATTTTTGTAGCTAAATTCATTATTGAGGACTTTTAAAATAAAAATTGTTGAATAAGTATACAAAAAGCCAACAGTACAGTAACATAATAGGTATAGTATCCAAGTACATAATATAATGTAAATTCCATAAACGATAAATGACCTTTGTAGTAAAGATATATTTCTTTCCAATACCAAAAACTAATACCAAGGTTAATTGTTTAGTTTCTTATTAATTTTCTATCCCTGACGAATACCAAATTTTAAATATTTAAATAAGGTACAAAATCTATTTCACACAATATATAAGTTTTGGTACAGTCACAATTTATTTTAAAAATACTTAAAATGGAAGACCAAAATGAGTTATTTTGGCTATGGAAATATACTTAGAATTATAGGTATAAGTAATATCTTAGTTGTCCTATAATATCTTTGTTGCTTTTTTCATGCTCTCCCAGTATTTGTCATAAAAAATCTCCACAGAAAGATCAATTACACGATTTACCAAATTTTTTTTTTTAAAACTCTTGATTCGGATAATCCGAAAATTATCTTGTCTCGGAAAATCGGAAAATTCTTTTGACTCGGAAAATCGGAAAATTCTTTTGACTCGGAAAATCGGAAAATTCTCTTGCCTAAGAAAATCGGAAAATTCTCTTGACTCTGAAAATCGCCAATTCTATTGATTCGGAAAATTCTCTAGCCTCGGAAAATTCTCTTGCCTCAGAAAATCGGAAAATTCTCTTGACTCGGAAAATTCTCTTGCCTCGGAAAATTGTAAAAATTTCATGACTCGGAAAATCGGAAAATTCTCTTGACTCGGAAAATCAGAAAATTCTTTTGACTCGGAAAATTCTCTTGATTTGGAAAGTCGGAAAATTCTTTAGTTTCGGAAAATCGGAAAATTCTCTTGAATCAGACAATCGGAAAATTCTCTTGATTCGGAAAATCGGAAAATTCTGTTGATTCAGAAAATCGGAAAATTCTCTAGCCTCGGAAAATCGCAAAATTTTCTTGACTCTGAAAATCGGAAAATTCTCTTGCCTCAGAAAATCGGAAAATTCTCTTGATTCAGAAAATCGGAAAATTCTCTTGCTTCAGAAAATCGGAGAATTATTTTGACTCGGAAAATCGGAAAATTCTCTTGACTCGGAAAATCGGAAAATTCTATTGACTCGGAAAATTGGAAAATTGTCTTGACTCGGAAAATTCTCATGATTCGGAAAATCGGAAAATTCTCTTTTCTTGGAATATCGGTAAATTCTCTTGACCCGGAAAATCGGAAAATTCACTTGATTCGGAACATCGGTAAATTCTCTTGTTTCGGAAAATCGGAAAATTTTCTTGCCTCGGAAAATCGGTAAATTCCCTTGATTCAGACAATCGGAAAATTCTCTTGACTCGGAAAATTCTCTTGCCTCAGAAAATCGGAAAATTCTCTTGCCACGGAAAATCGGAAAATTCTCTTGACTCGGAAAATTCTCATGATTCGGAAAATCGTAAAAAATCTCTTGCCTCGGAAAATCGGAAAATTCTCTTTTCTTGGAAAATCGGTAAATTCTCTTGACCCGGAAAATCGGAAAATTCACTTGATTCGGAACATCGGTAAATTCTCTTGTTTCGGAAAATCGGAAAATTCTCTTGACCGAAACCCATTTTTCCATACATTACCTACGGGTCCTTTATCGATTTTTACTTGATACTATTATGTACTAAATACAAAAATGAATGATTTATAAGGTTATTTTTTTAATATTATAGGTATGTTTGTACATAATTAATAACGCGATGTCAGTAGCAGCACGTCACACCGTCCATCGCGCTCGCCATCAAAGCGAGTTTCCTTTGAATAATGTAGATCACTCGCTCCACAGTTATGAATTCATTTTGAATTATTGTCGCTCAGCGGAGTGCTCCGCGCAGTTACCTCTGAACAACCTCTAGCTACGTACCCGAGCAGAGCATTATATTACAATAGGTAGTATTTACAAGAACACGTTAACAACAAGAGTTTGGTAATTTAATTAGTTCGGGTTCGATTCTCTCGCAAACATAAATCTGCGAAGTTCATCTTTCTCACGAGGTGCAAAACTAACTCCGGTCCGAACTATCGGCCGCAACTCCCAACTACTCGAATAACTGTATAATTAGAGTAGTTCAGACCTCTCAGTAGTTCTAGTGCCCTATTGTTACTACCCAAATGGACTCTCCATCGAACTCGACCAAGATGAGAACTTTCGAGTGATTGAGGGCTCGAGAGTGAACAGCCGACGGGACTCGAAGTCACTGCGATGCGATATGTTAGCAAGGAGGGCTTCAACTTATGTGAGTCAAGGTGCAAGTCAAATTAAACTAGGTATAAGTTAATGTTTCCCTCTTTCATTCTTGAGAGTACTTAAGTAGTATCACACAGATTTGTGAAGAGAAGCAACGTGAATTACTCTGTTTAATTTGGCAAACTAACTACTTAATTTTTGCAGGTTCTGTGAGACTTTTCTTCATATGAAACCTACCGACGTAGGTGTATTAGGTGTATAACTGAGATAATTTTAACGAATTATTTACATACTGAAATTAATAGTTTACGAATACTATCCTTTGTTTTTAACAAATAAAAATTGATGTTTTTCCCGATTCAGGACTTCCACATTCATATTGTATGAGGATGATAGGATAATACAATATATTCAAAGACGAAGATTCTTGAATTTATTATTGTTTGAAATTAAGGTAAATGTGTGTGAATAATAAAATGTCGCGAACTCTCGTTACTGAACTTTGTTTGAACTAATAATGTGAATAAAGTTAGGCCCGTGTCGGTGTACGTTACCGCCGCGCCGCGCTCGCACGTTATTACACATATAATTACTTTCAGTATACTGATATTTAACTAAACGATGTTTTTATAAACCTCAAAATAAGCTTTGACTTTGAACACATAATTACTTTAATTAAGCGAACACCAACAAGTTTTCGGTGAATTCAATGAGTTCCCTATTGCCTACATACTAAATAGCTAATGTATGAACTGTTGGTCTGTGTCTTGCGGGTGCAATACTTCTTTACCGTACTGTAACACAGTTTCTAACTAACGGGCACGAGAGGTAAGATCTCGATAATAAAATGAAATGTATTATATTCTTGTAACAAAAACTACAATATAAATTGATGGTCATGAGATAATCTGAATCTATGAAAAATCTAATCTGATGAAAAATAAAGTAGTAGTGAGACGTGAACAATTTATTAGTAACAAAATGTATTAAACCCTAATTCGGTAGTCTGTCTGTTCTCTCGGGAGTCTGTTATCTCAAACTATTCAGGGAAAACCATTTATCTGAAACTTGTAGTAAAATTATATTGTTGTTCATAAATCAAGGCGGATTTATCACCTGAAGTTAAAACAATGTGAAGGGCGGGCGGCGGTCGCGGGAGGTGCGGAGGGTCGGGAGGGGGTCGCACGCACTCAGATTGATAAATGATTCATCGGCGAGTGCCGGCGACGGATCATCGCGATACTTTGTTACGGATCAATTAATATTCCACACTCCGCAACGGTATCAACTCACCACCCACTCCCCGCGCCGCCTGCTTGGCTCTGCTTGTCTCTCAAGAACAATGCTGCTGTCTCCACAAAGATGAAACTCTGAACAAATTACGTAGACCTGAAACTGTTCCAGTTTTTGTATTAAGAGCCCTTTTATTCTCTAAACTTTATTGTGATACTCGTGTATAATTATAATAAGTACTTAGTGTTAATAATAGTATAATGGAGAATCCTGTGTCATGTTTATTTTAAAATACAGACTATCACAACGCTCAAATCAAAAGTAACAATAAAGATAAAGTAAATTTATGGTTTTATTGGTATTCTCACCATAATAATAAATCGGATTAGTAAAATTGTGTAAAGACCGCACTGAATAATATATACCGCGAGTGATATCAGAAATAGCTCGTATTTCACGCGGAGGAAGCAGATAATGTTTCATTAAATAAAAATAAAGCGCGTTCACAATTCACTTTTATTCCCGCGCGCCATTAACAGATTTACGACGCGAATACCGCGCGAATCTATAATACGCGCGATACATACATTACGATATATTACCTTATATTGTAATAACATATCTATGTATACCGGTGTTGTCACCGTACATATTTGAGGTGTTGCCATTATTGTTATTATAATCCAATTTGGGGTTGCCATTGTAGGAATGGTTTTACTATTCAAATATTAATATTATATAATGCGTGTGTGACGTCACCGTGTTAGGCCGTGTCCACACTCTCTGGGCTCCACAAACAGTGTGTCACCATGACGATGACGCGGTGTGTGCCGACGCCCCGAATGCTGTCACTCGACATCAATGTATGGACGCCGGCGACACACACCATTTGATGTATCTGTTGCCCAATTTTTTGTTGAAAGGGTTAGATATCATTCCATCATTTATATTGTCAAGTGGAAACTTTTTGAATAGATACTTTTAAAATAACTAACAGCTTAATACGACTATGAGTTCATATATTTTAGATTTAGTGCCTATTTCACGATCTTCATCTAAAGTTACTCACCAAGTAAAGTTAGTGTTGTCTCCTTCTTACTTTATATCAAGTGACAAAGACAAAACATGTGAGTACCTACTCGGAACGTTACTTGAATATGGTGAAATAGGCCCTTAGACAATCAATACAAACATCCAAGTACCACATAGTAAAACTTTTTTCATTGCCTTATGTTAAAATGTCCGGCTGCTAATCTTTCATGAATTGAGTCATATTCTTTCACATTCCTTAATTATTTGTATTGTACCTGATTATTCTAATGTTATATATAAAAATAACCTCTGGAACTTTACACTAAACTTAGGTGGTAATTGCAGCAAATGGAAACTTGTGTCTATTTGCATCCTCTTTTCAAACTTGTATTTTTCTTTCTGTTTTCGCTAGAGTTTATATTTGTTCATCTGCTTCACGGATCTCTACAATATATGAGCGGGCGAAGGTTTGTATATGTTTACAAGTACGAGAACAAAGTGATAATTTAGTTTTAGTAAAACAACAAAATCATAATGAGCAGCGTCGAGGGGTACCACAAACATTTATGTTTTGACAACACGATTGTTTGCGCAGCGAGATACATTCACTGTATGTATCCATCTATCTATTACAGTAGTTTGTATGTAACCGAATGAGTCTCAACACTCTTGTTTACTAATATACAGCCAAATGTACTGTCAATTTAATATGTTAAACTAAAATGATTTATTAACTGAATTGTTATAAGTACATTTTTTTGAGACAGAGACGTAATTATTTTGGTAGCGCCTAGAACTCTCAGTAAAGCAATGGTGGTGAGTTTTTCCATAAATGTAGACATGAACATATTATATACAAATTATATACTTATAAATAATAATATATCAATTATATATCAGAGCTCACGACCGAGCTCATTAAGCCGAGGCTCGCCGTTGACGGACACGTCAAGGAGGACGATATATATACAAATTAATAAAATTCAATATTACAATTGTTTTTAATCAAATAATATATAAACAAACATAACTTAGGTCTGGCGATACCAAGTGCAAGGCTTTAGATAAAACTGAAACTCGAAGAATATCACTGAATTAATATTATTAGAGATTTAGTTAAAGTTTGTGTTTGCGACGTCGTGATAACCTTAAGGGGTAGTAGGGGGTAGCGGGAGGGGGGGGGCTAATCCCGTCTGTCCCGATAGTTATTGGACTAGACAGGAAACACGCATACATACATACAAACGACACCAGCTGCTTTAATTTTGGCCAACTTCTTTTAAATTCAAAAAACAGACGATGTTATTTTACTGAAAAATACAAATATAAGGTAACAAAGGTTATTTAGTCAGTGAATACAATAATATATAACATTGTTGCCCCCTTGTTGCGACTCGAGCGACTTGTTTGGGGGGCCCAGTTATAGAGCTGGCAAGTCTCCATCCGCCACTTCGTACATGTTTATAGCATTGTATCGGCGGGTGTCATCATAGTTCCCCAATATCCAGTCCATTAAACATCCCATTCCCATAACCCAGTCGTAGTTTTCCATATATTTGCAATAGTCCCAGCAGAACCGGGGACTGTCCTTGGATGCATTTTATAGTGTTATACAGGGATAGTCGCCAGATTGTGCATCCTTTACACAAGATTAAATATGTCAAAGGGCTTCCGTGTGTTGGCTTTGGCCCCATACTAGCCTTCCAAAAGACCGGGACTCCCGTAAATGGAAAAGATATAACATTGAATACTAATATATTTTTTTAAAAGTACGTTCTATGTATGTATAAGTATGTAAATAAGAGAGACAAATCAACCGATTGTGATATAATGAGATGGACCAATCTCTCCGTAATCCACTGTTGTTCAGTTGGAACATTTCGTGTCGCACTCACATCACAGTTATGGTAATTACATTGAGCTCAGCTTAACACTATAGTATTCAAACGATTTCCACCGCGTCTGCATGAACCGCGAATAGTATTAGTACTAGTGTGTATTTACAAAATGTATCAGAAAATTAGTTTACTAAAACGATATTAGTGGGTAAAGATAGGTTTCTTTATACGAAACTCGCGCTGTAAGAGTCTAGACAGTTGTGTTTAATAAACAAATTAGTTGATTGGGGTAAATAATGAATAGTTAATATTCCTCTATGATAGATATATTGTATGTACAGTGTCCGAGGCGAGCGGGCCTCGAGTCACGTTCGCGTATCGCCCACATATCCATCGGCACACACGAATGTTATTATAGAGATAGAGTCAGACCGGGCATATGTAGGAGCACTAGATATGAACTCTATTGAACTATACAGGTAAATATTGATAAGCGAATTATTATTGTTCGTATTCATTTTGTTTACCTAAACGTGATTGGTTTATTTCATTATATTCTTGAGCCATTTTCCAACTATTTTTCTACTAACAACAACCCGCGGCTTTTATTCACATAAATCCTGATCCTATCCAGAAAAAATATCATATTCGGCTACAAAATATCATATGTGGTGATCTCGATTATAGGAAACATCTGAACCAAACAACAAAATCAGCCAAGTAGGTTTTATGTGGAAAAGAAACATAAATATGATTACTCTTTTAAAAGCCAACCACTTTCACGTTGCAATCAAATAAGCGATTTAGGTGTTATAGTCGACGATAAACTGACCTTTGAATATCATATTGACAAAATAGCCAAAAAAGCATCATCTGCTCTTGGATTTATTCTTAGGAACGCGAACTCTTTTAAACAGATGAAAACTATCAAATTGCTCTACTGCACGTTTGTCCGCAGTCAACTCGAGTATGCAAGCCAGGTGTGGAATCCCAATTTTGGTATTCATATTAATAGACTGGAGTTAATCTAAAAGAAATTTACTAGATTTATTTGCTTTAAATTCAAAATCCCTAAATGTTCCTATGATGAACGTTGTGCTCGTTTTCACTTCCTTAGCCTGTCTGCTCGTAGGGACATCTCGGATGTATGATATTTATTCAAAATTGCACAGTCTAAAATCGATTCATCTGATCTCTTAGCCAATTTGTATTTAAATATTCCATATAAACATTCTCGACCGAAAGATCTCCTCCATGTTCCGTTCGCTCGTACTGTTCGTCACCAAAACTGTTATTTTATAAGAGCCTGTAAATTATTTAATAGACTAATTAAGGTTGAAAATAATTCTCATTTAGATTTATTTAACAGTAATATGTATGCAGTCATCAGAGTGTTAACCAAGCATTTCGTTGAATGTTAAACCTGTGAAATCCTGTTTTCAATTTGTTTATTTTTATTATT
This sequence comes from Timandra comae, assembly GCA_958496195.1. Classification (NCBI taxonomy): domain Eukaryota; kingdom Metazoa; phylum Arthropoda; class Insecta; order Lepidoptera; family Geometridae; genus Timandra; species Timandra comae. The sequence continues at coordinate 164,890 of OY292358.1, forward strand.
GTTTTCTATAATTCTTGTAGTAGCAATTTTATATTATCATACCTTTTTTCATAACTGTGGTGGCTTGTTATTGGCTGTTTGTTATCTAGATTATAAATATTTTTTTGTTAATAGCTGTAAGCCTCCCAAATAAAATAAATAAATAAAATAAATAAATAAACATCCATTCTGATAAGTATATCAAGTTTTTATAGAAGTAAAAGGTTACCTCGAAAGTCTTTAAAGGTAAGTTTGTCAGCATTTGGGTATTCTTGCATTTAACCCAGCCAAAGCCGCGTGGTACATTATACCTCAGTATGAACAATGCTGTCAACCAATACAGAGCATGTTCCAAAGTGTTACAAGCGATGTAAAGTCCCGTCCCGCCACAAACAGTGAGTTATTAGTTTGTGAGTATTCGCAATGAGACGAGTGCCGAGTGGCCGCGGTTCGGGCCAGGTTCCACTCCCTCTACCGTCGTATTGTCATTACGAGTATATTAGTTTCACTTTCTGGTAAATAAGTTGTCGATACATTGTAATAATAAGACTCGTATATTACATCTATACAATACTTATATTATAAATAGGTAAAGTTTGTGATAGACGTTGTGAGGGCCAATCTCTAGATCTAATGAACAAATTTTGAAAAATCTCTTAAACGGATTTTTGTCGTGGTTATATTTTGTTTTACATTTTCTGACGTTTTGGATTCTCCATCCAAAACAGTTAGCTACCGTGGGCCAATCCCTGTTTCAGAGAGCACACGGCATCTGTGACAAAGAACACCTGCCTGACGAACTTCAACATGTCAAGAGAGTACTGAGGGACAACAAACTACCAGTACCACGCCCCCGTCTCCAGATGCCGCAACAAACCAGCGACAGTCGAACGACAACCTGCTGTCTTACCATACCTGAAAGGAGTCACGGACAAAATTGGGAACATCCTGAGGCGAGCGTCCATCAAGACCTACTTCAAACCGCCAAGGAAGATAAACCAATTTCTAAGACCTGTCAAGTGCCACATACCCCTTCAAGAAGCAGGTGTTTACAAACTTGATTGTGACTGCGGGCTCTCCTATATAGGTCAAACTAAAAGAAGTATCGGAACGTGGATCAAGGAACACATAGCTGATGTCAAGAATAGACGGGACTACAAGTCTGCTGTCTGCGAGCACACTCTGGACAAACCCAACCATTACCTAAGGTTTGATGAACCCCAAATCCTTGCTAAGGAAAACAGATATCTACCCAGGATGATACGCGAGGCCATTGAAATTAAAAAACATCCTAATTTCAATAGGGAAGAGGGTTGGAAGCTACCACCTGCTTGGGATCCAATCATCAACAAATTAAAACCCAAAGCACGTCCAACAACTGCAAGACCGCAAGATACTGTCAGTTCTGTATGCGTGAATAGGAACGTTTCAAATTGAAGAAAAAATTTTTGTATTGATTTTAAAGTGCATTGTAATTTATTTTATTTAAAAAATGATGTAAAAAATAATTCCAGACCGAGTTTCTTGCAGATTCTTCTCGGCTGATGTATTTCCGAATCTGTGGTAAATTCACAATGTATTTAAAATTATATTCAAAATATTGAAGGTAGTAATCTTTTTACATTACTTTGTACAGACGTCTTCCATCTTAGTCTTCTGTGATCACGGGTTCTGTAAAGAATCCGAAACGTCAGAAAATGTAAAACAAAATATAACCACGACAAAAATCTGTTTAAGTGTTTTATTTCAATGTGTAGTGTTCGTGTAAATCAAAGATATCAATAAATTTTGAAAAATCTTCTTTCCAATATTGAATTATTTGTAAGTGTCATGAGCATAAAATCTGAGGTAAAATATATTACCTTCTTTGTTACGCATAAAATACCGAGGGACGCTGCTAGTATATTTCATTAATACGAGTAGTTGATTGAATTGAATTGACGATAACGTTTCTTTCATTCTGATTTATTCGGCCATCAGTTAGTCTGAGTGCATATTGTTACCGCAAGCTGCCATCAATAAACTATCACAGTTGGCACGCCATAAAGTTATTTGTGTTGACAGCGGGGGCGTGCGCCCGCCGATACTGTCCGCTGTCACGCCGCGCGCTGGCCGCCGGCCCTCACCAAGTGACACCACTGACACTCGATACTGCTCGCCTGCACCAATACACACACATTGTACGGCTTGATAGCAGTTATCCTATTTGTGTATGCTAAACCCTGGTCTGGCGCAGTCACATCTATCAAAATGCATAGTCCACTAAAACAGAATAAGTGTTGTATAGAGTCCGAGAGTGAGTTCGTATTGATATCCTGGTAACATTCACATTCGAATTTAAAATCATTTTATGTTCAGAGTTTACCAAAGAAGACATAATATTTACGACACACAAATACATTATCGAATGAATAAATAAAAGCATTATTTGAACTACATTAATTTAACTTTATGGATTCCGCGAATCACGTACTGATTAATGTTCGCTAGTGGTCAGCACTCGGTGGTTCAGGTGTGATGTGCTTTATGTGGTTTATATTTATTATTCTTTAACGACAGAGTCAAGGCGATATTTGGGTGCGCCCGGACAGCTGTCGACTGACAAATAGTTAATATAGGACGTGATTCAGCCGTGGTTAGTGCGTCGTTCATACCGCTCCTCTATTTATGGAAAATAGATTTATTTTTAACTCATTTCGTGTTGGTGCGCCCCCACAGGCTCTTGCACATTTAAAGCGTTCTTTCATAGTTTTATTGCCCCCAATGAAGTTGGCGACTCGCGCTAAGTATGTAGATTTGCGGTGAAATATGGGAGAGACATGTCTGCCAGTTATTAAATTTTTAAATTTGTTTGTCCATATAAAGTATGAGTATGCATTCGTAATTGCTTATAAGAATAATATTGTTCCTAGCTAACGTCTCGTCTTATTTCTTTATTTTATGACATTTTGGTTCTGTCTCGGACTCGGATCTTTTCATTTGAATATATTTTAATACAACTTCTTGCCTCAATATTTACTACTTGCTTTTCCGAACCATAGAGCAAGGAGTTACCGATGTCGTTGGCATTGCTGGGACACGCTGGGACGTCGGATGGCCACACTCCATCAAGGGATGGAGGGACTGACATCCGAACTTCACAACTCAGAGGGCGATTATTACCTATGACACCGTCATAAATATTTTTTTAAGAAAAGAAGGTATATCCCAGATGTCAATTACAGCGGGGACTTTTAATTCAACTAAATTGTAAACGAAACACAGAAAACAGACTTTATATTAACGTAATTTTGTTATTTCTTAATAATACAATAAGTTTTTTGTAAAAGTATTATTTTTGATACGATTCCTATTTTTTATCACAAGAAAGTTAGTTATTAACCTCAGAATGTCTCGATTCTATATAATAGTATCCACCCACCGATAAAGTTTTAATGAAATTTCTATATTACTTACGATGGTACCTCTCTAGTACTTATTAATTCTATTTCGGATCCGTCACATTTCAGTCCAGTGGCCGCACCGCGACAGACGGGACCATTTGTTAGGATTATTTTCCATCATCACGCTATTTGTAGATAACATTATCACCTTGACTGGGACTCTCAATTTATTTATAGAATTTCTAAGTTTATGAAACTTTATAACAATTTATCTCAAATTGTTATTCGACATTTTCTTATCACGAACTACTTCAGACAAATTGAAGTTGTTAAACTAATAATTCTTAGTCAACACTTTGAATTAATTTACATAATAATAAAAATGATACAAATAATAAAATAGAGCTTTTCTCTTTCATGATATTATTAGGTGAGACGAGATAGCGGTAATCAACGCGTTTGTCTATCGAGTGCTCGCGATAACCCGATTATAATAAGAAAATACGACGAATTGAGTTTGTGTTTAAGGGAAAGTCGGGCAAAGGAAATTGAATGAGTGTACGGTTATCGTCTTAAAACCAAAGTGACAAATTTTGTCTCGACTCTCAGTGAGATACGAGTATGTATGGAATAAATCGTAGTTTCATTATTACCGCTCTTGAGTTATCAAATGTCTAATAATACTTTAGGTATATGGCAATCTAGAAAGTAATAATTATAATGTATGTTTGACACGGATACAAATGGTTTATTTTCCCACGTCAATATTTGATTAAGTAAGTTTCGTTACAAAAATAACGCAAATTACCGTCAATTTTGAATAATATCAATTGTCTATATACATATACTTATTCATAAAGGTGAATGAAATGTAAAGAATAATTCAATGAATTTAAATCTCATTTGACTTGAAGTTCCAACATTTTTATTCATGAATATGCACCGGGATATGTTTTTCTTAATATAATATTCAATGCATAACTTTACAGTGTGATTTTAACTTAATGTTCTAAAAAGTTAATTGAAGGAATTTTTTCAAAGGACTTAAATTATTATAATTTGTTCTGAAAATAACATGAATAAATTGTTACTAAGTGATAACAGTCTTCACATGTTCCTAAACTCCTGGAGGCATTTGATATAACGAGGATAATACAATATTCATATGATAAATAATCCAATTCAGTAACATGTTACAGGCTGAAAGCTCCAATGTGAGCTCAGATAAAAAAAATCTAATTATGATATTCGCAGGCAGGGCCCGTAGGCGGCTACGGGGCTACGCGCTACGGGCCTACGTGGCTACGTGCGAGTCATTCATTGTTAAGTCGGCAAGTCGCGAGTCGGTGCAGAGTTCAGTCGGCGCGCGGCGCTCTCCCTGTACGGACGTGTTGGTCTCGCTCCTCCTCTTTGGAAACTTTACTCGATCGCCACATCGAACTATCGCTCGCACGTGTCACTAACTGTATCGTGTTTTGGTTCACTATTTATTCCTTGGTTCAGTTTGGGGTTGGCGAGCACTCGAGCAGAACTGAGGCCCGAGTTTTTATTTAATTGGTAAGTATTCCGATAACCGTTAATTTAATATTAAATCAAAAACCTTTTAGTAGTGAAATGAAGATAGAAATGTAGCGCAGTTATCGTTATCAGTGGCGTTATCATATTATCGTAATTAAAAAGGGAATTGGGAATTGTTCGCGAGTTTATAAGGTTACTAGGTATTTAGTTTGCATATAAAAAGAATATCTAATTGAGAGTCGCGTACGGGAGTTACTATGACTACAGATTTATTGATGAATTAAAGTTTTAAATTAGCTATACAATTGGCAACTAATATAGGTTGCAAATAATATTTGGTTTTAAGATCAATTTGTTTATACCTACGGTAGTGTACAGGAGTACCTGAAGATCGAGGGACATGACACTCAACTAGAGACCGCAACCTTAATACAATTAATTTAGGAATGTTGAGAACAATATTACCTATAACTAATATTAATTGATATTGTTTTAGTATAAAATGATTATATCCTTCTCAAAAACTACCAATTAAATAAATAACTTTCCGCCCGTGGTTTCGCATCACAGGTGGTAACAACGCGAGTTTAATTAACAAAAAACTTGAAACATGACTTTTTCAACTGAATTTGTTAAATACCAATTTACATAACTTTTCTCCTCTATATTAGGGGATGGTTTCTAAAAGAGGTGGCGATGGCGATGGCGGTGCGGGGTGGTAAGGTAGTTCTTGATACTATAGTTAAAGTAATTGTTTATACATAAATAAGTCTATTAAGTTTTCCTAGGGTTAATTAAAGGATACATAATCTTTATTCATTTAAATACGAGTATAAAGTCTAAAATAATTAGCAATATAATAATAGCCGTAATAGTCCTCAAGGAGAACGTATTACAAATAATTTGAAATTAATTTTAATATAGATGTTGTAGTGGAGGTATCTCTAAGGTAGAGATTACACTCAGTGAGCGGTAATATGGTTATTGAATGGATTATACTCGTAATGTACAGACACCATAAAATATGTACTTATAGTACTCGTATAAATACTGATACATTTTAAAGGTGGAATTTCTATAGACATATTGTATGATTGAAAAATATACTTGTGGAAAATCATAAAATGACCGATTATTTGAAGGTGGTTATAGATGTTTTCTACTGACCGTACCACTGTAATGGATGTCAGTTGTTGACTCGTATAGTTATGTAAGTATTGTTATGTACTCGTGTTATGATCGATTGATGCAATCATGGAGACTCTAGGAAATATTAAAGAAGTTAAGTTTATGTACGTATTTAGTAAGTATGTACGTAATGTTGGATTATTGTTTAATTGAAAATCATGGAGTGAATATCAAGGCAACGAAATTAGCGTATCTTTGGAGTTTTTAAAAAGTTATATTGTTAAAATTAAATAAAAATTAGATTAAAATTCTCTGAGATTAGCCCGAACAAATACAAACTTAGTTAATACACATTTTATTAAAAAATAAACGGAAAATTGTTATTTCTCAGAAGCTCCTAATTTCATGTTGGAAGAAAACTTTTATTCAACTAATTGTGTCAAATAAATACATACTTTGTTAAGCAAAGTTTGTGAAACAAGTAAGATTTCTAGTTGTAGGTTGAGGCCGCGGGAGGCAGGCGGGCGGACGCTACGCAGACATAGATTATAGCGTTCTGAGTTACTTTAGTTGGTAATAATTAAATATCCAGACGCGGTACATTATGTTATTAAATTACTTTTATATAATCATTGCATAGTAAATGATTAAAGACGTGGCTTAATCGCAATCTCACGTGATCCGCGATTACCACTGGGCCGTGAGCGCTTCTTCGTTCCGAACTTTCTTCGCAGAAATTTTCCATCATATTTTACTAATTCTCAGTAGAATATTCAACGAGATAACTACTAGGAGCTACTGACAGCATCAATTTATTTATTCAGTTACATTTGTTCGCTTAAAATCAACTCAATGGAGGTTTATGTTAAGAACTCACTCATAATTAAATAATTTGCTTTCGTAACCGATTTTAATGTAATAAGATAAACTTAAATGAGAATTTTGTTATAATTTAACATTTAACAGAATGTATAAGTATTTCTATTTAATTTGATATAAGCTCCTTACCGTACAAATAATTTTCCAAGAAAATATTGAGAAAATTATTTGTGAGCGGAGTCGCGGCTCATTACGTCTGTTTCGTGTCGCGTGTTCTATTTAAATAACTTAATTAGATATTAAGATCGTCTCGCGGTTTCATTCCGTCCTCCTCTCGTCTCCGGGAGCTTAAACGTTTTCAATAAGCGCGACCTACTGTATAGCACACTGCTTCCGGTACATATTATGTATATCATGTATACGTCCCGAGTCCCGCGCTCCCGGTGCACCATTAGCACGTCGCTAAATTCTTAATTCCAATCCTATAGAGTCGCCGCCTGTATTCCTCTCAGGTAGTTGTAAAGTATGCGCGATTGAGACAATTTATAGTGGGGTTAATGGGCACTGCCCCCCCCCCCCCTCCCCGCTTCCCGGGACCCCCTCGTCATATCACGAGGAGGGAATCGTATCACCGCACCTCGCGGTGTGGTTCAAAATCACACTCGAACGTCTCCACTAGAGTCAATATTTGAGCACCTGATAGTTACCGAACTCGCGTTGAATTAACAACTTTATTAAGAGGATTGCTCGCTCGCCCCCCCCCCCACTCCCCTTAAGGTGAAACTTTTTAAGTTTCATCGCTGTTAATGTCGTATTCATTATTCCGTTCGATCGGCGCGATGCGCCCGGTGGACTTTATAGATTTAATTTGATTTCATCGTCGAGATGTCAATAAATTGATATAATTGAAATGTGTCGTTGTACCAAAATCATGAAGTCGAGTGGAAAAATAACGACGTCGACTCGGTGATCACACAAATACCAATTACGGGACTCGAACGTAATACCGTCACACGATGTCGAGTGGTCTCACTGTCACTCACTCGCCTCCTAATGCGATTGTATTTTAACAATTACAATGACCTTTGTGGCACAAAATAAACAATTTATCTCACAACATACATTGTTCGATATTATTATGAATAGTGGTTCTGGCTCGCAGTGCCCTCTCTCGTTATTCGGAGCTCGGATCTTGCATACTTGTCGTTCCTGCGATACATCCTAATGATGCCCTTATAGTTGCCGAAAAAATAATATTATCTATGTTAGAATTTTGACGTCACATTATACTTTACGCATCAATTTGTTATTTTGCGGAATTGCTTTTATTAAACCGGCGACTGCGGGTCGTTACGAGGATAACCGCTCGCTCATGTTAAACTATCTAATATTTATTTAATGTCCATGTTATGTTAGGGACTATCGAACGGTAGTCAGTTCTCGACATAAACCGAATTTCGATGTGAAACTCATTTGTTGTGTTTCCGTGTGGATGACGTCGCATGTGATCGTCGTGTGTTCAATTACCGATGTGTAATAAAGTGCTAAAGTAGCATCCCGTCGCAGGTAGGTGCGCGTATCCGACGCTAACGGTTACAGCCGCCGTAATTGACACCATTAAACCTAATCCGGCCGTTATCTGATTACTTTAAAGTTCCGTCATTACCCGTCTACAATTAACCGTCGATTGTTGTCGCTGTAACTTGCCGCCCGCGCCCTCATGCCGAATGTTCCCTTCTTAAACGTTTTATCTGAGTCTATTAATAATTGAGTTTGTTCCCAAAGTTTAATTGTAATTTTATATAGCTACGGATTTATCGGATTAGCGCTACCGAAACGAAATGTATGGTTATTAATGTTAATTGTTATTGAAAACTAGAATACCCATTTCTATAAAGCAAATAATCGTATTATTAATCTAGTTCCAAACTTAATTTGATTGTAGTTAAAGGTCAGTGCCCTGTCCGTCCGTCCGTCCACACACGGACCGCCTCTCGCGTCTGTCGGTCGTCGCCGGCCGCTGATTCAATCTAAAGGCAATACATCAGAACATGCCAACAAACAAATCAATCTCATAACACTCGCAGTCTATTCGGCCACATGCCGCGCCCACTCCACGACCAAATTGTCCTTAATTACTTATTACAGAGCAACAATGATGACAAAATGAACAATCCTTGGACATTTAATTTCTATCCCTATTTATATTTCAAGCAAAAACAACGATTATTGCATCGTATTTTAATCACAATTACGGCACACTGCTGGGACAATTATGTACACACACAAACGAGTTTATAGTTTTTTATCACTAATTCGGATCATCATAGAAGATATGACTACCGCGATGAAATAAGATTTTGGGCGATTTTACTATTGAAAGTAGATTCTTAATTTCGATAGATAGTGAGGTCTCAGACAGACAGCTCTAGGTATGATCGTGTTTCGGCGACGCGCGGCCGACGATTATAATTGGGGCTTTTGGGACAGATAACACCTTCTTAAATTACACTTGACTACATCTATACAAGTGTTTATAACTACGAGCCGAGTGTGATTGATAGGTCTGTAAGTAGTCTCGCAGACGATCTCGGTAACGACGTCAAAGTGGAGGATGTAATTGAGCCAGTTATTGTCGATGTCCATTATATGACCGTATTGTACATTTATGAATAAAACCTCTGAATGTTCTTCTAAATAAGTTCGCCTTCGTACCAATCATCTCAGGTATCACAGTACAGTGTATTATACTGGGTATATTTTCCCTGCCGACCGTAATCCTCATTAAATCTCTGCCATACTTGGACCACGCCATCATTAAGGCAGATCCACTCGAGTTCCCGGATAATGCCGGCTACAGACGAGGGTGAGGCTCCCCTACACACTTGGTTTTTATAACAAAAAGTTAAAATATCATGCACCCTCTCGAGGGTAGGAACGTTTCATTCGCTGCGGGCAACGAACGGGTTCTCAGACCGACACATAAATCTTGCGAAGACGTGAACATCTCAGTGAGAGTGTAGTTGGCACGTTGTGTACCTACTTGTGTATCGGCTGCACTCAGTGAGTGCGGGCCGTGTCTTTACGGCCGCCAGTGACTGTGTAACAGTTCAACGAGATACTGTACTCGATGTGACACTCGGGAACACATTGTAAAAACGTTATCGTGACAACTTTACGGAAGTATTGTGTGGAACTTCTAGTTTGGTAAAAACAACAATCAATAGATAGTTTAGTGATTGCATAATCCGTATAAAACTATTGAAATGTCTGCATCGTACGTCCCGTTTAATAATAAGCCAACAATCAATTCGGTTTCTTCCTTCGGGGCACGACTGATAACAAAGAAGGCCAAAATAAACTACTCGGAAACTTGTAATTGCTTTTGAAAGTAGATTAACGTATTTCGCCACTAGCCTTTGTAATCCAGTTAATTGTTTCGAACCTAAAAAAACAGTGTAATAACTTTGTCCGTATTGTTCGATTCCATATTTTCGCCACGTTTTCTACGGAGCGTCATGTTTGGGTCATTCCGTCTGACGGCGACGTAATACTGTAGTAATAACAGAAGGGTTTCCTAGGACGTCGTCCAGGGCGGCGCCCGCCCACCGCCACGCTCGCCGCCCGCCCTAATACTCAGTTCACGATAAATCCGACGACACACTCAATACTTCAAATTTGACAAGTATTTATAGGCAACCTACATTCACTTGAAATATTTGTAAGGAAAAGTTTCTCTTCAGATAAACATTGACCATATAAGAGTTTAACGATAACATTTTGGATAGTTGTATTGAATGAAAAGTTGAGCTTTGTACGTCAATTCGCCAGCGAGTCGCGTTAAAGTTGACGTAAATTGAATAATAAATAATATAATAATCAATTTAAATATATATTTATCTTTGTTAGATAGATAGATAGAAAATACTTTATTGCTCATAATACACACACAAGAATACAGAAAATAAGAAATGATAAAAACAAAAGGTACATGGGAAAAGGCGGCCTTATCGCTAGAAGCGATCTCTTCCAGACAACCTTTGATAATGGGTATGAATAGAAGAATAGCGGGAGTGTGCCTAAGAATAAACTACGTACTACTATATACTACTTTTTAGACATTTATCATCTTCAATTTTGGATCATTTGAATATATTTTATGTTGGAATGTAGATGTTCCTAAATTAACTATTCAACATGATTTCGGTTGTGTTAGTAACTCTACGGGAAGGGACCCTTCGATAATTACTTTGTAAGTGAATATAAATCATATTAGTGCCTACACACTACTACGCACGTTATAATAATTGTGTCAATAGGAGAACAATAAAAGTGAAACTGTTCATAAAGAGTTGGCTTTGATAAACTTTTGAATTTCTAATAAAGAGTTCATTGCCAAATGGCGAACTAGATGTGGCTTAACCCACGTTAACTCTCATTCCGAATATCGAATAAAATTATGCATTAACCTGGTTAATAAATTATATATATATAATTTGTGCCAAAAATTCAAATCTAAATATCGATTTTATAGCGTGATTGGCTAACAAAACATTCAAAGCAAAGGTGTGAATAGTTGCACACACAACATATGAGTATTATGTCGTAGTCCAGTGACAGCCGCGCGGCGGTCGTCACACCCCGTCCATTACTAAGTATACATATACAACTAAGTACATTTGGAGTGAGAGGTGTGAGTGAGTGTGTGTAGTTGACTCGGTGACCGCGTAATTACATCACACACATCACACCGGTCACCCTGTTGACACGTCCGCGGTGATTTGGATACGAATACAATTAAATACCGTTACATTGTGTAACGGTATTTAATATTTGATTGTCATTTGTGAACGTAGCTTTAAAGCACAGAAATGCTTATGAATTTAGAAGTGTAGTACGAAATTACTTTCATTTGGTTAATTAAATGTTATTTAAACTAACTTCAGCGATTGGTACACAATATATGTGTGCGACACGATTGCTCAGCCAAGTTATAATTACGTAAACGTTCAATGCAATTTTTGAAAAAAATGGTGTGTTAAACGTGTATTTTAACTGTTGAATGATCAAATACACCTTTTAATATTATATTAACTGAAAGAGTGGACACGACGAAATATAAACCTGAGTTTAATCAATTCACTTGGTCGTAACAAAAAACTGTCGACATTTTTATTAAAATATTATGCAAACGAGCGTCGAAATAGCGACTGGAAAATATTTTCTACATATTTTCGCTGTTTCACACGAAGCATATGTATTTAGCTCACGTTCTATGGTCGTTAACAACCACTGCAGTGACGGTTTGTTTTAATTATCATCGTCGGTTTGATTGCGATCCATCGACGGAATTAGTTTATACACACAGTACGTACAGAGCGAACAAATAACAGGGGACGATTCAAACGAAACGTTACAAACAGACGTACGAGTGTGAAACCGAAAATTCATAGCACAACCCCTTTGTCATGATCTAGTATCCAAAGTATAAGCGCCTGAAGGTTTTAGTTTAATTGAACAAATAATGTGTACTGTACACACCAATCTGGACTCGGTCAACGGAGTTGATGTGGTTGATCGTCCTAATTCTCGTCCAGAGTACGGAAATTTACCCAGAATCGTATATGAGCTGATGATCTACACATATCTTGAGTGAACCTCTTTGGTTTCTTGTATGACCTTCTCAGTAGGGCGCTTTTGTTCGGTTTTGAACTTATAGCCAGTTTAATTTTAAGAATTTGAAGATTTAATATGATTGTATTTGACTTGGCTAACGTGTTTCTCAGAGCATTTACAAACAAGATTCGAAGTAAGATAAATGGCCGAAACCCGGTAAAGTCCGATTGCTTGTCCCGCGGGCGCGGGCCGGCCGGCGGCCGAGCGGGACGTTATCAAGAGAAGTGGTCGCGTGACTTGTCCACATGCAGATGTCAGATACCGCGTCTGGACACAGGCGACACCGTGTTACTGCTATACTTACTTAACATACCACAAACAATGCCTTATAACATAATTCACTGTCTCCGCTCTCTGACCGCGACATTCCTACGTAACAACTTAATTAAAACACTAATCTGTTATTCATAACTTTACTATAAACTTTATAACATAACTTAGAATATATTTTAAATTTAAAACAAGAAAGTTGTTAGTTTATGTTCAATTTTTAATGTAAAAAATAAATTACTTGAACAAAGTTCGTATTTGTTGTTTGTACGTGGAGTTGTTACAAGTCAGTTGGATTAACTTTAATTTAGAACAAGAAGTATAATAGCGTTGTTTTTTAAACAAGTTCGTAACATCCTTTGTGGCATACATAGCGGTGACCCGCAGTTTTACCCGTGTTAGGAAAGACTATCTAATGAAAAATATTTCTCTGTTCCCAATTAGTATCTACTAAAATTATAAACAAAACAAGCTGTTAGGTACTCTAAAATATTGTTGTACCTCAATATTTCCTGTCGTATCCTGTTTATAAAAAACTAGAGTAAATAAAGCAGGTAAAAGGTGCAAATTGAAATACGGTGTAGAGCGAACGAGCTTGATCAATCTGTTTACATCAATAACGTGTGGAGCGGCTTGAGGGCGGTGACGTCACACGGAGACAGTGATGGCCGCCATCCGTCACCGACCACCGACCACCGGGCCTCGGTCACTAACGGTTTAGTTTGCAAATACTATGTAGGTGGGGTAATTTTAGTGATACAGTTTTGTGAATCTCGAATTCGGTTTCTCCATTATAAAGTACTTACTCACATTTTAGCATTGATGTATTTGATGGTAGTTTCTTGAGATAGGAACTTTTCTATTGTAGTCTCAACTTACACTACTACAGTACCGGCAAATAGACCCAACACCTCGAGACGACACATAGTTTTATGTTTATTCTCAAGTAGGTTGCTCTACGATATCTACAAAGCAAAAGACGTCTAGATTATTCCAGCAGCATTTGGTCTATAGTACAAAGCGTTACGTTAAAACATTATTACTAACGTGTTCATATCTGAACAGGCGCGTGCAATCGGTAAACGCGAGTTCTATTTTCAAACAATCAGTTTCCACAGCACCTCGTGTTTGTATACAGATCATTCTGTTGACGCGATACGACAAACAATCGATTTAAAACGTGCGCACACGCTCGCTCAAACAACAACACGCACATCACATATTGTACCTTGTGCTTATAAAAATAAACATCATAATGGCATGCGTTGTTACCCAACCAGCTGTACGTGAAACTCAGAATTAAGATGTTACTTTTTGATGGTTATCACATACGTTGTTCCTGTTTATAACGAAGGCGTAGTATATGTGGTCAGAGGCTCCTCGGAGCGTTGTTTACCGAAACATTCCACGTGAACACAATGTGTTACAAACCACAATAAATAATTCAAGAGTACATATTTGACGGCACATTAAACTCGTTTGGGAGATGCACGACCGCCGCCGCGCCAAACGACATGCATATTTATCAAAATTCATCACGAAATGTGTAGCATTTTCTCGGTAAATTTTCACGAAATTCCACTCATGTTTACCATATTATGGTGAGCGCTGGTCTCGGGGAAGAATGTTCCGAATAATATGGTAACAGTTGGACGTGATCGATCAACGTCTACAACTATGTATGAACGTGTGCATTGTATTACGTGAACGGATGTATAGTTTTATGGAAATTATCGTATGTTGTACTTATTCCATAAACTTCTCGTAGTAACAGGTTCAGCGGCGGCATGGTGTCCGCTGAGATGTAATTGAACACCGTTCATTCAAGTTTATGGTAAACAGAACAATAGTCGGTTATTTATTGTTTTAGTTGCTATTATTGTTTTTTTTTATAGAAAACTAGCCGCGTCCCGCGGATTCACACGCGTAGTTCCCGTTCCCGTGGGAATTTCGGGATGAAAAATAGATGTTGGCCGATTCTCAGACCTACTGAATATGCTCACAAAATTTCATGAGAATCGGTCAAGCCGTTTCGGAGGAGTATGGCAACGAAAACTGTGACACGAGAATTGTATATATTAGATATACTGAATGAAAAGTGTCTACTAAAGTTCTAGCAATAATTCCACCTTGTGCCCATGTTTTAACTAAATACATATTTGTATCGAACTGTTTTTGAAAACACAGGTCCCGATCGTGTATAAAATCATTTAACATTATTTACCTGGACGTCTCTATCAAGTTAAACTGTCCGGTCGCAAAGGGACGCGAGGGACTTACAATATTATAATATTTTGTCCTTGTTTATGTATGAGCAATAACGTATCTTTGGCTTCAGTATTTTAAATAAAAATATACGTGTAGTACGTTTCTTATAACTTCTTTTTTTATAAGAATTGATGCAAAAAATATAAAAATAATTTCTATTCAAGAGTCAACTAATAGACATTTGCCAACATTATTAAGTGTAGCTATAGAACATAATTATACTCTAGATCTGGTCGAGATAAGTTATTAAAAACGGCTGCTACGTGACAGATTATGTAACAGTTACTATAGAAGGACGCAATCAGGCGCTACCCATTAATCATGGAAATTATAGAGCGTTTGATTGAACTATTCACTCGCAGACAATGGCGGTTTGAGTATCAAACAGTATTATACGGGGTCTCTCTGTTGGGAATAGCCTCTACCAAATATTTTCTAGTCGTAAATTTTTAAAATGTTTCTCCAGCTTTGATGGTTTTCTTTTATCTCTCTTTGTAATTTACCACTCTTAGGTTGTTCAATTATTACTTCATACTTTTATGAATATTACGAGATCACGACTTAAATTATAATAATTAAGATATTCATGTCACATAATCCATTTTGGTTTATATGGCAAAGTAAGAAAGGTGTAAACAAATTATAATTAGTGTGTGTGGAGTTGTTAGCGCTCTGCTGACTGCGATACGTTTCAATCTGAGAGTTACATTAAGATCGCGGTTTTATCTCGAGGTCTTTAATAAAACCTTATACATACTCGTATATACATACGTGACTGAATATATGTAAAGTGGAGTATCGCTTATGGAATTTGTACAATAAGGAGGAGTAGGCGTAATTCTTCTTCTTCTTCGTGTCGATGGACAAGAATTAAATTATGGGCCTCCAGTAGTAAAATCCAAACAAGTCGTAATAATAACCATACACGTTAGTGGGTTCAAACGCGAGTGAGAAATGTTAATTCTAGTAAACGGTCTCAATTTAACACCTAAAGGATTTAATAAACTAGGGATGTAAATAAGTAAGTATGTATTTATTCTTGTCAAACAAAAACATCATGTAAATTATGTAATGTAAAACAAATCGTAGGTACACGAAACGTTTCATATATCTCATTATACTGGTATTAAAATGAGTAAAAAATCCGCTGTGTGGGCATATATTTGAAGGTATTATTTCCAAGTAGTCGCTAACGAGCGCAGCCCTTACATGTCGTCGTGGTGTCCTCCGTCCTCGGAATATTAATCACGTGTGTGTTGTGGGGGGCACACTTAGTACACTTTGCGATATTATTCTTTGACATGTATTGGATCAATGTTTATGTAGACGTAAGTCATTTAATTACATTACGTGTTGAGTGATCCTCTCTCTCTCTCTCTCCTCAGTGTTTAATACTAAGGTGATGATGACGTATTAGTATTCCTGTTCAGTAGTAACTAATGCTGTCTTTGTTCGTCAGTCAGTGGAGAGTGTTACACGAGCCCCGCACTCGTCATCGATCATCTGAAACATTAGTCTGATGACGCGGCACTTTAATATTCACCACGTCATCCTGTTCGAAACGTCTCTAATTGAAAATACCTTAAATGTGTTAAAATTAATCACTAACAGATGAGGTCTTGTCGTGATGTAGGTCAGCTGGTTTACAGCGTTGCCACGGTTCGATAATGTCCAATCATAGAGATCATAGATTGAGGTGAAAATGCTCGAAAGTCCTTAGCTACACAAAAGTATTAAATAATGCGCTAATATATTGAAATTAAATCAACGTTTTCTTTTTGAACTTTGTTTTATCTTTTAACGTAATGAACTAGGTTAAAAGATAACAATGTATTTTCCAACTTCTTTATTTTCCGCCGTAAATATTATTTACTGTATTTAAAAATACTTTTAATACAGTAAATAATATGTTCTCCACTACATAATATTGTGTTTTATATGTTCATAAAAAAAGCTTTCATTGAATGAGAGGGTTGAAATTAACGGTTGAACAGTTTAGTCGGTTTTCGGCCGAGACTCGACATGTTCAATATTGATCGCATTGAGAGAGCTCGCGCTGTTATTTTACAATATTTTTATAATTCATAAACCAATATTCGTCGTTCGATTTCGATTACACATCAAAGGAAATGTTCACAAATAAAGTATTGTACGTACGCACGTAACATACGTTTGTATATACAATACACATGAGTTACGGCGTGTGTGCGAACGCAATAACGAACACACGATATATTAAGTGTGTTTTACATAAAGCGACAAGTTTATTGTGGCGAGGAAATATATTATTTGAAAACTTTTCTGTGATCTCCGAGGGTGTTTATACCGTCTGAGTGTCTGAGTGTCTGGCAGACGGAATAGGACCTAGATGGAACCTAGATCGGGTAAATTAAACATTAGTTAAAAGGTTTTTATAGCACAAAATTGTTTTGTCTACAAAACAATATAGTTCACTTAATAATTGAATTCCTCGAACCGAAAGAATGAAACATAATTGAAAACAAATTACAAATAAATAGGCATTTGTTAGAGGCCGTCCAACGAGCCGCTTCCAATATACACAACAAACAGTTTTGTGTTAGGTTTACGTTAAATTTTCTCAAAAACAATCTAATTAATATTCCGAACTGTGAGTAAATAAACCGAAGACCGTATAAAACGTTAAATTTAAAAGAACAAGAATTTTCTGATAGCAATTAAATTGTTTGAGTAGATATTTGATAATAGGATACCTTTTGTTTAACGAAATTACGAAATTGTTAAGGAGAATAATTTGAGTGCCGGAGGTGGCGGTGTCGGCTCGCTAATCTGAACATCGCGGCTCGCGGGACCGCCGGGGGCTTCCGGGACCGGGACCACCGGGGGGCTCATGAGACCACCCCGGGGGGTCCGCGGTACTGCCCGCGGCGCAGGTAACAAAGTGAAGATCAATCAATCGACATGACTCGCCTCGACACACAGACATTATTACTTATTGTAACATACAATGTATACTGAAAACAGTCATAAAAATATGCAAAATTTAACTATTTCTTTTGTAAAACAGTCTGTCTATGAGAAAAATATGTTCATCCAACATTTTTAGAGTGAAAAAAACAAAAAGGTATTCAAGCTTTTAAGTTTTTCGAGAGCGTCTTGAAGTTTCAATACTGGGTTAAAGTAACTTTATTTCATTTGTTTTGCTCGTGCCATTATGTACTTGAAACGTTTGGAATTATCGTAAATATTTAACTTTATTTTTCTTAAATTGTATCTTATAAGAATGAAACAAAAGTTTGGAGTGCGCGCCGTATTGTGCGAGTTTGAGAGATTCTTCAACTCAATGGGGGGGTTGTTCTTCATTTAATTATAATTTCAAATTGATTAATAAAACACGCGGTCCCAGGCGGTTTGTCCCATTACTGGCATTTGAATATTTTATAAAAGGCTTATTAATAATGAATTTCCATTTTTCTCTAAGCAGAGGATTTATTTATTAAAATCTCATGGTTGCTATCCAAGATGATACACGTCGCCGATGGAAAACAATTAACGTGGACTAACAATTGATTGTTGTATTTGTTCTGTTGCAGATTCGAGACACTCGCACCAATACATGTTCAGTTGGTACATCGACACTTCCAGTATATAATTGGGTAAGTGAAGATTTATTTTGATAATGTTTAAACAGTACATTTATCTCAGTATTTTGCACAGTAACAAGAAAGGGATACGAGAGTGATTTCCCTTAAAATAAATCAGTGTTTATCGTGAGGAGGTGCCTATAAAGTACCGGTACGGGCGCCGCCGCGTGCGTGACACACATTATTTACAAACTCCGGTAACTGTTTGTTTGTTTTTGCAAAATGGCCCTCATGGCGTCATGAATAATACTAATGTAATTAATTTCTTCACGGTAACTTGAATATGAAACATACCGCATTTAAATGAATTTACAATTTAAAATTGTATTTATTTAAATACTAGGTCACTCTTTCACGGCATATTTAATTGATGTATGAGTTATTTAAATATATTTATTAAATTTTCAAGCCTTGTTACTATTGTGTACGGTGACGTGGACTCATTTAATCGTTTCTTGATCTGGGTATAGCCAATAATCGGCGCTGTTTATAACTTTGTTGTATTTATGTTTATTTATACAATTCTATTGGTAATGTAGTTATACAAGTAGTGTTCACTCTAACAACGTAATTAGTGTGGTGTTGTATCGATGACACAATAATAGGCACACGTTCGCTCCTCTAAGTAGCGTTAATATCGGCCCAATTACCGATTGCGGCGGCGGCGAGTTCGCAATATCGGGGTTATTGGGGACTCGGCGACGCGTGGTCGGCGCGGGCCCGAGGTGCCAACTACACGCAATTACACGAACCGGCGGTAATTGGCGTCCGGATGAGAGCCAGCGACCAATAATGGACCCGGTGGTTATCTCTCTTATTTACCGCTCCCACGATTGTGTTTCCCAAAACCAATTACCGACATTAAACGAATATTTTCTTTTTTCTTGTGTGTATTTTCCTCGACGCCCGGAGCCAGAATGGATCTCATGAAAACAATTAAATTTGCACAACCGAATACGTCTTCAGTTTTAAAAACACATTTCCATTACTCACCGGTCGCGGAGCAATAAAACACTTAACAAAAGTTTAATACCATTTTAAAAGTGCTTATTCTGGCAATAAAATGTCGGCAGTGTCGGAGTTGGGCTCGAGAGCGAGCAAATATCTCATTTTGTCGGTCATTTGCGTTCGGCGGCGGCTCGAGGCGGCGGCGGACGGTAATTAGCGGCGAGACTTCACGAATAAACGGTCATCTCTAGTCGTGAATGTAATGGGAAAAAACTGGGAAATGACACAGTTCACTCGGCAGTTAGTGGGACGCACCGCGCCGCCACACTCGTACGCGACGTGACTTCACTACCGAATGAATACTTAGAGGTATGGGTGCAAATTATGAAAGTAAATTGAGATCAAATGACAGGGACACAATCAAGTGTAATCACCATTATCATCTCAGGACTATTACGGTCCACTGACGAATATATGCCTTTCCATTTCCCGTCCAACGCTACCTACATTCAACCCGACTTAGTCATTTTTAGCAGGTTTTCAGCCCATCTGATAGGTGGACACCACCGCTTCTCAATACGTGGTTTTCACTTGAGGATATTTCTGTCACGTCGGCCGCCCAATCTGCACGTTATGTGGTCTACCTATTCTCACTTCAACTTGCTTATATTTGGGGCTATTTACTTATATGTATGTCAGTTAATTTAACCAAAATCTAATTTTAGGCTAATTTACATGTTTAAATATGAATCTCGAATTATTTCCACAGTATACGCCTTCACCATAAGTATGATTTGAATACTATTACAATGGAAATATACTCTCTACTGCAATAATATCATTTATCGCCCAAAACGGTAACGAATAAATTATACTAATTAAATCTTTATTATTACTACTCTAGTTTGAACTATTACTGCGATAATGTGGGTGAATAATGTTTATTTGTATACTACGTATAATTTATGTCTCGTAATCTGTGCGGTAGTAGTGGTGAGGTCCATAACGCGGATCAGTTTAGTGCGGGTGTCAAGTACAGCCGCTGCACCGCAACCATTTGATATTTACTCCAGTTTATGAACGAGAACGTAAAGTGGAGTGTTTACTCCACTTCGGTTTACACTTTACAAGCAGTAGGTTCCATTATGGAAGACTTGTGGAACAGATGTTACATAGATTAATGCACTATTCATGAAAGGTTAATAGCTTTACATTATAACAACATTTTTACTTTTAATGTACTTCAGTTTTAAACTATTTTGGTAATATTTATATGAAGTCAATTCAATTTATTTTAAACAAATTTTAATATACTTGTCGTCCATACAAAAGACATCAACGGGATTGTATTTGTCAACCATTATGTGACCTCATTGTTATTGACGGTTATTTAATGCATACATTGTAATACATTTGTAACATAATATTGAACTGTACATATGCACAGTAATTACGTTGCATTATATAAGATACAAATTCACTTACAGTAACAAAATCATCAGCATTATAAATATAATAATGGTCTTAGAATAACTAATAGAGTGATCAATAATATTAGTAAAATTGAATGTAGGTTTATCGGTGATTATCTCTCGCGGTACAACCGTATCGAAATCAGTGTAGTTATCGAGGGTGGCGCACTCGACGCGGCCCGTCTAATTAGCGCGGTATCTTATCGCGCGCGCCGAGCGCGACCTTTACACTAATTGTTATCACATATCTATTACCGAAATATTTATAATACCAACACCACGCTATCACCGTGAAATACTATGCTTGTAAATTTAGTAGTACAAGTGAGCTTTTTGTAAAGGTCGAGAGAAAGGAAGAGTTATTGACATAGCAGGTGGTTGTAGCAGATATTTTTGACAACCGATTCAATCGTTTTTGATTTCGGGTTAGAACATATTAAAATACAGCAGATTCTTTTAAATGATACAAAAGTTTCAAAATCAGTTTCAGAGTTCAATTACAAAAATATTCAAGTTTACTTTAGGCAGTTATCAGTGAGGGCGCACTGTGACGTGACACTCGAATTAGTTAAAATCTCACGATCGGTTTCAAGTTCCTAATAAATCATTTTTAAAGCTCAAGGAAACATTTTAGCATTAAAATTTGGAACAAGGAAACGTTTTAAATACCTGAAGTCGGTTTTATTATTAGTACTTTGGACTTTTATGGTGTACGTTATGAGTTTATGCATTCGTATGTTGAGGGTTGAACCCGGTTTATGTGCCGTAATGATGGCGACTATCGGATGATCTGTAATGGCGCGGAGTTACGACTCGCGGGGTTATTGTGTCATTTAGACGCGACGCTCAAATCTTAACAACGTATATTTGTTTGTTTTATACGGACAAATGTATATCGCAAAGAAATAAGTACATTTGTAATTGCACAAGTTTTGGTTGTAACCTCTTTGTATTTAGATACAATAAGATGTTCGTCTTTTGACGGACGGCGTTTTCGGATTGTTCCTCAGCCGGGGGCACTGGTTGTCGTACTAACGAAATATAGATGCTACTTTTGGTGTAACTAAAACTAAAAAGCAGACCCCATTAGGCAAAAGCTAAAAAAATATGATTTCATTAAATTTAAATTTAATTAAGGTTTATTGATTGTCATAGAATACTTTTTTTTAATATAATAGAACAATTTTTCAGTATAAAGCTGTCTATCTGTTTCTTTCTCTCTGATCTGTGATGATACACGCGTGTACTTCGGTGGAAACGGTAGACACACACGTTGCTGAACTGCGTGGCCGTGGACAGAGCGTAGCGGTGGGTTCGTGGCTTAAATAATTTCGTTCATCGTCAAATTTAATAGAAAACCTTTTGAAAATGTCAAATAATTGTACCATAAGACTGGTCGGTAGAATATTCCATTAATTAAGTAGAAGTTGCAATTAGTGAGCAGCGCTTTATGTGGAGCTGGAAATGATCGACCGAACGAGTCACAATACGACTCGATTAATCGATCTAAATACATTCAATTTCGGTAAATCAAATGAGTGAAGTGCAATCGGAATGGTCGAGTGATTCGTCCGCCGCACAGAGAACGGACGGACGTTGGACGGGGGTCGGACGGGGGTCGGACGGGAGCCGGACGGGAGCCGGACGCTTGTTTCACAGAAATCCAATAGATTGGAGAGTGCTGTCACGTTCAATTGTTTCAACTAACATATTTTTTCAGTTAAAACCTTTCAAAGTAAATAGAATAGTAATTGATGAAAGAGCACTCGTATCACTGGAACACTTTAATTTGAAATAAATTGAAGGTGAATTTATTTACAATAATAAGTGAGGGTACAATCCAATGAATAAATTGTAATAAACACACGTGGAACACTACTTCATGGAATACTACAAACGAAAGGCTCTAAATAAACTCGTATATTGTTGTTTTATTTGTGTATATCAAATAATTGAATAACATTATAACGGGTCGTTGGTATCGCGAGGTAACACAAGCCGGTGGTAAGTGTTTACCGAATTTCCAATCAAATAATGTTTTATGTCTTCCACGAGTGGCGTTTGTTTCTGTCGGCGGCTTCCAATATTCGTCGCGAGGCTTCTGACGACCTCGATTGTTTCTTATACGAGGGGGGGTCAAAAAGTTCGCGGAATGGAGGGGATAGCGGGGGGTGGGGGACCTGCCGCAGGTAGTAACTAATGAGCAACTCTTTGTGAGTATATATGCCAAGTTTGAACCTGATTGTGTCAATAACCTTTGACCTGTCGTCGATCAAACAAGTGAATCCGGAAGAAAAACTTGAACATGGAAAAAATCGAGTTTCGTGCCGTCATAAAGTTCCTCACTAAGCAAGGAAAACCACCTCAGAAAATTTTGGAAGAAATGTTATCAGTATACGGGGACTCTTGCCCTGGGAAAACCATGGTGTACAAGTGGAATAGCCTTTTCAAGCAAGGCAGAGAGTCTCTTGAAGACGACCCTCGCTCAGGACGGCCGATTGAGGCCACCACCTCAAACATCGTTGAAAAAGTGGAGAATCTTATACTGGAGGATACTCGTTTGAAGAAGAAACAACTTGCAGAAATGGTTGGAGTATCACCTACAACCATTTTAAATATTCTACACGACAATCTTGGGATGTCAAAAGTCAGCGCAAGATGGGTGCCAAGAATGCTCACACCACCACAGAAACAGCTGCGCGTCGAGTATTCAAAGGAGTTTTTAGACCTCTGTAGCGCCGACAAGGAAGGAATTTTTGCAAGACTTGTTACTGCAGATGAAACTTGGGTTCATCATTATGAGCCTGAGTCGAAGCAAGAGTCTATGCAGTGGCATAAAAAGGGTCAGCCCCCCCCTAAGAAATACAGGGTGTCACAATCGGCTGGAAAAATCATGGCAACTGTTTTTTGGGATACAGAGGGTATTTTATTAATAGATTATAAAGATAAGGGTGTTTCTATAACGGGAGAATACTACGCTAATCTACTAAGACAATTAAAAGAAGCAATCAAGGAGAAAAGGCGGGGAAAGTTGACAAAGGGTGTGCTGCTTTTGCATGACAACGCACCGGTACACAAGAGCCGCGTTGCGATGGCTGCCCTTCATCACTGTGGCTTCGAAATGTTAAACCATCCTCCCTATAGTCCAGACTTAGCCCCCTGTGATTATTTTTTATTTCCCAAATTAAAAAAAGAGCTTCGGGGGAAGAAATTTTCCGATGATGAAGAAGTCAAGTCGGCGATTTCGGCCTATTTTGAGGACAAAGACAAATCATTTTTTTTCGACGGTATTAATAAGTTAATAGAGAGATCTGAAAAATGTATTCGACTTAAGGGGGAATATATTGAAAAAGAAAAATAGTACAGTATTTTATTTCACCCCCCTTCCCCTCCGTTCCGCGAACTTTTTGACCCCCCCTCGTATATACTAATAATTTATCACAGGAACATAATATTAGATATCGTATAGCAATAGAGGTCTCGAGAGCGATGGTGGATGAGAGTCAATTTGTTTTATGAGATATATTTAGGAAAGTCTTGTGTTTATATTTACAAGTTCTTAAAACGAGGATATTTCCGAAGTTAGAAGTTTACTACTGAACTTTAGTACGCCGGTTAAGTAAAAGTCAAAGGAAGGGAGAGACGGGGGATTGGCAGTCGCCGGTTCTTGTTTCCGATGCACACAACAACGTATTGTTTTCTTATTCCATTCATTTTCCACGTTCCGTGCCCAAAGCACCGATTTTATTACACTCTCTAAACAACTGACAATAATATTCGCAAAGTGCGACATTTCCCCGTATGACACTCGACATCAATCTTAATTTAAGGGAACGTGTTGTGTTCAAGCCACTTTTATTGTTCTGTATATCTCTCCCTTTGGCGAAATAAATTCAATAAAGAGGCAGTTAGGGTACAATAACAGAATAATTTGTTTTTGTATTAACCTGTTCATTAAGAGGTCCAGGAGCGCGGGGGCTCATTGAGTTCCATTCAGGCTTTATATTCTCGTGGGCGTCCATTCACGGGCGCCCGGCGTGTAGTGGTGTTCTCAGAAAGGGTTCACCTGGTGACGTCACGGGCCCGCGCGCCTCCCGCCACCGCCGGCGGCTTCTCTCGGTTATTACGAGTACAGCCTCTCGGCACTAAACCTTTGCCATTTCTTCGGCCCCGACATGACTCCGAATGTTTTTTTTTCCAAAACCCGAGCGGCACCCACGCACAGCCGACGATAAAACAAACGATCCCTTTAACATTTCACTAAATTATTTATCTTTATATTAGAAATTCGTAAAATGTAGGCGTTTGCTAGATTCATGTTGATGAAAATTATTGTTGGAAAACAATTTTATTAAGTTTACCTTTACCATTTACGTTACGCCCACGGAGACTTGGGCCCGTGCCTATTACAAATGGATAATTTCCATACGTCTTTGTGATGTTGTACCTAACGACTGATATTATTTGAAATATAAAAGATTCGGATCTGTAATGGGAGCAATGAGGCATCGTGTATTATAATTGAACAAAGGGAATACGACATGTGAGCGGGGCGAGCGATCACACGCCGCGCGCCGCACATTATAAACAAAATATCAAAGCGTAATGAAACGTGGGAAATACAAAAGGCGAGATTAAAGGTTCTCCTCTACACGGGTCTTGTTCATGTTTTAATTAAACATTCTTTGTGAGCGTCCGGGTCACGGGCACGGAGTACAGACGCCTTCGCGACGACTACAACATGTATACACTAGGAGAGTGTGATGGCGACCGGACGCTTTACGCTAACTTTTTTTTACTTTTATTAAACACCGGAGGCGATATCGAAAAAAAAACAATAGGAAAATAAATAAAAAGACATTTCCATGAAAAATATTTTTTATATAGAAGTCCAATGCTGTGAAGTGTCTCGTTACTCGCGCGTCCAATGTGTCGAAGTAAACTTTTTTCCAAATTGAAAACGTGGAGTAATGTTTGCATTGCGAGATAACTTTTTAATTGGCTTAGAGCAACAGCCGACGCACCGACACGACGTGCTAACGAAACATCCGGCAAATATACTAATTAGTGTTGTGATACTTTTATTTAATTTCACAACGACTCTCGTAAAATAAAGTTGATAACATCAAACTAACTGTAGTGTTATAATTATAGAAACTTTAGTCTTATAAAGTTTTGGGACTACTTAGCCTAATTCTAATTCTGAAACGCTAATATCGATAACTAGTAAATTCAAGACTAGCTTTAAAACCGATTTTGTTAAAGTAAGTTTATTAAACCCCTGAACTAATAAGGCAGATCGAGTCTTAATAAGTATGACTTCACAGCGTGTTAGTGTGGCGCGCCGCCCACATGACGAGTTCCGCTCCACAGTAATGACATAATTCATGTAATGAATTCAGAAACTCTCCTTTAGTTTTGTTTGTCTTGTAGTATCACCCCCCCGCGCCCCTGCCGCACCGCCGCTGGCGCCCCCCGCCCGCGGCCCACACGACCCCCCACTGTTTATTCTAAACTTATTAAAATACAGGAAGTTAAGTTTTATTATAATTTTGTAAAAGTTGAAGTTAAAACTTTGCGAGTGGCACTCGATCCGGTAACCATTTGTTTGTTTTCAACTCGATAATATATTCATACGATGACTCCATGTGAATTATGGGTATTTGATATCACTTTGTTCGGTCGCAAAGCGGAAGACTCTGTTATATCTTTTTTATTATTTCTCTTCTTTTCGCAGGTATTATTACTTTCCATCAAACGACATAACATTTTACAACTTGGTTATAAATCAATTATATCTATTTCCTTATTAAAGACATTTGACGCATTCTCCACCACATTTATGCGATTGAATTTTCAGACTATTTGCTTTTAAGAAAAAAAAAACTGTTTTCTGTAGACAACGCATGGCATCGAACCAGAGAATAAATATAACTCTATCACCTTTCCTTTCACTGTAGTACAAGTACATTCGTTAGTACAATTTGGTATATAGGTGCTATTTATTCTGCGCCTGGTGTAACTATTTGTTTTGCGGCCCCAAGTGCGCGCCTCGTGCTAGTTTCGTGTTTGTACTAGATGTTATTCGAATGTAATGTTGTTCGTGCCTCCAATAGTTTCGGTATATTGGAAACTAATGTGGACATAAGATACGCCTTCGGAGTTAATTAAAAATAGGTCTTGATCGCGTAAAAAACATCGAGGTAATAATTTGGTATGAGTTTATACGATTTCAAAAGTGGTGCAAGTATCACGAGTTATAAGAAACAGTAGGACTCCTCAATAACTTAAAGATACTTTACGATAAGCGTAGGAATTGGAAAGATATCTAAATATTGCTTTCTTTTTAAACAAAATATAATAAAATATTTTTATTCATTGAAATTGACACATTCAAATGTCTGCCGTTTATATCAGTGCGATGTTAAATGAGGTGTTGTTTTCATATATCGAACCCGTGACTATGGGTCGGCACCCGCGTCGGCTGTCGAGAGAGAATGCGTCGTGTCCCCTCGGACGAGTGTGGTCACGGGTCACGGCGCGCACACAATCGGTACACACACTCTTTCTTTGTTCGTTTCACTACACGTCTTTTTGCCTGCTTATTAAACTGCGACTTGCCTTTAAAGACCATCTATAATATAATTCTTCTATAAGTAAAAATTGTTTTAAAACGTTGTTGGATGAGCGGAGTGCTTTCAACTATTTCGCCATTCGTCGTTTTGTAGTACATTTGACTGAAAAACTTACAAAGTATGAACTTGTGATACTTTGTAAGTTTTCTAGTTTGCTACGTCTTAAAAAAGACAGTTAAATGAATAGTAAATACATATCGATGTTAATACTCGTACCACATGTTGCTACGATTCGTAGTAGCTACGGTTATCGTAACCGCTACGCACTACGATGTTATATCAGCGTATAACTGTATGTGACACTAATTAGGTAAAACAATGTCAAACGTCCGTCGACACGTCGATACCGACCGTGTGTACATACTATGAGGTATGCTGTGGCGATGGGCTAAATCGCGTTTACGACGCTTTTATAGTTCATTCATTTGGCCGTGAGACAAAATGTAAACAAAGAAATACTGGTTGTCAAACTTTTAGCTCTTTTAGGCGAAAAATATATTGTTTTTTTAGAGTTATAAATATGAAAATAAAATAAGACCAAGTAGGCATCTTTGATAAGTCGTCTATAAGTAATTTAGTTTAGTGTAAAAATCAATAAAAAGGTAATAAACAGGATGAGTTGAGTACAAGTAAAAACAATTCATGTAAGTACTTACCTGAATTGTTTTACTACAAAATAAATAAACAACTATTTATTGGTGATCCTCAGAAGAAGAAGAGCTCCAACATGGATTTTCCTTTTTTTCTATTACAAATCGGTAAACGGAGGCTCGTGAAGCCGTTATATACAATAATTTTTTTGTAGGGATACGAATCTTTGGCCAAGTCTCTTCTACGTATTTAAATATATTAATAACACCTTGGTGTATGTTTGGATCTTCGGCGAAGTAAAAGTGCAAGCGCTGTTTGTACCAGGTACACTTATTTTCATCAAATCAACGTTCAGATAACAGAAATTTAACGATAACTGAATATAAAACATAATACAATAATTACTTTAGACAAAGAATTATCAAAAATTTACAATATACTTTACTATATAATCGGAAAGAAAACACTCACGTCAACAAGTTGATCAAGAGTAAAAATGACGGGTATAATCCGGCTAAATACGAAAACTATTAATTTTACTTTCATTACTTACAATGACTGTTCACCTTCATTTAGTAGTATTAAAATGTATCCATAGTTTGAGATTCACAGCATTTTTAGGTTTTAGTAATGTCAATTATCATCGTCATTACTATTACTACCTTAGATGAAGAATTGGTTTCGCTGTGTTTGGTAGGTATCGCCGACGTAGTCAAATGCGGCAACAAATACTACACGTACATACTCGGCGTATCCAAGCCAGTCACACTGCAAGCTGTCTGTGAGGCGTATGTTCCTAATGTTTTATTAAATTTTGAACATAATACGTAGTAAAATGTCAGTTTGCGTGGTGAAACTGTGTAAAAATAATACTTCAAGAAACAAATTTCGTGTAATCATCAAAAACAATATACAAAAAAGTAGCTTTCTATGTCCCTATGTCCTGATGTCCCTATGTATGCTTAGATCTTTATAACTACGCAACGGATTTTGATGCGGTTTATTTTAATAGATAGAGTGATTCAGTGGGAAGGTCTTAGCATATTTTATCCCCATATTCTTACGGGAACGAGAACTACGCGGGTGAAACCGCAGGGCGCCGCTTGTCTATATATATAAAAATGAAACCCGTTTGCCGTTATCACGTCATAACTTGCGAACGGCTAGACCGATTTGGCTTTTTCTTTTGTAGTTTTCTAAGATTCTGTAGAATGTTCTTACGCAAAAAAAATAAGAAAATATCTCAGTTAGATTATAAAAAAATACATTTAATTTTGCATATTTTAAAAAACGCGCGTAACGTATGTCAATCATTTGATTCGGGCTGTTGTATATACTTCGACAAAAAATCTCCGAGACGCATTATCAGTATTTCATTAAATTTCCAGGTATTTTATGGCCAAAGTGTCTTATTCCCTACCAATTGCTCAAAGGTAGTGATTTCCAGTTTCCAATATTTCTACGCTGTTGCAAGCGCCATGATCACGGATGAACTGAACTGTTCATCCGTGATCATAATAGTTACTCGCTGGCAGTGTGAACATGCGAGTAACTATTAATAATATTATGTATCTCATCAGGTATCGCGGTATCTAACCAATCTTTCATCTATGGTTACTAAATAGTACTTATAAAACAAAGTCGCTGTCGCTGTCTGTCCGTCCCTATGTATGCTTAAATCTTTAAAACTACGCAACGGATTTTGAAGCGGTTTTTTTAATAGAGTGATACCAGAGGAAAGTTTATATGTATAATACATGCATGATATTGTAGAGAAACACCGATAAATCTAGGGGTTTCTAATGTGATGTCATAAAAAACACATTTTTTGCGCTTACATTGCAAAAGTATTTAATCTAAAAGACATTTGCCTTTTACATGATTTGATTTCAATAAGTATCTTAGAAGATATCTTAGTTTTAAAATAACATTATAGCAAAATTATGATCAAGGCCACAGATTACTAAATAGTTACTACGACAAGGCGACCCGGCTAGTGCACGGCGGCACAGAATAACTATTTTTTCACCTTCTACATAAATGAAGTCGCGTGTTAAAATAATTATTACACGCGAACGAAGTTGAGGGCTAAAGCTAGTATGTTATATATTCTATATTTCAAAGATTAATTAAATATCAAGTAGTCAGTAGGGAGTAGTCTATGTATTATTGATAAAAAATGACATACAAAATAACCTTTTTCATGGTTTGTTTACATTTTGTCTCACCGCCAAATGAATAGATTATAGGTTAATTAGTCGACGCTTGCATCCATTACGGGTGCGCTCGGTCCATTCGAATGGCCTCTATCTACATTGTTTACATTGCAACGTTTCATTTATTTAATTAATATATGCTATTCCGATAGCTTTGACGGCGACTAGCGCGTTAACAACTACTTTTATGTTTTTATTGTATGATTAAAGTAGATTATACTGTGACAGAGTGTGAATACGTAATGCGAACCGTGTTATATATCCTGTAGGAGGATGTCCCGTTTGCAGAGAGTCGCTCCTGGCGGTAATCCGGGCGCATTCATTCGTCAAATTGCGATTTAGTCCTCCTCACCGCAAACACACGTCGCCTCTAATTAACCCGCCGGGAGTCGCCGGCGACTTCACTTCAATTACACCTAATTTGAATAACGAAAACGACTGAAATAAAGACACAAACATTCTTAAATGTTTTAGGACAGAGTGGACCCTAATTAGTAACACCTTGGGCCATAGTGTGGTATTACTGTATTATAAACACGATTACGGTTTGGAGGGACCGTTTTATTTAAGTAATTGAATTTCAAACTTCTATTTTAGCCTTAGTTTTATTTAGAAATCTAAATTTATGAAATTATATAAAGCCCAAAAGATTTAATGAATGACAATGAATAAAGTAGAAAGTATATTCGTCACAAATTTAAATTAAATAATGGGGCACGCAAAGTTTGTTGTCATAGACATGAATGAACTTATATAAATGGTTATTTATTTCCGAACATTCGTTGAATAGTAAATAATTAAATTTTAGCGCGATTCTAGTGTTAAAATGATTTATAAGCATAGCATAGTGACTTGTCAAATTACGAGTAACGTTTTTGTTTACATTCTAGGCCAATGTTACACATAAACATACATACAGACATACGTATGTACGCAATGTTTTTACGTCCAACTACGCACATACGAGCGTTTCATTAAATAGTTCAGTGTTGACCCTAAGTACATATTAGGTCGAGTCGAGGCATATTGTTCTATTCTAGTTGCGGAATGAACGAGGTTACAAGGACCGAGACCGGGTGTAGTACTAGAGGAAGTGGGTAGTGGGGGGAAGGGGGTTCAAGTTAATTCACGCGACATGAGAGGCAATGTTCCGTCTGACTGTTGACGTGATATGCGACTCGGGCCCTCCCGCAAACATACATCTATTTGATTACCTTCTACATTACTATCGGAATTAAAATGTTATTTGTAGTACAGTAGACACGTATTTTATAGGTATTTGATAGGCAGAACGGTCTGACACGAAACTCAATTAGGTTTTTTCTTTACATATGTATATATTTGGAAGGCCAAATTGGTTTACGAATCGATAGGAATATTTTTTATAAAAAAACAGTGTCTATCGGTTATGTTATCCTACTAATATTATAAATGCGAAAGTTTGTATGTATGGATGTATGGATGTTTGTTCCTCTTTCACGCAAAAACTACTGAATGGATTTTAATGAAATTTGGTACAGATGTTCCTCATACCTAGGAATAACACATAGGATACTTTTTATCCCAAAATTCCCACGGGATAAGGTTTCACGCGGGTAAAACCGCGGGGCACAGCTAGTATTATTATAGTTCACTGTTAATGTAAGTAATTACAATTATAATACAAAAACCTTCTGGCTAAATCTTTGGCTAGACCTACAACTTACTTATTTCCACTTACATGTTCGTGCTTTGTTCGAATCCATTCGCTAAGTTACGATATTGAAAGGCTTGTCGGACAAAGTTATCGAGTGTAGTGTGTCGAACTAGCTCACTTACTAACTCTTTTAGATATTGTCGAGTTGGGAACCTCTCTATAAATACCTAGAGATGAGTTCACTATAGCCCCCTAACGGATATACTTATTGTTCTGTTACTTAGAAAGGGATCGCTGGCGTGTAATGATGTTTTCAAATGTCAATAATATCATTATAACTTTTACAAGTATTCTATAGAGTTGTCTTCTGATTTCTGATAAATCGAGACTTGTATTACAAGTTAATTATTTGTTATATGGGTAATTGGGTATCGTTATAAACAATTCGTTGTAATCCTTTTTTTAACTTTATTATTATTCCAATACGTCTGTTTTTCATGTGTCTTTTCAGCTCGACTGTCGACTCCTTAAACTTTTCCATTCAATTATAGTTCGCATGACTTTGTCAATACATCTAATTTAAAATATATTATCGTTACATGTTTTTGGTCTTTTCCATTTTAATAGTGTAATTTTCCATTATATTGAAGACAACATGAAATTATTGTTCTACGTATATTTGGCTATATGCTATATCGTATTCTAAATATTTTTTCATAGGTAATTAAACTAAATATGTAATACATAAATATTCATACTATTCATGGAGAACGTTTTAAAAATGTGTTGTGTTTCATTAAAATCTCGTCATTATCCGGTCGGCGGGGCGCGGGCGGTGCGAGTAGTATCTTTCTTTGAGCACATACCGCCGCTCGTGGCATTTTTAAAGCGAAGGAATTCACATTATTCCGCTCAGTGTGCCCCTCTGTGTCTCCCCCCCCCCCTCCCTAATTGCGTGCGCCTACCGCCTCTAACTTATTGTTTTACAACGCTTTTGTTATTTTATGTAATTTTTATACGAAACCGTAAAACAATTATCGAACGAATTTTGTAAGGAAGGGTACGCTTTGACTGTATCTACTCTAGATGTGATATCGACGCCCTAGATAAGATAATGAATAGATAAGAAGTGAACCAAACTTTCAATGATTGCAGAATTAATTACTAAAGGGAAAATTAATAAGTTATCTTTAATTAATTAAACCAAGTATTACGAAAGTGGAGCCATTTGGCATTACCCTCCTTTGTCAGTATGAGGCGGAGTCGGTTAACGAGCTAGTGCTTACAAAGCGGTCCGGATTCATTGCGGGAAACAGGATTACGTACTAAATTAAATAAAGGCTCGGGAACGAAGGGAACATTCTTTCGCAACCATCTCCTGAACAAAGATTCTATGTAAAACATAATGAAACCTAGTTCCAGACGAAATATCTCTAGGTTATTCACGGTCTTCTTTATGTAAATAGTGGCAGTAAATACCAACAAGTAGGATGTTTAATATCAAGTTGTCCTTCATGAAAAAAGATCCTACAAAATTAAGCTAACATACAAGAAATATTTCATAGCCAATTTTCATCTCAACTTCACAAAATAATTAAAACATTGCCATATATTCGTCGTCCCCCAATCAATATCCAGAGCAAAAAGTGTAACGTGCAAACTATGCGTGTCCAAATTTACTAACTTTTCAAGGCTTCATAGCCCAGTCTGGTACAGTGAGGGAAAAAATTAAATAAGCAAAATGTAGAACGAGTGAGACAAGAGAGGGGGTGTCACAGCGAGTGTCCGCGCCCGAACTCAATTAGTGAACTAGTGAGGTAGCTCTCGAGTCTCGATCAGTGGCAGCCATTGATGGACTCACGCGCCAGGGGAGGAGCCAGGGGACACTCATTACAAGTTTGGACGGGTTGGATAAATGTTGATTATTTTGTTAGAACTTCTATTAATCATTTGATGTCCTTTTGCTATAAGTATATTGTCAAATGCTGCTAATTTTTTTATATGATATGTGACTCATTTTAGTGACATTATTTTCTTTGCGTGTCGACTTAGACTTGCCTTGCCCTCAATCGAATTAACAATACAATCGTCCGTATACGTGATTCCAAGATAGACAATTTTCATGTTGTCATGAATAAGTAGTTACGGTTATTATTAATCGTTCTAATATATGTTACCATTTAAAACTACCATCCTATATTCTACGACAAGTACCCACCCCGGTTATCTCGTGACTCCGATTCTGTCCTCGTATAATCTGGGTGACAGTATCTCCGCGCGGTCTCTCGACCGATTCCATTAACTGCCATTGTTTGTCTCACTCCGCGCAGATATTTGGAACTCGGACCGAACTTGCCGGGTCTATGATGAGAGTTTACTTTGCATTACAATGATAGTATTACAAAGATAATCGAATCTAATCGTATTGATTTTATAGATCGATAAATATCCTTACAAGAAAAATATAGGTAAAATATAAAACTTTTGGGACATGAGCAAAGGAAGTCATATAGCTGATAGCTCTCTTTAGACATTTGTTATTAAATTATACTAAAGAAATAGCGTAAATCTGTCTTCATTTTAATAAATAAATGTAACTAAAGCATGTCCAAAGCATGCATATAATTATTCAGGTAATGATTAAAAATTGTTCTAATAACGATACTCCCAAACCGCTGCCGGATCCATATTATTTAGTTATTACTCGGCTGGTAACGAGCGCCGCCCCGTATCAAGTACCGCGGCCGGGGGCTCCGCTCTCCACGGTAAACAAACCGGCTCCTACCATTTAACGAAGCTAATTTTCTTGCTCCATATTTAATTATTTTTTCAACGAACGTTTTTTTTCCCATTCTCACTCAGTTCATTCTATTATCTCCTTAATAGGATTACTGAAAATTATACTACAGGCTTCAGTTTTACGTTTTATTTTTTATTAATTAATTTAAAAGCAAGTGATTTTATTTATGTTTAGCGCTTAATTAAAATCTATGGAAAAGCGCCCGTTTATAAACCTGCTTAAGTCTTTCAAATATCCCAATGCAATGTGAGGAACGTTATATTTTTTTCTAAAGGATTCCCACTGCAGAAAGCATAATTACTATGTATTCATAAGAACACAGTACTAAAAACAACTCTATGCAGGAAAATAGAGTCTTACCGCCTTATTTTTGGCTCTACTCCTGAATTCATGAGCTTAATTTATTCATAACCGGAAAGGGTACTATTTTCATTCGCTTTTAGGCATATCATAGAGAGCTAGTTTATATATGATGTTGTTTTCTACTAGAAGTAAAGTTTCATAATCATTTCATCGCGTGATCTCAATCAATTTTTCATTCATTAAATTGACACATTTTCTATTGATGAAATTGTGTCAATGTAATGAAAAATGTTGCTCTTCCTGTAAGTGACATTTCACATTCGATTTCATCATAAAATTTCTATAAATAAACACTGCAATTATAACAACAGATAAATGATATAATTACGTCTCAAACGACCCGTTAATCGTATAATTGGGATTATTTAACAGCTGTCGCAGAACAATAGCGTGATGTAGTGATGTTATAAACACTTTATTGGGTGATGCAACCGTTTTTATAACTTGTCGTTTGTAGGAAGGAAAAGATAAGTTATGAATGTGAAAACTTAACTGAATGAAGGTGAAGGAAAACATCGTGAGGAAACCTGCACACACCTCCGAAGAAATTCTGAAGGTTGTGTGTGTGAAGTCGACCAACCCGCACTTGGCCTACGTGGTCGAATAAAGCATTTTTGCAAAATGTCCGGTAAATTTCATAATGTTCATATTTAATGAACGAGGTGTTTGTGTGGTGTAAAGTTTGACACAACACGCGGTACACAGGAACAACATTAACAAACTGGAGTTGGAGTACATTATTATGTTACATTGTAGTCGACCGTCAGGTCCAGAGATTCAACTCGTCCTGTAGAATATAATATGACTAAATATGCCCCGAGGAATTTCCCACTTTAATCCTAAAAGTGCATATTCTATTTGAAGTTTAAGCTATTAAAAGTTAAATTCATTCATTCATTCCCCATGATGTACAAAAGTATTAAATAATATGTTCCATTATACAATTAAATATCTCTCAAATGTTGTGACATTGACATGGTCAAATGTGACATATTTTCGAAAATTATATTTATTTCTATTACAATGGTGGGTTTATACCCAGAATACCAAAACTGTGTTTCGTCCGGTGTCTAATCCTACAGGACGCTCTCGGCCTATAAATCCCACTGTCCGGTTCGGCGTCTCCTGTAATTGCTTCTTGAAATAATCACCGGGATATACATACACACTCGGTACATGATCCACTCCGCGGGGAAAACGAGCGTACTGCCCTTAGACCTCACCACCCGCCATAACGCTACGGTGCACTTACTAACAGTTACATTAGTTTGAGGATAAATAATTAGTTTGTTTTATAGTTTACTATTCAATCATGGTACTATTTTTTGTTGACATAAATAACTTTCTTGTCTGATTTCGTTTTTGTTAATGCTTAAAACACTCCTTTGCCCCGGGTCATTTAAATATTATATTGGCGCCATTTGGTATACTAAATAGCAAAAAATAATAAAGCTTAGGGATGTAGAGAGCATTTTCATAACATATCAAACATTAATATAAATAAAGTAGCGTTATATTCCATATTGATATATGTAAATATTGTAAATATGAATATTGTAAAATTGTAAATATGATGATATTTTAACAATTTCGCAGCAACTTTTGAAGTAAAACTATTTTAAAACGGATTTAATCCGCGGTTATAGTTTTGTATTACACTTCTGATGTTACGGATTATAGAGCCACGTAAATCACGAAATTCAGTGGAATATAATTGAACCAATAAACATAACCGAATACTAAATCAGTAGTTAGTAACGTAGGTATAACCCAGTAGATCTGAACAGTTAATACGTCGGAGCATCAACTCGAGATCCACATAATCCGCACATTAAAAAGTCTATTAACAATGGAAAGGCACGAAACTTAATTAAATTAATGTGGAATGAAGTCTGGATGCGGGGGGTCATTGACCCGAGGTCATTAGTTAACCTGTTCAAGAGATGGGAGTCGTTATCGCGGGCTCTCTTAGAGCACTAGAGCTTCCTTGACTACCTGGACGGAACTAATTACAATAATACCAACAGGTAATAACAATTCACTTATCAAGATGAGCGGCTTTAAGAAGGTCAGCGATACAGATGGTAGGCAATCAAAACAATTGTTTCTGAATTGCTCTCTGCTACTTGAAGTTAGTAACGTTAAACAAAATCACTTAAATGGTATAATGACACGTAATAGAGAACGGTTTTATGAGGTGATCATCACATTGATACGTGTAGTCCTATCAAATATTATAAATGCGAATGTAACTCTGTCTGTCTGTCTGTTACCTTTTCACGGCTAAACTACCGAACCGATTGACTTGAAATTTAGTACAGGGGTAGCAGATGGTCCGGGAAAGAACATAGGATACTTTTTATCCCGAAATTCCCATGGGAACGGGAACTACGCGGGTGAAACCGCGGGGCGCTACTAGTAATCCATATATCGGGATTAAAACTATTTCTTATCAGTGTGCTGATGTCATCGATAGAGAGAGGTCTTAGCAACGCAGAGGGAATTTACAGGACGACACGACTACTACATGTATTTTTCCAAACCGGTTACACCAAACCAATTTATATAGCCATTGTATTGTTAAACTACGAGTATACTTTAAAGGAATTTTCCCGTAACTAGAATTTTCTAATTTCGCTTACATCAACTTTAAGACAGGTCTAATTACCCGTAACGACTGATGAATGATGTCAGTCAACAGAGACTGACGGCATGACGTGAGTAAAATGTTCAATAATAGTACAATGAATATGTCTTTTTCTTAGTAAATACCTCAAATATACTACGCTTCCCCGAGGCGATATATTGTAAACACGATGTACTCGTTGGTAGATGTGTCGGTATCGTGTTCCTAATTAAGCCGACATCAAGCTCTCCCCATCTGATTGGATACAAGCTGTTACGCGCCGCACGCCGTGTAATTATCGCTTATTAATTTGTGTATTATTATCTCGTATCTAATTTAAACGACATATTAATAATTCAAATGGATTTCTGAGTAATTGAGTTTAGTTTGGGGAGGGATTTGAAATGTTTGATTTAATACGCATAGTAACTAATATGAGACAAAAAGGTATGTGAGTGTGCTATTTGGTTAAAATACTATTTATTGTACTTTTTTAGACTTGGAAGAGGATAGTTTTTCGCTATAAGACCTTTTCAGTTAGGGTTCTTAGTGGGTATTGAAAAAAATACAGAGACTATTGTGCAATCTGTACGACCCACTCTTGTCACTGGGTGTCGGTCGTGTTGTGTGTCACTCGGTGTCATGTGGTGTCCCGATCCCGCGGTGTGGACGCACCTGCCGCACGTCGGTACATCGTAAAATAAACTGCATCGCGTACACTTTACGACTCAAAATTGCACTGCAATGCAGAACATCAGTGAATATTTTTTTGTATTTTGTTTTGAATATAGAATTGTTTCTAAGATGTTTGTAGCGCTCATTGTGCAATGTTTACAGAAGCTAGTCTGATTTTAAAATAGTCAGAGCTCGGTTCAACAGCAGAAAATAAAATACTTTCACTGAAACCCGAGTCACTAAATGTACTCAATTAAACCACAAATAAAATTGTAAGACCAAGTTATACAAAGGAGCACTTTATTCTTTTACGAAAATTGAAAGACATACAAATAAGAAATAATGAAAAAGGTAAACGAAACTAAGCGATGGAAAACATTAGATTGAAGAAAACTGGCTGTAATAATGTTGGCTGTAATAACACACATTAGGAATGTAATAACATCGTGTGATGCTAATTTATTAGGAGTGCGTCTGGCGAATAATGTCCGGCGCTCGGCAGACACGATCGCACCAGACACAGACAGGATCCAGTCTAGTACTCACTGGGCGTCTGGAGCGGCGACGAAAACAATATGGAAATGTGAATCGTCACTTGGATTAACAGAATAAACAAGATTTTTCTTTACCATTGATTGGTGCGAAGCTGTGTATGTAAACAAGTATAATATATTACAAAAATAAATATAGATGCAATAGAAATATACCAATAATAAATATGAGATGCAAACCTCTGCAACGCGCACTATTACCATCCGTACCCCGCTCACGTTCCGTTAACAAAATATTGTAATGTTTCACTATAAAATGTAATAGTGATTGGTTTCGCAGTCATTACAATATATTTTAAATGTCGGAAGTGTAGTTTCGAATCACAATGTGTGTGTAACGCCAGCGTTATGCCCGCGGACTTGCATTTATATTATTTATTTTGAACAATATTCGGAGCGCGCGGGGTCGATATCGCATCGCGCTGATATCCGCAGATTTACGATACGACATCGACGGTTATTGTACGAATTTTACAATTTCATGTGAATTCACCAAATAAAGTTACATAATGTTTCATACATACTAATGTATGTAAATATTTCATACAGACGTAAAATCCACTTCCGTTTGGAAGAGGGGAGTCACTCTTTCAGCCCAGTTACCCCCAAGTGAAACATACATTTTTCCAATTGTCAAATAAAGTTGAAGTCGGCCGATACAATTCCATCATATCGCGCTGCGCGGTGATCGTAAATGTTCCATGTGTGAGTTATGTGCCGGTTTTGTTGATATATGTAGCGAGGAATTAGTTTATTGGGCTCTTACAGTGTCACGTGACCCGGCTAATGCGAACATGCACACTCGTTAAATATCATTATTGAGTTTTATTCATTTGATGTTTATAAGTACTCACAGAACGTCTGTCATTTAGTGCGCGAGTTAAATCTAATGCAGAACGATTTGTTTTAATTATGGGTATTAAAGTAATTGGTGTCATAACTCATTTTTATAATATGATATAACTCATATCGTAACACACTTTGAGTAGAAGTGTTGTATCATTCTCATATCTCCGAGGAATGTTTAGTGCCGTATTAATAAATATTGAATGCAAGATA
The DNA here is from genome assembly GCA_958496195.1 of Timandra comae. NCBI lineage: Eukaryota > Metazoa > Arthropoda > Insecta > Lepidoptera > Geometridae > Timandra > Timandra comae. Next base: position 205,126 of record OY292358.1, read on the forward strand.
TAAATTGATTACTTTTACTGTTGAGTACATAAATAAATATCTTTGCAGGCGGTGGGCGGCGCGGGCGTCTTTTTTGCGGCACATAAAATGTATATTCAATTAGATGCGTTTAGAACAAAATATTTAGTTTAGAGATTTGATCGTGAATAACAGTTTATAAACGAAACTGGTCGACGCGCGGATCAATCTCCCTGTTTACTTTGGAATAGTTATTTTTGTGCGCGGGTGAACACACCGCGGGCAACTCTCTCATTGTACACTGTACTGTATGTACTGTACAGTGTGCTGTGAGGCACGTAGCATAATATACGGGTATTGTTGTACGATTACAATATTCAAATACATAATTTACATTTTATATTATCCTCTCGTATAACTAAGTACACATATTTCAACAAATCAGCATTTCAATTTGTCGTTTCGCATAACGTTACGTTATTAAATAACGTCTCGAGACAAAAGCTTTGAATATGTAACATTACATCGTGACGTTCAATCACTCAATGAGTGAAATGTTTAGCGTTGTGGAACATCCCCGCGTACAAATGGAATATTTTTGACGATTTCAATCCGACCGTGAGTTGTTTTTGTTTTATTTTTTATTCACTGGAGTGAAAAAATGTGTTCAATCGCTTTGTGCTCTACGGACGGGGACGCGTGTGACACAATGGTACACGGTGCCGCGAGTAGTACTGGCTGTGTGACGCGGCGCGGGCGTCGTGACACAATGCGACACGGAAACGCGGCGTGCGGTGCTGTGTGTGCACACACGTCGCAGTTTGTGATGAAATGCAAACAGTCCGGTTATTGTGTTCCTCGGGACGGGAGTACAACAAACGAACGCGGTTTAATATTGCTAACTTCACGTTTCATTGAATTCGATTGAGACGTTTAATTTGGACGAAATAACGATGTTTATTTTGATCGTTAATTGGTTGTTTGGTTTATACAGGTTAATTGCGTGAGTCAAAAGGGATTATAAGTATTTAGAAGTGGGAGAACAATCAACAACGCGGAGTGGGTTACTTAATTTGCTCGTAATTTAATAACAAGTCATCGAATTCGAAATGAGGGCTCGACAGAAATTAATAACAAGCGGTATTTTTAATATAAATTGTTTGAAAACTAAAGCCGGGCTGAGCGATATTTACTTGGTCGTAAAATTTCCATGAGCCGGTGATGTTATCTGGAGAACAAATTTAAAGTAGATGTATCACAATAGGGCATTGTGAGCCCGAGAGCACAATGGGCGACACACTCCTGGACCGCTATACACACGTCGCTACAGTTCAGATACGAAATTTATTAATATCGAACATTAAATGAAGTTAATTAAAAAGTTTTGGAGCCCTACGGGTCAAAAGAAACAATGAAGACAAAAAGAAAGATGGTCCGATGACATTGTAAAAACAGTGGAAACAAACTGGATGAGCATCGCTCGGGATAAACATTTATGGAAAATGATGGAGGAGGCTTTCTACCCTATAGGGGCCATACAATAATATATAAATATAAGTAAATTTAAGTTTTGAAATGTAAATTTAATTTAATTGTATGGATAAATAAAGCTATAATAATTAAAAAGTTATATACAGCACAAAATAATCTCGTGAACATACGCGTGTCTAATGCACGTTGCATCGCTCGGCTTAGAAACCAAATCCTGGAACTCTGGCGTTAGATAAGAACATCTTTCATTATATAAAAGAGAGTCGCTTCCCGTCTATCCCCGCTATTTTAAACCACGAATTAGATTTTTCATCAATTAATAGAGTATTTAAGGGGAATTTTGCTGAATGGTTATTTAAGGGGACAGAATAAAATCTTACGTGAGTGAAATCACAGGGCACAGCTAGTTAACAATAATAACATTTCATCACACAAACCTCTATAGTAGTATACCTCACATACATTGTATTCCATTGTCAACATTTTAATTTTGTCAATAACTACGTCAGTGTGTAGGTAGATCCCTCGCGATATCGACCGCTTAACATGAGAATGGTCTATTGTCATGTTAAGCGGTCGAATCGACTAGATCAAGACGGAGTATAATAAATATAGAGTCAACACCGGGACACTCGAGACACTACGCCCTTCTATGTACGAGACACTCGGACACTACGTCCCTAGAGCATTAAATTCGTCCGTTAATGAGTCGACACTCGGGACACTACGCTTTGTGTGTACGAGACACTACATCCCGAAGGTATTAGACACCGAGACACTACATCCCTAGAACATTAGACACTGGGACACTAGTGTCTGTGTACTCTACTAAATGGTTCCTTCACTCTAGTCGAGTGCTTGAATAACACTCTCACAGATATCATGAAGTTTAGAAGGTTGATGTTAGCGCTTATTTCGGGGATGTTGACATAGCTAAGTGCTTAATTCTGTGTGCCGACTCGTGTGTCCACAGGCGTGTCACTTGGTTACTTCAGGTTAAATTATCTCGGGGACTTTTCTTTGTCTATGTTTCGCTTTGACTTTGTATGAAATGCACATTAGACAAGCATTTTGTACTTTAAATTATGTTCAAATATCTGTGCTATGCTGTTTTATGGGTCTGTGACTGTGTGTCAGACCCCTGTTTTATGTGTGTGATTTTCGGATTTTCCTATGTGGTATACATAAGGATCATTTTTAATTCTATTCAAATCTACACCTACAACTTGCACCAATAAACTCTTCATAAACCTTTGTAATTTATCTGCTTTAAATTCTATTTTCTTTAAATATTGTTTTATTTAAGTTAATGAATCATATTATTGAAATTAGCACTCTCCCGTCCGTGTCACAAAACGCGACTTCTCAGAGGTTTCCAAAGTTTGTGGATTCTCAAAAAGCAATCGGAAGAATTCGTTTCTCTCCGGTGCCTTCGGTCTCGAAGTTATGGCGGGAAAATGTGGCTCGTTGAAATATTCGAAGACTCCATTACTTCATGAACAATGTATCGTTTCATAATACTTTCAGTTTGTTTAATGGAATATCATTAATATTTAAACAGTAACTTTCAATGTCCCCGCTGAAGAGAAGCTTTTGGATGTATCTATTTTAATAATATAATTTATTTTTAGAAGCGTGTCTTTCTAATACATACATAAATATGTATGACACAATTCTTTCCCACTTAAGAGTAGATACAACATTTCCGCAATGTGACCTCTCTCATTTAGGTCCTTTGTGCGTCTCACGATATTGTTTGTCTAGACTTTTGAGGGGTCTAACTGCCCGTAACGACTGTTGATGATGTTGATATGACAACAGGGATCGTGCCTTCTGAAGTAGGAAACGCCTATGAAACACTAACTAACAACATACTAGATGGAGGAGAATACTAACAAGGCCAAATAAAAGCCTGTATAAACATTGGGTTGCTTTGAGAGCCTTAATAGAATAAAATAATGCGTAGTTTAGTAGTTTAATATGTCAGTCGGGTCTTTTCATAAATATCATTTCGTCTTTCAAGTAACTGTAACTTATTCTACTTATAGAAGTAAATATTTACGGACACAACTAAATGAAGTAGCGGTAAAATGTTTGGTTTTATTTAGTTTATTATGTTTGTTTATACTTGAATCAGGGTCCGTGTAATGAAGGCAGTGTATCACGGACACATTATGATACAATATTTCACAGAGGTCCGTTTTCAATGACCATTTTTTCCGCCATTTTGCGTTAATTTCAATTTAACTTCCAGTCTCCCGGGGCTCCATTGTGCGACCTTTTTGTGAACACATTGTTTTGTATTTATTTACGTTAATATGGAAATGTATTGAATTATACTACCAAATTAACGAATTTAATTATTTTACGTTATTTTTACATTACAGCTTAAATAAATTTAATTATGTTATGCTTATTTTTAGAAAAAGGACAATCAAAATATAAAATGGAATTACATAAAATAGACAAACCGATAAATATGAAAACCTAACTTTACGACATTATAAACTAACATTGACATCGTGCCAGTACTTGACTACAATGTATAATCTTTGTAATCCGTTCGTGAGAAACTATCTTTAAATCTTTTTTATCGGCACTAAACTGCATTGTTGTGATATGGAGGTCGAGTGGGGAAACAATATGTCGGCCGGTGATGGGGAAGTGACGAGCAACATCTGGGACGGAAACAGCAGATACATTGATATGTTGTTTTATGGAGACTGTTGTTAATAGGTAGGAATATTCCGAAATTGTAATTTGTGGTTATTTATCAGCTTCGGAACGACTGAATAGAATTGTTTTTATTGTTCTCTTGTCAGGACTTGTGTAAGAGTTTTTTTTGGAAAATGTACAAAACGGCCGGTCGCCTTGAAAAGCAATTGCCTTTCCAAAAAAATTGGCGTAGTGAACAGAAATTAGTGCTTACAATAAATTTTGCTAAAGTAATCAAATTCACTTTCAATTATTAACAAAATAATATGTTATTAAAGCAATTCAATTACACTAGAGACTGTAACTACACTAATGAAATAATATTTATAAGTAACAATGGTAAGTCAAGTGGGGTGAGTCCAGTAGGGGGGTGATGTAGTGGGGTGGGGGGGGGGGGGTGAGTGACCGCTGACCTGTGGCCCACAGACGACAGTAACTAATGACAAGTCGCACCGTGCGGAGAGGCCTTAATGACGCCTTTGTTTTGTTACCATTGTACTGTTTTTAATACTTTTTGTTTGTTAAGCTCTGTCTTATCATGCAAATCATAACTCACTTTTATTAGATCACTCCATTTTATAAGAGAAAAGCTCTTTTTCCGTAATATCATCTCGGCCTATGGATGGAGCTGTATAAGTAGTCCTTTATTCATTTCCCTAAAGCCACCATTCAATTGATGAACATTGTGCTGGAGTTTTCCAATAGTTTATTTCGAAACTAAAGTTGACCGCATATTTACGGAAACTGACCCTGAGCTGCGTTTCCCATAGTTTTAATTTGATAAATGTTCTACCCAAATTATTTCTTTTTTACTTCAGGATATTATACTACCCTAGGCAATATCGGTTTTCGTTTTTCTACGTGGCTCTTCGTTTTAGATTCCACCTTGTGGAAAAACACCGCACGTTACCCCTTTTCTTAGCTTTCTTTGTGACCTTGAGTTTCTTTATAAGTCTGATAGATAGAGCCATATTTTATTCGCAATATTTTAATGTTCCTCCGTTAATTTATTAAAGGATATTTAGGTAAATTTGGTCGGATTCATCACAGTGTCAATATTTGGATTAATGCCGACTATTGTCCTATAAGTTCAACTGAATATTAGTTGTCTATTAATAGTGCCTGTCAGGTTTCACCAATAACTTCAGTATTTGAGTTGAAACTGAATTACACCGAAGCCGTCCCTCGTTTAGTTAAGTAGTTGTTACACGCTCTGATTGTATTACACCCCTATTTAACAGTTCATTACAGATATTATTATTGTATAATAGGCTTGAAATTTGGAATAAAATTACGTACCTGATTTTCTAAGAATATACTGAGAAGTCATGGATACTTTTTATTCTTTGCTCGATTCAATACTGTGTTTTAGTTTATATCGGGAAATAAGTAGAAGAACATGGTATTGTACGAGTAAAACCATAAAACAGAACTTGTGCCTCATAATCTAGACTTATATTGTTCCAACTAAGTCATTGCCATAATACAAATTGACTTATTAGGCCGTATTGAACCGGTTCTATGAAAAACTTGAGATTATAATTCGAAGTACTTCAGATATATGAGTAGGTAATTAATTAAATAATTCAAAATCTAATCCAATAAAATTACATTTCAACATAAATCGGATCATTGAAAGCTTTAATTAACATCAGAATTATACTTTGAAATGTGTTATATTGTGAAAATTAGTGTATGTTTTAGTATCGTGTCAAGTGAGTGTGAAAAGTCAATTTGTGAACCAGGTCAGGCGTGGAAGGAGTCTCCAACTGTCTCGTGTACAGACAGCGTCAGATGATGTCCCTTGGTTGGCATTACCAAAGTGAGCTTTACCAAGGGGGATAACTTTTATATGTAAATCGATCAATAATATCGAGAAATCGATAAGTCGGTGGTAGAATCAATTTTGACTTTCATAAGCCAAAGAGAATGTTGGTCGTTATCCTTCTTCTATGTTCATAAGTGCATCATTGAGAACATATGACTTTGACTTATGACGCTGACTGTACTACAATGATACCTATTCTCGTAATAATTCATAGGACGTGTGTGTTGAGGGAGGCGAGTGTTGTAATGCGGGACCGGGATTTATTACAATTGGAATTTGAAGAATTTGTGGAGCATGCTTTTGATTTCATGGAGAAGTTGTATGTACGGTGTATGTAAGGTCGCAATTATTGCTTAAGTATTATTTTATTGCACATAAAAATATCTTTACTTATACTAAGGGTTCAGTAACAAAAGTTTCAAGCCAAGGTTAGATAAATTATATTGTAATATTAATCATAAGAAAAAAGACTTGTTCAGTATTGTTAAAACGTGGTAATTTAGAAAATAATTTATACCTACTCTAAATATTTCTTTCTAGATACAGCCTCCTGTTTACTTGTGGCGGTGGAGAGCTGACGTCATATAAACTAGTCTGACTCCGAGCTGATATCAATTTGCGAGTACAGACGCTCAGAGATATTAAACATTTTTTGGGTGAATGTAAAAAGACCATCAACAAGTGGTTAATAAAGAAATGTTTGACGTGAATCACGTCTCCCACTGTGGGACGAGCGACGAGATACATCGACCCAAATGGGTACGAGGGAACATATTTATTAATAGTTACGATAAAATACCACTATATTACATATTATCTAATATGATATTTCGGTTATTAGATTTCTAGCTTTTTGTATTACCCTACTTATTATTTGTGTATCATACCAAAATATGTTTCTTACAAAACTATACAAGTATTACAAATGCGTCTTTTTTACCTGTGATAAAAATAAATGTATTTGAATTTGAATATAGTGGAATTTGTGGTAACAAGTCAAGGAGAACAGTCAAATAGTCCGTGAATACCGGGCTTGCAATCCGTTTCGCAACGTCCCGGCGTCTTCGGAAATACAAAAAGAAAATAACGCGTAAAATACAAGTTAAAAGAGGTTGGAAATAACATTTATTATATAAAAAACTTCTGGGAAAGTCTTAATTTGTACCCTCAATTCTTCTTCTTCAATATGTTTACCAAAAACAAAGTATCGAATATTAAATTCAAATGAAAACTATTTGTTTTTGTTGTTGTTCTAATTTGAGAGACAACTTTCTCAAGTATCTTTATAAGTTAAATAAAGTATCGGTTTATAAGACCACAGCGTAAATTAAAAAATAATGATTTAGATTCGACCCCAAGAAACTTACAATTGTCATAGAGCTTATGAATAACTTTCAGCAACAAAAGAATAAACTTTACAGCAATTGTACGTTCATTTTGTTAACAATTTGTGAATCGATCACCGATGTTAGGCTGCAAGTTAAAATCTCTTCTTTGCGTAGTCGCCTTGTAAAAGTCCTCGCGTGTGCAGGTGTAGGGACACGCACGGCAAGTTAAGAGATGTGCCATCATCTGAGGGGGAAATAGCAAATGGAAAAGTCTCTCTTATACCTAAATATCTTGTGACAAACATTACAGTATCACATAATTTTAATTACTTATATGTTGTAAGCAAGTTCGACGAACTGAACTTAGATATAATAAGATGGGTAACGATATATCATACTCAGTCGCTCCCTGTATCTCAAGTATGTTTGTAATATAACGCAAACCCGCGGGCTCTGATTACGATTCCCTATTAAATCCCTTGTTCATATCATGTTCAAATGTCGTACGAAGAGATTGTTCAAACTCAATAATATTTAAGAATATTAGACTATGTGTATGTATTGTATAGGTAGAATGAGGCAAAATTAACATAAAATATTAGGGTCTTCAAACTGTTCAATACGCTACTAAAAGTCCCGTCGAGAACTGAGTTCTCCAAACTATTGCGGTCACAGAGGCAGACCACGAAAATCTAAATCTACTCTGAATCTTTTCGTATACTAATATTATAAAGCGGAACAGTTTGTTTGTTTAGTTGAATGCGCTAATCTCAGGAAACTACTGGTTCGATTCAAAAAATATTTCAGTGTTAGATAGAGCAAGGAAGGAAATTTTATCCCCGTGTTCCCATGGGAACGGGAATCACGGGGTTAAAACCGCGAAGCAAAGTATATAATTTGTGTAAATATAGATACAAAACCTTGTCTATAACACTCAGGAAGATAATTGTATTAAACAATTTCGTTATTACAATATTATAAAATAGCTTTGAACTTTGGCGAACAGAAATAGATCCTCTCAACACAATACTTGATTAAAGTCAAATTGATTTCATTTGTTCAAAGATTCTCGACGCGATGAGACTTATTGTAAAACATTTTGTGGAACCACGATTAGTTGCCATCTAGTCGAGAGCCAGTTGAAGTTCTATTCAGACGTATTTATTTAATTATTATTGTATTATTTACTTGTTATGTTATATCCTAATTTAATTAGTTTAAATGTTATATGAAGTTGTATCCCCCTGAATAAAAATAGAAAAAATAAATCGTGTAGGATTTCGGGATAAAAAGTATTCTATTTTAATCCAGATATTATTCTATTGGTGTACTTATTGTCCGTATCTTTTCACTCATTTTTACGTGGTTGAGTAATACCTCAGTAATACAAACACGAACAATACACATCTAAAATACACGTACACATTTATAATAATAGTCGGATTCATTTTCTTTCTCTGCGTATCGACCAAATAAGTACGATATTCTAAAGAAAATCTCTATAATCTCGTCACGCGGCGTACAAAAGTGCCATTCAAAAGTGTACGTAGGTGTGTCTGTATGTCTCGGATTATGTAGGATTACTCGCGTCTCCTGATCCTACTGTGACACGACGATTTCAAATATTTATAGAATACTGATATTTAACTCAAATATCTAAAATAAACATGTTTTCAAAAGGAATTAAAGGTATAATGTTACCAAGCATTCATTAAATAACTACAAAAATATCTTACATCATTAATTTGTGGGAATATTTTCAGTAAGATTATTTCGCGTCTTATTTTCTAATTCACAACTTCAAAGATTTTTTAAGTAATCTCCCCAGTAAACGTCACTATAAACATACCAAAGGTTGAATAAATAAGAAGGAAGAGCAATGAATCTTATACCAAGTTAACGAGTATAAAAACCAGTGTTTAATTGAATCTTCCGTTGAACCTCCGACTACAGCTTGTTGACAAATAGCCTCTCTCAAGATGAGAGTCGAGCGTGGGGCGCGAGGCGCGGGGCGCGGCGGACGGCCGCTCCACCCTTTGACTCTAATTAAACTGTTCCTGCACACAAAACTGTTGCTTATCTAATATTTACCCGACTGATACAAAGTCAATATTTTATTACAACTTAACTTTCATTATTTTTCTTAGTGTTACATTATTTATTCTGAGATGTTCGAGAGTCTTTGATAAGAAGAAAATGTAAAGTAAACATTTGGTTGTTACTTATCTGAGGAGAATTTTGTGAAAGTTTGTTCCGAGTTGTGGGTGCGAGTGAGCGCGACAGGACGCGTGTGGTTTTGACGACAGTCACCACCAGCAGCATTAAAAAAAAAAAAAGTTATAATATTGAGTTTCGGTGTTTATTAATAGGCGAGATATTATCCAGTTTTACACAAAATTTTATCCAATAGGTCATGTGGGATCAAAGCTTATGCGCGTAGAAGCTCCAAATATATCGATACTAATATAAACCAAAATAACATATCGAATACTAATATGATCTGCTAATCAGAAGCAGTACTTAATAATTGTACTCATTCTCAGTCGTCTGATGGTCGTGTCGTAAAGGAGAATCTTGTTAATTTTTTACAATCCACTTCTAATAAAAGTAAGACACGATAACAGTTAAGACTATAAAGATAAGAATATGAAAATTCTCTTCTCTCAAGTACATATTCAATCTAAAGATGAATAATAAATTTTGGTTTTATCGTTATACTATAAACTAAGAGAGATTTATTAAAGATATATATTTTAAATATAAACGAATGACTCTCTTACTGAACAATTTCGAGATAAAGATCACCGGTCGTTAGTTCTGAAACTAAAAATTTGGTTGAAACAATTTGCTTTAAAATATCCATCGATCTTATCATCTCAGATTGAATTGGAGCTTTATGAGATAAAAGGTTATTTTATTTTTATATACTATTTTCTTTATAGTAACCTTATTAAAGATACCGCCGCGCCGCGGTAATTTGATGTACTACGACTACGTGTAAACAGTTCATAATAATATTTGAATCTTAATAAACAACAATAACGTAGAGTAACACGGTTGAAGGGCAGATATGATGTTATCGGCGAAGGAGGAACCAGCCGGCCGCTGTTTAAACTCATTATAAACTATAAATTAGTTAGCGAGCAGTGGACACTGATCGATGGTCGGGCGAGGGCCGGCCGCGCTCACACCGCGCGCGACCGGCCGGCCACCTCGCTACTCCTCCTCGGATAAACATCTCATTTGTATTATTTGCTGTCGGAATATAGCCGTGAATCATCTCACACGTAGGCGGCACAAAAATTGTAAACGTGCTGTTTAAACCGACAATTTATTACCAAACTTTAGGCATATTAGTTTAACGGATACATTTTAAACCGTCCAACGTAATGCTCGCGATGATTGCTGCGAATCGTTGTGTGCGAACACGTAAATGATAGATTATCCATAAAACTGTTAGTGCGGTAGTTAATCAATATTTGAGGCGTATTTATAGAAAAATAACCACAAAATTATCTACAGTGGAAAAGGTTAAACGAGTGTAATATTTTCTTTCAAACTAGCAGAATACATTGGTACATTGGACGCTTTATTGGTAAATTAGTGACGTCGATACAGATCGGTGTGATAGGGGGCCGACAAGTAATTAGGCGCAGTGAGGTTGTGAGACAATACAGATCGGCGGAGACGCATTGATTCGGCACAGTGCGGTCACGGGCAATCCATCTCCGATAGTCCCGCGGGCGCACGCCCACTGTTATAATTTGTGGCATGTTGATTGATCTATTTCCGATTTGCACACTTGAGACAGGTTTATTTACAAGGATATAGGTTTATTTAATACGGATAAACACTTAAGTTATAAACATTATATTTTGTCCCTAGTCATTTTCATTAATTAGTTGTAGCCCCTCGACTTATTTTTTCTGAGCGTATGCCAACGTCGTGATTACTAACTGCGTGCCAAATTTTAGAGCAATACTTTAAGTCGTCTGAACTGTGTGTGGATAGATCAGTTAGTTAGTAACAGTTGCTTTAGTATGTAGTACGACACTACCTATACGGATATTTTGCTAAAATAAATATGCTAACTTTTACCCTTATATAAATACTACTCTTCACAAGCTTATTCGCGTTCTTTAGAAATATCGGGTAAAACGTATCCCATGTCACTCTGGAGCCCTCCATTCACTCGTCCATTGTGCCGAATTATTCAAATCATTGCTCTCGAGCTCCTTAAATCACACGAAAAGGAAGTTGATTCTTGACTCCGTTATGACAGAACTAGCAAACCAATGAACATGTTTTCATGTTTATAGTTATTCATTGGATAATAAATAAATTGTGCATTAGGTGAGAGAGCGCAGAACAAACGTTATTCTCAAGAATTATCTACTAACTAAGATGGTATATAATTTTGTTTATAAAACTGAGTGAATTTGACTATTTTTAGTTGGTAAACAAGAGCCGAATATAAAGTTAAAATAACAATAGATCGCTGGCCAAACCACCGCGCACCGCCCGCCGTCCACACGATGCCTACAGTACAGTATACCGCACACAGAGGTTACCTACTTCTCTTTGTTCAGATATAATTAGTTAACTATTTCAAACGGTATGTTTCAGTTTCAACTTGAAAATAAATAGAAAATTATTAAAGTTCTCTGCAGTCTTTTGAATGTTGTTTGCAGTTTTATAATTTGTTCGTATTAAAATAAAATGTATCTTTTATAAAGTGATTTCACAAACAGTTGTTTCAGTTATCTATATTAATATTATAAAGCTGAAGAGTGTGTTTGTGTGAAAGCTAATTTCTTATTTTAGAAACTACTTATATTTATTTCAATCAAAGATAGTTCTTTTCGCGAGGAAGGCTAAAGGCTATAATTATATAATCACGCTAAGAGCGAAGGTGGTCGCGGGGCACATCTAGTTTAATATACAACTGTTCACATTTCTGCTGCTGAATGTTATTAATTATGAACGTTGAAATGAGCGACCGCGGCGCTCCCCTGGTGTAATATGGTGGAGGTCCAACTTTTGTGTATTTGTTAATCGTGTGTTCGACGCGCACTTTGCACAACAATCGCGTATAATGCGGGCGTTGCGAGGCGTGCGCGCCTCCAGGGAAATCCAGTCCATTCTGTTTGTCGAGTCGCGAACTATTGCGATCATAACGCGACACCTTCCACAACGGATTCCAATCTGACGGCGAGTTGGACAAGATTCTAGATCTACATTTGATTGTTATGTTTATTTGATGAACTGGTTGGTGATAAAGCATTTATTTGGTTGTAAATATACGAGTATCTATGGAGAACCTCGAGTAATTAAATTGAGTTAAACAGTTATATGGAAAATATCTTGAAAGTAGTGGTAAAGTATCACTGTGATTATCTAAGTTCGAACAAGGCTCGTAAAGACTCTTTTCTCCTTCCTCCTTCTAATGTCCTGTTATTAAAAGGCCCGCAAAATGCCCGCAAAGCAATTATTGTGATTCTTCTGTTACAAACTTACTCTCAGTGTGACAATTGTAGAATACTGTAAAGTTTCGGCTAAATGTAAACACATCTCGTTAAGTAATTGTTAGTGCGACAATAAACAGAAGCAATTATATTTGGGAGCAGTGACGTCACTGTATGGTGATCAGGTTATATCACAAACGTAAGTAATTGACGAGTTGTCGACGGCCACATCGCATTAATAATGTGCCAACGAGTCGCAAATTATACCAACTAATGAGGTATTGTTTATTTCAAATACAACACATTTGATTTAAAAATGATCAGAGGTTGAGCGCATTACAAAAGTGCTACAGAATTCAATAAGCAATTGTCAATACGACATTATTTAAATAAGGTTGACTACTGCAACCATTTTCCGATTTCCCTCAATAGATACATAGTTGTGAGCTTACGGTCGTTTGTGGTAAAGCAGGCAGCGTCGCGGGCCGGCACTAATCTACCAGAAACGTCCGCAAAAGGGACGGATCGAGGGAATCCGGACCATTACCCTCAGGGCATTCACTCTACCTGCTCACATATTCACATCCTAATGCACGACGGAATAAGGTCACTTTTACATTGAATTGAACTCCGGTTTACTGGTTTTCGGATTTGATCACAATTAGATGGGAATTGCGTTTATTACTATCTTTATTGCTCGTTTGTTTACGTCACACATTACAAGTTGGACTGCCGAGACACGTTCTGAGTCATCAGCCATTTTGATTATGGTGAAAATGGTATTTCTCAATAAGAATATATCTTAGAAAAACCTTTATAGAGACCACAATATTTATTCTAAATAAATATTTATTGAAATAATCAACGTTTTTTATAAGCTTATTAGCAATATTGGTCGCACATTTCTAGTAGTCTTGTAAACCCCTCCAATTAAGCTAAGTATCACTAAGTACGCTCGTGTCTGGAGTGGGTTCAAGTCAATAGTGCAATGGGCATGCCGACCCGACGCCTTATATTGCCAATAAATAACACGCAACACACAACAATAAGACTTTTAATGTATTTATCGACAATTGTATTTGGATTTAACTCTGTTATTCGTTAAGTTATGTATTTACTAGCAGCGCCCCGCGGTTTCACTCGCGTAGTTCCATTCCCGTGGGAATACAGGGATACTATAGCCTATGTCATTCGCTGACAATATAGCTTCCCATTAGTGAAAGAATTTTTGAAATCGGTTCTGTAGATACCGATATTACCCCTTACAATTTAACAATCACATAAACTTCACTTCTTTATAATATTAGTATAGATTAATTTTGGTATTCAGTTTAAAGTACCTTATTATCCTACACCTACTTGACCCGGTTTTGCCAATAACTATCGATTTATATCATTACACGTAGACACGGAACTCGAGGGTCCCTGGCGGTGGGAGCGATCAAAACTCGTTCCCGTAAAACCGTCCGTTGTTGTTTAAGCAAAACTTCACTAAGTCACGTCGGAAAGTTTTATCGAAAAATTCGGTGTGTCCCCCGCGACCGCGGGAACAATGTTCAACAATCCCACGGGACGCGCTCCGACGGCCAACAAATGATCATACACTTCAATAAGTACACACATTGTTGTACACTGTTTTAGAATTCTGTTGTAATTTGTTTTGGGAAAATTTGAGGTAGGTATTTGATTTGTGTGGACAATCTGTATTACGTCAGGCCTGGTTTGCTGCCATGCGTCTCCGCCTACTTGCACTTTAGGTGTTGATGGTGGTGTGGTGCCCCATCTTTATAGTTTCGAAGTATAAACTCTACATGTTATTTCCACATGATATCTTCTGGAGATCAATTGCAATCTATAGCAAATGAGACTACTACAACAAAAAATGTTAACAATAGCATCTAGCAACGTAGAACTGCAATTTAAAGGAAAATGCGATAGAACGTTTGATCGTATGAGTAATTTAGACGAACAGACTACATACAGTTTCAAGTGGTTAACAACATAATCTAGTTGAGTGGCCAATTTGGAGAGTAGCTGTGCTCAATAACATCTAAGTTTATAGCTAGTACTCCCAACAACCCGACATTACGAGTACCTACGCTAATACGTTAGCATGCTACGGAAACACTTTGCATTACATACACATCTATCGTCTCCGAGGAGTGATTACAACGTATATTTTGTAATACCACTTAGATTATTTTCGAACATATATTTTAGACCTAAGTAGTTACTCCAATTCTTGTTGGTGCAGAGGACAGAGTCATTCAATGTTTCTTCGTGATTGATTTTGGTCACGACCCCCGAGAACTTAGTTTTAGTTGTTTGCCTAAGTAATTAATAAATTATTTTGCTTGTGTAAGCGCGATTACATTTTCTGCTAATGGTTATGTCGACTTTTAATATGTATTTAGTATAACTTCGATTAGTTTTAAATGATCGGTCAGTTTATTTGTCACTGTTAATCTATAAAAGTACTACGACTATATAAACCCCCATGCTTTGCTCCTTCACCAAGTCAACATGTCCACCCATTATCTTTATTACCAACGAAATTATCACACATCGCAATCAAGCCAATATAATCCCTAACAAGATACGGTAAAGACTAATATCCTTAACCACTTCCATGCACCTGCACTTTAATATCACCACGTTACGAGGTGCATAAACAGTAATGAGGTCTCTTATTGAAATGTATATTTATTTTTGTGTACATTGCGCGCTGCATTAAGAACTGTGGGTGTTAATACGTTTATAGCCGACAGTGTATTTGGAAAGAATGTTATCGCTGGATGAAGATATCGTTTATTTCCCAACATTCGATCTATCTATGATCTTGCTTGTCGAAGGATACAAAACTTATTTTTGACGGTAAAATTAGAGTTTTGGTACCGATCAAATATTGGGAATGGCCGTTAAAGGCAAATAATTTTTGAAAAATGCATTCAAAATTTTCGCCACAGCCAGGACTTGAACCCGGAACCATGCTGAACCGTAGCACCGCTCTTTCCAATTGAGCTACCATGGAATTAATGCATTTTTCAAAAATCCTAAAAAGTTGTGTAAATACATTATAAAAAAAAATCTATTAAAGGTAAATAATTTCCAGCACCTATAAAGTAAAGAGCGATATTTCCTGGTATATTGGAGTCTGTAGAGACATTTCTCGCTATAGGCACAAAGCTTTTGTGGCTGTGGGTCGCACGGTTCCTCGGTCCGTGTCCACGGCCGGCCACAATATGGTGACAGATGGCGATCGTAGTTCCGCACCGACCAATTGTATCCATCCACTGCAATATTCACAAATATTG
The DNA here is from genome assembly GCA_958496195.1 of Timandra comae. Taxonomy (NCBI): domain Eukaryota; kingdom Metazoa; phylum Arthropoda; class Insecta; order Lepidoptera; family Geometridae; genus Timandra; species Timandra comae. The sequence continues at coordinate 221,225 of OY292358.1, forward strand.
GGTCTCTCTCGGCCTCCAATTTTGGGTATTTCTAGTTGGAATTATTTGTTCTAAAGCCTTCGTGCAATCTGTGTATACTGTGGCTTCGGGAATTTCATGATGTGATTCTACGATATAGCTTGGGCATTATACAACCACTCCTATTATTTCATAATGTAGTGGCCATATCCTAGAATTGCCTACCTAAAGCTCAAGAATTTCATAAAGTAAGTAATTGTATATACGATTGGTCATGACATATTACAATTACCTAATTAATAAGTCTATTGACATTATACCAAATGAAATTATGAATAGTCGAGAAACAAAGAATAGGTTTCAATTTTCATTATTTCCACTCGCCCCCATTACGCTTACTGTTAGATTTATTAATGGAAGTCCACAAAGAGTTGGCGATTTAATCTAAAATTTCAATATTTAATCTTGATGGAAGAGTTAAAAAATATTTAAAATGTAATTGTTTGAATGTTTTTTGATGTGTGGCTTTTTGTAAGACTCTCTGAGTAGTACCTAAGGGGAACATTTTTATTTTGGTGATGCTATTAATTTATGTTATCACACGCTCGAGTTAAAATAATACGAAACTAGACAGAAAAATAAAACTTAATACCGATAGAATTGAACATCGCAAATACCCGACAATAAATATCACGTATCGTTGCTCTTTCAAGCGGGAAATTTAAATATTGCCGTTGTCATACATTGTCCCGACTCCCCACATTCGCTCGAACATTGTAATATAATTTTAAAATGTGTCAAATGGAATGTTGAAAGGTGTGACATGTCGCTTTACCATGTTTCCTTCACCTATTTGGAGGGAGGGAAGTTGTGTGTTTATGCTCCTGTATTTTAAAAGGTAACTGTAACTGACAGACTGAGTGATCTTTCAAAATGTACTGATAAAACCACTGACCAAATTGCGCTGTTTGGCTAGTATATAAAGACAGTTGCTACGACGTAGGCATCCACTATGAGAGAAAAAAGTTGAAAAAAAAACTCGGGTAAATCTGCGAGGGACGACTAGTATTATATGAACTAGTCACGTGGCAGCGATCATCAGCCATCAGGGATAGTAGCGAGAGTCTCCTCTCTTATTGCACAAGTTCGGTGTAAAATGGTCGCTTTAAAAATAGATAAAACGTATAACTAAGTTTTATTGGAGACCTCACTGAATATTGTACGCTTATTTCGGTGACATTGGTTGTTCAGATCGTGGATCTTTTAACATTTCTACAAACTTTGTAATTAGATATATTTATTTATCAAAGTAAAACTATCATCCTAATTAATGATAGCAATACGATTTTAATATTAATTTATTAAATATTATCAAAGCACTACCATTTTAATTAAATAAAACTTTATATTCGATTATTCTAAAAATGTTTTCAAATACCTACTTAAATAGTTTTGTAAAAGTTAAGTTGTTATCAAAAGGTTTCGGATTTGTTCGAATAAAATACGGTCCGTTACGGGCAACTGATTTTTTTCAGGTAACTTACTTCTGTCTGAGCTTTTAAGGGTTAAACCGTTGCACGAAATAATATAAAACAGCTCAAAAAATAGTTGTATAATTTATTTTTCCATCTTAGAGTCGATTGTCGGATGAATTTAATGAATGGATTTAATTTGAGATGGATCTGAAACTGGTAGTGATTTGTGCTAAATTCCTTATTCGTAAATAGGGATGGTATTGTTGAATAAATACGAGTAATAGGCCCAGAGCCGGCGCGGGCGGCGTGTGGCGGGCCGTGAGATTGATGGATGTGTTCGTTACGGCTCACTGGCTAATCTTAGTAGGAAACGAGTCGATCGCACGCGCCCACCGCCCCGCAACTCAACCGAATAAACAATAAATGTTTATGAAAACAGTTTATTTATTTGGAGTAAACAAATGTTACCAAATAAAAGGTTATAATGCTCGCAGTAACAACGTTTAACGGTCTAGTTAAAGTTTAACAAAATATCTGAACGTCATCAATCTTAATAAACATGTAAACTAAATGTGTCAAGTAATTACGGACTCTTAAAATAAAATATATAGAAAATTAGAAGACTATTAGAAAATTCAATTTCCTAAAAACTTCTTTAGGAGTCAAACAATGCAAACACAGCAGATATTCAATAAGAGACGTCAAACGAGACAAGTGTCGCCAATATTTGCTTACGTTGCATGTGCACATTATCCCACAGGCACCACGATTCGCACTCTAACCTCTCAGCTATAAGGCTTATATTGCCTTGTCTAGTTCTCAGACCGGCGAGCGAAGAAAATTTAACTTTATTAAGACAGTGATAGAGTATGTTTTGTGTCGCAATATTGTTATTCAAAGCATGAAGGAATGGTATTTGAAAGAAAATGTTTTAAGGTCTGATAACAGCAGTGTTAAACGTCTAGGATATCTCGGGGGTCGACGACTTTTAAATACAACATAGAATTCGCAGCTTTTATGATATTTTTACTATTTTGTCGACCGACATGTTTACATTTTATGGAGGTATTATAGTGCCGGAATAAACTCTAGGCCAAACTAGTTATTCTGAAAGCTTTTTTCTATGCAAAGCATTTTCTTGCCTGCCTACATATTTCTGTATTTGTCTTACAGCTTGATTTGCTCAGCATTTTGTCGTTATCTTTGACCTTATTCCGCCGTCCCCGGTAAATCATGAGAGGTATAATTTTGTTAACAATATATAAGACACGTACATAATACGTCCATATTGGCGTCTGTACCCGAATGCACGCGAGTATAACGCTGTTACCGCGTGTCACTCCACAAGTGGTAATTCCATCAATACTCGTCATGTCTCGTCAGTTCACAATGCTGACACTCACATTATTGGATGGATTTTTGTTCACATACAACAATCAAAGTTGATCGTGTGGGCACACAAAATTGCGTTTTCATTTAAGATTTTTGGGCTTCTATATTGTTATATGATCAACTAGTTATAGACAGCCTCTGGTTACAAAAGATGTGTGATTATTTTCAACGTCAGTCTCACAACAACCGCGGTCACATGATCATTGTCTAACACAAATACCTAACTAATCCATCTATGAACGTTTCCCGAGCGATACAAATGCATTGTTTCCCCGCACGTTACATCTGTAAATAAATATTATCTAAGGAATGTATCGCGCACGCAGTTCGCGAGTATCTATGCAAATGTAAACAGATAGTATTGTAGGTTTGTTTGTCTAATGCCAACACTATTGTTAACACCCAGTTTTACACGGTGACTGTATAATTAATGTGTTTACCCGCGGCGTCGGCACACGTGAGCGGCGATAGATACGAGAAGTGAACGGTTACATGTGCTTTGAGTGTTGTTAGAGGAACGTGGTGGTTGATGGTGATCGCCGTATCGCTCGGGCACACTTCACAACCGGATTATAAAACCTAATGTTGTCGAGACTAACAGTGAATATAATATAACCGTCAAAGTAACGAGATTCATCCCGTTGTACCCCAAACGAAATTGCTTATCCGATGTAGGTAAGTGTTCACAAAATTCAGCCAATTTAACTCCCAATATTGGCGTATTTTCCTGTAAAATCAGCACGAATTTCCGTTGTATTACGGTTTATTTTGATGTTTTATCTCAATTCATCTTAATAAAAATAATAATTGTTGAGTTTAGGGCCGTCGAGTAAACATTTTCCTTATGATCGTAATGTATAGGCGGGTGTCGGCACCTCATCTCGGGCGATAAAATCACAAAACACGGTGCGATTCATCATAATGTTTTAGCACTTAGCCTCGCGCGCCATGAATACAATTATTCAAATCGAACAAGGCAGTGAGCGCGCCTCCGCCTTCCGACCGACGCCGACGCGCTCTTTAACGGGTGGGAAATTTACTTTCTTTCATCATTGGTATGAATCATTTAGTGCTATTACACGAAAATTACAAGGAAATTACCTTACAGATTTTCGTAATAACTTTATTTTGTTTTTTTACAATTATTGTTTAATTTTTATACGAAATAAAACTCGGCTCATCCCACATAAACACAATAACGTTAGAAGGTTACATTTATAATAATCAAAATAAGGAGAGTGCTTCCGAGATTGAGTAATGAAACCATTATTATGTACATTTTTACCAAATCACGACAAACAAGTGTGTACTCGTACGAATATGTGTACGTTTTATTAGGAGTAAACCGCTCCCAGAAAATTGAATATTTTTTATGAGCATATTTGTATTTTATGTCGGTTTTGATTCAGCTCCCGTGACGGGCGCCTCCCGACTCCTCGCGATGACGTCACGGGAACACACGAGGAAAATAAACGTAATAGGTAAATGGGGAAATGGAATGATCACTGACACCCGACACACAATTGGCTCGGCCGCTGTTCTTGAAGATTGGAAGGTTACACTTCGGTGAACGAGTGATTAAGATAAATGCATTGGCGTGAATGATACTTATTATATTCAATTTGAGTTTAATCCAAATCTAATATACTTAATCAAATTAAAACTCTTTACTACGTTTGTATAATAAACATTAATACGCAACTAATTAACGTTTGTAAACAATGATAAATTTAATACTGGACCATATATTATGACACTTAAGCTTTATGTCAACATTCGTGTAGATACTACAGTATGTTCGCGGAAATACTTAGGTACTTATAATGTTTATGTACCTACTTATTACTGTATAATGATAATTTAGAGAGTACTTCATGTGTATTAACTCTTTAGAGGAATTACACGTTAACGATTCTCCGCTGAATTCTGCGATTCAATATTAATTTTATCTTGGATAATTGTTGTAGGTACTACGATATTGTTATACGGATATAAAATTTTCCCCTCAACTGCGATATGATCTTAGGACCTTGCCAAACCATATATGTGAAAGAAAGATAAGAATAAGTGTGTGAAAAGTTATAAAAACTATCTTAGTACTTAGATTGTGATTATATAAAGAGATAAATGTGTTAGTTACCCGATCTGCGTGTGTAATGCCAAGTAAATATGAATCAGTAACCTCCCGGTAAACACTGAGATCACCAACTGTTACCGCGCTCTGTGGTCGTACTATTTGTTCACATAAATCTGTTCTTGTTTCAGATCTCTCCAAGATGTTTCAACTTTCGTCTGTGTTCACTACGTAAGTACATTTAAGACTTTAGTACAAATAATTTTGTGACTATTTGTTAATACCTTATTACGACGGGATAAGTTATGTTATATTTGATGTTTACCGTTTTATTAACGACAGTTTGCCAACACATTTATACGTCAAGAAATAAACCGAAACGACCGCCATTGTGCGATATCTCATCTAAATCATAACAATCGCGTCACCGTCCGCGTCTCACAATAAACTAAGTTTCCGATGATCCCGTATAAACCAGTTTAGTGCGACATTACGCGCCGTCCGCCCTCACACAAAGCTGTTGAATTCGGCCAAATTCGTAATAAATACCGAGTAATAGGCTGTTACAGGGGGCTGATGAACAAACGGCGCCCGCGCGACACTTCCCTGGACTTGCTTGCAGATATAAAGAGTTCGTTAACGACAACACTCCACTGAGTCAGCGAGCTGTTAAAGAAGCGAACGCGCTGAATACCGGATCAGTGTTTAGGTGTAGCTGTAGAGTACTGTAGTGTAGGGACGCCAGTCTCGAGCCTCGAGCTCGGTCTGTAACACAACAAAACGTTCATTTCTTTGTGTTGCCGAGAGGCGGGACGTTAGCGTGATTTCACAAAGTAACAAAGCTCTAAGAGAAAATAATATAAAAAGTAAAAATGAAAATCTGAGATTGTGGAGGAAGTATCGAAGATGACAATAAGAGGATCTCCCGGCGATATATTTTGATAACGAGTCGCTCCACTCTCTTATTCTTTCGGTAATAACAAAACGAGATCTCGTTGCCATTGGACTGAAATGAATCGGCCCGAATGTATTACGTTTCACTCTCATTGTGCGTCTCTCACGTAAATAAATCATTTAGTCACGCTGCCGGTAGTAACTGTTCAATTGCTAACTATTATGATGTTCGTAATGTAATAAAAGCTTTTTACAGCGAGTTTTATCTTGTCTTCACAGTTTCTTATGATTTGTTAATACATTTTTGCATAGAATAAGACAAAATCGCTTCCCGCCGTCTCCGATAGTTAATCTAAATAATGTGTAGGTCCGTATTCGATACGTTTGTTGATAATAAGCTATTTGTTACTTATAGAGTAGATAATTATATTCTTAGTTTTCCTCGGAATAAGTATTAATAAAGACAAATCCACAAACTGCTAGAAAATATAGTAATCTATTTAATAAACCCAAACTAAATTAAAATTTGAATCGTAAATGATGTTTAAAATGTAAACCACACCATTGTCCGTGGTAGTGATAATATTCATGAAGGATTACTGTTTAACCCTTCATCCCGCCACCGGATCACTATCATTGTAGTTCTCATAACAACATCACGGGATTGAATATATTAAGAGTATTAAATTATACTAAGTAGTTATTCATATTGTTATATTAATATAAGATTTATTGTTATGAATGTGATGACTACGCCTATTATTTTTTCTCGCTATAGTAATCGAAGAATAGAATAGAAGGTACAATAGTGATTGTACCTTCTATTACATTATGTCTTTGTTACGTTTCACTAAACGTTAGATAATTTTATGCTTAAATTGCACTATTAGGAGGAAATCAAGACATGTAAATAAAACTATATGATTACCTAATTCATCATTAAATTCAAGATATACGAAACATAGATTGAAGAAACGTGCAATAATATCTTGTAGTTATTTAATAACATAACGATTACAATGACAATACTGTGTTATCACAAATTAGATACATGTTCGCCCCTCCCCCTCCTTCCATCCCCCCTATAATAACATCATCTCAGTACGTACCTGTACAACACGTGAACCAATAACCGTAAAACGAAAGCGCAGTAATATTACAAATAAATACTAAACACATTTATACTTTAACACTGTTTCTCAAACTTTTGTAGTAAAGGTTAAGTATTAAATGTTCTATGTTTACGTTTTATAAAAATCTGGACGAAAAATAAGTGGCGAAATGGTACATATTGACCAAATTGCATCCCTTTTTGCTTCTGAATATTGTATTATAATATTTTCTTTTCTGATTGAATCTGAAGTACCGAGGTTGAGCACCGTTGGCTAAGAGTCGTACATACAGACGTACGTACACATTCAGATTGAATGTCCCGTTAAATATTCACCGCGTGTGCACAACTCAGGCTCGGATTGGAATCGTTCTGTAACGGTCGCGCTCCATCTTCACAGATTTCAATTTGCTACCACTTTAATATGTAAAGAATTTCATATCATGTTTAATGCGTTTAATGGAAAATGAGATGTTTCACTCGAAATGAACGAGGTCGGTTTGCAGATGAATGTTTTACTCGGTACATATTATTCTTTTATTATTACGTTGATATAAGAAAATTAAAAAAGATGTGTCTAATGTAGCGTTTTAAAGGATGACAAAAAAGAATGGAAAAGTACACCCTTTGTTTTGATTCAGTGAACAAACAAAACTATAAAAGGCTCATTAATTGTTAATCAATCAAAGTTTCACAAACAAATGTTAATGTAAATAGTGCGCGGTGCTGGGCGCGCGCCAACCGTTTAGTTTTTAAATCGTTTAGTTTGTCGTTGGAGCGAACTATTTGTCACACTGGCGCACCATGACGGACTGACTCCTTAAACACGGGAGACTCTGATTGATTGCAAATGTTTATAATTGTATTCGGGTCAACCTAATGAACGGCCCCGCAGTCTCTGGAATACAATCCAATGAATTCTTGTAACGACTCGTTTAGACGTTTATTTAATATTTGTCCTTTAAAACGTATTACGTTCTCGTTTATTGTACGAAATATAAAATAAATTCATATTTTGCATCCAATTTGAGTGGAAAGACCCGCGATTTAATATCTTCAATCCGTCTCCGTCTCGGGCCCGACTCGACTCGACTCGAGTGGCACAAAGGAGCGCGCTGTGCTTTTGGTTACAATACGTACACATGTGTATCTCGGTTTATTGCCTTTCGACTTGAACCTCGCGATATAATCTACAATTCTAGGACTCGAACGCTCTTATTACGCTCTGCATTGCAAACGGCGCGGCCAACTCGACTCCAATCTTTAAATTTTTGCGCCAAAGAAACGAGATTACGATTACGAGGAATACAAATCACTCGAGTTAGTGGAGCCGTTTCAGATTATTTGAGGACCTCTGTCTGATTTCTTTTAAAGATTAGGTCTCCTTCATTTATATTCAAATTAAAAAGATAATGCGTTAAGATGTTCTAGGAGCCGTAGCGCATTCATAAAAAACCTTGATTACTAAGTGCGACATAAAAAAGTCACAACGTAATTAATTTACGCCAGCTCTAAGAATTTTGGGCTGAACTATAAATCTGCTTTTGCTGAAATATTTGTCCTGAGTGAGGGACAAACCGAAGCCGTCTTGCGGTTAATGGCTCCGCCGCGGTCCCCTTCGATGGTAGATACGTGTATAGGTAATAGGCGCCGAGATTTAGGCCGTAGTACGTACGAGCATATTATATTGTACCTCAGCAGAAATATAATTTTGTACCGTGAAATTGTATTTTTGTGTTGGTATAAAAGATTTATTAATAACGGTGAGATTTAGGAAGCAAATTATGTTCCAATCTAATAATAAAACGATTTAATCATCTTGTCAGTCGCTATTCTTGAATATTTTGAACTGTCGACCTTTGAACTGTGATACAATCAGTATTACGTGAACAACAATGGAATTTAAAGTTATGTAAATAAGTTCTATTCGTGCCACAATGCAGACTGAGATCTGATCTCGTGCGTCATGTCATCAATACCAATAGGTATCCGTAAATCAATGTGGAGCAGATGAGCCGCACGCCATCGCTAACAACCGGCGACGACTGATTTAATACTTGTTTTCATATTAATGGTATTTCAAACTGTAATGTTTCCGTGATGATTGTGTCCGCAAACAATCGAGATTGTACGTAACAAACTAGGTATTAGGAACTCTTGTTATGTTGCCAAAGAGTGCGAACGACGCATCTATAGTTTGGTAGATATACCAAAGTTTACAAAATATGGTCATTTTTAAAAGAAATCTCCTATACATATGTATACTTAGATTTAAATCGACAACTAGTATTTTATATTGTTTGAATGTATGTACTCGTAAGTGGTCAGTTTTCCACAATTAGACTTCTCTAATTTGGGTTCTTTATGCGTCCTTCGATACTTTTTGAGGGCTTTTGATTGGAATATAAAATATCATAACCGTCTTTACAAATACCGATAGGTACATTTGTAGTCCGATGTGTGTGTGAATAGGTTTTATGGTCCGCTAAGTGGCCGCACAAGGATTTTCTAAAGCAATAATTTTATGATCACACTTTTATGATTCTTTAGTTTTATAACCACATCAAATTTAAATGGAATTTTATATGGCGGGTCACTTATGAGAATAGGTTTTTTTAAAGATAAATAAATACATTTGCTAATTATTGTCAAACGCGACGCAATTCGTAAAATGTCAAAATGTTTATAACAAAAAACTTGTTTGTCAAAAAGTTTAATAATACTCGTATACCTTAGCTGTTAAGATAATGAAAACAATACTTAACAGAAACATTTTTTCGATAAAAATTCAATACATTCAAGAAAATAATATTTGAGATGTTCACTCAGACTTGAATTAAATATACCGGCGAAACAATAAAAGCAAGATGGCGATCGTAAAAGCGCAGCCGAGCGATAACTGAACAATAACTGTTTTGAAATAATTTTCTTACCTTTAATCGAACAACTGATTGCGACAACCTGCTTTCATATATTTTTTTTATCGAAGTTTAATAAGTATTTTTAAAAAGCAATAATATATATATTTATAGAGGCGCGCTTCGATACAATTTCACCGAGGTTTTTTCAATATTTTCCCCTAAATCTTGTCCTGGCAGTGATAAATACAACAAAAAGGATTATTTATCAATTGATTTTTAATATTAGGTACTGTATAAGTAACGCTCAACTCGTGTCAACGCTCAACCTACAATATCTTCGATGATAATCTGTTCTCTTACGACACACAATAAGTGAGTATATATTTATTAATCATGTTCAGCAAAAAAAGTTGAGGCGGAAATTAAAACTATAAGTATTTTATTTATTCCTCGCCCCGTGAGATAATGGGATACGTCAGGAGCACCGGCCCCATCGACGTCTGTTTGAGACAACTTATTTTTATTACCGCGGTACTTAAAGACGAGTCACCCGACGTCTTGACATGACAGGAGCGTGTTTACGAGCCCATTTCGAGAATTTACGGACAAACAAGACGCAACTAACAACCGACTGGGAGGACTCCGCGATCATGTTTCTTTTTAATTTAAACTTTCTACTAATTATTTCAACGAAATCTCAGGTTTTCAGGTCCTGAAACTAATGTTGATAATTCCCTACATTTGGTAATAGAAACAGTAAATCATAAAATATTTACAATAAAACATTTTTAGCATCAGCACGTGACGTTAGTACTCAACGTAACATTTTTCTGGAACTATTCTAGATTTATGTGTTGAATTTGTTTAGGTGAGTTTGATAGATGGTAGATATTAGCTGAGAGTCTGTGCGCCTCGGGATCGTAAACAAACGGCAACACTTGGAAACGAATCGGTAACACACGGGTTTAGGCATACTGGATGCGGGAAAATTAACCTTAATAGTTTGTGGAACTGTCGAAATTCCTTTGTCCTATCGGGTAGTGTCCAAATATATTATTAGTTCGAAACAATTAGGTAACGTCTGGTGATTGAACTGCCGTATTTGAACACGGGCACTTCTTCTTCGTGTACATTTAATGAACACCTCTCGGCGCGGCGCGGGCGGCGCGGGCTGCTGGTAGAGTGGGCTCACAATTTGTTCCGCAAATACGTCTCAAAGAGAAATTTTCAGGTCAATTACTTTGGGGGAAATGTTACGAACCACTCGCGGGAGTACTCCGCCACTCCCCGATTGTACAATTTATTGCCAACTTTAACATAATATTAGCAGTACGTGTGTTGTACTCGGCCAGTCATATTAAAGCGCACGTTGTATTGTTGCAGATGTGGCCCCGCGGGCTCCCGGCCAGAGACTACAAAATAACCTTTTACTTCACAAAATGTAAGTACCTCCATATCGGAATATCAATGATTTGCAATTCTGTACGACGATAAAATCTAGGGAGGTCAAGTGCTTACTCAGAAACCGTAATTCAGTTCGGGGTCCGACGTAAAATGCCTACATTCCCAATTCACATCCAAATTGAGCGCTGAATTTCGCTCTTTTCCAACAGAATTGTTATTATCTTCAGTGAGGCCTAATTTTTAGGGCGCTTCAATTTATAGTCAATAAATGCTGAGATAAAAATAGGCTTTGTTATGGTGCGGGCACCGCCGCCGCCGCATCTCACGTTTATTGTGGAGTCGCTCTCGATATTTTATTATCCTTTAATAGCCACGCAGCAATATTTCATGAAAAAGTGTGTCAAACCTTCTTCGCCGACCATAAATATATCATCGGCGAAAATCTTTGCTCTCTCACGAGGAAATAAGATATCGTCCGAAAATAAGTGAGTGGCGTAAGTGCAGTCGTAACATGTTCGAATGCAATCGCGATGGCACGACATTAAGGCTATTCCAAGTACAATAAATAGTTGGCGCTCGTCCAGAACAACTAAACAATGTATTGCACATCCAATAACATAACTAACCTTTTAGTGCACATAAATTCGATAATGATTCATGATAGTTTTTATCTGAACACGTGGCCCTCTGGACGACCAGACCGCGATATGTTCTCTACCATAACACTAATTAAACTGTCGCATTTCATTATCACGCCGCCAGTTTGGGAGTGAACACATTTCTACCTTAAATACAATAACTTTTTTTTTGTTTTAGGTAAAACAATCCCAACGTGGAGCTGATTTTCTGTGTCTTTGCATAAAAAACGCGAAGTGAGCTAATCATGGAGTTAGAAGACGTGGAGTTGTTTGGGAGCGGCAACATGTCGTACGAGGAGAACGGCACGTACAACGGCACGTTCGAGAACTGCCCCAACATCAACCTGCCGGTGGTGTACGTAGTGACGCAGGTGCTGTACGCGCTCGTGTGCGTCGTCGGCCTGCTCGGCAACACGCTCGTCATCTACGTCGTGCTGCGCTACTCCAAGATGCAGACCGTCACCAACATGTACATCGTCAACCTGGCCATCGCCGACGAGTGCTTCCTCATCGGGATCCCCTTCCTCATCATCACCATGTCGCTCCGCTCCTGGCCCTTTTCCCGCTTCTGGTGCAAAGCGTACATGATCTCGACGGGTATCAACCAGTTCACGAGCAGCATCTTCCTGTGCATCATGAGCGCGGACCGGTACATAGCGGTGTGCCACCCGATCGCAGCGCCGCGCCTGCGCACGCCGTTCGTGTCGCGTGTCGTGTCCGCCGCTGCGTGGACGGTCTCGGCGCTCGTAATGACGCCCATATTCATGTATACGACCCTCATTCCGACGGACAACGGCCCCTCGTGCAACATCGTGTGGCCCGAGCACGACTCCAACAAGGGGCAGACCTCGTTCACGCTCTACTCGTTCGCGCTCGGCTTCGCGGCGCCGCTGACGCTCATCTTCGTCTTCTACTGCCTCGTCATAAGGAAACTCAAGACGGTCGGCCCCAAGAACAAGTCCAAGGAGAAAAAGCGTTCCCACAGGAAGGTGACAAAGCTAGTTCTGACGGTGATAGCGGTGTACGTGCTGTGCTGGCTGCCCTACTGGGCGTTCCAAGTGGCGCTGATCTACTCCCCGCAGACCGAGTGTGCGAGTCGCATCACCATCACCGTATTTCTGGTGGCGGCGTGCTTCAGCTACAGCAACTCTGCCATGAACCCGATCCTGTACGCGTTCCTTTCGGACAACTTCAAGAAGAGTTTCCTGAAAGCGTGTACCTGTGCCGCCGGCAAGGACGTGAACGCGACTTTGCACGTGGAGAATAGCGTGATACCGCGCAAACGCGCGCGGGCGGCGGCGCGCGCGGCGGAGGCGCCCCGCGTGGTGGTGCCCTCGCGGTCGGAGCCCTCGACGGCGATGACGTCGCGGTCGGTGGCGTGCAGCGAGACGGTGGCGCTGGAGGCGCGCGGCGCCGCGCTCACGCCGCTCATAGCGCCCAACGGCGTGTCGCACTCGCGGCTCTGAGCGCGCGCTGCGCCGCCGCCCCCGCACGCCGCGCTCGTGTCCGTGCAGTAGAGCGGGGGGCGCGCGGGGCCCGAGCCCTGCCCCGCGCGGCCCGTCGTCTGCCGCCGGCACCGCCCGCGACCGCCGGGGGACGAAACCATGAATTTATTTTGTAATTAAATATCGCCTAGCGAGCTAAGTCTACCTTCTATTTGTATACCGTTAAATCGATTGTAATGTAAAAATGTACATATCCTGTAAATATTTTCATAATATAAGTTTGTCATAATGTCACTTGTAATAAAATTACGTTCTATTTGTGTTGAAATTAATGGTGTTTTTTTTACAAGAGAAATGTCTTTCTTTGAGAAATATATTACAGAAATTAATTCCAATTTGTGCATGAATCATGAAAGCTTTCATAATAAATAGGTATTTTGGTAGCGAATTCACGTTCGTCAAAACTCAAACATTAGACGTCACATAAATTTGCACGAAATATTGAATGTAATATTTCTCCATTATCGCGTCTGATGTACTTCTTCTTGTTACTTGAGATTTTTGCTGATCGAAATTCATTTCTTGTTTAATAAATAATACATTTCGTCACAAACTTGATTTGAATACGTCTGTGACGTCTCGCGCTGATTATAATCTCATCGACGCACCTGAATAACAATTACTTTACTGACAACAGAACAAGAATTTTATATTTGAAAGTCAAAGTAAATTAGGGACAACGTATCATTTGAAATCCTAGAAGCTCACTTTGAAGTCAATTTAAAGGACTCACTAACTGCCATCATTATTAGTAAAAGGAAAGAAACCTTGCTAGTAACGAGGGCACAAAGATGTGTTTCATGGTTCAATCACCAAAATGACGAAACGGAGCCCTTACATGATCTTTCCTTTATATCACAGACATTTTACTCAAATGGCAATAGGGAAAAATAACGATACATTAGAGAGGAAAAAAGGGACTAACAAAACATCACATACTTTTGTTAAATGTTGGATCGAGCGTTTAATCTATAATATAAAACTTTTCCGTTACTGAGTGATGTACTGACTGACAGACAACGCACAGCCGAAACTACTGGTTGTAGAGAGCTGTTTGGCACGTGTGTTTGTTGGGGGGAGTAGGCTAACACTAAGAGAGAATTTTTGGAAATTCCTCCTCTAGGGGGAGAAAAGGAATATAAATTGAAAACTACGCGGGTGAAACCGCGGGGCGCTGCTAGTATGTGGTAATAAGTAACGTGAAATACTGACACCAATTACTCATAGAGTAATCGTTTAATGTAAAAGTTATCCAGTATTTGTTAAATACTAATAGATATTCTAACTATTAATAGCTAAGGTCTAAAATAACCTTTTTTTATCCATTATATCCGGATACAGTGGCCATTCCGCTTGGATATTCTTAACCGATAAGATGCCAATATGGAAGTATAAAGAATCAACACAAGTCACGCGAACTATTCTGTGACAGACATCAATCATCGTCGGGTGACGCGGTAGATAAAGTATAATGATATGATAGAATGTGTATTGAATTGAATTTTAATAGTGAATAGAAAATTGGTAAGTACACTAACAAATTTTAGATGGTTGGTACAAAATCTGTATTTATAAAATGTAACTGGTACTGATTGATTGATCTATCAACACACAGTTCAAACCACTTAATGGATTACTCTGGAATTCAAAATCCATATAGTTACTAGGAAAAACGCGGGAAAAACTGTGAGGTACAGCTAGATATAAACTGAAAACTAGATTGTTATTATTGAAATATTATATACATGACATTGGCAAATTGTGGAATATCGCCTGCAAGCATTATTACAGTATCTAATTGACTATTAAATATTTAACGAGAAATCTACTGGACCGACTTAGATAAAATTGGGTAAATACAGACGCGTCTTATAACTAAAAATAACGCATTGTCGTTTAGTTGCACCTGCCTACGAAGATAGAGGTCCTGGATACGATTTCTTAGTCGAGCGACACATGTTTGGAATTTTTACTCACGCGTAAGGTAAATGTAGTGATTACACCTAGTCCTCATCACATCATTGACTTTATATTATCAATTGGAAAGATAATATTGCCCTGCAGTCATATGTTACAGGCAGCTTTACATAATAATTATCCTGACTTTTAAAACACTGACAACAAGGCTGTTAGCGCACATAGTACATAGCAAAACTACGAAGTAGCTACAGAATAGCATAAAACATAATACAAAGTAAGTAAGTGTCTCGATTTGAACAAGGAACAGTTTATAATACAAAGTAAAGTGACTGAATGTGAACAAGTTGTAACGATGGGTACTCTTTGTAAAGCGAGGTGTAAGTTTCACATCCTCACTCAACAAAGTTTCACTCATTCACACTCAAAGTTTCACTCACATACGGCTCAACTTGTCCAACTGTCAATTTCTAAGTAACTTATTTAATTTGAACGATTTGAAATTTGAGCACAATACAAGGTTCTACAACAAAGGTTCTATGAGGACGAATTATTAAAAGTTTAAAAGTTTGTATTCATAATTTATTTGCAAAACCATACTTAATAACTATCTAGACTATTAAAAAATCTATACCATACAAACTAAACTTTATTTAAAGGAAAACAAATCTTTATAAAATATACTCGAGATAACTTCAAAATTGAAAACTCAAAAAAGTTTTCCTAATTATGTTATAAGTACTAAAACTGAAGACAATAGCTAATAATCATTTACAGAGAAATTCACAAATACAAAAACGAAATAAAATAGAAAAATATATACTAAATACTTTTTAAATAACATTTATTACGGAGAGTTCTCCGAAACTAACACAGTGCCAACTAAAAGTAATTTCAATTTCACACCTCGATTACTGAAACAATTACATTTCAGATACAAACTCGACTTTCCAGAAACTACAAATCATTGGGAAACCTCTCCACATTCCTATTTACTTTATATGAAAAACTACCACCGCCACGCGGTTTCACCTTCGTAATTCCCAATCAAGTGAGAATTCCCTGAATAAAATGACCTAACCTAACCTGTGTAACTCTCTGATAATGTACCTTTCTTATAGTGAAAGAATTATTGAAATCAGATTAGTAGTTTTTTAGTTAAATCTATATTTAATGTGATCTAGTGACGAGACGAGCGAGGTGGTCACCTGATGGTAAGCAACACGCCTGCCCATAACAGACACAGTGTACAACACTGTACTGCGCTCATCACCCCGAGACATCGGTTGATATAACATCGTTACAAACAAACGATCAAATCATTGCTCTTTATAATATTGGTAGTACAGGATATTAGTATTCAAATTAGTGTAATAACCGCGATGCGATCACGGTCGGGCGCGCGATAATAGGGTCTGTTTACACGACGGGAGCGGGCGACATTTGCATGTAAATGCAGAGACAATGCGTCTAGTGGATATCGGGCGAATATGGTTTATTACCGTCACGTGATTTAGTATCATATACAGATACTGAGTACGGTCTCGGGGATAATTAATATTGTTATTACATTGTAATACAGTCGAGACGGTCATATACAATGACTATAATAACACCTTAATCTAATCGCTAAATAATCAATTTAGTTTTAATCCTTTTGTTCCTCCTATTGTTAGTGAAAACGTTGTTCACATGGAACGAATTTATGAATATTACATTTTATTATATACAATTTAGGATTTAAAACAAGTATAGAATTGTTTTGATATTTATCTTTATGCTTGGTGACGTAACTTAAAATAATTGATTATTATTAGGCTAACTGTAATAGTGATTTCCACGTGGTTTCAATATCGGTGACCACCAATAACCACACACACAAACATGATCACTTCTCTACATAACGAGGTGCTACGCTGACTACAACCGCAGGTTTGGCTACGAGATTTGCTACGGTTTAACTACGACCTCTACTTCGGCTACAAAAGAAACAATAGAGAGCTTAACTTGTGTAGAATTAAGCTACGAAAATACTAGTATTAAGGATTTAGAATAGGTTTTCTAAATACAAAATAAGCTATATTTATTACTATGATTATTAGATATTTTTGTGCATTAGACGGAATTAAGACTCCCACTATAAGATAATTTCGTGTATATATAAAAGAATGTTCATTATTTCTAATTTGTAATAAAATAAAAGTTAATTATAATTCAGAATAATTAATTTCGCATTATAATTCAAGCACTTAGCTGAAATGAAGGTAGCCGTAATTGTTATTTGAGAGGCCGCAAATGGCGCGATGTACTCATTACCCTTTACGAGTGCTATTTACGACGCGTGTCTTAGTACCACACAATGTGGGAATACTGGTTTTGGTGGAACTACAACTATACAAGTTCAGCTACACTACTAACTAGATACTACATAATTTGATTTTCAATACTGGTGTATGTTGGTGTTACTCTATGGTGAGAAATGGTGGTGCTCTAAGGCTAGTGTGGTTAAAGGTAACATAAATGTGTGTGTGTATGTATAACATACTCGTAATAGGTAATTATTAGTATCCTATGAGGCGTGGTCCTTCTACATCACTTACTGCTTCCGGACCACTTCTCCAACCAAGTATGACATCACGGACGTCAGAACTATCTCTCAGGACGGACGTCCTAAGCTGACTCCCTGATCTGTGTCTAAAACATTCTAAAACATAAAACCGATTGTCATTCGTTGTGCGCCTTCTCCAGCCGTCATTAACAAAGTCCGCATTACAGTAACCGGCGCGCGGCGTAATGCTAATGACGCCGCTAACGCCCCCTAAGTGGTTCCTAACAACAAAAATTGTGTCGGAGCGAGCCCGAGCGGAAACCTGGAAACAACCGGCCAAGAATAATTAATGAACGACCCCAACAATGTTACATTAACGGAAAAAATCTCGTATTAATTACATTAATAAATTAGGTGGGAAAAGTACGACGAATTGATTTATTTTAAGGTGACCATTGACGAGTCAGTTCAACTGATCAGTCCAGACATAAAACTGTGCCGCCACTCCGAAAGTTTTAGGTCAACTAGATTTCCCTACTGGGATCTAGAATCGCTCCAATGATTGACGACCATTTTTGGATGGATGTCAGTTCAACTGATCAGTTAAACTGGCTCGTCAATGGCCTGTGCGGTGTGTGGGGCGCGGCGGTGGCACTCGTACGATACGATTTAATTAGCGAAGTGCTGATGAAGCGCTCGGACAGACTCCACTCGCAGTCTCGCACCCATTGTCTCTGTGAAACCTACCTTTATAAAGGCATTTGTTTGAACCATAACAAACGCTGAATTTATATGCTAAAAATACCATTGTTTGATTGTATGGTACTTATTTTTTTATTATTTCACTCGCTCAATTTATAAATAACATACTCTTTAATATATTATAAGAATATATACTAGTTATTAGTTATCTAAACTTAAAATGAGTTGTTAGGATAATCAATCACAAACTTAGCGTGGTCAATGTATATTTGATTGATAAGCTTCTGGTTTACAATTAGACTTGGGGACAAGTGGCTCTAAGGATTTCAAGCCGAGGGTCAGTCGTTGAATTCCGGGGCCAACTGGTCCCAACCAAGTGGGTCACTTATACGTAATACTGGTAAAAGGAAAAATATAACTGAAATGAATAATATCACGAATACTTTGTATAGCTAAGTTAGCTATGTGTTAGCGTTAGCAGTGGGCCAACACATGTTGCTGAAAAAAATGTTTATTAATTATATATGTATATTCTAAGTAACACTATGTTTTATTATATACCAATTTTAAAAAGATCAACATTTCAAATGAAGTCAAACAAATTATTTCCCATACAAATAAGTTATTCAAAATACAAATAAACATGATTTTGAAAACACTATAAAATATTGTGTGAATATAATATAAAAACTAATTCAACTAAATAAACATGAGTTAAAAACAAATAAAGCAATATCGTATTTAGTTCCGAACATATCTCGTATCTACTTCTATATGATAGGATACAATAAAAGGTTTATTGGTAAAAGTTTCGTTCGTTGCGGTAATGAGAGAGAGCGGCGGCTGGACGGACGGACAGACGGCCTCCGTCCTGCGAATAGTTAGCGTTTCTATCAACAAACACATTTGATTGAAATATTGTTTGTTCTGATAACTAGGCGAACATTCGTTCCCTTTTAATTAAAACGATCCGATGTTTTCGGAATCACGCGATCTGTTTCACTGATACACATTCAATCGACGACGTTGGAACTCTTTTATTAAGTTGTGTTGGTAGAATTGGTCTATATTTTTGGATGGCAGTAAAAATGTAGTTTATAGATAGATACTTTTTAAATGATTAAAATCGCACTATCGCACTGCTTTATTGAACAATTTACTTACACCACATAAAAATATAAATAAATGTAATAAATACTTTGTCACACTAAAAGACTTGTATAATGGGCGACCTTACACTAATAGACTTCCAGGCAACCACTGGATAGAGAAAATAATGCAGCTAATAAAATACTAGTGGTGCAAAAGTAGTACATACTCGTACATACTATAAAAAGTTATATTAACTAAACAAACATATAATATATTCAAATTCAAAAGTATGTTTACTCATTATATGACAGTAGAATATTACTCAACACTGAAACGAGAAGGCTTTCTGCCTTTTTATAGAAGTGTGTTGTCCGTACAGCACTTTGATGTTATATAACCACCCACAGTTTTATCGAGTATTCCCGTTTATGTAGATCTCGTGGAGTTTTGATATAATAAGCTTAACTTACTACTTTTATCATTAACAGCCTGCCATTGTATAGTATAAGAACTAGCCGTTTGAAATATCAACAAAAACACAAAGAGAAAAATGTAATTTCTAAGATTACTTAACTTGAACAAAGAAACGGTTGGCAACGATTAACTGTATTTATGTTTTTTCTTTTACTGCTAGTGGTACGTAGTAGTACTATTTATATGCATTTAGTAAATGGTATTATTTTGATATTACAAAGGGGCGCTACAGTCGGTTCTTTTTATCCAAGTGTTAATAGAACTCTACATACAATACCCTTAAAACAAGTAGTGTAATACATCAAAGTAGTTAATTTTCCCTCTATTTCAGTGTAAGGAGCGCCCGCCGCCCGTTTCCATATCATTTGGTAATAAAATTAAGTTAAAAGCGTCAGTTACAATGTAGTGCGGCCGCGGCGGCTTCTACTTACTTGTGTTGCTTCTGTAAACTTTGACTTTGTGTGAACTAATTCTATTAAAAGGTTTTTTAAAGCAAAATATTTAGTTTGTATTACAAATTAATTACTAGAGCAAGCTTCTCTATCTATAACTCAAAAGGCCAGTTGCATTATACCTATAGACATCCTGCCACAAGAGACTAAAAACTAAATTTCGCTTTGCTTGTCACATCTGAGCCCATTTTCCCCATTGACAGACACGTCAAGCAAGATGATGAAGGTCGCACACATGTGGTACTTCACTACAACTGCGCCAATGAATTTTCCACGAATTTTCATTCATAACATTTTAACGCCTATAAACGTCTACAAACAACCTATAGATCGACTTAGACAAGTTTCACGATGGTGATTTGGTTCCTGTCGATCAGCTTTCAAATAAGATTAATAATAGGCAGTTGAGGACCTAAAAACTCGTTATAAGTGATATAATTGGGCTTAAAGTTAAAAGCGGTTAAATCTCGAGAGTGAGTCGAGATCGCCACAGGACGTCGGCGGGGAGGGGGTCTGGGGGCAGAGGGGGGGGGGGCACAACACCACCGGAATCAATTAAAAGTTCCACAGCTATAAGCGGTATAGTTCACAGTTTGATGGACTACATTCATAATATTAAGTGGTCCATTTGCATATTTTTAGACGGAAATCTTTTAAAAGTTTGATTATCTTCAAATTCATTATGGATGGATTGCTTTCCGATTAGATTTTGGGGTTTATTGTTGACGTTAATTGGTTCAAGTAATTAATAATTGGAGGCAGTTGCTAGGTTCAGACGCAGACGGCAGACGACAGTTAATTTAATACAAGTGAATGGCGTATTTGTTACTTATCGAGATTAATAGCGTTCCGGAACACTTACTTTTCGTCAATACTACACATACAATAAGGAAACAAACATGTAAAGAATACTTGTCAATACATGTTTCGTAACTAAACAAGTTGGGCGCGACATGGTGCAGCACACATTAGTCAAGTGTCTCGGTGACAGACAGACGAGCGAGGAGCTAACGCGGCTCACACACTCCGGAGACAGTTCATGAATCTCGCGAGTTCACGATGAAACTCCGACAGACAAACTTCTTTTAATCGCATCGCTACATATCAAAAGAAAGAACCTTAAACTCTCTGTAATACAGTCCAAATTTCCTCGACACACACAGTCGGGTGCATTCACAAATATTCAGTTTATTAGTCCAAGTTTCCGCAGAACAACTTCGTTTTTATTTCCTGAGCGTAAAGGGTGATATTGCTCTGAAAGTGAAAGTTTTAGGTACAAATGTTGCGCGGCAGTCTAGACTGCAGTAAAATAAAGAGTAAATAAATTGAAGTGCACTTATCGAATAAGTCAACCGTTCAGAATTCTCTTTAGACAATATCATATGACTTAATCCAGTGCAGTAGGAATTCATGAACTGTTGGAAACAACAGCTATCTGTTGTGGGAGCTTTGACAGCAAAATGTGTATTGAAACTTTGAAACACAGTTGCATTTTTGGAAAAAGAATAGTAAGATTAAAAGCACCTAACTTCTTATCTTAGTATTTATTTAAATTATTCTTAAATATGAAAATAGTGTTGACCCTAACAAACGAAAGTCCATATCCTTATGACACTTAAGCCAAAACCATAAACTGTCGAACTCAATTTTTCCTAGACATATTTATTTAAATGGGTGTAAACAGCAGATTTGGGGAAAAAATCTCGTATTTCACGTGAAATCCCGGACCGAAGGCGCGTCCCGCGGGACCACTATAACTCACCGGTAATGCCCGCTGTGGTATTGCGGGTAACGAACCCGGTACACTGCACTGCGTACTCTAACCTTGGAATTACTAGTACGGTACTAATACGGGGTTTTAAAAGGAACTAATTGATTGAATTAAACTGTATTCCCAAAAAGAACTTAACTATTGTTAATCTGAATAGGTTTTTCGTTAGTTTAAAATATAACTGTTTAGTACGAGTATACAGTTACATTATTTTAACTACCAAACAATTCTAAATTATTTTTTAAAACATAATTTAGTTTAGATTACTTTTAATAAAATTTTGCATCACCAACATTTTTTGTCGCGATAGTTTTTCCAAACAATAATAAATCATAGAGTGCAAGGCTCTTAAACATAGTTGTTTAGACGAGGGTAGAGGCGAGACACCTGAGGCAGACGACGGCGACTAATAACGATACTTTGCACTTGAATTATACCTTTTTCATCCCTTCACTTCTCTTTTTAAGCCCTTCATAGACATGTGTAATACGATTTGTGGCGGCCGCTTATATGTAGGTACATGTACAATTGTACATGTTAATAATAATAAAACTTGGCATTTTATCTGTTACTATTCATGTTTCCCAGCCCTGATTGTGTTCCCGAACCTATTGTATCCAGTAACAATAGTTTTGCTAACTCCATTTTTCTGCCGCCCGCGCCAATCAATCTCGATGTTCCGCACATGTACTCGAGAGCACCCTGTGTGTGCGTGTCCTTGAAACTTTACGGTCACTCTTCGACAAAAACATCGTTAATATAACTCGTAGAGTTATTTATTGGGCTCAAATTGAACTAGATAACAGGTATAAACAAGCCCTATCCCGAGCGTTGCTTTATTCAAGTTTATTTATACCCGACCGCCGGCGTCGCGCTGAATAATTGCCTTCCTTTTAAAGTAACACATTGGATAGAGCCGGCGCATTCCGGATAAAGCTCGTACGCACCGGTTGAGGCCGGATAAAATTGGAACAAATGGAAGCCTTCGGATGGACACGTGTGAGCGAATTGCACAATAAGATCCCGCGGTTTGAATACAAATGTGGATCGGTTTGGTTTAATTAAACTAGCGCCATGTTGGTCATTGCGTTGTTTAATACACAAATTGACTGTGGACGGTGCAGATGAATATTAATTTTAAAATTATTTATGCAAATTAAAAGTGTACGTGAAGTTTAATGAGTGCTGGACTTAATTAAGAGGGAATATTTAATAAAATATTAATTTTATTATTGGTAAACGTGCTGACGGGTCGTGTAAATCTCGTATTAAGTACTTCTGATCTGAACCTAATCATCGACAAATTGTATATTAATGACATTTCCACATTTGACGCAATTCACATGTTCACAAAGCGACCACAAACCTACTAATTCATTGAATTTTGGACGAGTCTGGTCAAAATGGGAAATTACCATTAAAATGTAAAGCCTTCCACTCGCTATCGGTATTAGTGCATTGCAATAGACGTAATCACCACGTTTGACTTATGCGTGTTAAGTATTGATCTAAAATGAATCGGGGGGCACGGCAGTGCCCCCCGATTCAAGCGCGAAGCAAACACTGCCGTACCATCCTTTACAGGAACCATTTCGCCGCATTTTCAGGCCCCTATTTGACAACCTCTGGATAAGCCCAGAACGCTGAAATTTTCGTCATCCAGTAAGCTATACAATCACATAATTAAAATAAAATTTCAAGTCTGTAGGTCATTTACTTCCAAAGTTAAGCGAAAGCAAAGTTTCGTATTTATGACAGACACTCACTCACTCACTCATGATCATCAAAATAGAACTAGTACTTTCCATAAACTCAGAGAGCTGAAATTTGGTACAGAGACGGGAATTATACGGGAACGGGAACGGGAATTCTAACTCAAGAACGGCTGAACTGATTTGACTGTAAATTAGTGGGGAGGTAGCTTAGAACCAGGAAAAGGACATAGGATACCTTTAATCCCGAAATTCCCACGGGATTGGGAACGGGAATTTAAAAATAAAGAACGGCTGAATTGATTTGGCTGAAAATTTGTGGGGAGGTAGTTTAGAACCAGGACAAGAACATAGAATACTTTAATTCTGAAATTCCCACGGGAATGGAAACGGGAATTTATTACTCAAGAACGGCTGAACTGATTTGGCTGAAAATTGGTGGGGAGGTAGCTTAGAACCAGGAAAAGCACATAGGATACTTTTTATCCCGAAATTCCCACGGGAAAGCGAACGGGAACTACGCGGGTGAAACCGCGTGGCGCTTAATAATAAAATACTACTCCTAAAAAGAAAAAAATGTGTCAAATAAAAAATCTAATAAAATAAATCAATATAAACAAGTTTTAACAAAAAGAAATGAAATCCCACCAAAAACATTCTGTAAAAAACTAGCCAAGCCACACAACATTAACTATAATAATAAAGAAATCGCAGTAAGGAATCTTAGACTTGGCACGAGTCTGTCTAGATTTCATTACTTTTTAGAGATAAACAAGCAGCTCCATCGAGACTTGGCTAGTTTTTTACAGAATGTTTTTGGTGGGATTTTAATTTTCCGAGCCATGTTTGGAAAATTAATATGCGTTGCTCTTCCTAGTCGAATTCGGGACCTCATGCCTGGCAGGCAGATGCACCAGGATCGCTAAGGTTGTGGGATACACACACACGTTAATGCCAAAGCCTTTACTTCTAACCTTGTTAGATCGAATTACTTTTAATTTTAATAATGAAAATATTATTGGAGTCTTACAAAATTATTGTACCCTAAAGGACTTTACAATTAAGATAAGGTCTGTAAGTAATCAGTAGATAAGAACATCGGGGCCGCGGGAGTCTCGCCGAGACGGGTTGTAACAAACACATTAACGGGCGGACCGCGATCTTCTTCTTCTTCAAGTGCCATCTCCTACCGGAGGTTGGCAATCATTAAGGCTATCTCGACCTTCGATACCGCTGCTCGGAATAACGACCTGGTGCTCTTATTATACCATTGGCGCAAGTTTTTAAGCCATGATGTTCTCCGCCGACCGGGCTTTCTCCTGCCCTGAATCTTTCCTTGCAGTATAAGTTGGAGGAGCGCATATTTATTGTTTCTCATTATGTGACCGAGGTACTGAAGTTTACGCATTTTTACTGTTCTAATTATCTCCATGTCCTTTCCCAACCTCTCGAGAACGGTGGTGTTTCTTACTCGTTGAACCCAAGAAATTTTGAGCATTCTTCGGTACACCCACATCTCAAAGGCTTCAAGTTTTTTAGCTATAGCCTCTGTAAGCGTCCAAGTTTCAACGCCATAGAATAGGACAGAAAATACATAGCAGCGTGCTATACGAATGCGCAAACTTAGGCTCAAGTTTCGGTCACATAGGATCTTCTTCATTTTTCGGAAAGCATTTCTCGCCTGTTCGATTCTACACCGGATCTCCATAGCATGATCAGCTTTATCATCAACCATTGCACCAAGGTACCTATATCTGTTCACACGTTCCAGAGCATTGCCATTAATAAGTATAGGGGAGTGTGGCTCTGTATTTCGCCCTATCACCATGTATTTGGTTTTCTTGCAGTTGATGTTGATTCCATACTTTGCACTGTAAGTACACACGACATTTACGAGTGACTGTAGACCAGAGAGACTGTCAGCTATTAAGATGGTGTCGTCAGCGTAACGAATATTAGAGATAAGCTGCCCGTTAACTACAATCCCTTCATTCACCACGTGCAGAGCTTCCGAGAAATTTTTTTCAGCATATACATTGAACAACAGTGGCGACAGAATGCAGCCCTGTCTAACTCCGCGAACAATTTTTACTGCAGAGGACAATTGCTTATCAACTCGTACATTCGCCTCTTGTTGCCAATATAAATTCTTTATTATTCTGAGATCTCGTTCATCTACGCCTATTTCCTTCAGAATTTCTATGAGCTTTTCGTGCTGGACTTTATCAAATGCCTTTTCGTAGTCAATAAAACAGATAAACAAATCACGGTTCACGTCCATACATCTCTGCGCCAGAACCTGATATCCAAATAGCGCATCACGGGTTCCCAATCCAGCACGAAATCCAAACTGGCTCTCGGACAGTACAGATTCACACTTGGAATATAGACGTCCGTGTATGATTTTCAGAAATATCTTCAGTATATGGCTCATCAGTGATATTGTTCGATAATCGCTACATTTCTTTGGATTGCTGACTTTAGGTATAGTAACGAATGTCGATTTAAGCCAATCCATCGGTATAGTACCACTGATGTAGATGTGGTTAAAGAGATTCACCAGGTAGTCCAGGTTTGTATCATCGATCTCCTTTATGAGTTCTACTGGCAAATCATCGGGTCCTACGGCTTTGCGAGGTTTCGATTTCTTTATAGCAAAAATCACTTCTTGTTTAGTAATGAGTGGACCAGTATCTTCATCAGACACGTATATATCCTGTCTGGTATCATGAAACAACTGTTTGATGTAGTTTTCCCATACTTTTAGTTTTTCTTCCGTTGTAGTGGTAAACTTACCATTTTCATCCATCAAGGTCAGATTGGTTTTTGTAGCGAACCTTGGTCCTAACAGCTCCTTAATTTTTTTGTGGGTATTAAAATAATCGTGCCTTGCTACTAAGTTTTCTATTTCCTCACATCTATCAGACATCCATTGCTCTCTTGCTTCTCGGACAGTTCTGTCAATGGCAATTTGCAGTTCTTTGTATTTATTTGCGTTAACTCCCTTCTGCTCGCGCCTTTCTGTGATCATGTTTAAGATATTCGGTGTGATCCAATCTTTTTTACTGATAAAGGGTGGTGATTTAAGGTATTCGCGTCCAACTTTAGTCAATGTACTTTTAAGATCGTTCCAGTCTGTTTCTATATCAGGATTTCGAACAGATGACATAAGTTTATTTATTTCTTCATTAATGGCACTATGCACTTTAGCCCGTACATCCTTCTCTTGCAGCATGCCTACATCAATGAGTGTTGAAGCCCTTGGTTTTTGGATCTTTTTCAACTTTATATTAAATGTTACTACTAAAGGGTTGTGATCCGATCCAATATCTGCTCCTGGATATGTTTTTGCAGACTTAATGCTGTTGCGGTGCCTATGATTGATCAAGATATAGTCAATTTGGTTTCTTACGATATG
Organism: Timandra comae; assembly: GCA_958496195.1. Lineage (NCBI taxonomy): Eukaryota > Metazoa > Arthropoda > Insecta > Lepidoptera > Geometridae > Timandra > Timandra comae. Next base: position 248,623 of record OY292358.1, read on the forward strand.
ATCTGGTTTATCCGCTGGTGATCTCCAGGTGTACAGTCTGCGTGGTGGTAATTTGAAAAATGTATTAGAAATAATAAAATTATGTTCCTGGCAGAACTGAACAAGTCTATCTCCACGTTCATTCCTAGTTCCTAAACCAAAATCACCGACCGTTCCATCTACTCTCCCACATCCAACTTTTGCGTTGAAATCACCTAACACTATGTTTATTTCGTGTTTCTTTGTGATTTTTAGGGCGTTTTCAACCTGTGTGTAAAATAATTCCAATTCTTCGTCGTCTTTGTCAGCTGTGGGGGCATAAACTTGAATTAGATTGATGTTGAAGGGTCGCGCTTGCATCTGTAGCAACATTACTCTGTCCGATATTGGTACAAAATTTCGAACATAACTCCTGCTTTCGTTTCGAATAATTATAGCTACCCCATTTCGGTGGTGTTGTTTGTCATTACTACCGGAGTAGTACACAGTATGTGTCTTTGTAGTCAATTGTCCAGTACCTACCCAACGAAGTTCACTTACGCCGAGGATATCCATTTTTAGTCGCTCTATTTCCATTAGTAAATTATCCAATTTAATGTCTTCGTATAAACTTCGAACATTCCATGTCGCTATCTTTATGGCTAACCCGGGGATTCTTAGCACCCTCTGACCATCTAAGATCTGCCGGGGACTGAGGGCCGTTGTTTTATTGAACTTAGCCATAATGATTTTCCTGGGAATAAGTAGTGCGGTGGTTTTCCCTTTGCCTTCCGCATCAGACATTTTTGAGGGAATTTAGTCCTCTAGGCTCGCTGTAGCCTCTTCTACCCAGTGGCCTGGGTAGGATTATGGGTATACCGCCATTACTCGGTCGCCATTGCCTCGTCTGTTGTCTAGCAGGGAGCACCGCGACGGTTCCGTCGCCGTCAGTTATTCTTACGAACTACTGACGCGAGCAGGTGAGGTTGACAATTGGGCCGGCTCAGATGTTATTGCCGTTCTCCCCTTACTCCCCGCGATCGGTTTAATTAAATAATCAATTGTGAAAGATAGACCGATTGCTTACAGGCACACCACCACCACACCCCCTACACTACACCCCTACTCCCCATGCCGAAGTAACGTATAGTTCTATTACGGAAAGCACTTAATTATAACTTTAATTTATTTTATCTGCACCAGTTGATTTCTCTGAAGGAATTCGCGCGAACAAAAAGAGTGATGGATTTGAAATCTTGCAGCATCGTTGTAGCCAACATATGTGTTTTTTTGATTAATGTGTGGCTGAAAACCAGCGCTGTTCGATGTATAAATGTTTTGAGCTACACAAGCAGAACCATCACTTTTTGCTTATATGATAGATCTGAGATATGAGTTCAGTTCATGCATGCAAATATTTTATATATCAGATGTCTAGTCTAGTATCCATAGCACAAGTTTTTCTTCTGGCGATGTGTGTATTAAGTAGGCGATCACCATTTATAAATATTAATTTACTTCCAGAAGATTTCACAATTTACTTAGTAACTTATCATATTATACTGAGACCAGTGACGTAATACATTAATTAATCATCGCCAAATATTCAGGAGTTTATTCAGTTAGAAAAAACCCTCATAAATACGAGTCATCGATGCATGAAACGTTTAATCATAACTTTTATCTGCAACCCTTAGCGGAGTCTTCGGGATATTAATCAAGAGACACGCGTGTGCCGCAGACAAGTATAAATGATTATAAACCACTACTAAACTTGTTACAAACGCAAGCAATTATAACTCTTATGAGTAAGGTTTTTAGAGCGATGCAGTGGTGTGATTGTGGTGTGTGGAGTACGCATTATTCTTCAATTTGCCATTAGCGAGGAACAATGGGTCGGCCATAACTCATTGACTAATATTGTGAAGATGGGCGTTCGTTTGGTGACACAGTGTGTGCCAGTTACTTAGTTTTGTTGGGAAGCGTTCTATGTGTTAAGGCAGTAAGGGTTATCTTGTCACGTTGTTGTGAAGTCAAACTTAGTATACTATGTATTAGTATACTATGTATACTCAAAGTATTTTTTAAATTAATTGTGTTAGCAGAATACGCTAGTTTTCATAAATAAAATTATACATTTTATTCATTTCTCAATACAGGCGAACTAGATTCCTAGATTTCGATGAAGTTAATTAAACATTTCTTTTTAACCGACTTCCAAAAAAACAGGAGGAGGTTCTCTATTCGACGTGTATATATTTTTTTTTTTTTTGTGTGTTTGTTACGCGATTTCTTTGTAATCATGAATGGAGCATTTTAAAGTTCTTGTTTCATTAGAAAGCGGATATTCGCGAAGTGGTCCCATGTCAAGGAAATCAGGATCTGATGATGGGATCCAGGAAAAATCGAGAAAAAACCCGCAACAATGTAGGCTGGGGTGTCGATTGACATTATCAAAAGTAAAATTACCTGTGACCCGTGGTTTTGCTCGCGATATTCTTGATACCATAAGAATTTCTGGATGAAAATTTTTTGGCTGTATTCTTTCGTTTTTAAATCAAATGCTGTTCACAATTCATGGGTTTTAGATATAAAAAGTCCTGTTTTTTAATTCATTAACACACACTGAAATAAACCCGAACCTACAACATTTTTTAAAAATGTTTTTTTATACTATTATAGGTACCTATTACACATATATCTTCAGAGCGTTTTCATAAAACTTTTCGTAAAAAAATATATTTAGATATTACAAACAAACACTGCACCAGATTAGATTGAATATATTATATTAATTAATAAATAGACAGTATAAACGTCATCCTCTATTTTCGTTTTTATTTTGACTTTGGTTAATTTTCTAAAAAGTTCTTATACCTTTGTGGTTATAAAGAAGTTTTGTAATAAAATGCAGGGTTGTGTTAGATTATGAATCATGAGTAACATCAGCTCATGGGACAGGATTCAAGCGGTACCCGTTGAGGTTGAACTGCTTGACACTTATAGAGCAGCGAAAAAATCCCTGCAAGAGGCTATTGCCCTCGCAACTCTCGCGGTAATCGTGGGAAACGACCTCTCCTTGCCAAATGTAGTCTTTGCTATGGTGAGCGAGGAGAGGTCTTGGATTGGAGTGTCCACCTTGTGAGGTCTACTAGGTACTCTCGCAAAATAAAGCTGCGGAGAAAGAGCGCGAAGCCCTCTCCACTAATACTATCCGCAGCAGAAGGTTGGGCAGACGGAAGCGGGACTACCACTTTGGCCTGCAACAGTCATACGCCCGACCTGCGGCAGTGATCCCCGGGAGGAGATCCACTGCCGCCATATAGGCCTCGAGGTGGCGCGCGGTACTTTCGGAAGGGGGTAACTCAACATCTATCGCGTAGAGCTACATTCTAGCTCGGAGGAGAAACCCTTAACAGGGTAGAGGCGCTGTCCGGGATCGTAGTAGCGTGCAGCCGCGTTTCTTCCGGTTTCGGCCATAAGCGCAGAGGTGGCACACCAAGGGGTTTTAGTCGGTAAGCGCGTCGCCGCTCTATCTTTGCGGCGCGGAGTCCGACATACCCCGTCGTTCCCCTGGACAGAGGAAAGACGTAAAGTCGTCCTCCCACAAAAAAGGATTCAAGTGAACCAGGAGTCAAAAACTCTTCTGGAAGAAAATTTAAGCGTCTTTTGTAGAAGGAGACTTGCTTCCCACTAAAAAGTTTAAAATAAGGTTAATTTAAAAAAATAAAAAACCGACTTCAGCACTAAAAAGTAAGAAAATAATTTAAAATAAACGTAATATTATTAAAATAAACGTATATTATTAATACATATTTACAATTTATAATTAGTTACTTTTGAAGTCGGTGACAGCCAAAGCCTTCATTAATATTGTAGGCGCGTCTCGTGCTATCTTATAAGAAAAAAAAACTATCCTGGGCTGGCACTGACTCCAAAAGTTACTAATTATAAATTGTAAATATGTATTAATAATATACGTTTATTTTAATAATATTACGTTTATTTTAAATTATTTTCTTACTTTTTAGTGCTGAAGTCGGTTTTTTATTTTTTTAAATTAACCTTATTAGAGTTTACCGACGGTATCGCGGGATCTTAAACAAACGATTTTCAATCAGGAAATAATATACTTCTTGAAATTAATTTTAGTTTTTTTACTCGTACTAAAATTATTTGACTAAGTTAAATAAGTACTTATAATAAAAGTTAAAGTTCTTACAAAAATGTTTTAGATTATAATCTGTGGATTGTATTTAGGGCTTTTTTCCGAATGTACCTAAGTATAACATTAACAAAATAGGAGACATCGTAAACGTCTGTGTGTTGAGGGCCGTCGCAGGCCGCAGTCATTATGGGGCGAGTCTGTCTGTGTGAGTACATGTAAAGCTACGGCAGGAAATGTCGACGGAAGTGGGGCATTAAAGCCTTTTACGGGCCCCTCACCGCGGCGGGCCACTGACTCCGCGTGGCCCATATACAGACGACCTTTCACAAGTTCGCATCATCCTAAACTTTGTGCAAATACACTTCAGGCAAAGGTCGAATAGGGCGAAAAACTGTTAAAACTTTTGGGTTAGATCTAGATCTCTTGTAGTAGGATATTGACGCTGGTTTTTGTAAGTCTTACTTTGTAAGTTTTTATGCCGTAAACTAGTTGAAATCCACCACGGTCTCGCTGTTCCAACTCTCCGTTCTAATTGGTTGTATGTTACATTTCCTTTCCTCCTAAATGGGATATCCAAATCTAAACGAACTTTTCAATTCAATAGTTTTAGAGATTAGTGCGTTTAGCCAAACTAATTCTTCAACTTCATACTTTTAAATAATTTTATTTAAGTAAAGATTTATCACACACAAAGTGAATACTTAACAATATTCAGGCAGTATACGCCCGAAAATTGGAATATGAAGGCGATAAAATAAACATGAACAAAATGTAATAACGCGGTGGTTATTGGATGTAAATGGTGTTTACTCCGCAGTTCGTTGGCTGCAGTCTCACAAACTGTTTGACTTGTACCCACTCCACCTCAAGTGTCAAGTAAGCGTGCCTTTTCCAGAGGTATAGACTGAGTGTCCACGTGAAAGTCTAGTCGGATTAAGATTAGATATATTTTTTATGTAAATGAGAAGAATTATGTCTAGTCTAGTGTACGTAAGAAAAAAATCTTGTCTGCTCATACAAGGAAAATTCTAGTATTTACATGAAAATTTTATTTCATCTGAATCAGACAAGACAACTTACTTACCGTGGACACGCGGCCATGCTATGCTACGTGGCTATGGGTATGGATGTGTTTGATATGTAATATGTAATCATATTCATTGGTCCACAGCACTAACCAATGACTTTGATAGGTGACTTTGAACACAACATAGCTCTAGTGGAAAAGCACCCTCACGACGTAAAGTTCCATTCCCTTTGATATAATAATAGACATTAACATTTACTTTTCAAGTCAGTTCAGTTTGAATTCAAAACACGGACTTGAAATGACTGTTTCCACCGCCCACTTATTACGGAAATTTGATTAATAATTCATAGCCTGAAGTCCTTATTAAGGTATGAAATTCAAAGCTTTACATTAATAATAGTATAATAATGATTGGACAGATGATGGACAGTAAACAACTCAATTATACAATTGTATTTCAACTGAATTGAAAAGGGAAACAATAATTACCACTACCACAGATTGCTGAATAGTTAGTACGAAACATAACTACAAGTAAGTATACATATTACATAGTATAAGTATATAATACAAAGTTCACCGGGTAACACTTCATCAAGTCATCCATACGAAGGTACCTTCGCCGAACTTCACCATTGTATTGTAACACATTGTTTCGAATCGTTCATGACCCCAACAGATTACACAACAGTTACTATGGTCAGCCTCGGACATAGATCACTTAGCAGTTAGTACAGAGTGGTGTATGGTCAAGCGTATATAGATTAGTAAATAGTTACTACAGTTTCCTTTGAAGTGATTGTCCCTTCAGCCACAGATTATTAAACAGTTAATCCGTGTTGGATTCCAAAAGTATTGTGTGGATGTTTCTGTGGTCGCTGGGCTAATGGTTGGAAGCGGAATCCGAGGTCCGCTCGGTTTGGAAACTCTTTGTTTCCCAAACTTGGTAGAAGTTGGGGTTTGCGAGCGATATTGTTACTGTGTGATACTTTGGCAAGTTTTAAGCTGGAAGTTTTATCGTTCTGGGTAGTTTTATGTAAAAGCTGATTTGTTAGTTGATAACTCATTCAAAGTGTATTGAATGGTTTTATTTATTTTTTATTGACTAATGGTGGAAACACTTGGAAATCGTTCCAGAATGTATTTTGATTTCTTACCATGTGCATTAATTTTTCAAAAAAACATTGATGCAGATGACGTTTAAATAGAATCGGTATAGGCTCTAGATACTAATTTTAATAAAAAATATGCTGAAAGGCGTTTTCAGTCTGCATTTTACTCAATTCCTTATTATTTCAGATTATGTCTATCACGCCCACTTGAAATATTCACCTTGTATAAATAATAAATGTGTCAGACAGAAGTAAGCTCAGCTGGCAACATTTTCTTTTTCAATGAATGTTGACGTTTCAATTTACGACACACATTTCAATATAACCGTTCCAAATGCCTCTGTATTCATACTCAATCCTCTCTTAACTGTTCAGATAAAACAAGATAAATCCGAAGATTATCTAAAGTGAGGAGTATTTGATAATTTAAAACGCGCCGTTCGTCTTCTTAATCTGCTTGTTTATTGTAACATCAGAACTTTAGGAATCAAATGCGAATATAAAGTCGTATTCGTCCGCGAACATATTCTTAGACTAGTTATCTTTTATAATGGCAGTAACATTTTCCCGCGGCACTTCTCGCGTTGGCAATGATTTTGTAGATAAATATTCTCATCAACACGATTGTAATACCGTCAACTTTAATATCTTAACTTCTAAATGTTTTATGAAATCTAAATCTTCCATATAAGATTATATAAATATTGGTTGGTATCACGTTACCAGGGTTTGATTTTCTCTCAAGTGAATATGAAATTCACTTGAGAAATTATACAATTTCCCATCCTTACGGGTGGATGTTCCGGGATAAAGATTTCCTTCAACCTTCTAGGGTGAAAAGGTAAGTTAGTTATAGCACGAATCTTAAAATACTTACCTAGTTATACGCAGATGAGAGACAAATTAATTCTCATTTAATTATTTATTTATCAATTAAGTATTGATTTGCCAAATGCACTGTTAAAAACACACTTCAATAACTTCAATCATTAATTCAATCAATTTAAAATTATAAACTTTTAAAAGTTTCCAACCGAATCTGGGGGCACGGCAGTGCCCCCCGCCAAGTCGAGCGCGAAGCAAACACTGCCGTACCATCCTTTACAGGAACCATTTCGCCGCATTTTCAGGCCCCTATTTGACAACCTCTGGATAAGCCCAGAATGCTGAAATTTTCGTCATCCAGTAAGCTATACAATCACATACTTAAAATAAAATTTCAAGTCTGTAGGTCATTTAGTTCCGAAGTTAAGCGAAAGCAAAGTTTCGTATTTAAGACAGACACTCACTCACTCACTCACTCACTCACTCACTCACTCATGATCATCAAAATAGAACTAGTACTTCCCATAAACCTAGAGAGCTAAAATTTGGTACAGAGTTAGGGTTTAATGGCCACATAAAGGGAAAACTATAAAAACTAGGATAATCGAACGGGAACGGGAACTATACGGGAACGGGAACGGGAATTGTAACTCAAGTACGGCTGAACTGATTTGGCTGAAAATTGGTGGGGAGGTAGCTTAGAACCAGGAAAAGGACATAGGATACCTTTAATCACTTCTGACTGTCAACTGTCAACTGTGCAAGTCGTCTCTGTCTCCATTCTCATTTCAATATTCAATAAAAATAGTAAAAAGTTAACTTCAGTGCTTGAAACATATTTCCAAAGTGAATGTGCAAGTGACTCTATTAGTTAGTGATAAAAAAATAACATAAAAATCTTTAAAAACTATATAAAAACATCGTAAAATAAAAGACCATCGCATAAGAAATTATTAACAAATATTATCAATACCCTCCTTAAAAATAAAAAATATATCAAGTCCAACAACCAAACGCTATTTTCGAGATACTACTTAACAGACAGTTGGCACAGTGATTGAAACGTGTGCTTACCGTGCGAGAACATCGAGTTCGTATCCCACTGAACTAATGTGGTTTTTTTTCTATTTAATAGAAATTTCTAATTTAAATAACAGACAAAACGTGTCATAGTTAATTTACACAACGAAAAAATTAAATAACACGTCAACTTAATATATTGGATGCGAACACAATTACTATGAAGTGCATTGCTTGTCAAAAATCCATAGGTGAAGACGAATTGCTTAAATGTTCAAGTTGTTTGGCCGCATATCACTACGAATGTTGTGGCCTAACTCATGACAGCTACAACGACAATTACATAGTCAAACGTCTACCCTGGAGATGCCACAGCTGCTACAATATTACTAAGCGAACACGGAATGACAACACACCAGTTCGAAAAAGTCAATTTAATACAGATCACTCAACCGCGACCTGCAGTCAAACGGATTCTTTAGATATGTCATGTGACGAGGATGCTATGTTAATGCGGAAGACTCAGGTATTTGAACCAAAATCCACGCACAAAGTATCCACCCCTACGTTAGACATAGATCAATTTGAACAGCTATTGGATCGTAAGTTAAACACCATGAAAAATTCAATAATGCAAGACCTTCACACACTTCTAAAAAAAGAAATCAACTCCGCAGTGTCTACAATTGAGAAAGAGTTCACTAAAACAACGGACTTTTTACAGTATGAACAGGATGAACTTAAACTCAATATGAACAAAGCGGATGAACGAATCAAAATATTAGAAAATGAAAAGACCCAATTGGTTACTGAACTCAGTGATGTCAAAAGGAAATTGTCTTTAATGGACAATATATCCAGAAGCAGGAATATCGAAATACAAAACGTGTCAGAAAAGCGTAACGAAAATCTTCCTAAATTGATCAAAAAATTACTGGAAATAATTAAGGTGCCTAACATAGACTTATGCGGTATACGCAGAGTTGCTAAATCCAATCCAAGTTCTAATCGGCCCCGCAATATTCTGGTGAACTTGCCGTCTGAACGCTGTCGCGATGAAATTTTATCTGCCGTTCGTCAATTTAATAAGAAGAATCCAACCTCTACACTTTCATCTTCACACCTTGGAATTGAAAATGATTCGGCACTCATCTACATCTCCGAGCACCTCTCACCCGAAACTAAGGAGTTGCATGCTGAAGTTCGTCACTTTAAAAAGAACCATTCCTTCAAATACATCTGGGTTAGAAATGGTCGCATATATCTACGTAAAAACGATTCATCTCCCGCACTACATATCAAAGATAAAGATGCACTCAAAAAATTAGAATAATTAATTGCAAAACTATGTTAGCCGTAACCTTGCTCTGTTATTAATATGTTAATGGTCAGTATCTATTATCAAAATATAAATAGATTTCGTAGTAAATTATGTGATTTGTACTTAAGCTTATTGAATTACGATTTTGATATAATCTGTCTCACTGAAACAAATTTCAATGCAAGTGTACACGATTCTGAAATAATTGATTCTAGATATAATGTCTTTCGCAGAGATCGTAGCTCTGCATACTCTACTAAAGTTGACGGTGGAGGTGTTGTCATTGCAATCAAAAAGCATTTTAGTGTAACCCGTCAATTTTCCTGGGAGAGCAGATTTGAAGACCTCTGGATTAGTGTTTTTCCCAACTCAGGATCTTACAAACCCACACTTCACTTATGTCTGTGTTATCTTCCTCCTCATATAGAATTAAGTCATTTAGATGAATTTTACGACCTTACTCATAAATCTATACTTAGGGCACATGAAAACGATATTACAGTAGTTGTCGGTGATTTTAACACCCCTCATATCACATGGATTGTATCAAACGACAATAGTATGTGTCCTACTATCCCAGGAGATGCTAAAGGTAGAAAATTAATTGAAATGATGTCTATTTGCAACCTTAAACAATATAATAACTCGCGAAACATAAATAATCGTTTACTAGACCTAATATTTTGCACATATAATATAAAAATTCAAAACACTGATCCCGTGGTTAGAATTGATAAGCATCATCCCCCACTGTTGTTTTTAATATCTGAAGAACATTTTAAGTGTACAGAGCTTAGAAAAAATAGGTGTAAAAGACTTAATTTTCATAAAGCTAATTTTGAAAATATACGAGCTGAACTTGCTTATATTGACTGGCCCACAAAAATCGAGGATGATGACATTGATGTAAGTGTTGATAAATTTTATTCAATAGTTAATAACATTCTATTTGCTAACACTCCCTTATCTGCTGCTAGAACGGATGATTATCCGTTTTGGTTCTCTCCAGGATTAATTCGTTGTTTAAAGGAAAAGCGCAAATTTCACAGGAAATTCAAAATCTTTGGGAACCCTCGTGATAGAGACACTTTCGAAATGCTTCGCGAAAGGGCCAAAAATCTAATAGACTCCTGTTTTAACTCATTTATATCTACTACTGAAAATGCACTACCCAATGATGTAAAAGTCTTCTGGAGATTCGTTAACAGCAAAAAAAATAACTCAAAATCAATTCCTCAAACTATGAAATTTGGTAACGAGACTACTTCTGACAGCAAAGATATTTGTGAGCTATTTGCCAAATATTTCTCATCGGTATATGAAAAGCATAACATCGATATTCTGCCATTTGTCAAAGATTATAATATAAACTCTCTTTCGAAAATTTGCGTAACTCGAGATGAAATCAACAAAAAAATTTTTCAACTAGACTGCTCTAAAGGGGCAGGGCCGGACGGATTACCGCCTAAAGTCGTAAAAGAGTGTCGCCAAGAACTTATCCAGCCACTTATATTAATCTTCAACAAATCCTTACAAACTGGTAAATTTCCAACGTACTGGAAGACTGCATTCGTTATACCCATACATAAATCAGGCGATTCTTCTAACTGCGCAAATTATAGACCAATAAGCATTCTTTAATGTCTGGCCAAAATATTCGAATCACTGGTGTATGATCATATATATTTTCACATTAAGCCGTTAATAGTATGCAATCAACATGGATTTGTGAAGGGCAAAAGTACTATCTCAAACTTACTCGAATACAAAAACTTTCTTTGTCAGGCATTTGCAGTCAGAGGTCAAGTTGACTCGCTGTATACGGATTTTCAGAAGGCTTTTGACAAAGTCAACCATGTAATATTAATTCAGAAGCTCTCCAATTACGGTATTCACGGTAATCTTCTTAGATGGATGAAATCCTACTTGGAAAACAGGAGTCTATTGGTTGCCTTGAAGGGTTATACTTCCGCTCCATTTTACTCCAGCTCTGGCGTCCCGCAAGGATCGAATTTAGGCCCACTATTATTTATTGTATTTGTGAATGATTTAGCGAAGCTACTTGTTAGTCCCTGTCTTTTGTATGCCGATGATCTAAAATTTTTTAGAGTAGTAAAAGATAGACGAGACTGCGAAATATTGCAAAAAGATCTCGAAACTGTATCACAATGGTGTTCTCAAAATAAAATGACCCTTAACGCAAATAAATGCTTCGCTATAACATTCACAAAGAAACTAAATAAAATTACTTTTGATTACTCTATTGACGATCATGTATTGGAACGCAAAGACGTAGTCAAGGATCTTGGGATCCTGTTTGATGCACAGTTGTCCTTCCGGCCCCATTACGAGTACCTGTCTAAGAGAGGATTTCAACTTTTGGGGTTTGTTACAAGGAACTCTAAAAACTTTAGAAAACCTGATACCATTATCTCACTTTTCAACAGCCTTATCAGAAGTATTTTAGAGTATGGGTCTGTAATCTGGTCACCCTGCTACGAAGTTCACAACCAAACAATTGAAAGCGTCCAGAGACGCTGCTTAAGGATTATGGCATACAAATTTGGTTACGGTCGAAGACTTTCTTCTTACAGTGACAGGTTACTTACTTTTAAAGTTTCCCTTCTGCATACCCGTCGCAAAGAACAGGATCTCCTATATTTACACAAAATTATCCACTCATTTTTAGACACACCTCAATTACTTGAATCTATCAATTTTAACATATATTACAAACTGCGTCAACCTAAACCTTTTCGCTTGAACGTCTGTACTAATAATACTTCTTATTACAACCCCATTGTCCGTATGTGCAGATATTACAATGAAATATCTAGCGATGCCCCCTCAATCGATATTTTTAATCGCTCTCCATTGGTCTTCAAACGCTCAATAAAAAGTATCTTGTGCTCCTATTGATCTAAGTATTTAATCTATATTTGTGTTGTACTAGTAGATTTGTATTCTCTCTCTTTTACTTTTTTTTTTTTTTTTTTTTTTTTACTTAAAAGTGTATTTATTCTGTAAATTTAATGTCTATAATTATTTGAAGTGAACGTATGATTTTATTGGAATATTGTAAATGTATAATACTTATGTCATGCAGTGTGAACACGTTTTTGGGTTGCAGTCCAGACTGTAAACCTAATTAGATTTAAGTACATTTTTTATACATAATTAGATTGTAACCCGTTGTGTCACCTATTAAATAAATAAATAAATAAATAAATCCCGTAATTCCCACGGGATTGGGAAAGGGAATTTATAACTCAAGAACGGCTGAACTGATTTGGCTGAAAATTGGTGGAGGGGTAGCTTAGAACCAGAAAAAGAACATAGAATACTTTTAATCCCGAAATTCCCATGGGAATGGGAACGGGAATTTATAACTCAAGAACGGCTGAATTGATTTGGTTGAAAATTGGTGGGGAGGTAGCTTAGAACCAGGAGAGGGACATAAGATACTTTTAATCCCGAAATTCCCACGGGAATGGGAACGGGAATGATAATTCTAAAACAGCTGAACTGATTGAGATAAACAAGCAGCTCCATCGAGACTTGGCTAGTTTTTTACAGAATGTTTTTGGTGGTAGATTCTAAAGATTCTAGTCCAAAAATAAATTCTAAAAATCACTTTACAAAGTAACAAAAATAATTCGCTAAACATTTCTAAGTAACACTAATGGTCGTATTAATTGAAGCGATCGCATGACTAGTTGCACTCGTGATGGTTCATTTGACGATGAAACGATGAGGTGGCCATTGACGAGCCAGTTGAACTGATCAGTCCAGACATAAAACTGTGGCGTCACTCCGAAAGTTTTAGGCCAACTAGATTTTCTCACTTGAATTTGGAATCGCGCCGATGATTGACGACCATTTTTAGATCAACACCAGTTCAATTGATCAGTTAAACTGACTCGTCAATGGCCACCATTAACATCGTACCATCTGATGCCTGTACAGACCCTTTGTGAGCATCCCCTGAACAATAAGTACCTTCTGTATTCTTTTATTGTCCGACCTTCGAACGATCACGCGATCCCGTGTGTTGCACTCCGTTTAATGGGACAAATGGATATCTGGATGTACGAGTATAAAAGGTAACCGTTACTTACTGAGTGATCCATCAAAATAGCTGAAATCACGATACGGATTGCGCTGAAAGGCATGCAAATACATAGAAATTGTGACGTATACAACTTCGTAAGATAGTAAAAAAAATGAAGCAAAAAAGAAAAAACAAAATAAACTCTTTTTTATCATAAGTAAAGATAGTGGTTATAAACGTAAGTGCAAGTCAAATTATTAATTTAATCCATCATAAATATCATGTACTTATAAGAATTACGAGCATACTTTTCAAAACAACATTAAGACCGCAAGTGCCTATCATACACATAAGATAACGAGTTGGTAAAGTTTACATAATTAAATGAGCCTTATCAGTAACTCCAAAGCTAATTATGATAAACGGATAAGACAAAAAGCCTTTAAATGAACACGGTTTAAATACTACTTATGTTAAATATGTTAAACTAGCTGTGCCCCGCGGTTTAACACGTGTTAACTTCGCTTCTATTAGTTATTTTATCCTCGAAGTCATATAGCGTACCTCGATAAATGGAATATCTCAAACTGAATTTCGAATGAAAACAGTAGTACCTGAAATTAGCACGTTCAAACAAACAAACGCTTCAGCTTTGTATTATTATAATTATGTAACAATTCGGTCCCAAGCCGTGGCAGGCGACGACCGGCGACCGTCATACTGCGAACTTAAAGTATAAATTATTGATGCGACTTAATCGAGTTTAATGTTCATAATTGAATACGGGCTACTTGAAATGTTTCGACCAATTTAATAATTTGGAACGGATTTGAATATCATTGCGGCCGACATTAATTTTGATCGGATTTCGTAATTTTAGTGCCAATATTTAATAGGATCTCTCGTGATAAAGAAATGCCCGGCGTCTGTTTATATATTCATCACGGAATAATAGGGTTATTGTCAGTACTGCAATTTGATTTTAGAATCGAAATAATATATTAGATAAACAACTTTATCCATCAATGTTCCGATAAATTATTAGGTCTTTAAGTCCTCTCCAATCCATCTAAGATAGTCTGGAAGATATCGTTTTTAGTAACAACAATTCCATTTTCTCGTTCCTGTTGTTTTTGTATTTCCATAGTGTGTACTGTGTACATTAAATATTTACCTAATCTATATCTCTATAACTAACTAATATTTGGATCAAAAATGGCAAAATAAAACCTCTATCCCAACTAATACAAAATATAAATGCAAATTGTTTTGTTGACACTGCGTATAACCACGCAGCCAAACAACACCTGGACGGATTTAGATAACGGAACATTTGGAAACTTTAAGAGTATCTTTCAACTCGAGATGAAAAACAAAGAAAACGTTGAATTAGGGCGTAATATTCTCAAATATTGATAGTAAAGAGCTTATTATACTAATTTTCCTTCAGGAAAACTTTGAATTTGGGTGTAATATCACGTGATATTCTCAAATATTGTAATTGTTAGTAGATAGAGTAATAAATCATAGATTCCCTAGGTAGGTATTGTGCGTCGGGAATAGCTCAGGGCGTGGAGTGCTCAGGTATAGACGTGTTGAGGAATCCTCACTCACCTGGATCACAATGGAACGTTCGCGAATGATTAATGGTTCAGTTCAGACGGAAAATGGAAGATTCCGTTGTTGTCTACCGAGCGAAGCTTCTACTTATTTTAAATAGAGTGTCTATAGAACAGATACGTCTAATGAGTTTGGTTTTTATTTTTTATTTTTAATAGGTATTTAGATTATAAAGATTTACGGTTTTGTTTATTATGATATTTTATAGTAATTTAAATTTAATATTTCTTCAACCAATGCGTGTTAATGATTTCAATTCAAACCCGTGGCTAGTATGAAAAAAAGTATGAATGCTTGACCCAGGAATATAGGTTAAAAATTAGTGTATGTTAAGAATATTGCATTTAATAACGTGTTTATAGAACCGCAAGTAAAACCGCGGCACACAGGAAGCTAATACGAAAAATATATAAAAATATACCGGGTGTTTGGTAGAGGGTTGACCAAACGGGATGGGCGTGTTCCTGGACCTATTTGGGAGATACAATTTGGACAAAAATTTCCTAGTTGTTAAAATAAAAAAAATATCGACAAAATTGTATTTTTTATTCTTTTTCCGAAATTGCGACTATTTATCCCTATAACTTTTTTTTGAGCTGGTTTCTAGTCAAATTTTTTGATTGATTATGGTCTCGGATATCACTTGGTCTGCTCACAGCATTTTCAGACCCCTACAAGGTCTAAATAATTTGTTATGACCACTTAACGCTAGGGAAATAAAAAATAAAAATCTTATAGGGGATCTTTCAACTCAAATAAAAAGAAAACTAATTGTAACCGAGAATTTAAAACTCGTTTAAAAACTTCTCTGTTTATCCCTTATTTTAACGGTATACTACAAGTTTTACAAAAGCTAAAAAACTTGTTAAAAATTTAGGTGCAAAGTGGAAATGGAAGAAAAAATAATAAGATATTTTTAAAAACAAATTCCAAGTTTCGCTTAAATACGTCACAGTATGAATAAATTTGGATTTATCTGAGGTCTTCTGAAGATACTGAGATGCTGTAGTGACTTTCTTAGAAAATAATTAGCCTTAAAACAAGTAAAATGGACTATCTCAATTACAGGAAGATATTGCTTCCAAATCAAGATTTCCGTCTCTGGCAACCGATTAAAGGGATTAAAATACGTCCAGAGTTGTGGAACACGCGTCTAGTGGGATGCTATTCCATTTACAGCCTACTTTGTTGGCGAAATATTCTATCTCCAATTCTCCATTACATACTGAAAGAGATTCGTGAATGATATGTTTATTTGATAATTCTAAATCATTCTGCAGCAAGGGGGTCTGTAAATGGAATAGCATCCCACCAGACGCGTGTGCCACACCACTGGACGTATTCTAATCCCTTTAACCGGTTGCCAGAGACGGAAATCTTGATTTGGAAGCAATATCTTCCTGTAATTGAGATAGTCCATTTTACTTGTTTTAAGGCTAATTATTTTCTAAGAAAGTCACTACAGCATCTCAGTATCTTCAGAAGACCTCAGATAAATCCAAATTTATTCATACTGTGACGTATTTAAGCGAAACTTGGAATTTGTTTTTAAAAATATCTTATTATTTTTTCTTCCATTTCCACTTTGCACCTAAATTTTTAACAAGTTTTTTAGCTTTTGTAAAACTTGTAGTATACCGTTAAAATAAGGGATAAACAGAGAAGTTTTTAAACGAGTTTTAAATTCTCGGTTACAATTAGTTTTCTTTTTATTTGAGTTGAAAGATCCCCTATAAGATTTTTATTTTTTATTTCCCTAGCGTTAAGTGGTCATAACAAATTATTTAGACCTTGTAGCGGTCTGAAAATGCTGTGAGCAGACCAAGTGATATCCGAGACCATAATCAATCAAAAAATTTGACTAGAAACCAGCTCAAAAAAAAGTTATAGAGGGATAAATAGTCGAAATTTCGGAAAAAGAATAAAAAATACAATTTTGTCGATTTTTATTTTATTTTAACAACTAGGAAATTTTTACCCAAATTGTATCTCCCAAATTGGTCCAGGAACACGCCCATCCCGTTTGGTCAACCCTCTACCAAACACCCGGTATAATAAATAAAAGACTATAATCTACTGCGTACATAAAAAACTTTTATAAAACCGTCGGCCAAAAAATCACAGTTTATAAGTTAGATGATCGATGTTTGTACAAAATATATTTTTATGATATTTATTCATGGGTGAGCCGCGGCTCGGTTCATCATCGAGTGATAGATCACCCTCTCACTGGTCATCAATCACCCTTTCATATCACCCCCGATACGTGTTTTTTACTGGATCGCAAATGCTTTCGTATTCATCACCTTTTGTGCCCAAATAGTTGGAGACAAAAATCTGTCAAAACAACCTACAGAATAATATAAAGCTATTTCTGTGATTAATTGTATAATGGCTGTCTGTTACTTTATGTCGGTACGACAATATAAAATGTGAGCAGCAATAAAATATCGTAGAATATCTAATAATAATCAGCGTGGATTACTTCGTTATCAGTGGGGGAAGTCCTGTATACTTTAATAACCAACTGCCAATAATTCGATAGATAAAACAAACGAAAACTCAACAACAAAAAACTCAATCTTACACACAGCGAAGATAATCGCTATAGTAACAGTTCAAAAGTATAATAAAGTGTATACGTTAATAACTTTAATACTTAGTACTTACGTTATATACTGTTTTATGTAAACTCTGCAAAGCCCCATTCGATTACGTCACTACGAAGCATAACAATCATTAATCAGAGAGTTTGTGTCTCCGCGTGACATTCCGGTTCAGTGCAAATACACGGAAATAATTTTGAGCACCTTTTAACGGCGCGATGTACTTTCATAATACAGAAATATGTGCGTCGGCGACAGTGTTTCGCTATCAGGAGTCAGTTTTAGGGGGTGACGGGTGGGGAGGGGGTGAGGGGTCAGTGACCCGCACGAGGAACCGATGCCTCCTGTGTGTGAGGGATAAAAACTACACACGGTCGGTACGAATGGACAACTTACAAACATAGTCAATGTTGAGGAATAAGCGCAAGTACATCACCCAGTTCCAAATTTTGAACTCAAGCTCAGCTCACAGAGTAGGGTACGGCAAATATCCATCGCTTGATCCACAAATCGAACCATGGATCTCTAGCTTGACAATCAGTTGCATATAATACTAGACCATCGAGGAGTTTAAAGTTAAAACCATCATTAAGACTCAAACCCACCGAAGTACACGCACACGCTACGCACGAAAATGACGTTATTGATACATTCGTGCTTGACTCGGCTATAGCTCAACATAGCTGAGCTGCGTGACCGTGAACCGTGGGCGTAGCGTGGCGGTGGGTTCGCGGCTTTAGAGTCGTACAACCCACATACAACACACAGTATGTGGGTTTACTGTTCATAAGTTTTAAAAGTCAAAACTTATCAATTTTATGTTCATTGTTCTTAGATAATAATCGGAAAATTTCTATCGCCATTTTCGATATAACAATCTTGTTTGTTTCGAATGTAATTAGGTAGTGTAACAAAATTTTTTAAGTAAAGAATTTGGATATCTTGTGGAAAGTTAACACAAATAATTGTACTTTATAGTTGGAATTTGGATTATTTCATGTGGCAAAATATCATATAGTTTCACAGGGTTAGTCCCATTTTACTCCATTCCTTTGAAATCGAAAATGAAAAAATGCATACATGCAGTCCCAGTTTGCTCCAGAGAATAATATTAAAAATAATATATTATTTTTCATATCCCACTTTACTCCAATCGATACTTGAATAATTTTATTGATTTTTATTTTTATTTTTATGTCCCAAGATACTCCAAAAAGAGAAGTACAGTCGGATAGAAAAGTTAACAAAACATTTTATGCGGTTTATTCCAAATTCCAGGAAGATGCCGAAATGGGAAATTTAAGTGCGATTAGTTCCCATTTCGGCACCCAGATATAATTTAATAAGAATTTCTTACTTCTAAAGTACAGTCCCGCCCATGAAACATATTACCTGTTTGGAGTGTTTGGTTTTCGTAAGAATTTGTGCGAATATGCTCTCCTGGTACTTCTAATAATAAATTCTCCAATATTTACTTTTGTGAATCAATTTAATAAAGTTTATTGTAAATACCTATTCTACATTTCTGTTCTCCTGGTAATTAAAATTGGTTATTATAAAATTTCTTGTACATTATGTTTATTTGAACAGAGCAATTTCGTTTCTTTTTTGTTTGGCTGTACCACCCTCACCACCAGTAGGACTATTTGTAGGTAAAACTCCTAATAACCCATGTTTGCCTGGTACTTTTGTCCACATAGTACTGTTTTACGAACAATGATTCTACCGCAAGGTGTTATTTAACTTGAACATAGCATGTTATTGAGTTACAGTGTCACTCAAAAGGAAAGAAATGACATCTTGAATAGTCATCTTGATTTTAAAATAAACAAAGAAAATATATCCTCTGATTTAATATTTCTATATTAGATAAATATGTGTTTACATTTAATAATAACACGGCCTATGGGAAATCTATAACTTTGTATTATTTTTCTTTTTGATTTTTGCGTCTGACTGTACCTCATCCATAAGTGACATTACGCGTGGAGTAAAGTGAAACTGAAAGTATGGCAGTTCCAAATATTGATAAACAAAAGTGTTTGACAGTTTGGAGTAAAATGAAACTTATTTTGAAATTTAAAAAAAAGAATATTTTTGTTTGGAGTAACTTGGGACTTTTTGGTGGAGTAAAATGGGACTAACCCGTTTCACAGAATTTTGATGTGAAATAGAGCATGATTAGTGAGTGGTTTGGAGCCCATCTCCCTCCTTCCAATATCAACATGCCGTCGACGAAAGCGATGATAATGATCATCGTAACCCCGTCTGCAAATTTTCCCTCTATATCATAAAAGTAGTTATAAAGCCGAACCGCGCTGGCCCGTCTATAGAGCCGTGTGTATCAAGTCAGTGTTATCGTTTCATAATGTTAATCATTATGTTAAAGCAATCGTGCCAGTGGGTCAAGTGTTGCTAAACGCATCACCTCGCTTCCCGCGCGCGGGTAATGTCGGCGGATATGGCGGTAGGCGCCCGCCTTGTAACGAGCTCTCGAATGCTGTCTGTGTTATGTGGTCGCTCATAGATGGACACGTTCAAAATAATGTTTCAGATTAACGTTATTATGGGGTTAATTGCATGAGTTTTGAGACTGTTTGTGAGAGAGAGTAGATTATTTTTTTATTTCGGTTTTATTATGGTCTTTTTATTAACCGACTTCCAAAAAAACAGGAGGAGGTTCTCTATTCGACGTGTATTATTTTTTTTTTTGTGTGTTTGTTACGCGATTTCTTTGTAATCATGAATGGAGCATTTTAAAATTCTTGTTCCATTAGAAAGCGGATATTCGCGAAGTGGTCCCATGTCAAGGAAATCAGGATCTGATGATGGGATCCAGGATAAATCGAGGAAAAACCCGCAACAATGTAGGCTGGGGTGTCGATTGACATTATTAAAAGTAAAACTACCTGTAACCCGTGGTTTTGCTCGCGATATTCTTGATACCATAAAAATTTCTGGATGAAAATTATTTGGCTGTATTCTTTCGTATTTAAATCAAATGCTGTTCACAATTCATGGGTTTTAGATATAAAAATGTCCTGTTTTTTAATTCGTTAACACACACTGGAATAAACCCGAACCTACAAAATTGTTTAAAAATGTTTTTTTATACTATTATAGGTACCTATTACACATATATCTTCAGAGCGTTTTCATAAAACTTTTCGTAAAAAAATATATTTAGATTTTACAAACAAACACTGCACCAGATTAGATTGTATATATTATTTTAATTAATAAATAGACAGTATAAACGTCTTCCTCTTTTTTCGTTTTTATTTTGACTTTGGTTAATTGTCTAAAAAGTTCTTATACCTTTGTGGTTATAAAGAAGTTTTGTAATAAAATGATAGTTTAATTGGGATGATGAAGTTAAAAAGAAGTAATAAAATGCAGGGTTGTGTTAGAGTATGAATCATGAGTAACATCAGCTCATGGGACAGGATTCAAGCGGTACCCGTTGAGGTTGAACTGCTCGACACTTATAGAGCAGCGAAAAAATCCCTGCAAGAGGCTATTGCCCTCGCAACTCTCGTGGCAATCGTGGGAAACGACCTCTCCTTGCCAAATGTAGTGTCTGCTATGGTCAGCGAGGAGAGGTCTTGGATTGGAGTGTCCACCTTTTGTGAGGTCGTACTCTCGCAAAAAAAAAAGCTGCGGAGAGAGCGCGAAGCCCTCTCCACTAATACTATTCGCAGCAGAAGGTTGGGCGGACGGAAGCGGGACTACCACTTTGTCCTGCAACCGCCATACGCCCGACCTGCGGCAGTGATCCCCGGGGGGAGATCCACTGCCGCCATATAGGCCTCGAGGTGGCGCGCGGTACTTTCGGAAGGGGGTAACTCAACATCTGTCGCCTAGAGCTACATTCTAGCTCAGAAGAGAAACCCTTAACAGGGTAGAGGCGCTGTCCGGGATCGTAGTAGCGTGCAGCCGCGTTTCTTCCGGTTTTGGCCATAAGCGCAGAGGTGGCACACCAAGGGGTTTTAGTCGGTAAGCGCGTCGCCGCTCTATCTTTGCGGCGCGGAGTCCGACATACCCCGTCGTTCCCCTGGACAGAGGAAAGACGTAAAGTCTTCCTCCCACAAAAAAAGGATTCAAGTGATCCACGAGTAAAAATCTCTTCTGGAGGAAAATTTAAGCGTATTTTGTAGAAAGAGACTTGCTTCCCACTAAAAAATATAAAATAAAGTTAATTTAAAAAAATAAGAAACCGACTTCAGCACTAAAAAGTAAGAAAATAATTTAAAATAAACGATATTATTAATACATATTTACAATTTATAATTAGTTACTTTTGAAGTCGGTGACAGCCAAAGCCTTCATTAATATTATAGGCGCGTCTCGTGCTATCTTATAAGGAAAAAAAACTATCCTGGGCTGGCACTGACTCCAAAAGTAACTAATTATAAATTGTAAATATGTATTAATAATATCGTTTATTTTAAATTATTTTCTTACTTTTTAGTGCTGAAGTCGGTTTCTTATTTTTTTAAATTAACTTTATTTTGTTATTATAAACTCGCTCTTCGGCAACGCGTCGGCTCCGGGTACGATTCCCAGGTTTATCTTTACATCCTTGGTATTTTGCAAACATGGCTTGATTTGTGAAGAGTTGGCAAGCGTTCGCTGTGGTGTGGTCTTATACCACTACTATCACACAATAGAGAGTCTAAGTACCTTGTGTTACTCCTACTACTTTCATTACAAACTTAGTCAATCAGCCCAAAACCCACACACATCATTTAATTAAAGTGAGATCAGTAACTTACTGAGATATAAAGAGCTGTTAACAATATAAATGATACGATTGTAAGTGTGTCAGTGCGTCTCGCCATGAATACCAATAACATTGTCTACAACACATTAGGTCTCGCCAACTGAAACGAATGATGTAACACGTTGTTAGCCAGTGTCGGAGGATGTTACTAAGTTATCTCAATTAATAACACCGACTCCAGCTCGAAAATGATGCGCAAATGTACAATTGTTTCGTTTAACTTTAGACCCTTTGTTGTTTGGGATCGAGTGGAAACTTCCGTAATGAATTAGGGTTAAGAAAAATCGGACTAAACTTTGTTTGGAATTCGTGTAAATCTTCCACAAGCGGTCAGACTTCCCAATATTAACTTTGGTTTACGCTGGTCTGTATGGAAATATTATGTAATGATGAGATGTTACGCTACAATAATTTGTGATTTCAGCACAATTAGCAATCGTAGTTAATAGAAAATTTCATCATTCTATTTTAGTTACTGATTACTTCTTTGTCCCAAAATACACGTACATAATTACAATGCAACAAACACATCTGGGGGCACGGCAGTGCCCCCCGCCAAGTCGAGCGCGAAGCAAACACTGCCGTACCATCCTTTACAGGAACCCTTTCGCCGCATTTTCAGGCCCCTATTTGACAACCTCTGGATAGGACTAGAATGCTGAAATTTTCGTCATCCAGTAAGCTATACAATCACATACTTAAAATAAAATTTCAAGTCTGTAGGTCATTTAGTTCCCAAGTTAAGCGAAAGCAAAGTTTCGTATTTATGACAGACACTCACTCACTCACTCACTCACTCACTCACTCACTCACTCACTCATGATCATCAAAATAGAACTAGTACTTCCCATAAACCTAGAGAGCTGAAATTTGGTACAGAGTTAGGGTTTAATGGCCACATAAAGGGAAAACTATAAAAACTAGGATAATCGAACGGGAACGGGAATTATACGGGAATGGGAACGGGAATTGTAACTCAAGAACGGCTGAACTGATTTGGCTGAAAATTGGTGGGGAGGTAGCTTAAAACCAGGAAAAGGACATACAATACTTTTAATCCCGAAATTCCCACGGGATTGGGAACGGGAATTTAAAAATCAAGAACGGCTGAATTGATTTGGCTGAAAATTGGTGGGGAGGTAGCTTAAAACCAGGAAAAGGACATAGGATACTTTTAATCCCGAAATTCCCACGGGATTGGGAACGGGAATTTATTACTCAAGAACGGCTGAACTGATTTGGCTGAAAATTGGTGGGGAGGTAGCTTAGAACCAGGAGAAGCACATAGAATACTTTAATCCCGAAATTCCCACGGGATTGGGAACGGGAATTTATTACTCAAGAACGGCTGAATTGATTTGGCTGAAAATTGGTGGGGAGGTAGCTTAGAACCAGGAGAAGCACATAGAATACTTTTAATCCCGAAATTCCCACGGGAACGGGAATTATAATTCTAGAACAGCTGAACTGATTTGGCTGACAATTTGTGGGGAGGTAGCTTAAAACTATTTATGTATAGATACTTTTTATCCCGAAATTCCCACGGAAACGCGAACGGGAACTACGCGGGTGAAACCGTGGGGCGCTTAATAATACTACTCCTAAAAAATAAGTGTGTCAAATAAGAAAATCTAATAAAATAAATCAATATAAACAAGTTTTAACAAAAAGAAATGAAATCCCACCAAAAACATTCTGTAAAAAACTAGCCAAGTCTCGATGGAGCTGCTTGTTTAACTCTAAAAAGTAATGAAATCTAGACAGACTCGTGCCAAGTCTAAGGTTCCTTACTGCGATTTCTTTATTATTATAGTTAATGTTGTGTGACTTGGCCGTTGAAGGGTACACATGTATGTACACAAGGGTACAAAACTAGGTGCTCCATGACACTATTGCACCAATCTTAAAAAATCCAGAACCTATCCGATAGAAAATTTGCTTAATTATAGCCACTTGAAAAATGTTGATTCAATATCCAGTCAATTGTAGGCTTGATAAAGCTGCGTATTTTAATAATGTTATAACATTACGTGTAAACAAAATTGACATGTACCCACTACTAACCTTTTAAACAATGTTCAACGGCCAAGTCACACAACATTAACTATAATAATAAAGAAATCGCAGTAAGGAACCTTAGACTTGGCACGAGTCTGTCTAGATTTCATTACTTTTTAGAGTTAAACAAGCAGCTCCATCGAGACTTGGCTAGTTTTTTACAGAATGTTTTTGGTGGGATATATCTTAATCGTTATTGTAGTGATCCTATCACGTCACAGTATTTGGATATTCACTGGCTCACTACTACACCAACTAGAGCGCAGGCGCACGTCTTACCCGCTCCGCGCGTAACGCCAGAATGCCGGATTGACAGCTACCCCCTCTAGTGGCGTACATGAGACAATGTACTATATCTACTAAATAGATACAAACACTACATCCCTTCCTTTTAATATATTTTTTATTTGTATAATAATCAGTCTTATAATAATCGTACATAATTACACTTTCATTTTACTGTTTGATTATATCTTCAATCTCTCTTGATCTATTGATTACTCTGAATTATTTATCTGATTTTCATTCCCTTTAGTATTGTTTTCAACCGATTTCCACTGTCCTTCTACACGTTTTAGATGAATCACATTCCTTCTTAATTTGTGTCCAGTTTCTTCGTTCCTAATTGTAACATCTCCTCCTACTGATTGTTCCACTACATGTGGTGTGGGGTTATAGGTTGTGGAGAACTTATTTGTCTTTTCCATTTCTTTCACATAGACTTTATCACCTTCTGAAAGGTCTGGATTTTCTGCTCTTCTTTTCCGATCTCCATACTCCTTTCCTTTTTCTTTTTGCAGTCTATCCCGATCTCTTACTTCCGTGTCATTTTCTGTATCATTAATATCTTTGAACATAGGAATTTTATCCCTGTTCTTTCGTTTAAAAAATAGCTCTGAGGGCGTCTTCCCGGTAACTGAATGTGGAGTAGAGTTGTACATCATTAGGTATTCATATATTGAATCTTTCATATCACGTTTCTCGCTTGAACAAATTTTGAGTCGCTTAACGATGTCCCTATTTTGACGCTCCACTTCTCCGTTCATTTGTGGCCAATAAGATACAGTATTAAACAGTCTTATATTACAACTATTGCAGAAGTCCTTAAATTCCTCACTTACAAATTGTCGACCGTTATCAGCAGTGATTGATAGTGGATAACCTAGTCGGCTAAAGAGTTCCTTAAGTATGCTAATTATTTGGGAACTAGTTATAGTTCTGGTAATTTTTATCTCTTTATACCGACTGTAATAGTCTATGATTACTAGGAGATAGACATTATTTGGCAACGGACCTAATAAATCCATCGCTAAATCGACCCATGGTTCAGATGGAAGCTCTCGTCGTTTCATTGGTGCTGGAGTGTTTGGTAAACTGACTAAAGTACATCCTTTGCAGCTCTTGACCATCACCTCAACATCTCTATCTATTTTAGGCCACCAAACCTTAGACCGAAGGCGACCCTTCATGGCAACAATACCCGGATGGCCTTCATGAGCTGCTAATAAAACTTGCTTCCTGAGGTTTTGAGGAATGACTATTCTATGTCCCCTTAAAAGAATATTATCGTAAAAACACAATTCGTCTGAAAATAATTTGTACTGTTTTACAGATTCATCCCAATGAGAGCTATAGATTCCTTGTTTTACGTTTATGATTTCCTTATCATTTTCAGACTCCTTTATTATTATTGGCGTTGCACAGGGCCTGGCAAGTTCGACTATCTGGTGGACATAATTCTCTTTTGGGGGTGAGTTTGACTGATCAGTGTATGCACATAGCCGAGATAGGGGATCCGCAATATTGGTCTTACCTGGTTTATATTTAATATTGTACCGATATGCTTGAAGTCGCAATACCCACCTTTCTACGCGAGCGCATGGTTTTGATTTTGCATTAAATATAAATTCTAATGGTTTGTGGTCCGTAATCAATTCAAATTCTTTTCCAAAAAGGAATGTATCAAAATGCTCAATTGCCCATACCAAAGCAAGGGCTTCTTTCTCAGTTTGGCTGTATTTTCTTTCACACGTGCTAAGTGTTCTATTTCCATACGCTATAATCCTTGGTTCATTATTAGCTATTTGTACTAAAACTGCACCTAATCCTACAGGGCTTGCGTCTGCTATAACTTGTGTCTTGTCATTAACATCGTAATATCCTAAAGTTTCTATTTTTGTTAACATCTCTTTTAGCTTTTGAAATGCTCTGTTTTGATCTTCTTTCCAGTATTCTCCTATATCTGCTTTTTTTGTTAGTTTGTGTCTTAGTATTTGCTTAAGAGGTTCTGTCGTTGTTGCCAAATTGGGGATCCACTTGTTTATATAGTTTACCAATCCTAAAAAACTTTGTAGCTCTTCTATAGTCTTCGGTGCCCTAAACTCCGAAATACTTTGTAGATATTTAGGTAGTGGTCTTACTCCTTCTGGTTTTAGGACATGACCCAAAAATTGTATAGTTTGAACCTTGTAAATACATTTCATTTGATTCAATAAAACATTGTTTTGATCTAGTACCTCTGTTACTTTAGATACTCGCAAATCATGTTCCCTTTCATCATTTCCCCAAACCAATATGTCATCTATGAAGTTAATAACTCCTTCGCACTTAATTAGCATTTTTTCTATGATTTTTTGAAAGAGTTCCGGTGCAGAAGTGATTCCGAACATAAGTCTTTTGTATCTGTAAAGTCCTTTTGATGTTATAAACGTGGTCACATACCTCGAGTCTGGATGGAGCTCAACCTGATGAAAAGCGTCTTTTATGTCTAGCTTTGTAAAGTATTGGGCCTTTTTTATTTTTGGTAGCAAGTTTTCCATGCAAGGTAATGGATGGTTTTCCCTTTGAATGGCTGCGTTAGCACGTCGCATATCAACGCATACGCGTACATCACCATCGTCTTTAAGGATTGGAACTAAAGGCGATACCCAAGGTGAGGGTCCTTGGACCTCCTCAATTATATCAAGGTTTAGTAATTCTTCAATTTTTTTACTTATCTTCTCCTCTAACGGTATTGGTATTCTCCGGTAGGGTTGCATAATTGGTTTTACTGTCGTATCAATAGGAATCTCAATTAAAATATCTTTAAATTTCGGAAAAGGTTTGTTTAAACCCTGTTCATCCACATTATCTACCTCAATACCTATCTTTAAAACTCCTAATTTCAAAGCTGTATCTTTTCCAAGTAGATTCCGTGATCCATCTCCAATAACGTAAATTGTAGCGCGTTCCTCCTTCTTATTCGCTTTAATAACTGCTTCAAATGATCCTTTGATTTGTAAAGGCGTCTTACTGCCATATGCCAATAATATCTTATTCGGCTCTCTTACTTGATTGTAACAATTGATTTTATTTCTTTTTAAATATTCCCAGGTTTTGCAAGATATTAAATTTAGTTTACAGCCCGAATCTATCAGCATTTCTAAATTTACGCCTCCTATATTACATTTTAGTGTAGCATCATCGTTCAAATTAAATATATATTGTACTTCTTCATCCTCCATAGAATTTACCGCATTTTCCTTCCGTTGTCTTTTAGCATAATTTTGGTCCTGTCCTATATTTTGTGTCAGTTTACGTTTTTGTTGAAAAGTCTTCGTTTTGCAACATCTTTGATAGTGGCCTAATTTTCCGCACCCGTTACATTTCTTTCCTTTTGCGGGGCATATGTTTCCTTCAGTATGTCCTATATTTCCACATCTGGTACACTTGAGCCCCCTCTTTCCTTCATAAGATTCCACACCTCGTTTAGTCCATCCTGAATTACCTTGGTTTCTATTTCTAACCGCATTAACTTCATTGGTCTTTTTGTTTTCTCTTTGTTCATAACTATCCAATTGAAAGTCTACAATTTCCAAGGTGTTTGCTATAGTAATTACTTTGTCTAAGGAAATTTCATCACCCAATGTCAACATTTTTTTCCTTAGTTCCGATGACTGAGATTTCTCCAGTATTTGGTCTATAATGTGGCTATCCGGATCTACAAACTTACATTTCGCAGCTTGATTTCTTAATTTAATCAGGAATTTTTCAAAACTTTCGCCTTCATCTTGTTTAATAAGTCGAAAAATGTGTCGTTCAAAAGTCTTGTTTTGCTTAGGAAGAAAGTAGTCATCCAGTTTGTCAATTGCAATTTTAAAAATGTCAATATTATCTCTAGGCCCTACATTCGCTCCTGGCAAATTGTAAAATATTTCTTGCAGAGCACCTCCGCCTAAGACCAGCAACGTAGCTCTTTTTTTTGTTGGGATCGTAATGTCAGCGGCTTCAAGATATATTTGGAGGGATCGTTTCCACTTTTCCCATCTCAAACCGACTGAAGTACTGTCACCCTCGATATCCAGCTTTTCAGGTGGTGGTAGCTGATTCGCCATAGTTGATCTTATTGGGGCTACCTGAAAACCACACCCAATTTAATGGACGTCAACACATGGTATATACCGATCGTTACTACTCCAATTTAATGGAATACCAATTACTATTTCCAATTTAATGGAAATACAAATTAAAATTGATTGATTGAAGCCTTATTTCCAATTTAATGGAAATCCGAAGTAGATAAGTTCCAATGTAATGGAAATCAAAATAATCATAATTTCCAATTTAATGGAAATCCGTAGTAGCCCATAAGTTCCAATGTAATGGAAATAAAAAAAACATAATTTCCAATTTAATGGAAATCCGAAGTAGCCCATAAGTTCCAATGTAATGAAAATCAAAATAATCATAATTTCCAATTTAATGGTAATCCGAAGTAAAACATAAGTTCCAATGTAATGGAAATCAAAATAATCATAACTTCCAATTTAATGGAAATCCGATGTAACCTCCACCAATTTAACAATTAAAATTCATAAAGGTAAATTTAGTAGGTACTTCATACGACTGTAAAAATCTATTCTCATAATTTTGCTGTACGATATAAATTAATTGATATGATTGTGCTGTTAAATCTTTTAGTTATCACTTATTTTTGTTGCCTATAATATACACAAAATCTATTTATGTTTACTAAAGATAAAATACCTGTATTTAAAACTGTTCTACGCTAATTTGAGTATATGTAGGTATATAGTATCTGAGTTAATTCCTCGAATAACTTGTAAAATATCTCATTAAATACTACGAGTATTCCCTTATATTAAACTTCAGAACATTCACTAAGTACATACTTATTTTCTTTTTTAAAACAATAAAATAAAATGAATTATAAGTATTTTGTTTACTCACCAAAATATAACATCATTCCAATAATAATATCAGATCTATAACTATAGTCATAATATTTGTAAGTAATTATTATACTTACATATATAATGTATGTACTAAGATTTTGTGTACGTTACTAGTTATAATACTAATTTCTGTACATAGTAATTAGCGCGCATCAAGTCAAAAGAAATGAATGGCTAATGACTAATGAGTTCGTTTTACGTAAACACATTCTACAGTGGCCGAACTGATATATTATTTATTTTACTGATTTACCATAATTTGGTTTCTGTTGTAACAAGGCGTCTCAATGTTATGTTTTTATACTATTAACTATTTAAAAAATGTAGTAATTTCATAAAAATGTTTTTTTCTCTTTTTTTTTCATTTAACAAAATTAAAAATCACTGACCTTTATCCTCGTCGCCACTTGTAGTGATCCTATCACGTCACAGTATTTGGATATTCACTGGCTCACTACTACACCAACTAGAGCGCAGGCGCACGTCTTACCCGCTCCGCGCGTAACGCCAGAATGCCGGATTGACAGCTACCCCCTCTAGTGGCGTACATGAGACAATGTACTATATCTACTAAATAGATACAAACACTACAGTTATCGTTTAAATACTTATCACATATGGGTGACATCCAAAAATAAGTACAAATGTTTCTGAGAAATGAAATTGACCGCGAGAGGCCGTCTGAGGTCTGAGGTCCGGCGGATGAAAGTGACCGTTTGCTAACGGACTCTCATTATAGGGCGCGCTCCGGTCAATGAGTCCTACTAATACCCACGAATGGTGAATGTTCCTGGAAACGGGCTACTCATATTGCTTGTTGGCAATTTGAACAACTTATTAATAAATTGTTTTTTTTTTTTAATTTTGTTGACCAATACAGCTTAGTAAGTATATTTGAACCAAATGTCAAAGCCGGATAAGCCATTTAGGTACTTATTTAATCTATCAGGTTTGACAATGAATATTTGAGACTAAGTACTATGAAATATCTTGCGAGTATTGCCTAGCAATACTGTATGTTTGCAGGAAATATTGCATTGTATGGGCTATATTATTTATCGGCTGCTTGGCGGCCATATAATTGTAGCAAGAAATTGTCAAAAAACCAGCCCGTTTCCAGGCGCTATAAGGAAAAATATGTTTCGACACGTCCTACGCACGTGGACGGGACGTGTCGCGGGAACTCCCGGGATATCGGGAGTAATAAAGTCGTATTTGTATGTGGAAGGTACCGGTGTCAGGTTTCAACGAAACAAATAATTATCGAAGTATTTGATTTATTAATAGTCCAATATAATTCCTGGAAACAAACATTCGGCCAAATCCGTAATTGGTACTTATCGCTGGAAATAGACAAAGAACTTTATAACAGCTATTTATAATAAATCATTTTGTTTGTTCTCTAAGTATGTGCTCAGAGGATATTACTTGTTACCGTCACTCGTAGAGTCACATAGCTTAGCCTGTGGCTTAGCTTCGTGAAAGTACTGACTCATTTTCATGTTTAAACTTTAATACCTATTTTAAAGCTGAAAAGTTTATTTATTTGAACACGTGAATCTCAGTTATAAGTACTTATATAACTTCTAATTGAAAAAGAAATTAAGTGTTGGATAGTTCAATTATCGTATAAATAGGCTACAAAATATTACGCTACGATGAATAGAAGCACAGCTAATCAGTTTAAAGTAATATTATTAAGGATTCAAATTTTCTCAAGCGTTGACTTCTACTCATGATGAGACTACACGTAAACCACACTAGGCGCGTATTATCACGCAGGATCGGTCACATCATCACGCACCCTCGTCACGTGGCCTCAGCCAACACGGGGGGAATAGAAAGGTCTTCAACAAACACTGACAAACAAACGGGATTTCTGCATACACATGGTAATATAGTAATATAGAGGAGAGGTCATATTCTTATTGAGGATAACGTAATAAAATAGTTCATGTGATGATAGAGTGTTCATTGTATTAGACTGCCTTATAGAGAAGGCACCATATCGAGCTACTATACAAATTTATTTATTACAAAACAAAATCCACAGACCTTAACCTATTAACAAAATATAACTAAAAATATAACTGGTATATATATAAATGGTCGCAGGTTTGATGATTCACTTGACCTTTTAGTGATTCCTAGCTAATTATCTTGGCATGGGTTTATCAACTACTAACTTTAGTTGTAAATAACTTAGATGCAAGCAACCAGCTACATTAAGGACCATTACTGTTTGTTTCTGATAAGATGGTAGTGTAAGCTTAAAACGCAGAATGTAGTTTAAATCTATCATCAGCCCAAAACTAAGTTACCGGTGAACCACGCGACACGTTTCCCGTTTAGAAACACAATGTATTGTTGTTATTAAAACAACAATAAACGTTAAACTCGGCCGAAGTCGAAACAAAACAATTTGTTTTCGAATAAAACCCCGTATTTTTCCGCTCACTTAATTTATGAGATAAATTTTATGAATAACATTTTGTATTCTTAACTTTTATGACGAACTCAAATAAACTTTATTGGAAGTTATAAGGTAATGTCAATAAATATATTTTTCAAATTCGTTATTATTGAGGATAATTTAATTGGAATATGGACAACGTAATTGTTTCATCTTAAGTATTTAATTTGAAATTAAGTACTTACTCATTAAATTATTTGAATATTGTCTGTAAATATTAGTTTTATTTAACCGGAGATTCTTTATCTCGTTTATATTAATATACATAACTACTTCTATTTCGTGGGATTTTTAATAAATCAAAATAAAATTTTAAACAAATAAATAAATCTTTAAAAATGATTGAAGAGCGTTACCTAGAGACTCCACTACACTAGATATCGTTAAGTTAAACCCGTGACACGAGGTATCTATCGCCACTAGAGGCTGCTATTTTCAAGTGGCCTGAATGGGCCCTATTCAATATCCGGCTTGAATCGGCCTGAATCGGGTGACGGCTCGGAAATGTCCTCGACAGACATTGTTGCTTTTTGTTGGATTTTTCTTGTTGGATCACCGCTATTTAAAGTTGGCTGGAAACTATTTCGTAATACAAATGCTTGGAATGTATACTTAAGAGGTAGAGCTATACATATAGATCTAGATGTATAATGGTAAATTAAACCTGAGGTCATCACAATCACAAAATATTGGCGTCAAGTTGTCGCTGTCTTTTTATTTCATCAAGTAAATATGAACTACCTATCTTCTAACTAGAATTTTTATAAGTAATCAATATAAATCGGTAGCTATGCAGAATATAGCAAGTTTTTAAATAAAATCAACACAATCCGTCGACTAGTTACTTTTAAAAACATTTTTTCAGCCACCTCTGCTTAACCATTCCCGAATTGAAAAAGTCTGTTAAAACAAAACCGTTTCAACTGTACAATAAAGTTAATTTAAAAAAATAAGAAACCGACTTCAGCACTAAAATGTAAGAAAATAATTTAAAATAAACGATATTATTAATAGCTTTTGACTCGTGGATCACTTGAATCCTTTATTTGTCAGAGGAAGACTTTACGTCTTTCCCCTGTCCAGGGGAACGACGGGGTATGTCGAACTCCGCGCCGCAAAGATAGAGCGGCGACGCGCTTACCGACTAAAACCCCTTGGTGTGCCACCTCTGCGCTTATGGCCGAAACCGGAAGAAACGCGTCTGCACGCTACTACGATCCCAGACAGCGTCTCTACCCTGTTAAGGGTTTCTCCTCTGAGCTAGAATGTAGCTCTAGGCGACAGATGTTGAGTTACCCCCTTCCGAAAGTACCGCGCGCCACCTCGAGGCCTATATGGCGGCAGTGGATCTCCCCCCGGGGATCACTGCCGCAGGTCGGGCGTATGGCGGTTGTAGGACAAAGTGGTAGTCCCGCTTCCGTCTGCCCAACCTTCTGCTGCGGATAGTATTAGTGGCCGTGATTAGTGGAGAGGGCTTCGCGCTCTCTCTCCGCAGCTTTTTTTTGCGAGAGTACGACCTCACAAAAGGTGGACACTCCAATCCAAGACCTCTCCTCGCTGACCATAGCAGACACTACATTTGGCAAGGAGAGGTCGTTTCCCACGATTGCCACGAGAGTTGCGAGGGCAATAGCCTCTTGCAAAGATTTTTTCGCTGCTCTATAAATGTCGAGCAGTTCAACCTCAACGGGTACCGCTTGAATCCTGTCCCATGAGCTGATGTTACTCATGATTCATAATCTAACACAACCCTGCATTTTATTACTTCTTTTTAACTTCATCATCCCAATTAAACCATCATTTTATTACAAAACTTCTTTATAACCACAAAGGTATAAGAACTTTTTAGAAAAAAATTAACCAAAGTCAAAATAAAATCGAAAATAGAGGTTGACGTTTATACTGTCTATTTACTAATTAAAATAATATACACAATCTAATCTGGTGCAGTGTTTGATTGTAATATCTAAATATATTTTTTTACGAAAAGTTTTATGAAAACGCTCTGAAGATATATGTGTAATAGGTACCAATAATAGTATAAAAAAACATTTTTTAAAAATGTTATAGGTTCGGGTTTATTTCAGTGTGTGTTAACGAATTAAAAAACAGGACATTTTTATATCTAAAACCCATGAATTGTGAACAGCATTTGATTTAAATACGAAAGAATACAGCCAAAAATTTTTTATCCAGAAATTCTTATGGTATCAAGAATATCGCGAGCAAAACCACGGGTCACAGGTAGTTTTACTTTTAATAATGTCAATCGACACCCCAGCCTACATTGTTGCGGGTTTTTCCTCGATTTTTCCTGGATCCCATCATCAGATCCTGATTTCCTTGACATGGGACCACTTCGCGAATATCCGCTTTCTAATGAAACAAGAATTTTAAAATGCTCCATTCATGATTGCAAAGAAATCGCGTAACAAACATACAAAAAAAAAAATATACACGTCGAATAGAGAACCTCCTCCTGTTTTTTTAGAAGTCGGTTAAAAACCAGTTTTAATTCACATACATGTATCGGGAAACCTAAAAGTATCCCGGGGTTCATAAAAAAGTCAATAGTCCCGTAGGACTGGGAATAAAAAGTAATGTTTAAACTGTTATGTGGCGGTGCGCGGGCTGGATCGATCGCTGTGGCTGCCGATTATTTCCACTCGATTAAATCACACACTTCATTTCGACTCGTTTTCTTATTTATCTACTTTTTCTTTGTGTTGTTTACCGATACTGATACTGATATTATTTACAGACGATTTCAGTGCCATATTCTCGATACGAAAATGTGTTTTGGTGTTTTGTATCTTACAGATACAAAGGTTTGTGGTGAATGGAAATAATATTTTTAAACTATGGATAGAGGGGTGTTTTTCAAAATTAAAACTGGTATTTTTTAACAGAATACTCTAGGAAAATTGCTGTATAAAGTCACATCAACTAGCGTTTGAAGTTTGAAATTAAAAAGATAAATTATTAATTTTAAATGGCAACTCGAAATGTTTTTTTTTGATCTCGCATATAAAATGTTGTTTTTTATCGCCGCTTTAACCCCCCCTAGACAAATGGCAATTACGTTAGACGTATAGAACAGAAAGTTCCTTTTTATGAATGAAATTGATATTTGCTTACGACTTGTAATTTTGCCGCGTTACGAAACGTGAAGTTGGAAGACAAGTGGTCATTTATCTATTCGTCGGATTTCGTCGCAAAGAAACTTCAAGGAAATGCCACAGTAGTACATTTTTCATTCAAAATGGTGAATGATTGATTTGTTTGATTCAAATTGTTCACGTTTGTGTCAATATTGTTTTAATAAATTTAATAAAAAAATAATTTAATTTCATAAAAAATAATTATCAACATTTATTTTACGTTTTTTTTACTATTGATATTAATATTAAAGATTAAATTGTAGTTCATAGTAAAACCACAGATAATATTATACTAGTAAAACCAAAGTTCATAATTTGAATTGCACAAAGTTTATAAAATGTGCAAAAATTTAAGTTTTTTAATAGATTATAATGGTAATAAATACTTGAATAATTATTTGATAGAATAAAAATAAATTTTAAAGTTAAATAAATTATGAACAAAATGTTTATTATTCCATGGCACAAAGATACTTTGTGTAATGTGTTTTGTGGCGAACTGGCGAACGCTCCAAATACATGCCAAATCCTTGCCCCGTGGCGCAATAGATTGTCAATTGGTAGCCAAGTGTACAAAAACATAACGAACGCATAGTCTATTCGTTTAAAGGTAAAAGTCAGTGGTCTTATCTACGGTTTCATTGTTAGATGTTTTGATTATATACTGGTCTAGATGCAAAATTGGTCGTACTAAAACGGGTCAAATAAAGTCTACTATATTTAGTAGACTCACTTCTTGTTTACATCAGTGTTATTTGAATGACTTATGGATAACGTGCTCACGAAAAATAAATATTTATGCCGGTTTGCGCTGTTAAATTAGTTCAATTGAAGTTTATTTATTTACTATTACTAATTACTATTTTACTTTATTTAATTAGGTATATTGACATTGACATAATACCTAATACAATAATAAAAGAGCCGTACTCACACAAATCCCGCAATTTGAGGACAATTATAACGCGTCGTTTGTTGGCATTAATCGATTTGACGCCAGCAAAAGCCGGAAACGAAACTTCAATGAAATAAATTATGTTTTACAACTTTAGAACTTAAAGCATATTATATACTTAAATACTTAGAGTAAATATAAATAAGTACATAATAATTAAGGCATTGGCCACTGGTAGCATTGGATAGAGAAAGCTGGAAACAAATGGGGGAGACCTTTGCTCAGCAGTGGGACTACATAGGTTAATATAATAATTAAGGCATTAGGTAGATAGTTGCAATGTTGGTAGCCTAGATTTTTAATGATAATGTACACAGTTTTTATCATAATAAAGAATTAAATTACTTTGTTTGTTTATTTTTAATATTTATCAAAAACTAGAAGGTCAAAATACGAACATATAACCACGGATAAGTACTAGGATATGATTGGGTAGTAATATAATCAAGTTTAAGTATAAGTAAGTACTTAAGTACATTTGTGCTTTGACCTTCCAGTTTGGTCATGGTAAACTTTAAACTAAAAATCTGATGCATTAATTTTGTTCATCTATGTTATTAAAATATTTATTTTAATCGAAATTATATTATTTATTCGTTAATATCAAGATTCATGCAAACATTACTACAAAATTTGCAAATAAAGTATCAGCTGATCAATCGTCGCGGTTTTAGCGTTTCTCTTCTTAAGTTTTCTGCATGGTCCTAGCATGCGCTAAAATTCCTACGCTCGCGGCCCGAAAACGTTTGTCAAACTGCCACTTGGCTGCCAATTTGTAATTTCTATTCACAAGCAAATGTCAAACTCATTTCATTTACTAACTTGCTATGTCAGTTGGAACGTTTTGTACTGTTTGACAATTGTAAAAAATGACGTGCACCAACGAAATCAAAGAAGTTAGCGCTGTTCTAGAGACGACGTTCGTTTGTGGAGAAAAGGAATAGACTGGGAGCGTTTGCCACTTGTCTAGGGGGGAAGTTGTTGCTATGAAGTATTTTCTGACCTATTACATATATAACATACGAACATTGAAAAATAGAGTCTATTTAAAACTGGTACTTAGTGATAATAGTTGTATCAAGTATTTCTAAGATTTTTTTAAAAGATTTTAATAAAATCATTTGACTTGGGGGTATTTTAAATAGAAAAGAGTATAATTTTATCATCATCATCATCAGCTCATATATGTCCCCACCGAGGGGCTCGACGGCCTGAATTAGGGTGATTGGCCTTAGTCTACCACGCTGGCCAGTATTAACTTACCATATTTTATTTTAAATCGATAAATCTACGTATATTTATTCAGAGTTTAGAAATCTGGATCATTAATGTCACCTTTCTAACGACAATAGTATCTAAAAAAGATCTGGAGGCACGTCCCTAGTCAAGATGAGCCAAGTGAAGCGCAATGGCACTCACTCCCACCTTTTCTCGAAACTCCACGACGCTTTTTTCCATTTGCCTTTGAGCTACGATGCCACATACACACAAAGATGGACTCTCTTTCAGGTCAAAGGTTATTAAAAATATGTTTAATACACACATCAAAAGTGTCTAGGGATCAAGCATTTTTATGCGGATTTCTTGAGATTGAGATGTGGCTTTGTAATAAATTTATGATTTTATAAATTTATATGGATCCTTTTTGGTGCATTTCATAATTTGAATCAGGAACTGTGAATCAAATTCGAGTAAAAGATGAAAATCAGCTGTCAATATTTTCCCTATAAAAACATACAACGCATTGAAGACATTATTAGTGCTACTGTTTCCCTACTACTGATTAAAACCAACGTTATTATGGAGCGGCGACGTCATTTAAGCAGGGAAGAAATGCTCAGAGCCGTGGGAATGATAGAAGCTGGTTCCCGGCAACGTACTGTGGCTTTAGCTCTGAATACAAGTCAGAGTG
Source organism: Timandra comae (assembly GCA_958496195.1). Taxonomy (NCBI): domain Eukaryota; kingdom Metazoa; phylum Arthropoda; class Insecta; order Lepidoptera; family Geometridae; genus Timandra; species Timandra comae. The sequence continues at coordinate 286,910 of OY292358.1, forward strand.
TTATCAGTCGACTTTGGACACGTTACCGAAGCACTGGTACCGTGGCTGAGCGCCATGGAGGACGGTATCGCTGCACCACACGGAGACAAGACCGATACATTCAAATCTTAACTCGAAGAGCTCCAACAATAACCGCCATGATGTTAGCCGTGCGGCTTCATCACTCTTCAGGGAACTTAATTAGCGACCAAACAGTCAGAAACCGCTTGCATGAAGTGAACCTTCATTCCCGAAGACCGCTACGGGTACCACCTATAGCAATGCACAATCGTAGGATTCGATATCAATGGGCTCTTGAACACAGAAATTGGGCAGAAGAACAATGGCGTTTCGTGCGCTTTTCTGATGAGTCTCGTTTTGGTATGAGACCGGATACAAGACGTATACGACACTGGAGAACCCCTGGACGCCAACAGCGATTAAAATCCTGCCAGGAAGTCCATCCTTATAGTGGTGGAACCATCATGGTATGGGCGGGTATTTGGATCGGCGGAAGAACTGAGTTGATTTGGATCAGAGGCAACCTCAACGCTCAAATTTATGCTGAGACGATTGTATCAGACGTCATCGTTCCTCTACAAGTGCAAATCGGTCCCTTATTTCAGTTAATGCATGATAATGCACGACCGCACACCGCAAGAGTTGTAAGACAGACTCTCGCCGCAGCTAACATCAATGTCCTGCCCTGGCCTGCTCAGTCGCCAGACTTGAACCCGATTGAGCATGCATGGGATATGCTACAGAGAAGAGCTCTGCCGAATATGGAGGGTATCCAGTCGCAAGAAGACCTTTTTTTGTTGTTGCAACGAACATGGGCGGCCATTCCACAGCGTGATTTGGATGAACTCATTTTGAGTATGCCAAACCAATGTTCTTGTGTTGTTAGTGTTCGCGGTAGAAACACGGATTATTAATTGTTTAAGTTACCCAATAAAATTTTAAAGAAAACTGTTATTTCAGTCTTTTTTTCGAACTTTAATGTTAGTGGTTCAAATGTCAAAAATCCCTTTATTAGGAAAATGGCAAATTTCTTTATTAATGCAAAGGTGACTTGGTTTATCGTTACTGTGACAAACGAAAACACTTTATTTGATGAATCCTTAAAGAAAATTTTAATTAATATCAATCAGGAGAAAAGTTATTGCAAAAATATATGTTGATCCCTAGACACTTTTGATGTGTGTATATTTAATTACAAATTAATATTCTTATTGTTGTTGATACTACGAGTATACAATCACCAGATTGCTACTACCAACTTTTATACAATGTAGCACAAAACCATATACCACTGTACTAAAAACAAGGACCATTTTAAACAAAAAACCTGTAAAATGTCAGCGCTTTTTCAAATTAAATGAGCGCCAATGATTTCGGGGGCGTCGTGTCACGGTAATGTTATCAAAGTCGTGTCGTGTCGTGGGGTGCACGTGTGCTCTATAATTCAACACGTGATTCGATTAGCGTCTCGATTACTTTACCTTCACTCCTATTTATTGCCGACTAACAAAATCGCACAAATTTGACGCCCGCCGTGAAATAAGTCTCAAATAAATACTCGTTCAATTACGTACGGGCAAAAACTGCGAGTTCCAATGAAAATAACAAACGTTGTTTTATTCGATATTGATTCGTCATGATATTTTTGTAACGAGTCGAGTAATAAAAATGGTTTTTATTTACTTTGATGAAAACGAAAAGTTTTCACTGGTTATTTTGCTTTGTTTGTACATTTTTAACCTCTTGTAAAATTAAATGTACGTAAGTGACGTACGAGGAGGTACTTCGTTTTTTTCCGAGAGGGCTCGTTTGAGCGCGGTCTCTTTGTGCACGATCCGGCTTCGCTCCACAATCGGGAACACTTGGTGCCGAACAAAAGGGCGAGCGATTTCGATTAAATTTTCATGTCATTATTTCATTGCCCTTTTATACTTACATTGTGTCAGCATTTTATACGATTTCAGTAGCTTTCTGTTGTTCATCAGAATAATAAATTTATTTATTAGTCTGTTAAAAAATCCATATTCATAAAGTGCCTACTGAAATAAATCACCTCTCTCGCCGTAAGTACTTGCAAAGTCAAGCATTTTTAACAGAAATTAGGATTTATTACCACTTCGCTATAATCCTTGCTACGCTTCGTAAAATTCAACCTTACTAAGAGAGGATAGAGGTTGAATTTTTGTTGGTTTGGGGCCGTTAAAATCCAACTTTTGGTACCATTGGATAATTCGATTTCAGGTTGTTTATATTGATACTGCAATCCATTGCAGTATCTCCACTCAGAGTACTCTATAAGCGAGTAACTTGTCCCGCAATGGTCGGTGTTCACACCAACCCGTCGAGTCATTCATCGACACAGGCACACTTCTAATAATACAATGGTCCGTGCACTATGGGACTTTTGGGTCAATACTTTTATTTTTGAGTTTATTTCAGATTTTATATACCCTTAGAAAAACTTCATGAAAAAGAAGCAGGCAAGTATTTACTTAATACACATTGAAGTTGCTTGCACTTGGATCGGCATTTAAAACATAGCGATACATCGACTAAATTGAAACCAAATTTTATAAAGTTTATGGTATATAAATCCTTATGATTCAAAGCAAACTGATTGTTATATGGCTTTGATTATAATAATGGCACTTGAATTCGATAAAAATAAATCCAAATAAATTATATAAAATATCTAATTAAAGCACTAGCTCCAACGTTATATGAAACATATCTACACAGTGTATCTAACCTTTGCATACTACACACATCAAAAGTGTCTAGGGATCAACATATATTTTTGCAATAACTTTTCTCCTGATTGATATTAATTAAAATTTTCTTTAAGGATTCATCAAATAAAGTGTTTTCGTTTGTCACAGTAACGATAAACCAAGTCACCTTTGCATTAATAAAGAAATTTGCCATTTTCCTAATAAAGGGATTTTTGACATTTGAACCACTAACATTAAAGTTCGAAAAAAAGACTGAAATAACAGTTTTCTTTAAAATTTTATTGGGTAACTTAAACAATTAATAATCCGTGTTTCTACCGCGAACACTAACAACACAAGAACATCGGTTTGGCATACTCAAAATGAGTTCATCCAAATCACGCTATGGAATGGCCGCCCATGTTCGTTGCAACAACAAAAAAAGGTCTTCTTGCGACTGGATACCCTCCATATTCGGCAGAGCTCTTCTCTGTAGCATATCCCATGCATGCTCAATCGGGTTCAAGTCTGGCGACTGAGCAGGCCAGGGCAGGACATTGATGTTAGCTGCGGCGAGAGTCTGTCTTACAACTCTTGCGGTGTGCGGTCGTGCATTATCATGCATTAACTGAAATAAGGGACCGATTTGCACTTGTAGAGGAACGATGACGTCTGATACAATCGTCTCAGCATAAATTTGAGCGTTGAGGTTGCCTCTGATCCAAATCAACTCAGTTCTTCCGCCGATCCAAATACCCGCCCATACCATGATGGTTCCACCACTATAAGGATGGACTTCCTGGCAGGATTTTAATCGCTGTTGGCGTCCAGGGGTTCTCCAGTGTCGTATACGTCTTGTATCCGGTCTCATACCAAAACGAGACTCATCAGAAAAGCACACGAAACGCCATTGTTCTTCTGCCCAATTTCTGTGTTCAAGAGCCCATTGATATCGAATCCTACGATTGTGCATTGCTATAGGTGGTACCCGTAGCGGTCTTCGGGAATGAAGGTTCACTTCATGCAAGCGGTTTCTGACTGTTTGGTCGCTAATTAAGTTCCCTGAAGAGTGATGAAGCCGCACGGCTAACATCATGGCGGTTATTGTTGGAGCTCTTCGAGTTAAGATTTGAATGTATCGGTCTTGTCTCCGTGTGGTGCAGCGATACCGTCCTCCATGGCGCTCAGCCACGGTACCAGTGCTTCGGTAACGTGTCCAAAGTCGACTGATAACACTCTGACTTGTATTCAGAGCTAAAGCCACAGTACGTTGCCGGGAACCAGCTTCTATCATTCCCACGGCTCTGAGCATTTCTTCCCTGCTTAAATGACGTCGCCGCTCCATAATAACGTTGGTTTTAATCAGTAGTAGGGAAACAGTAGCACTAATAATGTCTTCAATGCGTTGTATGTTTTTATAGGGAAAATATTGACAGCTGATTTTCATCTTTTACTCGAATTTGATTCACAGTTCCTGATTCAAATTATGAAATGCACCAAAAAGGATCCATATAAATTTATAAAATCATAAATTTATTACAAAGCCACATCTCAATCTCAAGAAATCCGCATAAAAATGCTTGATCCCTAGACACTTTTGATGTGTGTATTAGTGTTACCAGACTACACACAGTATGTACTCGTAGTATGTACTGTGTATGCAGTAGCGTACACAGGTAGTGTCTCTATCCGACTGAGATAATTACCAATTCAGTGCTGTATTGTGGGCTGTGTCTCAAGCAGGTGCAATGTGGGGCCATTACATTAATATTAACATTATTACATGTTACATACTTTTATATTTTAATTATACTAATTTATCGTTTTTTAAGAAAAGAATAGTGAGAAAACTTACTTTGCAATAACTTGGCCAGTAGTTTTTTAAGAAATAAAGTCGCTTTTGACAGTGAAAAAGCGAACTCATGCCAAGTATACGAGTACTTACCAATAACACAGAAGCATTTAATTTTACATAATGTTTTTTAAGTATGTCAATCCCATGACCCACAATAAAGAAGTTCAAAGAATGCAAACGTCGGAATATAATATTGACATGAACCGTAGTTCATCGCCGATCTTATAGTTGGGAGTGCAACCGCCAACCGATGGTACTGTCGGTGACAGCCTCCTGTCTGCGATACAATGTGTGAATAGTGCAATCCACTCACTTGTACACTTGTATACACCTTGGTTAGAGGTTGTTTAAAGGTTATACGATAATTAAACTATGTTTAATAAAGATTTTTTATTATAATCGAATTAATTTTTCAAAATATTATTATCAAAATATAATAAACTATGACACACAAGTCAGAGCACAACAGCCACTACGCACTAACATACAGTAAACTATACCCTCAGTTCAGCAAACGCAGAAGCTTTTCGCATAGGGATTGAGAGCTCTGAAACCTAAAAACCTTCCCTTTCATTCCCCTTTTTCTCCTACTGTACTACTATCCTTTAACAGCTTTTAAAGACTGGCAATATCATTATGAACCGCAGGTGTCCAATGTCCATAAGTAATAGTACTTAGTTACTGACCATCAGGTGACCTGTCTGCTAGGGAGCTTGCAGAGACGAGTAAGTCATAAAAAGATACAACCAACAATCCGTACACCAAAATGAAGTCGTGACTAGCGAGTTGTGTCTAATGTGAAACGGTCCCTGTTTATAGTACGAGTATACAGAGTTATCTGCGTTTTGTCGTTTACGATGCGTCTCGTAAATAACGATCAACTTTAAATGGAGCTGAAGAGACGGAGTCGTCAATACTTATCTCGGGGTACGTATTCGGCTACTGACGTTCGGATTTTCGTGTAACGCTTGCGTGATTTCAGTATTTATGATTATGGCAAAGATCTGATCAGACAATCACTTAATCAAGGTTGCAAAAATGTGAAATACCTATTGTAAAACCACGACAAAAATTCGTTGAAGAAATCAATATGTTATGCATTTAATTTGGGCTGAAATAAATGAATAATAAGTAAATTGTGTTTTAATAAACTACAAAATATCTCATCTCATCACTTACTAGTGCCCGCGCGGCGCCACTTATTTCCGGCCTTAATTGAAAACCCGATAAATGAATCAAGTGTGCGTCCATCACAGATAACAATTTCCATATTTCCCTTTAATAATAATCTCAGACAATTCCGTGTATCTTGTTCGAGGATAACGAAATAATATAAATAAGGGATGTGTTTGATCGCCGCTCTCAGTCGCAACCTTAATTTATATCTCCCATTTATCCTCATCCAGCTTCTTGATCTCTAATAAAATCAGAATATATACGAATAATAAACAAAGTAAGTAGATAATGTGATTTAATCTTACGCTCCCTGACTCATAGATTTCGGAGCTTACCGTGGAACCTTTCAAACTGATTGTTTGTCAATTTTAATAATAAAAAAGCTTTTATTGTTATGATAATCGACATGATCTAGGTTTATTTTACGTCGTAGTTGAAAGGAGTACTAAATAATAAATTGAAATTGTCTACTGAAATGTTTTCTGATTTAAAAATAAGAAATACTAAAGTAATATATCTTAACAGATCTTTCTATAAAGGTTCATGTTCTAATAAACTGTGAATTAAATTCGCGAAAGTTTAAAAAGTTTTTTCACACAATACTCAGAGAATATAAAACTTATCTGAGTCTCTTAAAACTAATTTCCAGTCCAAATAACTATCAATCCAACCGAAAATTAACTCAAATTATAAATCATATTACATCAGACGCAAATTATAAATTATAGTAACTCAGGTAATGGATAAGAAGTTACAAATTACCGAGTTTCCAGTCCACTGGGCGGCTCCAATGGAAAACTGATTCAAACTCTTTACGCCCAAACGGTGCGTATGGAATGGAGTTCGTAAGTTTCGCTCATTTAATGTTCCCCATGTCTGTTTTCCAAAGAACCCACTTACCTACTTGATAAATAATCATCATTCCCAACATTACCGTAACTTTCTCAACGCAGTTACTTTTTCCCTATTGTGGATGATGAGCACCCTCAAAAAGAGATCGTATTCCACATTCAACACATAAATTGGAACTTTATTCCATAAATAAAAAATGGGCATGGGTATTGATCATCGATATAAGAAGTTATATAAAATATTGTCTTTACAAAAAGTTAAGTAGGTGCACAAACTTTACTGTGGGGTCGTATTTCGAAAGCGAATTTGGTAAAATGATATATAGAAAATCATACCAACCTTCCGCGCGGTTACGACCGACTGTAATTTTGAAATAACAAGTTCCTTTGTGTAGGCAATTGCACGTGATAACAATTTATAAGTACTTAACGAACATCGTATTAAACCACAAACATTAGTACTTTAGTAAAGACTTTAACGATAGCTGTAATTATGAAAAATAATTATTTTTCTTCACAAAGTGTGCCCAAAATGTAATTATTTAGAAACAAAAGGCGTCCGTCAGAGTAACGGTCCAATTACACCCGAGACACTCGTTTACGTTTGGTGATAATAACATTTAGAGCACTTTATTGGCTCTTAAAGTGAAAAATTAAATTCTTTATTTAACATTTGAAATATTCAATTTGAATAATACAATTTGTTAACGAAATTAGAAAAGTTAATGAAACCTTATTTAACTACGGGGATTCAATTGGCAAAGTTGTCACCATGCTAAAATGTCAAATAAAGACTTAAAGGTTGGATTCCCGTGCGAGGTAAAGATTTGTGTGTTCCAGTAATGTTTATCTTGGTCTGGACGTGTGCATAAATGTGTGTGTGCGGTTGCAGTTTCTGATAGATTCCTAGATTAACTTGGTTTTGTTGTCTTAATAATTCTATATATAAATTAGCAATTATATGCGCACAATTGAAATAACAATATAGCACCTAACATTGCCTATATATAAATTAACCACACTATGTGTAGTGATAATCAAGGCTCTAATTTCAATTTGTAGTACCGCGTTCGAGCCGGCGCGCGGTGGCGAGCGGAAGTGTTTGTGAGTGGCATCGTTCACCGTTCATAATTGAATGTAGTTCAGTATCATACCCGAACATTATTACTGATATATGAGGCCTTGTGCAGCCTACATGAGGTTTTGTACATTATGGGAACAGACTTGGACTTGTATTTACTATATCCAGTATGAAGCTGGTTAAGTTATATTAAATACGTAAGATCAGCATCAAAGTCAAACAGCTCTTTCAAAATATTTAACTCTTTTTATGAAATTCTAATAATAACTTAATTCTCAATTCAATTTTAATTCTCAAATCAGTTGGTTGTCGAAAATTACGATAAAAATTCAATACTTACTTGAAAATGTTTTTTTACTTGAGATACTAACTGTTCCATATTTAATATATTTAACCAGCTCATACTGGTGACTCCGTGTTATAGAGATGCTTTCTCAGTTAATTCAAACGGAAATAACCCCCTTTGATGTAACCTCTTGGTATGTCACATGTCACTTTGGGGTACACGCCCACGGCGGGCACGATCACACAACAAATATCAGAAGCTAGATTTAATAGGAACTCTTGATGTATTTTTATATAAATTAGATTTGAAATTGAGGCGCTTTTTGTGAATTTTATCTTTAATATCGTATAAAACAAAGTCGCTTCCCGTCGTCTCTAATTTTATGTGTTTGTAGGTAGACTTAGATCTTTTGAACTACGTTATTACTACGCAATTAATAGATTATTTCAGAAGAAATTTATCTACGACTGATTACTCTGTGACTTGCCTACTACATCAATATGAAACTTTTGAGAAGTCAGAGAGATTGGGGTGCATGGAAGGAGCCTCCCCGAGTGGCGCATAAAATGGCATGCGTCCGGCGCACCCTGGGCAATGGTCTGCGGACGGCAAGTCGGTAACGCAGACTAGCCAATCCTTCCACCACGACTCAACGGCTACAAGGCCACTGATAGTGCCATATCGGTGGCCGACTTCTGGTCCTCTAAAATATGAGTCGACACGCAAAGAAGAAGAAGTATAGATTTCTCCTCTGTGTCAGATATTTATGCCAATTTGTTCATAATCATATTTATGCACGTCACTGTAATATCAACTACTATCCTAATAACAAAAATTACTCTATAATAAATTAAAAGCAAATCAAATTACGATCTAATTTGTAATCAACATGCATATTGCAAATATAAATAACTAATAATCCTTGCTAATTACACATTGATTCACATGTACTAGTAATGTTCAATTAGCCGCTAATCCTATGCACTGCGGACTACATTCACTACATTGTAATAATGTGTTAATGTCAGTGACAGCACACCATTACTGCTCCATTAGAGGTTCTATTATTGGTTTGCGAAACAAAACCAGCAATGTAATGGGTTGTTATTGTAATTGACTTAGGAATTTTGAGGAGATGTTTTATTTTTAGATGTGAGGTTTTTAACGTGACTGTATTAAGTATTAAGAATCTTAATATAATTATTAAGAATAATTAAAGAATTATTCTTAATACTATTTAGTGTACATGTACAAATAACCTCTAATATTTGTTCTTCTTCATTTTAAATATTTTTCTTCTTCTGAAACTTGGACCCATTTCGAATCGGGTTGGTTATTAGTTTAACTAGACTTTGGCAATATGTCAGCACATTACGTGAAACGAATGCCGTCGAGCCTCCACAACCCTAAAGGCTATGATATGGCTATGGCTATATACTTACGACATTTTTGGCAAAACTAAAATGTAAACTATTGAAACGTTAATATTGTCAATGGTTTGTAGTAGTAGCAGAGATTGTAATGACCTTTTTGGTTTCGAGTACGTTTAGAGCCTACCACTAATCATTGTCAATATTAACGGTTGTAAATTACAGTTTAGTTAGAATATTGCTAACTGCACCCGTTATTCGACTATATCTATCTGTCCATTCTAATAACTCAAACCCACCATCTTATGTTAGGATATAATGAAAGGCAATGCGTTTCTCATCCTCAGATACCTATCACAACAACAGGTTATGGTTTGTGTGACGTGTCTCGCATTACATACATACAGTGGTGGTCATATAATTAAGAACGATTATTTAACGTAACGATTTTTTCAAAATAACTAATTGTATGTATTTATTTTTATTTCTTTTGATGCCTTCAAACATTTCCATAGTATCGATACATCAGTTGATACACACGATTGGCTAATAAATAAAAAGATAAACTTTATACATTAGATCTAAACCTAATATTACTACGTACTGGCTGGTCATATAATTAAGAACGCTGAATAGTGAACTTTTTCATTCAAGTTTACATAAAGAACACTCCATAGCTTTGTGATTGTAAGTCACTATTCGTATTATTTAGATCCCATTTAGTACTGTAAAGGTCTTAAAAGTAATTGTTTCATATGAATTCATATGGAGAAAAATAAAAGTTTTGACAAATCTACAAGGTAGATAATAAAAAACTTCCTGAGAAGAATTTGGTCGAACAAAAAGATATTTAACACTTTACAATGCTCAAAAACGTTATTTTTTCACGCCGTGAAGCATTTTGCCACATATCAGAATTACTTCAAATGGTTGGTGTTTGTTGAGTAGGTACCTAGAAAGTCATCACGTCGAGATGATCGAAAACATTCGTTTTGGAAGAGAAAATAATTTAAAAGGGTCTAATGTGCTAAGAAACGAATATTTTGGGAGAAATAACTCTTCCAACAATCTCGGCACGTACTATGCGAAGGTATTTTGTAAAAGGAAAGCTGCACGGAAGAATAAAAACGAAGGTACCCATCATGCAACGATGCCATAGGCAATACCGGCTGGCACTTACAAGAAGGTGTGAAAACTGGATATTAAGACAGAGGAAAAATGATATTTTTCAGATGAAACTAATATAAACTAGGGTGTTCTCTGGTGAAAATCAACGTTAACAACATCTTCCGAATAAATCACTCGACCATAAATACACAAAAGTGACATTAAAACATGATGGAGAAATATGACATTTTTGTATGCTAATTTCAATACGGCGTTGAAGCTGTGAAGCTGACACAAGAAAACATGAATCAATTCCAAGACAAAGAATTTAATGGAAAAGCTATGTTCCTTCAAGCTGAAGACGTTCTTGTAGGTTTTTGGTCAATTTGAACATTCCAGCACGACAATGACCCAAAACATAATGCGCGCACCGTTAAAGAATATCTCATATTGCAATTAATTTCTGTCTAAAATTGGCCAGCTTACAGCCTAGAGCTAAACCCAATCGAGAATTCTTGGTTCGAAGTCAAGAGAATAGTTTTAAATGGACAATATGTCAATTTAAAGAGAGCTGTAATGATGTTTTCTCCAAAGAATGGAACTCTGTTTCTCTTACAAAATGTCAAAAATTGATTGAGTCAATGCGTCGCCGCCCGGTATAGGTAAATCAGTAATTTAAAAGTCGTAAACATGTTGCCAACTAGTAATTTCAGTTAAAATACAATAAATTGATATTTTACTTTCACAATAATATCATTTATTGAATCTCAGTTTTATATTAAATAACTTTTGAACAGTTTAATAAATCGTTCTTAATTATTTGTCCAGCTTCATTGGTACATTAAATTCGTTACAAAAGAGAACTAATGAAATTTGTAAAAAAAATAGTTGACCTTTCAATTCTATATTCCTAATCCCATTTGCCCCAGTCACGTAGCTATCTCAAAACATAAATAGTTACTGCCAAAAGCAATAAATAACTACACAAGAAATGATATAGACAAAAAATATATGGAATTTCAAATCGTTCTTAATTATGTGACCACCACTGTATATATCTCAACAACACCTCACATTAAAGATGAAACTTAGGGTTCACTAAGCCCTAACAATAGCTCATTGATTGAACAAAATCATTAATATTTAAATCTAGTTTTATCGAAGTGTAAAAGCACTAACGAACATCAAAGAAAGCAAAGACATTTTAAAACTTAATTATTTCAAAATCCAAAAAAATAGTTTAGTGTTTCCGAAAAAAATATGGAAAATTGCTTTTGAAGTCTTTAGACGGTTTATTTTATTTATTTACACAATAAAGTAGTTTGTTTAAGAATTCATTAAGCAAAAACTAATAAAGAAATAAGTTCAAATAAAATGTGAGCTAAGTTTCGGCAATTGGTTTGGAGATATAGATACAGCTAAGCTTACAGTTTCTCTAAAGGATGTAGGCATCTGATAAAAAGAAAAAAATAACTGGTAATACCGCAGGAAATAGCTAATCTAAGGATAAATAAGTACAATAAAAGTGATGAAACTACAGCGCGGAACTCATACTAACACGTATCTGTCTTGCGTGAATGCGAGCCATGAGCCGTGGGCGTGCGTTCACTGGGCGCATTAAATTTTAAAGCCATAACTTTTACGAGCGTTATTACTTCATATTTATAACATTAACCCACTGTCGGCCGGTCAAAGGATGCTAAATAAAATATAAGTACCTAATAAAATAAATCTTTTACACATCGCAGTGTGCAGACGACTTTAAATATAAGCGCGTGATATCTGCACCTATCGATATACTTAAACGACATGGATAAATGTATGCCCATAACTTGATAACGACTGTACCTAATTCTATAATTGTGTTCATTTCACCATTCGTGTAAGGGCAAGGATTATCTGAAAGGACATTTTGGAAAAACTACGGGAAAGGACTCTTGCGAGCCTGGGTCGGGCGGGTATAACCTTTCCATACGAGTATATGAAAGTTTAAATGTCTAGAAGTTAGTTTAAACCAAATATCGCAATATCGAGAGATCTAGCGGAAAACTGTCCGCTTACAAGTATGTATGTATAATCTCATCGCCATAGATTGATACCTTATTTTAAATAACAAATATACTCGAATCCATAGGTACCCTATGTTTGTACATCAATGTCTCTCCTAGTCTAGACTCTGATAAATATTTTTGCTGAACATTTTTACACTTTTACTAAAAAGAATAATTCAGTTACTAAAAAGAAATTAAAAAGTGTACAAGTATCACAGATAATAAAATCCCCCTTTGTAATGTAAATCCATCATTTTATTTGTGTCAGTAAATAACATTTGCATAGAAAAGCCCATCTCGGGCTTCATTTGATATTTAATATTATTCCTTCAAACGTTATTACGAATTGTTTGGATAGTCAGGTACATTACGATCGGCGACTGTTTGGAAACAATTTAATTTTAAATATCGTTCGCCCTTCGAGTCGACCTACATTCAAGAAAAATTAATATATATCTGACTATAAGGTGCTGTAAGCGTCTTTTGACAAAATCAAGGATTTCGGGTAAAGGCTGGAATGTAGACCTTATTGCGAACAATGAAAGGTTTTAATAGAAATTTTAATTTAAAAAATATTTAAGTGAAGTATGTAGGTAACAAAGGAAGCAATTTGTCAAACAGATTCTATTGCGCGGACGCGGCCTCGAGACCCCCGCGCGCGCCGCTCCCCGCTCCCCGCGCCCCGACACCAAACTCGGCACGAGATGCCCTCGAATTCAGCCTCTACACGAATTAACAAAACTTTATAATTTATAAGCTTACTTCATTCAATTAGATTTTATACAAAACCACTTTCCATTATCACTGAAACGAGATATTCTAAAAAAGTTAGCTCGACACAAATTACAAAAAATATTCTCTCTTTTACCATAATTGAACGAAAGCAATTACTAAATAAGTACTTATAATTACCGAGTAAATATTTATACGTTTCTTTTTGTACTCTTGGTCGGTTTTTTTTAATGATTTCGTAAATATTAGGCAAATTAGACAAATTATGAAACATCACGAAATGTACTCTTGAAATAAAGTATTTAGGTCGGTATCGGTACTACAAACGATTTATTAATTGGTAAACATATTATAAGTACAACATTTTCTTATTTTTTCTCGTTACGTCAATACAATTTTTTTAAGTCAGAATTTAATCAAGTTATTAATAAGTTAAAGTAATTATTGTATCTACTTTGATTATTAAGTATAAGATACAATTTGGGGCTTAATAAAATATATTTCAAATTATAATATTGTAAAGTCCAAGATTAACAGATATTACGGCGGGAACATCAAACGCGCCACATCCGGCGAAATCCCTCATAAAAGATAAAAGGGAAGCCTTCGAAAATATTTCTATAGTGAATAGATGACTCTCCCTTAGAGTAATTACTTAAAGTAAATCTATAAGCCGTAAGCCGGCCGGCTCGGCGGCGGCAACAGAAGGCTTTGCCTCAATCCACCCGAACCAATTCTACCCCATTAGTTATCTCATCCACGAGATAAACTGCCAAACATTATATCAAGGTATTTTACAAATCATTTATAACAAATTCTCTACAAAATGAAAACATTCATTTCAAATTATCAAAAGTTTAAAAACTAAAATTGAATTAAAAATATCAACGTTTCGAATTAACGTTTTAACTTAGTATCTATTTATCGTGTTTAAAACTTTGTTAAGAAACTCGGCGTTGAAATAGAACTCCTGCAGATATTGTTAGTTAAATGAGACTTGTCAAAGGTGAAAGTCCGTGAAAGTATTCTCATTTGAATATTAATTGGATGCTAATACAGCGAGGCGAACTATGGCGCTCGCACCTAATCACACGGCCTCATTCATTACGTATGCAGATTTTATAGCTGAATGCCATTTTATATCAACTTGGTTTAGAGATGGGGAGGTTTTATCGATATCGACATTTTCATACAAATATTACAGAAATTCAAAGTCATTCATGTCCGTTTAAAAAAAAACAACAAAAATTAAATGCAATTTATATTCTCGTCGGTCATTTCTTATTATACGATGGTGACACTTAGTCCAAAAGATATGATTTTTAAAATTTTGTGATACCAAAAGAACACCCCTCATACTACACCTTTCAAAATACAGATCATGAAACAGTTGGAAGTTACGTTTAAAACCCAAACGTAACGTGAGTTAACATGAACATAGCACAAATAAAGTACCTATAACAATTTAAATATGTATGAGCTAGTATTTAAAGCTGTATTCCACTTTATCGATATGGCTCATCTCATCACTACCCATGCTGGTTATTACGGCGATATGATGGCGCGGAGTGTCGCAGCGAGACAGTAATGCATATTGCGAAAACAATAAAGGCACTGACCGGATAATAACCTTGGAACTACCTCGCATTATTGTAATTATCTATTTATTATCATGTGTGAGAAAATACCGTGTTTCAGAGGGCACGTACAGCCATCGGTCTCGGTTGTCGTACTAACATCATCGACAGTCGTTTTATATTATATTGACACGAAGGAAGAAACAATATAAAGGGTTGCGGGTTAGATTCCTGTGCGAGGTATATATTGGTGTGATCCACAATTGACTGTCTCGATCTGAGTGTTTGTATGTGCGTAGTACCTAAAAACATAGGTAATCAACCTAGTTAGCGGTTAGTTGCTATGAAGATGGTAAAGCGAATGATTATGTTATGTTCATTACCTCAGGCTAGGTTTTTGAAGATATTGGTTCATCTGTCTGGTGCCTCATTAAACTTCCGATGAGAAGTGTAAATATTGACACAATATTTAATAATTTTTCTTATAATTTTGTTGAAATTATACGAAATTACTAACTGTTGTTAGGGCGAAAAATAAACACAATTAATAATTTAGTCGTTTGAAGAAAAAGTACTCGGAGATAATTATATAATTTGTGAGTAAGTGGATACTTGAAAATATAAAATCATTTATTGTGAGAAAATTGAAATCAGCTTATTGATACTGAAGTATATCTTACCTATTAAAATATTAATAGATAATTTAGTACTTTCAACAATTTTGTTTGCCTAAATCTTAATATTTACTAGAAAAAGTTTTCTTGTTAACTTTAATATATTTACATTATATTCTTCGTGTAATAAATTCGCGTTAAATATTTCTTATTTTCGAAATCTTAAATGAGATATTTATTTGCCTGCCTAATTGATCTTTCATCTAGTATTTACTCAAATTTATTAATAATCGTATGTAACTAAACGGCTTGATTTACCTAATTATTGAGACAACATTTATTAATCAGGTAATATTAGTAAAAGTGGCTGTGGTAGAAATGGTCAATCAAGACATCATATGACCACAATTTTCATCTCAACTTTACTATAAATTTTTGTTTGTTTTATATATTTAGAACGTTAATTTTGTCACTAATGTGGATTTAGTTATAGAACTTATTTATTTCCAAAACATCTTTAAAATCCAAAACAAATAACACCTGAATGTCCAATAAACGCCCACAATGCTTTTAAATTAATATAAATGAAGTACATGTAAATGAATGCAATATTTGTTTAAAGCGAGGCGACGTGACGTGAGCTGCATCTGAAGGATTACGGCCGTCAAGTACAGCTTAATACATAGTATGTGCGACAGGAGATACAGGTTTGTTTGCATAAATACATACGCATATATTAATATAGTACATAGTGATAGACTTCGTTTAAACGACTAACTGTGCTCCGTTGTTTTACCCGTATAGTTCCCGATCCGTGCAAATTTCAGAATAAAACAAAGCCTATGTCCTTCCCCAGACCATAGTCAGTTCAGTAGTTTAGCCGTGAAAATGTAACAGACAGACAGAGTTACTTTCGCATTTACAATATTGGTAAGGATTAAATAACATAACATAATCATTCACTACATCATCTCATTATAGTAACTGACCCCTAACTAAGTTCGTAACTTGTTTCTAGGGTATCAGAAACCACGCACACACTCATTCACACACACACACCCAGACCGAGACAAATATTTGTGGTTCACACAAATATTCACCCCGCACGGGAATCGAACCCGCAACCTTACGGTTGGCAGTCCGGCATGGTGATGACCAATCTGCTATCCAGGTCTTTTAAAAAAAATATAGAGACTTAAGTCCTTCCATGAAGTTATGTTCAAAACTTTAGTATCTGGCGTGCTAAGGCAAACTTCGTGATTTCATAATTGTTAACATACTTACAACAACGTATGTATTTTTTTTTCAAAAGACTAAAATATGTAAAGCAGCCACTTTTGTATTAGTATATTAAAATATGTTTGTCCTAAAACCGCTTACGTTTAAAAAAACTGCTGAGTATTTAAATAATATTGACGCACAGACTGCTGAGCCATGCACGACCTTATCGAGAGGTTGTAAAGTATATTCGTCCACAGCATCAGTATTTCATGCATAGACAAAAAATCAACAGTATTTTAGTATGAAACAAGTTTCGAACTTAAGGTGGCCATTGATGAGTCAGTTGAACTGATCAGTCCAGACATAAAACTGAGGTGTCACTCCAAAAGTTTTAGTCTAACTAGATTTCCCCACTGGAATCTGGACTCGCTCCGGTAATTGACGACCATTTTTGGATGAAAGCCAATTCAACTGATCAACTTTAATTAAAGGTCACAGTTACTATAATGAGATGATGTGTGTGATTATGTTATGTTATAGGAAAATATTGTTCAAATTATAAAATACAAAAACCGTTGTTAGTTTCGTTAAATAATTATCGGATAAATCGGCGGTCCGTTGAAAAAATTTGCGGTTTTGTTTAATGGAAAATGTTTTACTGACACTTGCAATTACTGTCTGCTCTATGAATATTCATCGGTTTTGTTGGATAACTACCGAGTGGGTGCTATATTAATTAATTAATAGTTCTGATAGATTTAATTAAAGTTAACTTATTATCCAATTAAATTAATACAATAAACCATTGTTAATGTCGTGTTTATTTAGTAGGAATACAGAAGATTTACCCTATACACCCCTATATTGAAATTAGGATACTTATTAATTTGACGATATCAGTAGCATTAACTGAACCCATATATCGAAGAATAAAATAAAACAGGATGATCAATTTGGCAGCCATAGGAATACCAAAATAATGTATACCTAAGTACATTACTACATAGTTGCTAACTGCGCGCGGCTCGCGGCATCATCGTAGGTACAGACTACAAAGTAAAATTATTTATTATTTAATTCCCGGTCGCTCGACCTCCCCGCCTCCCCCGCCCCCGCGCCCATCTTCGTCGCAAGCGCCGCGGCCCCTCAGCTCAGTTCACCAGTTCGTTCACGGCTCACGTGCCGCGAGGTTGTACGCAAACGTAACGCCATGTTTAAGACTTTACACTCGATAATTGACGGTTTTTGTACTTTTTGATCTAGTCATATTATATGAAAAGCGTATTTTATAAACATGCTTTTAGGTAATAATTAAAGGAAATATTGTCATCTAAGAAATACTCTGAGAAAAACAATATTATACAGAAAACTTAAAAAATATATCAAGAAAACTGAACATATGTTTTCTGAATTTCACGTTTAGCATTAACTTCCATGCCTTCCAATTCTAGTAATTCGACCAATTTAGCACTAAAAATTAAACAAACTTAAAGTCCTGATCCTTATTAAGGAAATACTCTGAGGAAAATTTAATTATTATTATTGAAATCGAAAAAAATATAAAGTTAGAATTTGTAAAAATCACACTCAAGAAAATCGTAATTTACGTTGATAAATGATGCTCAAAACGTTATTAAAATTACCTCATATAATAAAAGAACATTTTCTACAACGATTATACTAAAAAAAAATCTCTAAATCAATTTGTCTTTTTTTCTATAAATATTTTAAAATCATCATAAAACTACTATAAAATCGGACGCACGAAACAATTCAAATCAGTCTGCCGCGAGGCTTTTTAGAGAGAGGACGTATCGCTTGTACTCAGCGTTTCACCTTCGCGGCGCGTACGAATTTTATGCAAGTAGCTCATAAACACATTTTGATACTTGGTACGTATTTTTTTTTTTGTTATATTATTTGTTGTTTTTTTTTTAAATATTAACATTGATGATTGTAAATATTTCAGACAGAATGGGTAGAAAAACAAAATTATTTTTAAACAAAAAAAGGAAAGGATGTAATTTAGAAAGTCTGGCTTTAGCAAGAGCTAAAAGGTTGGTACCGAAAATTTATATTATACTCATACGTAACAAATATTTTTCAATATTCTTCTTAATCTTGTAACTAATAATTATCATATCATTAATTATCTTAATTTTTAAGTTTTTACAATATATATTATTATTATCCTACTAGTTCTACTTATACAACGTGGAGATGAAAATACAATAAAAAATTAAAACACTAATAATATTAGTCCATATAATATGTAGGAGTAACTTATTAGTCCTACATATATGGACTAATATTATAAGTGTTTTAATTTTTTATTGTATGCGTGTAATTTTTTAAAAATATTTTTAAAAAATCTAACAAAATAGCACGAAAATTATAACAAATCAGAACACCATTTGCAAATATCAGTTCACTAAACTGTATCATAATATAGTCCTGAAACAAAAGCGGTAACGGCGCGCGTGTGCTGAAATATTGTACCTATGTTTGTAATACGACGTGAATGGAGATTAGGTACCTAGGTCCTTTGTCGCTTTGTCGGCGCGCGGGCGGCGGCGCGGGCGCCCCGATTCGGCCGCGCGGCCGGGCGGCAACGTACCTACTCCGAGAAGCCGTGTAATGTAACGAGGCATTATAGATAATTTTAATTAATGACTACCTAGTATGCAGTTTTATGCATTTTCACCGCGTTAAAAAATAGATAAGGTCAACCGGGGCTGTTGCGTACCATTTTTCAATCACTCTAAATTAACATCATACCTATTATGAGCAAAATTATGACACTATGCACTTTTTTAAACTGTAGTCCATACTATGGCTTTTTTGTATAAAGTACCAGGGATGTTTTTTTGCCGGAGTTTTAAATATATATTAAATTCACTGTTTCTTTTTAATTGTCTTTTTTGACGCATTTACCCCGTTTTGGGGTAAATGTATCTTTCTTAAATAAATACTTTATTAATACCATTATATATATTTTACCATACCATTTTGTAGAAGTGACTAGAGAAATTTGGAATCGTGATTTGTCGATAAAAAATGCATCATATTTTACCCTCCTAAAGTATTCGACATCGAAGTCCGGACACTCTGTATACAATAATGAAATACCGAAACGAAACGTATAATGTAAATTATATCTAATCATATCTTACGCAACGATCTGGGGGCACGGCAGTGCCCCCCGCCAAGTCGAGCGCGAAGCAAACACTGCCGTACCATCCTTTACAGGAACCCTTTCGCCGCATTTTCAGGCCCCTATTTGACAACCTCTGGATAAGCCCAGAACGCTGAAATTTTCGTCATCCAGTAAGCTATACAATCACATACCTAAAATAAAATTTCAAGTCTGTAGGTCATTTAGTTCCGAAGTTAAGCGAAAGCAAAGTTTCGCATTTTAGACAGACACTCACTCACTCACTCACTCACTCACTCACTCACTCATGATCATCAAAATAGAACTAGTACTTCCCATAAACCTAGAGAGCTGAAATTTGGTACAGAGTTAGGGTTTAATGGCCACATAAAGGGAAAACTATAAAAACTAGGATAATCGAACGGGAACGGGAATTATACGGGAACGGGAGTGGGAATTGTAACTCAAGAATGGCTGAACTGATTTGGCTGAAAATTGGTGAGGACGTAGCTTAGAACTAGGAAAAGGACATAGGATACCTTTGATCCCGAAATTCCGACGGGATTGGGATCGGGAATTTTAAAATCAAGAACGGCTGAATTGATTTGGCTGAAAATTGGTGGGGAGGTAGCTTAAAACTATTAGAAGAACATAGAATACTTTCAATCCCGAAATTCCCACGGGAATGGGAACGGGAATTTATAACTCAAGAACGACTGAACTGATTTGGCTGAAAATTGGTGAAGAAGTAGCTTAAAACCAGGAAAAGAACATAGAATACTTTTAATCCCGAAATTCCCACGGGATTGGGAACGGGAATTTATAACTCAAGAACGGCTGAATTGATTTGGCTGAAAATTGGTGGAGAGGTAGCTTAGAACCAGGAGAAGCACATAGAATACTTTTCATCCCGAAATTCCCACGGAAACGCGAACGGGAACTACGCGGTTGAAACCGCGGGGCGTTTAATAATAAAATACTACTCCTAAAAAGAAAAAAATGTGTCAAATAAGAAAATCTAATAAAATAAATCAATATAAACACGTTTCAACAAAAATAAATGAAATCCCACCAAAAACATTCTGTAAAAAACTAGCCAAGTCTCGATGGAGCTGCTTGTTTATCTCTAAAAAGTAATGAAATCTAGACAAACTCGTGCCAAGTCTAAGGTTCCTTACTGCGATTTCTTTATTATTATAGTTAATGTTGTGTGACTTGGCCGTTGAACATTGTTTAAAACGTTAGTAGTGGGTACAAGTCAATTTTGTTTACACGTAATGTTATTACATTATTAAAATACGCAGCTTCATCAAGCCTACAATTGACTGGATATTGAATCAACGTTTTTCAAGTGGTAATTTTCTATCGTCAATGGGTAGCGGTTCTGGCGACAGATTGGTGCAATGGTGTCATGGAGCACCTAGTTTTGTACCTTTGTATACATGTGTAGTAACCTTCAACGGCCAGGTCACACAACATTAACTATAATAATAAAGAAATCGCAGTAAGGAACCTTAGACTTGGCACGAGTTTGTCTAGATTTCATTACTTTTTAGAGATAAACAAGCAGCTCCATCGAGACTTGGCTAGTTTTTTACAGAATGTTTTTGGTGGGATTTTTTTTACATAAGTATGTATTTTATACTTTAGACTTGATTTTATATATACTCATACTTTTGTCAATCACTTTTACACAATTTATAATTTCCAATGGATCAAAACCGTTCGGCCGGAGTATTCAGAGCGAGCGCGCCGTCACCACATAGACAGTGTGCATGCGGACACGCGTGCGCGTCTGTGTGAGTGAAAATTTGAGTTGTCGCGCGCCAGATCACGGCTCTTAAGTTTTTTGTTAATTATCTTAAAGCATTATAATTAAATGAAGGTTTGGAGTCGATCTGATGATGGACCTGGAAGATAGTCGAAGAAACTCTTCAACGGCTAACAGCAGTTACCTCGTGTTTGGACTGGATTAATTTGTATCGATGAGACCTTTACAACCAGATAGGTTGTGATACTCAAAAGTAAAAAAAAACGACTTCAAAAACTGAAAAGTATAAAATAACAAATATTTAATTTAATACACCTCTTATGCGATGCTAATTAATACCTTTGTGTGTATGTTACCTATTGATAAGTGTGAAGTCGGTGCCAAGCCTTAAAGAAATAAAACTATTAGAAAAATAAACTACAAAATTATAATTCGAGACGACCGTTAACGAACGTTTGGCCGCTTGGGTTGGTCGCATTTTTATTTTATTATTGCGCTACATCGCATAAGAGGTATTACATTAAATATTTGTTATTTTATACTTTTTAGTTTTTGAAGTCGGTTTTTTTTAACAAAAAAGGAAACGAAATAATTTAGAAAGTCCTGCTTTTAGCGCTAAAACGTTGTCCCGATAACATATGTTATTATATTATAACATTGTTAGTATCTTTATTTCAGTTAAATAAATAAACTATAAGTTACGATATGGGATTGATATTAATAAACACTTAAGTAACTAAATATGATTTTCAAAACTTTATACTACAAATACCATTCAAGGCCATGGTAATTGGCTGAAGAAGAACAAGGTAGCAAAAGTAGAAGAGAAAGTGATCAATCTCTTCTTTCGTTGACGACGATTAAATTTTATAATGTTTTTCACTCTTTTTTCACATGATAATGTAAAATTACATATAGTTTATCAAAATCTTTGTTTTATGGCACTAAATTTACTTTATATGAAAAATCGCTTCATTATAGAATAGGGAGCAACCATTTTTGACAACCGCAGCTGCATACATTTACAGAGATAGTAAGCTCGAGCTACCCAAGTAAAAGGTTGACTGTTGTCAACCTTTTTCTGGATCTGCTACGGGGCTAATGCGTCTGTCTAAATTAGACGCATTTGCCCCATTTTTCCCAAATTTGTTCTAAATTCGTCAAATATTTTTCAAAATAGTTTTGTCAAGCCTAACCGTCAATCCTCGATACATATTTGACCGGAATAAAACTACTTTGTTTTCCTCACGAAAAGTTTAGTAAAAAAGTATTTATTCAAGAAAGATGCATTTGCCCCAAAACGGGGTAAATGCGTCAAAAAAGACAACTAAAAAGAAACAGTGAATTTTATATATTTTTAAAACTCTGACAAAAAAAATATCCCTGGTATTTTATACAGAAAACGCCATAATATTGGACTACAGTTTCAAAAAGAGCATAATGACATAATTTAGCTCATAATATGATGTTAACTTAGAGTGATCGAAAAATGGTACGCAATAGCCCCGGTTGACCTTACCCCATTATGGCAAAAAATATATTATTCACAAGTAAGTTATAGATTTTTTTTACTCGTATGTTGCTTTGTTTTTAAAAAGTTTCGTTACTTACCAAAAAAAAAAATTATGTCTTATTTAAAAAAAAAACTAAGTATTTGTTTTATTCATTATTCCTTGTTGTGAATAATGGAATATCGAATCGAAAGGTATTACGTAAATTATATCTAATCATATACACCTACTACGAATCGTAAAAAAAAATATACTCGTATTTATACTTTTGTCAATAACTTTTACACAATTTATAATTTCCAATGGATCAAGACCGTTCGGCCGTTGTATACAGAGCGAGCGCGCAGTCACCACATAGACAGTGTGCATGCGGACACGCGTGCGCGTCTGTGTGAGTGAAATTTGAGTAGTCGCGCGCTAGATCAACAGTCTTAATTAAAATTACTAGTTTTACCTATCAATTTACTTCTCGTGAGTACATACATGGTAGGTATGTAGTGAGTGTTTGTGTGTTGTTAATGTGTGATTCGGCAAATGGAATGCGACTGTTCCCAGGGCTAGTCCTAGGCTAGGACTCCTAGCGACCTGGCTCTGGCCTGGGATCAATAACCATTTAGAACTTCGGTGAAAACTAAAGGTAAATAATAATACCTACCTAAGTATTAACTTACAGTGTTTTTTACGTAACTTAAAAGTTAGGTTTTTATTTTTAATACGATTAATATTCTAGTACCTAATAATAATTATTATTACGTGTACTTACCTTACTACGTAACAAATCGTAACAATAATAGGCAATTATTATTGAATAGGTATTACGATATGACGGAACAGATCATGTTAGGTACGTAATATCAATCGTAGTAAAAATGAATACTAACTTCTTAATTAAACACACCCAAATTATTGTAAATACCTAGTAAATACCTACCTAGCCAATACGGTGGTCCAGGAGGTGATTTTCGCATAAGTCCCTAATGTTATGTTACAAAGTGTTCGAACACGGCCGATTTCTTCGATAGTTATACCTACCTACATACCTCATTTAGCCGGTTCTAAGCCCGTAAAGAATGAAGAAAGTTAGAAATATAGAATTGTACGTGAGTATTTACTTATTAATGAACCTATCTTTTATGTTTTATTTGTATTATTCCAACATAATCCTACTAATAAATAGCTAACTAGGTAGAATAGAAAACCAATTTTAAAAACAAAGGTAAAGCCGGTTCCATGTCTTGCTAGCATCAGCTGTTCATCGCTGAACTCGCGTGAACTTTGCGGTGTGTGTTGGTACAATGTAATGTGCGTCGCTAGTCGCTCGACTCGCTCGGGAACAAATCGCGCGGCGTTGCTGCTCTATGTAGGTTGTTTTAGTAGGAACGTGGTTGTAATAGTAACATACGTAGTTGCGAAAGAAAGAAAGTATATAGTTATTTATGGATTTGATGAAGTTGGTAGGTACATACAAAGTTTGTTTGTTCTACAAACCCATTTTCTAAATAAATACGATATTCCCAAATATTTTTTACGGAATCAGCAGAAATGTGAATTACGCGAGTAAAACATGATTTTTAAAATAAAGCAAAGCCGTATATACCGGGTTAATGACTTGCTAGCACAGCTGTTCATCAACAAACTTGTGTAAATTTGCGGTGTTGCCGCCCCACTGTTGTACAATTCGCGAGGTGTTGCCGCTTCGCTATTGTAGGACGTGAATGGCTTTTGACGAAATTTACAAAAACTTTGATTTACCATAACTTTTGAAATAAAGGCAAAAAATAAACAATTCCTTGACTATTATATTGTGAACCCTAATTTACATCAACTGTGAGATAAGGTATCGCAATTTCAAAATAAGGGTGTATACTCGTACTACTCTAAGCTTATATTAAATTATAAAATTAGATGTATAATTATAGTCTACTAAAACACTACTTGGTAAAAGATATTTACATAATTATTTTCAAAAAAAATTTAGTTGTCAATTAATGTATTAAACTATTTAGTTATAACATGCGTTCTTGATTATTTCTATATACTTGTTGCAATTGTAAAAAACAGACAAGTTACTGCAGTTCGTTCAGTTTTATAGAAATATCATAAAAATAGACAATAGTACTTTTAGAAGTACATTTCTAAATAAGTAATAAATTCTTTGAACAAGTTACAAGCGTATCCAATTACACAGAGTTTTATGTTCGTAAATCATAAAAGAAAATGTTAAAAATAAAACAATAAAAAATACAAACCAAATGAAAAGTGAGCTGTAAAACTTTGGACCGTTACAAAGTCTCTCCCAACTATTCCACAGCCAATTTTAAATCCATTTCTGTAATTGGATTGAAGTGAATAAATTATTTTTGTTTGAATAATAGAGTGAGTCTATTGAATGTAGTTAATCAGCGACGAGATGCCGCGACATTAATAACGAGACTGTTATTAAAAGTTCCGCCGTGAACACTCGCAGTTTGTTTGAACAATGTTCTGTCATATTAATATTTAAATTTGTTCAACTATAATTAAAACCGTAACTTAACCAAAATGTCACATAAATAAACTGAATATTTTTAGACTAAAACTGTCTCTACAAAATTAAAGGTTGCGTTGTTATTCATAACTGTGGTGTTCAAATATATTTCAAATATTATTTAAAGTTGTGTGTTGTCCGCGGTGCAGACGGGTGCACCGAAATAACGAGGCGCGGGGACAACTCCACACTACAACTATCAACTTTAAATTAACTCACACTTTTATATTTTTTTTACTCAACAACTGAAATTATATTTTGTTATTTCAATTTTTATGGCCTTATAAACCTTTATGATCTCGTGGTATGAACCTTGTCAGTGATTGTGGGTTCGATTTCTGGAAGTTATATTATCTCATCAACTTAGGATGTATATTTACTTTGCTATATGGCAAACTGGGCAACATCTGATTACAACCATTGCCTATTCTACTCATTTTATCCATGAGAGGCCTTTGCTATGCAGTGGATCTTACAGATCGATACTTTCTTTTATGCGCTGGTAATTAAACGATTCCATTCGTTAAAATCACAGTACATACTTATAACAATACTTCATTGGTCATTAAATATTTCATTGGAATTATTGTGAACACACAAAGGGTACAAGGATTCATGATAGATATATTTTTCTAAAAATTACAAAATTAATATTATTGACATGACCATTTAATTAAAAGTAACATAACAAATAATTAGAGACCATGTATAACTTCTACTAGTAATATAATAATATTTATTTATATTTAACACTTAAATTAAATTCTCTCGTATTCTTTGAAATGAGTTACCTGTAATGATAGATAAAATCTATGAGGATTAATATTAGTAAGTTGAAGAGTTCGATTTGAAAAATGTACTATTTATAGAGACTATACAAATATAACAATACTACGCTACGGTGAATTAGAGTGAAGCAGTAGTAATTAAAACAAACAAAACCCAGTACAACTAACAAAATAAATAGTGAAAAAATAAAACAAATTAATGAATAACTGGCCAGCGGAACACTAAGCAAATATAAATTAACATAAGACAGACACCGACGAAGCAGACCCTGTTTGGCGGTCGACCAACCAGTAAATCGTAGTGAAGTGCTCGCCTCCCCTGGACCCGTGCTCTCTAAGATAACTGCACATTATTAGTGTTCCCGCGGAACTAGCGTTTGGCAACTCCCTGCGCACAACTAATTAAATTAATTATTTATAACGCCGCAACACTGATGTACAAAAATACCAAGATGAGATATTAGCGTTACATAATCGTCCCCGTCAAATGAGCGCACATTGCGTACAATTCAAATAGTCTTTTTTATCTTTTCAGGTAAGATTAAATTTACCACAAAATGAGTTGACGTTTAAAGTACCTAACGATAATATATACTAATAAATATAGCTAAAAATTGTGGTTGTTTGTTTGATTGAACGTGCTAATCTCAAGAACTACTGGTCAATAGCCCATTTATCGAGGAAGGCTTTTTTATTCCCGTATTCCCACGGGAACGGGAACTACGAGCGTAAATCCACGGGGCGCTGTCAGTTTCGTTCATAAATTGGTAAGTTCTCGCGGACAGTTTCGAGTGTCAGATTAGTTCGGGGTCTGATCTTGGGTTTTTGTATATCGATGCTCGGAAACCGAAACGAGCCTTCAGTACTCCAGACAACAGGCAAATTAAATTACATCAGTAGATGATGGAGATAACTGTTTATGGACAAAGTTTGTATGTCTTTTGTACTTACGAGTACTTACTTGAAAGTTTGAGTTGCAAATGTTTATTTATAAACTAAAGTTCGTATGAACTATTTACGTTCATTGTTTTTTTTTTCATTACTTAAATGCTGTACTAAGTGTGCCTCGCGGATTTACCGTAATTATTAATCCAGTGGTAATTTTGCCATAAAAAGTATACTATACATTATAAAGGAACATCTGTACCCAATTTTATCTAAACCAGTTCTGTAGTTTTAGCGTGTAAGTAACAAACATCCAGCCTTACTTTCGCGTTTCTAATATTATAGTTCATTCATTTGGCCGTGAGACAAAATGTAAACAAAGAAATACTGGTTGTCAAACTTTTAGCTCTTTTAGGCGAAAAATATATTGTTTTTTTAGAGTTATAAATATGAAAATAAAATAAGACTAAGTAGGCATCTTTGATAAATCGTCTATAAGTAATTTAGTTTAGTGTAAAAATCAATAAAAGGTAATAAACAGGATGAGTTGAGTACAAGTAAAAACAATTCATGTAAGTACTTACCTAAATTGTTTTACTACAAAATAAATAAACAACTATTTATTGGTGATCCTCAGAAGAAGAAGAGCTCCAACATGGATTTTCCTTTTTTTCTATTACAAATCGGTAAACGGAGGCTCGTGAAGTCGTTATATACAATAATTTTTTGTAGGGATACGAATCTTTGGCCAAGTCTCTTCTACGTATTTAAATATATTAATAACACCTTGGTGTATGTTTGCAAGCGCTGTTTGTACCAGGTACACTTATTTTCATCAAATCAACGTTCAGATAACAGAAATTTAACGATAACTGAATATAAAACATAATACAATAATTACTTTAAACAAAGAATTATCAAAAATTTACAATATACTTTACTATATAATCGGGAAGAAAACACTCACGTCAACAAGTTGATCAAGAGTAAAAATGACGGGTACAATCCGGCTAAATACGAAAACTATTAATTTTACTTTCATTACTTACAATGACTGTTCAACTTCATTTAGTAGTGTTAAAATGTATACATAGTTTGAGATTCACAGCATTTTTAGGTTTTAGTAATGTCAATTATCATCGTCATTACTATTACTACCTTAGATGATGAATTGGTTTCGCTGTGTTTGGTAGGTATCGCCGACGTAGTCAAATGCGGCAACAAATACTACACACCCGGCGTATCCAAGCCAGTCACACTGCAAGCTGTCTGTGAGGCGTATGCTCCTAATGTTTTATTAAATTTTGAACATAATACGTAGTAAAATGTCAGTTTGCGTGGTGAAACTGTGTAAAAATAATTCAAGAAACAAATTTCGTGTAATCATCAAAAACAGTATACAACAAAGTAGCTTTCTATGTCCCTATGTCCTGATGTCCCTATGTATGCTTAGATCTTTATAACTACGCAACGGATTTTGATGCGGTTTATTTTAATAGATAGAGTGATTCAGTGGGAAGGTCTTTAGCATATTTTATCCCCATATTCTTACGGGAACGAGAACTACGCGGGTGAAACCGTAGGGCGCCGCTAGTCTATATATATAAAAATGAAACCCGTTTGCCGTTATCACGTCATAACTTGCGAAAGGCTAGACCGATTTGGCTTTTTCTTTTGTAGTTTTCTAAGACTCTGTAGAATGTTCTTCCGCAAAAAAATTAAGAAAATATCTCAGTTAGATTATAAAAAATACATTTAATTTTGCATATTTTAAAAAACGCGCGTAACGTATGTCAATCATTTGATTCGGGCTGTTGTATATACTTCGACAAAAAATCTCCGAGACGCATTATCAGTATTTCATTAAATTTCCAGGTATTTTATGGCCAAAGTGTCTTATTCCCTACCAATTGCTCAAAGGTAGTGATTTCCAGTTTCCAATATTTCTACGCTGTTGCAAGCGCCATGATCACGGATGAACTGAACTGTTCATCCGTGATCATAATAGTTACTCGCTGGCAGTGTGAACATGCGTGTAACTATTAATAATATATGTATCTCATCAGGTATCGCGGTATCTAACCAATCTTTCATCTATGGTTACTAAATAGTACTTATAAAACAAAGTCGCTGTCGCTGTCTGTCCGTCCCTATGTATGCTTAAATCTTTAAAACTACGCAACGGATTTTGAAGCGATTTTTTTAATAGATACCAGAGGAAAGTTTATATGTATAATACATGCATGATATTGTAGAGAAACACCGATAAATCTAGGGGTTTCTAATGTGATGTCGTAAAAAACACATTTTTTGCGCTTACATTGCAAAAGTATTTAATCTAAAAGACATTTGCCTTTTACATGATTTGATTTCAATAAGTATCTTAGAAGATATCTTAGTTTTAAAATAACATTACAGCAAAATTATGATCAAGGCCACAGATTACTAAATAGTTACTACGACAAGGCGACCCGGCTAGTGCACGGCGGCACAGAATAACTATTTTTTCACCTTCTACATAAATGAAGTCGCGTGTTAAAATAATTATTACACGCGAACGAAGTTGAGGGCTAAAGCTAGTATGTTATATATTCTATATTTCAAAGATTAATTAAATATCAAGTAGTCAGTAGGGAGTAGTCTATGTATTATTGATAAAATATGACATACAAAATAACCTTTTTCATGGTTTGTTTACATTTTGTCTCACCGCCAAATGAATAGATTATAGTAAGATTTAGCTAGACTTGTCTAAAAACATTTTTATTTTACAATACTAGGTTTATCTCCTAATTCCATCATCTTTTTCTGCCCTTGTGGGGTCGAAAAATATGTTTTTTCTCTTCCATTGTTCTCTATACCCGTCGTCTCAACATTCACATTTTTTCGCGAATCATTTTCTGACAATCCATCATTATTATCATATCATTTGTCTCCCAACGTACAATAAGGATATTTTTTACTCGATTGCGTAAAAAATGCTTAAGTAATAAAAAACTATTTTTAACTGTACCTAATTTTTTTTCCGTCGAAAACTCAGGCTAAAAATTGCTCTATATATTTTTTGTGCCACTTTTAATATTTATGCCAAAATTAAAGAAGATTATTGTACCAACGTGAAAGTGTACATTACGAACAAACTTTACTTTGTCACTTAAAATATTAATATTAAGTTAGTACATTAAGTTAGGATAGTTAAGATAATTGAGTCGTAACATAAAATGTATAAAATGTTGTTTGTTAAACCTCTCAAAACAACTACGACCTTACTTGAAACTTCTAGAAACTCGTTCAAAATTCTGTTTTGAACCGCTCGTAGTAGACTACGACGTAGCGACCGCTACGAGTGTGTTGTATGTCGTAGCGTATTCTCTTTACCGTGAACTAGTTAGCGAAGTGATCTACGATTTCATTTGGAAAGTGGTGAGAGGACGCGATGCAGGGAAATATACACTTTATAGTTATAAAATACTTGCAATTCCATGGGAAATAAACAAATAACAATTAAGTATTATATCCAGAACAATTCAATACGAAATAGTTTGAAATCGACTGTAACAAATTGTTCTATCTGCTATCTAGTATTCCATCAAAGTATCACAAATATGTTCCCCCCTCCCCCCTCCCTACCACGGTGGTACAAGTTATGATTAACTCCACCTAGGAGTTCCTAATGCCGGTAGCAATGCAGTGAGTTGTACCAACTAATAATAAACATGCTTTTGTTTGTTGCGCCCGATTCGCTCAGCGCGAAAACTTTCTAAATTATGTATTAGAGCGCTCTTTAATCTGCTACAGAACTTTATTTTTGAATTGTGTTTTATTATTACGATTAAAGCTTTGTGATTCACACAGTTAGGTGTTATGAAAATACACTTATTTTTACTTGAATTGGGATTTAAAAACAACCAAAACCTACCTTAACCCAACCGTGGTTGATTTACTAAAAGCTCCGGTATATGACTCTAGTTGCTCATTTGGCTTAGACCTACAGTTTAAATCCTAGCAGTGATGAAATTTTGAATATGTATACATTGTTTTTAATTTATATTCTAAATTTGATTAATTTGCTTATTATATAAAATAAAGGTTGCATTCGCATAAGGGCAAAGTGCATGTGTGTTTCAATGACGTCACAATCCACGTACATATATGACCTTAGACTTAATAGAGAACGTTTAATAAATTTCAAACCAACAAACCAATCAATCTTGAGATTTCATTAGGTGTAGTTTCAGATAAGATTGATGTTGTAATACACACACGAGTACTGTTCGCGCTATAAATTACTCCACTTTAATATTGTATTAATTCAAGTAATATACTGGGTGATATAAGATCCGACTAATGATTCGTATTACATTTTTAATAAAACGCAAACTAAAATATTATATATTTTTTTGCAAAAAAAATCAAGTAAAATACAAGCAAATAAGTACCTAACTTATTATTGCACAAGATATTTTTGAAATGAGAAAAAGAAACAAAGAATTAAAAAACTTATGTTTCAAAAGTTTCATGCGATCCGCCGCGCTATCAAAATTCAGAGCGCAGCAGGCAGGAGCGTTAATAAATACATATTTTAATTAGCGTAATTTTTTTGATGTCATGAGTAGTGTATTTAAAACAATACCCATAATTGTTTCACCCTGTACATGTGTGATATCACCCCATCCAATAAGAAGTCCATTAAACCGACCGCACGCTGATATATTAGCGCCCACGACCACATAACAAGATTTGCGCCGCGTGAGACGCGCGCGGCCACTCGCTTCACTCAGCTATAAATTGTGAAATAACTATTAGAGATAGTTATGTTTATTATACTCGTATGTTATAGTAATAATAGATGGATTAAAGTTATTAAAATTAGCGCAGTAGGTTTTGAATGAAAGGTATTTTTTTAAATATCCTACTTATGAATGCGAAAGTTTGTTTGTTTGGATGTTTGTGAATTTGGATGTTTGTTCCACTTTCAAGCAAAAACTACTGTATCGATTTTGATTAAATTTGGTACAGATGTTCCTTATAACTAGGAATAACACATAGGATACTTTTTATTCCAGAATTCCCATGGGATTGTGTATAAGTAATCGTATGTTTTATTGTTACTTTTTGTAGTCACAAATCCTACCACTAGATGGCGCTGTTACCTAATTTTTTAACACACGATGATGAACTGTGCCGAGATTGTATGATACTACGAGCTACGAATTCTTACGGGAGCGGGTACTACGCGGGTAAAACCGCGGCGCGCTGCTAGTTAGTAATATGATGACACTTTTTATATGAAATTAAAAATTAATGATTTTGCTTAATACCGATACTTCATAAAATTATATTACCTCAATTAAAATATGTAATAAATAACATGCGTAATATTTAGATAGATTTAGTTGTTCCAAAGTTGTTTGTAGCAAAGTTTAGTAGTTGTGGTTTTAAATTTGAAGGGTATTTTAAACAATGAGAACAAAAAACTTAAGTCCACCCGCAACCTTGTAAACCATTACCAAACCGAACCCATACAAACGATTCGGTAACAAATACTTCCAAATAATAACTCGAACACAATACCCATCATTAACTTGGCAATTAATAAAAGAACTCTCACATCTCCGAACAAAAACGTCCCGCTTCTGAAATTGCTCTGCAATTTGTGTGTAATGAGATAAATTAGATAACGGAGGCAATAAAGTTGCAGCAATTGTCCTTGGACTGCAGGCAAAATAATAATAATAATAATAATAAGCCCGCAGGGCACCTTTGAGGCGGGGTGTCGGGGAGTAGCGACCCCGCGGACCTGACGCGCTCCCGGGGGAGGTCACCATTCCTCACCTCCGCTCGCCTTCACTGGCCGGCGGAGTGAACACTGACGAGGAACAGGTCCCCCACCTCCGTGCTTGCCTTCATTGGCCGGCCGGAGTGGAGCCCGCGAGAGCACTTTGGTGCTCGGAGAGTGAGAGGCGTTGCGTAAGTGGTGAGTTGGCTTAGCATGAAGCTGGACCCTCGGGCTCAGTGGATCGCGGTTTAAAACCCAGGGCGTCTTCTCCACTCTCAAAGCCGCTCGTTTCATGTTGCCCCCTTGTTGCGATTCGAGCGACTTGTTTGGGGGGCCCAGTTATAGAGCTGGCAAGTCTCCATCCGCCACTTCGTACATGTTTATATCATTGTATCGGCGGGTGTCATAGTCCCCATAGTTCCCCAATATCCAGTCCATTAACATCCCATTCCCATAACCCAATCGTAGTTTTCCATATATTTACAACTAGCAGCGCCCCGCGGTTTCACCCGCGTAGTACCCGTTCCCGTGGGAATTTCGGGATAAAAAGTATCCTATGTTCTTTCCCGGACCATAAGCTACCCCTGTACCAAATTTCAAGTCAATCGGTCCAGTAGTTTAGCCGTGAAAAGGTAACAGACAGACAGACAGACAGACAGACAGAGTTACTTTCGCATTTATAATATTAGTTAGGATAGTCCCAGCAGAACCGGGGACTGTCCTTGGATGCATTTTATAGTGTTATACAGGGATAGTCGCCGGATTGTGCATCCTTTACACAAGATTAAACATGTCAAAGGGCTTCCGTGTGTTGGCTTTGGCCCCATACTAGCCTTCCAAAAGACCGGGACTCCTTAATAGTCCCGTGAATGGAAAAGACATAACAATAATAATAATAATAATAATATATCTTTATTGCAGACACACGATCCATATTTGCACAAGTTACAATAAAATAGTATAAACAAATAAAAAATAATATAACAAAAAAAAAAGTAAATAAAAATAAAATACACTAAAATACAAAAGTTGACATAACAATAGTGACACAAAAGAATAAAAAAACTCACTATGTCCTTTTAACATATAAAATCACATTCGACCAATGTTTATAGGTCTCCGTCATATGCAGTCTGTCTGCCAGGCTCTTTACAATGCTATTTCCACATCTGTCAACTCTGAGCATGAACGAGGCTATCCTGTGTCTTTGTATGGCATTAAAGGTATTGATTCTGGCTTCCAAGAACATGCCAGTGGCACTGCAATATCTTTTGAGTCCCATAAGTTGCCTGAAAATATTATTGTATGCCACTCTAATGCCGTCATGTGCCTTTTTTGTGTATTTCGTCCAGAGCTGACAGGTGTAGAACGTCTGGCAGAAGGACCTAAACAGTGTTCGCTTTACGTCGTGATCGGCTTTGCAAAATCGCCTGATGATCATATTGCCTACTACATTTAGTGCTCTGCGCTGTCTCTCTATGTCCTCATCATCGTTTCTATTAGCTTTAACAATGTGACCAAGGTACTTGAACTGCTCGACTACCTTAACCGGCGTTCCATTAACCCAGACGTTAGGCACATTATCGGGTCCCTTTCCCGCCCTGAATATGACCATTTCAGTCTTCTTCGCGTTGTATTTCAAGTCATGCTCATTGGCGTACCGTTCGCATATTTGAACTAGTTGTCTCAAGCCCTTGATCGTGGGGCTGAGCAGCACCATGTCGTCGGCATAGCTCAGATTGTTGACATATCTGTCATCCAGTCTGAGCCCGACCGGGGTGCGGCTCAGCTCCACAATCAAGTCATTAACATACAAGTTAAATAGGTCTGGCGAAGTAAGACCGCCCTGTCTCACACCACAGGACATCCGGTAACTATCCGATTGTTTTCGTCCCCGCAAAGCCGGTTATCTGAGTTATAGCTTGGCAGTGCGGCCAACAATACTACGAGTATACCAAAGTACCAGTATTTAGGTTGAGGCCTAGCCACCATAGATTAAATAAACCCCAATGTGTAGAATAGTTACACGCTGCTTTATGTTCTCTAGTGACTTTGTATTTGTAAACCTGTTGTTGCTATTATTAAACAGATTTCACCTGGGATTGCGAGCGTGCTCTATCGTTGTTCGGTTCATTGCTTAATAATGGAGAAATTGTGGTCAAATAGAATTGTGTAGGTACGTTTTGATAATTAACAACACCTCTTTTACTGAACATTATTTTCTCACGTTTTAGTTCACGTTTTTAGGATTGCCAACTTTGATTCCTACTTTAGTTATTATCCAAAATGATACGGTTTTGAGACCACCAACACGCATTATTGTACTGTGTCGTCATCCTTATTTCTAATGGGCCATAATATCAAGAATTAACGAATTTTTAGTATTAACCATCATCTTTTAGTAGTTTACATTAATATTAGATAATAATTATTGTCATAGATGTTTGTCTCAGTAATGTCCAAACAATATAAACGTACCGTAAGTACGTTCTGTTGTCGCGTTAGTTTGATTTTAATGTGTCATAAACGTTCAGTGTGCGATACACTTTATGATCAGTTCCCTACATACATACACTCGGGTTATTGATGAGCCATGTTGATTCTATAGTTCCAGATATCGGACTGTATTCTGTTGACTTCTGTATTTATATAAGTCCTTTATGATCACAATGTGATGCTTGTTTGCTACTTGTGACTCGGGTTTAAGATCACCAACGCGTAGTGGGCAAGTGTGGTGAAGCCTATTCCTCTTCATTGTACTGTTTATATTGCTAGTAAGAGATAAGCCTTCAGTTTTCAAGCAATGACAACAATTTGGCTGTTGGAGTACTTTTAGGGCCCTGTAAGAACGGGGCCCTAAAAGTACTTCACTCGTTTTTCTCTTACTTACTAACTATTTAGAAAAACGTTTTAAATTATCTTGAAACTAAAAAAGGTACCTATGACTAAGAGAGAAATGAATCCGAAATTTTGAAAATTAATCAAAAGAATCAAGGTTACATCAAAAATATGAGTCTCAATTTTGGAATAATTCTTTTAAATTATGTGAAAAGTGTCCATCCGTGTGCGTACAGGAGGACGCGTTGCGGTGGCTCTCCAACGCTTTGATCTCCCGTAATATTGTTACCGTATTGATTGCACTGCCGATGTGGGACGCATTCAGGATACTATACATTTTTCCCATAGCAAAAAGTTTTTTGATAGGTCTTTTTTGGTTGAGTTAGTTTTTTTTTGTTTTAAAAAGTTCTTGATCCTCCACCATGTGTACTTCAAAAAATTACAATCTAGACATATTTAGGCTAATACGTATTTTTGTTTTAAATAGTGGTTCTAAAACTACTTTTTAAAAGACAGATATTTATTATTTCCATGTTAAATTATTTATGTAAGTATTTAGGTATATGATGAGGTATGAGTTTACACTGCTTAGACTGTGCAGTGTGAACAAAGTGCACAGTTAATCTCCTCATGAATTGCTTAGCCAGTAAATCAGAATAAAGCCCACTTACCTTCGAACCTCTTCTCGACACACGAACAGGAGATCTGGATCACAGCACTTCAGTCAGAATTTTAAAGTACGAGTATATTGTAAATGGCTGCGGTTATATAACGAACAATTGAAAATTAATATTTTAAGCACATTCACAAAAGCGTATTATACACATAAGCATTTATTACATTTAGCGATTTTCAACATTATTTGTGTTAATAATGCGATTTTACTTCTTACACCGTTGCACACGACCCGTCACCCGCCATTTTTAACCGACTTCCAAAAAAACAGGAGGAGGTTCTCTATTCGACGTGTATATTTTTTTTTTGTGTGTTTGTTACGCGATTTCTTTGTAATCATGAATGGAGCATTTTAAAATTCTTGTTTCATTAGAAAGCGGATATTCGCGAAGTGGTCCCATGTCAAGGAAATCAGGATCTGATGATGGGATCCAGGAAAAATCGAGGAAAAACCCGCAACAATGTAGGCTGGGGTGTCGATTGACATTATTAAAAGTAAAACTACCTGTGACCCGTGGTTTTGCTCGCGATATTCTTGATACCATAAGAATTTCTGGATGAAATTTTTTTGGCTGTATTCTTTCGTATTTAAATCAAATGCTGTTCACAATTAATGGGTTTTAGATATAAAAATGTCCTGTTTTTTAATTCGTTAACACACACTGAAATAAACCCGAACCCACAACATTTTTTTAAAATGTTTTTTATACTATTATAGGTACCTATTACACATATATATTCAGAGCGTTTTCATAAAACTTTTCGTAAAAAAATATATTTAGATATTACAATCAAACACTGCACCAGATTAGATTGTGTATATTATTTTAATTAATAAATAGACAGTATCAACGTCAACCTCTATTTTCGATTTTATTTTGACTTTGGTTAATTTTCTAAAAAGTTCTTATACCTTTGTGGTTATAAAGAAGTTTTGTAATAAAATGATGGTTTAATTGGGATGATGAAGTTAAAAAGAAGTAATAAAATGTAGGGTTGTGTTAGATTATGAATCATGAGTAACATCAGCTCATGGGACAGGATTCAAGCGGTGCCCGTTGAGGTTTAACTGCTTGACACTTATAGAGCAGCGAAAAAATCCCTGCAAGAGGCTATTGCCCTCGCAGCTCTCGCGGCAATCGTGGAAAACGACCTCTCCTTGCCAAATGTAGTCTCTGCTATGGTAAGCGAGGAGAGGTCTTGGATTGGAGTGTCCACCTTTTGTGAGGTCGTACTCTCGCAAAAAAAAGCTGCGGAGAGAGAGCGCGAAGCCCTCTCCACTAATACTATCCGCAGCAGAAGGTTGGGCAGACGGAAGCGGGACTACCACTTTGTCCTGCAACCGACCTGCGGCAGTGATCCCCGGGGGGAGATCCACTGCCGCCATATAGGCCTCGAGGTGGCGTGCGGTACTTTCGGAAGGGGGTAACTCAACATCTGTCGCCTAGAGCTACATTCTAGCTCGGAGGAGAAACCCTTAACAGGGTAGAGGCGCTGTCCGGGATCGTAGTAGCGTGCAGCCGCGTTTCTTCCGGTTTCGGCCATAAGCGCAGAAGTGGCACACCAAGGGGTTTTAGTCAGTAAGCGCGTCGCCGCTCTATCTTTGCGGCGCGGAGTCCGACATACCCCGTCGTTCCCCTGGACAGAGGAAAGACGTAAAGTCTTCCTCCCACAAAAAAGGATTCAAGTGATCCACGAGTCAAAAGCTCTTCTGGAGGAAAATTTAAGCGTCTTTTGTAGAAGGAGACTTGCTTCCCACTAAAAAATTTAAAATAAAGTTAATTCAAAAAAATAAGAAACCGACTTCAGCACTAAAAAGTAAGAAAATAATTTAAAATAAACGATATTATAAATACATATTTACAATTTATAATTAGTTACTTTTGAAGTCGGTGACAGCCAAAGCATTCATTAATATTATACTCGTAGGCGCGTCTCGTGCTATCTTATAAGGAAAAAAAACTATACTGGGCTGGCACTGACTCCAAAAGTAACTAATTATAAATTGTAAATATGTATTTATAATATCGTTTATTTTAAATTATTTTCTTACTTTTTAGTGCTGAAGTCGGTTTCTTATTTTTTTAAATTAACTTTATTACTAAGATGGCCGACGCTTTCTGTTCGGCCAATCAGGCGCAAGATCGGGGTCGATACGCGACTATAGCGCCATCTTGTGGATGACACTGGTACTTATGCGCAAGGACACCACTTGACTTCTAATCCAGCATCAATAAATGAAGTTTGTTTTGACATATTGTCGAAATAAGAAATGTGATAATTTGAATTTACTTATAAGTTATATTAAAAATATCAATAAATAAATTGGGAAGTCTTTGAACCTTCACCGACTATAGAATATATGTATTTTATGTTTCTTATCCTAGTTACACCGTTGTAAAAGGAAAATAAAAGAAGTACGTATACATATATTTAATACAAAACACAATTATCGTTCGCACTACCGTCCTGTGTTGCGTTTGTTAATCGAAGTCGTGTCGTCATCAAAGTCCTTTGTCCCGGAATCCATCAACCTGTGACATTCTGACGCTCTCTGCCACTACTAATAAAGTTACCGCCACTACATTACTTTCACCTACTGTAAATGTATAATATATTTTCAAAAAGTCCAACAACATGGAAATTTTCGTTTATAAATGCATACGCGGTCCTGTCCTTCTGCATTTTATTAAGTTATACTGGATTTTAAACATCTTTTTGCAATATTATGTAACGTAAAGTCAACATAGCAACAGTATTTTGTAAATTTCGCGAGTTGAATCACAAAATAAGGTAAGCAGGTGATATTTTTCGCTTTTCATTGGAGATTTTTTTTACTCTCATCGAAATTACAAGCCTTTGCCAAAAGAGCTCTGTATAAAGGACTTCAAAAGGCTCAATTCGGAAGAGAGGCATCAATCTAGATAAGACAGGCAGGGTTATTGAACCTTCTTAAATACATTTTTTTATTACGTACCTGCGTTCTTTATCTGGCCTCTATTCATTTTCAGTATTTTAAATGAAATTTTTTGTTTAATCCAAATTTATTTTTTGAAACCTTTTGTCAATTTTATTTGTCTAAAGCTTCTGCAACACGCAACGGAAATGAAAGCAAAATATTTTTCAGTTTAATCGCAAGCCTTTCTTGAAATAATATTAAAACCTAACAGTATTAGGTACTACAATTTTTAATCATAATCTCCTTTATCACGTAATGATATCTAAATGAAACCCAATACGATAACGCGGAAGTATTCAAAATTCAAAGGAGTCATTCGTTCACCGTTAATAATGTAACATGGTTTCTGTGAAATCAGTGAGATCTCGCGAACCGCCGACAGCCTATTTACAATCCTGTAATAGGCTCATTTAATAACTGGAATTACAACCCCCCCCCCCCTTCCTCTTACACCCCGTCCGTCTCTTTCCTCTATATTTTCCAGAGGTGTCATATTTTATAGGCAATCCAGTTTTATGTGGGCCATTATACTCAGATTCAAGGTATGTACCTCAGTGTTTAATGTCGCGAACACGCGCCCGCTGCCCATACGGAATGTCACCAGCTTTATTTTAGTTTTATGTTTCGATTCTATTCATTGTATTGATCAATAGATTTTGCCAATATCTTAAGAACCAGTGGAAGGCTACCTTTATGTATTTGACCAGACTTGGGGTTTTTACAGCTAGTCCTCTAAGCCTACCATATATGAGGTGGGACGCACTAAGCTCTAAGTGGTGGATGGGAAGCGCGCAGGAAAGACATATATCAATTTTTGGCGAATTATAAATGCATTTTTTATATACTATTATTACCATCTAACACAACAATGGCAGGCCATGTTCGCGCGTCTTACATGGTGTCAGACAGTTATTGGAAGTGCTGAAATATATAAAATCTTCAAGGCTTTCATATGAATATTACCCTTTACCACTAACCTTTTACCTTTCACGTTTTACCTTTTACTTTTTATCTTTTACCGGTTACCTTTTACCTTTTATTTTTTACCTCTTATTTTTAACCGTCTATTTTGACCTTTAATTTTTTACCCTCTATTTCTTACCTCTTATTTTTTACCTCTTATTTTTTACCCTCTATTTTTTACCTGATATTTTTTACCCTCTATTGTTTACCTTTTATTTTTGCCCTCTATTTTTTACCTTTTATTTTTTACCCTCTATTTTATACCCTCTATTTTTTACCCTCAATTTTTTACCCTCTATTTTTTACCTTCTATTTTTTACCTTTTATTTTTTACATCTTATTTTTTACCCTCTATTTTTACCCTCTATTTTTTACCTTCTATTTTTTACCTTTTATTTTTTACATCTTATTTTTTACCCTCTATTTTTTACCCTCTATTTTTTACCCTCTATTTTTTTTACCTCTATTTTTTACCCTCTATTTTACCCTCTATTTTTTACCCTCTATTATTTACCCTCTATTTTTTACGCTCTATTTTTTTTACCCAATATTTTTAACCCTCTATTTCTTTACCCTCTATTTTTTACCCCCTATTTTTTACCCAATATTTTTTACCTGATATTCTGTTACCCTCTATTTTTTACCCTCTATTTTTTACCCTTTATATGTAACCTTTTATTTTTTACCCTCTATTTTATACCCTCTATTTTTTACCCTCTATTTTTACCCTCTATTTATTACCCTCTATTTTTGACCCTCTATTTTTGACCCTCTATTATTTACCCTCTATTTTTTACCCTCTATTTCTTACCCTCTATTTTTTACCCTCTATTTTTTACCCTCTATTTTTTACCCTATATTTTTTACCCTCTATTATTTACCCTCTATTTTTTTACCCTCTGTTTTTCACCCAATATTTTTTACCTGATATTCTGTTACCCTCTATTTTTTCCCCTCTATTTTTTACCCTTTATATTTTACCTTTTATTTTTTACCCTCTATTTTAAACCCTCTATTTTTTACCCTCTATTTTTTACCCTCAATTTTTTACCCTCTATTTGTTACCTTATATTTTTTACCCTCTATTTTTTTACCCTCTATTTGTTACCTTATATTTTTTACCCTCTATTTTTTTACCCTCTTTATTATTTACCCTCTATTTTTTACCCTCAATTTTTTACCCTCTATTTGTTAACTTATATTTTTTACCCTCTATTTTTTTACCCTCTTTATTATTTACCCTCTATTTTTTACGCTCTACTTTTTACCCTCTATTTTTAACCAATATATTTTACCTGATATTCTGTTACCCTCTTCTTTTTTTTTTACCCTCTACTATTTTTTTACCCTCTATTATTTACCCTCTAT
Organism: Timandra comae; assembly: GCA_958496195.1. Taxonomy (NCBI): domain Eukaryota; kingdom Metazoa; phylum Arthropoda; class Insecta; order Lepidoptera; family Geometridae; genus Timandra; species Timandra comae. The sequence goes on from OY292358.1 coordinate 328,760, forward strand.
TTTTTACCCTCAACTTTTTACCCTCTATTTTTTACCCTTTATATTTTACCCTCTATTTTTTACCCTAAATTTTTTTACCCTCTATTTTTTAACCCTCTATTTTTTACCCAATATTTTTTACCTGATATTCTGTTACCCTCTATTTTTACTCTCTATTTTTTCCTTTCTATTTTTTACCCTTTATATTTTACCCTCTATTTTTTACCCTTTATATTTTACCCTCTATTTTTTACCCTCTATTTTTTTACCCTCTATTTTTACCCTCTACTTTTTACCCTCTATTTTTTACCTTCTATTTTTTACCTTTTATTTGTTACATCTTATTTTTTACCCTCTATATTTTACCCTCTATTTTTACCCTCTATTTTTTACCCTCTATTTTTACCCTCTATTTTTTTACCCTCTATTTTTTACCCTCTATTTTTACCCTCTATTTTTTACCCTTTATTTTTTACCCTCTATTTTTTTGCCCTCTATTTTATACCCTCTCTTTTTTTCCCTCTATTTTTTACCCTCTATTTTTACCCTCTACTTTTTTACCCTCTATTTTTTACCCTCTATTTTTTACCCTCTATTATTTACCCTCTATTATTTACCCTCTATTTTTTACGCTCTATTTTTTACCCAATATTTTTTACCCTCTATTTTTACCTTTCTATTTTTACCCTTTATATTTTACCCTCTATTTTTTACCCTTTATATTTTACCCTCTATTTTTTACCCTCTATTTTTTACCCTCTATTTTTTACCCTCTATTTTATTACCCTCTATTTTTTACCTTTTATTTGCTACATCTTATTTTTTACCCTCTATTTTTACTCTGTTTTTTACCCTCTATTTTTTACCCTCTATTTTTTACCCTCTACTTTTACCCTCTATTTTTTACCTTCTATTTTTTACCTTTTATTTGTTACATCTTATTGTTTACCCTCTATTTTTACCCTCTATTTTTTACCCTCTATTTTACCCTCTATTTTACCCTCTATTTTTTACCCTCTATTTTTACCCTCTATTTTTTACCCTCTATTTTTTACCCTTTATTTTAACCTCTATTTTTTACCTTCTATTTTTTACCCTCTATTTTTACTCTCTATTTTTTACCCTCTATTTTATACCCTCTTTTTTTCCCTTTATTTTTACCCTCTACTTTTTAACCCTCTATTTTTTACCCTCTATTTTTTACCCTCTATTTTTTACGCTTTATTTTTTTACTTAATATTTTTTACCCTCTATTTCTTTACCCTCTATTTTTTACCCCCAATTTTTGTCCCAATATTTTTGTCCCAATATTTTTTACCTGATATTGTTACCCTCTATTTTTTACCCTCTATTTTTTACCCTTTTTATTTATTTCCTCTATTCTTTTACCCTTTTTTTTTAATCTCAAATTTTTACCCTCTATTTTTTACCTTTAATTTTTTACCCTCTTTTTTTACCTTTTATTGTTTACCTTTTATTTTTTTACTTTCAATTTTTTACCCTTAATTTTTTACCTTTTATTTTTTTCTCGCTATTTTTTACCCTCTTTTTTTACCCTCTATTTTTTACATTTTATTTTTTATTCTCAATTTTGATATCTTATTTTTACCCTCTATTTAAATTTTTTACCCTCTATTTTTTACCCTTTATTATTTACTTAGTTTTTGCTTCTTATTTTATTTAACCCTTTATTTTTTTACCTTATTTTTTACCCTCTATTTTTTACCCTTTATTATTTACTTCTTAGTTTTTGCTTCTTATTTTATTTAACCCTTTATTTTTTACCTTTTATTTTTTACCTTATTTTTTACCCTCCATTTATACCCTTTTATTTTTTACCCTTTTATTCGATACCTGTAATTTTTTACCCTCTATTTTTTACCTTTTATTTTTTACCCTCTATTTTTTACCTTTTATTTTTTACCCTCTATTTTTTAACTTTTTTACCCTTAAGTTTTAACCTCTTATTTTTTACTTTTTATTTTCTACCTTTTATTTTTTACCTTTTATGTTTACCCCCCATTTTTTACCCTCTATTTTTTACCTTTTATTTTTTACCCTTAAGTTTTAACCTCTTATTTTTTACTTCTTATTTTCTACCTTTTATTTTTTACCTTTAATTTTTTTACCCCCTTTTTTTGAGCTCTTATTTTTTACCCTTTATTTTATACCCTTTATTTTTAAATTTCGGCTGGAACATTTTATTTAGGCTGCAACTTTCAATTTTGGCTGTCATTTTCAATTTTCCTATTTTGTTTTTATTAAGCTACAAAATTTATTTTTGGCTACAATTTCCAATTTAGGCTGCCATTTTTAATTTTGGATGCAACATTCAATTTTGGCTGCGACTTAAAATTTTGGCTGTTCCTTTCCATTTTGGCTGCAAATTTCAATTTTGGCTGCCACTCCCCTTTTTTGCTGCTATTTTTAATTTAGGCTGCCATTTTCAATTTAAATTATTTTTTTCTTATATCGCTATATAAGTTAATTTTGGCTGAAATTTCCAATTGAGGCTGCAACTTCCAATTTTGGCTGCCATTTTCTATGTTCCTTTATTTATTTTATTTCGCTACATAATTAATCCTTGGTCCTTGGTCCTTGGTCCTTGGTCCTTGGTCCTTGGTCCTTGGTCCTTGGTCCTTGGTCCTTGGTCCTTGGTCCTTGGTCCTTGGTCCTTGGTCCTTGGTCCTTGGTCCTTGGTCCTTGGTCCTTGGTCCTTGGTCCTTGGTCCTTGGTCCTTGGTCCTTGGTCCTTGGTCCTTGGTCCTTGGTCCTTGGTCCTTGGTCCTTGGTCCTTGGTCCTTGGTCCTTGGTCCTTGGTCCTTGGTCCTTGGTCCTTGGTCCTTGGTCCTTGGTCCTTGGTCCTTGGTCCTTGGTCCTTGGTCCTTGGTCCTTGGTCCTTGGTCCTTGGTCCTTGGTCCTTGGTCCCTGATCCTTGATTCTTTAATACTAATCCTTAATCCCCCAGTGTTCTGTGATCCGCGTTGCTGGTTATTTTCTACGCAAGTGTGTTGAAAACGTTGTATGAAACACGTGTTTGGATTACATTACTAAAATACAAACTGTACCATAAATAACTATAAATATCTGAGCAGCTGTAAGTACTAGCACTCCTTGAAATGCGGTACATAATAAGGTTACTGAAGACGTAAAAATAATATAAATAATTGTCCTTAATAAAGTATATTAAATCAAATGAGTATTTGTTTTATAAAACTCCATTAACAAAATGAATTATAGTGAAAAACGGTTGATATAGTATAACGGTAGGGTGCATGGTGTCAATATTTTAAAAAGCACCCCACGCTTTTTTTAAAATAATAGTTATTTATGGTACAAGCGAGGTAAGTTGGTGATTACTTCCGAGGCGCTATTGAGGCCCGAGCCGTCAGGCGAGGGTCTGAAGATAGCCGAGGATAGTAATCATCAATACTCGCGTGTACCATACAACGTTTTTCAACACACTTGCGAATAAATTAATAATAAAATATCATTTTTCGCTAATAAATAAACAGTTTTCTATTCGCGCGCATCCAACACAACAATGGTGATCGGCCAAAGACTAAAAGAATATACTTATTAAAAAAAAATCGAATGAATGAATGAATGGAATCGACCATAGACCTACCAAAAGTAAGGCAACATAGTTGAAGTTTGTTTTTAAAATGTATGGACACAATTTTTTGGTATCGAAACTTTATTAAAATGAAAGCAATTTAAAAAAACAATCTATAACTCACTAGTGAATAAAACGTGTCATTATTCAACTGTTTTTGCACAAATAAGAGCCCCTTTATGAGCGAGTGTGTTGAAAAATATTTTATTTTTATTCACACTATTATTAATTTATATTCATTGAAATTTAACACTATTTTCTTAATTTAAATTCATTAAAATTTATTTTCTATTTTTAACCGACTTCCAAAAAAACAGGAGGAGGTTCTCTATTCGACGAGTATATTTTTTTTTTTTTTTGTATGTTTGTTACGCGATTTCTTTGTAATCATGAATGGAGCATTTTAAAATTCTTGTTTCATTAGAAAGCGGATATTCGCGAAGTGGTCCCATATCAAGGAAATCAGGATCTGATGATGGGATCCAGGAAAAATCGAGGAAAATCCCGCAACAATGTAGGCTGGGGTGTCGATTGACATTATTAAAAGTAAAACTACCTGTGACCCGTGGTTGTGCTCGCGATATTCTTGATACCATAAGAATTTCTGGATGAAAATTTTTTGGCTGTATTCTTTCGTATTTAAATCAAATGCTGTTCACAATTCATGGGTTTTAGATATAAAAATGTCCTGTTTTTTAATTCGTTAACACACACTGAAATAAATCCGAACCTACAACATTCTTTAAAAATGTTTTTCAACACACTTGCTCATAAAGGGGCTCTTATTTGTGCAAAAACAGTTGAATAATGACACGTTTTATTCACTAGTGAGTTATAGATTGTTTTTTTAAATTGCTTTCATTTTAAAAAAGTTTCGATACCAAAAAAATGTGTCCATACATTTTAAAAACAAACTTCAACTATATTTCCTTACTTTTGGTAGGTCTATGGTCGATTCCATTCATTCATTCATTCGATTTTTTTTTAATAAGTAAGTATATTCTTTTAGTCTTTGGCCGATCACCATTGTTGTGTTGGATGCGCGCGAATAGAAAAACTGTTTATTTATTAGCGAAAAATGATAATTTCTTCGCAAATGTGTTGAAAAACGTTGTATGGTACACGCGTAGTATTGATGATTACTATCCTCGGCTATCTTCAGACCCTCGCCTGACGGCTCGGGCCTCAATAGCGCCTCGGAAGTAATCACCAACTTACCTCGCTTGTACCATAAATAACTATTTTTATACTATTATAGGTACCTATTACACATATATCTTCAGAGCGTTTTCATAAAACTTTTCGTAAAAAAATATATTTAGATATTACAAACAAACACTGCACCAGATTAGATTGTATATATTATTTTAATTAATAAATAAACAGTATAAACGTCATCCTCTATTTTCGTTTTTATTTTGACTTTGGTTAATTTTCTAAAAAGTTCTTATATATCTTTGTGATTATAAAGAAGTTTTGTAATAAAATGATGGTTTAATTGGGATAATGAAGTTAAAAAGAAGTAATAAAAGCAGGGTTGTGTTAGATTATGAATCATGAGTCAACATCAGCTCATGGGACAGGATTCAAGCGGTACCCGTTGAGGTTGAACTGCTTGACACTTATAGAGCAGCGAAAAAATCCCTGCAAGAGGCTATTGCCCTCGCAACTCTCACGGCTATCGTAGGAAACGACCTCTCCTTGCCAAATGTAGTCTCTGCTATGGTGAGCAAGGAGAGGTCTTGGATTGGAGTGTCCACCTTTTGTGAGGTCGTACTCTCGCAAAAAAAAAGCTGCGGAGAGAGAGCGCGAAGCCCTCTCCACTAATACTATCCGCAGCAGAAGGTTGGGCAGACGGAAGCGGGACTACCACTTTGTCCTGCAACCGCCATACGCCCGACCTGCGGCAGTGATCCCCGGGGGGAGATCCACTGCCGCCATATAGGCCTCGAGGTGGCGCGCGGTACTTTCGGAAGGGGGTAACTCAACATCTGTCGCCCAGAGCTACATTCTAGCTCAGAGGAGAAACTCTTAACAGGGTAAAGGCGCTGTCCGGGATCGTAGTAGCGTGCAGCCGCGTTTTATTCCGGTTTCGGCCATAAGCGCAGAGGTGGCACACCAAGGGGTTTTAGTCGGTAAGCGCGGCGCCGCTCCATCTTTGCGGCGCGGAGTCCGACATACATAGCCCGTAGTTCCCCTAGACAGAGGAAAGACGTAAAGGCTTCCTCCCACAAAAAAAGGATTCAAGTGATCCACGAGTCAAAAGCTCTTCTGGAGGAAAATTTAAGCGTCTTTTGTAGAAGGAGACTTGCTCCCCACTAAAAAATTTAAAATAAAGTTAATTTAAAAAAATAAGAAACCGACTTCAGCACTAAAAAGTAAGAAAATAATTTAAAATAAACGATATTATTAATACATATTTACAATTTATAATTAGTTACTTTTGAAGTCGGTGACAGCCAAAGCCTTCATTAATATTATAGGCGCGTCTCGTGCTATCTTATAAGGAAAAAAAACTATCCTGGGCTGGCACTGACTCCAAAAGTAACTAATTATAAATTGTAAATATGTATTAATAATATCGTTTATTTTAAATTATTTTCTTACTTTTTAGTGCTGAAGTCGGTTTCTTATTTTTTTAAATTAACTTTATTTAGTTCGGTTTTCAATAAAAGCGTGTTTTTTAGTTTTTTTAAACTATAATTTATTTTCTACTTTTTAGTTTGGATTATTTATAATAGCTTGTTTTTTTAATTTGCAAATTGAAAAATGGAATAATTTTATCAAATTAGTGTATTGTCATCGGTCCTCAATAAATCTACAAAGTTTGAACGAAATCTGGCCGTTTAAAGTGGGTCAAAATAGCGCCCAAAGAAGTCGGTTACAAACAAACATACAAACATACAGGTGAAGCTAATAAAAAGCGTGTAAAAACACCTCACGTTTTTTTTTCGAAAACTTTTTTTTGAAAATTTTCCAATATGTTTTTATAGTAATGTAAACGAAGTTTTTATTGTATGAAGTCCCAAGTACGACATCAAAATTTCTAAGGTTAGGATTGCAATACAAAAATAAAAAAAAACAATAAGTTGATAAAATTGCTATGCAATAGCTTTACCGCGGCAGTCCCCGAGTGCCACACGTTATGTTTTTATATTTTCCTTATAAATATTGTAGAGGAAATTTCATAATTTCTCCATCAGTAGTTTAACGAGGGCTATTTTAATCCGCTGAACGGCGGACTTCTACGGTTCTTTTTATATTTAACCGTCACTGCTAAAAACGGGTTTTGTAAGTTATTGATGAAATAGTAGGTGTTTCTACAACTGAGGCTCCCATTTACTTCAAAAGTCTTCAGATTTACCTGAAGATGGTATCCTTGATAGAAATCGTTAGCTAAATAACAATCAAAGGTCAATATCACTTCCTTGTAGAGCAAATCAATTAGTAAATCAGATTACTAATATAATATAATTCCGAACAATAGGTATACAATATCGACACTCAAACTGTTTGTTGTTTTGAAGAATGTTTCGTTACAAGTACCTACTTGAGAAGATATTTATAGTAGCTCTAATTTGATTCAATTAAGTAAAAATAATATAAAATAAACTTTTCTAATATAAGAAAGTGTTTGTACACGTATGAATAATAAAAAATACTGAGTATTTTTACGATATTTACAGCTATCCATTTCTCCATGAAGATTTTTATCCCACGGCATTTAGAGATCTTCTCCTTTGCCTGGATTCCTTTCTTCCAGACAGCTCAGCTTCAAGGTTTGGACACTTATAATAATTATTGTAATATGAATACATGGCACGCCACCTTCATAGGTAATAAATGATAAGGTTTATTAGGAGTAAACTGTTATTCATTGTGTTGGCATCAAATGTGTTCACAATACAATTATTGTGTTTCCAACCGTTTATCGCCGGGTCAGTATTATCACGTCGTTACGTTTAATATCGGTTTCTTGTGCCTGCCCTATCTCCCATTGTCCACAGACTACTAAATAGTTACTACGCTTTGTCTCACACTTTAGGGTTCCTTATTCAAAGTAAAAAACGGAAACGTGTATCCATCAATTTGCTGTCAGTCAAGACCCTTTTTCTGTGAACTAGTTTTTGAGGTGTTGGATATTTTTATGATGTATTATTTTATTTATCCTGTGTAATGATAGTTGAAGTTAATATGAAGTTAAAATTTACGCGAGTATACATAACGTGCGAATACATAATAATACATACCCATCTATACTAATAATAAAACAGTAGAACCACCGTGTCTGTACATTAAATAAATTTACCTAAAACTGATAGGGGGGGATAAAAGAAGGTCAAAGGAACACAAAAAAACTATTTTCGACTTTCTTTCCTGTCTGTCTGTCTGTCTGTCTGTCTGTTCACGATAATCTCAGAAAGTACTGAACGGATTTTCATGGCGTTTCCACATATGGATTAAGCTTAATTTGGGACAATATATAGGCTTTGTTTCATCTCATTTGGATAACGAAAAGAAAAGTTATCAATAAAAAACTATTTTGTTGTTTTGAATTTAATAAACAATACTCCGCCCACGACATCGCTTGGGTAATATCCGTTTATATCGCGCAACTTACCACCTTAGTAAGTTCTAAGTTATTGATATATTCTTTAAAATTTGGGAGGAATCGTAGTCTTTGTTGTTTATCGGTCCTCTGATTTCAATCAAAAAATATATTTATCAACACTTCGCTTCCTTTTGACGAGAAAACATTGCTGACAAAAATATGTACTACATTTTGGATTTTGTATAATAATATTTCATAGATATCAAATTTGACAGAATATAGAATACTTCAATATCGGACGCTTAAAGGGCATATATGCACATAGCGGATTTTCACGCAATCGAAACTTTTGTGAACAAGCAAAAAAATTGCATAGACGTAATATTGAAGTGCAGTGTACGTACTATGTTAAAGAAACATCAACAGAGTGTATTTCCCTTAATAAAAAACAATAAGAAAACTGCTGATGGATAAATTATTAACATAAATATTTTATTAAATAGTTTAAGTTAAATTAAAATAACTTATTAAAATAACTTATTTTCGCCTAAGCCAGGACTTGATAATATACTGAAGTTCTCAAAATGGTGCATCAGACATCAAAAAAATATCTACAGCGCCGTCAAGGTATCAATTCAATAAACAAAATAGTTTTTGGCTACTGCTGCCATAACTACGCAATTCTGCTAATGTCAAAGTAGGTAAACGTAAAACAACACGAGAGAGATTAGTCATTATTTTTTTTTAACGAATAGGTATAATCCTTCACGGTATCTACGTGAGAGTGAAAAATAGGCAGTGTGCAAAGGTCCTAAAATTTATGATATTCTTTACACAAAGGTTGGCAGTATTGAGTTTTAAATATATAGGTGCATTCAACCTTCTTTTTGTTAAATCAAGCAAAAATTGTGATATCCATCTATAAATACTTTAGGACAAAAAATAAATGCTTTTAAATTATTGTTCACTGTCTTTGTGTGCTTGCATCATGTACAAAACTTTGTTATATGATAGTTCATTTTCAAAGAATTTCTCTATAAACTACATACATTAATAGTTTTGCCTTCTGGGGCTAACATAAATAAATAAATTACTGCCCCGTGAGCAGGCCACATATAGTTGGCCATGCTAAAAACAATTAGACCTTAGGTCGACACCAGCGGCCTTTAGTGTCTAACCCTGGAATTTATTTATCGTCATAGCAAAGCACGCCACGACTGGGAATTGGGTGCGCTTGAATTGGAATGGAAAATTGTTAGGGATGAGTGGTATTCTTGGTATCAAGACTGTTTCTTCGACACCACAACCGGTTAAAATTTCTGCCTCAATTATGTTAGGTTGTAGATTTATCACCTTTAATCAAGTACCATTGCACAGTTTAGGACTTAAATTACGAATGAGAATTATAGGAACACCGATTTTTAAATTTATTGTATGTGAGGGGTGTACAGGAACATTTAATGAATTCAGAAATTCTATCGGATAATTTGTGGATTCTTCTTGAACCATCATTATATTGATAGAGATATACTCTCGACTTCCTCCTTGAATACGCGACAGTATTTCATTATTTATTGCATGTAGTTAAACATTAGTTAAATAGTTAGGTATATGATTTTATAGACATACTAGCTGTACCCCGCGGTTTCACACGCGTAGTTCCCGTTCCCGTTCCCATGGGAATTTCGGGATGAAAACTATTCTATGTCCTATTCTCAGATCTACTGAATATGCTCACAAAATTTCATGAGAATCGGTCAAGCTGTTTCGGAGGAGTACGGGAACGAACATTGTGACACGAGAATTCTATATTTATGATATTTTTTATTATAGAATAATAATTGTTTTTTAGTAATCATTACATATGATTAAAATAATTTCAACATCCGGTATAGAATTTGTTTGATGACATAGAGTATTTACTTTGAAAAAGTCAACTAGGTACGTGAAATAAATAAACCAATTTCCACGCGGACGAAGTCGCTGGCATCAGCTAGTATAAAACTAAAATAGTAGCCATACACGTTACTTATTTATCATAGCAATTAATCTCTGTAGATCTGTGCGATCAGATTTTCGCCGTGTGGACGAATCTTATCTGTGCAGATTTTCATTCATTTGCCGATGACGTATGTGTTTGAGCTCAGATTTTCGTCGTCGATCGCTTCAGATGTAGAGAAAGTAGTCGAAAGTAGTCAAGATGTAGATGTTAGTTTAAGGTCTAAATTGAATTACTCATTATCTATGTCCCACCCATTTAGCAACTGCTTGTTTTTCCATAACAAGCGACACCACCATCAGGCAATTACGTTGGAGTGGCGAGCAATAAAGCATTAACACCATCAAACAATGCTTAACCCGAAAACACTCTGCAACACCAATAAACATGGAATCTAAAAGGAAACCCAAAAACAACGATAACTCATGTTAACTCACGGCCTAATAGAATAAACTCCAAAATTATGGGTTTCTCGTAAAACGGACGACACAAACGTATAGCTTTTTGATAGTCGGTGATGTATATCGTCTGACAAGTTTCTTTGTCGACTGTTTTTTATGTGTTTCAAAGGAGCGGTCGGGTTCAGTGCGTTTGAGGATTGTTTCCCAAGTAGGTCACGTCGAGGGCTCGCTCTGTGCTAACTGGATACGTCATCACTCGTCACATCAAACATGACGTATTCAATTACTGTGCCAGTGTACGCCCCGCGTCAAACACTATCAAATATTCAACTCTCAAGTGTGTCTTAAGTGCCTCCACTCAAGGGACATTTTCCCTTGAAATAATAAACCTTTCTAGAGATTTTCTTTTAAGGAACATTAATTTTGGCATTTTTAATCAATTTGAAAGAAATTGGAAAGAAAGGGGATACTTACCTTAAGTAATCGGAAATCTTTACTAATCAATATTACTGAGAAAGTAATTTAAGCTGACTTCGGAGTACTCGTTAATTTTGATACTTTTTAACTTTAATATTATTTTTTAATTAAATCCTTTTAAGTATGATTAGTAGTACAAGTGACATTGCGGGATCAACAGGCGGTAAATAGAACTCCAGTTCGATTCCTACGCGAAGTAAATATTTGTGATTCACAAAATGTATACTTATGAATGTGTGTAGTTTCTAATCCGTGTCCGACCAACTGAAGATTTTATTATTATTAAGTATACATCTTTTTCATTTCTGGCAGACTTGACGTTTCTCCTCGATTGTGAGCTCAGATTACGATAATCGACGATGAGGTTCATAAAATTTAAATAAGGTATTTTATTTAATAATAGTGCGCGGTATGGAAACGCATAGACCCCATAATTTTTATTTTATTTTTTGGACACGACTCACGCTGTGCGAATTTTTTATGGGATACTTGGGGGAAGTTACAAAAAATGTGCAGTTATTCCGGTCACGTGGCCGAGGGTGAAACCGGGTGTTAAACTTAGTGATATATCTTTAATAATGTTTCGTGGGAACTCGCGTTCATATCTACTTAAAAGCTTTTTCTCGTTTCTTTGTATGAAAAATAAAACAGTCGCTAAAGAATGAGATAGTGAATGTCGCAACAAAACACTACACAATAGTTATAATAGTACATAAGTACAGCTTATATTATTTATATAAACAAATATACATAACTACATTCAATGTTTTCATATATTTCACTCTTGTTATATCCTTTACGATTATTTATTTACTTACATAAGTAAATATAGGGTGGCGACGACAATAAACAATAAATGAAACCGCTGAGTAAGTGTTTTCATATGAGTGCTGTTTGTCATCACAAAAAAAAATGGTACAAATAAAAGTTTAGATATGACTATGAACTAGCACTTTCAGCGGTTTCATATAATGTAATTTTTTCGCTAACACTTTGTGTAATAATATTAAAATTATTTTTATAAATAACATTTTTATCATATTTTATCGTATTGAATTGAATATCTGTTATATCACTACGATTAATACACAAATCCATCGAGGCATAACAGCGTGAAAGTTAATCCATGTTTCCGTTCTTTCATGAGAATACGAGGAAGCTATATGATTGTTATTCCCAGCTTATTAAATCATTGTTGTTCACTTTAATGCTAAACTTCTCATACTTTGTTTTACTTATTTAGACATACGAAGGCAATACGAGGCTTTGAAGTTTGAATTGCAACCGGCATTCGTTGAGCTTCACCTCGTGTTGTAGTTGTGTAGTTCTCAATCCGTTGTGTGCGAACTCCAAGTTTCCAATTATAATCGCACCTGTGTCAATAAAGATTTTTTCGTTTATTTATAAAAGGTTTTTGTAAGAACTCGTTATCTTTATAGTTTACGTAGAGGAGAATCGGTATTATAATGTTTTCTTTTTATTTATTTAAAAAGAAAACATTAAAATTACGATTCACCGAGATGTTTAAATTGATCATCATCAGCTCATATAATGTCCCCACCGAGGGGCACGAGCCTACCCTGAATTAGGGTGATTAGGCCTTAGTCAACCACGCTGTGCGGGTTGGTCGACGTCACAGTTCACACACAACCTTAGAATTTCTTTCCAGGTGTGTGCAGGTTTCCTCACGATGTTTTCCTTCACCGTAAGAGCGTCGAAATTAACGTATGTACATATGAATTCGTAAATTGAAAACACATTGGTACGTGGCGGGACTGGTGGGGTTCGAACCAGGCACCTTCCGATCGGAAGTCAACGGCCTTATCCCCTGCGCCACCGACGCTCTTTCTTCTTAAACTGATCAGGCATTTTAATATCAGTTAAAAACAGCATACTTACTTTGAAATAATTTAATCATACTGTAATAATAATTTGTCTTGCAGTACTTAAGATCTTACAGGTCAATATTTTAACATGAAAAGACTACATTATATCACACAAAAAACTTAACGCATATGCCTTTCAAAGGCCGATAAAGATATTCCGAAATTCGTAGAAGATTAGAATACGGCTAAAATCGTGAAACAAAGCTACTTAATACCAAAACCAACTCCAGCATTTAATCCCGTAATGCAATCTACAAACACACAAAACAATGTCCACGAAACTGTAAATAAATTCAATTAACATAATCGTACGATCCCCGTGTGGTATGAGATCACGTATACCTCCCCCCTCGCTGAGCTAGAGACGAGTAAGTTAGAGTAGTACACCACAGTGCGCTATGAGCCAGGTAGTCTGCAATCTAGTTATATCCTGAAACACAGTTTGATTAGTTTGGTACATTGTGTAGCTGAAGGAGGGAATGTTATTAGGTTCTTTGAAGGTGTTAATATGTTGTTGAGATTTATACAAGGTTTATATTATAAACTAAGTCATAAAATAGACATAGTAGAATTATCATAGTATTTAAAATATTAGTTACTAACTTAAGTATGCCTCATGGTTAAACGTTCCTAAAATATCCCTAAGTATTAGGTATACCTAATAGGTGAAACTACTCATTCAACTTTCGTTCCTCAGCACCTTTTTGTATCTTTTTACATTTAAAACTTTTCTTTTGATCCCATACTTATTCCATATTCCTTGGTATGAACAGAAATAAACAAATAGTTAAAAATAGAGCGCACGTTAATCGAGTGCACCGCCAATAGGACAAACACGAGGGCTTGTGCTCTTGACATTGGAGTGCAAACATCGCCGCGCGACTGTTCATACGATATTAAATGTTTACTTCAGGGATCGACGACGACGAATCGCTCGTTTGGATCTGCCTTTATAGTACACTAAGACCTAGAGATTAATTGAGGTTTTGTAATTTAAATGGTACGAAATAAACTCGAAGAATACGAGTACTGTGTTTTGATACTCCACTTTCCATGTCTTGTGTTAAAAACTGTGTCAGAATGTTAATATGTAATTCTTTTCACACACTTTTAGACTCCTTATTACTACAGCGCCATACAATACCGACCGACAATAAAACTGTTATACACAAAAATTATCTCAATGAAAAATTCAAGCTATAATGTATTTTGGTAAAAATATGTATTAAAGTATAAGATTGCTTCTAAACCAAATACCGTCATATTATTTCTGTAGATATTGTTTAACACATTGATTACATTACAATAAAGGTGGAATTATTGTAATAATATAAATGCAAGGGCTCCACACCACACCACCGCAACGGGCCGAACGGACGCGAACGCCCGTGAAATGGAAAATAAATGAGCTGTCATGTATTGTGTTTGTCAATGTGAACAGTACAATCGTATTGATATGTTATTATTAGTTTTGAGACACATAATAATATTATAGAGAAATATTTCGTGGGGCTCAAAAATATAATATTCAATAACAATACTGTCATGCCTCTACTACATATCTATGAAAGAAAATGAAATGAAAAGCTCGGGTTTGCGATACCAAAATACATTGGTCATTTGGTCAAGCGTGGTGACTTTGCCTATTCCTCCTCATTGTACTAATATGATCAGTGACGGAGGCCTTTGCTTAGTTGTTGAATTTTACTGGCTGTCACCAGATGTTTTGAAATTTGATGGTTCTTGTGATGTTTTATCTACTTTCAGCAAAGCTACAGTGTTGTTTGTTTGGGGATACGTGTAGGAGCACAGTGTAGGAGTGTCAAAGTCAACTATTGTTATTTAGTCGTCAAACATCGCATTAATCGGGTACCTATTTCTGTTCATTACTGTACTATGAAACAGCCCTCGCCGCCGTCGGCTCTCGTAACCCAATTTTCCACACAATTTCCGAACAACAGACAACTCGTATTCGTTAAATCAGAACAACTCCATCCAATTTATATAAACCGTTTAATAAATGCTGTGTCTGTTAGCGATATTTTAAACTGTAGATTATACAACGGGCAGCGCAAGTTTCACAAACTGCAATATATCTCAACTAAGGCTTTAGAAGAATTTAATCAGCAAGAAGTTTCGCTGTTCCGCTGCAAACTGTAATAAGCCGCGGCTGAATGAATAGCGACGATGTCGTGTGGACCGCAGTCACACCGATCTGGGAGCACACGCAAACTTTTAACTAATTAAGTGTGTGTGTATCGTCCCCCGTTTGTGGCGTAAATTTACCATTTAATATTTACGATAGTACATACTTATTAATAAGATTTTATTGCGTGCACTTAGTGATACTATTTCATCCCTTAAACTTGATTTGATCTTGAATTTCAATTATTCGAAGCTATTCTGTATTCGTCGGATTCTGAATTTGAACTTGAACTTTGTGTGGCAGACTTTTGAAAGCTGTTTAAAATTCATTGCACTGTTTGAGTGCGAGTGCAACTCCAAGTCCTAAGAGTTTATTCCAGTAGTATTCCATTAACTTAAATATCGCAGAATAGTGTTTGAACTTTAAAGTAATTAATAATTTAAAGATTACAACATTTTAATGAAGAATGTAATCGAGTGCGAACTATAATTAGTTATCTATTGAGGCGTCATCGCTGCTGACATAACCGGTATTAATCACCCGCGCATCAATGTGGCTCCGGGGTTTATTACTGAACGGTTACTTTCGCCCGCCGAGCACAGCGGTGACGTTTTAATATATTTTAACTAAGTGCTGAATACATATAAGGATTATGATGTTATGGATAGATACTATAAATTAATATTCCCACCACCCAGTATAAACTTATTTTAATAAGTTTGGTTTGGGTGGTGGGTAAATTGAAATACATTTACTACCGAGTTCCTACGATTTTTGTTGAACATTCGACGATGCATCACAATAATGTAGAAACTACACAAAATTTGGTCCATCAATCTATGTCATCTTAAAACTTGTAAAGCTAAAAAAAATTGTATAGCTTAACGCTAGAAGTCGTATAGAATACATTTGGAATAGAACATGTTTAATCCCTTATTTCCTTAGAACACATACCACAAACCCACAAGACACAAGAATTTATACTTTCTTCTTTTCCCTGACAATTTAGTATTTAGACTATTTCAGATATTTTAGTATTAATACGACTATTTTCAAACATTCAGTTTAATGTATAAGTCGTTATTAATCCTCCAAAGCAATGCAATCAACAACCGCAACCTGGGAGCTGGGAATAGTTGGAACTATCGCTCCTCGATATTAAACCTCGAGGTGAGAAATGCTATCGCTGAAATCAATCAACTCCAAAATAGAATACACTTTGGGCCACGTTAATGACAATAACATAACAATGGCTACACACTCGTTGTAGATATATTTTAAAATGCATTGGTGAAATACCGATATTCCGCCAAATCTGAATCTGAAAACCGACGTCAAATAGACATAGGATAAAGGTTGGGAAAAAGAAGAAGGTTCTAAAATGTATAGGTCGCGTCGCGGCATAATATGTATTGATGACGTAATTAGACCTTATAGAAAGCACTTTCTGCCCTGTGGCAGCTTACTCTGTAGTAAGCTAAGTTAACATGTCTAGTGTTACGGTGTACGGTAAATACCATTAGGTGACTTGTCTGCTAGATTTTCACACGTGTTGCAAAAACATACGCTTAAAGAAATTCTTGCTGTATCTTATTCTGTTAAGTATTAAAATTAACAGGTAGCCTGGTTTAAGAACATTGTTATTTGTAATTGAATTTAATTATAAACTTATTACTTGTGTTTAATTTGAAAACTTTGATCGTCAAATATGAGACATCTGAGTGACAGTCGTGCAAATAAATAATTATGAATTTATTTTATTTTCATCTACTTTTAAACTTAATAATGAATAATTTTATTAAAACAGAAAAACATATACCTTACTAAACAAAGAGCATAATGTCTTATTTATTCTTTATTAGGAGTAACATCACTACGACCCCATTAATTTGTTTTGAGTGCATTGAGACAACGAGCGCGAACAGATTGCACCACTGCCACTGTATTATTAGTCGACATCTTGTTTACGCGTATTTACAAAGCCATCTCTCAGTTTGTATACCTTTAAACCGGGTTATTCGTGTAGGGTTTTTGTCGAGAAAACCGTGGAATAACATAACATAATCATTCACTACATCATCTCATTATAGTACTGACCCCTAACTAAGTTCGAAACTTGTATCTAGGGTATCAGAAACTACGCACACACTCATTCACACACACACCCAGACCGAGACAAACATTTGTGGTTCACACAAATATTCACCCCGCACGGAAATCCAACCCACAACCTTATGGATGACAGTCCGGCATGGTGACCATTGCCTTTGAAGTAGTCAATATATATTATTATAATATTTATTATTTTAAATAGATATATCAATAGTGACTTCATTGATTTAGAACCTCAGTAAAACCGTAGAATAAATAACAATATGATTGGTTCGGAACCTCAGTAAATAATAAAATATCGGCAGTAATTCAATAAACAAAAGTTCGAACAACAATTTATTCACCAATAAATATTAATAGTTGATCGCTTCCTCGAAATGTTTATCTATTGTCTCGAAACTTGGTAATAAACATTCGTTATTATAATATTGGGAGGGTGTAGGCTGGCTTGGAGAAGGATATCCTGGCTGAAACAATTAGTAAAATAGTCATTTAAGATTGTCTAACTGTTATCAAAGTCTATACCTCTCAGATAACCCACTTCTATAAGCCCGAGTTCAAATCTAGAAGTAAAATTTCAATAATTCCTTAACGATTAAATTTAAAGTAAAACGCAATTGGAGAATCAAACGATAATTTAAATAATCCACTGTTTGAAACGAATTTAAATTTTAACATTTCCAGATAATATAAGCTTTGAGTTTCTATCTAGTTTCTATGATTCATTTTTTTATTAAAGAATATAGGTAGTTTAATATTACAACGAAATTAATTCAGTATCAGATGAAACTTGTCTCGTACGACGGCAAGGGAACATTTTTTTGAGGAAAAGTATATTATGTAGATAGATTCTAGAAAGTATTCATATTCAATTCGATTGGTTGACTTACATACATTGATTCGTGAATAAAGAATATAATATAACATCATATTATATTTATACACATAACATCTCAATTTTTCTAAACTCCTTTATATATTTTATCAATGTTCATGTTTATACAACTTTTTGCTCGTAAAATTATTGTTATAGTAAAATATACAATCATTATTATTACTGGTTTGTTCTTTTTTTATTAAATAATAAGCAGACGCTGTAAAACCACACTATAATGTATTGGTAAAATAAAGAGTTATTTTGTTTTGGCAACTTTCATGGAAGTATTTTTTCTGTTTTATATCTTTAAACATTCGTTCCTACTTGAATTACAAATAAGTATATTTAATGTATTAGAATTTTCTTCGGAACATTATTATTTAAACATTAAGGGCTCAGTAATTTATGTTTTTCACTTTTTTTTATTACTGATATTTTTTCTACATATTTCTTTTTTGTTTAATTTTTGAACTAGACTCTAGATCTCTTAAGCTACGCAACGGATGTACATTTAATTTTACCAATAGATAGAGTCATTCAAGAGAAATATTTATAATTTATAATATTAATATTTCTGTAAAGATATCTCACATGGGAATGTTACATAGAATAAGTTTTATTATTAGTATTATAAGTGAAGATATTGTTGAAGTGTCTAACTAAATAAATAAATAATTTATATTCATAATCAAACTACAGGTAAAACAATGAATAGCTAGATTAAAAAAAACCAACGTTGGAAATTGAACTAGTGATTGCAGTTACGTACCCCGAACCGCGATTATCTCCCGACGAACCCGGTCCATTAATGTAGTTCGGTATCGCCTGACTCGCTGCAACCAATAGGTGTTCCATTAATAATAAGGATTTTAAAAACTACAATGTTAATCCTACGTACATAAAATTTAATTATTGAGACACTAAAGGAAATAATTTTTTAATTAATTTTAGTAAGATTTTTTTGATAAAAGCTTTTAGTTTTCCCCGTACAATGGGAGTGTATTAAAACATTAATTAATACGCCATCTTTGTATGTCTACCATATTGGATTATAAATGACGTCATATTGTGGATTAAATGAAACGTGTACACAAAGTGCCTGCCTAGTACATAATTAAACCTTTCATGTATTCATTGAAATTAAACCACACTGTATCGAATAAAGTTAGACTTTCTTTCTTAATTTTAAACTTTTTATTCCATTCGTTTAGCAAAAGGGTTAAGTTATAAAAAATGCAATTAGCCTCAAAGCTGTCTGTTATCAAACAAACATCCATGATACGAGTACAGGGTGATTGTCCTCTTCATCACATAACCCATGTACTCGTAGCCCATATAACTGTAATCAGACTGAGCACATAAACGAATAAAGGCTAATATGTTTGTCTTATTCGCACACTCGAGCACATAAAGCGAACGTCCCACGATCAAACACTCGTAAATCTATAATTACGTTGACATAACATGATGAATTCACAATCTCCAGGATTACTGTGCAATTAACTTTTACGTTTAGACGAGTAAGACACGAGTTAGATAACAGGAGAGTTAAATTATATTAACAGGTAAGTCTCTTTTGGTCTTATTTTTAACCCCCGATGCAAAAAGAGGGGTGTTATAAGTTTGACGGGTATGTGTATGTGTGTGTGTGTGTATCTGTCTGTCTGAGGCATCATAGCTCCCGAACGGATGAATCGATTTCAATTTAGTCTTGATGAAAATCGGTTGACCCGTTTAAAAGTTATGGGAGTTTGAAAGTAATTGTGATGGGGATTTTTTAAATTTTTAATTTAATGTTTTTAAATGGTAATTGTTCTTATTTATCATCTGACCGCAAGGGTCCGTAGTCTGTCTGTGCCAAGGGGTTCCACATTGAACTAAAGGGACCCCGCCATCGCTTTGACGCTGCGCCCACAGCAGACGACGCTGCTTGAACCTCTGATTCACACCTACTTATATCTATAGAGCAACCCACCTAGGTATATTCATATCCGTCACAAGGCGAGGAGTGATCTTTCATCTCATTATTTATACTCAGATTTTGATTGCAGACATTTTGATTGTCAATGTTTGTTAACTTATAATTCTGGAATAATATTTTTTCGCAGGATATATTCTTTCCGTTTAGTCCTTAATTGAAAAAGGCTTAACGTCCAGTTAATAAAAACTAAATTTATGCAGTTAGTGAATTATAAAATGAACCAATTATACCGAACACTTTTATAGCGCTTTCAATAGTTTTATACCTCTTCCAAACCGTTTTGAATAGTTTACTCGAAAGGACCGCCAACAGCCGGTCCGGTATTACCGCACTTAGATTTTATTCCACTCAATTTTTCACAAACAAAATGCGCAATAAAAATGAATATTAAACTAAACATTCCGAGTTCTGTTAAGTACCACTTACTCAAACAACTTTTAACGATTCTTTATAATTTGTTTGTTTCAATATACATGTAAAAAAGGATTATAAGATAAAGCAATTTAAGAAATGTGCTCGTAAAGTCGTCATAAATTTATGTCGTATGGAGCCCATAAAACTGTGTCTCGGCTTATCTACTGTAGACTAGTGTTTATTGATCAACATATAACTTTCATTTATTGTTTATTTGGATATTAGCTGATTGAATCCTTCTCTATGTCTGGAAATTCGTCTTATTTATGAATTGTAACATTCACTTTATACCTCGCTACTTTAATCGCTGTCTGATGATAACAGCATACAGCAATATAAGTACCTTACCTAATATATAGTTTAATGCACTCTCCGGATGTGTGTTGTCATCAATACATAGTTATGGTCACGTTCGATGCATGAGGAGGATTAGTAGAGTGTATCATAGTTTATTTTACTGACTGTGTCTAACGTGGTCTCACTGTGGCGCCGCGCTGCCATAAAAATTAAATACATTTTCATGAAGAATTCATTGAATTTTGACCTCTTAACACTGTGCATATTATGGTAGACTTAGGTTAAATTATGAACGTAAAAATGCGGTAACTTTAACTGTTAAAAGACCATAAATCAACAAACTCTACTGTAGGTATATGACTAATATTTTTTTTATCGAGGTACTTAATTTTGTTTAAAAAGAATTATAAAACATCGCCACATCTGTAACTTAAACTTAATCTATGTTACAATATCCGTAGGTACAGTACAGGCGATGCAACAAACGTTCAAACCTATTTGCAGTAAGTGCCGGTACAGAACTGGCATCGGAATCCGATCGAATATGAAATCTGGACGTTCGCCGTCCACATTTGGCACGCGCTAGCACGGCTGGCGGGTTGCAATCGCCTGTGACGTCATACGTGTTCTTTTAACGCAATATTGTACAGGAAAACCCGATGCAGTTATGCATTGATGGAGGATGCTGTCGAAATATTAATAGGCAATTTGTTTGCTGTGGAAGAAATCTATAAGGCAGTAACAGAGTTTCTCGCCGACTTCTCGGCAGATGTAATTTCCAAATCTGTGGTATATTCACATTCGACGTTCTCAAGTGCCTCATTGATGCTACAACTGAATAAATGATTTTTTACTCTTTTGAGTATAGTAATACAAATGGGGGAATGGTACCTATGAGATGTTAACGAATTAAAGACACATACACACATTACAAATTTAAATTATTGGTACTTACTAGCCGCCCATCCTGGTTTCGCGCGGGTTTATTATTATTATATTCGTTGTTTTTCCAATCTTTTTTGGAAAACCCACATGTTTTTGTACTAACAAGCTCAACAAATAAATAATTGTCCAATTAGTTATGTATGTACATATATTTCTGTTATTCGGATAAATAACGTAAAGGTCAAATATTTGATTATTTATTTTGTCATCCTGTCTCAATATCAGAACATTTATTTGAAATGGATTGTGTTTTTCAGAAAATCATTGTAGTATTATTTGATAACATTATTCTTATTCATTTTCAAATAATAAAAGTCTGTCGTCGTTACACCAAAAAAATTAAAACGAGTAATAGAAATATTAGTATTGTAAAGATATTTTCTTTGTATTTAAATTCAAATAAAATATACTTATTCGAATATGACTAGATTGATTTCCAAAAACCTTGCCACTAATATGAACCTATATTATCACTAACAGAAGGCATTTAGAATGATCTTTCTACATCATCATCATCACCATTGGCCTATCCATCTACGTAAGATGATTTAGGTGGCGTCAGGTGATTGAACAGTTTGTGATAGAACATTTCTGTTCATGACTGACTATATCAATGACCGGGATGTCTGGAATTACATTTCTGCACCCGCAACCTCAACATGCTACATTTTGATTAAGGGAAAGGCACGTAATGTCGTCAGTGTCCCAGTACTCGTCAGATTATAGAAAAATATTCATATTTTAATTCTACCAATATATTCATATAAAATTTGAATTACAGCATCTTTATGGTAATATTTGCTATCATTACAATAGCAGTATGTGTTAAAAACTGCAATTGTTTTGGAGAAATGAGCGATGGAAATTGAAAATTCGAGATTTCGTGTATTTTGTGAGATTTAACCACTGAATCTGTAGTCTACCTCACTACGTTCGATGTTACATTTTGCAAGATTGGGCGGCCCTTTGTATGTGTGATTATTTTTTTTATAATAGTAAAATTAATTATCTTTCTATATTATCCATTGAATTATGCTATTTATTCATATTTATATTTTATTTCGTGTGTGTCAGCTATTAGTACATTCTAACACCTAATTGTACCAGTATCCGTCAGATTTGTCCTAGTCATCGTCAAAGTGTCCTAGAGCTCGTCAATTTTCTGTGCTAATTTGAACTCTATGCCAATGGATTTAAAGTAGTAATTTTCAATCATATTTCTTGTGATGCAGTAACTCTACAAAGTTGGCAATGCCTGATAAATGAAAATAAAAATTATGTCAGAAAAACTAAAGGAGAAAGAAAAACTGCAGGTGTAGGATATCTCAACTGATTTTAGTTAAAACTATAAATTTGGCACATACAATTTCACATTTAGTTATTTAAAAATCTGTGTATAAGATTCATACAACGCGTAGAACCAGTAAAGCCGTAAAGTCGTTTTTGGCCCTTTCATCTCAAATACTCGTAAGTATATTACTCTGAAATACAGTGTCCTCAAAGTGTTTGCGGACGGGCTAGCTGACGATTCTGAAGACACTAAGAGAAAATATATAGAACACCAATCCTCAGAGGTACGGAATTACGGAAGTAAGGTCTATTGATATAGTTTTATAGTTGAACTAGCAGCGCCCCGCGGTTTTACCCGCGTAGTTTCCGTTCCCGTGGGAATACTGGGATAAAATGTAGCCTATGTTACTCAGGGTGAATGTAGCTTTCTAATGGTGAAAGAATTATTGAAATCGGTTCAGTAGTTTCGGAGCCTATTCGTTACATACAAACAAACAAATCTTTCCTCTTTATAATATTAGTATAGATAATAAAGTATAAACTTGGCGATTGAAGACAATGAAATAGCTCTGGATTCTATCGAAACCAAATCGGCCCTAAATTCCTTCCAGGTGGTGTCAGAGTTTCAGTACACTGATGATGTTGACTGATACTGTTTACCGATGAATGACATCGATTTAACTAAACTTTTATACTTTATTATTCAACTATAAAACTCTATCAATAGAACTTACTTGTTGGTTGGTGTTCGTTATTTTCCTTATAGTAGCTTTAAAATCGTCAGCTAGCCCGTCTGCAAACACTTTGAAGACACTGTATTTCAGAGACTTGCTCTGTCTCTAGGATCTACGAGTAATATATTTGAGATGAAAGGGCAAAAAACGACTTTATGGCGTTGAATGTTCTACGCAATGGATATAATTCTTACATTACACAGATTTTTATAACAACTATAGATAGATTGGTAGGTGAGAGTGGATGAGATTAGATCCGCTGCCAGCAACTTTGCGGATGTCATCACCCCTCCTCGCCGATGGGCGTCCTACACAATGCTTGCCTAAACACGGTCTCCACTACAGAACTCGTTTACCCCAACGGTTGTCGGTTCTTCTGCAGATGTGGCTAGCCCACTGCCACATCAGCGATTTAATTCTTGGAGCTATGTCGGTGACTTTGTTATCTGTCGAATTACTTCATTCCGAATACGATCTTTCAGATAAACTCCAAGCATAGCTCTCTCCATAGCCCACTGAGCGACTTTAAATTGGAAGACTAACCTCACTGTGAGTGTCCAATTTTGGCTCCGTATGTAATTTTATGTACCAAAAAATCATTTTAAGAAAATCAGTTGAGATTTGCCTGCAGTTTTGAATTTTAATTTTCATTCAACAGGCATTACCTTAGTTGAGTTACTGCATCATAAAAAGTATGATTGAAAATTACTACTTTAAAAACCTATTGACATAGAGTTCAAATTAGCACCGAAAATTGACGAGCTCTAGGACATTTTGACGATAGCTGGGACAAATCTGACGGATACTGGTACAAATGGGTGTTTTTAGATAATTTCTAAATTATCTATACTTAATTCTTTTTAATCAGTATTCAAAATATATTTACCGATAAAAGTGATAAATCAGTTATTTTGTTACAAAATTTGATCATTGTAACTTAGTATACTACAAGTGGCCAAGTGCAAAACCTGACGATAATTGGGTCTTTTCCCTTATATAGGTACATATACTTAAGTATTTTTCTATATTTATAGATTTTATTATTTGTTTTCTTTTTTTATCTATGACATTGTACTAGTTTTAAGGTATTGTTTGTATTTTATTTTATTAAAAAAAATACCAACACGAGTTTCTTGCCGATTCTTCTCGGCTGATGTAATTTCCGAATCGGTGGTAGAATCAATTGTTCATAAGTGCCTCATTGAGGCCTTAACTGAATAAATGATTTTTGACTTTGACTTTGACTAAAGAGTAAGATTAGGATTAGGATCTTTCTACAAGAACATGAGTAAATCCACAGCTCTAAACGAGTAATAAATAAAATTTTAACAAGTCTAACATCTGTTTGTTTGAGACCACTTGGCCCCGGTCCAGTGTGCCGTTTATGAACAGTTACTGGCTCCAGTAGCTCGACCGGTGATAACTTTTATGGTATAAGTTCAAACAGAGCTTAAAGACTTTATTTATGTGTTGAATGTAAAATATATTCAGTTCTACATCTTGGGCGTGGATTGTGGTTGTTTGTAACCTTTTAAATTGTTATAGGTAGAATTCTAATGTCATTATTACTATTATATTACAATTTCCACGAACTTTACAGGGTGGCGAGTACAATATAACAATAACTGAAACCCCTCGCTATTACAAAAACATTATTTTCCATGAACTAGCAATTCTAGCGCTTTTATTTTTCATAGCATTTACTCAAAAAAAATACTACTTTTATTTTTTAACCCCCGACGCAAAAAGAGGGGTGTTATAAGTTTGACGTGTGGTGTGTGTATATGTGTGTGTGTGTGTGTGTATCTGTCTGTCTGTGGCATCATAGCTCCCAAATGAATGAGCTGATTTTAATGTAGTTTTTTTGTATTAAAGGGGACTTACGTGCGAGTGTTCTTAGACATGTTTGGTGAAAATCGGTTGGCCCGTTTAATAGTTATGGGGGTTTGAAAGTAATTGTGTTGGGGGTATTTTAAATTTTTAATTTAATGTTATTAATCTAGTACTCATATGTTTTATTAATTTGATGATGATTTATAGCGACAACAACGTATAATTTTAAACACATATAACCTCATATAATGAACCTACCACCCTCAATAGACGAGCGGAGGCATATTGACGCCGAAGTTAAAAATGAGAAAAGTTGCTTCAACTTGCATCTCGAGATTTTTTCATAAATGTAATAAAGTTCACCGCTCGTTGTCGATGGCAGGTACCGAGAGTGCGAACAAATAATCACATAACTTATTTAATAATGTAACTTTATGTTGACACGTAACTTTTAATAGAGTGTTGGTGGGAAATTCAATATTTGTTTAATAACTAAGTGTGAAATGCAGTTTCGGTACTGTTGTTTTTATTATACGAGTATACTGTAAATTTTCTTAAATTACTCTTATATGATTGACGAAAGAAACATTGGAATTCATTAGGTAATATACAAGATCTAGACATATAGGTGCACGATTTTTATTTTCATAGCGAAACTAATGGTACTTCTTAAATCCTGGTGAACGCCAGCTACAGTGTCAGTAATCAAAGAATACGATATGTTATATTCGGTATACAAGCATACATATCTTAAAAGTACTAAAAGATACACTGTAGTCGGTAATATTGTCGGACGATCTCATTACAACGTCTGCTCCCGTCATAAATTTCCCGAGTCCTGCACAATTCATATCTCCGTAAAACTGCAGAAAACTTTAAAGTAACTTACACAAATAATTCAATTGATCACACCGACCTGGCGTTCGACGTCAAAGATAAATTATTCAATGAGATGTGACAATGAATAATAATGGTTGTGCAGTTAGGGCGGACGTTGGGCGGTAACCGAGTTAAGTGCATTTGCCGAGCAAACCCGGGATAATGCACCCGACGCCCGCTGAAACGACGACACATAGACGGTTGTATAGTGAGGTACAGATAGTACACTGTGTACAGACTTATTGATGGCTGTTAAGGTGAATATAGGTAAGGTTTCTTAACACTATCATAGGTATAAAAATACTTATGGTAATCTGTTCCACCAATTGGAATGAAGTATGAAACGCCTGATGTTAACTTACCACTAATTTAATATTTCATTTTTTGTAGCATATCATAAGGACAGAAATGTTTGGTCTAAAAATAGGAAATAATAAAAAATACAATACATTAACGTAATAAGTAATGTAAAGGTGCCCACTTTAGTGTATTATAATTATTTAGCTTATTTTACTTAACTATTGAACCTATAATTTCTGAGACCCTAGATACAAGCTTCGAGCTTAGTTAGGGGTCAGTTACTATAATGAGATGATGTAGTGAATAATTATGTTATGTTATATTATGTTATAAACTTTTAAATAAAGAATTCTAGTCATTGAGATGAAGCGTGCCCTCTAAGTACTCTCTCTCATATATTCTGTGTATCGTCCCGCCGACGGCGCTGGAGGCAATCTTGGAAACTGGCAAACGCTAGTGATTCCGAACTATCCAACTAGTCTAGGAGTCTAGTCTGTGCGCGACAACGGCTTCAATTATGCAACACTTTAGATAGCTGTCTAATGACATCGCCACCTCTTTGTGTACCGACTTGTCACTTAATTAGCTTAACGCAAACATTATGAAACTGACAATGGTAGATGGATGTTCTTTTAACAGATACGAGTAGAATCTAATATTTACTTATTCAATTTACTTAAACTAATAGGAGCGCCCACACTAGACTTTGACTATATTATCTTGTGAGAGAATCAAAATGTTATAATTTTCAAATGATTAATCAAAACACCGAAAGTCAAAGAACATATTCACAGATAGTAGATAACCTTTTTATAATTCTCGATTAGTTTAATTCGCTTTTGGAAAATCATAAAACATAACATAACACAAAATAATCATTCACTACATCATATCATTATAGTAACTGACCCCTAACTAAGTTCGACGCTTGTATCTAGGGTATCAGAAACTACGCACACACTCATTCGCACACACACCCACACCGAGATAAACATAAAAAGCTTCAATATTTTAATATGTTAGCATTTTATCATCATAACTTTCCTATGATCTAACTATCATGTCTAGTTATCCCAATAACCAAACAATCCGACTCATTGAACTCACCTAATCCCAGTGCACTACAATACTACAAAACATTAATTACCGAACTCACCGTTTCGGAATCACAGTTCGTCCAATCCCCCAATACTAGGTAGATACGTGGGTAGAGTACACCCAGTCTTATTTAGCTGTCTTAATACTGTAGCACAAGTATACCTCTCGCCCGGTGCACGCTTGTAATCGAACACGTTAACACCTCGAAGGTAATTTGTAACCGCTATACAAATAGTATCGGTATTGTGAAACTAAAGCTGTTAGAACTCCCATTGAACTGGAAGCTTCTAGAAACGTCGAGCGGTGAATTAGTAGCGCTCTAATGTATGGAGTTAGTTTGCAATTGGTTTGTTAGTGCAGAAGTTGGGTTACTTATGGAGGAGTTTATTAAAGTTAACAATTTTTATTAGAAGTTTTAGTAATTTAATTTTAAACGAAACGATTAAGTGTTTAATAGAAGTATTCTATGTCGTTATAAGTTTTTAATAATGTAGAAAACTGATGTTAAACTTAGAAAACATTCATTTAATATTAATATCATTTCAAAGATGAAAATCTACAATAATAGCTTCACTGCTTACAAAAAAGCAATAAAAACTTGTGAACAGCTTTGTATTTTCTTCGTTAAAAAGCATTTAAATTTATAATTAACAAAAGATAAAAGAAAGAATAACTATGCAAGTTTTCTGCAGACAAAAATAAAATCTAATATTAAGATAAACCGTGCACACGCGGCGCGGTACAAAGGAGTATATTTAATTAAGGCTACTTGAGACGAGCGAGCTGCGAATGTATCGAGAGCGGGCGAGAGTGTGTGCGCTGCACTTTACTGCGAAACTTGTGTATGTGTGTCGAGTGCAGTTCGCCCTGCTTCTAGGGTTTGCACAACATTTGCAGAAATGGTAGCGAAAATTTTATGTTTTTATTTAAAGGTATGCTGGTTCCAGCCGCATAGCTTTTATTTTTTATGCTGAATTTTGGGATTAAAAGTAAGCTATGGATGGACTGTTCCTGATTATAAGGAACATCTGTAATTTGTGTTTTCCAATCAAGTTTCAATCATCGTTCCAGTATTATTTGTAGTAACAGACATACAACGGATAACCATTCATCTACGAGATTCAGAAACATTTGTGGGCACTCTATGAACGAAGTTAATGTGGGCCTTCGTGACTGTGAAGCTGATACGATCACCAATTTTGCTAACAATCTCGAAGAGGTTTTCTCTGTCCTTTAATGGCACTCCCTTAATTTCAACATTGTTGCTGCGAAGCCACTGGTCCATGTCAAATTGACTGTCTTCTAGTTTATTAATCACGACCTTAACCTTGTTAAGATCAGCCTGAGCATCTTCTACCACAGCTAATTTATCTTCCAGCTTCTGGACTTTAGAAGGAATCTCTTTTAAGTCGGACAACTCTTTCCGAATTAGTTGGATTTCAGCTGATAGATTAGAAAGAGGTGCTAATTGGAGACGGATATTACTAAGTTCCCGCATTATCGAGTCTAACGTGACAGGAGAACTCCCTGGCAGAGGGTTCGGTGATAGAGTAGTTGGGTTACCAGAGATTTTGCAGCCAGCGCACCTTCAAGTGGCCTGGCGATCACCTAGTTTTCGGTACCCCTTCTCCGTGATCCCAGAACACCCATAGTCGTAATGTTTCTGACACGCTGAACACTGAATCGCATCGGTTGCTTCACCGCCGCACCCTCCACACGTAAACATAGTGAGATAATTATAATAAAGTTAATATTTGTAGAATAATCAAATTAATTAATTAATCAAAACTTTGAGAACCACTGGTTGTTATTCTAAATAGTTAGAGCAATAACCACGTCCAACTGGATCGGCGTACGCACGGTGACTTTTTTATCATAAAACTATAGACTAAACTACACTTCTGTTGGTTGAAAAAAAATGACAAAGAAATGTTCCGTTGGCTGTAACCCCTAGCGCCAGCGGACGTGGCGGGTCGCTATTGTGCACTTAGCTCAAACCAGTTTCATTTTAATGCGTTCCACCTAAATGTAAACTTTACTAATGTTAACTACACACGACCACGCTCACTTCTAAGGAACCATTCTGTCCTTTGGATAAAGCAGAGTAAAGTTTGAATACAGCATTTAATAATAGAAGGATTAAAATCGTCAGTTAGATATAGCGCATGACCCTTATCATATTGAAAAGGATTCGAACTCAGGATCTAGCTAAAGTCCATAAACGATTTCCATCATTTCCATAGCTAAAGTATTAGCTACGGCTACAGTAGGTACTAGACCACGGCTACAGAATATCCTATCCTAGCAGCCATCGTTTTCAACAGTTGAGATTTGGCCTACTTACTAACATGATCTTACATGATCGACCCACATACGAGAACAACCGGGTAGACTTCTAGTCTTACACGAAAGTAAACGTATTAATTCAAATGATATGTAAATGTCAATATTGGAATACTCTTTTACATAAACAACTTGTGTGTTGATTTCCCGAAAGACATCCGCATGTCTTCGCATATTAATAAGTCAATGTTTGAGTTGTCGAACGATGTCGAACCTCGCTAATATACCTACTTAATATTATTATACACCCACCTACTTAATATGTATGTACGACTAGCTGTGCTCCGTGACTTTACTCGTGTTTTCTTGATGTGCTCTACGGTTTCTACGGCCTCTTCAGTTTTCATTGTTTTATTTTTTATTTTATTTTATTCGGAAAACAAACAGTATTACAACTAGATAAAATACAAATTAGTTAGATATACACCATTTACATGTTTTCGCATATAGTTGTATTATAAACTGTCTGAGAGAAAAAAAACAGCATTTTCAGTGGTTATGTCAATAGATCGACAAAGAAAGCGTTGGCGGGACGATCTGGCTACCATCGACAGTAGTTGGTGGGAGACTGCGAAGGATAGGGATGGTTGGAGATGTTTGGGGGAGACCTTTGCCCAGCAGTGGGACACTATAGGTTAACAAAATGTTAATAGATGTCAGTCTACAATGGCTGCCTGTTATACTCGTAATACCAATAGAGGATTTTCTATGAAAACTTACTCTGTGTAAAATATATAAATATACGATAGTTTCTCGGAAACCATTGTAATGGAATAACAAATGAAGCAATTGTTAGAAGTGAAGGCGTTTTAAAGTTGATTGAAATAATTCACCATATCGGCGTCCGTCATAAAGTAATCGAATTTCAACGAATTTCAAGTATTATAAAAAGCCAGGCAAGGTAGTGTATTCATTAAAATTATTGATTGTTGCCTCGAGCAACGTCATTCAGACTTCAATTAGAAACCTTTGTATGATAGTTAAATTGATGAAAGTATTATTGATACATTGGAAGCCCAAACCCCTCTCTCCTGTTCCTTCTCCTCATTAAAATAAAAAAATAAATAAAAATAAGTTTATTTCATTTTCTCGATCATACTAATGCAATTTATCGAATACTAATTTTAAATTTTGTATAAAACTTGTGTCAGGAGTATCCGCTCTTCAAAATATAATTACAACGATTGAGTTTACAAAAATATCAAAATAAAAGTGGGTATATAAGGTTGCCTGGAAGAAATCGCTTTTAGCGATAAGGCCGCCCATTGTTCTTTCTATGTGTCATATTTTTGTTATTATTGTTACTGTATACATTTGTATACTTAGCTGTTTTATTTGTGAAAGGCAATAAAGAGTTATATCTATCTATCTATCTATCTATATATACATTTTTTCTTTCGTTAATATTGCATTCGTTCTTACTTATAATTACACGTTTACATTTTGTATTACATTCTCCTCCTAATATCCTATGGTCCCTGAAAAGCTATCAACACAGCTATGACTCTTCTGAAATTCTGAGTAACAGGATGTCCTTAAGCGTTCTTGGCAGATGTAATACTTTCCATCAGGTAGCCAGTCTACCCTTTACCCTTATTTTAATAAAAAATTAAAAAACCCCCAACACAATTACTTTCAAACCCCCATAACTTTTAAACGGGTTAACCGATTTTCATTAAACATCTAAGAACACTCGCACGTAAGTCCCCTTTAATACAAAAAAAACTAAATTGAAATCGGTTTATCCGTTCGGGAGCTATGATGCCACAGACAGACAGATACACACACACACACACACACGTCAAACTTATAACACCCCTCTTTTTGCGTCGGGGGTTAAAAATAACTTCGATTTGACATTCATTTTTAAGATATAAAATAAAAAAAATACCTCTCTTTTCGTAAATCAAAGTATTTTATTCTAATACTCCAAAAAGAGAAATATATCGTTGTAAAAGAAGTTAGTCCCACCGGTGGGACAGCAATTTGTGTCGAAATTAACAAGTCATTCCCGAGATGAGAGATCGTTTCAGCCGCTTGCCGCGCCCGCCCGGGAGGATTCACCACTTTCAATGATACTCATAGTACGTACTTATTATTCAAAACCATATCAAACGATATTAGATTGAGCCTAGGATTTTTCGTAGAAGGAGTCTTCATCTCATTCTAAGAATTAGTGATTTCCCCGCGGATTTTGCAAATTTTTTTTATCCGATTCGATTCCCGAAATCGTCAAGATTATCACTACATTACATAGTATACAACAAAGTCGCTTTCTCTGTCCCCATGTCTCTATATTCCTATGTTTAGATCTTTAAAACTACGCAACGGATTATGATGCGGTTTGTTTTAATAGATAGAGTGATTCAGTGGGAAGGTTTTTAGCATAATTTTATCTCCATATTCCTACGGGAACGGGAGCTATGCGGGTAAAACCGCGGGGCGCCGCTAGTGTTATAATAAGTTAAAAACTGTTCCCAAGTAATGTGAACGTGCAATGCTAATGCTATGTGCATTGTCAACTAGCAAATCCATAGAAATTATACCAGTGCGAAATCAGTCGGCTTCCAGCTAAAAAAGTAGGGTAGTAGGGTATGGCTAGACCCTGCTACAGATGGTCCTTATATATCGTATCAGAAATAACATATGTCAGAATTAATATATATCAGAAATAACATAAAGGATTTTTTTTTAAATACAGTTCGAAAAAACAGGAATCATACGAGCAAAACCGCGGGGCACACCTAATATCAATAATGAAACTGTTTACTCAACATCAAAGAATATAATTTTAATAATATTTGTCTGTGTGTAAATCACACGATATGTAGAAATATTAATGATTCAGCAAAGGAAACGTCTCAGTTATTTTTATTTGTTATTGATAAGGAATGGCCGTGATTTAGAGCCCTCCGGGATGTGCGCTGTTATTCGACTAGTTCACTTCCTGGGACTATTTCTGTTGACCAACATCTATAACTTTTTACAGAGGATGTAATACGTAATAATAATATCTATCGAAGTGTCCAATCGTCTGGTAATCGGATGAATAAAATTTTATTCGTTATCAAATATCTATTTATAGGCATATAACAAAACAAGTCGATTTCCGCCTTCGTTTGTATGTATGTGCGCTCAGAACTTTTAATCTTCGCAACATGTGCAGTTTTCTTTAATAAATACATTTTTCAACACACTTGCT
This sequence comes from Timandra comae, assembly GCA_958496195.1. Classification (NCBI taxonomy): domain Eukaryota; kingdom Metazoa; phylum Arthropoda; class Insecta; order Lepidoptera; family Geometridae; genus Timandra; species Timandra comae. The sequence continues at coordinate 362,120 of OY292358.1, forward strand.
CATAAAGGGGCTCTTATTTGTGCAAAAACAGTTGAATAATGACACGCTTGATTCACTAGTGAGTTATAGATTTTTTTTAAATTGTTTAGTTTTAAAAAAGTTTCGATACCAAAAACAATCGTGTCCATACATTTTAAAAACAAACTTCAACTATGTTGCCTTACTTTTGGTAGGTCTATGGTCGATTCCATTCATTCATTAATTCGAGTTTTTTTTTAATTAGTATTTTTTTTTAGTCTTTGGCCGATCACCATTGTTGTGTTGGATGCGCGCGAATAGAAAAATACTGTTTATTTATGAGCGAAAAATGATAATTTCTTCGCAAGTGTGTTGAAAAACGTTGTATGGTACACACGTGTATTGATGATTACTATCCTCGGCTATCTTCTGACCCTCGCCTGACGGCTCGGGCCTCAATAGCGCCTCGGAAGTAATCACCAACTTACCTCGCTTGTACCATAAATAACTATTATACACAGAAATATTTAATTAATATCACTTTAAATATGCAGATTGTACGAGTAACTGTGTAACACAAAAAATAAACCCTTCTGTTCTCAGAATCAGAACCATGATACAAACAGACAGACGGAATAACAAATGCTCGGACTGTACAGTACAGTGACTATTTCTAACATCTTCATTTTTTATAATACCTTCTCCGTCGAATAAAATATTTTTAATCACAAAAAAATTGACACCATTTGGCATCTATGGAAACAAACAATATTACAAAGAACTCTTTTTCTGTTTTTATAAAAACAAACATATCCGATGAATTGATCCATTTTTATAAATAAATCTCTTTAGATTGATAATATGTAAACTCATAAAATAATCTTGAAAATAGCGATATATCCGTAGTATTTCATAAATCCGAAAATAGCGTATTTGCAAACGAATATTAATAGATTAGTGTCAAGGTAACGGAACTATAAGTGCAAGTGAACCATTAAAAGAAGAGTTTTAATCCGTATACATTAGCGGGCTGATAAACACTTACCAACCAACTCCATTAGTAAACATAAACATCACTCATACATGAATTAACTTGTGATAAGTTTTAAACCCAATATTAATTGCAAACATATTTGCAAATAAACTATTAGATAATTATAATTTCCTGGTACAATTTCATACAAAACCTTCGATATTAAATAATTTAAAATTTATCTATTAGGTTATTTATGTCTCCATAAAGTATGTCCAATTTTATTTCTTAACTAGCTATGCCCCGCGGTTTTACCCGCGTGGAACCTTATCCCGTGGGAATTTTGGGATAAAAATCCTATGTGTTATTCCTAGGTATGAAGAACATCTGTACCAAATTTTATTAAAATCCATTCAGTAGTTTTTGCGTGAAAGAGGAACAAACATCCATAGATCCACACTCACAAACATTCGGCTTTATAATATTAGTACGATATAATTAAAGAAGCTACATATTAATCTAATTTATCCAGTAGGAAGAGGTCAACTAAGAAACGTATACAGGGTGTCCCGTAAGTAATGGACTAACGGGATGTGGGGGATAGGGGAAGCCGTTATCTACCAGAATCACCACCATAGTAGCACATAGTACGATAATTTCACCTACTTACTAAAAACGTTATAACTTCAAAACTATGAGGCCTAGGACAATAAATTTTGGTGATTCTGGTAGATAACGGTTTCCTCTATCCCCCACATCCCGTTAGTCCACTACTTACGGGACACCCTGTATAAAACCGGTAAACGTAAATAAATGTTATTGTTGTCATTTGTTCTGGATGCGTTGGATTATAACAATATACTTAATATCTAGACTTATTATCTGAGGTGTCAAAGTTCAGGTACATCAAGGCCCTTTCAGTGAGCACAGGCCGGCCTTTCTCAATGGTCCCCAGAGAACAATGGACAAGAGACGAGATCAAAGGCACGAAAAGTATTTAAATATTTCAACGAGACAACACTGATCCCCAAATTTTATCTTTGACAACATTTAGATTGTTATTTACAAAATTGAAATCCTTTCAAACAAAGTAAGTAGGTATGGAGAGAGGTTTCATCAAAACATTCTTTTGAAATAAAATAAAATTCACGCACGGACAAATAATACCAAAATGGATTTACATTAAATTATAAGATAAGTATCTGAGTACTGAATGCCTATCTTTGCATTACTTCGAGAACTACTCGCGTCTATTGAGAGCTAATCTGGTATCACTCTGTACCTAAATCTAACGTATTGTGTTACGCCCTTGGACAAGCCGCCATTTGTCCTTCGAAAATCTTTTCAATCTTATAACTTATGAAGTATTAGTGAAATAAAGTTGAATATTTATAGTCTTTTTACGCGTTTTTACTTATTCTACAATCTTGTTTAAATGCTTTGTAGACTTCTTCGTAAAGATCACCAAATTTTCAACACTTTATTTATTTGCCAATAGAATTAAATATTTCCATGACTCATCCTCACAAAGTATTTACAAAAGTTATAAACAACTAAATATATTCATAAAACAATCAAATAGCTCACAAATAAATATTTATTGGTATTTAAATCAAAGCATAGCGGGGCCACAAGCGGGGCGCACAGAATAAAATCAAAGAAAAGTTATTTGAAGCTTCACATATCGCCGCGCAAAACTCGCGATAAATAAATAAACAATCCAAATTATACATAGGTGAGCATTTACGTCATATCACTGACAGATGAGAATAGAAACAACGATATACGAGTATCTACATACAAATGAATGTTGTAGTGTCTGTTCGTAATATTAAAATAACCGCGTTTTACTTAAATGCAACCTGAACCGATTTTAATAAGATTTTAACTCACAGATATTTATTAGGATAAATAGTAGCCTAAATTACTCCTTATAACATTAGATAAGGAATCATTTAGGCTACTATTTATCCCAAAATTAATTAACGATTACCGCGGGTGAAACCGAGAGACACAGCTAGTAATCAATATAGGTATACAAAAGGAGGAAGCAATATGTTCCCGATATATAAGAACCCTGTTTATTTATCGAGAGCTTACACTAACATTAACGATCAATTTTTATGATTTATTAAACTTTTTCATGAGAATTAAGAATTATGACGTCGAACTCCTTTGAGATTAGAAAATTTATGTGATGGTATCGCGCGGGATATTGAGGAAGATGCAATTTTACGTAGATATTATAAGCATTTTACGTAATTTAATGAAGTATTTAAATACATAGATAACACATTACTGCTACTAATTCATGTTGCGTTCATAATTTTCAAGAAAATACCGAGTCAGGTATAATAAAAGAAACTGTAAGAAAATCCATTGGTAAACTACACCCGTGCGAAAACAGGCGAGTCGCTAGCAAAAAATAAATAGTACAAAACCCGACCAATGTTATCCACAACTCACTATATCACTTACAGTATTATTTGTAGGTACGAAAACTACGAAATGTCTGCGTAATGGCAGTCATACCTCATTCTATGATACAAATATTTACCTTTATATAAATGGTATATAAAATCTGTTAGCTTCCACATTACATACGCCAACAAACAGGTAAGAGTTATTATAATAACAGTTTTAGTATTGGGTTACATTCGTATACGTGTATTGTATTGATATTGCCTACGTGAGGAGTGGGTATCATTAGATTCACGTATTATTTAGCTGTCTACTTAGTTTTGTTTTGTTTTTGTGATGTAGATAAGATTTGGAATATTACTAGAACATTTGTTTATTTACTTCTACTAACAGTGGTAATAGGAAGTTGAATAAGGTTATACCGATTGATGAATGATTACAACTTCATTGTAGTAATATCAACAGTGAAAGCGAGAGATGGGAATACTTACCATGCAGTGATTAATGGATTAGAGTAAAATAGGGGGATCCTACAAGGCAATTTTAGATAGAGTATCAGAATATAGAATAGACTTCAAGACATTTTAGCCTCTGGTTCTGAAAAAGACTTGAGTACTTACATTATAATTACTTACAATTATATGATATAGATAAGGTTCTGAAAATAAACCACATTTTGATTTTAAACCGTAGCTCAAGATTGGTAAAAACTTTCCATAAAAATAAATGTAGGTAATCTTTTCAATTATGTTTCGAACAAATCTTTTGTAGGTATAATTTCTATAAATTCTGTTCTGTTCCTCCTATTTATTAAAAAACCGAGAAGATAAAATCTGTGCCGCTAGCGGTTACAGTACCTTCCTGGACAATACTTAGATATGATTTTATTTGTTCCTTCCTATTATGATCTGAGAAAGCGGCTTATGGTCACCTAGGTGACTCACGACAATTCACACTTATAATAAAGAGATTATACAAGAACTTCTATAAAGAAAGCTATATACAAAGGTCCCATATGTCCCAGGTCTATGTGTGATAATACCCGACCTTCGACTTAAAGTACAAACTGATCTTTAATCTATACTAATATTATAAAGATAAAAGATTTGTTTGTTTGTTTGTTTGTTTGCTCCGAAACTACTGGACCGATTTCAAAAATTATTTCACTAATGGAAAGCTAATTTATCAGTGCGTGACATATATTTTATCCCTGTAATCCCACGGGAACGGGAACTACGCGGGTGAAACCGCGGGGAGCTACTAGTTCAAGAATAAAAAGAGTAAGAAGATTTGTTCGACATAAAGTCAAGAAAGGCTGTTTGGGAAAGAAGTTCTTTTATAACCGGGAATAATATGTAGGGTAGTTTTATAACAGAAACGGAAATAGCAAAGTAAGTCTTAAATAATAATAAAATAACCCGTAAAAGTTTCCAGTGCCAGCGTTAAACTAACGGTGTAATAGGTTCCAACTAGACACGTTCACTTGTAACCGGCTGCCTGGTTATATCCGTTATATCCGGGTGAATAGCACTACCGGGTGTCGACCAGGTAAAATAGAAGCGCTTGTACCGGCTCCGGCACTCATACTGCTCAAAATTAACTGGAAAATGTTTGGAAAAGCTTTCTACAGTTGGAGGAAACTGCGGATTGTATGGAATATTGAACAGTTTATAAGGTAATTTGAAAATGGAATCGGTTTTGAATGCGAAAAGTGAAGTAAACATTTTCCTTAATGTTGAAAAAGGGTATACGTTATGTAACCCGATTGTTTACATAAGATATTCCGGAAAAGGCAGGCAATTATATTATGGTATCGGATACGATGTGTATTCAATTGGCCAGTGGTGGGGGAAGGAGGGCTCGTCCATCAAGTGTCTCAGTGATCGATGGTTGTGACGTCACAGGGGAAAGTGACTTCTGGGAAATCTGGACATATTGTTCATCGGACAGGCGTGCGCAAACACAGGGAAATAAACCAATATTAATGTATTTAATGGAGGGCTGGGGACACTTCAATATCAACACTTAACCAATCGTTATTGAACACGAAAACAATATTTACAATAAGGGTTTGAGTATTTCCATACCAACAATTTATCTTTTTCGTAGTTTACCAATACTTTAAAATGTATAAATAGAATACAGTAGGTGGGTCCGAATAAATCACAAAGAGAACCCACTACCCCATTGATATATCGGGTCCACCCACGTCAACTGCCGAGTATCGGACCAGCTGCATTCGCACAATAAATTGGGGTCACCGACATACATAGCCACTCCTATTCGAATATCCTGAATTATCCCACTCTATCGCATAATCCCTAAGACGTATTGTGTCCCGCGGCGCGACCTGTGGCACACTGCCAGTCCGCCCCACACTGGACCTAAATAAATAATCCTGCTCACAAATCAAATGGAATTTGAATTGTTGGTTCGGACTCTGGCTTGTGACGCAAAAATCCCAATACGATTTATTAATTCGTAGTTTTTGCCTAACACAGGCTTAGCCGGTTTATAGATGACCGATCACAGCGGCGACACGATTACGGAAAATCAATATTGCTTACGCTTTTTACGGATTTTATTCAGTCAAATTCACAAAGAGATAGATTATAATAAGATTAACTATTAGATTGAGATTTAATGCAATTTACTCGCAATAATTTGTATATTAGAAACTAGATATATACGAGGCATAGCTAGTCTATTTACTATATTTAATCAATATCTACATCAAAGTATATATTTAGGTATACATTAGTAACTATTAGCTACGCTATTAACCTCATACGTGACGCTTTGATCGGCTCAGACAGACAGACGGGGTTATTACTAATCGACGTACCTTGTCTATACGCAAATTACTTACGTTTCGTGGGAATTGACACTCACTCAATAACGTATTCAATCTGGGTTGCCATGTCAGCCACACTCCCGATATAGTACACAAGGTAAGTAATAGATGAAATATGTACCTAAAGTTAATAGAAACTACTTAATTATATACAGTAAAAACATGATAGACATTTTATATTTTGTTAAAAAAATATTTGATGTCAAAAGTTTTTCACTTTAAGTAATAAATGTTTTACTGTAAGTACTTATATTAACTAAAAAACTTTTAACAATATCTATCACTATAATCCTAAGGGTGATATAATTTATGAGTTAGTAAAGCCGTTAAATATGATAAATTCATCTCATTTCAGGGGTATATTCCAATAACACACGTTTTTCGCCACAAAAAACTACTCGACAAACCTCACTAAAAAAGTGTACCTTCCACCTCTATTACAATTGTATCGAGTGAGAAGTCCCCGCGGTCCGTTTCCCAGTTTCACTCTATAATTCGTTCGACACTCGATAAAGGCCCAAGCGTGCTATAACAACATTGGTTATTTGCATTCGGTTTAGTAATTTGCCGGTCGAGCGCACCTACAAATGGTGTGTTTGGGAAATTTGGGGTAAATGTGTGCTGTCGGCGTCGGAGGACACATTCACGGAGATAGTCGGTTTGGGCGCTGGTGACGACCGACAGGCGTGTTGATTAAATACGTCAGTATTGTAGGCTTGTGTCTGGAATATTTTATCACATTTGTTGAATCAATTTACAAAAAAAGACACTGTTTATGTACATAATATACATAGGTACTTTTACCTACGACTAATTTCGTAGACCCCTCAAAGTTTTACGTGTACATACTAGTACACAATATCTACTTACACGTAGTAGTAGTCATTTATAAAAATATCACCGAATACTTTTTTATGATTAAGATGGTAAACAAGCAAATAGGTCACTTTATGGTAGGTTGACTAGTGACTACCGCAAATGGATATCTGCAACCTAGGAGTCATGCATGGGCTTTACGTACCTACTTAAGCAAATAATCATAAAAATGTTTATACACGTTTCCAGAGGTAAGTACAGAAAAAGTTAGGAACTTATAAGATCTTTGTAGGAATCCCAAAACGTCTACCAGAACAAGACCAGCAGAAAACGGAGTAAAATCGCCGTCTTTAATAAAACTACCAAAATCCTTTCTCATAAAAAATCCAGTTTCCAGCACTATATTGGTCCATTAGTTGGTTTATAGATGCCCTCAGTCGCCGGTGGTCTTCACAATACATTTCCTTTGTTTTACGACTACTGATATCTAGGGAATGGACGTTACATGCTAACATGCAAGAACTAAACTGAATTAGATGTTCATACTGATAAATCGTCTCACACGCGGGCCCTCGTTAGGCTTTATATTTTTTTTTTAATGCCGAATAGGCACGCGTTCGACCACGATCTCACCTGATGTTAAGTGATGATGTGGTCTACGGTGGATCACGCTTACCTATCTCTGCTTAATCTAGACTAGATTTTTTGTTCATATTTGATTTGAGAAATTATTTTCTTCTCCACACCCCTTTCTATTATCAAAAAAATCAAAAATCAAAAATATTTATTGTAAAAAACACACATAAAAATATACAAAGTTGTGTGGGAACTCTTCTTTTAAGTATTATTTACTTGTGTTAGGAGAGTCCCCTCTCATCTGTGGATCGTTGTCTACAATGTTTCTTACAGAAGTACCTAATTAAGTTTACAATGTTTGTTTACTGGTGAACTATATATTATAATATTTATATTTCGCTATCGACTACACCAACTTGAAGAAAACAATATCTCAAGCACGTTATTTAAATAGAAGCAACGACTATAACATTTTAGAAGCATTTGTCAAGACGAACATTAATGAAAACCTTGTTGACAAAACTAAAATATTTGAAGGAGTAAACTTATATAACAAACGGCCAAATGAATTAAAAACTATAACGAACCTGAACACATATAAAAAAGAAGTAAAAAATAAATAAATCATATATCGAAATGTATATAAAACAACTAATTAAAAATATATATATATATATAAACTTATATTAAATATAAGTTAATTTACAAATAATTATGATATAAATTTACATTATCATCAATTACAACAGATGTCTCTCGGACTAAGTAAAGTAAGTAATGTAAACATTGTGTCAACTACGTCAGTGCGGAATGCAAGCTAAATCGTAAAACGTGTAAGATACCCACATTTTCTGGCAAATTACTTACATAATGAAATTAACTTAAAATGTGTTAATTGTCATGTTTAAAATATTATAAGTTTATAAATAGTAATTGTTTTCAGTGAATGATATAGGCATTAATATTAGCAAATATAATAAGTAAATGAATATAAGATTAGGGTAGTTTAGGAAATGTGTATGTCCTATGCATGCTACGAGAATAAGAGTATAAGATATAAGAATGTGTGTAAGGATTTGTGAATGTGTAGTGAATGTGTAAACTGGGACGTGAATAATTACGAGACGGAGATTAGCAGATTTTCTGTTTCATCGTAGGTAAGACTTTGAAGGTAGGAAGTAATCTTTTTTTTAACTTCAAATAGGGTTAGGGGATAGATATTCAAGATACGATTTAAGCGGTTATATAACAAGATAGACTGTGAAGTGAATTGAATCGAGGCAAATGCAGTTCTGGTAGAAATAACTGGTATAACAGAATAATTTCTTCGTTTCGTTAAGAGAGTGGGATCAATAGTTGTACTTGTGTGGGTTCTAAGTATACAGTGTAGTATATATAATTTTCGAACTGTTAATACATTTGATTCCCTGTAAAGTTGTTCTGTACTAAAGGTCTTGTTTTTGCGCAACATCACCTTAAGAATTAGTCTTTGTGTTCGTTCAATTTTAATAAATTTTGACTTATGTGTGCCACCCCAAATGGGTAGACAATATTGGATAACGGATTGGACTAACGATGTGTAAACATATAGTAAAAGATCTTTATCGGCAATATCACGAAGTTTTTTAAAGACCCAGATTAATTTTCGGCATCTATTTGTAAGTAGTTCAAGTTGTGGGAGCCAAGAGAGGTTCTGGTCCAGCATGACACCAAGATATTTTGTTGAATTTACTTTAGTTAATACTTCACAGTTACAGGGGATTTGGGCATTGCAATTATGAGCCGTTAGAGTTAGGCTAGGATCTGGCTGTTGTGAATTTCTTATAGAAAAGGCAACGTAGTTTGTTTTATGGGTATTTAGTGTGAGCAGATTCGTGTTTAGCCATTTGATCACCTTTCGAAGTCCAGTCTCTGCTAACTTATTATAGATATTTAGAGTTATGTACAAGGCTAGGCATTAAATGTTAGACTGGTCTAGACTGATTCTGAATTACTTAAGTACTCATTAATCTAAATCACATTCTCACAGTAATTAATTGAAGCCTAAGATTATACTAAATTAGCATAAGTACACTACAAACAAATAGGTCAATTAACATAATTATGTACTTACTAACTTATTAATAACTATTTAATAAGTAAGTACCTAATACATACTAGCACGATTATTGTCTACCTAGTTTCAAAGACCTAAGTAGTTAGTATTCAAAATAAGTAAAGCTTATGGAAAACAGAAGTTCTGAACTAATGATAAAGTCCTAAAAATGAACACTGGCTGTGGAAATGATAGCATTTCATGTCTCAATTGGCTCATTGTGCCTCCATCTATCGAAATTTACAACAATATAGTTTGAATTAGTTTTATATTGTACCACTAGATGGCGTTACTAACGTTACCAAATTAATAGATTTATATCCTTTCGCTAGATGGCGCTAAACTAGTATGTTCATTTCTGCTTAGATGGCGTTGTTATCTGGTTATGTTTGCAATATAATTATTATTTATATTAAATAACTTAATAAAATAATAGTTATAATTATAAAATATCTTGAATAATTTAGAGGTAAGTAATTTATCAAAACAAAAATTAAATATTATTATAAAAGCACAGATTAACGAAAAATTACATGAGCAGTATTTTTTATCTGTAGTCATATGAGTTTTGTCTCTGGTTGAAATAGAAAAAAAAAGTTAAAGTGACACTATGCTTTTTTATTTGTGTCGGATGGAAATACGTCGGAGCTACGCCGGTGGACAATTTATTTCAATTAACATGAATAAGCTCACCGGGGACGCTGCATGCCGTCGCCCGTTGTAGAAAAATATCCACTCTCTACAATTCAATGTAAAACAAGTCCGCAACGAGTGTCGTACATCAAATAATGGTTTGGGAAGAAACGACAGTGACGTCTCGCGATTCAGCCTTGGATATTATGGTTACGAGAAAAAGTGTATTTTGAAAATATATCGAGTGTTTTCTTGTTGTGAACGTTCGCTGCAGTTGAATTGACAGTGTTGTGGATTGGTTTATTGTTGTGGTGTGGTTAGATCGGTGTTATGTCGGGCGGTCGGAGCATCGACAAGGAGCGCAAGTCTCCTCGGGAAAGCGGCGAGGACTCGGAGGATGAGAGTGAAATCCTGGAGGAGAGTCCCTGCGGCCGGTGGCTCAAGCGCCGCGAGGAGGTGAGTGCACACATACAATTAGTTTCACCAAGGTGTCCCACATTAGCAGCAGCGTTCATAATTGCCAGACAAAGATTCTGTCAGCTGATTCACAAGGTTAGCTGATGTTACACAAATAAGACGCAGTTGAATTCGTGTTTATTACGTAAATTAACGTTTGTTATTATAGTTTTGCAAGCGACATGATGGCAAAATATCAAGTTATCTCAGTGATGATCTTGATAAACAAACCAGACTATTTTCATTATCTCATTTGAGTTAATTTTAGTTATTATTTCGTAAGATACTCATATTACACTGCTATGATTAATTTTATTAAATAGATAACTAAATACTTTGATTTTTGTACCTTAAAGTTTGTTAGCGGGTAGAAAATTAATAATTTAGTTTAATTGATAAAACCTGCATTAAGAGTTTAATATTCCTCGAAATCAATGAGAGTTCAATTACATTCCTATTAAATTTGATATTATTTGTAGACCAATTGAATGAAACAAACATTCATTTGCTATGTTAGGTGCTAGCGGTAAACAGAAATACTGGAAGTTTCTTGTAATTTTAATTTATTTAAATATATTTTAGTTTAATTAAACTTATTTTGCCTCAGTAGGAAACTTCGAGTTTTGTTTATCTGATACAAACTCGAATTAAATTTGTTACCCGGAGTAGTTTGGCACATATCTAAAATACAATTAAAATTACTCTTGTGCACCAAGACTAAACTTTGAAATATTTCTTTATTTACAAAAATAATGTTTTTTTATTATTTTGTCCCATTTAATATAATAATTAGATAGGTAGACGGATTGTGCATCCTTAACCCAAGATTAAATATGTCAAAGGGCTTCCATGTGTTGGCTTTAGCCCCATACTAGCCTTCCAAAAGACCGGGACTTCTTAATAGTCCCATGAATGGTAAAGATAGGTAATATTCCGCAAGCTTTATCACATCTATAGACTTATGAAGATTCTATGGAAACACATTAAAAGTTTCTTCAGCTATTTATCATAGTAGTAAATATCTATATTCTTATAAATATTATCCTAAACACTAACCCAAATAAATATTTTCATTAGTTTGTTTTTCTACCACCCACATAATGATTCATACTTCTTTATAGTATAAAAGTTGATTAGTTTATGTGTGTTAGCATAAGCTTACAAATTAATCACATTGAGTGCTCCTATGTTTAATATTTTTTTATTTATGGTATTAATTTTCCTTCTCTAGTGGTATTCTATTATTCCGTCAAACATACTTATTTGTACTACCAATGGGATAGATGGAGAAAATTGGCAGAAATTGACCCCGGCGTGGGATACACTATCAATTGAACATTGTTTCGAACTAAGTATAATTACTTAATTTTGGTAACATCTCCCGTGAAAAAGTTTATGTTCAAAAGTTAATTTAATGAATTCATTTTCAATGAGCTAGCAAGTTTAATATTATTTTTTCATTTTTGGGGAAACAATCAAAGATGACTGTAATACTTAATTTTTTTTTTCTTTTTTGGATTCATTTGAAATTCTTACTAACTTAGAATTAACTTAGAGGTGTCAAGATTAAATCAACTAGCCAATGCTTCTGGTGTGTATATATATAGCATTATCTAGCTAGTTTGTCCTAAACTTTCTTTCATATTGACATTACCAAGCCAAGCTGAACATGTGGTCATCAATATAATACCTATCCATATGAATGAGCACACATATATGCAGTCAATTACGCGTTTCCTTCCATATCTCCGTGACATCCGATACAAGAGCTAATTAAACAGACATTACTTTGCTCATGCCACTTCATACGCTACTTTCCCCGGCCGTCGGTCGACGACCCAAACCGATTCGGCGCTTGCGCAACTTAAATCACTGTCGCTTTCTAGGCCTAGGGTCTAATGGTGCCGCCGTCCAGTGTTCTTAGGCATTACGCAGATACGAGATCACCTAAATGGATCTCGAATGATCGCCAGACGAACAATGTGGCCGAAACGAAACCTCTCATTGCGCAATTTTGAAAGACTTTCGAAAAGCCGAACCGTGCGAAATGTATGGCCGCCGTGCACATTGCAAATAGTTTATTTTTTGCAGTAAGGTGAACTAGGTATTCCACGTATTGAAGCGATTGTAAATGTTTGTAGTCGAGATGGTCCCGCTTTATTATTCTTTCCTGTTAGAGGACAATGGTGGTGTCGCCATTTGAGTCGCGCTCCTCGTTCTAAGAATACGTAATGCTGATATTTCTGGCCAGTTCGGGATACTCGACATGCCGGTTTGTTGCCTCTATTTTGCTGAAATATTACAAATAATTTCGACTCTATGACGAATAATACATAACTTTATATTTGATATAAAACGTTAATATGTTTGTCTGCCTAAAAATAAATTTGAAAAATTGCATATACATATCTCATACACACATTTTTCAAACTTTATAGCTGAATACTATGAAAGAACATAATTGAGTGGCATCCAACTAATAAATGCGTTCGGTATTAGAAGAATTTTAATTTGTAAATAACTTCGTTGGTGTCTACAACCAAGAAAGATATTATCAATCCATATTTTAACCTCCCTAACAATTGACGAACTTAGCCATACATAATATGTGTGTATCTGAGAAAGTCCTAGACATTTCAGCAAAGCGTTTCGGTAATGGATCTAAATGAAGTGATAATCAAGAGAATGTGGGTATTACGTAACTTCCCGTAGACATTAGGAGCGGGAGACAAACGTCCCTCGTCGTAAATCTAGGTGCACGTAATGAGTTTGCAGACACCGGCCTATTCCCGTCGCGTCCTCGCCTTGCAAAGGTCGACTGGTGTCCAGCTCCCATCAATTGTTGATGGCTCAATGTCGAACTCGTTAATGACCCGCGCCCGCCTTTGTCTACCTAAATATATCATATTTTCTTTGGATGTTATTAAATGCTTTTTATTTCTAATAGTTGCTATAATTTTCAGTGCAAATACTTAGCAATTACTTATAATTTTTCCATGCACTTGTTTGTTAGTTAATTTTTATTTATTGTTATCCATAGACAGATGTTTGTTATGTGCGGTTGAATAACACGTCGCTATTGTAAATAAACTTCAATAATGCGTTTGGCAAGGAGTTTTCACACAATAACTTTTGCAATGTTGAAGTAAAATACGTGCGTAAATTGGGCACTTGTATATCTGATAATTGTCTTCCAGATTACTTGTTTGTCAATTAATGTTGTTGTCATAGTGGATTATTTACATTACCGTCTTGTGGTTCTGCATTACTAGAATACGACTATTTAATATTATACAAGCGTTGTATTTACATGACGTTATCGCTGATCAAATATTTAGAGTATTTCAATGTTTCCTAAGATTATTGTTCCTAGATATCGGTTCTTTTGTTTGGTTAAGAGCAGCCGATATTACCGTTGTATTATCCTCTTTCTGTTGAAGCATCTCTTTTACCGCACTTAGCTCTCAGTTCGACAATACGGAACCGACTGACTCATTCATCATTATAAATAATCGTGTCTCATTTTTTACTAACAATTTTTTTATCATACTCACCCACCTAAATGCGGCTGATTAGAGCCTTAGGAACTATTGTAATAAGTACCATATTATAATGACGGCGCGGTATTTGGCTTGTTTTAAAGCGCACTTTCATCGCGGGGCATCGACACAGATATTAAAGCTATGGTGTCTTTTTTTCGACAGTTTTTGTTGGAAAGTGAAAATTACCCTTACGAGTGGTCGATTAACGGCTAACTGTACAGGAGGCACTCGGCCTGGGATTCTATTGCGGTGTGCGAAGTGAAAGTGTTTTATGAGTTCGTATTATTGATATTTACTGTTCGGACATTGGATGTCAATCCATTGAATGTACTCTAACATAGCTCGATTTCATCAAATGGTTCTGAACTTGACTAATACAATACCAATCTAAATAGTGTAGCTAGCTGTGCCTTACCGTATATTATTAGTAATAAACAACAATTTCCCTAGCCCTGTTCTACTTTGCATACCTTAGTTTCTCACAATATTATCGGATCCAAAGATCAGTTTTGATTTCTCAAGCGTACCTAAAAAAACATATTTTTTAGAATTTTTTAGTCAATAGTTTTGGATGTTAAATTATATAAGTATTCAAAGATAATACTAACAAAACAATCACTGTATAGAATAAAGAAAGAAGTTAGTAGATCAGCTGAAGCGGCTCACCGTAAACCCGTCGAGGCCGAATTAAATGACACTTATAATAATCCGGTTT
The DNA here is from genome assembly GCA_958496195.1 of Timandra comae. Taxonomy (NCBI): domain Eukaryota; kingdom Metazoa; phylum Arthropoda; class Insecta; order Lepidoptera; family Geometridae; genus Timandra; species Timandra comae. The sequence continues at coordinate 377,159 of OY292358.1, forward strand.
CAAAGAAAAAAATATTCATGAGGCTGTGACGTTACACGGAATGTGTCATGCATTCGCTGTTATATTTCTCATGGCTCGTTGTTTCACAGCTGCCCACGCTAATTTTTTTCTTCAGAGAAAAAATATGAATGAAACTATTTCTTGTTCCCTTGAATTTACTATAGCCGACTATTTGTGGAATTTGGGGACAACTAGCTATGATTAAATGAGACAATTCTATTAGTTTTACTGCTAAAACAAAAAGTTTTTGTTTTGCTATTACACTAACTTATCGTATATCTAACAAAACGATGTAAGATTTGCAATGTTCTAATAGTTTATAAACACTCCTATTGACCCATATTTCAGCAATATCATGTCGATAACAATTAACGCCAAGGTTTGAGAACTGTTATAATTGAATGTTAATGTTGTGTGTATAGCTACTTTCGTGATGGCTAACTAACTAGGTAATCTGAGAACTAGACTGTCGGCCGTTTGTAGGGCAAACTGCGACCCGTCCGCGCCCCCCGATGGATTATGGGATTTGGGCCCGAAAAGGGTCACAGACAGGTAATGGACCTTGTTGACACTGAAATACTTTATGACAACAACTCTCGGGACGCCTCCGATAGGCGACCCTCCACCTAACAACATTAACCCTTACAGACGAACCAATTTTATTACTTATGTCCCTATAGGCCCCCATGCCTATAGTTGCTGTGTAATCGACGGAACGACCTCTTTAAGTTTCGTTCAACCAATCATTGTTAGATTACACAGAGTGTGTAGCGGATTAATCTAGATTATATTAACTCGTACTTGATATAATTCAGTAAGAAAACTAGATGTTGTTGGTTAAGCTGGAGTTTGGACAGGTCCATTGGGCGAACACGTTGTCTTACTATCAGATGTAATCACAAGTGATATCTAATTACAGACTTAATTAAATGGACGTGTATCTTATGTTACCGATGTGGAAAGTTACTTCAGTTCTGAGAAAGCGAAATGTGCTTTTACTCGTGGCGTGTATAGGAGTCGGTATCGAGTTTCGAGTTTAATTGATGTGACAATCGAGGATTACGGAGAAATCAGATTCTAAATGCAAGAATAACGGTTTTATAAGAATTTAGTTCAATTGCAACAAATAAAGTCATTGTTTATTACATTGCTTTGCAATAAAAACAAATTCTTCTGGCTTTTTTAAGTACAAGTTGAAATATTTTTAAATATCTGCAGTGATATGTTAAAATATCATGCGCATGGACGTACTGAGCAAGGTGAGGAGTTATATAACGGCAGAAGAGTGATGGCGTATGACCACGTTATGAAATTGCGAATTTGTAGGACAAGCACATTTACAACACAGCCTGAAATGTCAGCTGGTGCTGGGCTTATATAACTATTCATGTTGAACTTGCGGCCATGATAAATATAATTTTATTGTTTCTTACGAGAAAGAATTTATGTATTAAACTTGTATTGATTCTTCATGTAAATGGGCGTTTCTCTGTAAACTGGGCAACTCGTCCTAACAAACCTGTCTTGGCCACTTTTTTGCTAATAATGTAATAAATTTGATTTAGGGAACAAGTATCTGTCTATTTATTAATATACCGACGATGAACCCAAAAATATTTCCATTATTTTAGGAAATATTAAGCATTTTCTGAAAACATGCCCACAGGGGACTGTTACCAAATCCAGGGGACTGTGAATTTAAATAAAAAATACGATTTTTGAACTAAAATTAAATGTTTTTTTATCATTTTTAAACATAAAACTATAAGAATTAAGTAACTTAACAATAAAAATATATAAAAATCAATTATTTTATATAACATTACTTCATATCGTGTCTTAAGGCTTTGGATTTATGGTACTTTTTAGTCGCGATAAACGTTTTTTGTACTTCAATACTTTCTTCTGCAGTCTTTTAATTTCTTCATATTTTGAGTCGTGGTTGACTTCGCCTTTCCCAGGGTAGTGTGCAAGCCCCCATGTTATTGAACATTTACATAAAACCAGACCAGCCTTGCGCAGCGACTACCAAACATTACATCCATGCCGATGACAATTTCCTCCAAGCCTTGACATCTCAAGCGCTTTCCTTTGAGAGATCGAAAGGAATTTAAGAAGAGTGCTGAAGACCCTTAGTTGGAATTTTGCTTATAGTGAGCAAAATCCCTACAACCAAATCCATCAAAGACTCACTCCAGACCCAGTTTTTCACTTTCTATCTACACAATCGGAAGGCTCGGCAGACTCTTAACATTCAATGGGTGAATGTTCCGATTGCACTTCTCATTGCATCGGATAAGTCTCTGACTTTCAAGGAACTACATTAACAGTAACACCAAGCTAAAAGTGGCCCTCGAAATCATTTTCTGCGCTGCCTCACAATCCTCCAAATGGGGAGCCTCACGGCAAACTTTGCGGACGACCGGTTTAGCCTTTTTCAGCTGGCGAATATGCCAGCCCAGTGTGGATCCGTATAGCACAAACCCAGATAGTGAGAACAACACTAAACGACACATTTCGCACCATCACAGGCTGTCTAAAATCAACTCCCATTGGTTTACTGTATGCACTGGTTGGTGTTGCTCCCACGGTCGTCCGTAGAGATGTGGCTGGCTCTCTGAAGCTTCTGAAAAAAGCGAATGACCCATGCCCCTTACAGCACCACGTGGTGACCCAGAGGCTAAAGAGTCACCGTAACTTCCTCAAGGAAGTTTCTCCTTTGGACGAGAATGCTAAAGGGCACACGGCTTAAAGCTTTGGTAGAAGAAACACCACATGGATCCGTACATTGAACCATCAGAGTGTCTTTCCCTGGACATGATCTACCTTGGTTATCTTGAAATCATTAAATAGACGTCAGACACAAGTGAGCAAAAGCATGGAGACCAGCATAGGTGGGATTTCAGCTCGGAGATGATGTCTATTTAGATATCGATGTGGCATTTCTCCTCAGACAATGGTATATCTCTTGATTTGCCGTGCGTGTCCCTACACCTGCACACGCGAGATCCACTTCTTCTTGGCACCCCTATGATCTCGTGGAGTAATATTCTCAACAAGTTTTCTTGTTCCCTCTTCTTTCTTCCTAAGGTACTTGAGGCACTCTTTTTCTCTAAGTTATTCCCTTTTCTGAGGGTCTTTTTTAATTTTCTCAAAGCTTTTTAAGTCTGCTTCCCTTTTTTTGAAGAATATCTTAATATCTTAAGTTTTAGTGGCTTTTTTATCAAATGTCATTCACAAAATAAGCCTAAAACAATAAAATAAACAGTCCCCTGGATGCGGAAACAGTCCCCTGTGATGCGAAAGTACAGGGGACTGTTGCCAGGGGACTGTTTATTTTGATTTAATTGATGAGTTATACAAAATGTTATTCATCCATGCTATTTAGCTGTACATAGGAGAGATGTATCTATTGTAACAATTTAAATATTTCAAGGAATCATTAAAATACATAAATGGAAACAAAATAATCCCTACCAGGGGACTGTTCACTGTCAGGTTTCAACGTGGCATCCACGGAATCACGCTCGCATACTACTAAACAAAATTGCGTCCAGCCCGTAATGGTGGCACCCGCGAAAACTTCATGTTTATTGCGTTTCGTTAAAAGCATAAAAAGGGTTGTTTATCATTTTGGCTATTTTATACGTAATTTTAAAAATGCACAGGGGGACTGTTCACTAAATAACGAGACAAAGTTTCACTGCCTTTTTTTAAATTATAAAATAATATTTTGTGTAAAATAAATGGGTTTTATTAACAAACAAATAATATTGGTTTAAAAATATAAAAATTAGATTAGTTCCAATAGATACTGTCGCAATAAATTTTGCCTGAAAGAACTAAAATGTTTTGGAGACCTATCAGGGGACTGTTTTTTAAGGGCTTTGACATCGATTTTAATATAATAAAATTAATTTTAATGAATTTTTAATATTGAGCAGGGGTAGATTACGGTATGAATTTTGAAATTATATACGACATACTTATGATCTTTTATTGTTTTAAGCACAATTGGCCTGAGACAATGAGTTGCCCAGTTTACAGAGAAACGCCCAAATTTAACCGTATCTAAATCCGTAATTTCAACCCATGCTACAATTGACATTAGGTAATGTACAGTTATAAGTTAACTATATGTAGGTATTCACATTTACCGAAACAAATCCACATAATAAAAATACTTTCAATTCTATTGGAGCCATTTCCCACATACTGCAAGATTGCAATGAAATCACATTAGGAAGTCATTCGATAGTTCCGCGTGTGCCCAAATTGGTTGTTGCCCGTTGGAGCGTGTCGCGAGCCCAGACGTTTACCAGACGAGAGAAAGGCGGTGACTCAGGGAGTACGCACCAAGTGCATTGATCTCTGATCAGGGCTAGTTGCGTCACCGGCACAGGTAACGATAACTACTTTTAGAACTGATTGTTACCGCATCTAATATCTCCAATTTAAAATTAATTGTTATTTGTCAAACTGGATGGATTTATAGGTAGATTAACTTTTTTTTATATGCCAAAATGAATAAAGATAGTTGGCGTTGTTAAACTGGAAATATAATCACTGTTGCTGGGAAATCTTTATACCTACATATAAAGTATCTGCAGTCCGCAGCGATAACGAATGGAAAAATCCAGAACAAAATTGTCCAGAAATATCAAAGTAAAAAACCAAAGAGCCTATACTTAGTATATCAATTTCGCCGTGGGCAAAAAATGTAATCACAGTCATAATAGGAGCATGTACCATGTAGTGTGTACACCACAATACCTGTCTGGTGCTTAAAGTATTGATTGTACGTGCGCATAACTGAACCACATCTAAAGGATATCTTGGAGAAATGCCAACGCAGACTTTCGTTTCGCAATTTGACAAATGCTTTTATATTATATTGAATCATAGGTGTTCTGTTCAGTTTATAGTACTACCAAGGAAGTAATCATATTACAATGTCAATTAATTTACCGGAAAGGATTGTAATCAAGCTCACCTAGCAGTTTCTAGGTTACCTTATAGGTAGTCGGTAGTTATGACTAGACTATGACATTGAACGTGCCCACTGATCTGTGACAACAACAAGAGTCGTTCAATCGTTGGAACTAACATTCTAAACAATATGACGTTCTGTGGCTACAGGATATACCTATACTGAATACCTACCGTACATATAACATTGACACAATCAGCTTCACAGTATTGTCGTACTCTGTGCCATTTTTACTAGAGCACAACCAGATATAATATCTATTGAAACATTTTTCTTTCCCCTGATTCCGAACTAATTAATTCAACCATCTGCGAAATGCACGAACAGATGAATATCAAAATTGCTCACAAATCGTAAGCCAACAGAATTATCTCGAGCTCAATAAATCGCTGGTGTGGAACGGGTAATGTATTTAAATGTACAGACATTCCTCGCAATGCGATGTAACTGAATGTAAAAGGAAAGGTGCAGAATGAGAAGGCGACGAGATGCGCAGATCAAGTTGAGGGCGAGTATAAATGGTCGTTGATGGTGCGGCCCGGTGCAAATTGCACCGTGTGGGCCGGCGATACATTACACTACACCGCTCATTGTTAATGCCATCAGACTACCTTATGAACATTTATTTTATACACCCCACTGCTGCTGGCGGTAAACTAATCCTATTATACTGGAAATGTTACAAAAATCACTGCGTTTATTTCTAGGGATGTAACAACTAAATTCTCGCGCTGAAGTTATATAAAACTACATGCATCTTGTGAATGCTCTCTATGGACAGTGATAGGTTGTTGCACCGATATTGCTACTAGATGTATGTGCAATTGTACACCATGCATATTCGGTCGTTGTTGGTAAGAAATACTGTTATAAATTATTGTTCGATACTTCACAGACTGCCTTATATGTTTTTGGCAATTCTCTTCATTTTATTATTGGAAAGAACTTCGAGACACGCCCCTGGCGTTGGAATGTCTGGAGCCTACAAATTAATTAAACTATTATGCCGGTCTGCTTTTCAATATAGTGATTTAATATCGAGTATTCATTCTAAGGTTCCTAATCTATATTATGTTAAGGTCTAGCTGAAATTGTTTGAACCTTGATTTCGTAATAAAAGGAGAAAATAATTGGCTTTTAAAACCTGCAAAATAATGCAGAACTTTTCAGAAAACCCACTTTCGTTTTTTAAGTTATTTCGCAACTGAAATATGCACATGTGTTATCCTAATTAAGGCGTGCGAGTGATTTGTAGCGTTAGGTTGATTTAAACCACGTTATTTATAGCGTGTCGCCTTTGGTGCGACCTCGACTCCCCACACCGGCACATGACACGGCTCCAGCCTTTAGGAATCAAACACCTTTACGGGAGCACCAGTTTGTTTGCTACATTTGTGCATGGTATTGCTATGGTTACTTTGATTATCTTAAGATTTATTAGTCTAGTTTGTATTTGGATTGCTTTGATTTTAACAGAAGCTAGATTGTTGCTAGACTGGTCTCACGTTGTATCGCAAACATAGAAGCATGAAGAATTCAAAAGTTTCCATGCTTCTTAAAATTTATTTCGTATTTATTTTATTCGGAAAGTATGCTAGTCTTTACTAATACTAAAACGTAAAGACAGTATCTATAATTAGTTTTAGAATAATACAATGATATCTTAATTGTCCATAAGTATGGTGTTCATTAAACAGTCATCGGCCAGTGAGCAGACGCGCGAAGAATGCTAACTCGTTACAAGCAATACTTACTTAGTGTGCCGCCGTGGAGTGAATCACCGGCGACGTTTATACCGCCTTATGTGTGGTGGGACTAGTGTCGAAGTATCCAGTATCCTATCCACCCTATGATTGACAAGAAGCCTTCATTGACTCAACACGCTAGTTTCGTAGACTTGAAGATTTATATCACACGATACCAAAGTTTTGTAACGTTTTAGATTGTTATCAAAGGGTTTAAATTATGGCTGTTAAATGATATCTAATTAGGGTTGTCATAAAAGGTTTGGCGAAAGATATGACTCTACTTAATTAAGCAGTCATTTCTTTTGCCCAACCTTGATAATTACCAAGAATTGAATTCTGTAAAATTGTAACGCAACCTAATTTACAGACAATACCCTATAATTCCGCGCATTGTTCGCGTTACTTTTTCTCGATTATCATAAAATTCATAGGCTAAATTAGACAGTTTGCCGTTTGTATAGACACGTTCGGACACGCGATGGAAACTTGTTCAGCAATTATGTTGGTCGTTGTGATTCACCAGACGACGGCCCTGAACCGCGGAGCATGCCCAAAGCGATGGTGATTCATCCGAATTAACTGTATTATGTATGGCCTAACAAGTTGTTAGTGGAGGCACGTGTAACAGCCGGGAGGGAATCGATTACAAATGTGTTTCCTTGAAGGGGCCTTCGACACGCTAATTTTGAGGGATTTAATTTACGTAATCAGATATTTACACATTGCTAAACATTGTTTCGCAATGTTACGTGTAAAGCATTATCATGAGTTCCAGTTTATGTTAGGAATATGATTCCATTAATTTCTTCCGAGTGATCAAATCATCCGCTCATTGATCCGATTGCAGTAAAAACACGTTCTCGTCGAGAGATCATATTTAATAACAATTGCTGTGTAGTTTTTTCCCGCTACAAGTGTGTGCAAAAACCATGCGGCGCCTGACGAGGCGCCCGCGCAACCTCGGGCTTAAGTTTCTTTACACAATGACGTGAATCATTAATCATATCATTTAGAAACGTTTGTTGATATACCTCGTTTTGACATGCACACGCTTTTTCATATATAGAAAGTTTAATCGAATTAATAATAAATCATTTCTGTTTAAACCCAGCTTGCTATTTACGAATAAACAATGGCGATGTAAACGATTACAAAATTAAATCTGCAGATGACATTTCGATATCGAAGTTAAGATCTGATTCGATAAAGAACAAGGATTTATATGAATTATTTATGTTATGGTAAATCACAAGCCTTTCTACGCAAGGTCAGTATTGTAGACCTGTCGACACAGGATCAGTTTCGCATCAACTCGGGATTTCTGAACTGGGTCAAACTGCTCATAAAAAATGTATGGAGTCCTTTGTTTCCACGTTATAAGAAATAGCAAAAAAAACCCAATTAAGTTTTCAAGTTTATCATTTACATCTCCCACAGATTATAATCATAACAATAATAATTGTCCGCCGAAAATTTGTTTAGTTCAAACTTGATTTTATCACGAAATATATTTATATATGTGTGTAGGATTAAATTCGAAATCATTAAATGTCCTAGGAAACGTTTTCTCTAAACCAACTTTTTGCAAGTCACGCAAATTATAAGATGTATTATGTTGTAAATTATTTTAATGGCATTTATTAGAGGAGTCATAAAATCATACCATGACACGCAGAATGCAGCCTCCCTCTGACGTTTGCCTGATAGTGACAAATGATAGTGCATGGGGCGCGTCCTGCCTGCGACCGGGAGCATGGGATACGTGACCGAGCTCACGGTACAACCACGCACACCCTGATATATCGCCTTTCAACTTTTACAACAATGATTCATACAATCCGCGCTTAGAATTAAATTAGCCCGAATGGAAACTTCGGACAGGTCCGACCAGTTACTATTGGAAATATTTCAGTTGACAATAAGGATTTTCCAAGTAATGAGGCCGTACAAAATTGTGTTGTCCGTAAATGCTTATTAAATTCCTGCCGTGATTTATAGAAATTAGTTTTCAAGAAAATCCTCTGTGAGGCCAGAATCATAAAAGTGCTTACTGAAACAAAGTGCTCATTGTGCAGATCCCTTGTTGGGTATATTGTTTCATTTTGTAGTTCTTTTATAATTTGACTTTAGTCCTTTATTAGTCTATACTCTATACAGTTCGTGAGCGCTTTGAAGTAGATAATGCCTGTTCAATAACGTGACAAGTGCTCAGGTTTTGATTAAAACCATTATCAACCGATGAATAACTTGAGCGATAAGATTCCAATAATCGATTGCAATGCAATAAAGTTTCCAGAATCAGGTTTATCAGTTGCACCGGACTGTGAGGATATTAAATCTGTTTGAGGAAAATCAATAACCAGAGAGATATGGCTGACAACTTTCTAAACATTTCCCCGGCCATAACTCATAAACGGGAAAGTGTGTTTGTACCGAACTAATAAATGTCGAATTATAGCTCTCCTTAACCACTGGTTCGACTGTTTGTTGGCTCTATTATGGCTTTGTTGAAACGAATAATAACTTTAAAATTGGTTTTTGTTTTATATAATAAGCCTTTATTATCGAGAGCATACGGATCAAGTTGCGTTGCATAATATCTGTCTGCGATATAATGTTCGACCCGGTGTATTGTACCAGTGTAATGTTCGATGTTATATCGTTAATTAAATACCGTTATGTCTATAGTTTAAAACGTACGACGCTGTTAACATTACGTATATCTTTAGCATTATTATCTTCTTCACACAAATCATCGTCGCCTGTGGTCTTTGTAATTGGTTTGTTTTAAACATTTATAAAGTTATATTATCGGAATTTCAACCTACCACAGAGCCTTCCTGACCTGATCAACTTTATATTAATCTCCAAATTCTAATAATTATACGACTAAACAATTTAGAGAGTTAGAAAGGTTTCCCACATAACACCAAACCGCCAGATAAAGATAAGTTATTTGACACGTCTAATGATATTTTACAATTTATTTCACGGGTCTTAATCGTGATTAAATGGCTATAAAGAATATTTATTGGATGCGTTTATTTGAGACGTGATAAAGTCATTTGGTTGTGAGTTGCCTGTTAACTATTGTGACCCCATGTCTGACATGTAATGGTTTATGGCTTTCTATTCATTCTTCGTTTGATGTACATCGTTTCCAAAGAAAACGTTACTTACGAATTGGTTGTTTAATTTACAATAATAATTTAGACGAGCCGCCGGAACTAAATTGTTCTATGTAGAAACGGCAAAGACAGATCTCCAAAATAATCAATCCAATCATTTGTAAATGCGATACCATTGATATACCACATTCGTATTAGTAGACTCAATACCACAAAATACTTATATACACATCAAACTTATAAAGCATCTCGTTTTCGTCAGAGGTTAAAAATTACAAAAGTAGCAGTAACAGACATTACAGAACTTTTCAAAAATGTAAAGGCGCATTTACAAAAATGCGTTGTTGAACATTTATGAGCGCAACGTGATGAGTGTATCCGACTGAACATTTCCCCGGAGTGTGATCCGAGATCCAACTGGGATCAGGCCCGTTTTGAAATACAATTCGTATCAAAAAACCCTCATCATAACTTTTTTGTATATATATTTGTATGTTTGGCCTGACTACTTACGGTCTAGCAAAGGAGGGTTATGGTTTTGATCGGTACGCATGTTTTTTCGTCTGTTTGTAGTTTGTTCTATCAACTTTCAAACTATTTCACTTATCATAATTTGACAAATGAGATTGATTTGACAGCAAATGGACAAACCTCATATAATATGGATATGATCATAGCATTATGAAGGTGGCATACGACCACCGTTATCCCCTAAATGTTTTCTTGTTTGTTACTTTTGAACTTATTTTTATGACAACAAAAAAAAACATAAACTGAAGTAAGTATAATAAAATAAAACTGTTTGCTCGGTAATAACGTTTCGTAATATAACCGTTTTGTCCGCAACTAGGATTACCCGCAAAGAGGATTATATACATGATGCGCTCCGGATTCACTCGACCGTCCGACCGACTACATTCAGTTATTGAGTTATGTACCCTCTCCGCTTGAAGGTCCACATTATATTCGTTTGTTTATTACTTTATTTCTTTTCTAATATCTATTCTTTATCGAATATCGTTGTCAGATTTGAGGGTAATGAAATTCTGACTTATTCCCAACTTTTGTCCCATTTATTGGAACCGGAGAGTCGTCTTCGTCTAAATCTCGCTAACACATAGCTAGATGTAACGTACTCAGTATTTTACGAAATGGAAACCCCAATTTAAAATTTTAATTTTAATGCTAAAGTGACTTTGTTTGTTATACTTTCTTGTCCTAACTCCTAACCTAACTCTTCTCAATATTTCATCATAAACTTTTGCACACATGTCTACGGTACAAAAGACATTAAAAGATACGTCACGATGTTACAGAAACTAGAACTTCACAATATAGGACTACTAGCAGTGTCCCACGGTTTCACCCACGTAGTTCCCGTTCCCGTAGGAATATGGGGATAAAATTATGCTAAAAACCTTCCCACTGAATCATCTATCTATTAAAATCTCATCAAAATCCGTTGCGTAGTTTTAAAGATCTAAGCATACATAGCGACATAGGGACAGAGAAAGCGACTTTGTTTTATACTATGTATGTAGTGAAGTACATTTAGTCGAATGTTTGCATCAACAGTATTTTACGCTATAAACCTGAACCGAGACACATTTCTTACACAAATCAATCTGAAGTTTGCTGATTCCGCTCACCGATTCGCGTAATCAATTTCGAACAATGACTATATCAATTGACGTCACGATTAGTTACACTTGTGCATATAAATATAATGCTGACATAGGTACTGTTCACTTAGAATGGGAAACCAGGGCTGGACTCCATTGGATAATACAAATAAAAACGAATTGCAAAAAACACATAAAACAGGAAGAAAATAATAACATTTTATACTCTTGGGCGAAAAGTAAGCGTAACAAGATAGGAATTACAAAAGATAAGGATTCACCACTCCATACGTTAAATTTTAATCATGATATACTTGGGCTGGTTGAGATCTCTAGAAAATCGAAGAACATTTTCGATAATTATAACGGTCAAGTTACCAAAAGCTTCGAAAAATAATTGAAAATAGACACCGTTAAATACTTCTTTTTACTAATTAAGAGGTTCTTAAAAGCTTTAATACACACCTTTACAACAGGCAAGAAACCTTAAATATTTAAGTATTTCTTACCATATTTTTTTAAAAGTAGATATTATGAAATTGTCCCCAATCACTTTTATTCTGCAAACTTATTCAGTGAAAGAATGAAGGATGAATTCCCTCCAACTTTTAGGGAACCCCTATTTGAGGAACATAGTCAACTGTAAAACCTCATTAGCATTATTAAAAGGGACTTCAAGGACTTGGCTTGAAACTTTGTCACAATTACCCAGTAACAAAATGAAAGATTGCTTGATTACCTAAGTGTCTACTTATACCTAGAATAAGTATAGTACTAATCACCGATCAGGTAGTCACCTTTGGACTTCTTTGCCTCTCTGTTTTGTGGTACTAATATTACCTATAAAGCTGAGACTTTTCTTGGTCGAACGGTCTTATGTTAGGAACTACTGTTTGAACTGAAAAAATATTTCAGTGTTGGATAACCCATCTGTCGAAGAAGGCTATAGACTATAAAAATATCAGATACAGTAAGGCCGTTTTAAAAAATCACGCTACGACCAATAGGAGCAGACCAAACGCTAAACCGTGGAGTACAGCCAGACGTATTATAATGTTAGTTAGCTAAGCTATTTACTTTTTTATTCGTCCAACCTTGAGTTAACAGAAATCATTTTATTGTTCTGCCAACCCTCACGATATCACACTAAATGTCATTCACCTTATTAAATTACGTCACAGCTTATGTAAGTGCAACAAGAAGGTAAATGATAATGTTATTGGTGATAAAGATTTGCTTTTACCGATAAATGTTTTATTGTGGCGTTTGATCTACGTATTGTGATAATAAAAATGTTTTTATGGGAATCGAAGTTCGAACCTTAGGACTAGAAAGGTACTCTCTCAAAGGTAATTTCAAAGAATGTGGTAGTAGTGAAGAGACTTAAATACTATCAATTTGAAATCAAGCACCATCAATGCATATTGCACAGTGCACGCGTACTTAATCTATACTAATAATAAAACAGTAGAACCACCGTGTCTGTACATTAAATAAATTTACCTAAAACTGATAGAGGGGGATAAAAGAAGGTCAAAGGAACACAAAAAAACAATTTTCGACTTTCTTTCCTGTCTGTCTGTCTGTCTGTCTGTTCACGATAATCTCAGAAAGTACTGAACGGATTTTCATGGCGTTTCCACATATGGATTAAGCTTAATCTGGCGCAATATATAGGCTTTGTTTCATCTCATTTGGATAACGAAAAGAAAAGTTATCAATAAAAATCTATTTTGTTGTTTTGAATTTAATAAACAATACTCCGCCCACGACATCGCTTGGGTAATATCCGTTTATATCGCGCAAATTAATAAAATTTGGAAGGAATGGTAGTCTTTGTTGTTTATCGGTCCTCTGATTTCAATCAAAAAATATATTTATCAACACTTCGCTTCCTTTTGACGAGAAAACATTGCTGACAAAAATATGTACTACATTTTGGATTTTGTATAATAATATTTCATAGATATCAAATTTGACAGAATATAGAATACTTCAATATCGAACGCTTAAAGGGCATATATGCACATAGCGGATTTTCACGCAATCGAAACTTTTGTGAACAAGCAAAAAAATAGTATAGACGTAATATTGAAGTGCAGTGTACGCATGTACTATGTTAAAGAAACATCAACTGAGTGTATTTCCCTTAATAAAAAACAATAAGAAAACTGCTGATGGATGCATTATTAACATTATTAACAAATTAAAATAACTTATTAGCCTTTTAGAAAAATGCATTCAAAATTTTCGCCTGAGCCAGGACTTGAACCCGGAACATTGCTGAATCGTAGCACCGCTCTATCCAATTGAGCTACCGAGGAGATTAGATCGTAATATACTGAAGTTCTCAAAATGGTGCATCAGATATCAAAAAAATATCTACAGCGCCGTCAAGGTATCAATTCAATAAACAAAATAGTTTTTGGCTACTACTGCCATAACTACGCAATTCTGCTAATGTCAAAGTAAAACAACACGAGAGAGATTGGTCATTAAATTTTTTTATCGAGTATAATCCGTCACGGTATCTACGTGAGAGTGAAAATTAGGCAGTGTGCAATGGTCCTAAAATTTATGATATTCTTTACACAAAAAGGTTGGCAGTATTGAGTTTTAAATATATAGGTGCATTCAACCTTCTTTTTGTTAAATCAAACAAAAATTGTGATATCCATCTATAAATAAATGCTTTTAAATTATTGTTCAGTGTCTTTGTGTGCTTGCATCATGTACAAAACTTTGTTATATGATAGTTCATATTCAAAGAATTTCTCTATAAATTACATTAATAGTTTTGCCTTCCGGGGCTATAAATAAATAAATTACTGACCCGTGAGCAGACCACATATAGTTGGCCATGCTAAAAACAATTAGACCTTAGGTCGACACCGTCGACTGACGGCCTTTAGTGTCTGACCTGGGATTTATTTGTCGTCATAGCAAAGCACGCCACGACTGGGAATTGGGTGCGCTTGAATTGGAATGGAAAATTGTTAGGGATGAGTGGTATTCTTTGTATGAAGACGGTTTCTTCGACACCACAACCGGTTAAAATTTCTGCCTCAATTATGTTAGGTTGTAGATTTATGACCTTTAATCGAGCACCATTGCACAGTTTAGGACCTTAATTACGAATAAAAATTATAGGAACTCTGATTTTTAAATTTATTGTATGGTATGTGAGGGGTGTCCAGGAACATTTAATGAATTCAGAAATTCTATCGGATACTTTGTGGATTCTTCTTGATCCATCATACTATTGGTAGAGATATGCTCTCGACTTCCTCCTTGAATACGCGACAGTATTTCATTATTTATTGCATTTAGTTAAACAGTTAGGTATATGATTTTATAGACATACTAGCTGTACCCCGCGGTTTCACACGCGTAGTTCCCGTTCCCGTTCCCATGGAAATTTCGGGATGAAAACTATTATATGTCCTATTTTCAGACCTACTTAATTCACAACATTTCATGAGAATCGGTCAAGCCGTTTCGGAGGAGTACGGGAACGAACATTGTGAATTTTATATATAAGATATTTTTTATTATAGAAAAATAATTGTTTTTTAGTAATGATTACATATGAATAAAATAATTTTAACATCCGGTATAGAATTTGTTTGATTACATAGAGTATAACTTGGAAAAAGTCAACTAGGTACGTGAAATAAATAAACCAATTTCCACGCGGACGAAGTCGCTGGCATCAGCTAGTTCATAATAAATACTGAGTATCAAAGATGCTAATATCACTTAAACACATCTGTTTAGTCTACGTTAATCATAAACGAATTTCATCAACAGAATTTTATCATTGAGTCACAGTCTAGGTTTAACTAAAATTGCGGATAAACCGCAATTTTAGTTAAATTGCGGTTTATCCGTAAAAAAATTAGTATTTTAAAATACATTTTCAAAAGCATTATTATTTCTGTGAACTGGGTCGGAAAATAAACAAATACCGCCACAGCCGATGGAAATAATTTGTTCCGATTTAACACCTACCTATAGATTAATCAATGCTCTACTAATTATATCCGTCATTCATTAATAACGTGATATAATTAATATTAGTCATATATAATTTAATAAACAGTCATTTCTTTTGTCCTTGTTCATATAGATAGGTAAACTTTGACCTCAATAATTATAAACAGATCTGTACAGTGAGGCGATCACATTTTGACTGTGTGATAATCATTACAGCATTAGGAAATTCGAACTCTTATCCACTATTGAATAATATGATACCTACCTAATTATGTCGTGATAATTTGTATCACACACCTACGCTCATCTTATTCATGCCTTTAACTTTACTCAGTAAACGGGCTGTATAATGCAAAAATGATTTTCAAATAACAATAAAATAACTTATTAGAAATCCTAATTAAACTAAATCCAGTTCTATAAATAAACATATCTCAAGTTGTTTTATCTGTCATCTCGCAGACAGCCTTGGTCGGTTGTAAGCTAATACTGTGTTATTAGTTCTAAACTTAGCAATTATAACTGGTCGACTATTTATAAACTTCGATCTATGTACACAAACAAGCATTGGAACTGTGGTACTGCCGTAAATGGTGACAATCTTGTAACGTTTTATTGGTCTGCACGTCCAGCCAATTGGCCAAATTGTCTATATTTAGTAGGTTGTGAAGGAATTGAGGTAATTGGAGATGTTTCGCTACGTTTTCCTGCGAGATTTGTCTAAGTAAATTGTGCATTGCAGTATTTGCAATGTGTGTGTAATACAATAGTGTGCATGTGCGTTTATTGTAGTGTGCGGTTGTAGACCGCGGTCGCGGCGCGGCGCGGGCGCAGGCGATCGTATCGCATGCCCGATACCTGTGATACAATACGCGCCGTGTTCTTGGGTGGCGCACTTCAACACAACTCTATTATTCGTTCAATTACTCGCACCATTCAAACATTGCTGTTTCAAAACAATTGGCAAACTGCAAGTGCATGTACTTATTAGGAGCGAAATATAAACTCTACCTTTATAAATCAGGTGCCGTGCGTCTCGCTAAACACGAAATCGGCACGACCGATTTCAATATGTTTTCTTGTTGTTACACTCAATACGAGAGTGATTTAAGGAAATCGGAAATTAGGAAAACCCAAAGGAAGCGGGAAATACCTGGATAAAACCTCACCAATAACATAAATCTATTTATAATAACTAGTAGGTACCAATTATATTTTCCTGATTTATAAACCTAGTTAGTGAAGTTAGGAAGGTGCCACCGGTGTTGATGTATGAATGCTCCGACAAAACATGTTAGGTATTGATTGTTCACCATTGTTGCGGTGCTGACATAAAACGGGCTTGTCTGGGAAAACCTGTTTCCCACAGTGGAAAATGTCGGCGATTAATGTACCACTTTGTTTACACTGTTTGTGAGAGTTTTGTTTCTCTTTGTTTTTTAATTCGACGTATAACCGTTTGTAATGGACGACCGCTCGTTTTAGCTGAAAGTCACTTTTCAAATGTTTTTAAACGACTATGAATGGCTTTGGTATGTTTCTTTTTACCTGTATTCGATGGAAATTTGAAATGGAGAGTAGTCATGAAAGGGAAAATATGAATATACCTTATATCGCTTAGACGAATATCAAAGTACATATTACTCCTACATCTAATAAATCTTCATCTAACAATATTTCGTCATAATATCCTCAATATGGACGGAGCCACTAATAAATAAATGTAAGTAATTAGGTATCTAAGACAATAGTCCGAGGGGCAATATGTCGCACGTAGTTGTATCTGTTCGTTCGTATTGATGTTAATTAGCCAATCAATTTGCATGGTGATAAATTAATTGTTAATTGACGTCACCACGTGTGAGTGTGGACGCAGGTCGCGGTCACACCGTTAGCAAATTTTACAAACCTTTTGAAAAAATCGCTCGGTAGTGAGTGGTTTATTCTAGTTCAATGGTAACGTAGAATCGATAAGGTGATTGGTGAAAAATTACCATGTCATTACGGAAATATGAATACAAATTACGTTATTAGAATAAACTGTCGTCATTTAAATAAAAGTTATAACGTTACCTATAGGTAGTATCTTAATTACAGGTTGATTTAAATATGTAAATTTTCAAATTAATTTTATCGTTTCTTATCTAAAACACGTGTAGCTTCAACATGTATTCAAACTTTAGTGTATTCATGTTTTTACCGTGAATCTATAAACAGTTATTCACATTTCGAAGTCGAAGTGGCGTCAAACCTTAAAATTTTCCTTACCTCGATTAACTCAATTAGATTTTACAAGTTGCGGTCAAAAGGGATCTCAAGTGTACACTAAGAAAGCTCATGATTTCATTTGTAAAGTAAATACAGAACAGAGTTGGTTTTCCTAGAAATCACAGAATGACAGAAAACTCAACAGAGACTTCGTAATACAAATATACTCTAAAAATTATAATATTTATTGATTTCTTTGATTTACACGAACACTACACATTGAAAACTGCTTCAACGGATTTTTGTTGTAGTACTTTATAATATTTTAGGGGAAAATCTGACCAAAATATCAAACAATGTAAAAGGCATGCATGTGACATTTTGCGGTTTTCCCTCCCATACAGGACATTGCCTCAGCCCGCTGACAGTGTGACCCAACCTCATTATTTCCCCATTTTCCTCGTCGACTTGGTTTACATAACAATTAGGTATTTGACCTGTGCTATCTATAAAACAGTTTGGGTAATTATTAAGTAAGTAGTTCAATTAAAAATGTATATTTATTATTTTTATTAGTCTAATGCGAAATCGATATTGAATTTGGTAGTTGTATTTAGGCTTCAACCGACCAAGTTATAATTACTTAATTGTAATTATTTACCGATTTCTCATTGCTATTATATCAAATTACAACGGTATTTCAGTTTCATGCACGTTATTCGACATGTTAAAGTATTTTGACGGATGTAGAGTTAGTTAGAGCTTAAGCTTATCTTCTTGAGATCTGATAACTTTTTATTAGTTGATCCCTCTTTATCTTCTAATCAATTTTCTAAATCTGGGGGCACGGCAGTGCCCCCCGCCAAGTCGAGCGCGAAGCAAACACTGCCGTACCATCCTTTACAGGAACCCTTTCGCCGCATTTTCAGGCCCCTATTTGAGAACCTCTGGATAAACCCAGACCACTGAAATTTTCGTCATCCAGTAAGCTATACAATCACATACTTAAAATAAAATTTCAAGTCTGTAGGTCATTTAGTTCCGAAGTTAAGCAAATGCAAAGTTTCGTATTTAAGACACTCACTCACTCACTCATGATCATCAAAATAGAACTAGTACTTCCCATAAACCTAGAAAGCTAAAATTTGGTACAGAGTTAGGGTTTAATGGCCACATAAAGGGAAAACTATAAAAACTAGGATAATCGAACGGGAACGGGAATTATACAGGAACGGGAACGGGAATTGTAACTCAAGAACGGCTGAACTGATTTGGCTGAAAATTGGTGGAGAGGTAGCTTAGAACCAGGAAAAGGACGTAGGATACCTTTAATCTCGAAATTCCCACGGGATTGGGAACGGGAATTTATAACTCAAGAACGGCTCAACTGATTTGGCTGAAAATTGGTGGGGAGGTAGCTTAAAACCTTGAGAAGAACATAGAATACTTTTAAACCCGAAATTTCCACGGGATTGGGAACGGGAATTTATAGCTCAAGAACAACTACCTACCTCCCCACCAATTTTCATCCAAATCATGAATTGATTTGGATGAAAATTGGTGAAATCAGGAAAAGCTTTAGGATACTTTTTATCCCGAAATTCCCACGGAAACGTGAACGGGAACTACGCGGGTGAAATTGCGGGGCGCTTAGTAATAAAATACTACTCCTAAAAAGAAAAAAATGTGTCAAATAAGAAAATCTAATAAAAAAATCAATATAAACACGTTTCAACAAAAATAAATGAAATCCCACCAAAAACATTCTGTAAAAACTAGCCAAGTATCGATGGAGCTGCTTGTTTATCTCTAAAAAGTAATGAAATCTAGACAAAGTCGTGCCAAGTTTAAGGTTCCTTACTGCGATTTCTTTATTATTATAGTTATTGTTGTGTGACTTGGCCGTTGAACATTGTTTAAAACGTTAGTAGTGGGTACAAGTCAATTTTGTTTACACGTAATGTTGTAACATTATTAAAATACGCAGCTTTATCAAGCCTACAATTGACTGGATATTGAATCAACGTTTTTCAAGTGGCAATTTTCTATCGTCAATGGGTAGCGGTTCTGGCGACAGATTGGTGCAATAGTGTCATGGAGCACCTTGTTTTGTACCCTTGTGTATATGTGTACCCTTCAACGGCCAAATCACACAACATTAACTATAATAATAAAGAAATCGCAGTTACGAACCTTAAACTTGGCACGACTTTGTCTAGATTTCATTACTTTTTAGAGATAAACAAGCAGCTCCATCGAGACTTGGCTAGTTTTTTACAGAATGTTTTTGGTGGGATCTATTTTACAGAGATATTGAAGGCAGGAAGCGTCATTGTTTTACTAGTATATTATGTGAAATGGCTTAGTTTCATAATAATATACAAATTATATTACTTTTTATTAGGTCATATTTAAAGAATTGTTTTTTTTTATTAAGATCATTATTTTTAATAGTCTATCTGTATTAGATCGTTTCAACTAATTGCTTCAGTGGCTGTCGTTATCTGTAATCTATTGATAAATATTATAATGTTTATAATATGAATTGATAAAAATAACTAATCCGATTTATTTATCAAACTACATTCCACGTGTATAATTGAGTCACGTGCTGTATCATGGAAGAAGAACATTTACAAGAACATGTCTCAATTATAACAAGCCTGTGCAAGTAATACATATACTTATATATACAACTATCATCTTCATAGCATAGAGCAGTGTTTATTACTTACCTACCTGTATCAAAATACCACGGACTCTTTTTATACCCATATAACTAAACCATATTTACCTCATGCGATAATCGAACCCGCAATCATTTGAATATCTAGTTTCTTTTTTTCATGAATACCCAGTGTTACAAAAATATGTGAATTCTTATTTACTCCTTTCTTTGTGATCCAATTCTGTTCCAACATACTTCACGTGTATGATTATCTGAATATCTTAAAGGCTTAAAGAGATCATAGACACATTCTACGTCATCGTCACATTATGCCATATCTATACATAGATGAAATATACACCCCTATTTTGAAATGATGGGACTTATTAAAATCAGAATATCTGTAGCAGTAACTGAATCCATATATCTAATAAAAATATCAAAAATGATAGTCGATTACTTATCTTTAAAAACTACAAAATAAATGTCGTATTAGACGGCACACTAGCTATCAAGTATTCTGTGACGGCTCGGGTCGATGACCGCGCTCAGCTGTGTATCGCAGCGTTCGGTGTAGAATAACAATAAAATTCGGCGGGATTTTGAAAATCTTTAACTTATCATAACTTTTTAAATAAAAGCAAAAGAAAAAAACTAACTTCACTATTATATTGTCACCCGTCGTTTACATTTAGCTGTGAGATAAGGTATCGCAATTTCAAAATAAGGGTGTATAATATTATGAACTTGGTATTTCCTATACCATATACTTAGGATGTACAGTCTCGGAATGAAAAGGTTCGTCAATTTTCAAATTGATTCGTATAATGTGTCACGAAAACATATTACCTTTTGAAACTATGTTACAGAATAGACTCGGGTTAGGGAAAATAATGTTCTACTGCTCGATAATAACGTTCAAAATTATTCAGATCAATGTTGTTTGACAGGATAAATATCTTGTCAACAAGATTTTTGATAAACTAAAACCTTCTTGTTGGTTCAACCTGCCATTATTATTTCTGTTAAAACTATTGTCAATCGGTCAATGTCATCATTGCAAAATATCAAAGAGGTTTTTATATGCCGCGTGCACAAGGCAGTGTTTAAAAAAGGATAGAAAAATCAAGCAAAACCTTATTCAACAGCAAACGTCATTCTATTTATTTAAATGTTAGCATCACTGTTTCTTACATTTGTATGTTGGTATAATTGTTTCTTGCAATACTGGTGCAAGTTAAAACCAACTCTAAGGTGACGAACCTTTTCATTCCGTGACTGTACCTTGTAAGAAATTTTATCAAAGGGTGATTGGCAGGAAGCCTACGTTAATATATCTATATTTTCATAAGTCAACGACGAAATATGAAAAGCTCTACATAATCTATTAACTGCACTATAAGCCACAAGTGATCGCTCACCTCTTGAAAACCTATTTCATATGACGTCACGTTATCAATCAACTCCCCTTTCCTTGAATTCTTGAACATTTCCACCAGATTAAAACGCGTAATCTAACGCGACCGAGGAAAATGGCGGTATGCGTTACCTTTGCTAGATATTATATAGGTATTGTAGATATTACGTCACGTAAAGGTATATAAAATCGACAAACAATACGTAATAACATCGGCGTCGGATCGTAAAACTCATGTTATGTTCATTTCCATCGGATTTGATACAATATTGTAATGGAAAATGAAAAGGTTGTGTGCTTTGAGCATTACAAACACGATCCCGAACCAGGTTTGTGGGAAAAGTGACGCTTTTACTTGTTTTTGTAATTTATTTCGAGGCTTTATTTGACGTCAAGTGGATTGTTTGTTTGGGATAAGTCTAGATTTTATTTTCGCGGAAAACCAATTGATTGTATTCGTCAACACATCACATTTTATATTTACTAAAGTAATCTCCTCACTGTACGTTTTATACTTAGGTTTCACCAGTGAGTGAGGGAGTGTTTGCCATCCTACATGCCGTTCCTTACTTTACAAAATTATTTACTCACTAGTAAATAATAACTTATCTTTCGAATCGTTTATGATATATCTAATTCCCATGCCATTCACTAGACTTACAGGTTTAACGTGATCAAAGATAAAGACGTGTATTTCCCTTTTATCTTATCTCCATAAAGACACGACAATCTCATTAGATGAACATTCCTTATTATTCCACATGAATATTTATACCATCAATATATTTGGTTTTTATCCAAAAATATACGATTCCAAGTATTTCCTATAAAAACATTTCCGTATATTTCATCACATACAAGTTCAAATAAACAGAAAATTGAAACAATAACCAAAATATTACGAGTATATTTCTCCCTAAACCTACTGACTGATATTATAAACATTTTCATGCCAAAAACCTGGTGAATCTTTGTTTATTTGCCCCACAAACATTTGAACATTGTGCCAAAAGGAACGTATCTGGAAGACGCCTAGTAGTGACAAAAGAATAGCGATTGTGTGGTGGGTGTATGTTGCCCATTGGATAAATAAATGTTGACGTGCTGTCACATTCAAATTAAACCATGACAAGACGTAAGCGACGCGTTTACGACGCTATACATACGTCAACGTCTCGTGCTGCTGTAAACACTGACACCATGGAGCCAGGAGCTATAAAATAATTGTTTCTTTTTAGAATTTCGTTATTTACTTCATCCTAAATGTATGTGCAAATATCGTGTTCAAAAGAATTCTGAACCAGACCTATCTTTGCCCAACACATATCCTTAAATAATTTTAAAATTAAACGTAACAACATTCCGTTTACAAAAGCCAAATTTTATTTCCTCGTCGAATTCAACTTTCATTATTATGAAGTAAAATTGAAACGATAATAATAAACATGCAATCTATATTTAGATGGGGTTGTTTGAATTGTAAATACTTATACACATAAAATAGCTGTCACACTGCCAGTGCGCTGTCGACGCCAGTATTACGTAATTCCAAAGGATATGCACTTGACACGCGCTATTGATGCGATTTTTGGCAATTTGATGAAATCTTCATAATAATATCAACAAAATAAATATTTAATACGTCAGCTGCAAAGAACCCATGACTAAAATCTCTAAAATGTAACATCTTATTACTCATATTTTCTCTAAGCTATGATGAGTCAAGTAAAAGTCAGCTCTTAGTTCGTTCCTCACAGTAAGTTCAAGCGATTATTTATGTGCACACACTCATATTATGTGAGGCATATCTCCCAGTTTAACACATTGAATCAGGAATGAGTCAAATGTCTTATATTTGATGTTTTCTGTGAACTAATTCAATTTTCGACAGTTCGCTGAAATTCATGATATTTTATTAAAGCAAAGATATAATAGTAGAAGATAGATTGGGTTAATAAAAACAAAAAACAAATATTTCAGAAAATTCAGTATATCCTCAGTAAATCGACACGAATCCATTTCCTATTTTTACATTACACCAACCCACGTCTATTATTACCAGTAAAACCATTGTGACTTTGACAGACAGGCAGGCTAATAGCAAACGGGAGATACCTAAATAGTTTCCGTTTGTTTTTAGCTTCGAAAAATAAAGAAGTAGGCAGTCAATACATGCCTAGACCTGTTGGTAAAGCAAAAAGCGGTGTATCGATGGACAGGACCATTCGTCAATCGAGCGCTCCACTGGACCGCGGCAATGCAGTCTCTTGCATACCGCCGGTGCATGCTGTGCACTGTTCTCTTAAAGTAATCCACTTTCGTCTCATGCTAATCTTTGTCACGAACTATTTACAGCCATTTCAATTACTTTTAGTATTAAGTGCGTACTGATTTTAGTTGAATCCCTTGATTAGTTACTAGAATTCGACTGGAATCGGTGCATACGCATAACTTCTATAAAATAATTCGTCTCCGTCGTGTTTTATTTTCCTCCAGTTAAAAGCTAAAATACAGCCCCAAGAATTTGATTAAAATCATCGTTGATAAATATGGCCTTCATTAGATACTATTAAAATCCTACTAATATTATAAAGGCGAAAGTTTGTATGTATGGATGTTTGTTACTCTTTAACGCAAAAACTACTGAATGGATTTTAATGAAACTTTACAATAATCTTGCTTATACATCAGAATAACACATAGGATACTTTTTATCCCAAAATTCCCACGGGAACGGGAACTACGCGGGTGAAGCCGCGGGGCGCTGCTAGTAGCAATATAATACGAAGTATTTCTCTCCTAAATTAGCAATGTTTGCGTGTCTTGAATAAACCTCTAGTTAAAATTCCTCTTCGAGCATTTCTCTGCACAATAATTGCGTTTATCTAGCTAGTTACTGAATATTTTTACTCTTTAAAGGTTACCAAAGCTGAACAGTTGATATCGTTATTAAATTATAAATATTTGACTTAAAACCTTTACTGAGCACTCTGTGCCGTTCAAAGAGTTAATATCTCGCAAAATTCAAGGCAGGTATTGATTAAATTACTTGACAAACATTTCTGGTCCATCCCTCTTGTTTACGTCACTTCATAATATTTAATAAGCTATGCGCCGCATAAATACCGATATCGCACGAATTTCGGGGTAAAAAATCTTATGTTTTTAATCCAGCCAATAAATTAGATTTGTACCAAATTACATCAAATCAATTCGGTTTAGCTTCTTCAGTGTGAAAGAATGATAACAAACATTCGCCTTTATATTATTGTAGATACATTATGTGATGTGATTAGCGTAGAATGTATCGCAAGTTACCATACAACTCGTTGCGGTATCTAAAAATAAACCGATATGATATTATCGTTCAAAAATAGCCTATGTTATCTTATTTATAATAACAAAGAAATGGATAAACACATAGGATTATGTACATAGTGTTGCTATTTTTAAATTCAGAGGAATAATTATTGGCTATTGACAAAATTTATCTTTATAACCCATCGGTCCCCATTGTGATATACCTACATACATACAAATAGAAATTGATTTTTAGCGAGTTAGATATAAACTTGAAATATAGACTGCTTTTCTTATCACAATATTCTAAAAAAAACTAATCTATTTATTATTATGGCACTATACGTGTGTCTATTAATCACCTAGAATGCAGGACAGGTCCAATTCTGAGACATTAATAATCCCACCAAAAACATTCTGTAAAAAACTAGCCAAGTCTCGATGGAGCTGCTTGTTTAACTCTAAAAAGTAATGAAATCTAGACAGACTCGTGCCAAGTCTAAGGTTTCTTACTGCGATTTCTTTATTATTATAGTTAATGTTGTGTGACTTGGCCGTTGAACATTGTTTAAAAGGTTAGTAGTGGGTACATGTCAATTTTGTTTACACGTAATGTTATAACATTATTAAAATACGCAGCTTTATCAAGCCTACAATTGACTGGATATTGAATCAACATTTTTCAAGTGGCTATAATTAAGCAAATTTTCTATCGGATAGGTTCTGGATTTTTTAAGATTGGTGCAATAGTGTAATGGAGCACCTAGTTTTGTACCCTTGTGTACATACATGTGTACCCTTCAACGGCCAAGTCACACAACATTAACTATAATAATAAAGAAATCGCAGTAAGAAACCTTAGACTTGGCACGAGTCTGTCTAGATTTCATTACTTTTTAGAGTTAAACAAGCAGCTCCATCGAGACTTGGCTAGTTTTTTACAGAATGTTTTTGGTGGGATTTCATTTCTTTTTGTTAAAACTTGTTTATATTGATTTATTTTATTAGATTTTCTTATTTGACACACTTATTTTTTAGGAGTAGTATTATATTATTAAGCGCCCCACGGTTTCACCCGCGTAGTTCCCGTTCGCGTTTCCGTGGGAATTTCGGGATAAAAAGTATCTATACATAAATAGTTTTAAGCTACCTCCCCACAAATTTTCAGCCAAATCAGTTCAGCTGTTCTAGAATTATAATTCCCGTTCCCATTCCCGTGGGAATTTCGGGATTAAAAGTATTCTATGTGCTTCTCCTGGTTCTAAGCTACCTCCCCACCAATTTTCAGCCAAATCAATTCAGCCGTTCTTGAGTAATAAATTCCCGTTCCCAATCCCGTGCGAATTTCGGGATTAAAGTATTCTATGTGCTTCTCCTGGTTCTAAGCTACCTCCCCACCAATTTTCAGCCAAATCAGTTCAGCCGTTCTTGAGTAATAAATTCCCGGTCCCATTCCCGTGGGATTAAAGTGTTCTATGTTCTTGTCCTGGTTCTAAGCTACCTCCCCACCAATTTTCAGCCAAATCAATTCAGCCGTTCTTGATTTTTAAATTCCCGTTCCCAATCCCGTGGGAATTTCGGGATTAAAAGTATCCTATGTCCTTTTCCTGGTTTTAAGCTACCTCCCCACCAATTTTCAGCGAAATCAATTCAGCCGTTCTTGATTTTTAAATTCCCGTTCCCAATCCCGTGGGAATTTCGGGATTAAAAGTATCCTATGTCCTTTTCCTGGTTTTAAGCTACCTCCCCACCAATTTTCAGCCAAATCAATTCAGCCGTTCTTGATTTTTAAATTCCCGTTCCCAATCCCGTGGGAATTTCGGGATTTAAAGTATTGTATGTCCTTTTCCTGGTTTTAAGCTACCTCCCCACCAATTTTCAGCCAAATCAGTTCAGCCGTTCTTGAGTTACAATTCCCTTTTCCCATTCCCGTATAATTCCCGTTCCCGTTCGATTATCCTAGTTTTTATAGTTTTCCCTTTATGTGGCCATTAAACCCTAACTCTGTACCAAATTTCAGCCCTCTAGGTTTATGGGAAGTACTAGTTCTATTTTGATGATCATGAGTGAGTGAGTGAGTGAGTGAGTGAGTGAGTGAGTGTCTGTCATAAATACGAAACTTTGCTTTCGCTTAACTTGGGAACTAAATGACCTACAGACTTGAAATTTTATTTTAAGTATGTGATTGTATAGCTTACTGGATGACGAAAATTTCAGCATTCTAGTCCTATCCAGAGGTTGTCAAATAGGGGCCTGAAAATGCGGCGAAAGGGTTCCTGTAAAGGATGGTACGGCAGTGTTTGCTTCGCGCTCGACTTGGCGGGGGGCACTGCCGTGCCCCCAGATTTCGCAGCGTACTAGAGCGCGGAGACTGCGTCACCTCACGTCACACGTATTTTAGTTTGAGATTTTTCTGGCATGAGTGGTATTGAGTAGCTCTCGAATCACCGCTAACGATGTCGAACGTGATGTATCGCTCGCGGCTCCAGGGACTGATAACACTGATATGTTCACCACACGCTATACCTCTACACCGCCACCTCAGGGGCGCGATAGACCGAAACAGTCACGCCCAATGTATTTCTATTTGTAATTTTATAGACTTTATTGAAATCATAACGTCTAAAACCTCTTCCTTGACGTTTAAACATCAAAAGGCAGACGCTGCAGGCGTATTCGCTAATTTACCGATGAACAAAGTTAATTTTGCTGTCGCTGAAACTTTGGACGGTGGATTGTGACGAGCGGCGGACGGCACAGAGTCGAGATTCTGTAAGGAATGCGGAGTGTTTGATGTGAAAGGGTTGGCGTATCTGGCGGTCGCATGTGCATTACAGGAGTGTGGATATATCGACGCCATCCGGCGCTTGGAGCTCTGCCAGCGAACAAGGTATTGTCGTCAGTTCTGCATAGATGGGTCGACGACACCATACATACTATTTGACAACCCGATCTAACGACAAAAATCGACAAATTTCGTTATAAAATAAGATTTATTGTAAAATAAATGAAAATTTCAACGGCTCTGCACATTGTCTATGGAAATATTATACAAAATATTCCCTAAGGAGGCAGTCAGCGGATGTTTGCAATTTGTCACTCAATATTAGCATCGTTTCGCAAACAAACGTCACGACTCTAATTTAAGATTCTCCTCGGTGTAGCCCCACGGACATCGTTAATCAAACAACAATGACGCCACTGCACACGACGTCACACTTTCCGCTACGCGTTTTTTTAATTTTAATATTTGCGTTAATTCCAGTATCTGTACCAGATGGCCGGCGGCGCGATACCGCGGCTTTATAGGGATCCCCGTGACGAGTGACGCCTCGTGTGTGACGTCACATATCTCGCACATACCCACCCACAGATAAGAATAGATTCGCTCTTGACATTGAATCGGTGCGTGCCTCTTTCTGGGGTTGATCAATCGCTACCGTCCGTTGGAGGTCAATGTCGTGACCTTCGACGCTTTTATTTCAGCTATCATAAAATTGGTATGCAATATAGCTGAACGTCGAATCGTTCAGCGGACGAGAAACTTCGCTCGAATTCTACAAATAGTTCGCATTAAATGTTGTCAGGGATCACCATGGACGATTGAGCGCCGCACACATTAACAGACGCGACTTGATGCACTTCATTTATACTGCACTTGATGATGTTGTCATTAAGCTTATTAAAACTTATAGCTATTGCCAAATTACTTTCATTATTATAATCCACTAGCTATGCCGCGCGATTTTACTTCTGTAGATATTTATTCCGTGAGAAAATTGGTATAAATGGCACTTTTATGACATTCTTTTATTAATGTTAATAATATTATTGCTTTTGGTAGAATTATGAGAGTCAGATCAGTAGTAGATTAGCATTCAAACAAATTGATTGACTTGATAATTTTATTGAAGTTCAATAAGAAGACGTATAACTACTTAGTAGCTCATATGTACATAGGTATAAAACTTCCCAAAACATCTTCTGTGATCACATATTATTTGGCTACAGATCTAATTATCAACTTTAATAGTTTGATTTAGTGTACCAATTGTCCCGTCACGTCCCGCTAACAACTCTAATTGCTAATATTTACCAAACATTGAGACAAGTGCTAAAATTGTCACAAACGTCTTTGTTGTATTTTCGCGAATTTTGTATCGGCACGTGTAAGCCACCATGGTTTAATTTACGAGAGGTTACAATTTGACGTAGATATTCGAATGTCGGTGTTTTATTGGTTGTTCGGTTACGATTTATGGCTGAACGTTGGTATTAAATTAATTCGTCTGTAAGTTAACGCGTCTGGTCGGTTAGATAATTATTCTGTCTGTTAGATTGGCCGGGCACGCCGCGCGCCACCTGGCCGACTCTCCTCCGCTGCATTTATCGCATTTTTGTTCAACACGTGCACACTACACACCTGTTCCATGTGGAATTTGCAACGATTTATTCAAATATCAAACAACCGAAAATTTGTCTAACTATTTTCATTTAAATTACGTAATGTTGTCAAGTAATACACCTCCAAATATGTACATTGCACCAAAGTGTTGTATTTAAGCAAACATTGATATGTATGTGGAATTATTTAATTAACAATCTAACACATTATATCCAATGTTTGCGCATGAACACTTTGTACTCTATCTTACTACTTTGATGTTCCATTGAGAACCAAACGAGCGTAACTAATTCGAAAACTTTAACGTCTAGTCTAACACTCTCTCAAAAGTAACAGTCATTAGCGTATTATATCCGCAGTGAATAATAGCCTTATAAAATAAATGTCTAGATATGCCTTGTGGTTTTATCCATTTGTCTTGTTTCTGCAGATCCTGTGAAAGTTCCGAATTAAAAATCTGTAATGCAAAACTTCATGATAATCCTTTGAGCAATCAACTCGTATAAAAACACACTTTGTCTATTATTAACTTCACTTTGCTTAGTTTGGGACTAGATGGCGATGGATCCGGATACTATTAGACATATTATTACTATAACTACGAAAAAGACAGAGAAGAGACAACAAAGGATCAATGTGTTATAATATTAGTTACTAATGAATCCAATTACGATTTTCGTAGCCAGTGGTCCGACCGGCGATGTCCGTGAAACCAATTCAATTAGCTCAGTGCGGTCGCCGCCGTCCTCTATCAGTCGATGCTTTATGACCGCAAGTTTTGTAACCGTCGGCACGCACGAAATGCAACCAACTTTATCACAATTCATATTGGTTACAACATTACAAATATCTTCTTCTGTTTCATTTAAAATAGTTGCTATTACACCAACAAGTAGAATAGCTATAGCAATTAATGTATCGGTCCAAATGTTTCTGTCATGATTTTTTATTTATCTAGAACCTTCCGAACCTTTGCTTTGTCCAATATTCTATCGATAGTAGTGTTTAAAGCAATAGCAATAAAGACTAGTCATGGTCTTTCTTAAGCACTATAAAAACATTCATAGTTAACAAAGTAAGCAACACAATGTACGTGAGTTAGTATGTGTCGAACTAATGCAAACTCATAAACCCAGTGAGAGTCACTTAGCCTCGTTGACAGATTTACTTAGAGTAGGTATTATATTGTAGGACATGAAGCAGTCTAGTCTGACATATTATGTGTCGTCTCGTAAAACAAGAGCTATTCCTTGGCTCTTGCAACTTGTTGACAATGGATTAGATAGAGATATAATCTTAGTTGATTTGTACGTTTGAGTGGGTAGATATTCGCAATAAGACATCTGTAATGTGGCCTCTTTGTGCATGCTGCGATATCAGCGGTCCTGTCCCCGCAACTGTCGATGATGTTAGTACGACAGCTGGGACTAACAGCATGCACCCTCCTATGCAAAAATGCTCATGAAATCAAAAACCATTTCGGTATAAATTTTCCATAACGAAATATTTAATACCAAACATCTATTTAAAGAAAATACATATCTTTAATTTTATTAAACGCCCACGTTGACGTCCCACGACAAATGCAAATAGAATTTCGCATCTTATTCCCATCGAAGACGGTGTGGAGGGGCCGCGGGCGGCTGGGGTGGCCACTTACAGTACTGACGCGAAAGGAATCTTAGCAAACACTGCATCGGACCACAGGGCGACCACCGCCCTTACTCTCTACGGGATAAAGACTATCTGCACATCGGCAACTCGATACTACGTCAAGTGAACGAACTCACACATGTCCTGATAACGTTTATTGCACATTTGAAGTTTTAATGCACATTGAACTGCTCCAGACGCATTGTATTAATCGCTCAGACGATATTACTACAGGGAAAACAAATTCTATTTATACAAATAAATGTGAAGGAAAATAATCATTTTTGCAGAAAGTATAATAAATACAATAACAACAAATAAGTTTTATTTCATAAAAAGCATCAGCAAAGATGATATTCACTAAAAAATACCGCTTGGAAAGTGGAATGAAGGTCAGGAAGAGCAAGGTCGCAACGAGTTAACTAACAAATAAATAGATGTTTTCATAAGAATTGTAAAGCTTTCGCAGATGTTCATAAAATCTATTCTATATTGTTTACAAACTCGCCGCTCGAAGGTTACTCGAGCTTTGAAATAAATTTCTAATTCAATTGCTTCCTGGCGCTCTCTCATTTGCATAAATTGATCGAAGGCTGGCGATCACAACAACACCAATTATTATTGCAAATAATACTTGTTTATTATTAGACCTACATTTACCCAGTGGAAATTTACTAACAAGGCTTGATATTTTAACTGTTTACATTTAGAAAACAGTCCTCAAACCTCAACTATGTTTTACTATAGGTTTTTGCAGACTCGACCTTGCGAAGGAATTTCACCGCGGGGAAACTGCTCCAAAACCAGTCCCAGTCAGATTCGTAATGGGCCTTAGGTCTAACTGTGAAAGCCTCTCGCGCTCGACATATTTAGTATTTTGTAGGTATAGTAGCGTTGCGTAGGCAGCAGACATTATTCTTGTCTCGGTTACTAGAATAACCGACAATTACGTCCGCGTTCGGAGCGCGCACGCTATAAATCGCGCGTGAAAGTCGCCCACCCGCGAGCGCCCTTTGCAGCCCAACTAAATGCGAGTCCCGCACTTGGCGGTCGCGAGAAAGCGTACTAATCCCGCGACTACAGATCGGCCCGATAAGACGCCCCAGACTACCAGTTAACGACCACCGTGCAATGAGCACTCGTCAGGTGTGTCTCCACTTTACAAACCTACCAGACTTTTAACAAACATTTACATACATCGATTTACAAACTACATGTATTAAAACTAAATTCGATCCCGCAACGATCGGAGGTGACCAATAAAAATGTAATTGAGTTTATGGACGAAATAATTGGACGCATATAATTCATCGTAAACGCCACTTAGACAAAGCTTATCGACGTTTTTTATGTAATAAACGTGCACAGTTTACGCCCTTGAAAGTTTTTATGAGCTAAAAATATGAATATCTATAGGGAGAGTGTGTGATGTAAAGTAGTCGTTGATTGTGAGAACAAAGAGTTGTGTGTTTGATGCAGGCGATCGCAATAAAGTGGCCGTTGTCTAGTGCTTTCAGCCCGGCTCCGGTGTATTTATAGGTTGGTATCTCCGTTAGGGTCCGTCTACATTAGGCTCTGTTTCATGCAACATTACGCGCGGTAATGAGCTTGACATTTTATACCTGCACCTACTTATAGTTACCTTTCGTACTCACTTCACACCGATACGATGGAACTCTTGCCGTTTTTGTTTTCTTTTCTTCTAGGTTCCATGTTTTGTATTTAAGTATAAAATATTGGTAATGTTACAAAAAGGTTGCATCATTTACACACATATTCAGACTGCAATAACAAGTGCGTGTCAGGTAATTTCAAATACTTATAGATAATACATTAAATCAGTTCATGGCAATGTTCTTGCATAAGTTACTTTGTTTTGTGTTAGTCACAAATGGTAATAAATCAACTTCAGATTAAAATCTGGTTCTTAAACGATTTAGTTACAAAAAAGAAATTCATTAAGTAGAAATTCAGTCTTGAAAGAACGGGGCCTAATAATAGGCATCAAATCACAAAATCTTTATTTGGAAAAGATTTCCTTACAGGATGAGCTTTTAAAACGCAATGCTCTATTGCTCGTGTTAGACCTATACCTGCTATAATTCTACGTAGTAATTACTCGAGTCTTGCAAATAAGTAATCAAGTACAACGTAATAAACGATAATTCACTAACAATGTGGGTTAAACAGCTAACGATAATGATCACCAGAACCCTACACGTGGTACAAATAACATCACGTAAAAATTATGCGCAGAAATACGGTGATGTATCATATCAGTCAGTACTTATGTAGTAACTATTAAGTAATCTGTGCTTACGGTGGTACATTGTAAACAAACTGCGCATATTCGATACTCGGGAACGACTGTATTGTTCATTCGATCCAATGTTTGTCGAGTTTTTTAAACAGATTTTAGCGTCACCTATTCATGTATCAAAGAAACTGATCTCTATCTTATGTTTATTGTTAAGCTAGTGTGTCAAATTACGTATTAAGTACACACACATTCATGTCATGTACATTGTACACCCTAAATGTGATACAATTTGTACATCATCATTGCGTATGGCATTAATCCTGCGTGGATCAGATTTCTACGTCCAGGTTATTTTAATTATTACTAGCTGTGCCCCGCGGTTTCACCCGCGTAGTTCCCGATCCCGTGGAAATTTCGGGATAAAACGCCTAGCCTATGTTCTTTCCCGGACCATAAGCTACCCCTGTACCAAATTTCAAGTCAATCGGTTCAGTAGTTTAGCCGTGAAAAGGTAACAGACAGACAGAGTTACTTTCGCATTTATAATATTAGTTAGGATTTAGCCAGATTGCGGTGGCAGGTGTAACATTGTATACTTTTATTTTGTACATAATACAACTGTTTACGACATTTAAAGGGATCTAATATGCACTTATGTACTTTTAAGTGGGAAGTTTTCCGCAATAAGACCTGTATAATTTGGGTCCTTTTGTGTGTGTTGCGATATCTTTTATTAGGCTTGTTAAGGCTCTCCTAACGACTATCCATGACATTAGTACAACTGGAACTGACGGCTAAATGTGCCATCTGAACCACGGAAACCCTGTTTGAATTGAATTTGGACACCATTGCGTCACAAAAGTCCATGTTAAAATGCAGTAAATATGTACGGAGAGGGCCTACGCATTCTCCGTAACTTCGAGCAGTGTGTCGAATAAGAAAATATAAAATATCGACTACACCATAATGTTTGGTAAAGTTCATAAAGCTGATTTGTGATGTCATTACGGTAATACAATTTGTACACGACGGATTGACACGCAAACCGAACTAGACAAAGCAAACATAACGAGTACCAGCTAATATCATAACGCTTTATATACTCTATTGACCAAATTAACGCGCAGACAACTTTATTATCCTAATACATTAATTAAACATGCGATTTAAATTGATAATTCGTGTCGGTGTAGCATAACAACTTGTTTAAATAATTTAATTTCTCACTAATAAGATAAACATTGTAAATAACTAGCTTTCAAATATTCCGTTCTAAAACCATTCGCCATAATTGATTGATTGCAATGTAAACAAGTCTCAATAAATGACAAGTGTAATATAATAATTAATTTGTTATCGGTCGACAGCCCCTGCTAATTATATCCTATCAACTCTACGTACGCGGTGAACCGCGAACAATGGCCAATACTAATAAATAAATGAAATTTCTGTTTTAGTGTGTTTTTATAGACTTTTAAGTATACTGCAACATAACTGGCACTTACATCCTATACAGAGCTTTACATTGTAGATATTGTGTAGTCTAGTGTCTATAACATGCCGCAATGCTAGCGTCGAAGTTTTATTCAAAACAGGATCTAAATGATTTTGAACCTATCAAAGATGGCACGCCAATTCTATCACAGATTTAAATTGAAATTGCTACACATGTGAACGTTACCAAAAATAAAGTGTTCTAAAGTCAAGTTCGTGTCCCATTCAGTGAGTCAATTGGATGATTGTTGGAGGGCAATTTTAAGGATGGCTACAAGCGCAGGCGTCGCCTCTCAATTTGCTATGATTGCGGCCGTGTCCGCCGTGCCTCGGGTATTGTGTGCAAATCGCACACTCGCTACTAACGATACTAACGAACACTCCATTACCAATGTCCTGATGTTAATACTATTTTGTTTATACCTTGTTAATACCTTAATATTTACATATCATTGTTTACATAAAAGTAGGAATGTTTGTGATTATTTCAGTCTTCGTCCGGATTATGAATAAAATAATATACACGGTGACTTACGATCCAGATTATATACGTCATGTTTATTTAGAAATAACGCAGTTTTTATGTTATAAAAGATTAAATTGATAAATTGTATAGGATTACATAAAACATGGTTTCTTGAAAGCAAAATCTGATGTGGTGACTAATTCTTAAAACTTATTTGGAGAATTTTGTTTGTTTCAAATTTCAATCCTACATCGCAAGAGAATATTCCACCATCTACCCATCTCCCAATATTGCTAAAAGAGGATAGAGACTGGATCTGCTGTGAAAGGCAGATGGCAGGAGTTGCATCTGTTACACCGAAAAGAACACCGCTCATAAATTGTTTGATGATGTTGCTAAATAATGTGTTTACCTCGTTCCAGGTGGAACAGCGCGATGTGCCCGGTATCGACGTAGCACACCTCGCCATGGACACGGAGGAAGGCGTCGAGGTGGTGTGGAACGAAGTGCAGTTCTCCGAGCGCAAGAACTTCAAGGCCCAAGAGGACAAGATACAGATGGTGTTCGACAACCTCACCAGGCTCGAACACCCCAACATAGTCAAATTCCATCGCTACTGGACGGATACGCACAATGATAAGCCAAGGGTAAGGATTTAACATAACATAGTCATTTATTCCATCTTCTCAATACTGACCCCCAAGTTTTTCACTTGTATCTAGCTGATACTCTAGATATATATGAAAAAAATAGTTAGGGGTCAGTACGCACACACACCCAGACCGAGATAAACATTTGCAGTCCACACCTGATTCATCGTAATCAACTAAGCTATGATTATCCCACATTCCAGGTAATATTCATAACAGAATACATGTCGTGTGGCTCATTGAAACAGTTCCTGAAGCGCACCAAACGCAACGTCAAAAGGTTACCTCTGCAGGCGTGGAAGCGGTGGTGTACGCAGATTTTATCTGCTCTCAGGTACGTTAGAGTTGTAGAATGATCACCTGGGTCCCTCCACTGTTGTATATAGGCCTTACCTAGAACCCACCATCATACACGGTCGTCTGCCTTGAAACCCGTCTGCTTCAGCGACTGACAATTCTTCAATATCTGCCTACTGCCAATTCAGCATTACTATATTTTATCCAACGTAGAATGTAGATTGTTTAATATTTTATTGCGTAGTAGAGTATTAATGTGTAATTAAGTCAATATTTAGAAGTAGAGTAAAATGTTAATGTATTGTAGCTACCTTCACGGGTGCGTGCCGCCGATCGTGCACGGCAACCTGACGTGCGACACCATCTTCATCCAGCACAACGGGCTCGTCAAGATCGGGTCGGTCGCGCCCGACGCCATCCACCACCACGTCAAGACCTGCCGCGAGAACATGAGGAACATGCACCTCATCGCCCCTGAGTACGGATGTAAGTACACAGGCAGATGTTTTGTTAGGTGAATTGTTCGCAGTTTCGTATGCCCTATCCCTCTTCCGGTGGACAGTTTTGTGTCTTGTTTAAGTATGTCGATTGAAATCGTATCGACCACGTCTGCTTCTAACAATCAACTTTTTGTTCTACTTTTAAAGTTTTAACATCGTTGGATAGTAGTGTTTCTATTTAAAACATGGTCGATACAATTTCACGATATCATTTTAAATACGTCTCAAATAAGGACACAACGCCACCTAGAGCCCGGCGAACGGAACCGCTAATGAGCATTTCTTTCTTTCGAATCGGGTAACAGCATCGCAAATGGTGACGCCGGCGATGGATATTTACTCGTTCGGAATGTGCGCGCTGGAGACGGCCGCGCTCGAGATACAGGGGAACGGCGACTCTGGGAGCCACGTGACCGACGAGCACATCGCGCGCACCGTCGAGTCGCTCGAGGAGCCGCGCCAGAAGGACTTCATATACAGGTACAGCCGAGTGGGCCTCCGCCCGCCGCGAGCGCCCCCCGCCAGCGCTCACCCGCCGCGTGTTGCAGGTGCATCCACAAGGACCCGGCGCGCCGCCCCACGGCCCGCGAGCTGCTCTTCCACCCGCTGCTCTTCGAGGTGCACTCGCTCAAGCTGCTCGCCGCGCACACGCTCGTCAACACCACCGGTAACCCCACGCCCGTGCCGCCGAACAACATCTTACGGTACGTACATTAGGGTGGAATCAGAACGCTCAAGGTAAAATTGGCGTCCGCAGCGAACATATCGGAGACGATAACGGACGAGGTGGCGGGCGGCGCCGGCGGTGGAGCGCTCGCGAGGTGCGTCCGCGCCGGCGAGGAGTACGAGATCACCGCCAGGGATCTGCAGCCGCACGCGGAGAAACTAGAGAAGTTCGTCGAGGACGTCAAGTGAGTTGAGGAACTGGGCGGGGACGGGAGCCCGCTTGGAGGAGAGAGAGGTGACGTGTCGTTCCCCCGCAGGTACGGCATCTACCCGCTGACGGCGTACGGGCGCGCGGCGTCGTGCCGCTCGTCGTCGCCCGCGGCGCTGGACTCGGCGCCCGCCTCGCCGCCGCCGCGCGACCTGGAGACGCGCCGCGTCGTGCACATGATGTGCTCGCTGCAGCGCCACCACGACCACCACGCCGCGCCAGACCTGCTGGTTAGTAACTGACACAAACCGTCACTGTCGCGTCGACCCCCTATCACCTGGGGAGTGTATTTCGATCGTATTCCTGCGTGTTCCAGATGACGATCCTGCTGCGCATGGACGACAAGATGAACCGCCAGCTGACGTGCGCGGTGTCGCGGCGGGACTCGGCGCCCGCGCTCGCGCACGAGCTCGTGCAGCTCGGGTTCATACACGAGGTGAGTGGGGGAGGGGGGCAGGCGGTGCGGTGTGTGTGCGGACGTACTGAGTGTGCGTGTTGCAGGCGGACCGCGACAAGGTGTGCCGGCTGATGGAGGACTCGCTGCGCGGCGGGGCGGGGGGCGCGGGGGGCGCGGGGGGCGCGGGCGGGGGCCCGGCGCTGGCGGGCGGGCTGCGCGCCGCGCACGTCGCCAGCTAGTGGGGGAGGGGGGGGCGGGTGCCGGGACGATAGATGTAAACGCGTATTTCTAATGATTAGCGAAGGACCTTATGAAGAGATTTTGTATCGCGTGTATATTATATTTTTGCATACGAGTGACTTGGAATGACGCGAGCGAGCCGGAGCGGCCCGCGGCGGGCGCGTCGCCCCGACGCCGTCCGCCGTCGCCTTTGAAATTGTAATAAAATTGCACCTCCCAATAATACTAGTCGAGTGTGAATCTAAAGCCGTTATTGTAGGCGCTTTAATATTGTTACGATAAAATTTGTAAAAATGATGAAGTGTTAGAGTATAAATATCGCGTCGCAGTCCGAACTCGGTTTAGACGAATGCTTTAGTTTAGTCGTTTAGAAGTTTTGTATGAATGTGTAAATGTTAAAAATGATATTTAAAATATAATTATCCATATTATGATTACTTGTGTATAGTGAGGCTTCCTCTTAGAGCTTTATGGATGCGGTTATGATAAGTATCCTTATATTGAACATACTCACTATATGAATAAGGTCGTAATTTGTTTGTACTGTACTCGCGTCAGTTGTTGTACATAGTAGAGGACAAATTGTTGTGTTGCCAGTTGAACGAGGTTTGTTGTTATATTGTGCGGATTTAATGTTTTGTTGGAACAGAATCGCCCGGGTCACTTCACTAGCGGGGGTACCGTCTGCTTATTACATTCATACTTCACACAAACTTGAAACAAAAATTAAGTATATTTTTAAATTTGATAGGTAGTTTTCTCGGCGAAAAAAGTGAACAATATTCTCGTTCATCAGTCCACAATTCATGAAATAAAAATAAAAGTACAGTCGGCTACACAAGTCAATTAACACATTAAAATATTCAAATCTTTTTTATGTCCTTCTTGCTTCTTAATCAACATTTTAATAGATTCTAATAATTAGAAATTGGTTTGAACATTTTAATGTGTTAGCCGACTTTTGCTGACTGTACTAGTTCCTCCTAATTTTGAACTCTGTCAAATTTTGACCAGTTATTTTGATGATTCGTTTTTAATGTAGCATTTATAGGCAGACGGTATCTCCGATGGTGCAAAGTGCGGTGAATGCAGCACGCATAATGTCAATTGTCTCGTGTGATTCATATTTTGCATTTATAAACAATTAGTTCCGCATGAGTTCGGTTGGTCTATTATTATATAATACGTAAATATATAATGGTGCTAGTATGTACGTACACCATTGTAAAGTAATTCGCTATTTGTAATATACGTAAGACACCCGCGCGGCACCTTGTTCCTAAGTTTCGTTTGAACAAAACGTTATTTTTGGTGCTCATTCCGAATTTAAAAGTGTATAAAGAAAGTTTTTTTTTATTTATTTCTTTTTAAATTAACGTTTGGTTAATGCTAGCGGTGCCAAAAATACGAGGTGCCAACATGACTATGATTCGTTTTTTAAGTTTATTGTTCTCTATTAACATTTGTTTTAACTAATGGACGATCAGCTTGCCGCCGTTCGTTGTAACGAAACGCAGCAATCTATACATTTTAATGTCACAGACAATTTCCTCCGCATTTCAATTAAAGCTCTATTTTCATATCGATATAGTATTAAGTTGTTCGCGACGATTTCGGCTATCAATTTTGTCTTAACATCCATATTTTATTCAAATTGGAAATGACCTCGAG
The DNA here is from genome assembly GCA_958496195.1 of Timandra comae. NCBI lineage: Eukaryota > Metazoa > Arthropoda > Insecta > Lepidoptera > Geometridae > Timandra > Timandra comae. The sequence goes on from OY292358.1 coordinate 417,203, forward strand.
ACCTTTACTCTAATTGAAATTTTCCTTTGTCTGTTCCATTTGAATAGAATGATATTATAATTGTCTATTTGTAATAAATTGTACTCGAATACTCCCGCCATCCAAGTAAGTCAGTACAGCTGGGGTTGGGATCACCTGAAGATGGATCACTTGCAACAAACACATTATTATTTTTTTGTAAAATCTGCTATGATATTTAAAAACAAATTTAAAAAATTGTTTATCAAACAAATACTACTAACTTTTTCTTCACTGACATTGACAAAACTTGCTGTCAATGTCAAGTTGTCAAAAAGAGCTGTCAAAACTTTTTTTTTACATGTTATTAGCAATATTAAAGCTAAGATATTTATGAATTAGGCATTAAAATATTAACGCTTTTGTTGCGTGATCTATCTCCATTTTGGTTGTGTCAAAGTTAGTACAGTTGGGCACGATTCATCCATCATTACAATGTATTATGAACACGGTTATACCTAAGATTTTAAAAGTAAAAGCAAAAGTATTCATACCAAAATTCTCTTGTATGTATTTCACTATTTGATTTGTATATTATTGAATTGTCGATCGTATTGCATTGTGATAATGTTTAAATTCACTTGGCCAATGTATAGTGAGGGCGAGGCGATGCGGTCGGGTGTAGATCTAGTGTAGTAAACGAAAGACTGGCTAAAGTAACGAGTTAGGTTCGAGACGAGGGGTGGGCGCTCTTCTGTTGTCTGTGATACTCATATTTATTAAGCATTTTGAACTCTATTTCTTTAGATATACGTTTTAAATTTGTTTGTAATCGTTATATTGTATGTATTAATTTTGATGTAGCTATAGTCGGCATCAAAAGTATGTAAACTTGTGCAAATATTCAATCAAATTAGACTTATACTTCTCTTTAAATCTTTTAAATTAATATTTCATCGAAAAATATCGCGTTCGCTTTAGGAAAGTTATATTTTAGGTTTGAATATTTCAATTTGTTGACATACTTTTGGTGCTGACTGTACATAATATGTTGGTGTAAGTTGTAGTGCATCAAGTCATTGTATATTATTAGTTTAAAATACTTGTGATTGGTTTAGATTTTTAAATAAATTAAATATTTAATTTGATATTTACCGGTATTCGACCGTCCAATTAGTTTTTATACATTTTCAAGATTCATAAATAAATTAAAAATAAAATTATTGGAAAAAGTAGCTAACGATCAAAATATTCTAAATAATGAGTAACGTATTAGATATTCCAAAGAGGTCCGTAACACAGACAATTAGAAGAGAACAAAGTCGGGAGGCAGGTATAGTAGCTAGTGAAATGGCGCGTTCTTGTAAATATTCGCTTTTAGTCTAAATACATACTACTATTATTAAATATGATAACACTACTGTAACGTACCTACATCGGATACAGCAGTACCGCATGGGGCGTACTACACAACTATTTATTTTATTATTATTTTAATATCTAATGTACCTTCGTCGTTTTGTTAGTTTTAGTGATTATTGTCAACGTGCGCCCGTGACAGGTGACAGTCGACTGACACCTGTCATTTTTTACTCAACGACATCTGTCGGTGAATTTGTAAGCAATTTATGTTCAGTTTTAAATTTTATTATTTTATCAGTATTTTGCTGCTTCACAATTATGTTTTTTACTATTATTTTATGATGATATTTTAATGTAGGCCGTTGGCAATAGTTGCAGGTTCATATTTACCAATATACTTAATGTAATCATTAATACGCCTACCGTTACATTAACTGTGCTTTTGCAATATTCTGAGATTTATATTAGTTTTATGTTCCTATTAATGGCGCTTTGTTGGCGATTGGCAACGTTTTGGGACCAAGTACTTATCAGAACAACTCTTAATATGATTCGCTTCAAATCTATCTATTGAATCTAAGTCAATATTTGATTATGATTTTGCTGCGTACTTACAAGTTACTGCTGGTCTCGAAACGTTCTCATGGCCCACGAAGCGGCGTCGTTATATTGGGTGTGTTCGCACAGAGAATGACTTAGAATTATCTTAATTAATTAGATAATCTAACTTTCTGAGCACAGTCAGTTTCAGTCTAGACACGCTGCCAACATTTTTGCTGTCATAATCTATTATTTATCTGTCAGAATTGACAGAACAAATAGTGGAATGACAAATCATAAAGTCAGACCGTCTGATCACTGATGTAGACTAGCAAGGTCTTTTTCTGTCGGAACACACTATTTGTTTTCTTTACAACTGTTTAAAGTTCTCTTGTACAAATTAAATGGACACATTCACAATACGAAACACGAATTGATACGAACAGTCTACCTGTATATGTATATGCGAAGCCGATCAGTGTTCTCACACGTCCAAAGATAACAATGTGTTCATTTGAAGGAAAATGTGTTTGTTTATTATTTTATTTGAATTTTTATGATTGAGATTGTAACATAATTATTTATTTATTGGATCCAGAAATGCATTTCCACTCGATTTCAATGTATCTTCTTAATGTATCGGAAATATTATTTAGCTGTAATCGTCTAATATATTTAAAGTTACTGTATGATATGCTCAAAATGACATAACCGGTGAAGTGGTCGACGATCGAGTGATGTTTGCATACTACTCTAGTTGAAAAATGTCAATAAAATTGTATTTTAAAAAGTAACATTCTGTTTCATTTTTATATGCTAACTACCTTCATATATTAAGATCATGATGACCAATTGCTGTTAGTATGAATATGATCAGAAGATAAGAATAGATGGAGGCCTCCACCGACTTGGCTGATGTTAAAAGGTGTATTAGTATTTATGAGGACAAGGTTTGTATGAACTTTAATATTATTATGATATTATGACAGGTGTCACTGGTGACACTCACAGTGTCAACTCAGATTTATTAAATCTTTAATGATGCTGAAATTTAAGGTTGGGGAAAATAATGGTCACATTTTCATTACCATTTTATTACCTTATCACAATATTCGCTTACATGTAAATAAAATATACAGATAATAATACTTAAATTCCTCGTTATTACACAGTGCGGAATAAGTTTGATAACTATTTACAAAATTCAAGAATCTGTTGTTGAAATAAAGGAAAATGTGTTACAATTTATGTAACCTTTGTTTTTAATTATTGGGATTGTGACTGTATAGTAAAAAAAAGGGAAAATGTTCGAAATTAGCTTAGTAGTAGACCTTCATTCACTAGCACAAAGACTATACAAAAGGGAAGTTTTATTTTACGGGTAAAGATACTACAAAGGTACATTGAACACGTAGTAAATTCACAAACACCGTTAACATGACGTAACGTGTGTCGATGTCAGTCGATGTGTCGGCTCCGCGCGCCGACAGTACCCTAAAATAATTTACTGCAGCCTCTGGGCGAGGGCGATGCATTAGGCATGGAGTGTGTGTGTGTGTGTGTGCGGGCGCCTACCGCCGGTGGTAGCGGCGCTCGGGCTCGGCGCGCTCCTCCTGCTCGGGCACGTAGTAGTGCAGCTCGTAGGCCGGCGCCAGCTCCACCGCGCCGCCCGCGCCGTCCGCGTACACGCGCTTCATCAGCGCGCTGGAGGACGCCGCCCGCCCGCCGCCGCTCGCGTGCACGATGCTGTTGTTGTAGATCACCGGGAAGTCCACCTTGAACCGCTCGCTGTTCTGGTTGAAGTTGTCCACGAACCGGCTGACCACGTCCGCGTGGAACCGCGCCTCGTACTCCTCGTAGTCGCGGTCGGGCAGGCGGCGCGCGCCCTCGCCCTCCGCGCTGGGCGCGCGCGTCAGCGGGCCCGGCTCCGGCATCTTCAGGTCGTAGTCGATCTCCTTGGCCGCGTCGCCGAGCACGTCCTTGTAGTGGCGCAGCACGTACGTGCCGCGGTTGTAGTTCCCGTCGTGCAGCTCGGTGACGGGCCGCGCCGGGAACACGTCCCGGTCGTAGTCGTACGCGGCGTCCGGCGTCGTCCGACTGTTGGCGCTCGCGGGCGCCGGCCTCGGCCGGTCCGTCGCCACCGGGTACGTCGCAGGGGTGATCTTGAACGTGGGGACCGTGAACGGCTCCTGGGTCGTGTACTCGTTCACTTTGTGTTTGAAGTGGTCGTCGTAGTCGTTGACGTTGACCTTCTGTGGGGCGGAGGTGGAGGGTTCTCGCGGCGGGAAGTACTGCACGGTGGGGCGGCGGTCGGGCGCGGGGGCCGCGGGCCGCGTGCGCCCGCCGCGCTCGGGGCCGCGCGTCGTGCTCGTGTGCGATCTGAACGCGCCGTTGAACTTCTTCAGGTCTATGTTGGACATCGTCACGTAGTCGACGTCGTAGTCGTCCGTGGTCTCGTAGTACTCGGCGGTGTCGAATGATTTGTTGAATTTATCCGATGACAGAAAATCGAGGCCGACATTTTTAAAGAAATCTGTTTTATCGAAAGATTTCTGCTTCTTCGTGTCTATCTTTTGCGTTGTGATCGCTGGAGTCGATATTGTCGTGATTTTATCTGCGACCGGATACTCGATATTGAATACGGTCGTGGTAGGTGAGAGGGTCGTTTCTGTGTTCTCTTCGTAATCGCTGTACACTTCACCAGATTTCCCAGATTTCATTTTTTTAGATTTTCTTATTTCAGCAATTTTTTCCAATCGTAATCTTAGATCCGGTACATCACTTTTGTTATCTTTGTCCTGTGCGAATATATTGTTGAATTCAGTCTCGGTTTTATTTTTGAGAACCTCTTTGAATGATTTGGAAGCGTTTTTAGGTTTGAAAACTATGCCCAACGAGCTGATACTCTCATTTCTCCAGCTGTTGTCGTCGGGGTCTCTCACTTGAGACTTGGGTGGTTGAACATCTATTTTTTTCATTGGCTTGTAGTTGGCGGGTATCGTGTATAAAGTATTTCGTCGGTCTTGCCCTATCGGCTGGACACTGAGTCCATCGTCTGGTACTGAAGTAGTCCGTTTCTGCTGAACAGTACTTAATTCACCCGAGAACTTATCACTGCTCTCGTTGTCAGTGTTCAATACTTTACCTCTAAGTAATTCTTCTTTTATTGCGTCTTCAGACTGGAATCCAAAATAAAAATGTTTTAAGTTTATTAATATAAAAAATGTATTTTTCAAGAAAAAAACTGTTTAGTTTGACTTACCATTTGTATCTGCATATCAGCATCAGGATGCTTTGTTTCTTGACGATATTTCTCCATGGCTTCCAATTCCACTGAAGTTGCTGTCGGCAATGGACTTGTTTTGGATAGATCTAGGAATCCCGCTCTTTTTGTCTCTACTGTGCTTTTACTTTTGAGTTCAGTAGTCTCAGTAGAATCCAAAGATGATTCCTTAGTATTCGCACTTTCTGATGGTTTAGAAAGTATTTCGATATGTGTTGTGGAATGACTGTTTGTTAGGTCTTCTCTTAACTTTTCATGTAAAGTTGTCGGTGACGTATTCAACTCATTCGTGTCTGTTCCATGTGAATCTTCGACATCTTTGGAGATCGTTGTCCGTTTTCTTTCAATAGTCACGTAATTTTTAGTTACAGGGTTGGTGGTGTCACTCAATTCGTATGTTTTACTTGTAAATGTATTGACCTCTGCTGTTGTTACAGTTAGAGGGGGATGAGTCTCTGTTTCTGAATTTAGTTTGGGAGTCTCCGTCGATGACGTAGTTGTGGTAGTATCAACAACGACCTCTTTAGTAGTCGGAGGTGTTTCACTTTTATTTACATCTTCTATTAAACTTTTAGCTATTCCCGAATCTGTTGCTAACTGATCAGTAACAGTTGTTAATTCCTGAGAAGTTGAAGTTGTTAGTACAGTAGTAACTGCAGAAGATGTCGTAACAACTTCAGCTGGGTGAGGGACTGCAGTTGTATACGATTCTTTATATTGTATATCAGATATCGTTAGTGTTTTTTTAGTATCTAAATTACTTTTCGGTGTTTCCTCTATAGTTTGAATTGTTTCAGTAGAAGTAAGTGGTTCTGTTCTATTACTTTCAGAACTTGTTACATTCTTTGTAATTGAATGTTTCATAGACACTGTATTTGTGTTATCCGTAGTCGGTTTAACTATAGTTGATCTTGTTGTAGTTAGTAGTTCTTTATTCTTAATACTGTTAGTTTTGCTATCATTCAATATATTATTTAGATCATTAGGCCTTTTCATTTCATCTTTGATTTGTAGCATGGAACTTCCCTCAGATGTCATGTCCATATATTCTTTCAGATTTTTGAGGCCCATAGTTGATCCATCATCGCGGCTTATCACGAAACTCTTCACTTGAAATTCAGCTATCACTAGTGTTAACGTAATTGCAAGAGTCCTGAAAAATAGAAATTCATAAAGTGAGTCAACAGTTATAAGTAAGTATAAAGATTTATTAATTTTATTATTTATCTCTAGCCGAAGGACTGTGGCTTGATTCCTAGATGAGGCAAAATTACGAATGTATTTTACTTTAGTATCAACTTATTGAAAATCAATGAACGTAATACAAAAAAAAATTCTGAATGAAATATCTAGATCACCTTAGTTTTGTTATTCTACCATTTGTTGTAATAACTATCTGTATTGTAAAGAACACGGAATTATTATTTTATAATTAAACTTGCAGCGGCTACTTAGTAATGTTATATTATCTACTTAGATTATTAAACAATGGACTATTATTGAATAGTGTATAAATACTATTCGGTTTGTACCAATAGGCTTCTAACGATTGAGTTCCGCATTACTTTGTAAATCTATAACATTGGAAGGTTCATTCATCAGTATGTTCTACCTATACAATTTTTATAGCATGCTTATTAAAGTTACATATTCAAAACTCACGGGGTATTAAAAGAATTAGGTAATTTTCCATTTGCCCCGATCTAAATATGTGTCGCTTTTGGACAAACAGAGTTTGGTGGAATGTCAGGTATTTTATAAGAAGCAACTGCCATCAGAACTCAAAAGGAGATATGACATTTTTAGTTAATTTTATTGGGGAAGCTCTTAGAGCTTGGCTCTATTTATGCTATCATGAATTATCATGCTTAACGGAGCAGTAGATAGGTAAATACTTAGTCGTATATGCGAATGACACCGCGAGGTGCTTATATCTACATGTTTCCCTTGACCTAGCCGTAATTTGAGTTTTTTAGGGTTTAAGTAATAAAATTTAAAAACCCCAAACACAATTACTTTCAAACGCCCATAACATTTAAACGGGTCAACCGATTTTCATCAAACATGTCTAAGAACACTCGCAAGTAAGTCCCCTTTAATACAAAAAAACTAAATTTAAATCGGTTCATCCGTTCGGGAGCTATGATGCCACAGACAGACAGATAAGTACATACACAGACACGTCGGTATAACACCCCTCTTTTTGCGTCGGGTGTTAAAAATAATAAAAGAGAATTTACAGGAAAATTACATCTAAGCGAAGTCAAAGCGGACCGGCAGTCTAATATAAAATTAGAGTGTAATACTGTGTCAATTAATTGGTGTTGTCCCAATTTCCTTAGACCTATGTAATTTGTTGCAGTAACTGACACATTGGTACTTGAGAACAGAAAGTCAGCGGATACATACACAATAACCTATGCTTTGAGTAGGCAAATAGCGTGAGCGCGCACAATTAGTTACGATCGACACCTATTTAGGAAATATTACATCCAGAACATGCATAATATGCATGTGGTAGATATTTCACGAGGCCTTATTTGGTCCTATAATAACCATTAGCTGAGCCTACACACGATATCCTGTCCAAATTTCAAGGATTCGTACAAAAAGTTTTAGTAAAATCATTTTCTATTTATTTAAGTTTTTGTCTATTCTTATTTTTCTTCAAAGGAAACATTTCGGGAACAACAAGATATGCGTCATGCATCTTTTATTAAAATACACAACGAATTTTAATGCAAGTAAGTAGAGCAACTGAAAACTAATGAAAGATAGTTTCATGAAACATTTTGTCGAGACATCAATTTCAACAAAAATGTACCCCTTTTTCGAGTGGGTAAGAGAACTAAATTAATTGATAATTAATGATTTTATTACATGATCATTCAATGTCAATCAGACAGATATTGATTTATGTATACTGCGATTACAAGTCATAGCATATGAAGAACAAGTTTACCTCACGTTACTGGTCGATATTTCATAACATTAGCGTCGCGTGCGCATATGATTCAATTCGTTAACTTCTACAGTAAATATCTATTATTGTTTAAACGTTAATTAACCTGATACGAATATGTATTACTTACGTAGAGATCTTGATTTTTGATTATTCAATTGTACATAAGACAAGACTAGTAGTTAACCGGTTAACTAAATAAGTACTTTTTAATTAATCACTAAAGTACATAGTATAAAACAAAGTCGCTTCCGCCGTATCTGTCTGTCCCTATGTATGCTTCGATCTTTAAAACTAACGCAACGGATTGTGATGCGGGTTTTTAATATAGTGATTCAAGAAGAAGGTTTTTATCATCATTTTATCCCTGGCATTCTCTCGGGAGCGGGAACTAAAACCGCGGGTCTAATTTCATCTTGCTTTCTTCAGTGAACACTTACTATTTCGAGCCTTTGCGAAGCTCTCATCTTTAATACGCGTAGAGAAGTGCGTAAGAATAGTATAAATAAATGATTTCCATTTGTTTATTAGAAATCAACAAACACAAAGACAAATAAAATCAACCATACTGTAGTACAACACTATCAAATTAAACATCAGTGTCTTAGTAGATCCAATGATTTTCTACTTGGGTTGTTGCGCGAGTAAGGCCTCTACTACAGCGAGGCCTTAGGCATTTGCCATGCCAGCATTTTCTGAGTCTGCTTATCACCCCAAAGGTCACCTCTACATATAAGCACAAAAAAGAGGCTCCAAGAAGATTATATGGTATTGTTTAACAGGGTAAACGTAAATTGGCCAAACCTAAAAAATCCAGAGTTTCTAATAAAATTGAAGTTTAGTGTTAGCAACAGCCCTATATCCGATTGACTTATTGCAAAGAAGACATCAATATAATTGTTCAGTTCCTTTGTCAGCCAACGATTATTAAATTCCTACAATTAACGTACAAACATAAGTTACATGTAAATGGTCGTTTTTGCCCGAAGAGCGGTCAACCGCGAACCGCTTCTATTACCATATTGCATCAATTGATTCCGTTGCGTCGTTTGTCTGTCTGTCATGTGTATTTGTATTACCTGTAGGTAACTTAATGTGCAATTTGTCGCTATTCCTTCTAGAAATGTCGATAATAAGCACTTAATTGCACTTAGTTTACATTTATCGTGGGTACTTGTTGTGTGTAGTTTTCAACTCTCTCGTACTACCTTTTGCCTTTTAGATGCTTTGAGAAGAGCTTTAGTTTATAAAGTTGTACGTTAGACGTACGTAAACCGAGCTAGCTAACATATTCCCGATTTTTAGCTGTCTTTGTATCTATTTTCCACTGATAAAAACACGCTATCATTTGGGATAACAGTGTGTTTTTGTACATCTACTTATTTAGAACTACTTACACTTGGGATTTTTTTATCTGAACTCTGAATTTAATACAAAACGTATCGAACTTTTACTCGTATCTAAGTAGGTACACGAGATAATAGAGGCTACTTTGGATAGAGGCAGATGAAAGTAGTTAGGAGTTGACCTGATCGCTCTTCAATTAATGATGGCATGAAATAAATATAAGTACTTAAATACAAGTTTTCGAAACAAACCACTTTTGCACCATTTTCTATGAAATAATGTTGTACGTTTTCTTTGTCTTATATTTTCGCTTTAAAAATTGACTAAGCACTTCTACTAACACTAAAATTAAATTATCACACTAAAATAAGTATGAAACAATAATATTAAATTGAACGCCATCGATGTTTCACTTCTCCTATAAACTGATCACACTGTCTGACTAACAAGTTCATTAATAACAATTTTATTACTTATACCTAAGTACTTAATTAACAAGTCACATATGTTATGGTTAGTATCTTCTTCATCTGTCACATCAGTGGATGATATTTTAAAAACTATCTTTCCAAGTTAAAACATCCAAGTTACCAAACGCGGTCAAGATGTTGATGTTAAATATAAGATCAGTATCATTTAAATAAACGTTTTGTGTTAAGATAAGATTACCTTACGTAGGTATAATGTTGCGGTTCGAAAACTGAACTTATTAATAAATTAAATACCAAAATTAATATTAAGTATAAATAAACATATCACACAAAATTAACTACACTAGCACGGTAAAATCACAGCACACAATCACAGCCCAATTTGAAATTTGGAAACCAGATCAAACTGTTGGAACAAAGCTACCACGGAGGTTGAAAGGTGAAGTATCCCACTTGTGAAGGGTAGGCACGAGAGAGCTCACCTGGTGACGAGTGAGGGTGCCATGACGTCACAGGGGCATCACACGACCGGCTCACTGAAACACAAACCAACCACTGACAGAGTCATCCATTGTCGGGGACCGACCGCGCCGACCACGCCACTGCAATCAAAACAATCTACTAAGTACCGTGTTTAATTATTATAACTTAGTCGGTACTTAGTTTTAAAATAATATACTTACCTATATGTGGATAAAATAACGTTGTGTTATGTCTTATTTTAATAGGTGTCTAGGAATCCTAGTTACACTGTATACTTAACATCTGTTGCGCCTTAACATTGTCTCGTTGCACTTTTGGGAAGTCCTTGCGCTTCGTCCTTTTTTGTCCCCAATATTTTTATTGCTGTTTGTTAATATTTGATTTCCAATATTGCTAATTAAAAGGTAGTAACAATTTAGTAATGCATTGTACCGTAACAGCGGCAGCGATACAATACCACCATAACCCAGTTTTAGTTTCCTATGGCCTAGGTATATTAGTGTTAGTACCTACTTACATGGACGTAATCTCTTGTGGCTTTGCTATCATACTTTCTTAGGCATTGCACATTCTGGACTATGATTACTTGTGTAAGTATTTATTTAAGTATATGCTCTATAACTAAGTATGTACAAAAGCATTAAGATGAAAATTTTCAACTCGTTCGTAAATCATCACGTTTTTGTTTGAATAAGTAATTACCTACATATTTAATGTCAATTGTCGAACGATTCTAGAAACGATAGAAGTACTAAGTAAGTATAGTTATTATTCCGTGTAGATAACTGCCGTGGCACTGCTTCCTGAGGCACGGTTCCTTCCGCTACCAGAACGAGGCCGTCTTCTACCAATTTGGGCACTTCCACCACATAACCTTCGATATCAGTTTCACTAGATTCAAATAGTTTCCTCCACGAAGAATACATGACAGCTACATCTCTAATTAGCTGAAATAATGGTTAATTGAACAACTTCCCCTCACATGATTTGTTTTGACTATAAAAGGTTTACAGATCCTGGCTCCGAGTTTCTGTTCTGGCAATATCGGAACTAAGTTGGGTAAATATGATTGACGCTGTTAATTAGGAAGGCAGTGTTTAGCGTTTTTGTATTAACTTTATCTATTTAGTAATTAAACATAATTCAGTCTATTTTTAGCCAATGTAGGTAGGTACATTCTATACTTACTATTTAGCCCGTATTCGCTAAGTTCTTACTTCCTCTACCTGCCTTAATAAGTTTTAATAACCTTTGTCGTATAAGTCTCGTACCTACTTACGAGATAGTCCGTACATCTAACAGTTGGTATAAAACCATAAATGTATTAACATCCAAGTTGTGAAGCTCTACGTAAAATATCTAAGTACTTACATTCTGCCAGAAACAAAAAGGCTAGGCAAAGGTTTGGCAGAAAATTACTATGCGTTGTATGATTTTTCCGCTCTCGCTTTCTAGTCTTGGGCAACATAGTTTATTAGTAAGTACTTATATTTATGTAGAACATTAATCAAAGCACGGTTCATAAAATACTAAATCAAAGTAAAGTAAAGTACTTATCATGATGTAATAACTAATGGAGTTACATCAAAGCACGTTGAGTATTGATCAAAGTACGCATCGGTCCTTGAACGCTGTTAAATAACATACGGTCGGTCTTACGAACAATGGATCTGATTAATAATTTAACACTTATAATGAAAGTTTTATTGTAAACAATTAACCGTGTAGTACCTATGTATGATGAATATAATGTTATGAACACACTTACCTATTAATTTCATTAATATTTTACTTTGAAGTAAGTATTGTCATTAAGTTACTGGGTCATACATACGGCATAGTATTTATAAAAAATATCATCGTGTAAAAAATATAAGTAATACTTTTAATATGTAAGTACGTTATTTTAGGTAAGTATAAGGTAACAGACAGGCAGACAGAGTTACTTTCGCATTTATAATATTATACACCCCTATTTTGAAAATATGGGACTTATTAAAATCAGAATATCTGTAGCAGTAACTGAATCTATATATCCAATAAAAATATCAAAAATGATAGTCGATTACTTATCTTTAAAAAATACCAAATAAATGTCGTATTCAAATCAAATCAAATCAAATTTATTTATATAACTTTTTGTTACAATAATAATACATTTGACGCAATTATCGAGACATTACCTCCTGTGCTAGTTAGAAACTGTGTTACGGTAAGGTAAGGCCTCTCAAATTACGCGCACATATAAAATATCATAACAAACACATAAATACTTATATATAATAATTTACATATATATACCTTATTGACTAACATACATATTAAATTATAAAACTACAACTACAGTTTAGGGACTTTTCTTCAGGAACGCTTCCCTATAACGTCGATATACGACTCCTGTAGGCCAAAAGTCGGCATTGAGGAACATGTCCCTATACATCGCAGGTACTTGAAGCACATACGATTTAAAGGACGTGTCCCTCGCCGACTCGAGGCGCCTCAGGTTGAGCCGTATATGTTCCTTGGTCCAGAAACAGACCCTCTGCTTGACATACCGCAGGACCTCTTCACCTTTAGTGTCGGGGTCTAGCCGCGATATGTAAATTGAAATGGACGGCTCCACAACACGGAGGGTGCTCTCTGTTGCTGCGGCGTCGGCGGTACCACGACGATTGCGGGACGGCTTAGGTCGACGTTTCTTCTCCACCAGGGTGAAGCCATCCACGTCGACTTTCCTCGCTCCATTGCCGGGTTCCTTCGGGGCCGCCACATTCTTATTATGTTTTTGTAGCTGGCGCGAGACGTGCGCGTAGCTCTTCTGCTTGGAGACACGTGTAGCAGAAGAGGGCGCAGCTGGCACGGGTGTCGGTGCACACGCCGCGGCGATCGAGGTCATCGGAGCCGGGCGTTCATTCACCTGTGCATCGTTGTTGTTCGTCGCGAATGCAAAAATGCTGACGGGCGAAGTTTGCACATTCCTCGGACCGCGTCGCACACACACATTTTGTGCTGACTGCGGTGATACTGACGTCACTGATTTATTGCTCAATACCGCGAGCTCGGTCTTCAAATCAGCAACCACACGTTCTGAAACTTCCAACTTAGCTCGTAAGAAAGAGACTTCCGCCTTCAGCAACGAAAAATCCTGCAGCAAGATCTTTATGTCGACATCGCGCAGGGTCTCGCCGGGAAGAGTGTCCGTTCGCTTTGCACTTTCCATTTTAAATAAAGGTGGCAAAAACGTCGATTCGGCCGAACATCGAGGCAGCTGTTGCGACACGACTGCTCGTGTTGACGGTGCGAACGCGAATTGATATTGTATTACCAGACGGCACACTAGCTATCAAGTATTCTGTGACGGCTCGGGTCGATGACCGCGCTCAGCTGTGTATCGCAGCGTTCGGTGTAGAATAACAATAAAATTCGGCGGGATTTTGAAAATCTTTGACTTATCATAACTTTTTAAATAAAAGCAAAAGAAAAAAACTAACTTCACTATTATATTGTCACCCGTCGTTTACATTAGCTGTGAGATAAGGTATCGCAATTTCAAAATAAGGGTGTATAAGTTTATAGTATAAGTATATGTAAGGTAAGGATCGAGAAAAAGAAAACCGATCGGTGCTTTTGAAATTTTATTTACTTCAACGTCTATGAAGAGTCGACTAGACTGTTATTTTATGTAGTCTGTGGTGAAATTTGACATTATTGACATTCAAGTCAAGGACGGACATTCGATTCGAAATTTCGAATTTAATTTCTAACCGAAATATTTCAAAAGGAGGAATTTTGAATTATAGTTTTATTAAAGGTGTTTATAAAAGAAAGCAAGAATTTAAAAACTCTGTTTATTTTAAGTATTTCTTACGAAAATATGGCGGAATTCCTTACACCTGTGAAGAAAAATAAAGTTATAGGTGCAAGTGATAGTATTTCAATTCCAGCATCGCCTTGTTTGAAGAGATTAGGATATGGAACAGGTAGGACTTCAATCAAAAACAACTTGTAGAATGTTCATATATGATACATAAATATACTATGATGTACATGTTGCATTACGAGCAATAATTTACTGTAAAAATGTTGTATTTTATTGGGTTGTAGGTGTATCAGTACTCCAGTTGTTAAGGTCACCCAGAGCGGGTCAGGTGCGTTCACCATGGGCTTTAAAAATGATAAATAAGCGAGTGAAACCCATGGCGGTGTACTCCGAACGGCTGAAGGCTGAAGCAGAGTTGTTACAAAAGATGTCTCATCCGAACATAGTAGGATTTCGGGCGTTCAGCGGCTCTAAAATACTGTACCTCGGTATGGAAGCGTGCGACCTGTCCCTCGGTGATATGATAGAGAATAGAGTTGATGATGGGGACTGTGACCCGTTCACTCCTAAACAAATGTTGAAGGTAACTATTAATCTATATTTGTAGAGGCAATTTATGAAGTATTAGTATCGGGGACTCATTCAATTTGAATGTATTTAAATGGATTTTATTAGCTTTGAACATCTTGAACTCATTTGGAGTACATAAAACGTTTTATATCAATGAGGGTAAAACTGTGGGGGCAGAGCTAGTTAAAAAAAGACATAATTACAACAAGCCTAAGAAATTATATTGTAATTTTCAGCTAGCTCACGATGCAGCTAAAGGCCTGGACTACTTGCACACAAAGATGCAAATATTACACGGAGACATGAAGTCGTACAACATACTCATTAACGGGGACTTTGTCATCTGCAAACTGTGTGACTTTGGGGTGACATTGCCACTGGATGAGAATGGGGCGGTGGATACTGAGAGAGCTGGCAAGACAGTTTATTATGGTAAGTAGTTAAGTTACAGTCATAACTAAAATCATCAAAAAATTCACTAACTTTAATGTGTTCTGAATCTGAATTAGAATTATTTTACATGTATCCTCATATAGTGTGCGAATCCCCATATACCTTTTGTCCGGAATTTCTGAGTAAAATTACATTCTATTATTCCTGTATGTACTACTATTTTGTTGCTCAAAAAGTAACAATCATGTGTACAGCTGTAAAAACTTTAATTTATTAATATGAAATAAATAATAAATAAATAATTGCCAATACTAAACCAAATGCAAATTTAGGTACAGAAGCGTGGAGTGCCCCGGAAGTGATTCACGGAGGTCAGATCACAAACAAGACAGATGTGTGGGCGCTCGGACTCACTCTGTGGGAGATGATGGCGCTGATGCCTCCTCACTCGCAAGTAGATGATGACACGCTCGATATGAGCGGGCTTGATGATACTGGGTGCAGTGAATTGGATTACTTCTCTGAGAAATATGGTGAGTAGCACATTTATTGGCATTAATTGGCACATTATTTGGGATTGTTGTTTTATTTATTCATACTTTAAGATGTCTTTCTTAGAGTCAGTCTTTACTAAATAGTTAGGGCCTATTTCACCATCTTCAAGTAACGTTCCGAGTATTTACTCACATGTTTTGTCTTTTTCACTTGACATGTAGTAAGAAAGAAACAAAAATTACTTGGTGATTACTCACCAAGTTTACTTGCAGGTTGTGAAATAGGCCCTAAGTCTAGCATAAAGTATTAGCTTGTTTATTATGTAGGGAGGGCTATATGGTTGTGGCCATAGGCCACAGCTAGTTTCATCATCAGCTCATATATGTATGTCCCCACCCAGGGGCTCGAGTCTAGCTAGCTATTTTATTCACAATCAAATAAAATCTAACAGATGCAATATCTATGTAGTGAATCGAAATACCTCTGCTATGTTAATTCTTTCAATATCAAAGACTAATACCACATTCAATATTTCCAGGCACCCGTCCCCCCATACCAGCGAACATATGTGAAGACCAGTACCGTCTGCCCCTCGCCTTGTTCCACGCCTGCACAGAGACCGTCTCGTCAATGAGACCTGCGGCATCACACCTCGCTTTAGCCGCTAGTGGAGACGAAACATTATAGTAGTACCTGTCACTTACGTAATCATTCCATCTTGGAAACAATGTGTGAAGAAGCGAACTTGTAAGTTTCTTTTTTTTTGTCTTTTGTTCCTGTGGTTCAGTAGTAGTTACTATGATTGATAGTATGTGAATCAGTCAGGTAGTGAATGATATTATCGTAATTCTCATTTAAAACATGATATATAATTCATATTATTAAGACATTAACCATTTAATATACATTACTTAGGTGATC
Source organism: Timandra comae (assembly GCA_958496195.1). Taxonomy (NCBI): domain Eukaryota; kingdom Metazoa; phylum Arthropoda; class Insecta; order Lepidoptera; family Geometridae; genus Timandra; species Timandra comae. The sequence goes on from OY292358.1 coordinate 433,768, forward strand.
TTTATGCACATGCATTTTAATTATGATTGAATGATAAAATTAATGAAATAATTATGAATGATGTTAGAATGTTATCAATTAATATTCAATTAAATAGCCAATAAACGAAATTCATTGCCATACAATTTTAATGTAATTAGTGTTAGTTTTACTTTTTGAATCTACAAAATATGATAATTTGACGAATTACTCCTCATATTGAAGTTTTTAAACATACTCTCGAGTTTTATATTAATGTATATGTTATTTAATAGATATTACCTATGTATTTTATTATAATATGTGTAGAAGTATAATGATATCTATTTCCAACTAATTAATGAGTATTTTTACTGTCATTAAAAATATATACTTACTCAAATTATAAAGTATAAGGATTTTGGTAAAATAAACAATTTATATGTAAAAAAACATTTATATTTTTATAACAAATAAAAAGAGAATTTCAACAAAAATGTTACATTTAAGTAACCTAATATCAAGTGTATGTAACTTATGTATTTTATGTACTTCAAATTATGTTAAATAAAGTATGTACATAATAAACTTAGTTATTTTAAACCGAACATTTTTCAAAGAGTAATTATTCTGGTTTCAAATTCAGTTAGGACTTAATTGATAGTATTAACAAGTTTACAAATACATTGAGCGATACTTAACACTTACAACTACTTACAATTATTCCTTACATATAATACACTAATAATATTTGTATAAAGAACTATGTTTGATACATTAACTAGCAGCGATCCGCAGTTTCACCCGCGTAGTTCCCGTTCCCGTAGGAATATGGGGATAAAATTATGCTAAAACCTTCCCACTGAATCACTCTATCTATTAAAACAAACTGCATCAAAATCTGTTGCGTAGTTTTAAAGATCTAAGCATACATAGGGACATAAGGACACAGGGACAGAGAAAGCGACTTTGTTTTATACTATGTAGTGATTATCTACACTAATATTATAAAGAGGAAAGATTTGTTTGTTAGTTTGTAACGAATAGACTCCGAAACTACTGAATTCATTCAAAAATTCTTTCACTAATGGAAAGCTATCAGCAAGTGACATAGGCTATATTTCATCCCCGTATCCCCACAGGAACGTGAACTACGCGGGTTAAACCGCGGAGCGCTGCTAATGTATTATACAGTGAAGCTCTGCTTATTTTTCATACATAGCTAAGATTTTTAAGCTGACCTGTGTTGATTAAGCCATCATCATCATCAGCTCATAATTATGTCCCCACCGAGGGGCTCGAGCCTACCCTGAATTAGGGTGATTAAGCCTTAGTCAACCACGCTGGCCAAGTGCGGGTTGGTTGACTTCACACACTTCCACACCACGGTCTTCCACACAACCTCAGACCACGTTTATTCACAATTGTGTGCCGAGTTCCTCAGGATTAAGCCATATAATAATTTATTTACTCATAACTGTACTAATATTATTAGTGACAAAGCTTTTGCCATAAATTCTTACAAATTAGTTCGTTCCGAGTTATCGTATCTTTCATACAAATATTATTAGTTAGTTATAACAATACAACAGGTTAAATAGTACATTATAATAAGTTGTGTATGAAAATACGCTATTGTAGTGATTGTGAGTTATTAAACGTGATTACACATGAGGTTGAGTAAAGTTTAATAAAACATAATATTATCAATCACTCTAATCATCTTATGGCCGTTCCTAATATTCGATCCATCTATGATCTTGTCGACGGACGAATACAAAACTATATAATCTGTCATTTTCAATACATTTATGACAAATATACAATTTTGTTTTGCATTTATTGACAAGCAATATCGAATATTGGAAACAACCATTAAAGTAACTGACCTCCAACTAAGTTTATTACATGTATCTAGGATATCCGATATACACACATTCATATAGACACACAAAATGAGATGGGTACATTTGTGAATTACTACTTATGGGAAACAAACTCGCTACAAGAAATTATGGTTTGTCTGGTATGATCATTGGAATATACTTACATATAACTATTCTTATATTCATATTCTTTTGTAAGCTCCAGCATTTTATAAGTGAGTCTTTGAGGCTTAAATTGACAAATAAATTAATGTGAGCCTACGTTACATAGATGGATTTGATAGTTATTAGGATAAATATATTGTATATACTTCATATAGAAAAATATGTGTAATCACGTTAGCTAAGTGACTAGCATAAAACGAAACTTAATAACAACTTAAACTATTCAGCACCAGTAACGCTATTATCGTAATAGTTTAGTTTTAATTAAATGGTAACAAAATACAGTAAAATAGGAATTTTCTCGTAAATTTATACAAGTTTTTGATTAAATTGCCAATATGTTCCATAGTTTTTGTTTTGAAAGACGACTTTCATTTTGTAATCTGTGTAAATAGGCATACATTTTATATACTGCTAAGTTTAAATATATCGCATCTTTTTGTTTCTCTGTATATTTTAAAATGTTGTATTTGTTACCATTTCCGTAATACAAACGGTATCGGGTAAGTGAGGTAATACGCTTAAGGCGAGCGAGTAAAGCTACACTATGGCCGGCACAACGTAGCATCGAATTGCGGTAGGAACAGAAATCCGCGATAATTTGCGACGCGCGAAGACATCGGGAGTGTTCGGATATCTTCCTTCCTAGTCCGCTTCCTAACTTTCCGAGTTAGTGGTCGCCATTTTACTTTTTGTTTTGTAAATTTTCTGATTGGTAAACAATCCAGAGAAAGATTGTTTTTTTTTTCGTGGAAATAATAGATTTATGACAGTAAAAGTTAGACTATCTGACTGACTAACTTAGATACTTGTCGACTGAAACACATCTATTGTTGTGAGCGACGATTCGTAATAGGAATCAGAATTGACGATACTCCGCGATGCGTAGAGAAGTATCTATAGGTGTGTGCCGGCGGGAGATTCATGTGGTCGACTACCGCCAGTCCCTCTAGACGAGCGGGTCGTCCACGTCGTGCTGCGCGAGCGCCCGCAGGCAGCGCACCACGTCGTGTCGGCGCGCGGCGGCGGCGGCCTGCAGCGCCGTCAGCCCCGCCGCGTTCCTCAGCTCCCGCGCCGCGCGCCGCCGCCCCAATACTCGCGCTACTCCTACTGCGCCGCACAGCGCCGCGCCGTGCAGGGCGGATTGGCCGTTCTGTAAACATACACACACCACTCATAATATACACACGTCGTCACCTCAGGTCTGCTCTGTTCTTCATGTCATACATACTCCAGAGGTTCCTTGTCGAGGTTGGCACAAATCTTGCCTGCAAGCAAACTAGCCATCCATAAGCAAACTAGCAAGCCACGATTTAGTCAGGCACCCAATCAGTCTACTTCTTAGTGTTTTAATCAAATCAATAATATACATCTCGTTCCTCCATCACAAACACATCATTTCAAACTAGGCCGTGTCGTCGCTTACCGGCAATAACCCGAGGTTCGGCTTGTACTTGAGCAGCTCCATGACGACGGCCGTGTGTCCTTTGTGGGCCGCTTTGAATAGCGGCGTAGCCCCGTCCTGAAATCACGGATACAATTTGTTATTTACCGAAATGTTGTACTGTATGTTCAACTGTTTGGTAAGGTTATAGTTGTAGCGGTCATACACCTGTCACATGTAGATGTTGTGATTGTATCTATCGTTTGCAACGACCGTACTTGCTGTATGTGGATATGTTGGAAGTCGTACTAGTGACGTGTATCCCGTACCTGTCGTGTGTGGTCGACTTGCGCGCCGGCGGCGAGCAGCGCGCGCACGACGAGGTGGTGTCCGCACTGCGCGGCGATCCACAGCGGCGTGGCGCCGTCGGAGCGCGGCGCGTCCACGCGGGCGCCGGCGGCGAGCAGGCGGCCGCACACGTCGTCGTGTCCGTTCTGCGCCGCGATGAACAGCGGCGACGCGCGGTCCTTCATGCACGAGTTGACGTCCGCGCCGCGCGCCACCAGCGCCTCCGCCACCGCCACGTGCCCGCACTGGCACGCCACGAACAGGGGCGTGCCGCCGTCCTGGAACATGTTTGAAAGGTGGTGTCACTTTCGATGTCTGTTTGAAGGGTACTGAAGAAAATCGACTGAGTACGTTTAACAATAACACCCTGTATAGATATGAATTCTTAAACTTCGGTCATGTGGTGCGAGAAGGTGATGGCAATATTGAAAAGCTGGTTATTGTTGGTAATACCGAAGGCAAGAGAACACGAGGCCGATCGCCGCCGGTCTAGCCAAGTGAAAGAAGCCACATCCTCTTCTAAATTCTACCAGGCGGTGAGAGCTATATGGATCGAAATCGATGAAAGCAGATTGTCTGTTTAGGAGATTCTAGTGACCACGATCCTAAGTAGAAAAGAAGATATGAATTACTTCCTTTCGTCGTCGAATTTGCCCGTGCGAGTTATCATATTATGCCATTTGCGTAAGTACGTACCGTGCTAGGTGCATCTATAGCGGCGCCGCAGTCGAGGAGTAACAGCGCGATGTCGAGGAACCCGCCCTGCGCCGCGAAGAACAACGCACTCGTTCCTGTCTGACATACACCAACACATTATTAACACTATTTAACAAGTGCTAGACATATTTATTTAACACTGTCCCATGAACGTACATGCAGAGTTTTTGCTAAATTAAAAATAAGCTGTCGCATCCAAGAATGACTCTGGCAAATATTCAGAAGTCGACAGTGTCAATCATAAACAAGGCGAGTGTTTATATGATTCTAGAGTAAAGTCAAATAACTACCCTCCAAAAACCGTTATTTATTCCTTACCATAAAAGATATGGATATATTTTCCTTCCAAATGACTTTTAAAATCTTCTCCCTAAACTACAATATAGAACATACCGTCCTACAACAAGCGGGGTCAGCTCCTTGCGCCAGTAGCTCCCTCACACACTCCGTGTGACCCATCGCCGCAGACAGGATCAGAGGAGTGGTGCCGTCCTGGAACACGGGGAATAGTAACTTCAACAACATATCATAACAGAGATATCATTGGTTTGATGATAGAGGCTTTCTTCAACAGTGAAGGGAGGGCTTTATAACAGAGGTCTCACACAGAAGATACAAACATATTAACGCCCCGGTGCGCGGTGATCTAGTGACATAAACAGTTGTCCCCCAAGTTATCGAACGTGGCTCGGGTTTAAGATCACCAACATGCATTGGGCAAGCGTGGTGATTACCTTTTTGTACTATTATCATCAACGAGAGAGCAACCTTTGCCCTACAATGGGATCTTAACGACACAATAGGTACATTTTACTTTTCAAAGGCTATCTTTTCGCGTTAACATCATTTCCTAAATGAGTCTTTGCGGTTAAAGCATTGTATAAAAATAATCCGCAATATTTGAATCAAAGGTATCTCAAACTATTAATTTTTACAGTCGAAAAGGCTAAAACGTTAGAATATTTCTGTAAAATAAATGCGCCGCTAAAAGAGGTTGTTTGAAAGGCGGCCGCTTGAAAAAGTAAAGCTTTGCACTTGTCAAGGGATGTCGAGAACGGCTTTTGTAAACCGCACCTCGTTTCCATTCGGTTGAGGGGTCAATAGTAGGTTGGAACGTGATAGGAGGAACGTTTAGTAGTACTTTGTAGTAACAATTCATGATGCTTTGGTCTTATAAGTAAGTAAGAACGTGCTATTCAAGTAATTAAATTCAAAATTAGGACTTTCTACATGATTTAAATATAATCGAATTATTCCATCAAATCTCGTTGATTTAAAAACAGACCCAGTACATCAAAGCTCATCTCTCATAACGTCATAAAATAATAAGTTTACTCTTTTCACATCTAATAGGTATATCAACCAATTTTGATTAAATTTAAAAAGATAAGTTAACTATGACATGGGACTCTTTATGTAAACGCGATATAGGTTCAACGCAGGCGATTAAGAGTGCAGTAGTAAATAAATAAAACTAACTTCCTTGTACTACATTTCACAGCAATTCATTGTTATTATATTGCTGGCTGTGTGTCGGAAGCAGTGCAATGTAAACAGTGAGAACATCGTCACTAAAATACATCGCGCGCCCCAGTTTCGACCTTTTTCAATTCTTAACACTCACTCGCCATTAGCGGGCGTCGGTCCAAGGTGTAAGAGACAGACCAGTCATTATTTTAGTTAAAACATGTCCCTCCTACTTTAGTAGTAAGTACTTACCTATATTTTCTTACTCAATTAATGCAAACTTGTTGGTGCTACCCCAAAAAGTATTTGCACTACTAAGTGAGGCAGATACGCATAATCACCACGTTTTTAGTAAGGAACTAGGTTAGGGATATTTAAAGTATGTAATTCAAAAACTTGTCTAAAAGTAGGTACATACAGCATTGTTTAATTGAACATAACCAAAAATCGTAGCTAAAATCGAAACATTTTTTTAAATATATTCACCGCTACCTCCCCCAACTTACGCTTACCATGAATTCATAATATAAAGTCAGCGTATGATTTATAGTTCGGGCCAGCGTACTAAGGTTACGTAAGGCGGCGTAATACAGCTAACTGTGGGAATTACCAAGTGACGGACTAATGGTTGACTCCTAACTATGACTGTTATGGTAACTGGTGACCGACCAGTAAGAACTGTTAGTCAAGTTACGTCTATATTATCGCTAACTCGTTAATCACTGATGTTGAAGCACTAATCACTTACTGTGCTTTACACGTAACGAGTACTTATTAGTTGTATGTAATACCTCTTTCTCCCTAATGACGACCTCCGGGCCACGCCAGACCTGCGCCTCACGTCGCCGTTACAACGTGAACACATTAGTTTTAAGTTTTATAATTTGTATCTATGTTAGTCTGTAAGGTATTTATGTAAAATATTATGTATGTGTATTTATTTATTTTGTTATGATATTTTATATGTGCGCGTAATTTGAGAGGCATTACCTTACCATGATACAGTTTTAAACTAGTATGGGAGGTAAAGTCTCGATAATTGCGCTAAATGTATTTGTATTGTAACAAAATGTTTATTAAATAAATTGAAATTGATAATTGTATTGATGCAGGAATCAGCGTTAAAACCATGCATGTTGGTGATTCCGAATCTTTGGTATAGTATAGGCATTTTTATTTCCTCGATCGAGTTACTTACTTATACTTTTTTAACCAAATGCTTCCCGGGCTGTCAATTCCGATATGAATAAATGTACGCTTAGATCTTTGACTTTCTTACGCAACAGATTCTAATGTGGTTTCATCAAAAGATAGTGGATTCATTACATAGACCATACCATACGACTTAACGGTAAGTAACATTAAAATGACCAGAATAAAGATCTTAATTTATTAATTTTATAAATGAGTAAGTTAAATCAAATAGCAAGAAGTTAAAGCGTAGCAATCAAAATGTATAATGTGTTAATTATGACTTGGACAGGAATTTAGCAATTATAATACCTTTAGAAAAAGAGGAGAGAGTTATTCAGATTACGCTCGCATTCATTATCAACGGTTGACAAAGTTTTATAATGAGGACGCGGAATACATTACATACTAACATATGTATATACTTACTCGTACTTATTTGTATACATTGGAACATCTGGGAATGATTTGTCCAGAACATTGATTAAAGCAGTATGGCTGAATAATTGGCACTAATTTGGTTAAATACGCTGTAACGTAACTTAACCATGGTGCAGTTTGTATCGCAATATAGAAAGAAAAAATACGCTAAAGAATGATGTAGTGACGTGGCAAGAGATATCTTGGCGGCATGATAATGCCGTACTGTCAAAGGGCATCCCTTGGGTTTGATTCCTGTAAGAGGTAAATATATTGGACTGGATGTACGAATATGAGTGTGCGTCTTCCTGATATCCTAGTACTTAGTCAAATACCTATCTCGGAAATCAAAGAAATCAACATATAGGTAAAGGTTCATTGTAAGGTAATTGCTATAATAAGGTGATAGAGTGACTGATTATGATTTTATCTATTGCAAGCTCCGTTAACTACAGTTCCTTCATGGGCTTCCTATAAAGACTATAAATGTACAAAGAAGACTATATATAGAGATAATGTAAACTGTCCATTCGTCGGCTCGTAAAGCAAGGCGTCTGCTTTCTGTTTATCGACGACGATACAATTTATGGGGGCTAGTGCAGGGCAGGGGCGGCATAGTTACGATAATCGAGAAAACAATATAATATACGTACCAATCGTAGATTATTTAAAGATTGGACTGAAAAAATATGCATCAATTTAAAAATACAAAAGGATTCGTAGCAGTTCTGAGGTAACAAAGCTAAAAAATAAACCGACTTCCGAACCTCTTCCCTTTCAAATCGGTTAAAAAGGGATTCCATAAAAAAGATATATCTTCGGTTTAAACGCCAATCAAATTTCATTTACTCTTTCATTCATAACGCATGGCCAGTTATTTGGTATCGTTTCATTTCGTGGCATTCTGAAAGTAGGTCGATACTTTTAGGGGTGATAAAACCTTTCGGTCGTTACCTTATCGTATAATATATTGAGTATTGTCCGGGGTGGAACACTGATCAGATACAATCAGTATCTAAGCTTTTAAGTTGGTTAATTGAGTTGTGGTAGGTGAGTAGGGTAGGCCATGACTGTCAAATGTAATTGAGTTTTCTATGGCTAAGTGTTAACCATGCAGCAAACAAGAGGTCTATCAAAGATTTTTTTGCAAGTTCATAAGATGTTTCTTTAGCTTCTAAATTAAATATAATTGGTTTTTACTTTAACGACCCAACATACAAACTTGTCACCATACCAGATTACTAAACAAGGGTACAATTCCCATGCGATATCTAGTAATGCGATTCCTAAGTTTGTCTCAGTCTGGACGTGTTTATGAATACCCAAGTAGGAGCATAGCTTCTGATCTTAGAATCTATAGGAAGACAACAACCTGCTACTTACTTTAATTTAATAAAGAGTACCTATATAGTGATTGATGGTGCAAAGAAAAACGTTTTCCAAGCCCATGTGGCTAAGTCATCCTATCTCTAAATACAGATCTATATCGAAGGGATGATTAATAGTGAAGCGATTTTGTGTAGAACAATGTTCCCAAAGCCTCATATAGTAAACTCACCCGATCCCTGGAGTCGATGTGGACCTTCCCGGTGTCGAGCAGCTGCCGCAGCCGGTCGACATCCCCGCGCAGCGCCGCCAGGTGGAACTGCACGTCCGTACGGGACTCTTTCTGGAAGGGAGGATATAAGACCGTTTAGTATTATCACGAATCATAAAATACTAAGTATTATGAAACATATAATACACAGATTAAGTAATTAGGGTTGTATGTACTAGTATAAGTACAGTCACGGTTTAATTCGTGGATCCGGGCGATGCATGTTTCCTATTTCCCAAACACAGCTCTCAACGGGGTAGTGGCTTGTGCACCTGTTTCTCAAGTCTGGAGTTACTGTTTCACTACGGTTTGTTCTTTTTTAAACGTACTTAGGTCAGGTTCAACAGGTACTGAGCAAGCAAGTTTGTGGTTTGGGAAATTATTTTTTGGCAAAATACAATAGGTTTAGATTTGTTTTCCGACGCGAGCCCTAAAAGAGTGATTGCTTAAACCGAACGATAAACCTACTCAACCGAAGCCGTAGTAAATTAGTAGCGCCATATTCAGCGATAAATCTACTTTATTGATTGACGCAACTAGCCTTAAATATCTAATTTACGTACAAATATAGTAAACATACCAACTTACTAACACTATTACCCTCATTTTAGTAGTTGGCACCAAATGTTGCATTGAAAATACGAAGTAATGGAGTTTTGTGAATTGTTGAAAATTGCACAACTAACTTTGCTGCAATGTGGCAAGAGCTATCTGATTAAAAAGTGATTTATGTACCTATCTATACGAAAAATATTAAAGAAAATTTTACGCTCTACAATCGTTTAATAGACAGTTTTAACTTAGCTTCAAACCCGGTGAATAAGGGATTAAACACACTTATTCAAAACAAAATTGTTGTTTTGTATGGACAAACGCTGAATAGAGCTGAATAAGTGTTTAGTCCCTAAAGTAAAGATAGGTGTCAACAATTATCATTATTTGAAAGATCCGCGATATAACCGTTTAATTAAACCGTGATGCAAACACCCATCCTCACAAATTAAAACATACTAATTTTCATTAAAAAAGAAGTAGAATTAGCTAAAATACATAAACATGACATAACAGCTACCATCCAAATGATGTGCGGAATTTTATCTGTTATACAAATATAGGTCGTTATCAGTAATCTCACGAGATACAACCGAATGTAACTGTAACAATGATCACGTATTGAACTACACATTACAATATACGATTATATACTTCACATTACAATCGTGCTAATCCAATGTGCTGTGCACGCGTGGGTTCGGATCCCATCCTCGTCACCAGTTAAGGTGTTTGCAATGAAACGCACGGATATTAATTTGAGACTGATTTATTGTAAGCAGGATGGTAGACATAAAAATATTATTTTCTAATTACCCACACACTACAGTTTTCATTAAACCTACTCCACAGGACAATAGTTTTTCCAATAGGACAAACGTTCACTTTAGAATTGTATTCAAATACGTGTAAGTACATTTTAGCATACAAAGTAACTAGCCGAGTTATTTTCTACTTCAAATAAAATTAACATTTTGTTTCACATACTCAGTTATTTAATAATTGGAGATCACTTTAACAGTCATTAAGAACAGGATATTTAGAAATAAGTTCCACTTAATATTACAAGGAAGTTGCTTAACGTCCTGTCGTTACAATTCCAAACTACATATCTTGCGAGATTTTTGTTTGATTTAACAACATTAGTGGATACTGTCACTTCATTACTGTGTTTTTTAGGTCAATAATATCTTTCTTAGTGTCATTGTACAGGTTTTTATCTTAGTACCAAATGTTTTTGTAACCAGAATTTGATCCCAATCAGTGACATTACTGAAAGGAATAACTAAAAAGTGTTGTCCAAAACCAGCAAATTCAGTTCCTGGCTAGGAATGTACATTTTTGACAAACCCAACAATGCAGTTTCATATTGATATCTTTGATTTACACGAACACTACACATTGAAATAAAACACTTAAACGGATTTTTGTCGTGGTTGCAGTTTCAGTTTTTATCAAAATCTTCCTTGGTGGTTATTTTTCGCTATTACTCTGGTTTCGAGTTTGGTCTACCACGGTCACTTAAAAATTAATCCTTTTGACCATTGACCTAAAACATGAATGCTTTTAACTATCATTATAAGACTAAAAAGTAATAATAATGGAAACTACAGCAACATGTAACCCATTATTTAACTCGGCACATGGAGCCAAAACCTTGACATTCGACTCTAATCAATATTAATAAAGTACAACTTAGTTGGCACTACTGCCAGAAAGGATACAGTACATTTTTCAGACAGTATGCAAGGTCACTGCGGGCTAGAAAATTAAGTATCACTACATAGTATAAAACAAAGTCGCTTTCTCTGTCCCTATGTCCCTATGTATGCTTAGATCTTTAAAACTACGCAACAGATTTTGATGCGGTTTCTTTTAATAGATAAAATTATTCAAGTGGAAGGTTTTTAGCATAATTTTATCCCCGCATTTTCACTGGATCAGGAACTACGCGGGTGAAACCGGCGCCGCTAATATGGAATAATAAACACTAGAAACTTAGACACAAAGCCCATTTTCTGGTGACATGTTATATGGCTAGATTGCATGACGTACAGCGAATTGCTACTCTAGAAATCGGGAATTTCCAACCACCCCTCATGTGGTGGTAAGGTTATTTGTATAGGTCGGGATCCTGCGGCACCCCCACGTAACATAACATAATAGTAGTACATACTAGAAATAATATAGCGAACGGTGTTGTTGGGTTTAGTGGGTAGGCCTCGCTCTTCAAGCGTTGATAAATTCAAAAATAATTTATTCAATTAGGGCCTTAATACCTACTAGTTATGAAGGTCGATGTGAATCTACCACCCCACATAACCTCCTGGGATCCTCCCTTCAGTCACCAGGAGGTATGCGATTTTACGCATTTTCAAACTAAAATGTTTAGCTGTATAGATGCAGTCAGGTTTAGGATCAGACTTGATCCATGTCGTGTTGTCTATAAAAAGCGTAACAATTATTCTACTGTGTTAATATACGGTAGATGTTACATAGAAGACATTTCTAGGTACCTAATCACATAATCTATTGAATTGAGTTTTGTGAGAATAGTTCTAGATTAGTTAATCGGTTTTACTGTGTTAAAAAGCAGTTGATTGTCTGTGTTTCCTCGTAATAAAAACAGAAATACTTATAGATATGTCAGGGTGGTTTCGAAGAAATTGATTCTAGGCTTAGTTAGATGATAATATCGATATAAAACATATTTTAACATTATAATTATTATGGCACCTAAAGAAAGTGCACTTAATTTTTAATTTAGACATTTAAGTACCCTACTCTTAAATTATAATGTAATTTTCATTTTCCTTAAATAAATAAATATGTACTTACATACCTAATAGAACAGTAATAAAATTTACAAATTAAAAACACATACAATTAAAGCCAAAAACCAACTTGTCATATAATATTTAACACGGAAAGCAATAAAACATTTATGTATAAACAAAAACACATCGTGATAAACGCGAAATAATCTAGCAATCAGGTACCGTTTGTGGGCAATTATGGCCGGTAGGGTTACCTGTGCCGAAGGAAATTACTATTTAGATTTACTTTAAGGCCGGAACAACGTATTTAACCTGCGTATAAAACTCCTATGAGAACATCCTGTTTTGAACGATCCTGTGGTTTTGAAATTAGAGAAAAAACTTCTAGACCTAACGTATTTTTAATGTCATATAGACTTATCACTTTAACAGTTGATGGTATCTGTGGTTTCCTCTGCTTGGCGTTTAATTGTGTTACTCTGTACGACGAACTTTATATTTTCAGGATGAAAAGTCGCTCATATCGGTCACCATCTCACTAATTCTCCGATATCAATATTATCATCATTGAATAAGTTACATGATCAGGATAGGGATAAAGAATAGGGTCGCTGTCGTGTCGTATAAGGAGGTGAAGGAGGCCGCTTTAGATAGGGGCAGATAGAGGGAGTTGCATCTGTTACACCAATAAGACACGCAGCTCTTAAACAAATAAAATAAATACATTTCTTTATTCATGCCACAAAACTAATAATACAAAGTTTGTAATAAACTAGAAAGAACAAATTTTCTTTAAGTAGTAGGTATATCCATAAATAATTCCAAAATATGTACTTATTGTAATTGTAAAAGTTTACTAGTAACGCTATGGCAACCCTGCACAGACACCATCAACACACCGGTACCGGCTGCTATTAATATTGTTTTTCTATGACCTAAATGATGTGTGCAGTTAGATGCGCCGGCGCACGCGTGCTCTACACGCCATTGTGCACAATCGCCGTGTGCTTTATCAGTAGATTCACGAGATTTTATTTGTACACGCATCACTGGAGCTTGTTATTAGATTTTTTATGGAGTTACAGTTTTAGAATATCGATTCATTTGTAATTATCTGATATGTATACTCTCGTTGTAATTTCTAAGCAAGTATTATAGAATAATAGGATTATATTATGCAGGGTAGTTAATAGGTAGATAAATTAAAACTGCCTCCGCAGTTTGTTCTGTGAATTATCTTGTAGTTAAATTGAAACAAAAAATGCTAACGCCACTCAGAAATAATATAGCAGTGAGTAGGAATGTTGCTTCCTGAGAAGGCAGCTAATAATCATCTAGCTTGTGCGTAAGGATCATCATATCAAAATCGAATCTTCTAAATTAGTTCCAGACTTAAGCGCGTATAAACAAAACACAAAAAAACAAAGTCCAGAATTTTACATTACCTCTTTTTGAAGCTTGAGTCAAATACCAATAGTTTGAATTGTCAAGGCACAACACAACCGGCAAAAAACTATAGCATTCTAGGAATTGTTCTTTAATATAATTGATTGTATTGCCAATTAACAATTAGGAACTTCTCAACGAAATAGTACCAAGAAAAGTGCTAAATGAGTCATAAGAATTACTAGAAATTCGTTAGTCTCGACTGTGAACCGCCAATAGAAGTAGAGGTAGTAACTATTTAGTAATCTGTGTTGGAGGTATATTGAAGAGAATGTGTTGCATAAATTAACCTTGGAGCGAAATGCATCGCAAACCGTTCCTTACACCGAGTGACAGACAGACGACCTTCACGAGTTATATTGTTTACTGGCGCTATTGTCTTTGTTTTTCTTTAGAAATATACTGAAGATGAACATTAAATAAATACATAGGTACTTAAGTACATACTATTCCGGTTTTCGTACCTGTTAATGAGTAACTAATTCATCTTCATCCTTTAATAAACTTTTTGACATTTATAAAGTGCTTCCTTAAGGCTTAATCCGAATAAATGATTTATAAATTTGAATATTTTCAAGATCAATACCTCTAATCGAAAAGCCTTGATATTGCTTATTTATTAATAAACAGTGTTTACAAAACTTCACACTTGCAAAACTTACATAATACGAACGCGAGTGTGTCTAATATTACCACCATGTGTGTGCGTGTGTGTCAAAACATCACCTTGAACTTGAAACTTGTTTGCTGACAAAATTCACAACAAATCAACAAAATTATTCGATTCGATATCAATTATTTTGTAAGAAATATGAAATCGTATCTTGAATCATTTAAGGTTTATTTACTTAGATTCACATCGGTGTCCGGTGTTGCTTATGTCATCATTATTATTAATACTTGACATATTTTAGATGATCTCATGACTACGGATTTGATGTGATCTGCGGTTTTAGCCGTGTTGATTTATTTCCCTTCCGAAATTTGAGAAATGACATTATTAAGTTTGATATTGTATAAATAAACACAGAACAAACTAGAAACAAAAGTTTCTAAAAAAAAGTTAAAATCAAAAACTTCTTAGGTAATATTAACGATCATATTCTACCTTTTGTATTGGTGTACAAGATATTCAACTAAAGAACGCAGTCTGTCTAGAATATTTTATTATCGAAATAAACCCATGAGAGCCAAACACTTTCCCACAAACCTTACTCTTATTAACACGTGAAAATGTAAATCAGAATGATTGCCGTAACCAAAACTCAATTAAAACATCCATACCAAACCGATTTGCTTCAAAATTTCAATCAAAGCAATCAGAATACCGACGGACTTTAGAGTCTTGGTTGCAACACTGATCATGACTGGGCATTATGAGACAATACACCGTGATGGCGTTATGCAAGTCGATGGTGCATTGTTGGAGCCAGCCCAGGGGGTCACCGACCTTTATCTGATCACTGGTTACGTGGGGTCATATTTGTATAGCCTTTTGTAGTACCTTCACGTAGTTATTGTTTACAACAAAAATATTAGCTTTGTGCGAATATTGTATTCAATAACGATATTGCATTCGGATTTTAAAAGATAAATTTACAGGAGAGAAATCGCAGGATAGTGAAACGCTCCATAAATCCACAAATCTAAACGGTTTTGTATGAGCTATAATATTTAACGATCAATTTATCCCCGACACCTACTTTCTTCCATGACTCATCTTCAGTCTCCGACCGTGACATGGATATTCCATTTGCATACTCTTGGTGCATTTTAAATGGAATATACGACAGCTTAGCTAAACCGTGATGTCATTAAGATTTTGCACAAGACATTCTGGTGTCGTATACATAACGGTCCACGAATCTTTATGGCCAATCTGGTTGGAAAAACGTGAAATGCCTGTTTGTCTAACGTCCTGCCAAATGATTTCGGTTGGCCATAAAATTCAAGAATATTTACGACGCCAACGTTTTATTATATTGTGCTAAACTTTATTAGGATTATCATTTGGACATGGAAAAGCAATTACATTAATTATTTAAAAGGATTCTCTACTTAAAACGCTTTCGTAAAAGGCATTCTGCGTATTAAGCCATGAGACATCCTTCGCTAATGACGCCACTTTCTAAACACAAGATAAACATATTTGCTGGTTGACAACTGGAGAAAGTCAACAGCTCCTGGGTCGCATGAGCACGCACATGATAACACCTTGATTTATTGTTAGGCTCGTACGAGCAGGAATGTGAGGCATTTGGCACTTTCAACACAGCCATGGTTGTTAGGACACCTAATTGTGATGGATATCTTTCATCAATTCATCAAATAATTTTCAATTTCCTAAGAGATGATCAATTTTCTTGTTTTTAGTGAGTAGAGTTTGAGTAATTTATTTAGGTATAGGACTATAGATGTTCTATAATAAGTAATTACTTATGTTTTTTTAGAATTTCAATGCAAATGACGAAACAGTAACGTCCTGTACAATCCTATTGGAAGGCAAAGGCATATGATTAGTGCAATGAGGAGGAGAGAATTTAAAAAATTGTTTTCAATCCTTATCTAGAGTTTCTAAGACGAAAAAATATTGACTGAAGACCAACAGATAATCAAGTGCTCTCTTACCACATCACGAAAGATGCAGAAACAATTTGCCATTTTTGAGTCGCACGCGTGAATATAAATTAGAAAGCCACAACGATCCTGAGATGAGCCTGTTACGATAGCGTGATCACAATCAGCAAGTGTCGGCGTCTAATCTGTAAATGATTGCGTGTTGTACGGGTGTTTGACATGCTATGTAATGTTTTGTTTATTTTAGTGCTGTTATGGGTTGTTTATTTATCATAAAGATTTTAGAGAATATGGTATGTTTAATTTTTGATCCTTTTGCAAGTTTGTATTGAGAATTAAAACCTTAAAAATTAACGGGTTCATTCGTTTATAACTAGTTGGGAGAGGCATATGCCCAGCAGTGGACAAATACAGGCTGTTGATGATGATGATGATGATTCGTTTAGGAATCTGGGGGCACGGCAGTGCCCCCCGCCAAGTCGAGCGCGAAGCAAACACTGCCGTACCATCCTTTACAGGAACCATTTCGCCGCATTTTCAGGCCCCTATTTGACAACCTCTGGATAAGACTAGAACGTTGAAATTTTCGTCATCCAGTAAGCTATACAATCACATACTTAAAATAAAATTTCAAGTCTGTAGGTCATTTAGTGCCCAAGTTAAGCGAAAGCAAAGTTTCGCATTTTAGACACTCACTCACTCACTCACTCACTCACTCACTCACTCACTCATGATCATCAAAATAGAACTAGTACTTCCCATAAACCTAGAGAGCTGAAATTTGGTACAGAGTTAGGGTTTAATGGCCACATAAAGGGAAAACTATAAAAACTAGGATAATCGAACGGGAACGGGAATTATACGGGAATGGGAACGGGAATTGTAACTCAAGAACGGCTGAACTGATTTGGCTGAAAATTGGTGGGGAGGTAGCTTAGAACCAGGAAAAGGACATAGGATACTTTTAATCCCGAAATTCCCACGGGATTGGGAACGGGAATTTAAAAATCAAGAACGGCTGAATTGATTTGGCTGAAAATTGGTGGGGAGGTAGCTTAGAACCAGGAAAAGGATATAGGATACTTTTAATTCCGAAATTCCCACGGGATTGGGAACGGGAATTTAAAAATCAAGAACGGCTGAACTGATTTGGCTGAAAATTGATGGGGAGGTAGCTTAAAACCAGGAAAAGGACATAGGATACTTTTAATCCCGAAATTCCCACGGGATTGGGAACGGGAATTTAAAAATCAAGAACGGCTGAATTGATTTGGCTGAAAATTGGTGGGGAGGTAGCTTAGAACCAGGAAAAGGACATAGGATACTTTTAATCCCGAAATTCCCACGGGATTGGGGACGGGAATTTAAAAATCAAGAACGGCTGAATTGATTTGGCTGAAAATTGGTGGGGATGTAGCTTAGAACCAGGACAAGAACATAGAACACTTTAATCCCGTAAATCCCACGGGAATGGGAACGGGAATTTATTACTCAAGAACGGCTGAACTGATTTGGCTGAAAATTGGTGGGGAGGTAGCTTAGAACCAGGAGAAGCACATAGAATACTTTTAATCCCGAAATTCCCACGGGATTGGGAACGGGAATTTATTACTCAAGAACGGCTGAATTGATTTGGCTGAAAATTGGTGGAGAGGTAGCTTAGAACCAGGAGAAGCACATAGAAAACTTTTAATCCCGAAATTCCCACGGGAATGGGAACGGGAATTATAATTCTAGAACAGCTGAACTGATTTGGCTGACAATTTGTGGGGAGGTAGCTTAAAAACTATTTATGTATAGATACTTTTTATCCCGAAATTCCCACGGAAACGCGAACGGGAACTACGCGGGTGAAACCGCGGGGCGCTTAATAATATAATACTACTCCTAAAAAATAAGTGTGTCAAATAAGAAAATCTAATAAAATAAATCAATATAAACAAGTTTTAACAAAAAGAAATGAAATCCCACCAAAAACATTCTGTAAAAAACTAGCCAAGTCTCGATGGAGCTGCTTGTTTAACTCTAAAAAGTAATGAAATCTAGACAGACTCGTGCCAAGTCTAAGGTTCCTTACTGCGATTTCTTTATTATTATAGTTAATGTTGTGTGACTTGGCCGTTGAAGGGTACACATGTATGTACACAAGGGTACAAAACTAGGTGCTCCATGACGCTATTGCACCAATCTTAAAAAATCCAGAACCTATCCATTGACGATAGAAAATTTGCTTAATTATAGCCACTTGAAAAATGTTGATTCAATATCCAGTCAATTGTAGGCTTGATAAAGCTGCGTATTTTAATAATGTTATAACATTACGTGTAAACAAAATTGACATGTACCCACTACTAACCTTTTAAACAATGTTCAACGGCCAAGTCACACAACATTAACTATAATAATAAAGAAATCGCAGTAAGGAACCTTAGACTTGGCACGAGTCTGTCTAGATTTCATTACTTTTTAGAGTTAAACAAGCAGCTCCATCGAGACTTGGCTAGTTTTTTACAGAATGTTTTTGGTGGGATAAGTACTTACCACAAACAGATAGACACAGATACCGTGTAAAACTTATAACATCCTTCTTTTTACAAATGTGGTTGAAAAACAGAAAGTAATTGACTTACGGCCTGTCTTTTAAATTAAAATTCTTGTTTAAAATGCCACAACGCGTTAGTAATTTAGAACCTATCAATCAACGTGCGACAGAACTAGGCTACATTTTGATGAGCATTAAGTGTAATAACGGCTATAAATAACTTGACAGATAATTATGTAAAAAGCGCCCCATTCACTTAAGGTAACACCGGTAGCGTTACAAACTGTTAACTATTCTGTGTCATCGTCACAGTATACCCAACAGTTAATAAGTAGCCAAACTAGCGGATGTAAACAAGAACAGTACAAACTACTATGTATTCTGTGTCGTCGTCACAGTGTATCTAATAGTTAGTACGTCAATAGCCAAATAGCGGATGTAAACAACTCTCTATTTCTACACAATGTTGTGTCACAAATGGATCTTTTGTTTCAATTCGATTTAGTTTGTTTGGCTAGTTTGATTGTTTTGATTTTGTAATGGACATTTTGAATTTTATTGTATAAAAAAGCTCAAGTCATTAATCTATGATAACGCTAATTGTAGCTTAAAAGCTAAAGCTTGAGCCGCGTAAAGCAGGGCTTTTCGGGATGAAAGTTTTTTATGGGTTAATCCAGATTATAAACTTTCTGTTACATGTTAATCCATGTTTGAACTCAATTTTAATCCAATTTGTTCAGACAACATCTATAATATAAAAATGAATCGCAAAATGTGTTGGTAAGCGCATAACTCAACAACGCCTGGATCAATTTGGCCAATTCTTTTTTTGTTGTGTTTGTTATTGTCAGGAGAAGGTTCTTATGTAAAAAAAATCTGGAAAATCAACGGGAAAATTGGACCCGTGCGAAGCCGGGGCGGATCGCTAGTTTAATACTAGTTTCATATGATGTGTGTATGATGATGTTGTTAAAAAAACATACACTAGCTAGTCTATAGACTGGGCTAGAACTTTGACAGTCGATGCTATAAATTGTAGACAATTTTGTATAACTATAAATAGGTACATAACTTTAATAAATACTCAATTTAAAATTGATATAGGTAAGTTTTGTTATTCGTTAAAATTCACGTATTTATAAATTAAAATGCGTATTTACGTGACTAGCGAGGTCATCGCGTAGTTAGTGATGCTAATTAACTGTTGTGCTCTAATTACGGGATTCAGTTTTATATCTTCATTATTAGCTACATATTGTTAGGTGTAAGGTGGTGATAGTTTGGGATTACCTTAATAACTGCTGTGCGAATTGTGAATTAGTTTTTGGGTTGTAGTAAGAGGGAATTTCGAGAAAGAACATGAACAAAAAGTAATTTAGAAAGATTATTTTATTTAAACTCCGCTTACTATGTGCGCACTATGTGCACAAGCAAAGATATTCAATTTTCAGTGTAAAATACCACGCTTCTAGACAATTCTAAATCTTAGCTGACAGTCGCTACTGGTAATTAACGATTGCCGGCTAAGTTTTAGAATTACAGATCCCAGTCTAGCCAAAAAATATCATAGGGCGCACTAATTTTTGAAAACCGAGATCCCTAAATATCTGACCGCATACCTATTAATATCGCAGTATATACTCACGAATTTCGGAAGCCTGCTTATCTACAAGTAATAAACTTTTCTAAAACAATATCTCAACCATGATATTCTATTACCACCATTACTTAGATCGTGAAGAACGTGCTTCTAAAAAACTATGTCGGTCGTAATGACAGTATAGGGTACACAATTACACAGGTAGGTATGTATTTAAGTGGGAATGTATGTGAAATTATCAATTATCGCGTATTATGGTGCGGAGTGCAGATGTTAATGTTAATTTGTTGCGAGGAAACGCGAGCCTATCATTCCATTACGATGGAGACTTAGGGCTGGCACTCTGTTTGTGATTGGTGAACTAGTATTTACAGTTAAAAACTTATAGGGTTTCTCAGAAACATGCAATATTCAAGATTAAAAAACTTGGCTAACACTAAAGCTCTCTCGAGGAGCGTGTAACGGGGAACGGGGATTGAAGTTTGGAACTTGTAACTTCTAAAAACTAATAAGTATTGAGAAATTTTTACGTACCACACATTCTTAGATTTTAAAATGATAAGTTTAATTGTATTGAAATACAGGCTCAGTGCATTACAGGCTTAGATTACAGGAAACCAGTAACGCTTAAATTTTAGTTCCTAAGTTTTTCTGCGCATCTAAATCACTATTAAAGAAGCTTAAAAACATCTTGTTCAATCAGCTGTCAGCCCTAACGAGCAGCATGTACCGAATACCTATCTGTGAAGTAGAATCGCAGCCGTGAGAGGAAACTCTGCGAAACGGTCACGCGATACCTTCGCCAATAGCAATACACTCACATCACGATACATGGAAATTGGATATTTGATTAAAACGTATTTATATTTACTATCGTATTTACCACTACACTGATGTGATGCCTCATTATTTCCTTTATTTTTATCTGTTTGGAGTCGCCACGCTAAGAAGAAGATTGATGCCTCAAACGTTTAGTGCGAGTGTGGAGCCCCTGTTCAAGATATGGCGCACGCTCTCCTGCCCCGCGTGTATATCCACCTGCACCCTGGAGGAGTTGATAGAGGCCACAAGTAGTGCGGTGGGGGGGGGGGGGGGGGGAGAGGCTACTTTTTGGAGAGATAAAATATGGATGTGAACCGGACACGATGAATGATTGAATGAACTACTTCACTACATAGTATAAAACAAAGTCGCTGACTGTCCGTGCCTACGTATGCTTAAATCTTTAAAACTAAGTAGGCAATGGATTTTGATGGAGTTCTTTTTAAATAGGGGCTGGATCCTACCCTGTATGAGGGCGATAAGGCCCTAACCGACCACGCTTGCCAAGTGCAGATTGGTTGTAACGAACGATGGAGGTACATCATATTTGTCCATAAGCTTACACCTGCCGCTATAAGCTGGACATTCAAATCTGATCCTCGCAGGATTAATGCCATACGCAATGATGATGATGATATTTGTATGTAAATATGACGTATGACTAAAACATATTTCACCAAAATTTTAAACAATTGAATAAACTGATTAAAAACAGTTTTTATTGTTCTTTTCTAATGAATTCTTTACAAAACGAGGCTAAGGTAAACCATAAAATTTGTTATCAACATTATTTCCATAAATTTAAATTCTGTTAAAGTTATTACTCATAAAATTTAAAGGCTAAATAAAATACATGTAAAATATAAGTACACTAGATTTGCTCCACTATTTACCCTGCGTTAGCGCCGCTTCTTTAACAAACTCTTCAGCTTTGTGAAGATGTATGATCTATGACTACTTAATAAAGTTTCTATGCTTTCATCTGTGTTTAAAATAATTGACATTATATTTCTATTCAAAGAAAACGCAGAGAAAACTACAATAGAAACTGTTTCTAGAACGCACGCACTTCTAATAAGTGTCCACTGGCTAATGTCCACTGGGCATGTGCGCTTGCGCAGCCTCTGAATTGCTGTTCTAGGTGTAATGATGGGGAGTGTGTAGTTGCGATGCGTGTGATCATTATGTACGTGTAAGTTAAGTATAGTAACTATTTAGTAATCTGTGCCTGTATTATCACCCCGCGGGCATGGACACGCGAACATTTGATTGTTTTGTATGATAATACGTATGTAAGCGACTGCCTTATTTACTCCGTGATAATGTACAATTAATTATATGTGTACACACTTTTTCGTGTAACTTCCTGTAGAAATCTTTTTATTAAGGCTATTTAAATGTTAATGTGTTTGTTTGTCTTATTTCAAAACAGCTTGAATTTAAATTTATTTTCCATATATTAGATTTTTTTATCCGGATTAATCCTCCGAATACTATCTGTGAAACTACTGAACCATTTTTGATGGAGCGTTTAGGTATTACGAGTATAAGATAGTTTATATTTTGGAGTCTAAATAAATAAAGTTTACAGAGTAGGTTTCAAGAGTAATTTTTATTTTCGCACATATTCGCGAGTCAAAAGTTAATTTTGCCAAAAATCCGTGTAGGTTTAAAAACTCATATAATTAGAGTAATTAGCGTTGATATTATACAATTTGAAATGTTTTTGTTATTCGTTGTGTTGTGCCCGGAAGGTGTGAATTGTCCGACATTTTCCGCGATTATCCTCACGCACATAATAAACGAGCATTGACATTAGAATTAACACTTGTCTAGGACATGTCCATTGTCCACTTGTCTTCTATTAAACATACGTCTATCACATCGTTTAGCAAAAAGTTAGCAGCTAAGCAGGTAATTTTTAGCCGAAGATTTTTTGCATGTAATTTTAGTTTAGCTGTCTGAAATTTGATTCCATCGCGTGTCGTGCTTAGTGGCATGTAAAACTGTCCACTGGAATTCCTCGGTTCGATTCTTAAGCGTGTTTCCTGTAACAGCATCGATTGAGTCTCCATTCTCCTTCTTCACTACATAGTATAAAACAAAGTCGCTTCCTCTGTCCCTATGTATGCTTAGATCTTTAAAACTACGTAAAGGATTTTGATTCGGTTTGTTTTAATAGATAGAGTGATTCAGTGGGAAGTTTTAGCATAATTTTATCCCCATATTCCTGCGGACACGGGAACTACGCGGGTGAAACCGTGAGGCGCCGCTATTATATAATAAATGAGAGAGACCTTAGAAAAGATGATAGGTACAAGACTTTTTTACTCAGGAAGTAACGACGTAAGTACAAGGAAAGTAAGAACAAAAATAAAATACCTTTTGATCTAAAAAAAAGCAATAAAATAACAATATTTCTCTAAATGTCTCCGGTCATCAATCAACACATCAAAAGCGTGTCTTTTAAAAAGAAAATGGCGCCTGTCTGTTTAGATGATGAATAAGTCATTCTTTAAAACGAGATATTTTTGTAACAACATGTTTTAAAAGTCTCCATTAAGTTGTTCTTGTTCCTAATTTATCAACGGGATTTTAAGATTTTGTAAGCGGCGGGCGTAGAGTTTAAACAAGTTTCAAAATTAGTAAACATTCTAGTAATATTATTTTCAAATTGCATACTTTTTTTACTATCTCGATATGAAAATATCACAGAATTGATAGCTAGAGGCGAATGACAAGTACAAGGGCTGGTAGGTACATTTTATTAAGTTAAAAAGTAACAAAAAATTTCATAATAAGAACTTTGAACAGGAGTTTTCGCTTTTGTAACTGAGAACTTTAACAGGAGTATCCGCCGGGCTCCTGAATTGAATAGAATTCCTAAAAGTAAATCAATAAGTCCTTGGCTCTAGTTGTCACGTTTCAAGAGCTCCTAATATCCTCTTGATGAGGGATACCGGACGTGTCTAAACCTCGTTAAGGACTATCGAAAAAACTTCGTTTAGACATTCTTTTTTACATTTTTATTCCCTACTAGGTATTAGTAATTTTATTATACGTCTGTTATTTCTGTAGGTGCGAAGATCAGCGAAAGCTTAAGCTTTATCCATTGTCCATGTTTTATGCATTTGTTCAGAGTTCAGACAAATTTTACCATGTTCACTTATTTTTGATCCTTCTAACCTTAAAGACAAATACCTTTTCACTATCTTTAGAACGATGTGTAATAAATAAAATACACATGTAATCAGAAACCACAACTCAGTGTATTCAATATGTTAATGTCAATTAAGTTCCAATCATCAACTAGGCCTTGACTTCTCTGATCCTAATAAAACCACAAGTCAGACCAAACATAAAGTAATAACAAGCAGGTATTATCTTACGTAATGTACACGACAGATCTAAATATGTGCATTCAAGGTTTGGTGGGAAACTAGGTCGAGAAAGGATACTGTGTGATTTGAATTCAAATAACGTAGAAGAAGGATATTTTAAAGGCCTTTTAGGATATATAAAACTAAAATTGCTTGACATTATCAAAAACGTAAGGGCAGTACCGCAGCAGAGTGGAATTCGCACGTGCAAAATTCTTCTTCTTAATTGGGTTCGGAGACAAATTTGGCAGAATAAGTAACTATTTGTTCAGTCACTTTGGAGACGTATTTTACATGAATCGAGAATGTAATAAATGGAGAAAAAACAAGAAATCAAAACAAGTTGCAACTAGATTAAAATTCTATAAGTTAGACATACTTCTCTGACATTTTATTCAGTGAACATCCCATCATCATTATCCTCGTAAAGCCGAGTTGTAACCTACTTTTTGACAGTCATTAAGACATCAAATTGAGTGAACTACAACGTCCTAATAAGTGTCCCTAACAAGGAGTAATCAGCCCGAGAACACTCGTAAATACATATTTACTCGGCAATATGGACTATGTTTAGCTGTGACCAGATGGAGTCACGACTCTTACATAATTTGTTTGTCGGTAGTTGCTAAGCATTCAAATGACCTGAATATTCTTTGAAATAATTCGGATTGTGTTCGGTTTGGCTGGGATTTATTACGTAGCGTAAGTTGTAGTTAAAGAAACGTTGCGAGTTGCTCTTTGAAACGTGTGATTTAACTCAGTGCGGTAGTAGATTAAGCATGCACTATTTGGTTTGATGTTTCAAAAAGAAGATCCACTTCAGGTTGTAGAGTTACAGACACATCTAATTTATAAATAGTCTCGTGTTTCATATTGCTTATAACCTAACTCCTCCGACCAGGGTTTATAATCTCTTTGCGTATATTCGATAGGTCTGAAAATAAGTCGTAACTATTTTTATACTTAAGTTATAACTGATAAAGGCGACCCCAAAAAATTATATGGAAAAACGAGAGTCTTCGTAAATAAATTACTCTTTAAAACCCCTCTCAGCACACATATTTCAGCACTAAAGTAAATATTAAAATGGAAAGTGAGGATGTAATTCAATAAGTAATCCTGTTCAACGTTCCCCTCGCGGCTCCGCTACCGGTCGGGTACACCTGCGGCCTCGAGTTCAGCTTGTAGTTATGTATTTATGTAAAGGGATATAGGAATTTGTACCTACATACATTTTTTACTTACCAGACAAAATACGTTAGGAAACCAGGCTATCATAAACTACCACTATTAAAGTTAACTTTGGTATAAAAGAACTTGGTTCAATAGCAAAATTGAACAAAGTATAAGTATGCTATTTTCTAAACATGTCTACAATTTGAGATCACCAAAACGCATAGGCAAGAGTGGTGATTATGTCTTTTCATCCTCACTGTGTAACATCATCATGTCAGTGGTAGTGTTGTGTGTAATAAAAGAACAAGAAAGAGGGTAGACAGATTTGTCTGCTCTTAAACATTTATCAAATCTACCCGCAGTACAGTCCAACAGTTCATCCGTGATCATGGCGCTTGAAACAGCATCGAAATATCGGAAACTCGAAATAAATAATATACATGGTAAATATCCCGTTAATCATAATAATTTGATATCAGCGACGTTTTGCCTTCATATTTCAATCTGAGAGCCGATACTTTACTAGGCATAAAAGAATTAGAATATATCGATACAAAACTGTCTGTAGCTTTAAGAAATCGATATCTGAACAACTGCAGGATCATAAAGTTCTAAATATTTAAGAACTACGGCAATACGAACTTAGTTAGGGGTCAGTTACTATAATGCGATGATGTAGTGAATGGTGATAATACGAGTAAGTAGAAGCAAAATATCTACTTGGATAAGTGGATATTGTATGTGTAGCTGAGTGGTAAATAACTGCAATCCGATTAAAACGTAGACGAATCCTTATAAGTTAGATATTTATACACCAAAAGCAAGTTTTATTATTACTACTGTAGGTATTTTTACTTACAACTCTTAAAGTAGTTTTGTTGTTTTCATAGAATAAATTAGGTACCTAGGTATCTAAATTTAGAGAATTAACTAGCGAAATCTGTTTTAAAAATAGCTGAACACACAGAGATAATGTTGCTTCCTATTGGTAAAAGATTTTTAAGATTCGTATCAGTAGTTTTAGAGATTACAGTTCACAAACATACTTTATCTCATCAAAATTAGTCACACTTATTATTATTAGGAAAATAACAAGTATTCCGAATAAGTAGATTTGGAATTCTCATTATTTTTCGAATAAAAATCTAAATTATAAGAGTTAATTATAATATAATACGAGATAACTAAATCCATTCATTTACTTATATCCATTTTTAGTTTTAAACAACCAATTAAATTATACTTAAACTTCTTTAATATGATAATTAACATTCTTACAAACGCGAAAATACCAGTCACCATGCTAAACTAAGTCACTGTTACGCAAAAATAAATACAACAAACACAGCCCAATAATTTGAGACAGTATACTTAGCTAATAGCTGACAATATAACCAATTAGATGCATTCTCCTCCTAGACGTTTAGCTGGGCAGGTTTATGAACTTTGATTAAAGATAAGGAAGTTTTACAGTGAAGCAATCTTGGCATTGTTACATACGGAGTGCCTTAGATTGTAGTACATTGTAATTTGTAATAGAAAGGATACTTGTACGAAATAGGCTATTTCGTGTAATGTATTGCCTGGTTAAGTTAGTATTCTCATTGTTTTTAAAGTTTTCTTGACTGGAAGCTTTTGATAGTATTTTCAAAATGTGTTGTTTAGCGTAATCCCAAATCGAAACCCAGCTGAGGTAAAAAAAATGAATTCTTATCTCATGAAAAATACATTAAAAATAAACTCATTCAAACTATTCCGGTTAAGTAAAATAAGATTTATTAATCGAATCCAATATAAACAATTTATGTTACTTAAGTAAAAGTTTGTGGTCAACAAAGGAAGTTTATAATAATAAATACATAATTAAAAAGCAAGAAAGTTGTTATCGCGAAAACTGAAGTCGGAAGCCACATAACAGTGGCAGGTTACGATCAGATATCACATTATTACGGTGATAAAAACCACATAATGATATGGATTTACGTAAAATTAGCGGTCAGTTGATTGCAAGTAATACGAGTAAACTAAGCATTTTAGATTATTAAGTACTAGCTGTACCCCGGTTTTACCTGCATAGTTCCCGATCCCGTGGGAATTTCGGGATAAAACATCTTATGTCCTTCCCCGGACCATAAGCTACCCCTGTACCAAATTTGAAGTCAATCGGCTCAGTAGTTTAGCCGTCAAAAGGTAACAGACAGACAGAGTTATTTTCGCATTTATAATATTAAGTAAGGATTAGTAAGGATTTATTACGTACTTTTCCCACGTTGTAAGGTCGGAACAACATGTTTTCTTCTTTGCAATCATTTCTATAATTCTTCTTTCACTCATTTCTGTTAGCTGATGTCAAAACTCTGCATTCACTCCTTTCAAACTCATTTCCTCTTTTACAACTTTATAACTTTTATAAGTTTGTTACAATAATACAAAAAATTGTAGCGAAGTTTACTAAATATCATCAATATTAATGTCAACAATATTTTCACGCCTATTTAAAATTATAAACGCAAATGTTTTTGATCACGCAAAAAATATGAGAATGATTAGGATAAAGCGTGATATAGTTGTTATTAGTTTTTTGGGACATAAAACGATCATACCAAAATTATATCATAATATTTTGTAATATGTATATTTTTCCTCACTTCTTTTTCGAACCTATATCCCATGTATATTTGGGGTCGGTTTTCAGTTTAACCAGATTTGGCGGAATGACAGTATTTTACGTGAAGCGACTGCCATCAGACCTTCACAACTCTGAGGGCTATACATTTTTTTGTTAAACCAAATGTTAGACTTTTGAGGTCTCTAACTACCCGTAACGATTTTCGACGATGTTAGTACGACAGCATATTTTTCGTCGCTGTTCTAATAATATTATCAGTTTAAGAAAGGCCTTTGCCTTGCATTGGTTAATGGTCTGTAAGTTCCAACTTTAACTACGAAAAGCCTGTATATTGGGCTAGGCTTTCCTTTATCCACACTTTTTATGCCAACATTTCCATCAGATTAGCAAACAGGGGAATAATACAAGGCACAGTAAGGTAATTAATCATTAGTTAGTATGTTATGTAAATAACAGAATTTCAAAATAAGTTACAAAGACATGGTAAATTATACCAGATTATACGCCATTTGTTATCCATATTATGACAAAACGATTTCACGGACAGTTTAGAGGCCACACGTAAGAACCTAATTTGGGTAATATAATAACACAAATAGTTTGTCTTATGTACAGTCTCGGAACGAAAAGGTTCGTCACTTTTCAAATTGATTCGTATAATGTGTCGCGAAAACATATTACCTTTTGAAACTATGGTACAGAATAGACTCGGGTTACGGAAAATAATGTTCTACTGCTCGATAATAAAGTTCAAAATTATTCAGATCAGTGTTGTTTGTCAGGATAAATATTTTGTCAGCAAGATTTTTGATTAACTAAAACCTTCTTGTTGGTTCAAACTGCCATTATTATTTTTGTTTAAACTATTGTCAATCGGTCAATGTCATCATTGCAAAATATCAAAGAGGTTTTTATATGCCGCGCGCACAAGACAGTGTTTAAAAAAGGATAGAAAAATCAAGCAAAAACTTATTCGATGGCAAACGTCATTCTATTTATTTAAGTGTTAGCATCACTGTTTCTTAGACTTGTATGTTGGTATAATTGTTTCTTGCAATACTAGTGCAAGTGAAAACCGACTCTAAGGTGACGAACCTTTTCATTCCGAGACTGTACTTATGTACTAGTCTAATATATAAAATTCTCGTGTCACAGTTTTCGTTGCCATACTTCTCCGAAACGGCTTGACCAATTCTCATGAAATTTTGTGAGCATATTCAGTAGGTCTGAGAATCGGCCAACATCTATTTTTCATCCCGAAATTCCCACGGGGACGGGAACGGGAACTACGCGTGTGAAACCGTGGGGCGCAGCTAGTTTTATATATTTACGTTAGTTGGTCGGTTTATGTATTTGTAAATTAATTAAACGAGTAATAAAGTCTCGAAGGTCACACTGCTCGTCAAATTGAGATATAAAACCGTTTGTTTTTATAAACATCGCAATTTATTGAATGTCCTTCATGAAAGTTAACGAGAAAAACGTTTCCATTACTTTGAGTGACATTTAATTAAACATATCGTGTTAAAAAATAACAACCAACTTAGTAATTAATTGAATGGATATTCGTAATTCCTGTTATCGATTGAAACAATAAATCAATTACTTTATCATAATGGCAACTGATCCCTAACCCGTAGGTTCAAAACATGTATTATCAGGGTATCAGAAAATACTTTGTATATATCTGTACCTACTTACATTAAAATCGAGGAACACTTTTGTGGAATACACAAATATCCTCGCATGGGAATCACAACCGCAATTGGAAGTTCAACATTATGCAACCTATGATAGTTAGTTTGTCAAAATTAATAAACAAGATAACCATTACCCTCAGTCACCAGTATTTGATACAGTGTTTATACACTTACTTAGATATGCTTGAAAATAAATAGAAAATCTAGAAGAATTTGTCTTGCCATTTAACCCACAAAACACATTTTTCACTCCAACTTCAACAAAGAACGTTTAAAGAAGAAACAAGATAGAATCTAAGTTGAAACCACTTCCAACCTATAAAGTTGGCGAGATTTATATTTTTAACCGTCTAGACTGAAATCCAGACCAAACGGGGTGGCTGACAGGTTGGACTTATTGCTTTTATCTATACTAATATTATAAAGAGGAAAGATTTGTTTGTTTGTTTGTTTGTATGTAACGAATAGGCTCCGAAACTACTGAACCGATTTCAATAATTTTTTCACCATTAGAAAGCTACATTCACCCTGAATAACATAGGCTATATTTTATCCCCGTATTCCCACGGGAACGGGAACTACGCGCGTGAAACCGCGGGGCGCTGCTAGTTGGATATATTTTAAGATGTAGGTAAGTCGGGAAACGGTGTGATATTAATAACTATTTTGTGCTTCGGTTTAGGTGTCTGTCTGGACTGGACTAAATGGCACAATATAGGCTTAGATTTTCGGTCGTGTAATCGTAGTAGCAAAGGTTATCTGGAAGAGGATGATATCTGTGATAAAACTATTTTAGCTGGTTTGTCGAAAACAGCTTAATTAAAGAAGGATTAGAAATATCTAAGTTATAACGGATAGAAAATAAAATCCTACTATTAGTTTTCCTAAAAGTAGATGATATATGTAGAAAATAAATGGTGCAAGTTTGACGAATACTCAGTTATTGAAAGATATCTCTCAGTAAAGCATTTGATTCTCATACAAATCTGTTGCTATGCTACCCTTACTTAAGAACATTATACGGAACAAGTCGAGGTATTTGCCGTGAGGGTGAAACGCAAGGGGAGATCACAAAGGAATAAGATATTTTGATTTGCAAGCGAAGTATGAGTTTTAAGATTTTATTATTACATTTTCGGATCGATATTTGGAAGGTCAGGAAATGAAGCGGGGTTCTTTTATTAACTTTATCTTTTGAGAAAATTGGAAGATAGGTATTTTACTCAAGAATTTGAAACGTCCAACATTCAATTGTAAAGCAAAAGTTAAGTAGAATGTGTTTAAAGTTCTTTTTAAGGAATAATACAATGGAATATCCATGACCTTTACGACTAGACCTGCAGAAATTCAAACAATGCGATCGAGGCAGTTTGCCATTTCAATCTTCATAGCAAAAGGTAGGAACAAAACAAACTTTTACCTTTAGAAACCAGTTCATTGGAGCAGGAAAGACGACACCTCGCTGGTTCGGTGACTGGACGGGTTTGCGACTGGTCCAGACAGACACAGGCTATATATGGCACTACCCTCGCGACAGTTGTGCGAACTTGTATACTGGAGTTACTGGGGTATATGGGTGGGTTTTGCGTAGGTTGGAGATGAAAAGAAAAGAATAGAATAAAAAAATACGAGGTGTTAAAAATATTTGGTTGATGTTAACCTGACGAATAGATAGGTATATAATTTTAGTAAGGATCCTCGAATTATGCGTGTCTCGAATTTGAGAGTTACACACAGATGTCTTAGTCAATAAGTTACTTACTTAGGTAGGTTAGGTATATCAACGTGGTTCAAATCGATGGGCATAGTTAGTGTATTTTGTGACAAAAGTTCTAGGCACTGTTTGTAAATGCTAACTTCAAACCAAAGTTCGATCTCTGAGACCAATCCAGTCTAGTCGGTATTGCAACATTACGGGCGTTAATGCGTATCTAGGTATCATTTTCCTAGGAAGACAGGTAAAGCCAGACGTCCCACCTATGTTAGTCTCCTTTTTTAATTTATGAGTAAATAATGGAAATAGAGGCAGGTGAGAGGATTAATCCCTACAGGCTACCTAGTTTCCGAAGTTTAGTTAGAGCCTACGCTCGGTTGTTTTTTGCACTATCCGTCTTCGAAATACAGTAGACAAGACCTCGTGGGTTCATTGAAAACACAGCTGACGAGTGTCTGCGGCCTATACATTATGTGACTACCTTTTTTTCATTTTGTTACGAAATATTAACAAGTCCCTCGTTATTGATTTCGAGTATTGGTTTGATCGAAATTGTTTTCACAATAAATAATCTCATGAATTAATATAATACTGGCGAATCCTTGGAACAGTATCTAAGTATTTATGACGAAACTACTTACATGCTCTATTTATCCCGTGTCTTGTAAAAGCTTCGAATTACTTATACTTATTTCGCAAAAAAATAATCGCGTTAACTCAATACAGGCTATTAGGCCTAATAATTATATAGGTACAAATGAATATACGCACTTAAAAATAATATTAAAAAATTGCGTGTTCAAATATCGCATCAAATTAATTGAATAAACATCTTCACCCCATCCGATAAAAAGGTCAATTTTATTTATACCACCCCACCTACGCAAATAATATTTTTAGATAATCCTCCAATTGCGTAAAAGGTCAATTATAAATAAATGTACTCACCTTCAGCGACATGATGAATTTAAATCGATTTTCAGGACACCACGTGAAGACAAACACACATTATTTCATGAAAATTTTGTAAAAACATCAATATTTTGAGAACACTAATAACGTCTTAAATCGCGGTCTGATAACTGATCAATAACAGTAAAATTATTAATTGATAAAATGTTAATATTGTTTAATAAATGAAACACACGAGGCACGATATAAATAATTATTTTCGTGCAAAAATTAAAAACAAACGCACGTCTAACTGTTGCGACGTACGTTTTCTTCTGATTTATTTCTTCTTCGCTTCGCTCGCTACGCTAGCGCTCGCTATTGGCTAGCGTTGACAGTAAGTAAACAAACGTCACTCAAACGACATTGACAGTTGCAACAGTAACAAAACAACACAATAATTTACGTTCCTTTTTTAATTTTTTTATGGTATTGTTGTGTAAAATAAATACAAAGTGCACTAAATTATTTTTATTCTTTAAGTACTTAATTGAATACAAAATTGTTATCTCAATAAAATATTTAGCTGTTCTTCATTAAATGAGTCTTAGCAGCTTCCATTGCCGACTTTGCGTTGTACAAGTCTGAATGTATGTTAATTAAGTGTATTCGTAGATCTGAAGCCATATTAGTTTTGTAATCGCAGTGCTTACAGAGATATAGGAATACGTCTTTATGTCGACCAGTCCTGAGAACATGTTTTCGTAGATTTTCCTGGAAATAAAATCTTGCTTTATAACTTCGATTGCGAATAGCGCCATCTAGCGTTAATTTTTTAACTTAAATATAGAAGGTTTGCAATTAATTTTGTATTTATGTTGTGAAACCGTAGGAATTATATTTTATACTAGAAGAATTTTTAAGAAATGAATTTATAATTATCTTCTTTCTTAAACATAAATTTAATTAATATAGGTACTTACTAATCCAGCACAAGAAAAGTCACAATGTGGACAAAAATATGGTTTCTCTCCTTTATGGCAAACCAAATGCCGTTTCAAATTACTTGACTGATTACATTTGAAGGAACAATAAGGACATTTGTGTCTTTGGGCTTCGAAAATGCCATGTTTTCTTTTATGTCTGAAACATTAAAAAACACATTTTTTAAAACTTCTTGCGAAACTGACGTAAAGCGACATCTAGCGCTTTTGCATCAAACTAATTTGTTCATACGATATATAGTAGTGTCATATAATTTAGTTACAGATAAATGCGCTAGATGGCGCGAGTAGCAAAAAGTTATTTTTCTACTTTGTGTTTAGTAGAGTTAAATATAAAGACTTGACTAATTTATTATAATACTATTTCTATGTTTTTAATTAAAGTTACCTAGCAAGTTGAACGGCTGTTGCAGCGATGAAGGAGCATTCCTCTACGTCACATTGTCGATCGTCGTCTGATGTGAGACTCTTACAAGAATGGCGGGACAGTAGAGTTCTGAAATGGAAAATAAATATTTCTGCACTACTAGTTCGTACTAATTAAGTTATGTTTTATGTTGTTTACGGTGTCTTAATTATAGTAGGTAAGTATGTAATTCTAATTATGTATTGTATTTCGTATCCTATTGTATGCCTTAGCGTAGGCCTAGGTTGATTCTCTACTTTTTTAAAGTAAGTTTACTACATATTGTACCCTGATAAAACAAATATTTTTCATATCAATAATGTACTTAAATAAAATAAAGTTCACAGTAAAGTACGACAAACACGTCATCACAATTAAAGACGGTAACATCCACAATAATTAGAGACAAACTCTACAATGGCGACCACAAGGCGAACTCATGAACCGACAACACACATCGACTCACACCGATTACATTATAATGCAGTCGCTTTAACGCATTTGAATTGCACAAGTTTGATCATCAGCGGCCCCGGCGGCTCTAGAATGCTTTAGAAACGTCTAGAATGGTCCAGAATGTTCTATAAATGTTCAACAATCACAATTGTCTCGATGAAACTTGCAGTAATAGAAGCGTTTGAGTGTTGATTCATGCGGTCTGAGGACACGAGTTCGCTTCAAATGCGAAATGTTTGTAATTCTATCGGTAATAAAGGGAGGGATACAGTTTGTATGCAAATTATAGTTGAGCGTTAACTTACAGTTTTGTTTTCAGGGTGTTCTGTGTTTTGTTTTGGTGAGATGGATTTTAAGTTAACTTTATTAATCCTTGTTTAGAAATGAAATTGTCAAGTATTGAATGGCGAAATATTTCTTAAGTTACGTACTTTTAATTAATGACCAGGCATATTTTATAGACCGAGCTAATACCGCACTCTTTGTGACATCAATATCTCCAGATTTTGCTACAAATTGCTGTCACCACGCAAATGCTAATTGAAACAAACGCGAAATGTTCATTCAAACGAAAACATGTAATGCATCAACCACATTACACACGTGCTAACAATAAAATCCAAACGTCAACTATCCCTTTCTAACAAATATTTTGATCCAGTTTAAAATAACTCGTATCCGGCGTGAATTTATTGGTGTGAGGTATAAAAATGTCAACGTTGGCAACACCAGCGGAATACTTGCGCCGGCGCATAATCAAAGCAGTCGTGTCAAATTATGAATGTTTCCCGATATTTGTGAAGGAGTTGTGTGACAGCTGACATGAGGCGCATCCGCTGCACCGAGTGACGTCGCTGTTACAGTGTACTCTATTTCTGTTAGCGTTTGTTCTACAACACTTGTCAAGTGATGGCTTTAGTGGGGCTTGTTGAAGGAAATGTTACTGGGATTAGTCATGCTCATGATTTAATTCAATGTACATGCAGGATGCAATATGCCAACTAATAATAATGATTGCATGAGTGAGCTTTTTGTTAGGTAGGTATATGTCTATTTGTATGTGTGTGTGTACGAGTAAGTTAGTCAAAATCGTCATTTATAATAAAGTTTCTTGTGTTTTTCTTAAAAATATTGTACTTAATTATAATGTTAAGGTTACTTACTTGCTCGTAAACCTCTTCATACAATTATCACAGCTCCACTCATCCATCTCACTCGACAAATTCGGTAGTTTCTTCACGCTATCTCCATGTTCTGTCCTCATATGATTAGACAGGCTCGTCTGTCTAGTAAAGTTGGCTCTACAGACATGACATACGAAGGGCCTTTCAAAAGTATGCTGTCTTAAATGCTCTCTCAAAGAGCTTTTCTTATACATCTTCTGGCATATAGGACAAGGGTACTGGAGGATGATTTTCTTCCTATCACCCATTTCGATGATAAGTTTGTTTGGTGGTTTATGAAGGACCTCGTGGAAGTAGCATTCGGCTTGAGAGTCGGTCGCGAAGAGGCACTGGCTGCAGCTCCAGAAGACGGAGCCGTTTATGCGACTTGACCCTTGGAATTTGCACGCGTTTGACTTGATATGGCTTGAAACTTCTTGGGAGAGAACGAATTCCATACCACAGTTGGGGCAACTGGAAATAAAATAACAAGTCAAACATCACTATTTTTTTAAATTATAAATTGAATTGAATTGATAAATGGGGATCCAACACATACTTTAATCGGACCAGTAAGTAGTTATTGAGATTAGTGCACTCAAGCAAACCAATTCTTTGCTTTAATATTAGTATAGACTTATAGAATAAGTAATGTTAACTTACGTCTTCTTAATATCCGGATGTCGCGACCGAATGTGCTCTTTCAAAACTAAAACATTCTTCAACATAATGTTCCCTGGACAATACGGGCACTTCTTCCGTAAGTCCTTAGTAATCACCCCCTTTTCATTTAGCATTTCAATTCTATTAATCTTGTGTTCTGATGTCTGTCTGTGATGTTTAGCTTCCTCTGAAGATTGGAAGGTTTTAGAACAAACTAAACAAATGTGCGACTTTTGTTTGTGTTTAGACTTAAGGTGAGCAGCTAAGGTAAGTGACGTTTTAAATTTAGCTTTGCAATGCTGACAGTTGTGAAGTTCTTGATAATTATCAGTCGCTGTATACCCTGTTACGTGTCCAGTCTTATCACAATGCTTCTTCATTTCTATATTGTATCGAAAAACTTCATTACATGTTTCACATTTGATCACAGTCTTTTTTCTAATTATAATTGGCATCGATCTGTTTATTACAGCTACAACTTCATTATGTTCTGTACTCGACAAGTGTGCAATCATATCTTCGGTAGATTCGCATTCATATTTACAAAAAGTGCACCAATAAACGCCTTCAATGGCTGCCATGATATTTTTATGTTCATCAGATTGCCAATGCTGCATAAAGTTTGGGATCCAGTTGGTGTAATACTTGCACGGACTACACTGAAATGGTGATTGATGAACAATCGCATCTATATTGTCAAGAATCAGTTGTTGGTACACAGAGGTGGCCACTCCAGCAGCTTTCCTAAAGTGGTAGTGAGATATCAAATGCTTCCCCATCAAATGCTCTCTCACACGCGATTTGCATCCACCACAATGTATAAAATTAGACTTCCTTTTCCTTTTCTTGACTTGAATCTTTATATTTATTTTCGTATCTTTTTTCGGACGTTTCTTTCTCTCAACTTGTGAATAAATATCTCCATCTACAAATTTTGATGGTCTCGTCACTCGTTTTTCTGATACTTTCATTGGTTCTAAATGTCCAGAGAATTCAAGTTCATGTTCAGGTAGTACCTTTTTCAAGTGCAGACTTGATCTTAGGTGTTTGTCATAAATTGCTCGGGAGCCGAGTCTTCTGTTGCACGGCCCACACCAGTATTGCACAAACCCTTTTGTTTGTATAGTTGTTTGCATGATTTGAGTTTTCTCATTGGCCCCTGGCACCCATTTACCTTTAGTATGTCCTGGAGGAGGAGCATCGTAGTCATCGTCTCGATCAACCTCGGGCAGTAAAGATTTCCAAGACGGTGCATGTTCCTGTTCTTGGTCATCCCAGTCGTGTTCGGGGGATGCTGGACGCCATTTACCTCCAGTGTAATTCGGTGGAGGTTTCCACTTTTCAGCATTACCTTGATCTTCTTCATCGTCCTCCTCAGAAACTTCTGACTCATCACTCTCTTCAACTGCTTTGTAATCATTGTATTCTATTGCATAAGAATTACTAGTCTCCTTTTTAACATTCCCACTTATACTGGCAACAGCGTTGATGAGCTTAGTTTGGTTATCTTCACTGCCACTAATTCTTAAAGTATGACCCCCGATCCAATCTTCTCCTCTTAGATTGGTTTCTAAAGGGCTCATCCGAGGTTCCCTTGAAGTTGACGGGACTGCTAGTGTAGATTTTCTTTCTATGCTCGATTTGGATATCGGTATTGGTGGTGTTAGCCTAGCCAGAGAAGTCTTCTTGACGCTGCTCTGGAGTTCTAGAGATTGGAAGAATACGTCTGCTCCTAAACTGTAAGTCGGGTCAAGTGAGTCGATGGTAGATAGGTCTGGTTTAGGGTCAGACTTGTTTTTCCCACATCTCTCTTTCCGATGTTTGACGTAGTTGTCGAGACCGACCAGTGTCGCGTTGCATTTGATACAGAGGTGAGTGTCATCATCGTCGTCTTCTCGCGGAGACAGCATCTAATCATGTAAAGACAAGAAAAATTAAGTTGGATTATTTCATCTCTTCTGTCAATCTATCCATGTGCTTATAAATATTTATGTCATAAATTACTATAACGACTTCATGAGATTAATTTGCATACAAATTCATCATTTATATTAAAACTTATTAAAAAACCTACTCCAATTACCAACACCCATAATTTAGTTTCATCAAGCTGTAACTAGGCCGAGCGACTGAAGGTGAGGATTCCTGATGATGGATGGCCGGAGACAGGGTGGTGGTGACATCGTGAGGCGGCGTCGGTGGTGACTTATTAGTCGCACGATTATACTCGAGACGTCGCCGTTCGCCCGCCGATAAAATATGCGAATTATTTGTAAATAGTTCCCCGTGATCGATACTCGATGCATTTAATTTGCAGTCCGGAAGCCGCATCAACCTAATTTTAATAGATGGAAAAAGGGATTTGTTGCGCAAGGTAAGGTAAGTATTAGGTTTTGGTAGAGCATACCTATGCTAATAGAAATAAAAAATAATGCATTGGAAATAGTTTCATTAAGTCAGACCCTTTATTTGATTGACTATCAAAACTACAAGCCCAGTTTAAAAATAGTCTCCACCATCGATTTAAATAAAGCTCTACCAATCTACACGGTTTAATATACAAAATGGCCAGTCAATAAGCTATGAATAATGGAGATTCATCATTAAAGAGTTTTTGATAGGTGTCGCGACACCGCCCCGCTCGGCGCGACACCGCGCGACACCGTGTCGGCTCTCGAGGTGTGAATCAAACGATCATTAATAATTCCTGTGTCACCTGTCGGATCACAAGTACTGCCGCTACTAAGGGATTACGAAAGATTCGATTCTAGGTCACTTTGATTTGCTTGAGACCGTGTTAATTTACGAGTATAAATGTTGTAAGTTAAATTGTATGCCTTAGGATTGTTTTATGCTTATGGTGATTAATTTATTATTGGTTTGATGATATGTAAATAATGATATGATTATGGAAAAAAGGCTGGACAAAAAAAATATTGACGGAACCTTTTTCGATGTTAAAGGAGCAACTATTGTTAACTTAACTCTCTTCAAGAGAGATTGCGGGTTACTGCTATAATTCCTCGGGATTGAGACTGACGCGGGTAAAATAGTGGAAAAAAAATCACTATCATACATAATATTTGGGATTAAGTTTACAATCGTAGACCCATAGTATCACAAGTTGTGTCACTCGTCAGTCGTCCCCGCGCGGGGTGTCACCATTGTGGCTGACAAACACCTGACAAATGACATCTGACAAATGGCCGCCTGTCACCGGTGTGTCGTTAACGTCATTATTGTCATTACACCTCGGGCTGCTACCGGGGTCTAAAAGATTTTAATTTTCATAAAACTGTTTTGTAATAGAGCCGATTATGGGTATTGGTATTTTTTCATTAATAAAAGGAGTGAAATAGGTGACAACACATGACAAGGGAACAGATATTTTGTATTTAAAAAAAAATATATTTATTGCTACCACGTTAATAATAAACGCTACGACTTCAATAGCTACGACTTATATGTGACGTTTCGTAGCATTTTTTAAGGGTATAATAGTCTGGTTACAACCCCTAGTCAGACTTTAAACCAAACATGTATGAGTAACGTTGTAAGCGGGAAACGAATAGTAAATTAGTCATATCAATGCATCGACCAAATCATACAATACGTAATAACTCTTTTGGTACATAACTTTAGTAACTTGATTTTACAGACAAATACTTAACTTCAATTATTTAGAAATTAATTCAAGAAAGCTTATTTACTGGTATATAAATGTTCTCTTTTTGTCTCTCTCTATTTGTTTATCTAATGCAGTTTCAAATACATATAATAACATATAATTATAGTATGTATGTATATATTCAAAGGTTGGTTGTTGGACGTCCGTCAGTCACGAGCCCGCGGAGGCGTGGACTCATTGGAGGGTTTGTACCGTTGGCGCTTGGAAAACTTACTAAACGTTAATAATATTTAGCAATCGATGTCGGTTTGTTATATTTGGACATGTCTTTAAAATTTTTGGGCCCACCACTAAAACCCTATTAAAATGATGTTCGTTCCTGTAAAAATATTGTAAAATTTAAAAGAACCTAGGGACTTTTGTAGCACCCGCCCTCAACAAATATTTAAAATACCGTAACGTAGTTAACATTTCTGATGGAATATCGGCTTAGGTGGCTACTCAGCCACTAAAAACTCACCTAGTGGTGAGTAGCCACCTTGTGATTTTTCCTAGTGGTCATCTCAGCCAGTACTTTAGCCGATTGAGGGTGAGCCGACTACTCCAAATTTTGGACGTCGTCCTCTCACCCACTTTACTAAACTTAACCTGAGATCGTACTAAGACTGACAAATGTAACATTGTTTAGATATATCGCGCGATTTTGGGACAAAAGTACCAGGCAAACATGGGTTATTAGGAGATCCTTTGCTATAATTTTACCATAGGAAGGTGTTATTTTCATACTGTATCCAAAATACATAACAAGGTAAACTCGGAACCTTCTTGGTGTACTTATAAAATATATACTCCAAGTTATTATTCAGACCTCTTTACATTTCTGCAGGCCTGGTAGTTTACAAAGATAACAAATATTTTAATGAAAAGATTATATAAACAAATTCTTATTTCATATTTAAAATAATACAAAATCATCAAATTGGTTTACCGCCTAGGGGACCATTAGTACTTCAAATGAAATTTTACGTCCATGAACAAAATTGTTTGTTAAACTCCTAATAACCCATGTTTGCCTGGTACTTTTGTCCAAAAATCGCGCGATATATCTAAACAATGTAACATTTGTCAGTCTTAGTACGATCTCAGGTTAAGTTTAGTAAAGTGGGTGAGAGGACGACGTCCAAAATTTGGAGTAGTCGGCTCACCCTCAATCGGCTAAAGTACTGGCTGAGATGACCACTAAGAAAAATCACAAGGTGGCTACTCACCACTAGGTGAGTTTTTAGTGGCTGAGTAGCCACCTAAGCCGGAATATCTGCCTTTATTATTTCAATTAGATATCGATGTCTACTCCGTGTTGCTAAAGTTTCTCACCATTCCAAATTATTATATCTCTTAATTTCATTTCTCCCAAGCACTACGCGTAACAGTCCCGCGACGTCGTCAAAGGCTGTCGTCCGAATAACGACGTCGCCATCGATCGAGCGACACCCGTCGCCCCCGCGCCCCCACTCCAGCCCCCGCGGCACCCCCACACACCCCCGCGCTGTCACCTCGCCCGTGAGAACTCTATTCTATGTGTGATGACCACTGATTAGTGGGTTAATTAGATAATTAATGTATATACTCGTATGTATAGGAATTTAGACAATTGTTAATTTTGTACGGCGTTTGGACAAGTTTGCAGGTAGGCCTAAGTCGTGCTGATTTATTTCGTAGGAATAGGCATTTATATACAGTAAAACATCCTATGTAAATCTGAAGTACTTAGCTTAGTAAATACTTGTTGCAATACATAAAGCGTTTCACTTTTAGTTTCTATTTTTATGCAGATAGCAGATATTGAGCATAGATGACACGAACATTTCCCTTTGTCCCTGTTTGGAGACAATCGGGAACAGATGGGATTAAATAAAACCCTACATATTAAAAAAAAACTTTTTGTTTCGGAAAACTTACTTCACACACAACAAAACATAAATTAAAACAACAATAAAATACTTTTTAATTATCCCTAAACAATATTCCATTCCGTCCGTTCGTCTGTACATCACTGACCACCGTCACTTAAAGGTGTGTAGGATATCTCGCGATCGTACTAAATCACAAGGGCCCGCCTCCTCTTAATGGGAATTATAATTGATTCCATACCCATTGCGTTACCTAGAGTTCAACGATAGCATAGCGAGACGGATTCATTACGTATCTACTTATTATTTAAAGATTGTGGCTAAATATAGTTGGGCTACTACAACTTATAATAAGTAATTAATATCTTTTTACGGGATATTTACACGTACATATAAGTCGAATCCCTCGACTAGTTTCAGCCATATTCGGTGGCCTTCATCACTAGTCGAGGGATTCGACTTATATGTACGTGTAAATATCCCGTAAAAAGATATTAATTATAAACAATGACGTATAAAATTATAATAAGTATTTCATATTTTTAAAAGATCTATGTAAAGAAAATCATTTCGATGTATATTCGCGAATGAATTCAGAAGTGTTGCACATATTTATTTAATTTATAACTTGTTGTGTTCATATGCGTTAAGAAAAGTTTCATTTACTTTATGTTGTGATTACAGTTTGCTATGGATTCTGCTATCTGCAACTCAAGCATCATAAGTGCGTTGTCGGCTTTTGAGTTTTGGCAAATGTGTGAAAACTAGACATGTGTAAAATCTCCTTAAGTATCAGCCTATGAGGTCCCATTGCAAGGCAAAAGCCTGTTTCTCATATCTATGAGAAATTCAGATATTAGCACAGTGAAGAGGATAAGCCAATGTAGCCGGTATCCTAAATTAATTACCAGTAACTAATAATTGTATTGACACCTAATAGATATCACACCATTTTATCATAGTTTTTTAGCTTATCACGTGTTAGACTAACTAGATAACTGACAGTTATTAATAAGCACTGGAAAGGTCAAGTTATATGCTTAATCAATTAAAATCTAGTCGGTCTAGGTCATCAATCTTCTGTCCATTCGTTCCGAACAATGTATGCGTCCTTTGGGACAGTAAAGTCGACTAAGTTTGACGAAAACACATTTAGAATGTCTCAAGTTAAAACAACATATTATGCTGCGTTCGTATAAGGTCAGACGTGTGATTGAATTAGCTTTTAAAAATGGAATAGTAAGTGCATTTAAGGTCACCGCAGAAAAACATTTATAATTGACGAGATAAATGATTAATGTACCTAAACAGTCTAAAATTCTTTATTTAAGTTTTTGGATTTGAGTAACAATTTAAATATTAACGGCTTAACTTTGCGTTGCGCTACCAACAGATGTCACTACTAGTATGCTTGGAACTTATTTTCATCTGTAGAAACAGTCATAAGCTTCTCTAGAAATAAGTTATTAAAATAATAGTTGCGGCTCCACCTGAATGAGATATGGCTCGGGGCACTGCAAGCACTCAATCGCATACACCACGTAGAGTTTTGCACTCAACTAAATCCATCCAATATCTCATTTCCAAGTTAGCAATCTCGCAACAGTCTAGCAAAACGATGCCATACATCAGTGCAGTACATATTTCCTATATATGACATACACAATAGGTTCAGAGGTGGCTATCCGTCATTGGCGTGGCTTACAACGGTCATTAGTCTACGTCACGACGGTGGTTTGTCTGCGCTGAGCCTGCGCATGGACTCATTACCTCGACCAATCAGCGGCGTGCGCGCGCGCTCCCCGCCGCGTGCTTTATAACGCAACGCGCACCGAATATATCACACGTCAACTCAGAAAAGGGTTTTTTACAAACCTATCTCGTATTCGTCATCGTTACTCGCCTCCTCAGATAAATAATAATGAAACTACATTATTTATCGAGCCCCCGTCTCAGTAGAGTCCGTTTTTTACGGATTTGTGGATGTGCGTTTGTCCGTCAATCGATGTGGTTCTTATGTCTTGTGGTCTAAGGATGAGTTTAATTGAGGCTTTTTTTCTGAGTACCCGCAAAGAAGGTATTGTAATATAATTCATGTGGTAGTAATAAAGATGTGTCGGATGATACATATGTAATAAATATCATGTCCTGACGTTACATGTGTGTTTATTTATGAAGATAATCAGCCTCTTGAGGTACTTGTAGTATTGAACTTGAATCAACTTCCATTCGTGGCGAGTCCCTTTGATTTTATTGTTGTCATTCCTTATCATATCGTTTAATAACATTGTTTTCGATTAATCGTTTTAAATGTTGTAGTTAATTTTCATATTAATTTA
Organism: Timandra comae; assembly: GCA_958496195.1. Classification (NCBI taxonomy): domain Eukaryota; kingdom Metazoa; phylum Arthropoda; class Insecta; order Lepidoptera; family Geometridae; genus Timandra; species Timandra comae. Next base: position 478,276 of record OY292358.1, read on the forward strand.
CAAGGAAATACTCAACTATTAAACTGATATTTTAATTTAAAAACATACAATGTGTATATTGGATATTAAATACAATATTTGTCAATGAGTAGGTAGAGGTATTATGTCCTAGAATCAACTATTTGGAGACTAATATGACATATGAACTGAGCTTGAACGTGATCGATATCTCAATCACCTTTAGAATAAGAATAGGCTAGATCCGGTTTGCAAATCGAATTATTACTTAGGTACTCTACATCGTATCCCTTGACGTCACTCGACCACATTACTCGTACATCATAGAATAAGGATCACGACCAAGATTCTGTCTGGTCTCTGTCGTACATCGACTAAGAATTGGAGTGATCCTATCGGTTATATCATAAGTTTTGAGTTCGATTTCCGCTTAAGGTAAAATTTTTAACTCGGAAACAACGGTCAACAAAACCTTTTCTTTTCATAGTTTAGAACTAAGCAGATGGCGATATTTATCTTAGACCATTCTTACTGATGGAGTGGTGACAGTCAGGAAACATCACAACGATCTGTGTCACAACCACAGATCAGGGAGTCACTTTAGAACGTTTACTTATCTTTTCTGTATGGCCACAACAGTGGGAAAACATATATAGGTACCTAATACTCGTGAAACTTAGTAAATCCAGTGACTTGAAGTGCAATCAAGCCCGAGGCGTTTAGTGTATCAATAGGTATATTATTATAAACATTACAGGTTCGTGTTGATCCGTTGGTGGTCAGAGCGGGAATCCAAAGTAAATAATCAAACAATGTGTATTGTTATTGACTTGTTGCCGTTAGCAATGGAGACTGAGCCACGCCAGTAATAGTGATGGGACATACCGAGTCTTGGTTAAGAAAGTCAAGACTTGAAGGAATATTACTTAGTTATTTTCTTACTTTAAGAAATTAGAGCAGAAGCTTGCTGAAGCTGAAGCTGAAGCTGCTTCTAAAGCAAAAAAAGTAGCAATATTTTCGAGTCCTACAATAATTAATGATTATTTATATACTTACAAAAAGTTTTGATTAAAAATATTTTTGGAAAATAATTGCAAATAACATCTATTCAAAGTTGCTCGTTGATGTCTTTTTTATGAGTTTATGGGTCTTAAATTTTATTAGTTTATTTGTAAATAATTCGGAATATACAGTTTACTGTGTAAATGATTTATCCTTATTTACCTATATCATAACGGTTGTGCCCCGTGGTGCACCTCCTCTTCTTCACCCCTTATCTTTCTCACCCCTCTCCTTGAATAAAAAACAGTAACATCATTTTATATAAGTATACCGAAGGCCAACCGGCGGATAGCGACTTCATTATCAGACTATGTTATATTGCTTTCTGGTCACTAAATGACAATAATCTATGCAATAGTCTTACTAACATTGTCATAAAAAAAACCCATTTTATATTCTACAAAATGGCAAAGACATCTATTATACAAATTTTATATAACAGTTAAAAGACTAATAAAAAAAGTGTGATTTAAAAAAATCTTTAATTTCTTAAAGTTATTGTGTCCCTTCCCTATCGCCCGCTAGGGTTGTCCGCACAGGGTATAAATCAATGTACAGTCTCGGAATGAAAAGGTTCGTCAATTTTCAAATTGATTCGTTTAATGTGTCGCGAACACATATTACCTTTTGAAACTATGTTACATAAAGTTAATAAAGTTCAAAATTATTCATAACAGTGTTGTTTGACAGGATAAATATCTTGTCAACAAGATTTTTGATAAACTAAAACCTTCTTGTTGGTTCAACCTGCCATTATTATTTCTGTTAAATTTATTGTCAATCGGTCAATGTCATCATTGCAAAATATCAAAGAGGTTTTTATATGTCGCGCGCACAAAGCAGTGTTTAAAAAAGGATAGAAAAATCAAGCAAAACCTTATTCGATAGCAAACTTCATTCGATTTATTTAAATGTTAGCATCACTGTTTCTTACACTTGTATGTTGGCATAATTGTTTCTTGCAATACTAGTGCAAGTGAAAACCAACTTTAAGGTGACGAACCTTTTCATTCCGTGACTGTACGTACAATAAACTCAACGAATTCAATTATTCATAAATCAATAATGACGTACCACTAATCGATGTGATACTTCTGCACTGTAATTATTACTTTACAAATATATGCTGCAGATTATTATTTATTTAGTAAAGACACAAACTGGAAATTAGTTTTTCTGGGAGAATATTTTGTTTTAATTTTGTAATTTATTATTTTTAAGTAGCCTTTTTTGTTTTTATTAAATATTTTAACAATATACAAATAATAATTTGCAAAAAAATAAAGATATCAGTGACAAAAAGTGTTCTAGCAGAGCGTGGTTTCGATCCACGGACCTCTGGGTTATGGGCCCAGCACGCTTCCACTGCGCCACTCTGCTTGTGGTGACGAGGTTGAAATTATTGAACGTACTTTTTGTCATGTTTTTTTGTGTACAACAAAAAAAATTGCTGTTGTATTAATTTTGTAGTGTTATTTTTTTATGATCGATGTTGTTATACATAATTATAAATGATGTTCTATAAAATGCGATATGTTGCAAAAAAACATAGATTTATAATTTTAATTTCTATTTAACGCCTATTATTATTGTTTTAATTTAATACTTTGGTTGTCATACATACATAGGTATCAAAATAATGAACTTATGAATTCTTAATCCCATAGTAGAGTCTTTAAGTAAGACCAATACATATCATTTTCTTTGAAAGTACTTCAATAATGGACAAGTAACTCACAACTACCTCACCCTAAAAAGAACTCCTTAAAAATTCAATCAACAACATTAAAAAAACAATCAACAGATACTTTTCCCGATGAAAAATATTATCGTCATAACATTTTTATAGGTATAATATTTCAAGAGTGCTCAATAAAACCCCGTCTGATATTGTTCTTAGGGCCCTGACGTGGTTATTAGCCGGGGAAAATTGAAAATTGACTGAACGACATGATTGGCATGGGAATATTAGCTCGATGCAATATTGCGACGCTTGTTTGCGTTTTTAAGAAAGAAAATAGGTACGGGTGACGCTAATCCATCACTTGCAACGCTTTGGAAAACCACGGGTAGATAAAGTTATTTAAAAATTGATGATTTGAGTTTTTTTTTGGTTAAAAAATGTGGATATTTTTTAGTTATTTTGATTGAATTTGATTAGGACACATACTTGGAAGAAGTTTAAGTTTCAAGTTAAATCTAATAGATGGCGCTAGTTAATGCATTTGACGGTTTACAAGAATATTTTTATTTAAGTTATGGTATGGATACTTAGTTATAATCAAAATGAATACTATTGATACAAAGTTTATCTACGAAACAGGCTTAAAAAACTTGTGTTTTATTGCGAAACATTGGCCACCTAATTGTTTGAATGCCAAAATTAATGTTTATTTATTCAAGTTATTCACATTTATTTGTAAAATTATTTATTTAGATTTTATTGTGATCAAATCATGTCACAGTAGCGCCCCTACCGGAGTGTCGCGGCAGTCACATCTGCTCGCACTCACCCCATTATTTACGTGTATATTATTGTCGTGTTATTTCCAATATTTTCGCCATCTCATTAGCGCGCGGTGTGCGGCAGAGCGCGCCGCTAATCCGCCGGGAGACGCGCCTTAATGGAGGTGATCATGTGTCCTCCACCGTTACCTATTCAAATATGACGTATTGGATGTACGCCGGGGATTCCACGTTAATCAACGAAAAAAACATCTCGATTAAGGAACGCTCTCAGCGGAGTGGCACGCATCGCAATAATTCTCTCGCACATGACAGCCCAATGATAAATCAAGGCGACTGTGAGAAGAAATGCCAATAAATATCGCGCCGAAATCCAATAATTACGAGGCAATGAGCCGGCCGGCCACAAATCAACGGACGGACGGACGGACGGGCGCATACTAATGTCTTATCCTAACATCAGATTAAAAACATCAATACTTGTCAATAGAGGTCACCTCCCACGTAATTATAGCCAACAATATCCCGGGGAGGCTGAGAACGAAAAGGATTAACATATATCAAGGTGGAATAATTGAAGGAATCGATTAAATGAAGAGTATTAATTGGTGATGCGCCCGCGCGCACCGATCCGATCGCGCGCCGCGTTTGATGCACTGCCTCGCGCCGCGCGCCGCGCGTCCAGCCTCCCATCTCCCATACCATACATACGAGTACATACAACACGGGCTGCGGTAAATAAATAACGCTAGCCATTTTCATATTGAACCGGCGAAGGGCTCTTAGCAAAACAACATCACGATTAACACAGTTAATTCCCCAATTTAAAAACCGAACAAACAAATGTATGTAAATTGCGCAACTCTATGTAAAAGCCGACGATAACCTTGGCGAGTGCGGCGCGCGCCCGCGCCACTCGATACTGAGTCTTAGTGTTGTGAGATAAGGGCGGCTCGGTGGCAGACAACACTGTGGCAAATTGAAGTGAACTCGAAACAAGCACGTTCAGAAACTGCTTACACGAATTAGCGCATCAAAATGGGCGCAGGGGGCGAAATTAGAAAACTCTTCCCCCTCGGCCGGCGCTACCCGCGCGCGCGCGGCCGTTCCGCACGTCATAAACTGACAATTTACGATAACGTCGGGATTAGCCTGTTTGTCTGTTATGCATTCAAGTATGGAACGAAACGTACCGGGTGGAGCTGCGACGCGAACTCGACGTGAAACGGAACGCTCGGAGCGTCTCTCGTCTCCCGTCCGACGGCGTCGTTCTGAGCGAGAGGTGGATGAAATTGTTTTACATTTACATGCACACGACTGAGCCCTTCGTATTTCCACGCGGAGGCACTAAGAAACTCTCGAAACGAGCCAGTTCTCATTTCGTCCGTACATTACTTCAAATTCGTTTAGCTTCGACAGAGTAGCTCCATGTTTCTGGGTCAATTACTGTTCCGACACTTTTCCATAATATTTCATTTGTGTTCATTCGTAGGAGAACAATATCAGATATGGGCGCCCTCATCGTGCTCACCCATCAGTTTTCCTTATTAATAACATGATGAGATGGAAGCATTATAAACTAAGTATGTGCGGGGTTGGTCGGTAAATATTTCCATCGGCACCGGAGTTTTATATAAAACAAGACATTCGTGCCTCGAAAGAATCCTTCGGCGAATCGATGAATAGGTCATCAGCGGCGAAGGCGCCTATAAATACTGTAAACACCTGATAACACTCTAACGTCTCCGCCATTTATTTCACTGCGAACGAGGAGACGTCCATTAATTTAATACCATAATACCGTTTGCATACGTGTTTTCTAATTAAAGGTCATTACAGCAATCGTCATTATTAATTCCAATACATTTTACAATATTCACAGAAGAGCGAACATTTTTATTTGCAAATTAATTTATCGGCGGGAAGTCGTTAGCTTTGTCCTTACACACTAATAAAAGATCGCATTTCTGCATGTATGTCGGCCATTAAACGTTACTGCGACCACGCTGCTGCTTAATATTCGTCTGCGCATAAAAAATAACTGTTGAGTTAGCTAATGCTCAACAGCGTTCCGCAATGAGACATGTCTGTTTATTTGCAAACACAATTATGAGCCGCCATTCGCCGCTCACTACTTAAAAGCTGTGAATACACAATTTTGTCTGGAAAAGGATACCGCACCAGTATCTGGGAGGATGAGGACCGGTGGCCGTAGCCGAGAGCGCGCGCCGCGACCGGGGCCGGGAGTATCGTCATTCATAAACATTTGATGAGAGCTGCGCAATGTTACTTAACCCAGTTTATTCAGCGGCTTGCGGCCCCCTGCGCCCGCCGACGCCCGCCGCTAATTTCTTAAAGGGCGAGCCGCGACCGCAAACCGTGAATAATTGTCCTGCTAAAAGAAAACCCAGCAAATCTCCCCGATTAGCATAAAAACCATCTAAACAGGCCAGAGGAAGCGACCGCCTTCCTTCCGCAATATTTGTGAAAAAATTACACATTTCCTGCCGACATTTTGTCTCTATGCCGCAGTCTCGGGGCGCTTGCGACGGTAAAAAAGTAACTAATGTTAATTGCACCGCCCAGCCAAATAAAACGGTCATTAATGAAGCGAAATTGTAAAAAGAAATTGTTATTGCCGCGGCACCTCACCGCCACCTTTTAGAGCAGCGCTCGCCCGCGCCATATCGCCACTCGGAGTAGCTCGCTCTATATGATACATCTGTTACGATCGCCAATAAATGGGATAGGAGAAGCGCGGAGAGTTTTATCATTGTCCATCATAAAGCATCTCGGCGGAGCGGCGCGCGGTGGGGGCGAGAGAACAGAGGGGCGCATAAAAGTTTACAGGCATTCGGCTAATAAATCGTGTCAAATAAATAAGTGTTGAGTCGGTTGGCGGCATATTGATTCGTCATGTGCCGCCTTGGAGGTGCGCGGGGGGCCCGGGTGGCCATAAAGGTGCGTAATGGCCGTAGTCGGAAGACAGCGCAGTGGCGCGCATCGATTAGTGCCCGACGCCGCGCCGCGCTCCACGCCGCTCAGCCGCCGACGCAACGCGCCACGCCACGCTCACTCACCAGGCACACCACCTACAGCCTCGCTCATCACATCACTTACCAACGGTCATCATCATCACACATCACCAACCACCCTCAGAACACTGTTCGGAAATATGGATTACATAGTTAAGTCAAGAATCCTATCTAGGCATCGTGGGTGCAATTATTTGCAAATGATTCAGAAATCCTTGCAAACGATGTAATAATTTAGTAGCCAAATAAAATATCAATTTAGTTGATATGACTCGAATAAATCTGTAGTTCCAATCCCCACCGGCAGATGGCGTTAGTAGTATCCTTTCTTGTTACAGACGAAGCTTTTGTGAAGTTTATTTGAGCTTTTTGATAAGATGTATTTGGAGTGAATTTGATAATTTAAATTCACATTAAAATTTACTTATATTTTATAAGTAATTTAAACTAAAAGTGTTCTTTGTTTATGAATCTGTAATATATCATCTGTAATTAATTGTCCACTGTGCCCAACACCTGCACTCTGGATGACCTAAATGAGGTCAACGATGCTGCTATCGTCGTAGAAAACTAGGCAGAAAAAAAATGATTCATGGCCGAAACCACAGACACGAGAAGAAGAAGAATTGTTGAAGAAGTAATTAGTTATAAAATTCCCTAATCGTTATGCACTTTCATAAAACTCAAGAATGATATTCACATAAGTATGCAATGTAGAGATCCTTCATAACGTTCACCATAACAATAATACAAACCTAACTAACAAATCGACATGCACACCAATAAATAATATTAACATTTTTTATTTGATTTACAAGTTCTTGATCTGGGAATCAAACCCGCGCCAGCGCAGCTTACGGCATTGCATTCAGACATTGATTAAAGCAACGTTCACACAGCCTTATATTGATATATTTATAAATCTTATGAAACGTCATTTTGCTTCGGACAACCCTATACACCGGCCATACTAAATCCACCCTTATATTCACGTAATAAGGTTTAATATAAGAGGTAAAACAATCATGGCCGCTACCACCTGTCAAGTGATATATTGGCTTTAAATAACATATCTTATTTATATTGAATCGGAAACAAAATGGTATAAAAAGGTTTTTTTATTATAAATAATCGTGTCGGTGGGTGGATAACTAAATTTGTAAGGAATCCTGGTTGTTTGAGTTGTTTTGTCTGCCTGTTCGCTAGTTGGAGATAAATTGAGAATGATAAATATGTAGTTATCTAACGTACTTAGTGCACTTGTGCTGTTTAATTTTATGAACTTGTCTATAATGATGTATTGTACGCGGGCCTTAATTGGTACAAAATTGAAGAAGTTTATACATTTTCAATTTTGTTGTTAGTAAGTTACTTAAATGTTATAAAAAAGGCAGTTATTTTTGTAATTTGTAAGTGTTATTCGTTTAGTTTCATTGATATATAATAGCCATAATCATGACCAAATTACTGTGTTAAATGTAGTTTTCCTCAAGGTATTTATTTACCGATATTGTAATTAAATGTTGATGTATTTATTTTGTATCTATCTAAGTAAAAAAACATAAATTTTAATAATATCCCCGTTTCGAAAACACATCCTCCAAAACCAAAACAAAATAAATAACATCAGAAAGGATAATAGGAGTATCACGTAAAAAATGAGTTCCGAAAATTTATTGGATATTAAAAAAAATCACTTGTCTCTGCCAATAATATGAATTTAAATCATAAAAATACAATCCGACCAATACATTAGGGGTGGGCAGAGAGTATAGACCGCGGGGTCGTTAAATATCGCATAATTCAAAACAGATCGAGTTTTCAGTTAGCCCGAGTCTATGACACACTCGCTAAATCTCAGCGAAGGCGGTCTCCTAACCCATAAATTTTTATTTCGTAAATAAAAATAATAAAATAAATAAAATGGCATTTCTGTTTGCGAGCGGAAACATTTGTCCCAGCGTGTCGGGACTAATCCGGGACGTTTGATTTATTAATAATTAGCTAAAACAATTTTTGTTTTAACACGTTTTTGATGTTTCCCAATGACTGATTATTATTATGAAATGGTCGTTTGGAACTCACTCGGTGACTCTACCATATAAATGAGTCAGATATTTTTAATTAAAATTGTTTTTTTTTGTGAAATTAATAACTGGGTAAGTATGGACATGTGTGAAATTTAAATAAGGAATATTTTTCGATTTGTAGAGTTTTTTTTCTGTATTGTTCGTAGTACTCTACCATAGAGCTCTATGTTTTCTACCGATCTACTACGTGAGGTCTTCCACAGTCAATTAAGTCATTGAAATTTACTATGTTGAAATTAATGAACATTTCTAAACACATCCAATTCGTTCCACACGTCACTGCAATACTACCTACAAACCCTTGAGCCCTTGATTACAGTACAGGCAGTCAACAAAAAACTCAGGTGTTCATAAATTAACATTTCAATCGTGAGAGATTCAAAAGAATTTTCGAATTTCGAATATGAAACGTTTTAATTTTCGTGACGCGACCCCGTGACGTGGTCCCAGAGGGGAGGCGGGGATCTGTTAGGGGGGAGGGGGCACCACGCACGCTATAAATCTGTCAAAATTGGGCCCCCAGCGACGACTGGGACCGTCCGCAACACATCACACATCTTTAACTATTTCATTAAAATATTGATATTAATAATGTTGCTTTTTCGTTGATGGGAGGAAAAGAAATGTATGTGTGTACTTTAGTGAAAATAATTTTCTTTCTTATGAAGGCATCTACCTACTTTAATCTTAATTATAATCATAGTTCATGGTGTGAAATAAGTTATTGTAGTGTGAAAATATTAAAAAAAATATTCAAATAAAACGATATCATAATCTATTCATTCGTATGCCTTTATCATTTATTGAAAGTTACTTTAAAAATTTTCTTCAAACGCGATTCAGAACAGCGCCATCTATTGGTGTTTGCTCGTCAACTATAATTGTTGTGACATTGAAGAGAGGTTATGTTTATAAAATGTTAATTATCAGTTTTAGACTCTTTTACACCCTTATTTTATCTTCAAACTCCAGGAAATAATTAAATATTGTCGAAAAACATAATTAAACATCAAAATACTACGTACTTACATGACAGTACAGACTATAATAGTCGACTACAACACATCTTATTTGCAACGCAAATACGATTACCATATCACTAAATGATTTAAAAATAGAACAAACAAAGAATAAGACTATTTTATTAAATAAAAACAGACTTACCAGCAATATTTTCCAGTAAAATTGAAGAAATGGAACACTAACAATACATTGGTGTTACTCAGTTCACGATACAGGCTCACTGTGTACGCTCTGAAGTTAGCTACGTTCCGTTTCATACAGCCAATTTTGTTTATTGTAACAGACGTCCGAAATGCATTGAATGCTCAGTACGCGCGGCGCGGATACCGATTTAAAATTCGAATGTTTTCGTAATCGAATGAATGACTTTGACAATTAATTACGTGGGTATTTTTATTTTTTTCTTAAATACAATGACATTGACATTATTTTTGAACCGAGAGATGTTGAATTAAAAAAAATACTTTTGAATTACAAAAGTAAATAAATGTGTTTGAAAAGTGGAAATTAAAAGTACTTATAACTGATAATTATTAATTTAATTCGTGTTTAAGTGGATAATTAATTTATTTTCAATACAAGCAAGATAATTTTGGCAGGTAAGTTATTTTTACCGCCAATCGTTTGTTTTTTAACTTTGCTATTTTTTTTCTATTTCTTTATTACTATTTTGCTTAATTAGGTACCTATTTAGACAAAAAAAACAATGATTAATTTAATTATGTATTTATACATATTGAAAAAAACTTGCAGAAAAAATTACGCCTTAGAGGTGAAGTGGCATGAGTGTCTGTTAACGAAGTCTGAGGTCGTGGGTTCAATGCCTGGGTAGAGCGATACATGCCTGCTATTTTTCAAACATTGCACGGGTTTTACAAAACTATGACTTTGACTAATAGTTAGTTATTTTATGTACTTAAACTTTTGAACCTAAATAGAGTTACTCATTATTATTGTTAGATAATTTTGTCATAAAGACTACTTACTTAGATGACAAGCACTTTCGCTTCCGAATTTCATTCAGATAGAGCAAAGATAAACCATACACAATTTACTAAAACAAAATCAATATTCAAATAATTAAATAGGAATTCATTACAGTATTAAATTAACAGTAATTTAATTTAAATTCAAACAATTCCCTAAATTGTTTCAATGTTATATTAGTTCACTTTGTTGTCAATAGATGTCGCTACTTGTATCGAAATTGTAAAATGATTCGTATATTTTCAACTTCGTACAAGTTACAGAGTTTGGTGGAAATAGTGTTTTTGATTATGTTTGTTCGGTTTAGTTAGGAAAATGTAAGGTTTAGTTTAAGATTCAAGAAAGCAGACAATAATAGTGTGACGTGCAACACAGGTTGGTAACTACTTAACTACGTACTTAGTGGATGAACTTCTGAAGTACTTACCTATGTAAATATTTCTCGAACAATACTTGGTAGTAGGTGAACTGCAAAGAAACTCTTGAAACGCTGATTTATGTCGCGGTTTTAATTAATCAGACATTGTTTTATTGAAAATCTTTTGTTTTTTGTATTTTATCTCAACGTTAAATTAAAATACGTATACCTACGTAAACAAACAAACAAACAACCAACCACGTAAATTATTAAATCAAAACAAAAAGTATCTAGATAATACCGTTAACTCGCCAATATTCGCGAAGGCGTACAAATTTGTAAAATTCGAGAAAAACTCTATTCAAGTAAGGCCATCGCCGGCTTATTTATTAATAAAGTGTGCGAAAACAAATTAGATTATACGCGTCAAAAGCAGTGTAGCGAGATCGTCTCCTCGTCTCATCTCGTGCTCTCGCAATCTAACTTTGGCGTTTTGTCGGGCTATAATGCTTTCCTCTCTCCTCGCGCTAATTTAGGGAGGTGGAACGGTCATCGAGACAACTTTTAGTTATCTCACAATTTTAGTTTGGTTGGGTACCTGCGTCACTAAAATGAAAAAAGAAGTCGTTGGAATTAAATTTTACGAAAACATTGAGACATATATTCTAATATTCTATATCTACTTATACATAAGGGCTCTTAATATCAAAACCAAGCTCTTATGATTTTTTTTCCATTTATATACGGCCATAGCTGATATGGTAGTCTATGAGGTCTGCGGGAAAGAAATAAAATCGAATTGTCAATTGAATCGTCACCACTTGAATCTATTGTATGATAAACTACGCACAGTAGATACCTATTTCTTGTTTGAAGAAAACACGCCGTTTAAATAAAATCCATAAACCAAATTATATACAGCCTACTAATTTCTAATCACCTAGGTTTAGGTAACAGACCCAGACTAAACCTAGGCCGTACCAGGACATCAAGGTCGAATACTAGACGAATACGTGATGTCAGGTTGTAGGCCTCGTTACAATGTTTAGTGATACCCTTGGACTGTGATATGTGACTCTGATTTTGGTCGCTACATCTTTTGTACCTAGGTATTTTATAAATACTTATACTCGTATATTGTCTAAAAGATATAGCCACTTTTTAGTTCAAGTATTAAATTAATTTAAGGTAGGCTCCAGCTTCTCGATGGAGACGTATATGAGCTGATGGTGATGATCAAAATAATTCAAAATAGATTTCAAAGAAGCACTTGAGAAAGTCAAAAAGCATAAAAACATTGTCGTGTAAAATTCCATTGAAAACCAAACGCCCCTCCTTCACGGAAAATATTAGTACAGTGCGGAATAAACGTTACAAATTTTCCATTCATGGTTTGGCTTTGAGACGCATTAACACGCACGTATGTACTACATAAGTTCAACTAATATCTACTTATACATTTTTTGTATTCTTTAGTGTTACAGTGTGTATAAGTATGTATAGTACCTAAAGCTATTTTACCACTTTACTAGTTTTGCCCCGTGGGTTAGCACGAGATTGAATATTATTAACACGATTTTTCTCGTCTTTTTTGTTTTTATAAGAGAAATTCTTTTTAATACCAAATGCGTTGTTTCATAGTTACACTTCTGTAAAGATGTGTCTCACGGGAGTGTTAATTAGAATAAGTTTATTATTGTATTTTATTGTGAAGACGTTGTTGAAGTGTGAATAAATAAATACATCCGTTGCGTTTAGAAGCAGTTAGCAGATAAATAAACAAGCGAAAAAGAGGTTTTATTACATTTCTATACAGTATTGAACTAGAAAACAACATACAAAAACAGTTACATTAGTATAACATGTAATTTTTTGTACCAACGACTCGGTATCAATTGAGCTAGATTTCAGTACAATTCAGATAAATAGCCTGTCAATCAGACTGATAGATTTGATTGACAGTATCAACCGTGATTGACGTCACACGTCACTTCGCATTCAGATAAAGTGGAAGGTCATCAGTCAATTTGAAGAATAGCCAGGCACGAGTTGTGTTGGCTAGTTAAGGATTCCGTATAATACAAAGATTTGATTAAAAAAGCAGTTTTTATAAGCGGAAAATGAGAGAAACTAGACGCAAGCTAAATTAGTGTTGGCTGTAATGTTGGTGTCTTTAAATTGTCGACTCGAAAAATTTAACTTGCAACCTCTCACTTGACAAACACGTGTCCACTTCACTATGACATCGAAGTGTTATAATATATTTCGGACATAGAAATAAAGAAAGTTGTATATATCCTTACTTACGTTATCAATATACAATTAAAATTATAACCTTATAACACACTAGCTGCACCCCGCGGTTTCACACGCGTAGTTCCCGTTCCCGTAGGAATTTCGGGATGAAAAATAGATGTTGGCCGATTCTCAGACCTACTGAATATGCTCACAAAATTTCATGAGTATCGGTCAAGCCGTTTCGGAGGAGTATGGCAACGAAAACTGTGACACGAGAATTTTATAAGTATATAAGATATTAAAAATAATATAACGCATTAATAACTGGGGTACATCACCATTACTCCATTTTCATGTACAGACTATCCACATCGCGTTCACAAGGCAGCTGCAACTAAAATTAATATCCTCTATGATTTTTAATTTTGCAAAACACGCTCGCTTTTACAAGGAAACTCGTTGTAATATTTATAATTATCAATAGGTTTATCTGTACACCTGTATGCGGATTTATTGAACAACAAAGTAATTGTTATGTTAATTATTTGGCACTAATGTGTTGAAATTCTTTTTCATTTAATTTTGTTATGTATTCCTTTGAGTAAGAAAAAAACTAACTTCAATATTATATTGTCACTCGTCCTTTAGATTAGCTGTGTGATTAACTATCTCAAATTCAAAATAGGACGTAAGATGTTTAAATGTCTGACTTGAAAAATGTTAATAGAGGTTTGGTAGAGCTTAAATAATTTTGGTTTTGGATTTTTCGGTTAGTAGAAGTAGCATCGGTTTTCAAGATTACAAGTAAAGAATAAAGGCCTCTATCTTACTGACTATTTTAGTACAGTAAGTTAGATGTGCGAAGATGATAATATTTTTGCATTCTTGTAATTATTATTTTAAAAGCCTAAGTTTAATCACAACATTTAATCTTAGTTACTTTTAGAAATTCGATTTATTTTCGTTTTAAAAGGTTTGCGTGATTATAACAAACAATTGGCTCACTAACATTTTTAAACATAAATTTATAATCGATATTCGAATTTTAATACCGAAATTATCGAATGTTCTCATTATTGGTTTCCACCTGTACAATTATAGACATAATTATTATAAGTATGTTCAATTCGCAATAAATATGTACAATCGTGTATCAATATCCAGGTATCTGCTACCATTAATGGTTACTATATTATTGGCTGTCTCAAAACTGATTTAATCGAAAACTGAGCTCAACCGATGGTCGATACGCCGCGTATTAAAACCTTTTTTCGCTCTAAGGGCAAGCGTTCTCCTGCGCTCGCGCTGGCATAATGAGCAGGTGACACTGACAGTTGTCTGTTTAGCGATGTTTAAAGAATAATTGGTGGTGTTTTGTTCGACGTTTGACTTAATTAATCACTATTTTAATCTTAATTAGGTATTAACTCGACTTTCTATACTTTTAATCGACAGCAAATTTCAATTTAAAACTGTTAATGTAACTCAAGATGGTTTCTGATGCTAAAATGTTTTATAATGATTTTTGTTGAGTTTATAATGATTTTTGTCTTGTACGTAATATAAGCTATTTGTAAAAGTGTAGTTGAGGTTTATCGAGTTCTATATCTGTTTGAACTCGAGATCAAAGATAGTGATACCGAATCGTGTTTACGTCAACAAATCAATTTAGATTTCTTTCATAAAAAAATTCAGCACATTCTGTTTTCATAACATAGTGTCAATCATTTCCTCCAAATGGTTTGACGTCTCCATATCGCGTCAATGTCAATCTCTCTATTTAAATTTAGAACGCCGCCGGCGTTTGAATGGCGGCGTCAGCTGATTTTGACGGCGCGACTGTCAAAACTGACGTGCGATGCTCGCCAATTGACAGCTGTCGATAACGGACATCGCGTACTTTGAATTTGAATTTAGAATTTATTCAAAAATATGTTATGTTTACTGAAAGGCTATTTTTTAATTTTAAAATCTCTCAATATGTAGTTAGAATTATTCATTCTAACAACTTCAAATAGACACATTAACTAAGTTTCAGTCAACTAACCAATTACACCAAGTAAATACAACATCCGTTAACTTAATAAACTTAATTATGAAGCAATTACCTAAACCGTACGTCGAATACCTTATTTTATTGCGTCAATTTCCATGCAGATATATATCTAACTAATTGGAAACAAATGTACGAAATTGTACTTTTAAACAATGCGACGACGTGTCACGTTAGATACCACGATATTAGTAACAGGTACGTAGTTAAAAGGTCGGGACGGTTGGTATTTGCATACTGTTGAAAAAATAACAGCGTAGTTTACTAGTAATATCGTGTACTTATTGTGAATACTGTTTAAGGTAGGACGGGTTTCATTGACGATGTAGTAGTTAATAGGTACTTTTAATTTTGTTTTCGGTGATAGGTCTTTCGCCGTAATATAGTATTCGCAGTTTTGATAGATTAGGGACACAGGCCTCTACCACTGACGAAGTTTTTGAAATTGAATCTTTGATGGAAAAGGGCGTCTACAAAATGTTTGTTTCACCAGAGCAATTTTTGGAAAATCCAGTCTAAAAACGCTTTTCCCTCGTCATATACACACCGTTATATTACGCTCTTTAAGAAATTATTAGAATTTTATAAAAGGTAACCTAAAAGGTCTACCTCTTGGATATTTTGGGATATAATTATAATAACCTAATAGGTCTGTCTATTCGAATGCCCAGCGATGGTTCGTGAAGGTTCGACCGTAACACCGGGTGAACGTCCCTTCGTCACGTGCATGTGTAATAGAATAATGCTTACATGAATACTTAATATTGCAATTGTTAATACTGAACATAGGTCATATTTTTAAATACATTTTTTATGGAATCAATAGAAAAATTGTAGTTGGAAGTTGTAAATAGGTATATTCGTTTTATGCTGCTATATTTGCGTGCTAGTAACTTCAGTTTGTTTACATACATATAGTAGCGCCCAGCGGTTTCACCCGCGTAGTTCTCGTTCCCGTGGGATTACGGGGATAAAATATAGCCTATGTCACGCACTGATAAATTAGCTTTCCATTAAGTAGTGAAAGAATTTTTGAAATCGGTCCAGTAGTTTCGGTGCCTGTTCGTTACAAACAAACATACAAATAAACAATCAAATCTTTCCTCTTTATAATATTAGTGTAGATAACCATGTTTAAACCTACGATTATTATCTAACATGGCACAGATTACGATTGTTTGTTAAATTAATTGTCATCTTATTTTATACAAAATCCTCATTACACATTTCAATAACATTTTTTCTCAAGAACAGAAGATGATCGAGACAATTTCTGTTCTACATGCCTTTATTACACACACTCTTAATCATAATTGGCATAAAAGTTTCCTATCTATTTATCACACATGTTAAACATTACTTTACATAAAACTTCGAATAAGCAACGTTCTGCATACAAAATCTGGAGTTCCAAATTCAATATTCGTTTTAATACAGGCAACAATGTTGCCAGCAAATACCAAGGGTTTACCATCAAGATAAACTGTGAAGAGATAATTATTACTCTGTACATAATTCATTAACTTATTAATAGGTACACGTTTGTACACAAGGTGAAACTTCGGTACAGATAGGAAAAAAAATAGAAATGATTTAATATAAAACGTAATTAAAGGAAGTGAAATATGAGTTATTATGAATGATACGATTTATACTTTTTGTAAGAAATGTTACTAGTAACATGACAACAGGTCTATGAAAGCACTATAAAGTATTTAAAATACTATAGTGTTTGGTGTAAATTACCATGTAATTGTGATATCACTAAGTACATAGTATAAAACAAAGTCGCTTTCTCTTTCACTATGTCTTTATGTCCCTATGTATGCGTATCTTTAAAACTACGTAACGGATTTCGATGCGGTTTGTTTTAATAGATAGAGTGATTCAGTAGGAAGGTTTTTAGCATAATTTTATCCCCATATTTTATAGTGTTATACAGGGATAGTCGCCAAGAAGGGCTTCCGTGTGTTGGCTTTGGCCCCATACTAGCCTTCCAAAAGACCGGGACTCCTTAATAGTCTCGTGAATGGAAGGCATATCCATTTGTTTTAATTTTACTCTTCCACATAACTTAATGCCATATGCAAATACTTTCAACAGTATTTTTATAAAAAAACTATTCAAATTATCAATTGATCACCCATTGAATTTCAGCCGACAATTTAACACTTACCGTTGTTGTATAGCTAATTACTTAAAACACACACAGGTAATTACATGTAATTTGTAAACATGTATTTGAACAAGGTTGTTTGAGACAGGTGTTGCTAAATAAACTAGTTTCTAGTTGTCTATCGGCTAATTATCGCAGTGTGTTGTTATGTAGTGTCAATTGTTTCTTTTTTGTTTAAAAGTACTTATGTGTCTGAGGGCCTATTTCACGACCTTCAAGTAAAGGTACTCACCAAGTAAAGTTTTATCTCTTACTTTATATCAAGTGACAAAGACAAAACATGTGAGTACCTACTCGGAACGTTACTTAAAGATAGTGAAAAAGGCCCTTAGTATCGGAGACATGGAAATGTCTAGTGAAAAAGGCCCTTAGTATCGGAGACATGGAAATGTCTCCGATACTAAG
Source organism: Timandra comae (assembly GCA_958496195.1). Lineage (NCBI taxonomy): Eukaryota > Metazoa > Arthropoda > Insecta > Lepidoptera > Geometridae > Timandra > Timandra comae. The sequence continues at coordinate 496,127 of OY292358.1, forward strand.
GGCCTATTTCACTATCTTCTTCAACCATGACTATATATAGGATTAGGATTTTGGCTTTAAGGTAAGTGAAATCCAAGGTTATTTTGGGGAGTTTTCAGTATACCAATCGCACTATCCTTCCTTGTCCTCAATTGATACAAGTTTTCCTCTATTTTCCACGCTAAGATCAGTGCTAATAACCAGGAATAACACATGGAATACTTTTATCCTAAAATCTCTCTAGATTGAGATTAATGCAGGTGGAAATGCTTCTGATAGAGCCTGAATGAAGACTAAAATAATATTGACTAATATTGATCCTTAGATTTTTATGGAAAACTGTTGTTTTCATAATCACACAAAACTAGAACCATTCATAACTACCACACAAAACCACTACCACAGTATTACTGTGCCACTAGATTCTCAAACAACTAATGAAAAAAACAATCTTATTATCAGTATGCAAATGATTCGATAGTACACGGTTGACTGAATAGCCGTCTGTCAGTCACGCGTCAGACGTAGATCGTAAATTATTACGTTTTTGTTGCGCGGGCGCACACCGCACGCAAATCAGCAGACCATGTTATGGATGAGTGAGAACAGTGAGAGGCAGTTGTTAATTGATTTAGTCCTTATCGAGTTAGCAGTCACTCGCATTAGAATTATACAAAGTATGTGTGGTCGGGAAGTGATGCAGTTATATTAAAAAAAACAATTTATTAATAAAATTTCAATTACAGTGTATGAACGAGACTTCCCAGTAAGTAATCAATGATACTTGTAATGGGGATGACTCGCAACTTCCCTAGCGGGTTACAAACAGATTTTATTCTAATTTATATAATTTCAATTTGAACTCATTTTTAATTTTATATTTATTACATTTTACATTTCTATTTATTTACATTCAATAAATTTTATATTATGAAGACTTAGTTCTTGATCATCATCAGACATAAAAGAAAGAAAGAAACATTGATTTCAAAGATGATGACTACGTGAAGTAGATACCACCAGCATTTGGAAAAGCAAGAAGGGAACTAACTACCTAAAGGTTGCGTGTTCGATTACCGCTCAATACAGACATGTCTGTTTGTCTCGGTCTGGGTGTTTTCTATGTATTCTAAGTGTGAATTCGCAAAAAAACAGATCAGTATGATTATCGGTTGTTTTTAAATATATTTAGAAAAGATAAAAAACAGCTAACATGATCAATGTTCTGAACATTGATGTTATACAAATGTTTGTCTTGAGCTAGAATCGAACGTGTGACCTTTGACATAGCAGGGTGACTATAAAAGACACTTTCTTGCATCTACCACCGATTTTGAAATTACATGAGCCGAAAAGAAAAAAACCACTTGATTGACAATCATAATAACTTATATATAATTTGTGTAAATCACTCAAAACTAAACACAAAGTCAAACAATGACGTAGGTTCACAACTAAACGATTTGCATGTAAATGAACTAATCCGATAGATATTCGTGTCTATACTCGTATAATGGCGGGTGATTCGCGTGACTCTGCCTCCCTAGGAATATTGTATCGTCCAGTGTTCTCAGTCTTGGTTTGAAATATTACTACTCAATTGATATTGATATGTTTTATAATAAAGTTGTTAGTATGCTAATTTGGTTGGGAGGTAGGCACGATATTTGACAATGTTTATAGATAGTTTTGATTCTTTGTTATGCAGTCTGGAATACATAAGACACGGAACAAAAACAGTGATTTGCATTGAGTGGATCAAAGCTGGAAACATTTACACCTTAAGAGCTATTGACTAAAAGTCTATGTACTTAAGTATGGAAGTTAAAATTGCAAGTTTTTCGAAATAGTTTGGAGTAAGCATAACGAAGATGCAAAGATGAAATGGTATGATCTTAAACTAAGCGTTTCCGAATAAAAACTGGAGATTAATTAAGACTAAACTAGAAGTTTGAGTACTGAATTTTAGGCCTCATTTCATCACATCAGCGTACCCCAGTCCATTGTTGGACAAAGTTTTCTCCCAAGATGCGATTGATGACCTCGATGGCAGAGTGGTCACCATGCCGGACTGCCATCCGTAAGGTTGCGGGTTCGATTCCCGGGGTTAATATTTGTGTGAACTACAAATGTTTATCTCAGTCTGGGTGTAGTTTCTGATACCAAAGCTATACAAGCTTCGAACTTAGCTAGGGGTCAGTTACTATAATGAGATGATGTAGTGAATGCTTATGTTTATGTTTAAGATACGTCACTGAGCCCGATCTTTTCTCTGCTAATCACTACACGAATATCATGAGTCATAGAGCAACAACATGCCCTATACCAATTACAAAAACATCATCAACTTAAACCTCTCATCCAACCAGTAACCGTACCTAGCAATCAACTAATCACTCCAAGCTGATACATTACAGCAGTAGGAGCCGGGCGGGTGCAGTGTATGTACTGTAGTGTATCGCGATCCGACATAGATCACCGTCGTCAGCGCCACCGGCCGCCACTAACACCACCCTGTCCGTGCTTCCAATACCTGCTTCGGTGTGTTTACATTGACGTACGGCATAAGGAGACATTTTTTACTTTCACTAGCTTTTTGATTGTTTGATGATTTGATTTGATTTGATTTGATTTTTGATTCATTGATGAAGACAACAGCTTTTTTGTTAAAATCTTAGAAAATTTGCTCTCTTTCTTATTATCTTAACTCTATGGTCAAAATCGTCTTTATATATGAAGACTTTATAACCTTAGCTACGTTTTTATTATTTTGTGATATATCGTACGTAAAAATTACCGTGCCGTATACCCCAATGAGCACCTGCGAAGACAATGTCCGCAGTATCGGATGACGAGGCCGGGCCGCATGTTTATGGCTCCGATCTAATTTATTGGACGCCACGAGATACTGCCTACTTAGCCTCGCAGTCTTCCACCTAACTGCACAGGTAATCCGCCAGATAATACTGTTACACCATATTGATTTTTAATAACATTGTCTTGGAGATATTTTTTGCAAAAAATCCTTTGAACTAAGAAAGATGATGCCTGTGAACTCTGTGCTTAGAAAAGTTTTGCTTTTGTTGCAAAGAAATTGTTGATGAATGAATCGTTGTTTTTACCGTACTGTTTTACTGTAACTATGATTAAATGTAATAAAATATTTAAATGGTGGGGTGTATGAAAGATGCAGTAGCTTTATGTCTGCAACTTAATATTCCAAAGGATCATATAGTCACGTTCAATCGCAATCGCATATCACTACATAGTATAAAACAAAGTCGTTTTCTCTGTCCCTATGTATGATTAGATCTTTAAAACTTCGCAAAGGATTTTGATGCGGTTTGTTTTAAGAGATAGAATGATTCAGTAGAAAGGTTTTTAGCATAATTTTATGTCCATATTCCTACGGGAACGGGAACTATGCGGGTGAAACCGCGGGGATCCGCTAGTATTTAATAAAGATGGGGATTAAGTGACTAAAAGCGATCTCTTCCAGACAACCTTTGGATTGCGTTGAGAGCACAATCTACTTTAATAACTTATTAATAATATTGAAACTGCAGAATTATACAATTAAAATAAAATAAATTTTATGGTCTTACGATTTAAAACGGCATGTTTTTAATGTATTCCATTAATTTTATGATTTAACTCGGAACTCTTGTTTTAACATAAATAGTAATCTTATGAATTATATTAATGGTTAATAATATTTTATATTTTAGATATCCAGAGGATTGGTCATTAAAATATTTCTACTTTTTCATTACAGAAGGAATCGTTTTTTTTTTTACTATAATTATAGACAAGACGCAAAATGGATATTTAATTCCTTCGCTTTATAAATGATTTCTATGATTACTTATATTATCTACTAGAAGTATCTACACTATCTTCATCACTATCACTAATATTATAAAGAGGAAAGATTTGTTTGTTTGTTTGTAACGAATAGGCTCCGAAACTACTGAACCGATTTCAATAATTCTTTTTTCATTAGAAAGCTAAATTCACCCTGAGTAACATAGGCTATATTTTATCCCCGTAATCCCACGGGAACGGGAACCACGCGGGTGAAGCCGCGAAATGCCGCTAGTCTATACTAATATTATAAAGAGGAAAGATTTGTTTGTTTGTTTGTTTGTTTGTAATGAATAGGCTCCGAAACTACTGGACCGATTTCAAAAATTCTTTCACTAATGGAAAGCTAATTTATCAGTGCGTGACATAAGCTATATTTTATCCCCGTAATCCCACGGGAACGGGAACTACGCGGGTGAAACCGCGGGGAGCTACTAGTCGTCAATATAAAGATTCCATTGCATTTTAAATGCCTCTCTCTTATTAGCACAGTGATGAGGCTTTATCCAGTAATCACCACAAAATTAAACCTCTATGCCAAAAATATGTACAGTCTCGGAATGAAAAGGTTCGTCAATTTTCAAATTGATTCGTTTAATGTGTCGCGAATACATATAACCTTTTGAAACTATGTTACAGAATAGATTTGAGTTAGGGAAAATGAAGATCAACTGCTCATTAATAAAGTTCAAAATTAATCAGATCAGTGTTTTTTGACAAGGTAAATATCTTGTCAACAAGATTTTTGATAAATTAAAACCTTCTTATTGGTTCAACCATCCATTATTATTTCTGTTAAAAATATTGTTAATCGGTCAATGTCGTCATTGCAAAATATGAAAAGAGATTTTTTTATATGCCGCGCGCGAAAGGCAGTATATAAAGGAAGGATAGAAAAAATAAGCAAAACCTTTTTCGATAGCAAACGTCATTCTATTTATTTAAATGTTAGCATCACTGTTTCTTACACTCGTATGTTGGCATAATTGTTTCTTACTAGCTGTGCCCCGCGGTTTCACCCGCGTGGTTCCCGTTCCCGTGGGAATACGGGGATAAAATATAGCCTAATGTTATTCAGGGTGAATGTAGCTTTCTAATGGTGAAAGAATTATTGAAATCGGTTCAGTAGTTTCGGAGCCTATTCGTTACAAACAAACAAATCTTTCCTCTTTATAATATTAGTATAGACAATACTAGTGCAAGTGAAAACCGACTCTTAGGTGACGAACCTTTTCATTCTGTGACTGTACTTACTTTATGAAGACATATGAATGTACTTTACATATTTAATTAGTAGTAGCAAGTAGTAGTAGTAGTTTAGATAGATACAAGTCACGAACTTAGTTAGGGGTCAGTTACTATAATGAAATGATGTAGTGAATGTTATGTTATGTTACTTTCATAAGATTTTAACCCGATCAAAAAATATTATGTAGGAAGGTGGGCCATAATTTATAAACTTGCGAAGCTGTTGCAGATCGGTGCCCGTGTAAAAAATAATATAATCAGATAGGCATAAATCATGTATAATAAGCAGGTATAAAAACTAACCATTAATTACACATTATAGCAATTTTACACGTATTTCAGCCTCTAGGCGTTTTGAATATATGTGCTACTATTTTGTTACTAATAACGAGACAATAAATTTAATGAATGTAACCTGTGCTTGACAGTTTTTATTAATTGGTCTAAATTATTGTTTTATATAATTTGTTAATTTATTTGTCAACCACTGCGTCCCTCTATTCGTGTAAATTATACATTTTTGATAGAAAATAGCTATAATATTTCAATTATTCTCATAGCCTAAGGGTATAGAATGAGGACTAATATAGTGAACAGAGTTGGTACTTCAAAGTTTCAAGAATTATAAATTGAACTTCAAAAAATATATGGATGAGTGCATGATAATTGATCGGAGAAGGATACAAGTGAACGTGCATAGTGCAGCATATAAAATATGTAAGTATATTATTCACGCAGATTCGTTTAAAACAGAGACCAGAGAGTATCTTGGTCGTGATCCTTATTCTATACATGGTTTAAAACCATGAAGTAAAACTAGTATTACAAAAACTTTAAACTTGGAAGTTAAGAAGAAGAAAACTAAAAAGTGAAACGTTATCAACCACGCTGAGTCAGTTTAACCAATGAATAATTTTATAAACCGATGAAAGGTAGTACCGCGGTCATGATGGGTACGTTTAATGAAAATGTGCAAACATTTTACATCAAATGGGCCCGGTACCTGTGACCTTTATCCACCTGCCTACACCGCTGGCCACACGCCGCGCCCGCCATAATAATCAATTAGAAATAACAATTTAACGTAACCTGATCTCTAAAATCGATAAAATGAAATATTATATTGAAATACATTAAAAATATGAATATAAAAATTGTATTATAATATGTTGAAAACTATTCATATAAATATAAATGGGATTGCAAATAAAAATAATTTATTTTTTGCGACTCGACTGGTTCAACTCACTCTTGGCTAGTGTCATTGACTAAGTCCTGTTTGGTATAATTCAGGGTAGGCTCGAAACACTCGATGGGACATAATCATATAGAATCATTCCACTTTGCCCCACCAAGGCGCCCCACTGGTGGGGCAAAGTGGAATGGCTTAAATTTTGCAGTGTATTCTGCCCCACTATTTCACTATATCATATCCTATGAGATGATGTTGATGATTGGGATTTGTCCCTAATGGGCCAAACGTGAACAATATATCACAGCCTTCCCCAGGATTCAAACTTGAGAGGACTAATTGCAGAAAAGAAACAAGCAAAGATCATCTGATGGTAAATAACTTCTGGCGCTCATAGACTCATAGGAGTCACAAGGGTGATCAGGCAGGAGAGAAGAGGGAGAGATTTAGCCTCCATACTTATCTCTCAACGTACTAAATGCAATAACTAGGGCAAATGAGTAGATATTAAGTATTGAGTCAGACTTTTAATGTAATAAGTACTTATGAACTGTGTTTTGTTAACTACCAACCAAGAATATATATCTTTTATATACAATTGAATAAAACTATGTGACAATTGGTTAAATAACTACATATTGAACTAAAATTCCGTTACAACAAACAAATGCAATACGTATACATTGTAAACGCATCTATAATTATGAAGTTGGCACATTCACATCAGCTGGTTAGCCTTATATGGTAATTTATGTGCGTGCAGGGCTGCCACACTTTATAGCTTTTTAATGTATTACCTATTTAGCTGTTAATTGATAATATTATTTAGTGTCACGTTTGGATATCAACCTTTTCGACTGTAATTTGAATATAATATAAACTATTCATAAATATATCTTCTTTTAGTATAATAATTGCGACTTTGCAGACCACATTTCGCTTCAATGCCAGATCAAAATCACTACTCAAATCTTACTTTAAACTTACATCAGCTTTAGTCCGGAATTGAACCTTAGATTTCAACCATACGAAGAGATCCTTTAACTTTACAGTAAAAGTAAAAATAATACATATTTATCATCATCATCATCATCAGCCCATAGTTATCCACCGCTAGACATAAGCCTTTAATATTTTGCACCTTCATACTCTATTATTTTTATCAATAACAATTATAAAGAACAGTAACCCTAGCCCTAGGAACAATGAATCAATTGATTTATGAATGATCGCGTCGCGCCTGCGCAATTGAAGTCGCTCACACGCATGATCGACGACTGATCGGTAGGTTTGTCGACCTGACTTATGGGAACAATTTGGTATCAGTTTTTAATGGGAATTATAAAAAGTTTATTACTCAATTACTATACTCCTAGTTCATACCGACTGTATGAGTAATAGCTTGGTGTTCATTGAGTAATTGAGCAGTTACTAGAATTTAGCTAAAGTCGAAGTTTAAATAGGGTTTTACGCAAACTTGAAGCAAAATAATCGCCGATTTTTCTACGTAATTTCCACATCCTGTTCAATAATGAGATCAGAAACTAGGCGCAAACAAAATCATACACACACTCCGACCGATATAAACATTTATGGATCACACAAGTACCTATGTATTAGTAATACAAGAATTATTTTCTCTTACTAAATAAAAAATAATTTGAAAATGAAAAAAAGTTTTAGCTAAATTTTTCACTGTACATGGTTTTTGTTCTTTTTTAATACAGTATCAAACGTAATAATGTTAGTCAATCAAAGAAAGTATCTCCCACAGACGTCACGCGGTAAATCAACATTCAATACACTTTAATGTTTTTACAACAATTTTATGATTGACGTGTAAATGATGGCTTCCCATGTTCCGCATCGAATACGCTGTGTAGAAACTCCATGATGTACGTGTTTGTTCGGGATATGGTACTAAGTTTGAAAGTATTTTCAAAATACAGAAGGCAGTTTAGCCGTTGATCTCAATTGTCGTGTTAACATCATCGAGTACCCCCAAAAGTTTTGTCAGTTAGTTAATCCAAATCATGTCCGAAACATAATACATGTATATTATTATTCAAATTACAATATATTCTAAATTGTCCTCCCAGATTGACTGATAGTTTCTAATGTTATTTTTAAAGAATTAAGTGTAATACACTATTATTTAATTTAGATCTGTATAACATCTCTATATACAGTAAACATTACAATATCCTACACACTACTCAACCTATGGTCACTCTACCGCTCATTCGTCAGCCGCACGCAGTCGGGCGCGAGTGCTATCTCACAGTACACTCGCTTCTAGGACTTCTACAAATGACCATGTTATTGTGGTTACGTTGATACATCACATTTGTAGTTGGATAATATTGCAGCAGGATCGCGATTAGTGGGTGTGAGGTTTTCTTTTAAATGCGTATTTGCTGTTTTTCTATTTACGATTTTTACGTGTGTTCCCTGATCATGAGCTTTGCCAAGAATTAGGGCAACCAGATTTTCGTTAAGTTAACTTCAAAACTTAGAATTTCTTCGCAAGTGTGTGCAAACCTCGCAATGTTTTCCTTAATCAAAAGAGCGCTGAATAAACCTACATATGAATAGAAAAATTCAAAAATACCAATTGTTACTTACTGGTATTGAACCAGGACTATTCCGGATGGAACTCTAAAGGCCCCACTACGCCATCGACGCTCTGAAGTAAGGTGGTAGAATCAATTCTGACGTTCATTATGTGCCTCATTGAGGTCTTAACTGAATAAAGAATTTTTGACTTTGACTTTGACTTTGATATCCTACTACTTAATATTATAAAGCCGAATCTTTGTGAGTATAAATGTGTGGATGTTTGTTCCTCTTTCAGGGAAAAACTACTGAATGGATCTAGATTAAATTTGGTACAGATGTTCCTTATAACTGGGAATAATATATAGGATACTTTTTGTCCCGAAATCCCCATGGGATTATGATTCACGCGGATATTTCGCCAAGCGCAGCTAGTTTTCTATAAGTATAAGTATCTTAACGCAATTCCTGTTAACACCAGCTAGTATCAGTAAGTTCTTTATATAAGCATCTATACTTTAATCAAACTCAAACTCAAAATAATTTATTGCTTTCATGTGTAAACAGAGGTGTTAGGTACATAATATTGAATCAACATGAAGCCCGGTTTGGGCACTGCAACAATAATCTTAAAATCTAGTTAGATGTTGTTCACATTTACAACACAATAGTACTTATACAATCTACAATAAAATTAGGTTCTACTTATAATCATAAGAATACTTAACTTGTTAATTACAAAACAAAATAAAATATGAAACAAAACAATTAATAAAATTTACACAAAACAAAAAATAAAACAAGAAATTTATCAAACTAGAAATTTATTTGATTAGTGAAGTGGACTCAAAGAACTCTTGTAATGTGTAGAAAGCTTTGTTGACAAGAAATTCTTTTAGCTACCTTACCACCAATAGGTACCACATCAAACTTACTTAACAGTGCATACAACTAAGTACCGGACTGAATCCGTTGTCGTCCCGGATCACCGGCCACCAATAACTAACCTGGGTATTGTTTTCCGATACCAAGTCACCCCCGCGACTCGACTCCGGATATAGGTCACGGCGCGCACTGCTTACCGTGTTATGGCACTTTTAGTTTTGGTTTAACTATTTTAAAAGGGATTTTTGGAAGTATTGGTGAAGGGGGATTTGGGGTTGGTGCTTTATAGGTTTGGTTTTTGAGGAGATTTAATATAAGAAGTAAAGTATCGTCCTGTATGATCTCAGTGCAGGGTAAAGGCTTCTCACTCACTGATGATAGTTTAGTAAAGAGACAATAGACATAATTCGCTTACCCAATAAGCAAAAGATAAAAACTATCTTAACTCTTATATTGTCACGCGTCGTTTACATCAGATGTGTGATTAAGTATCTCGAATTCAAAATAGGGGTGTATAACTAGACTATTATGCACTTTGTAGTAATAACCTTCCCTAAGGGCATCTAATAATAGCAAAACAGTTAAGTACTCATCATGAGCCAAGTGAAAGCCTCCAAGTGTAAGGGCAGTTCACACGGGCCACACCTGACGTAATAAGGCGCGTTTACACGGAAGTATCGACAGATACCCGATGTAATGGACCGACACATCAATCTGTGGCCCGTGGGAATATGTGCTGTGGATGTGGCTTTTATATCTAAGAATACTTGGTGGTTTGACTATTTCATATAACTTTATGATTGTTAGTTAAGGCTTTTTAATTGGTATTGTTTTTATATAAAAGGTGCCTGGTTTGATTTCCACCACGTACCAAATTACCAAAATTTCATATGTACGTTTATTCGACGCTGTTGCGGTAGAGGAAAACATACTAGAGGAAATCTGCACACTTGCGAAAAAAAAAAAAGTTTTTTAATATAAGGTTTGGTGTGTAATAGTAATAATAATAACTAGCACTTAGCCAGAGTGTACTTGACTAATGCCAAATCACCATTATTCATGTCTCGGTGGGAAAATATATGAGCTGATAAAACAAAGTCACTTTTGTGTCTGACCGTCCTTTATATTAGCTTATATCTTCAAAACTATGCATTTTTTTTAATAGAAAGAGTGATTCAAGAGGAAGGTTTTTAGTATAATGTTGTCCTCCTATTTTTACCGCACGAGAACTACGCGGTTATAACCGCGGGCGTGCTGTTTACATACATTTGATACAACAACTTAAAATGCAGATTACCATATCCAATATTTCCATCCTCCGTACTATCAGAAGGCAAGTGACGGAATAGTATAATTAATAGCCATTGGGCGATGGGCGCCGCTCGGCCTGCACACACCGTCTGATTGATGTGCCCTGATTGCGAATCCACCGCTTCCTCAACCAGGCCTTAGTTGTTGATTTTCTTTACACATGCTACTAATTATGTATCAAAATTTGTTTAGCTAGTAATAGGTATGTCGGAGGGTTTGTATGTAACATGATCGTTTTGCATAAATGGATCAAAACAGGGAGGTTTGTTGGTTAAAAAAACTCATATCGCAAAATCGCAAACGTGTTAATACAGGGCGGTGACGATAGAATAAATGAAACGGCTGGTGATGCTGAGATTATTGGAGTATTTTCAGTAATGACAAAAAAATTATTGATAAATTACTTTTATTTTCTGTATTAAAGAAATATAAAAGCCCTGGAGTTGCTAGTGCATTGAACTACAGTTTATTAAACATTTCGCCCAAGAAGCTTCTTTGCAACTTATGTTTCGCCATCAATACATTGCAGTACGTTATTCAAACTTTACGTACACATATTCAGTATGTGCCATGATCAGTTTCTTTCCTACTTTATTATACCTCGGTATAAAACATGCAAACAACATGTAACATAACCCTTACACCGCTAATAAAATCCCAACATTATAACGAGGGGTCAAACATTTTCAATATTCGAGTTTGATAACCGTTTGTGCATAGAGTTGCAAAGTGTGCGAGTGATACGGAGGCTGTATTCCACGTAGATACTTGTAGAGATGCAAACCAATAAAAATATATCTTGTGAGGGTACGATCGGCCCAGTGAATAAACATGAATGGGTTTTGTACACTGCGGGACAGTAAGAACGGCAACGCGCGTTTTGACTTTGACGTAAAAAAGTCAAAATTCAGTAATAAAACGATTATTTCGTTCCGATCTTAGTTCGTAGAAATAAATAAAATGGTGCTATGATTTTTTTTCGAAAATTCGAATATCAAAAACATGGCTACTGATTTTGGTGATAATTTAGGTATTTTATGGTCATATAAAGTTGTAAAACTATTTAATCTCTGACCTTTGAGTTTGAAAAACACCGAATTCTTCATTTTTATAACGAGGCACGCGCTCAAAACAATAAAAAAAACAAGTCTAAGAAATGATTGTTCATTTTAACGATTATTAGTAACTTTCCAAACTTCACTCAGCATTGTTCGGGTTAACGTTAAGAATTCATCAGATAATTTGGCCATTAAAATAGATATAAAACATAGAATATTTTGTTAGACGCGCCAAATATTTGTCATAAAGGCGTCTATATAAAATAATTGAAAATATTTTGTATAATTTTGTTTTTATTTTAGTGTTTTAATTTTTTTTATTATATTATCTAACTAGCTGTGCCCCGCGTTTTCACCTGCGTAGTTTTCAATTTACCCCCTGGGGGGGAATTTCCAAAAATCCTTTCTTAGTGGTAGCCTACTCCCCCCAGCATACACACGTGCCAAATTTCAGCTCTCATCGACTAATAGTTTCGGCTGTGCGTTGTCTGTCAGTCAGTACATCACTCAGTAACGGAAGAGTTTTATATATACATAGATTAATTTATTAGAAAGATGCGTTAAGGAATAAGGCTTCTATTGTAAGCTCTGTAATATTCATAGGAATAAATTCAATATTTAAAATTTACATTCATAAAAAATATTAAATTATTAGAAACCAAATCTGTATAAGTAAATGACTTTGTTTAAATTAGCGCGATCTGTTACATTGTCCAGGAGTGTACCATTTCGGTGGCTGGAAAGACAGGCCTCACTCAATATCGGATATTGTTCTTGCAAATGAGTATTTACGTCATCGTTTATATAAAATGTGCGCAATGTTCGTGCGATCCCGCGCCTTTGTTTATTCAACTAACTTTACTTATATTTCTTATTTTTTAAGGTTATATTTGGGCTTCTCTCTCTCTTATTGGATCCCTGAGTTACAATCTGTGTTTGCAAATGTTTATGGACGACGAATATTTGCGTTTCGATTTGAGTTTTGTTTAAGTAATAGGAGGACTTGTGTGTTGCGATGAGAGGGCTCTGTAATGAGATACACCAACTTCGAAGAACTTCATCATCATGTTGATTAGAAGATTATTTTTTAACCGAATTGTTTACGGCAATTTATTTTCTTAAGGGTGCGTTCTTCACGACCTTCAAGGAAAGTTACTCATCAAGTAAAGTTAGTTTTGTCTCTTTCTTACTTTATATCAAGTGACAAAGACAAAACATGAGAGTAAGTAAAAGAGTACTCGGAAGGTTACTTGAAGATGGTGAAATAGGCCCTAAAAATAATTCATTTAACCAACCGGTAAGATCCACTGCAGAGGTTTGCAATGGGTTTTCTCTTCTCTCTTTGAATATAGGAGGATATAGGCTAGAGCGATGTTTGAAAAAACTGTACTTTTGTGTTTGCTAGTTAAGATATTTAATTTATTGATTCCATAATAACGCTAGACTACTCACTACATCATCTAATTATAGTGACTGACCCCTAACTAAGCTCGAAGCTTGTATCTAGGGTATCAGAAACTACGCACACACTCATTCACACACACCCAAACCGAGACAAACATTTGTGGTTCACACAAATATTCACCCCGCACGGGAATCGAACCCGCAACCTTAATAATATAATTAGATACGTGTTCGGAATTAACTAAAAAACTGTATTTTCTTTAACGATCGGCGCCAATAGGCTTTGTTATTGCCGATTAATGTTAATAAGAAACAAAACACGCCATCTGAAATACAAGGTTTTGTCAAACGATTTAAATAAATAAGAAATCCAATAAATATTCTTTGAATTTTATGTAAAAAATGTTATAAATTTAGCTAAAAATAAGAAAAAAATGTAGGTGAAAGCGGTCTTTCGGCTTCTGTTGTACGCAAACATCCGTGTCAAAGATACTATTCATCATTTTCAATTCTAAAACACGATCAGATCATTAATTTAATTAACGTCTTCTGATAACAGAATAGGACCGTTAGTTGTTTGTAATCTGGTCACTGATTGGTGGTATCATTATAAATTCTGTTCGATATTTAAAATACGGATGATACGGACGTATTACGACCACATACTGTTTATTTTATATGTCATCAATCGGTTTTATTACCAAGTGTATGTAATTTCATATTTCGATTTTGAAAATGGAACTGTGCTTATTGTGTTTAATATGCAGACATGCGATTACTATGTATTTATTATACTAGTCATACTAACGAATCTGCCCGGCTTTGCGTAGTTGCAATTTCCAAATGATTTACTAAAAATGCTACTTATGAGTTTTCAGAAAAAATATACCGTTCATACCACGTTTTGCAATCAGCGTCCATGGTTTTATTGTAAAATACATACATATATCAATATCAAACATTATAATGAGTTGTATAATTTACCCCTAAAAAGTAACATAAACTCATTTATTTTCGTCACATTTTTCTTTAATTCAACATTATCGTCTCTAAATGCCACCTCTTAAATGCTTTGCGTTCAAGGAACTCTCATCCTCACACACAACCCAAAACATTACATATCATACTTATTAGGTTACAAAATATTGTGTGCCAAATAAAATTGATTATTTCGTTGAATTTCGCCATAACTTTTAGGCATAAAACTTATCAAAATCACATCATCTGCAACATTATTTAAACTTTATACTGCAGTCTTCGTAAAGTGCAGATTGAAATACATTAGGTAGTATGGTCGTTTGGGTTCATTATGGGGTCAATTTGGAGGTCACACGCAGTTAAAATGACCCACCGAAATGATTCAAATATTTCGAACCAGTTGGTCCGAACAGGTAATTTTAAATATATATTTTAATTTGTTTTGTGCCTGTATTGATGTGTTAAATGATGTCAATGGGTATAGGTTTTGGAGATACTTAAATATTTTTGAAAATATAAATAAGTACTTTGTTCATCTTAAGTTTGCTTCAAAGAGTTTATAAGTAACATTAAAATAAAATAGAAAAGTAGTAACTTAGATCGAAGTCAAAGTCAAAAATCATTTATTTAGTTAAGGCCTCATTGAGGCACTCATGAACGTCAAATGTAAATCAACCACCGATCTTGGTTTCCTTATAATATTTTGGCGCCTGTGAAACATTCTTAAAGCCTTATGTTTTCATTAGAACTCAATTATAGACAACATTTAAATATGCGAAATTACAGTAAACATATACCAACAATACGCGCCAAACAAGACTTTACTGCAACGTAATAAGAGTTTAAAAATAGCCTTTAGATCGCATGATTACCAGCAATCCATCAAAGGTACAGATTAATATACCGACCGGTGTAAAGGCGATCAATTAATTCAAAGATTTTATGTTGTTATTGAGAGGCCTTGTTCGGTGAGAATAGCGAACGGGGCCGGGTGCGGCGACTAGTGCAGATTGTGTTTGTATTTATAGTCATCCATCATACAGGTTGATATGTTTATGTGGTATTCAAAGTTGCATTCGATGGGAACGAATTGTGGTCATCATTTAAGAGAAGAACATATAAGATGAACTAATATAAGTAAAAATTAAAAAAATGAATGTCTTTTTGAAGGGAATTTGATTTTGGTGAAAATAGTGTTGTTACTGATACGAGTAGGTATCAGAAACAGACCGAAATAAATATTTTAATACTTACCTCGGACAGGAATCGGTTCCACAACCTTTTATTTAGCAGTTCGGCATTTTGACCACTGTGCCATCAATTCAATTTTAGGCTACGGGCCATTCCATAATCATAATTATCTAATAAAATTTCTAAAAATCTTCAACCACCACCTTCAATTACTAATACTATCATACAAACGCGTGAGGACACCATATTTATAACCAACCTACGTCAGTGTAACTAAGCGGGGTGAGTCGGGGTAATTAAACGGGGCTATGCGCCACCCCTTCCGCAGAGGCGCGTTTCCTTTTAAAGTTGACTCACTGTGACAGTTGTAGTAATGTTTGTATCATCGCAGGATGTCGGTGACGCGTGACCCGTCAAGGGAAGTCGTGTAGTGTTTGTTATGCTTGTGGTTTCTAGAAAAAATGCAATTGCTTTATCTAAAGATGTATATAATTAAATAATGAGTATTAAACGCTTTCTACCTTATTTGCGTTGCATTTTTAGTCCGGTATAACAAAACCTGGTAAGCATTTGACCACTTTGTCACTTAAATCTGTCACTTTGACAGTATTCACAATTGATTGTAAAACCTAGTTTAGTGCTAAACCAGACTAAAAATGCAACGCAAATAAGGCAGTTTAGGTTTAACTGTAGGGTTAATTTATGGTTGTATATCTGGCATTTCTAAGTGATTGTTCTTAAATGCCGAAACTATTTTTTTGTGTGACTGAATGGAATACATTCAAATTATTGATTTCATCATTTCGAGGCTTTGGAAAAGTTAAAACAATATGAAATGCCAATCAAAAAAGTCTTAAAAGTTTGCAACTGTTTTTCAATTGATTAGATTTGTGAGTAGGTGATTTGATATTTTTTTAGGCAAGATTGAACAGACGTTTCACGTCAGAATCACAAGCATCAATCAAAACAAACTATAATACGAACTCCATACGAGTATAACCCATCATCGTAGGTATCCGAATGCATCCCAGATTGACACCGCACATTATTATTTTTGCCCAATTTGAGCAAAACAGCATACGTGGCCAACCTGCGCGTACGCAAGATGTATAATTTGGCGCCATAAAGAGCCTACCATGATGACAGATGCAGTGCGGCTTCGCGCCAAATTATCCGTTTTTACGATCCGAAATTACCCCGGTATACCTTTTATTTCTTTCATATAGATTTTTTGCTGGATTTTGAACTTCAATGGGTAAAGAATAAGGGTGACGTTTTCACCAATAATCAAGGTCATTTTAGTGTCGTGAGACAATTGACTGATGGCTGATGGATTGGCGTGTTTTGTCTGTTTGTTTGTTCGGGTTGGAGATTGATGAGGTTATTTTCTGAGTAAATTGTTATCTTGGCTTGATTAAGCCTTTGTTTTTAAATAACTGTATTTTTGAAGTTGTTTCAAGTTTTTTTGAGATATGGATTTGGTATGGATTCAGTGAACGTTATGAGAAAATGTGGTTTATACTTAATCAAGTTGCAGATATCCACAAATCACGAATTTACATTCTAAGTACCAACAGTTGACCTATCTCCGTATTGTCCCTCTGTGTTATATAAAACGGCTGAACATATTTAAATAACTATGACTCTTTAACAAGATTATATTTTTTCTCTCAAAAAAATTCTAACATGGCCAAGAATAGTCAAATAAGTGTGTAAAAAAGTGTTTTGTTTTTCTTATATTTTTTTTTATAATAAAACATCCATGTTCTTTCCCGGACCATAAGCTACCCCTGTAAGTACCAAATTTCAAGTCAATCAGTTCAGTAGTCTAGCCGTGAAAAGGTCACAGACAGAGTTACTTTCGCATTTATAATATTAGTTAGGATAAACTATTTATTTATTTATCTATCTAAATGAGTAATGAGAATAAATTTATTAAGAGTTTGTAAAGTATTTAACAAGAGATATTCTATACTATGTTAAGTTAACCGTCCACCACGTTCTATCGGTCGCTTGGACTCAATCTTCGATAAGATTAAGTACCAAATCATAGTTCGAAAACCAGTTGTGCCGTTTATGACAACATAAATTTTATCCGTATGATAATTTTGATTACATACATTTTGTTAATAGATAACTCTTTATATATTTAATATTTAATTACAAATTGTTTAAGATAATGTTTATACATGGCGATCGTAAAATATAATGGGTTCCAATATTCACCCATTAGATACATTATTTATTTTGTATTTTATGAGCTTTTTTATTTATTGTTTATTCACACTATGGTTTTAATGGGTGAGTGAGAATAATAATTACAAAAAAAGTAAAGTGGCCTATGAGATCCTACTTTAGAGCCAAGATCTCACTGTTAAGTATATGATATGATGATATTTATTTTTCATATATTCATTTATTTTCTTATTTTTTAAGTTTTTACAATATAAATTTAAGTATATAAAAAAAAACAAAATATATAATAAAAACTTAAAAAATAGAATGCCGCCAGTAGCGGGGCAGGGCTTTATTTTATTATTATTTTATTTGGGTGGCTTACAGCTTTCCTTCGAAATTAAAAATAACATAAATTAGCAAAAGTCATTTACAAGCCTCCACATGTAGCAATTATTGGTAAGTAAGTACGCTAAGTAAGTAATCTTTTGTTAATGTAATTTAGCGTATCCAAATATATTTGCAGAAATAATAAAAAGAAATACCTAAGCAAGCATGCTTTTGTTAAATTCAAATTCAGACCAAATTTTTATTCTTTTTTTACTATCTTTACCAAAACTCAATACATTACCCACAAATCCCAAACAATTAAAAAAAACCACAATAATTCCAAATTCAATTTTAATAAACACGTCAAATCAAAAAATCGTTGCATTTCGAACCCCGTCAACGCGTTTCATAAACTCAATACATTAGAGAGAGAACGTTTAGATTTTTAAAAGCATAATACTTATTTGAATTTATGATCATAATATGGATATATTTAGTGAGGGCTCGCAGTGGGGGTGGCATAAACTGTGGGCTTTATGAGTGAGGCAGCATGGTGAGTTGGTATGGGCCTTTATGGGACTTCTTAGGTATGATGGGACACTGACAGGGTCATGAATTAGTTAGTTCACTTTTTTTAACTAAGTATGTACTAATTTCTTTGAGAGTTTAGATTTAGATTTTGTTAGGAAGAGTAAGGTTTTTTTATGTTTATGTGGTACCTAATAAGTGTTTTTATTTTTAATAGCTAAGTAAGTATCATCAGTTTTTTAAAATAAAGTATACTTACTTAATATTATTTATTGATCTATTAAAATTGGTTTGTAATAAGTAACATTATATCTCTTTAATTGGTCTATAATAATAAGCAGGTTGTAGGTAAGTAAGTAAGTAGTTACTTATCTACGTTTTTAGTATAATAAAAACAATAATTTAATTAAATTAACCAATCAAATGTAAAGTCACCTCAATAAAAAGTATGATTTCATTAAATTAGTCAAATAACTTTTAGTTGTTTAGCTATGTTCTATCTAATACAAAAGCAGTAGGTATTTCATAATATAAGGAGCACTGTGTACGTACAGGGAGCCGTCTGTGTAATCAAACTATCACTAATTAATTAGGGGAACCTTCATAATTGACAGTTGCCAAAACTCGCGAACGAAAGTGAGGTTATAAACGCTAAACGCGGGAAAAAGGTAAAAACCGGGTGTAGTATGTGAAGGGGGCGGGGCGCGGCGGGCGGGGGGCGGGGCCTGAGGCGCCGCCCCGCGCGTGCGAGCGAGACGGCGCGCGTGCACGGTGCAAGGTCACGTCGGACCGACACGACTAGACGCGCTGCGTTTTTGCAATGTTTTGACATCGCGCCGACTCGCGCCGCGCCGCGTCGCGTTCACAACCAATTTCAAATTTTAAACATGTTCGAAAGTGAATTTTTACGTTTTTTGTGCGTTTTCGAACAATGTGTGTTTTACTAATTAAGTAATTTTGAAGTTTGGTGGGGTTTATTGACTGTTTGTTGTCATGTAAGTAAACAAAATGTTGTTTTAGTTCATTTTTAATTAAAATTAGTGTATTTTAATTTTAGCTTTTATTAGATTGCATGTTGATTGACTTCACTGACGCGAATCATGATTTTTTCTCGCATAGTAAACAGTAACTCAAATCGTCAAATAAATTAGTTGTCAAGTTTAATTAATGATTGAAGAAAATTGACAAATTAACCGGTACGAATTAAACAAAAAACAAATAAGAATTAATTAATATTCCAATAAGTTGCGGATAAAATGCATTGCACTGCAAAAAAACTGGTGCATGTTATCAAGTGTTGGTTGGTCGCGGAGGTTTGTTTGATTGAGTGATGTTAGTTCTGGATGTGTCCGCTGGGCGCTAGCGTCGCGCGGGAGTCGGTGGCGCGCGTCATTCCGGCCGCGGCGCGCCTCCAGTAGCATCGCGACCCGCGACCGCTCCGCGTCCACGAAACACGAACATCTGTTACTACGACACGTGCAGTGCCAAAATATTGTGTACAACACAACTTAGTGCCGGTACAGTGAAGTGAACTAACACATTATTATACAGAGATATTATATTATATTTACTCTACCGAGACACCGTCGCGGCCATCTGTTCAAATATAGTTGATTTGTTTAAGTTTCCTATTGATGGATTGGAATGAGGTTCAACGACATGTATGGTGTTTGATGTGTTAAGGAATTCGTTTCACGTACGCAGAAAACAAATATAAGTTTGAAAACAAAGGGTTTTGAGAGAGGCTGTCGAGTGGCATTGCTTGCTTAGGTGCTTTACCGGTTGGAACTGTGTGCATACTCTCCACATTTGAATATTCATCATTGGACAAGGTAAGCGTCATTAATTTTTGTTTGTTAAAGTGACATGTTCTAGAACGCTTCAAATATTTAAAATTCAAACACCGATAACAAAGTATAAAAATGTAGAGTTAATTTGAAGTAATAAAATTAGTAGTAGAAGCAATTTAAATGGGTGAAAAAATAGTTTAAATAAAGTTTCCCGATGGTCGGATGAGTCGGAAAAGTTAGCGAATGTTCGGTGAATACTGAATTCAGCGTTTCAGTGATGTTCCGGCCTCTACCGGCGTCGGTACTCTGTGTTGGGCGGAAAAGTTGAACTTGCTGTAAAAAATATGAAGTTTTGTATTAAAACTTGCCTGATCAGAATTAATTTTATGTAACAATTTAGAAAAAATAACTGAAATATTATTAACCTAGAAATTATATTTTGAAAAATGCTTTTAAATATTTATAGCTACCATTTTAAGGCACTTTGCTAAAAGTTTTAAAAGTATCGGCTAGTAAAACCTAAAGCCGGATAAAAATTAACACCTGTCTCTCGGAACGCTTTAATTATTTAAAATAATTTAATTTAGCAAATGACGTTAACTAACTTTTAAACCTTTAATAACAAAACGAAAAGTAAAATCCTAAACTTTTCCAAAGTTTGTCTAAGTTTCACACCCTCTGTAAATAACACCTATTGTAGTGAAGTTCGCCCGGCCACCGCACCGCTTGCACATGCATACATGACACCTAATAGGACGACTGCACACCGCCATCTTTATTTTTGTAAAGCAGTGCACAGTCGTCATTTTAAATAGTCGTGGGTCCTTAGTCTGTGCGGGGTGCGAGGGGGACGGGGCGAGCCGAGGGGCGGGGCGACAGACAAGGATAGACAATTGTAAATATTGCCGGTACATTTTTTGAAAATTACGCTTGATTAGATGTTTTTGAATGGTGTTGATTAGATTGTTTATTGGGAATTTAGAAAATTGTTTTGATATGATTTTTTGTTTCAATATTTTTATTTTTATATTAGTTTTATTTGGCTATTTAATTAAGTCTTATTAATTATTATAAAATTGTTTTTTGTTTGGTGATTTACTAGCGATAATTAAACTAAAAAAATATGAATTAATTAATGGTTACTTACGTAATTATTTTTGTATATCACTACTGTAGGTACTTATTGATATTTGATACCAAGAAAATTTAACTGAAACTTTAAAATTTTTGATATTTTTCGAAAATTTGTGTTGTGGCCATTAGCTCAAAAGAAAAATAATATAAATTATACCCTTCCTATTTTTAATTATGATCTTATTTATATAAATAAATATGTTAGTTATACACTTGCACCAAAATTCCTTACATGCATTGGACAAAACTTAGGAATAAGTACCTACACCTATTCTTCTTAGCTGTACATAATTATTGTCAGGCCTTTGTCAAAGAAGAATTACTTTTTTACTTTACAGAAGAATCTTACAGACCAATAAATTATAATTCTATTTTAATAAAAACTTAGACACACTAAACATTTCCACACGACCTAACCGATGACAAACCGTCAAAATATCTGACCACTACAGTAGACAATAATTCTATATTTTTATTAAATAGTTTTGACAGGACATTAACTGTCACTGTCGTAAATTTATTGTCGCCATATGACGCGACATCTGTTACATAGATAATAAAATTCCATAACTTTTGACTTATTTATTGTATCTAAACGCACGTTTATCATTTATGTTTTTTTTTAAATATTTTAACGAACAAATGTTACCTGTTTGATGAATTTAAATATGGTATTGATTGAGGTATGTTTTATTTTTTGTTATGGCAATGTTGAAGTTGTTGTTTATGGTCATTTTTAATTAATAAAACTAATTAGGTTGTGCTTTTACATGGATCCCATATACTATATATTAAGTACCACATACGTAGGTAGATATTATACTTAAATACCTAAGTAAGAGTAGAATGTTTAGGAAACCAAAAGTAGTTAATTTAATATACATATTTATTTCATATTCCTAACGGATCCCACTTTAATAATTATTACCAGAATAATTGTAAAATGTAGGTAGAGTCAGGCTAGGTAAAGTCTGTAATATGTCTTTAGTTCAAAGTAAGTAAATATTTAACTCTAAGCTTGCACCTTTCCATTGAAATAGTTCTATTTATTTACAGCTAATTTTATTACTTTTTAAAACTGGTATCCGTTTGGAATGTATAATAGATATTACTACACATACTTAAGGACCAGTAACATTAAAATATTGAATTGAAAGATCACTTTGAAATCAATTTAATTACAAAAAAACATTGTAATTATCAGGCGCATGTAATTTGTATTGTAAGAAACTATATACAAGTTGGTACATAGAATACAGGGCGGTGACTACCTTCGTAAATAGTAGGGAGGTAACAGATCTACATCCACTAATCTACTTAAAATTAAAAGAGAATAGATATCTTTCGCTAATAAATAAACAGTTTTTCTATTCGCGCGCATCCAACACAATAATGGTGATAGGCCAAAGACTAAAAGAATATACTTATTAAAAAAATCGAATGAATCAATGAATGGAATCGACCTTAGACCTACCAAAAGTAAGGAAACATAGTTGAAGTTTGTTTTTAAAATGTATGGACACAATTTTTTTTGTATCGAGACTTTTTTAAAATGAAAGCAATTTAAAAAAACAATCTATAACTCACTAGTGAATAAAACGTGTCATTATTCAACTGTTTTTGCACAAATAAGCCCCTTTATAAGCAAGTGTGTTGAAAAATACATTATACTCCTAAATAGCATTTTCATAAGAGCTTTTATTTTTTATATGGGTAACATACATGGGGGCGACATTTATCATCAGGTGATCCGTTTGGTAATTTATGCTCTTTCTATTACTCGTAATATCTGAAAAAACGTTAAATAAAACATACCTAGGTAAGGCCAAAAAAATAGAATTACAATATTCATTTAGTGAACTCTCATTGGTTACCTTTCTTTAAAGTTAACTGTTAAATTATACAACTTCCAAAACAACCACTAGTAATTATCGTCAAAACTTCACATTAAAGCATATAAAAATAATAGAATGGAACTAATTTTATCACAACACGGATCTATAAATTATAACACATGTGGGTACTTTGTAAGCTATTTAAAAACAAAATTATACTCATTAATTATAATTACACAAGTTAAATTATTTCTTACGTTGAGCTAAGTAAGTAAATTATGTACACACCACCTAATTATATACACATATAATTTATTAAGTATATTTAGTAACGTTTTACTTCGGTAATATAATAAATTTATATTCATAAATATGCAATAATGTTCCGTGTCAGGCAGCCATCTTGGATTGTTGACAGATGTCAAAGGGCGATGCCATGGAGTCTGCAACTATGATTCAAAAACAGGTCCATAAAGTTAAATGCTATTTGGAAATTAAGTTGGAATATTTGTAGAATATTTATAACCATAAATTTGATCAACACTGTACGCAAACTATTCATGTATTCATTTAAAATGTAGATTTTTTAATTCAGTTTTTTTTATAATTACACTACCGTACTTAGTAAATACCTGTTCAAATTCAAACTGTGACTACAAATAGGGTATCTTACCTAAAAATATATTAATTTTGGTTTACTCAACAATAAGTAAGTACATATTAATTAAATGACAATAAGTAATAAATCATAATAAAAGATTTGAACAAAAAATTATGTCTGCAAGAAAATTCCACAAATGACTTACCTAATAATTGTGTGGTACTATTGAGAAAATAACATATAGGTAGGTTAACCGTTGGTCATATTAAGTTGAATGGGTAGATTAACATACTTATAATTTTAATAGTGTACCAACATTTAATACTTTTTATGTTCAAATAAACTATTTGTATGCTTTATGGTCATTTAATGATATCTTAAATTATTTCTAATTAGTGTAGATATCCCTATGTATGGCTCTGACTAATAAATTTACATAGACTAAAAAATAAAAGATGCACAAGCTATAAAAATGCCATAGAAAGTTACCTAAGTTGGCAAGACAAGCACTAAGTTGAACTTAGATGAGAGCTTCATACTTATTTATTATGGAAAATCTAATTCAAATTTAGTTTAAAATACTTCTACATCTTTCTATTTTAAAAGTATCTTAATTCAAAACAATAGTCTTAATATTTCAAGTATCGTAACTGGTTTGTATAATAATCATATTAATTTAGATAGAAACGGACACTTTTGATCATAAAAGTGAATGGGACAACTATTCTGAGTTGAACAATTACTTCATCTCACATCTTTTAATGTCATAAAGAATACACTCACACTCAAATATATCTTTATAACTTACCATTCTTTATATTTTATCTGTTCGCCGTTCAAATTAATTGGTATCCTAATAACTACGTATCTGTCAACTGAATTTAAAGAGCTCTACTTATGCTAATATGTCTAGAAAATTTAAATAGGAAATTTTGTTTTTTTATGTCCAGTTATGGGGTGTACAAATTGACTGGTATTTTGTGATTACTGATTATTCTTAAGCTACAGAGGTATGAGTAAAGTAGTACATACCATCTATAATATCATCCAAATAATATCAAATATTTTATAGGAATCAAAAGTTCTAATTTTATATTAATAAAATAGAGGATGTATTTTCAATAATCAAATAATTAAGTAATGATATCATTTTATTTCCACCACTTCGACTTAGCCACAAAAATTTTAAATTTCTCACAAAAGTTTTCGACTTACACCCAAGAATTTAAATTTCCAACAAAACTTGGCCTTTTATTCACCTAACCATATTCAAAAAATTGTAAAAATATTAGCGTAGGAGTATCCCAAGATTCGCACGGACCGGCCTATACAGCTCACGCGTGACTGATTTAATGACAGCCCGACAATTAGCGTCCAAGATGGCCGCCCGCGCCCGCGCACCAATGTCAATACT
Organism: Timandra comae; assembly: GCA_958496195.1. NCBI lineage: Eukaryota > Metazoa > Arthropoda > Insecta > Lepidoptera > Geometridae > Timandra > Timandra comae. The sequence goes on from OY292358.1 coordinate 521,600, forward strand.
GACATTCATCATCCGCCATTTTATTTCGAATGGTTCACTCATATTAATGCCAATTTTTTACTTGTTGTACTAGTTTTTGTATAATATTTTGATTTCAATATCCTGTAACATGAGCTATAAATCAAAATATTTTAATGTTACGCAATAAGCTAGAAATTCCGGCTTTGCGTGGAAATAAGTGTTATCTTTTTCTTGGTAAAAATCATAGAAAAATCTACTTATGCAGTAAGTTGTTTCTGCTGATTATCCTTATAAACTATGATTTAAAGAGATATCTATAAATTTAGTAAATATGTTTGTGTATAATAAGGTAATTTAAAGAAGAAGCTGAAATATATTCTCTTTTTTGCAATTATTTTATATTTTTAAACTAAGTAGCCTGCGCGCCTAATTTTAAAATCTGAATTTTAAATTATCGATTCGGTTTCTTTTTCAAATAGTGCATCCTATAATGAATAATTATTAGATATAAGTAAATAACGTAAATTAATATTTCCTTTAATATTTGTTTATTAATAAAAAATAGCAAAATTCATTTTTGAAACATAATCCGTAGCAACGTGGAGCGTTAAAATAATTTAGTATCATTTGCAATAATTAATATTAGATATGAAAATGTGGTCCAAACACGTTGAAGTCTCGTCTATTTTATATAATTTATTACTATTACTTGTCGTATAATTAATAGAACACAAAATTAATTTAATAAATAATAGGTTTTATTACCTCCGCTCCATGTGTGACATTAAACTAGAGGCTGGTCAAGTGAGATTCTTTCCAAGAGGTCATGGGTTCGGTCACGGATTATGGTCATTTCCTTTTTGTAGGCCGTTTTAGATTAAATGTTCTGTATGCTTTACTTGTTTAATTTACTCAGAAAATATAGAGCTACAAAAAATAATTAGAAAAATATATTTGATGGTACTTAAGGGACTATGATAAATAGTATTTAAAAATAAACTAGAATCATCAAAAATAATCTGTAATCGTTAAAAGAAGTTATATAATAAAAATAAATCAGAACAGATGTTGTGACTTGGGACATATTTATTAAAGACAGTTTTAAAAGTGGACTCATATTAGTTTTTATTTTTAAATCTTTACAAATATATTGAATTAAATTATGGTGTGGTGAGTTGAGGAGATAATTCAACTAAGTAGACAAACATACACAATCGTCTTTCCATGGAACTTATTAACCTATTTGCCGTTATTAAAGAGATAGACTTAGATAATAAACTTTTCCATTATCTAAGTGTGATATTGCAGGCGACTCTAACTGCGTCCACCTGCCCCCAATCGCGGTGGATCTCCAAACGTATGACGTTGAGTCTGGCCACTTTATCTAAATGCGTTTAGTCGCGTCCTGTCACCCCGCCACGTCCGTCCATCAGACCAGCCATTTACATAAATACAACATTTAACCAAACTTAATTGACACATTTCACGATTTATACGATATGTTACACACACGTGAAATCAATTGGAATTTTTAATGCCACCAAAACTCACGGAGAACAAGTTTCTTTATTCCGTCAATAAATTGTGGCCGGTGTGTCGCGATAACGCTCCTATTATCCGAGCGCACACGTGATCGTCAAAACTCCCGCTTGATCAAAAGCAATTTGATCCGGATTTAAAATTCATTCGTTCATTTTCAGTCAATTTCGGGGCGCGCGGCTCTATGGCCCTTACCCGCGCCCGTTTTCCTCTTCTCAGCCAATCTTATTTAAAATTACCAAGTTTTCAGACGAGGTGATCCTCGCACATGAATATAGAAACGGTGCGAACAATCAAACCCGCAATTTCATCTGTTTACTCGACAGTCGTCCGCATCTAATAAAATAATTTTCAAACAAACGTTATTTCCCTAACAACCAATTAATCTGGAGGCCAAACGCCGAATTATTCGGACCGTCTTTGATCAATCGCTGTTAGCAATCATCGAACAATGAAAAATAATGTTAAAGAAACAAAAGAAATCTGTTCCTATCAAAATTAGTAGACGGGGAAAACTCTTGAATGTGGCAACAGCGGACGCGCGCGATTGTTGGCGCGAAAAAACATGGCTGCCACCACAAATCCACGTTTATCAAAACGATCTCGCGTAGGAATTTGCGCCTTATCGTCAGAAGGAGAGGAGCCGGGTCGCGCCCGTTGATTGCAATAGATATTTTTGTTATACGACTTTGATCTCGATGGCTCGTAAATTCGTTCAATAATGTTTGTTGAATCGAATCATCTGTTTAAGAATGGCAAGTAAATGTTTGTTTTCTATCATCCGGCGGGCGAATGTTGTTCGATTTGGCTAGTTAACGTTGTTTTGACAGTTTCAATCGGTGCACGCCGGTAATAATGCTGTCTTCGGATGATTCCGCGTGGTCTGCGTCTGAGTTCAATTACATCACTTTAACTGCCTCTCAAATTAAATACAACCATTCCGTTCTCGTATTTTTTTATTATACGTGTTACAGTTGAACACGGAATTCACTCAAGAAGCATATCTCCCGTGAGCGTCAATCCAAACAATTTTAATTTTTCCCCCATCCGTGGCGTAGGCGCCCGGGCCGGGACTAAATCAATATGATATGACAGTTAGGGTCAATTTATGGCCCCCGGTTAATTACAAGCGGGCGGGGTCGGGGTGTGTCGGGGGGTGAGGCCGGGGCCGCGGGGAGGGGGGCTCGTCTAATGAGTTGTGAAGACGAAGACTTGCCTTGTGCGTTGTTTGACGCGGTATTTATTGATACCTATGTATGTGGTGTTCATGTACACCTACTGTACTTAATGTATGATTTTTAATTACTTTTTAATAAGTGATTCATAAATACAAAAACATAGTTGATTGTTTTGAGTAGCTAAATAGAAGGTTCAGGAAAGCTGTACATACAATTTGTGATATTAACTTTATTGGCACGTGGTCTTAGACAACCTATTACCTTCAAATCAAATAAGATATTCTGAATGTATAATTAACTACGAGTATAAAGAAGCAGAGTTAACAAGGTTAAAAACTTTTTTAGACAATTAAAAAAAAAACTGAATTCAAGACAGACACATCTAATATTGACCAAAACATATTATAACTGTGCCATCAATTGCAAGTAAACATTTAACTAATCCATTTACCTGACAACCAATTATCAAGTGAACCAACCGTCAATTGTTATTTAACACAAGAATAACTATGTATTGATATGTAAAACTATTCAATGTCTGTCGATAACATTTGGCTAATTATAAATATATATTCTAAATAATTCGTCTGTAGTTATCGTTATTTTTAATAGGTGTTAAATGTGTGGTTTAACTTACTTATTCCATTTATAACTCCTGATTAATTTCTGGACGTTTTCGATGAGAAGTTGTCAAATTATATTATGTTTTAGCTCTCTGACTACTTATCTTAATACAAATACATAAAAACATTGTTCGGTTTAACACGTATGGACAAATAATAGTAGTACTTATACAATTTTCTGAAATATTTATGTTTGTGTCAATGATTTCATATAATTTTATTTATAAAAGAACAAATACGTAAACAGAAATCTTTTAAAGACAAAGATTAACAGCAAGGTATCTGTCAACTATATTTTACTAAACAAATAGTTCATACTACATTTAAACTTCTAAACCAAGTTTAAACCACTTCTCCGCTGACTATACAACGATCCTACAAACAATTGCCGATTACAAAATATGCATTGTAATTACATCCATTGATTGCATTTGTCCGTCTGTCAATCACTGTGATACAATGACAGTATCGCGGGCCGCCATCGAAATATCATTCGTTATTAAATAGATAACTAATTAATATTGGGCTGTTCTGGTTGATCATAGTTACAATTGAAGGTATACAATTTTATAATTTAACAAGTCTAAGGGCCTATTTCACGATCTTCAAGTAAAATTCCGTTACTCACATGTTTTGTCTTTGTCACTTGATATAAAGTAAGGAAGAGACAAAAATAACTTTACTTGGTGAGTAACTTTACTTTAAGGTCACGAAATAGGCCCTAAGATTTGTTTACTCTTATAAATAAAATTATCTTATTCATCTTTCTAAAATCACACTTATGTAGGTACCAATCCTTACTTAATATTATAAATGCGAAAGTAACTCTGTCTGTCTGTTACCTTTTCACGGCTAAACTACTGAACCGATTGTCTTGAAATTTGGTACAGGGGTAGCTTATGGTCCGGGAAAGAACATAGGCTACGTTTTATCCCGAAATTCCCACGGGATCGGGAACTACGCGGATGAAACCGCGGGGCACAGCTAGAAAAAGAACTTTTACGCTTGTCCCTTATTGCAAGCATCGTTACTCAAAGAATTCCCCAGGTGAGTTGTGTATTGTGTACCACGTATACTGTTTCACATACATTAATTAAACATCATTTCTTTGATTAGATGAAGTCTGAAAGAGTATACATCCTTATAATTATATCATGATGATTTATTTAACTTTCACGAAAAATTCGGAAAAATGAGTAGACGAGTCCCCTGGGGCCTTAGTCTGCAATTTGACATTATTGATCAGACAATATGTTGATATTGGGGCACCATAACGAGAGTGTCAGAAATTTGGTATTCTGCTAAAATGTATTCATATGGCTATGGTGTCTCAGTGGTCTTTGTTGCATATAAAAAATTTGTCAAATAAACGTCAGAATACTGTTTCCATGACAACCATTAAAGTTTTATGGAGCTATTGAGTCAGCGGAGTAGTTGTCACTAAGAGAATACCAAAATGACAACAAATGACAAAAAAACGGCCATAATGTTGATATTAAAATACATTTGAGTAGCATTATCACAGCTTAATAGTTTAGAGAATCGGGGCCCTGATAAGTGACTGGCATCACCCATGAACGCTTTTATGAGAATGTGGTAGTCAAACGGCGTTGATCACAGTTTTGATTCCACTAAAGTGCCAGTATCTAGCAAGCAAAATCCAAAAACAAGTACACAAACTCTAAGTAAAACTTAGCTAAAAGAAAACCCAATTACAGTTACCTTCCATCAACTACAAATTGTAGTTCAACAAAACAAACTACACACATACAAACATGTAGTTATAATAAATAATATCCTGAGCTGCCTCCCGCTAATATCAAATGTCAATCAAGTGCCGAACGCAACGCGTCCACATTCACCGGCCATTGTGAATACCGACCGGTTAAAGTATTGTTATTTGGTTTTTGTAATAGTTATAATGTGATGAATTATTTGGTTTGTTTTGGTTGACTATAATGTAGGAAATTATCTTTAAAGAAACTCTGTTTGTCTTTATATGTATATTCTTCTCTGTATAAAGTTTGTAATGTATTTATGTAGCTAAATTTTAACTATTGTAGTTTAGTTGTTTTTTTTATTATTAACTTAAACTTTAAACTTTATTTAAATTAATTTTCTGCCTAACTTGAACATCTAAAGGGGCTAAACTTTATTATTCACTCGTGATTGGACTTACAGTCTTTCATCAAACACCAAATATTGTCAAATAACAAAGTGTTTAATTAGAATCGTTTATTTTACTTTACTTAAATACTTAATCATTACTTCTTTGTAATACTCGTAATAATGCTACATTATGAAAATTTCCATAATAAATGGTCATTGAACCTTCTCAATAAGTAATCAAATCTAATGAGTTTCCAAACTCGAATTATCATTAACATTAAATAAATAAACGCTCGAGAAACTAAAAATAAAAACATTAATCATAACATTAACGTTATTATGTCACTTTTATATGTAAATATGCATTAAATATGATTTCCTATATGAGTTCTCAGCGTTAATTATCAGAATATGAGTATGATAATTTCAAATATTGAAGTTGGCTCACATATTAGTTTATGTTTGAAGAACGTGTTTTATTTAAAAATGGCTTCATATAGTGTCGATATTTTATATGTGTTTAATAAGTTTGTAAGATTTGTAAGTTTCTTAACGACTTAATTGATTTCTATTAATTAATACAGAGTTATGTATTTAAAATGTTAATCAGTTAGTTTCATTAATTATGTTTTGTTGGTACTAAATCAACTTACTGTTTGTCGTTTAATTTAATCAAGTATCCTGTTAATTAGAAGCTAATATTTAAATATTTATTTTGATAATATACCTTAATTTATATAAAGTATCTATATACTAGCGCCTGGGCTTCGAGGAGGTGTCATTTTTCCGTATTATTTAAAAAAACAGGTTTCTAAGAGATAAAAAAATGGCATGTATATGTACTCTACTTGTAATTAAACTAAAAATTTACAAAAGCCATGGTGAGGCCAAACTTATGCCAATTATTATAATTATACTAAAAAGTTTAGATTTCACTTAAAAAAATAATTGTTCATAAACCTACATTACTTAAAAATGGTTGAGCAACAGCCCGTTAAATCGTTTGAAATGCAATCGAATCTGATCCCCGTACAACAATATCCCGTATTGTGAGTCAGCACATTCCACCGCGTCTGTACTCGGCGGGGTGGCGAAATGTGACTAATTTCGCTATTAACACACATCACTGGTACTTTTTAGATGTTTAGAATTGTAGATGCAGCTGTTTAGAGATTAGAATGTAAAGTAATTGTTATATTTACTTACTAATTAGGGTTTGGAAGGAGCAAAATGCTAACTCAAATACCTAATTTACGTCATACTGACTTGGGGATTCCTAAGTAAGAGAAAACAATTAAGATTATTTTTTTATTACACTAGCGGCGCCCCGCGTTTTCACCCACGTAGTTCCCGTTCCCGTAGGAATATGGGAATAAAATTATGCTAAAAACCTTTACCACTGAATCACTCTATCTATTAAAACAAACCGCATCAAAATCCGTTGCGTAGTTTTATAGATCTAAGCATACATAGGGACAGAGAAAGCGACTTTGTTATATACTATGTAGTGTTTTATTAGGGGGCTCTACCATAGTTGTTACATAATGAAATATATTACCTAGTACTTTTACAATTATATCTATAGGTTCGAAATCAAAAAGACATCAATCAAAAGGCATTGAATTGATGGAGAACCTTTACACGATTAATTAATGTCACTTTCTTTCAAATTAACTGATGTTCAATTGTTCATACTGTTAAAAAGTATACACTAAGAACTTGCATTATTTTTCACACAAGTTCAAAGAGCTTGTTCGCAAATATTTACATAAAAAAATCTAAAAAAAAATCGTTTCATCGCGTCAAGAATCGAAAAGGCGTCGTCATGTCACATCAATAGATATCTAAGTGAGCGCGCAATGGATCAACAGGGCGATAATACATCACGGGCCTTTCACGGGCCCAGGGCCCTTTCTAAGGCCCATTTTCCGAGCGGTCCCTTTTCTTATAACAAACAACATCATTTGTTACATCCACCAAGTTGTATTTTTTCTTCAAATTGATGAAAGCGCGTGTTAATAAAATTGCACTTCATTCCTTTTTGTCGATCATCGTCACTTAACGCCTGGCTTTTGTAGGGTGTCTACGAGTTTGGATTGGTATGGGATATTTTTTATGTTGTGTGTTCTTTAAAGAATATTCGTATATATTTTCAGTTTAATTTTAATTGCTTCTTTATAAATGAAGTAGAAAGTTGTCACTTTAATAGGTCTCGAATAGGTTTTTAACTCGGTAAAGAAAAGTCGTTAACAAAGATTTCTTACGATTATAAAGCACAATTCTAATTATATAGGGACTGACTAAAGGAATTTAAGAAAAAAATTAAAAATTACAACGCCATAATTAATTTAACTATTTCTTAATTAACTCATATAAATAAAACTTATATGAACAATCTCTAAACAATTAAACCATACAAAATTTTTTCCGATAAATCCCCCATTTACCTCAAAGTATGTGTACCGTAACATTCAACAGGGGCGCTCCTCAGCTGACGTCGCTCGGTCGAGTCGCGCGGCGCGGGACCACAACCGGTACGCTACACCTGCTGTGTCACAACCCTAGGGTTATGACGTGGTGTAGGTACTTAGAGTACGCTAGATTATATTCTAATATACGTATAGGAGACTAGATTTAGTACGTACTTAAGTAGGTTGTAAGGTGACCTAGGGAAATATTATGTGACCTAAATAATATAATATCTAGTAGGATCTAATGTGCAGTCAGTGTCAGATAAAAGATACCCCCCCCCTCCCATTGGTAATGCTCACTTTGGTATTGCCAACCAAAGGAAGCCCTTTTATTTGATGCTGACCGTACATGTAAAACTATGTTTGAATGTTTGTGTATCAGTCTAAATACTGCTGAAGGCTACGATAGAAAATTAATAATTCATAAAACCCATGGATATTGTTCGGCTCAAAATTATCTCGCAATTAAAATTTGTGTGAATTAAGTATTGGGGCTGGATTTTAAAAATATTCTAGAACTAAAGAGTACTTAACTTATGTGAAAGCTTCTGTTCACACTCCAATAAAAGACGGCAAACATCAACAACCACAAATCTTATAAATAAAAAGACAAAAAACAACAAAATAAAACTGTATTCACCTCCTAATTCAATATATTGCCAACATTTTTGCAACTCATCGAGAGGGTCGACAGACAAACGATTTAATTCTTTATGAAGAAGTATCATCGAATAATAGCAATTAAAACTATCAATAGTGAATCAAAACGTTGTCGTCACTCAAGCCGATGACGTAACACAATAACTTTTTTTTGATGTTGAACTACGTTTTGGGAGTATAATGTTGGTGATTGTATTGTTAGATTGCTTTCGGATTGATATGTCATTCTTTGATGACGAGATGTATGTTGATGTACTTGCAGTGCCACGTGGTTTTGACTGCGTTTTTATCTGTTTTCTCTAAGCGAGTGCTTATATCATTGACTCTCTATGTGCCAAATTTCAGCGCAATGGGTAGTGGTTTGAGCCAGTGTTGACTTGTTAAAATTGTCAGTTAGTCAGAACGTTGGCCTATGTTCACATTAATGTTGTTTCAGTCAATAATTTCCATTCTAGACGTATACCATGATAATGATGTAAGATACTAAAAACATCGCACTATTGCTAAGTTTTCTTGGAAACCGATTTCATTAAGGGTTGCTAACCTTAACCCCAAAACACAAGAACTAAATAATTTCGCCAATGATTCCGATCACTGTTATCGCGCGGTCCGCGGGCCTGACGTCACATAAAACCGCTCCGTCATGAAGCGTCCATCATTCTAATTCCTTTGAGACGACACTGCTTGTCTGTTTTGTGACGGCAAACACCGACGGTCTGTTCCTACTGGGTCTTAGTCTTAGCTGCTTGCTTATGGGTGCTGCTTGAGACTACACTTGTAATAAGAAAAAATATGTATTGAATTTATTAGGTATTAGCAAAGTGCGCATAAGACCAAACTATAGTCGTGAAAAAAAAATGTGATTTTAAAATTAGTATGAAAGTTTTTCAAATCAGTAAAATATATTACTTTTCGTTAATGGGCACGCATTACCTGCTAAACTAACATGCACATTTTAATGCAATCTTTACCAAAACTCACACAAAACCTTCTCAAATATATACTTAAAGTACTAATGGAAATTATGAAGTACCTCGTCTAAGTATAGAAGGTAGTAACCCACTAAGCGCCAAGCGTCCAACTCCCGGCAATGACAGGTCTCGCCGACAAAGCGATACACAGACAACATCGGCGATCGTTTCTAATTGTGATCCGATACCGAAACCATTGTCCCCGCGAACAGAACGCAATCTTCATCTGACCCGACAACATCACTACACTCACGATTCCCTAATTATTGAAAGATATCAAAGAAACGGTTGTTTGATAATGTACTTAGAATTATTGTGGGCTACGGAACTGTTGATGAGGTAATCGGGTTTGGAAATTAGAATAAATAAGTACTTTTATAGATTTTAAAATATGACCAGAGTTGTCCGAAATTGGACTAGACCTAGATTGCTACTCACTATCGAGTATTATAAGGTGTGTGATTTAACAATGTTTAGTGATTTCGGTCTACGTGTGATATTTAGATACAGTTAACCATCATCAGTAGCTTCTGCCTCTATGACAGAATTCAAGCAATGCATTCTAGAATTCAAGCAGTATGGTTATGGTGGTTCTATAAAACATTATATTCAATATACACACATATCTATTTACGTCTTTCTTTTACAGAAAGTACAGTCAGTGTCACCAGTTCATGACAGAATACGAGTATAACTTCTGATTGTATTATTAATATTCATTCCCAATAACTCCAAACCGATATACATATCAAAATTCACGACAAAAATTAATTAATACCCTCCGTGTTGTGTGCCATCAAGTTTTAAGTTTAATTAGTCACGTGTTCGGCGTCAGGGGATGACTTATTGTTTATTGCCAATGAGTTTTCGACATCGTAAATAATCGTAAGTAAACATCGGCAGTCTTTGAGTCCCGTAATTAAAGTCAGATATGCAACGTTTATTTATCGCGACGTTTATGTCGCGAGTGACGCGGCGGGGCTCGGCTTTCGGTGCGATACGACAGTATCACGGGGTGTTTGGTGGAAGTGCCTTTTTTATGAATCCTAAAAAAATTTTCAGTTGCGTTTCTTTAAGTTGTCTGTATGCTAGGTCAAAGTTGCCTGCAGTCTTGTATGGAGAATAATTATTATAATAATAAATTATCTTAACATTCAGTTTAACCAAAAATGCCGTATAGCCCTCTGGGTTGTAAAGGTCTGATGGCAGTCGCTTCACGTAAAATACTGACATTCCGCCAAATCTGGTTAAACTGAAAACCGACCCCAAAAACATGGGATAAAGGTTCGGAAAAAGAGAGAAATTATCTTAATATGACATTGTATGTGGAGTAATATAAAAATATATAAATTAACTTTTCTTTTCTTTTCACAGATTCGATTCCTGAGAGGATTATGACATAAACATCAAACCAACGTAAGTTTTTATTAAATCTTCCATTATTTTGATTAAACATTTATGAATTATTTTTACTCATATACCTAGTACGTACTTAGTAATATTAATATACGTATTATAAGTACCTAGTAGACTATACTAGTATACCATACAGTGGCTAGGCTCGCCATCAAACAGTCAGACAGAATAGCCGGTGTATATATTTATGCATGCACTATAAGGGGCTCTCCAACAATAGTAACTTTGACGTGCTTACTTATATCTATGCATAAATAATAAGCTTAATGCACTACTTATTAAGGGAACACAACATGCTTCAATTATTAGTTTAACTAAATATAATAGACGAGATGGATATCAAGACATAATGTACCTAATAGGTGGTAGTAGGTTTGACTAAAAGTTTATACATAGACTTCTTCTGCCTTATTTGCGTTGCATTTTTAGTCTGGTTTAGCACTGAACCAGGTTTAACAATCAATTTTGAATACTGTCAAAGTGACAGATTTGACTGGCAAGGTGTCAAATGCTTACAGGTTTTGTTGAACCAGACTAAAAATGTAACGTAAATAAGGCAGCTTGAATTTAATATTTTTTGACGTTACCCTCGTGAGCTCCTTTTATATATTTACTGATGTTCTAATAAACTATGAATTCAATTCCGAAAGATAATGATTGTATATCTGTTTCTAAACTAAATCTTAGTTTATCAAAAATATCCGTGGCTTTTCTCGCACCGAGTTTAATTTTGATTCATTACAGTCTTTCAGTTGCCTCCATTTTAATTATCCAGAGATTCACAATTTATTGTAAACTATCTTTACACACAAGTCCCTCTCGTCCACAAATGTATCGACACCTCTTATTACCGTGTACGCCCTAAATAGACACATCTTCACTGGACGTACAGACACACCGACAAGTGACATTAGATATTCATTATACATACTCGTACACTGTAACCTGAGTATTTTAGACGTGATCATGGGAATAGGTATGGTACCTATTCCTGGATTAGTACTATCTTAATTCGGACCTTTTACATGGGGATTATAATGGTAAGTCGTAAATACTCGTACATTGGATTAGGTTTCTTTATGGTTGATGTTCAAAACTAAATTTTACAAGACTCGATATATTTATTTATATTAGCGTTCCACGCTTTAATCCACGCAAATGCCTATGCGTGGGAATTTTGAAATCCAAAGTATAATATAGTATTTTTGGATTCACGGAATATCTGTACCCCATTTCAATTAAATAGGTCCAGTAGTTTTTAGGTGAAACTGTATTATAGATCCTTGCAACAATGCGGCAACCATCGTGTCGTGATGCAACATTGCAACACCCCTTGTACTATAAGTATGTATTGTTACTAATCCTCTATTTTCTTGGCTTGGGCTACATAATTAAATTGATAACTCAATCTGTGTCATCTCACACACATATTAAAATAACAATAGATTTAATAATGTCAGCTAATGTGGGCCGAACGCCCAGCGAATCAACTGTTATCTGTCAACTGTCAACGGTTGACATAAGGCGCGTAAATCACGCGCGCAAATGTTTTATTTGGTTTATGAAGGTAAGATTTGTTAGTTTGACTCATTGCTTTGGGTGGCTTGTAATGCATTGTTGAGGTTGTGTGGTTGTCGATCTTAGTAGGCTTCGTACGCGCGGAGGTTCAAATAGATTAGTGATCTCTTCATACAATAATTAGGTAATCAGAAAGTTTTAAGCAAGAAAATTTACACATTCTTTTAGTGCTCAGTTAAAATTAATTATGTGCAATTTGAATTATCTCACAATCAAATGATCAAAGACACAAGTAAAAATATCACACTTTTGTCAGCATATTCGTAAAAGTATGATCTTAAAAGCAAAAAGTAGCAGCAACTGCATTTAGTAATTGAAGTGTTTCTACCGAGAGCGATCCTTGGTACAGTCGCGTACAGCCATGCACAAGACCTGTCAATGTCATCTGTCAATAAGTAAGCAGGTACATGGATACCGATGCACTGGCCACGTCACCGGGAGATGTCATGTGAATTATTGAGCTAAGTCGATAAGTATAGCTCTTACCTGGTCGTACAGGACGCAACTGTAAATTGGGAGTTTATCTCCGACATTGACAGTTAGACTCAATTTATACTGTTTATGGTTAATGGAGGGTTTCTTGAGGAATTTTATTTTTAAGATGTGGAATTTATTCATGATTACCGTGTATTTTTTTAGCTTTATTTAAAACTTTACTATACAGTCTATTTTATCTGTTGGAGATTGAGTCAGTTATTTTTGTTTTTAAACAATTTATTAATATTTAAATAGGAAGAACATTGTTGATATAAAAAAATAACGTTATTAATACAAACATACATATTCTTAATTCAAATAGTTAAAATGATTTTTTTACACTCTACTTCATATTTTTATCGTAAAACTCCTAGCGGAATACATTCACATATTATAATCCTACTAATATTATAAAGGCGAAAGTTTGTATGTATGGATGTTTGTTACTCTTTCACGCAAAAACTACTGAATGGATTTTAATGAAACTTTACAATAATCTTGCTTATACATCAGAATAACACATAGGATACTTTTTATCCCAAAATTCCCACGGGAACGGGAACTACGCGGGTGAAGCCGCGGGGCGCTGCTAGTAAACAATAAAATTCATTCAACACCGCCACAGCGAAGTATAAAACTGAAAAAGTTTATTGTCATCCGTAAATCATCCCACGTGACCTAAAAATTCTTTTACAACGACAATTCATTCTGTAAGTTTATTCGCGTGACAACAGACTTAATAACTTTACGTCAACTGGAAACGTTTATGAACGAAATAGTTAATTCACAAACGCGGAAACGGAGCGGAGTTGTCGCGAATCATCCGAGTAAATCACAGATGATTTAGCATCACATCAAAAGGGAGTCGCATAACATTAAACTCACGAAACGATCACGAACGGGAACTTTACGATTCATTCCCCAGAACCGTCACACGGACGAAACACTGTCTTATAAATCAATTTAATCTCCGCTGCAAAGACAATTGGAACGATCCCTCAATTCATATCTATGACAAATCAAACAATATTGATTCCAATAACTATTGGCATACGGTCCGAATTCCCGTGCCAGTTTTATGTGACTTACGTCAAAATTGCAAAGTTGAGTGAGCGCATAAGTCATACCGGTCGTTGTATTGCAAGTACCATTTTGAATTAATGTCTAATTCAGCACAAAAGCGTGTAATTGCCGGTTGACTTTTATACGAGATACAAACGTTGTGTCTGTAAATCAAATGTGTACATAATTGTACAAATAGGACGAATCGCAGATGACACGCAGTATTTCTGGTATTAGTTTGTGGACAAATATTATTAATGAAAATATTTTGTTTGTGATTGTACTTGCGGCGTACGCTTTGGCATTTAACATTCTTGACTAATTTGACATAGTTTAGTGATGAGTATGTTTGCTCGCTAGAATTTGTTTGAATAATACCTACCATTAAAATGATCTACAATTTCGTCCGGATATTTAAAGAGCATAACTACCGCTAATCACAGCTGAGCTGAACATATTGTTTATTTTCTAAATTCTTAAGTATTGTTAAACATTACAAATGTAAATTGTATGGCTTGTAAATATTATAAGAGTTAACCCAGTCTGATCCCCTCATCTGATATCCTACATTTAGATGTAGATCAGGGGATCACTGGAGACCTAAGTTTACAGCCAAATTCAGTCAACAGATTTTGTCATATCACAAAAATATACCTGCTAATTCAATTATAACAGAGGGCTGTATAACTATTTGCGAGCGAGTCTGGACACGTCCACATTTTAGATTTAGACTGATGTCTAGGTTAATCGATCTATTTGATATTCAGGTCGGTGTATTTTCACTTTATGACCTACTTCTTACTTTGACATCTCCACGCTAAATAATATGACGTGTGCTCATTTATATTTGTCAATAGATTGCTATTTATAGAGTTGTCTTTTGTTTATTTGATTGAAGCTTTTGTATTCTTTGGAAAGACGATAGCGAATACGAATGTTAATGACCCAACTGACATAATAATCACTCTTTGACGGACTGTCAAATGAAGGACTGCGGGTTCGGTATCCGTGCAAGGTAGGATATTTTTGTGTAATTAACCATAGATGACTTGTATTTTGCTTTATGTAAGTTGATCTAGGCAAGCTAGAAAAAAGAACTAAGTACATATCTTTTTTAGTGCTCTATAATTCGTGAAGGTAAGTGTTAAATCGCGGATAAACTCTTATACCAAAGCTAGTAAATAAAACAGTACTATCAAAACTCATAGCTAATATCAACCATAATCGTTGAAAAGACGTTCATTTAACAAAACAAATACCAAATTAAGTTGTATCCACACGGACAATAGGTATTAGATATCATTGACCGAGTCTCACAAAAAACTGTCGATCGATTCAAATTGTTGAGACGCGGCGCGAACACAATAGCGACACAAAACGTCTATCCGAGGCTCATTATCTTATCATCTCTAGTGCGTACAGATCAGATGAGAGAGACAGGTCTACTACGCACTGCGCTGGTTGGACGCCACGCGTATAAAGTGTTGGAGTATTTTTGGTAAAAGTGATGTTCTAATTTGTTTTATAAAATGTAAGTAGTGCTGTATATTGCTTTAGATTTTATTTGCGAATGTATTTAATTTTCGTAGTTTTGAGTGTATTGGTTTAGATTGTTTTTAAGTTTTGGCTAATGCTAAATGAATATCAAGTAGATAGTTGATGTTAGTTAGTGAGTTTCTATTATATTTTTCAGCAGAGAGAGATGTAATGATAAGATTGTGGGGCTAATATTACTATTATCTAGAGTTTGATAGATTTTTGTTGACTAATTAAAAAACCAATAAGCACTTTCGCCCCGTCAAACGCGCTCTCAACATGCAGCGTCTTCCCCGTCTAGTGCGTAGAACAATCAAAGCCACGAATTGGATCCCCCAATAATGAGTTTCTTGCGGTCTCGGTGTCCAAACAATGGAGAGCACAATGGACCAGGATTTGCGAATCGAAGAACGATTAACAGTTCTTTGTGAACAAATCCGATCTAGAGAGTTTTTCAATTTAAGCATATTTTCATTGATTGATGTTCAATTTCTTTTCATATTGTGTACATTTCAAATTACAAAAAAGATTCCAACAAGTTGTGAACCTTTTTTAAAAGTATAGTTAAAGATAAATAAAACAAAGTTAAAATAACAAACTCGATGCAGATCTAATATCTGCAGTGACGTGCTACGTCGCTACGAGTTCTACGAGACGGCTACGACGCTACGGTGATGCTACGTCACACGTCCAATAATGTGTCAGTTGCTTGATAATGTGTTTTAAAATGTTGCCTTTTGTACGAGTATATTTATAGTATTTCTTGAAATAAAGTTATTTGTTTATTACATTTCAAAGTTTGACTTAAAATAATCGTGATCATGAGGAATTATTAACAAAGAGTGATCATTTAGTGACCCCTAAAATGTATAAGGGCTGTTAATCCTAACTAATATTATAAATGTGAAAGTAACTCTGTCTGTCTGTTACCTTTTCACGGCTAAACTACTCAACCGATTGACTTAAAATTTGGTGCAGGGGTAGCTTATAGTCCGGGAAAGAACATAGGCTACGTTTTATCCCGAAATTCCCGCGAGAACGGGAACTACGCGGGTGAAACCGCGGGGCGCTGCTAGTATTTGATAAATTAATAAAATTCTCAGTTAACCTAGATAAATATTATTTTCCAACAAAATTATGAAACATGATTCACACAACACACAATGAAAGAGAAAGAACAATCAATAACATCAATATAAGAATAACATTATCAAAGTCGCGTTAACTTATAACCTAAATCATAAAGCTAAGCACACACGTGCGACCATCACACACACACAATCAGCCTTGTTTTATCTCAATAACACTTTAATTTTATTCAACCACATACAATAATTTACCTGAATAATACCAATTGTTTATCATCGGTATGTGTACGATCGTAAAATAACTATAAAATCGGTCCACGACTATTTCTGACGACCGGATTCCCCTATTTCGTTGGTTAATATTACTTTTATACGCTCGACCCTTGCTATTGGTTTGTTAAAATAAACTATAACTTTTATTATTGAAACTAACGTTCGCCTTATTATTTAAATGGTGGGCGCTTTATGATTTTTATTGGCATGTTCGGTTTTTAGATTAATGTAATTATTGATGTTTTGTATAAGGTTCTTGTATGGGGATAATTAATATGAATATACATTATATTTGGTGCGTGTCTTTCTTTACTTATTAGATGTAAAGATTTATTTTTATTACATCTGTTTTTGAATTTATTCTGATTTACTTTATAAAATGTATTTTAAACACGATTTTTCCTAGCAGCGTAATCAATGAAATCACATTATATCTCCCAATAATTAACAATAAAAATAAAGAACCGACACTTATAGAAAGTACTTTATTTTGATTAACCAAATCCAAGTTACAAATGGCCACAAATAACCACAATTTATTAAACATTTAGCGCTCAAGTTATAGGTGGTCCATACATTAGCATTCCAGTGCACGCGATGTGTGTATGACTGTGCGCATTTGTGTAACTGCCCTTACGACGGTTTTAACTTTCAATTTATCTCGACTGATAAGCAAATTGAGTTTGACGAATTCGGAATATTAAGAGAGTTAATCACGATCGGATTTTTGTACTTTTTGTAGAATTAAATGAATATTAATCAATGTATGTGGTTGTTTTTTGTTTGTGTGTGTTCGCAATATTACTAGTATTTATCGACTTTTTGTTATTAGCAGATAATACATAATTACGAAGCCGAAATGACTGTCTTATGTGGCTTGGGATTGAGATCACTATCTATTGATAGCGTGCAGTATTGGACAACCGTGGTGATTTTATTTATTGCATATTCCTATTATCTGAACTATTTCTTTTAGGTATTTGTTCACTGAAAAGCTTTGCAGAGAATACTAAAGACCATCAACCTGTAAAATAACTCCCTTCCTGAAGGAACCCACTTAATGCCAATACTACTTAGCACTATCTACAAAACGAAACCAATTGCCTATTCCATACAAGTAGTTCGTTAAGAATCATCAATTTCAGTTCAACTAATTCACTATCTGCAATTACAATTAAGGCGTTGGACCTCACACAAGGTTAATTAAAGATAAAAATAAAATAAAATAAAAAGGTCTTAGGGAGGACACAGACGGCGCGATAACGCGTCGATATCGCCCGGTGTGGACGGACCCTAATGAAGCTATGCAAATTTCTGCGCCTACGCATAGTGCGGCGCGTTTGACCGCTGACTGACAGTGCCAATTGGAAACCTACATAAAAGTTTTCAAAGGTTTAAGGGATTTACATTTTAATACTTCTTTAATGTCTTTTTTTGCAAGGACTTATGATCTAAATAAATTAATGATTAAAGATCTCTTATCTAATCTATATAACGTATCTCACGGCTTTCCTCTTATACTTATATTCTTAAGTGAAAAACTATCTTGATTTATAAATCCTTTAGTCGTTATGCCTTTAGTTAGAGATACGTATAAGTTTCTACATCTATACTAAGAATATCATAAAAGGGGACAGAATTTTGAATGCGCTAATCTCAGAAACTACTAAACATATTTGAAAGAAAATTAATTTGCATTTATATCCTACTAATATTATAAATGCGAAAGTTTGTATGTTTGTGAGTTTGGATTTTTGTTCCACTTTCACGCAAAAACTACTGCATCGATTTTGATTAAATTTGGTTTAACACACGATGGTGATTGTCCCGAGATTGTATGATACTACGAGCTATGCATTCTCACGAGAGCGGGTACTACGCGGGTAAAACCGCGGGGTGCCGCTAGTAATTTTTATATAAGAAAAATAAAAAACCAATAAATAAATCGATTACTTTGACCATATAACCCTTTAAGTAATTCACTGCGTAAACTAGCTTAAAAATGGCGAAACCTAATCCCAATATCAGCGTATTTAAACGAGTATTTACCTAATGATTAGATCAGGTTCCAGTATCAGTATTAGTTAGTAGCGCGATAACTGGTGGACGGTGGTCAGCGGAAGCGGTCGCGCTGGTGACTGGTGACGACTGGTTTGGGACTGGGTTAGTTAATCACTCATTTTAGATAGAAGTGTCTGGAATATGGGTTTAGAATTGTGTTTTAAGTTGTTAGTAGAGGATTGACTTTAAGGCCTTTCTGTCATTGTCAGATGTAAGTACAGTGAAGAGCAATAGGTATAATCATTCCGCTTGCGTTGTGCATTTTGTGATCTCAAACACGATCAATTCATATTTAGTCGAACTTGAGACCACCGACTTAGCAGGTGCATTGCAAATGCATACTTCTAACTGCTGATAAGTTTAATTATGATAACAAATACAACATATTCTTAAAGTTACTAGTAGAGTTTTTTATCTTTTAAAAATATAGTAAAGATATATTAAAAATTCAATAATCGTTTATTCCGTTAGTTGTGTCTAAGAAGCACTTGAATGTCGAATGTAAATATACCATTAAAAATTGATAAAAACTGTCACAAACATACAATTATCATTATCGTACAAACAAATGTAACATACCTCAACCTCTGCAGAAGTCTCCAATTTGAAATATATCTCATCCGTGACGTATACGTAATCGGAAAGAGTTGAACAGGTTAATCGAATCGATAGATGGACCCGATTATTTCGTCAGAGATCACGACCAGACTCGAATGTCATATCGACTCCGATAATCGATGTACGCCAGGTATAATTCAGATAGCGATTCCATATTTTTAGTTTGAGCGAATTTAAAAATTAATTTGTTTGACAAACTGTTTATTAATTTAATAATTGAGATTGGTCTCGGATGTGGGGTTATTAAATGTTAATTATTATTAATTTTTGATAGATTCTGATGTGTAATATGATGGTATGTTTATGAATACTGCAATGAGTTTTTATGGTAAGAGTCTTTATTGCGATCAATAATTGTTTGGTTATTTTTAATACTCTATGTAGGCTGAATTATCAACATTATCTCAAATGATTTCTATGTACTGTTGATCATAAATTTTGCAATTTTCGCCAGGTAATCGGTCTATCTGGTAGATGACCTTCTCGTTCCCATACTGCATGCTTATTTGTAGGGTCAAATTCTTCACTTAAGGGTCTTTCTGCGGCAAAACTTGCCATTGGCTCCTCAAGTAAAATGAGTCACTTTGATTGTCTTCCAATTAATTCTTCCTAGTTGCTTTTCTGTAACTGCAGGACATTTCACTTCATTATACAAGTAAGTAACTTGCGAGTAGTAAGCATGACTCTTTTTTTAACGTCCATTCAAATTTTGTGTGATATTCTTATTGTGTTCTAGCCATTAGAGGGCTGCCATTGACAAAAGTGTAAACTTTCTCGCCCACACAGCTCGGCATTAACAAAAACGTGCCACAGGGGTATCGAACTTGTTTTTTTCGTTTCGCATCCGAATTTCGTCTCGAAGCGGCGGCTGTCAAGACGCAGTTGCAGATAAAGACAACACCCCGGTATGGATTGGAGATTGTTTGAGTTGTAGTCGGAGAGACCGTGGACTGTTTTAGGGAGAGATTGGTAAATGGTGCTGTTGGTGTAAAGGACTGAGATATGTGTTTTGTTTTTAGTGATGTGAAGCTAACATTCAATGACTTTGATTTATTTAAGAATTCATGTATGGAACACATTAGTTCATCCTCAATGCTCATTTCAAACTCTTGGGCCAAAATCATAATATATATATTTTTTAAGTAAATTGATTAACACAATAATACTGCATTGTGTACTACCATCCAAGAATAACATACACGTCATAAATCCCACCGTCAAACCATGCATCGCCTCTTAGACTACAAAACAAACTGGAGTTGCCTGACTCGTGCATATGTCCGGATATGAAGATACGGTTTGGAAAAACGACTAGACTCGTCCCCCCCGCCCACCACCCCCTCTCATGAGTTATATGTTGTTCTTGTGTTTTTTTTCACTTCGTTTTGTCACATACACACAGTTTTTTTCTCACCTTTTGTGTGTAGTTTGTATTGATTCGTGTTCAGATGGTAGCACGTTGGCTAATTATTTTTCTTTGCGATGAAACGTTTTTTGAATATGGATTGTGATTGAGATGAATGTTTGTGTTCTGATTTGTTTGAGCACAGATTAGATAAAATGTGAGCGTGTATGTTGTTTTTTTAACTCTTTATCATAGTCAAGTAGTGAAATAATACTGATCTTTTTGTCTGTCAAAATAATATAGAAATAAAATGGCTTGAAAGATAGCTTTTATGTGGTTAACCATATTTACAAGTAATTTAAAACATGATAATAAAATGTACACATATTTCAAAATTAATTTCACCTAGTGATTCAGATCAAGACATTTATATTTTAACGAAACCTAAAAGCCCAGTTTTCCATATCAGCTGTCAAAGCTGTTATCCAAAATTATTATCCAGTCGTTTGCACCTGTCGTTCAAAATTAAAACCTAAAGCTTGGTAATAAAGTTTAATTGTTAAGTTTTATTTTTATTGGATAACGTATTAATGGGACGTTAATATCTGTACACAATACTACCGCGCTGTGTGTGACAGAATTACATTGCGATATGGGGTGTTAAATGTATCGTAGGCTCTTGGAGTAATAGTTCTTGGCTCTAGTTCGTTAATGAAATAGATTATTACGCAGATTTTTTTAAAATGCTAAGTTGGTAAATCTTAAGGAAGACTTTAACTATAAGTAAATAATTTTAAACAATAATAAAATTAGGTTAAGAAAGATTTTTTTATCTAAAAACAAGGAAAAGGCTAATGATTTTTAAATGAAATACCTATGCTATGTTTACAGTGTTTGTTTAGAAAGAAGATACCCAAAATTATTTCATCCTAGTTGGCTTTTGACTGAATCCCTATGATTCATATCAGAAACGGACACACTCACTTATGTACCGAGCCTACCTCCTACATACGAACCAAGATATAAACTTAATAATAACAAAACAGCACAAAACTTGAATTACAAAAACCTCATTGGGGTCCTTTAAGAATCTCCAAAGGCAATAAAAATGTTTATTATCCACATTATTTTAGCGACAACTCCGACCAATCAGGTGGCTTGTCACAGGCTGACATTATAACCTAACTTATGATTGAGTCAGTGTGCCCATTATCGTATATTAAAGGCCAGTACGCGAGAGGGTTGCTACTTTATGATTATTTTAAAAACTTTTGATGGTTTTTATTTAATACACAAATGTTATATAGCTGATGGTTTTAATTCGAACGATAAAATGGGGATTTTGTGAGAAAAAGAAGCTTAATTAATATGTCTATTTTGCTAATGCTTCAGCGGTCTAACGGCATGCGCATATTGTGCTTATGTCTAGTCTGAGGTCCCTGGTTCGATTCTTGTTTGCTATTTTCCAAACTATTTTCGAACTCGGGATTGAGATCACCAACACGCATGTTTGCGTGATG
Organism: Timandra comae; assembly: GCA_958496195.1. Taxonomy (NCBI): domain Eukaryota; kingdom Metazoa; phylum Arthropoda; class Insecta; order Lepidoptera; family Geometridae; genus Timandra; species Timandra comae. The sequence continues at coordinate 544,086 of OY292358.1, forward strand.
CTTGGGAGTAATTACTTGACTCTCTGGGTTTGGATTTATCATAATTCATAATAATATCCATGCTACTTTTGAAGACACAAAACTAAACAAGATTTTGTTCTCGCAGCTCCGACTCAAATCGCGTCCCTACCTACCGACTCCGTGTGTAGTCATCGTTTAGCGATAAAGCCTCATCATTTTATGTACAGTTTTTCTTTTACTGATATCCTAGACGTTTCGGTATAAATTGAATGTTGTTTTATGATGATTGTCGCGGTTTGTATAAGAAAGTTGGGAATCTTGGTCCTAATAAAAAGTTTTATGTATGATGGAATTAAAATGTTATATAACTATATAAGAGGTTTTTGTGAAGGCTAGTATGGGGCTAAAGCTTACACACGAGACGCCCTTTAACATTTATAATCTTTTGTAAAGAATGCATTATTATTATTAGGTACTTACATGTCTTTTTAAAAACGTTTATAAATATTACCTCGACGTAGAATTGCTTAGGGAACTTCTTCTCTCGTGACCAAGGACTATGTAACCTACTAACAGAAATGTTGAGGTGACTGTTCACCCCGTTTCCTCTTGACTGTGCTAATATCATCAGGGTGAAAGGAGTCTTTTGTATACAACCTTCAAGTTCATACATAACAGATCATTTCAGCAACGGTAATTATACTAAACCGAATAATCAAAATGAATTATTAAAAACAAACCTATTAATTATTTCAGAAGGTTAATTTAATAATTGCGTGCAAAATTAGGTATCGATTAAGGTATTTTAAGGCAATTAAATGAGACCAGAAGCACCGTTTTATTGTACGTTTCAAGTGACATTTCGTATCAACAGACATCAAAGTTTAATCACTAATAATACAGCAGTTGAATGGTATGTACATCTGCTTGTGGACATGGTGAGGTATCATTTGTAAGGCCGGTAATTTAAGATATAATTAATAGGTAATTGATGATTGAAATCTTTTACTGTTATGTTGAGCTAACTGTAGAACCTTTATGTTATGGAGTCTTGAATAGTGTTGTTGACGTCAAAGTCAAAGTCAAAAATCATTTAATCAGTTAAGGCCTCAATAAGGCACTTATGAACGTCAAAATTGACTCTACCACCGATTCGGAAATTACATCAGCCGAGAAGAATCGGCAAGAAACTCGTATGGTACATACGTCGAAGTGGTACTTAATTCTTAATAGACGAGAAGGCGAGATCTAGACATTAAACGAGACAATCTTAAAAATATACCGCCTTCAAGTATCAGATACAACTATGTCAACGGTGTTCTGACATGTCCTGACTGTACCCGTACCTTTACTGCAAAAATTGGGTACTGCAGTCATATTCGAGCGAAACACCCAAGCTCATGTTTGTAATGAAGCCAAGTCGCCGTAGCCGAAATCGGTTTGGATAATATATAATTCTTAATTTATGACCTGGTGCCAAATTACATCTTTGTTTGAAGTCAAATGCCTGATTTTGGACTTTTTCGCATCAGGCCACAATTAGTGCTATCTTCTTATTATAATAAAATAAAAAAATAAAAGAAAACATAAAATAAAATTAGTTTTGCTCCGCGGTTTAACCAGCCATAGTTCTGTTCCTGATGTGAAGAGTAAATAAATAGCTTGTATTTGTATTGATCGAAATGTAATATAACATAAAGACTTTTCAACTCAAACTAGCAGCCTCCTCTAACTAATAGAGGACTATTCAAACTAGACATCTTTTTAACTTTAAAAAGGCACTCTCTTTTTCAACAAACTAAAAATTATGTATGATTGCTCACAAAGTGATGATATTCACCACAATTGAGATTCATGTCCGTCACCCGCCAGCGCCAATCAAAGGGACTGATTCATGTGCTCGCTAATAACGGACGCGGTGTGCGTCTGTTTGTCATAGTTGTATTGACAGCTCCAAGTAAGTACTCACTGACTGATGGTGGTAATGAACTTGTGATACAATGAAAAGTTCAAAAGTAATAGTGTTCTATAGTCGCACATTCTTCAAAATTTGGTTTAAGTAGATTTATTTGAAGTCATTAACACAATTTCATCATCAGCTCATTTTTATCCCTACAGGGGCTTGACTAAAAATATAATTGTTTTACTTTATATTTTATTATACACACGTAGTCATCTCCGTGGGTTCACCCATGTTTGCCATTCTTCATAAAAGGGATATTTAATGCAAACATATTTTTCAAATTGGATAACCAGAAAGAGGCACAAAAAGGATTAATCTATACATGCATATTAACCCTTATTTACTATCTAAATGGGTATAGTTGCTATAACATATACTACTAATACTAATCAAATACTCTATTTAAACACAGACATTACAGCTCTACATGTGACTCTACCTCTGAATCAAACCCACCTTTCTAGATCTCTAAATAATTTCACCTGCTAATAAATACTAGTTTGAGAGACGTCAACAGCTCCACAAGATCTCGTCCAATTATGAACTCGATACACGCACAAATCACACAGACGCACGGACAAATCGCGTCGCGTTTGGCAGACTCGAAGAGTTTGTAATCATTTAAATGATAGGATTTATCTTTAATGTTATGAAATACTAGCTGTGCGCCGCGGTTTAACCCGCATAGCTCCCGATCCCGGTGAAATTTCGGGATAAAACATGCATAGCCTATCCGTCCCCGGACTAATAGCTACCTCTGTACCAAATTTCAAGTCAATCAGTTTAGTTTAGCCGTGAAAAGGTAACAGACAGACATACAGAGTTACTTTCGCATTTATAATATTAAGGATATATATATTTGGTATTATAGTAAGGATTTTTTGGAGATATGCAATGATTTGCGAGTTTTAGGCTCAGTTTCGCCAATTTCGTTAATTACTAATCTTCGAATTTAAAATCCTCGGTGTCATTAATTTGTTATCTTATCTTATTTTCTATTAGTGACTAATCTAAAAAAAAACTAAGCTTACAGAGAGATAATTTCAGACCCCTTAACAATGAAATCTCAACAAAATAAACATCTGTTTTCGCATTCAATTCTTCAACTCCTACTAACTATGCAGTTATCTGTGGCACGGACTAAATGTCAACTACGATTGATTGATATTAAATCAGAGGAATACCTACTTTAATGTGTAGTAATGAAGGTTCAAAGTCAACTGCAGTTTATGCTAGCATCTAGTCTTATTAACTGAGGAACGAGGCATCAGTATCCATCATAATTTCGCCTCATTTTGTAATGCAGTATTTTCATATGCACTGCCAAGTTTATTATGCGGTGTTCTTGTACCTTATTAGAAGTAAATAGAGATCATATTTGAATGTGTTTTATTAGTGTAGTGTTTGTTTATAAAGTGCGTAGGTATCGGTCGAGTCATACCACTTGGGATGCGAAAGTTTGTTGATGTTGTTTATCAAAGCGTTTGAAATAGAATTTGTCTTTATTTTACATGTCATTAGACTTGTCGTTTAATGTAATTAATTATTTATTTTTACAATTACTGTAACGTACATAGCACCAAGCTTAACAATGCTTTTGAAAGAATCTCGTAAGACCAAAATTACAATTTTAAATCGACATCACATAAGGCCTTGTTCACACTAACAACTATCAGTCACACTCGTCCCCACTGGCAGGCGACAGTGTCCAGTGTACACTACTCTACAATGTCAGCCTGCTCTATTGAAGGGTCACCTGGTGTATACACTACACAAACACTCGACTCTAGAGCGACATCTGTTAATTACCTGTCATAAACTAATTAGCTCGTATTTAGATTTGTTTTCAATTTAATATGTAAAAGTTCAATCAAAGGTTCGTTGTTGACGCGATTATAGACTTTATTGTGTGTTGATAAGGTAAGTTTTGGTGTGGGTGTAGTTTATTGATTTGTGTGATGAGCTGTGTGATTTGATTCATTGTGGACTAGTTCACTTATAATCTTAAAATTATTATTATTTTTTCTAGGTTTTTTTTCTGTATCTAGGATTAAACAAGGTCAATATTACTGTCAAACATCAGAAACTATATTCATGCATGCACTGCACTTAAACCAAGATAAACATTATGAGCATTTAATTTGCAACCCTTTGGCAGTAAGCGACAAAGCCGTTACATTGTTTTCAAGAAAGTATAATAATACAACAAGCATTGTATGTAACAGTAGATTCCAAACAATATAAAATATATTTTACAAGGCTTCATATTAACTTAGTAACAATTAATGTACTAAAAGCTTCAAAAATACTCCGACAAATCAAATTAAACGGCCAAAATATTCCTTACTCAACTATCGTGTCAACGTTCACAAAAATATCTCCTCTCCTATAATTCGCACTTAATTAGTGTTAAATTATAGCCCAGGAACTTGTACATATTTTGACATATTTTTAATGAACATCATTATCGGACGATCATTCAAATAAATCATTGACACGCGATATCTTAATTAAAGCTTTATTAATAAACAGTCAATGAGCCGAATAAACTGGACGTTTTTCACAAATACCTTGTACAGAAAGACTTTTACAGTACACGATTTGTTTTAAGAACATTAAATCGTAGTCGTCTGGTTACGTAGCTTGGTTTTAAGAATATAAAATCGTATCGAGATCGTGTTATATTAAGTAGCAATTGACATTTTACTGGGTGCATTACTTATTACCTTGTAACTAGCACATTTATCACTACATAGTATAAAACAAAGTCGCTTTCTATGTCCCTATGTCCCTATGTATGCTTAGATCTTTAAAACTACGCAACGGATTTTGATGCGGTTTGTTTTAATAGATAGAGTGATTCAATTTTATCCGCGGGGCGCTGCTAGTAATGGTTATAAATGAAGTGTTTGATGTTGAATAAGCAAGATTGGTTTTATATTGAACATTTAAAACTGACTTAAGTATATAATATTTTGATATTCTTATCAGTTACAAGCAAGTTAATAAGTTATAAGCAATCAAAGAATACGAAAAGAAACCGACTTTTGTTTGTATAAAACTTTTATAGCGCAATATGTTACAAGCACGTCTACCTATATCATCCGTGAACACAAACCCATAATCAAACCACTAAAAATCGCTGCCAAAGAAGTTCTTACTTCAACAAAATCGTGTCGTATGGTGTAAAAGTATCGTATCGATATCCGACAATATTCAGGTAATGAGGGGTCGGTAATTAAATGTCGTCTGTCATAGGCCTCGGCGCGTCAAATTATACACGTTGGCAATGGCGGGCCTATATATCACAATATGGACGACTGCGCATTTTGGTAAAAGAATTGATGAATTCTTTAGTAGATTATAGACGGTTTAAGTAAAGCTTATTTGTTGGTGAATACTGTCAGTACGAAAATATGACTATGTTTAAGTAAACTTAAATAAAAAGTATGTAGAGGCCCAGACCATGTAATCTTAGTAGGTAATAAAGGTTACTTATTGAATAGTAAAGTATTTAAAATTCAATTTAATACTAACAACTTTTTAAAGTTTTTTTTATGAATCACGTAGTACAATTTTACTGTAACTTAATATTTAAATATCAAAGAAAGTTCAACAAAAGACAAACCACATAATCTACATAACATAAAAACAACTTTAAAACCAGAATAATCAGTATAAAAGTATCCATATCAACACTGTCTATTTTACTGCCATAATTTTTTGCTACATCCATCTCCGAGGCGTACCCTACACAAATCACTCAAGTATACGTCCATAATTTAACTGATCTGTCAAAATTTGACAGATTTACGACGTTTTCTTTCATAAGAGTCGGTGTGACGTTGCCCTATGCGTGATCCGGCCCTAACGACGCCCTGAATGAGCGTTAAACACACAAGTTCATGCGCTACAGCTTATGACTTTGGTAGCTTGTATTATTGAAGTATTATATTATTAGTTATAACTTATAATGTGTGTGTTTTGTTGTTGTAGTCTAATAGTTTGGAGTCTAAGTGCTACTTTAGTGATGTGATGATAATATCCAAATTCGTAGCAAGTCCAAGGTTTTGGTTGCAAATTCCAGCTGAAGTGAAATTATTTAATAATTAAGTATTGTCTTTTAAGAGCAGGAGTGTAAACAAAGAAAACACTAGTACTAAATTAAAAAGAACCATCACTTGTATAGATTTACCAAACTTTTCCAACATCGCGTTCAATAAAAAACGTTAATTCGAACGAACTTTCCGTTAATAATTTATGTTGTTTTTTTAATCAGCATCTTAAATTCCCGAACGTACTTGTTTTAATTAACAGAACCGTTTCGCAGTTCGGGGGCAATTCTGGACTCACTCGTAAATCATAGTAGACAATAATTAAAATGTATGACAAAGATGATTTAGGACCAATAAATATGTCGTTGGAGGATCCTTTTCGAGTATGAGTCGTATCCTTTTAGAGTGGTGTTGTTAATAGGTGCCTGGGTTACATTACAAATTTGATATATGATACGAACTTTTTTACATTATTTTGTAAGTGTAATAAATGTAGAGTAAGGATAAGTGTTATTAAAATAATGTTTAAATCATTTAATTCATAATTTTATTTAAAGAAATGTGTTTTAATTTTATTGTAATCTTAATTTTGAAAGTAATTAATCAAAAGGCAATCGCACCTTCAAAAATCTAATATTGGGTTTTACCAAAAAATTACATTGCTCTGTTTTTTGTTTTAAGTGATAAAGTTTCGGAAAACGAAGACTAATATTAACACAATTTAAGAAAGTATAAAAAACATTCTATGTCTACTAATAATCCTTGAAAAAGTAATACAAAAGAAATATGCAACATCCATAATTCTTTGAAGTCATAAATTGTCAGCCATTCAGCACAGTGGTCAGAGATTCGCATAATTGTAGTCAAAAAAATTTAACAAAATAATTGTTTACGTTACCGTAACTTGCACAAGAGTCTTAACATTTTGGAATCAATGGTTAGGACAGAAGAAAAAGTTCTTTGTTTTTTTCAACTTCCTAATAGTTTTGTCAGGTAATGGGATGGAGGTAGGTTTCTGTTTGAGTGATATTGTTTGAGAGAGATGCAAGAAAATAATAGAGTAAGTGAACATATTTTTGATGTATTAAAACGATTAAATATACAATTAGTCGGTTCCGAGCTCTACACAAATGACCGTAAAAGTTAGAAGACTTTTTAGGGGCTCATCACAAATAGGAAAAACACGGGTGAAATCGTACGACACAACTAGTCTAATAAAAATAATTAAGAGATACGGAGATAGACGGTTTAGATTTAGTAATAACTTATATATAATCTCCACTCAACAATCGCACATTATTTATAAGAACGGTACATTAATATTAGATTCAAAACAAAATTTATGTACACATTTGTTATCTAAGCCGTTTCGCTTACACCTACCCCATTGAACTGGCACAGTCATTGAAATGATCAAGTCGCATTTCACGCAAAGGGTGGCAAACTGTTATCTACAAGTCGACCGCCCCGCATCTGTCCATACATAAATCTGTCGCATATGAAAAGAATTAAAACGTTCCCTATTGTGGAACGCTGAATAAATCTTAAAGATATCTTTGTGAGGGACGAGCGATGCCCGCGGCTCTCACTCTGAACACGGCGATATTTTACAAGTTTTTGACAGCCGATATGGCTTTCCTAAGCGGCACCTGCCCCACTGTGCACCCAATGACGGGCCGCAGTGCTCGCTCTCAAACGACCAAATTACATTCACTTTACAAACAATTATTATCATTTAACTAAACTTTTACACCAATTAATTTAAGCTCCTTTTAAAACATAAAATTCGACTCTAAAACATACTTAATAAAAATCAGTTAGTATTTTATTAGTACTTCATTACGATTATCGTTTTTAAATAACCATTAAATAATTTTACGATCGATATCTAAATCATAGAATAAACAATTCGATGTTCCGTATCGATTTTATATCGTTCAAATATTTTATTATCAATCACAAACTCGGCTTCGATACACCGCTCTCATTAACGATCGATTAATACTCAATAAAATAAAATAATCGAATTGATATAAAAAAGGTACATGTAAAAATACGATCTCAGCCGGACCACTTAATAAATTGTCTGGTTCTTGTATGGAGAGTAAAAAAAGTACATAAATCGAATCACCAATAACACTATAGTATAGAGTTTATGGTGATGCCCTTGAGTCTGTTATCGGGGCGACGATTCTTTATTGACACTATAACTGTGGAAACATACGGCTCACATCTTTGGCGCGTTCGCCCCGCGTCCGCCCGCCGCCCGCTCAGATTCCACGTGAAAACAAATAAATTTTTATGTAATTGAGAGAAATATTGTTTACACAGAACACGCTGGCGCTTTGACTCAAACAATTATTTTAACATTCGAGATCGTATCAGATATATCGGATATGTACTTACAATTAACGATACGTACATTACGGAGTCACAAACAACGATAGACATAACTTGATGTTTGTTAAGTAAATGCAACAAATAAAGTGTGATTAATGATTGAGATATGCATAATAGATACACAAGTGTATAACTAGTTGCGTGTTCACTAATGAATTTAATAAGTGTCATTTTGTCTTACGTTATTTAATTCATAAAAATATTTGTTGAGTCATATATTTTAATGTTTTACCTGTTATGAATTTGCCGACTCGTTTTTAATAAACTGATAATAAAATGGATTATTTTCTTATTTTATTCGGATGCATTAGTGAGGTAAAGTGCTTGCTATAAAAGCGGGAATGTCTGGTGCGGGTGCGAGCGCGACGAGGGCCCCTGTGTCGCCGCTATTACCGTGACTGATTTACAAGGCTTTAGCGGAATATGTCCATAGGCTCCGTTTGATGTGTCCCGTCCAGCCACCGGCTCAATAATCGTTAAGACAAGACGCGTTAATTCCTTATAAGCAGTAAAAAATTCTCCACACATTGATCGACTTTAAATTGGTTTATGTTCCGTGCATATGTTTGAATGTTTATTGTTTGATGTTCAAATCTACCGTTGGATCGCCTTGTAAGTTTATGGTTTTGAATGAATCCGAACGTTTGTTACGAAAAGAATATTTAGTTCCGAATTTGGCGCGTCGTAAAGCAGTGTGTGGGACTGGGAGACGCGTGGGCCGCGGGCGACTCATCAGCCGTACTCGCGTCATGCGTCGCGTATCTTGTTAAACAAAACATTATTAATCAAAAAGCCAACAATGGTAATCGAGAGACAGTGTCCGTCATAAATCGGTCCGTATCATTGCATCGCGTCACTGTATCGCATTACGACATTGTCTCTTTGATATCGAATTTATTACAGGGGCCCATTCGAATCACTCGAGCCACGTCACCCGGCGTCGCTCGCCACTCATAAATTGTGTGACATATCGTTCGAGTTCCCAGATTTTTCTGTTTAAAACACACGTGTGATTACGGCCGCTTCATTCGAATAAACGTCTTATAATTGAGTGTTAAAGTTGAAATTGATAATATGAGTGACACACAGTAAGTTTGTGTTCGATATCTTCTCGTGTCTTGGCTCATATTAATGACGGTTCGTTTTTTTTTAATTTATCGTTGAATTATTTTTAGGTATATTTAGTGGTTGGACACGTTGGATTCTGGATTGTTACTCATCGGTTTACAAGAAGTGATCGGAGTCGATCAAGATACAATTTAAGAGTCAATTAAATATTGTGACTTTTGTCCAGTTATTTCCGTGGGAGAACCACTGGGCGTGCGTTCTCGGAATCGGTTCCTTTTATATCAATAGAAATTCGGAATATATTATGGAGCCGTTTAATTTATTGAATTACCTACATGTTTTGATTTTGTATTTAGAAACTCGGTACTAGTAAACAGCATCATCTTCTTAACGCTTTCCACTGTGTGTTTATAATCTTTTAAACTACGCAACTCTTTTGGATTCAGTTTTCATCAATACTTATAAATAGGGTAATCTAAGAGCCTTTAGTAATAGCTTCTACAGTAGTTTCTTTACTCCTACTGTTTCAACCCCCTGGATATTTGGTTTCTTAGTGCGTACTTGTATATCTATCTGATACTTCTTACATGGTTGTAAGAAACCTAAGGTTTATTTCCTAGGTCCATCCAAAAAAGGTGTAGCTCAATATTACCACACACTGCTTAAATCATCTGTTACAGATGTAGAGGCCGCTTATGATGATGATCCTAAGTCTATGAGTGAATAAAAAATAGATTGATAATAGTCTTTTGTTACTGTACTTACTGTTTACTAATGTATATTTGTATTATTTTCCAGATGAGCGAGAGCGATAGTCGGGGGGCGCGTTGATAGAGATGCGTTCCAAGCAGCAGCCGCGACCTTCCTACCGCTGGCTCAACACTAATGAGAACGGTTAGTTTACTGATTTAATTATATATTTAATCTATATTATGTACTGTTGTCTATGTAAGGAAGGAATGGCGGCCTTTGCGCATAAGTGGGACATTACAGGCTGATAATAATAACAAAAATATATGAATAACTAGCAGCGCCCCGCGGTTTCACTCGCGTAGTCCCCATCCCCGTGGGAATACAGGGATAAACTATAGTGCTATAAACCTCGAGGAGCCTGAGACCTTTCTAACGAATGCGAAACCGTGGAAATCGGTTCGTGCGTTCTGGAGTTATAGCGTCAGGAAGGAAAACCCGACTTATTTTTATATAGTAGATACAAATATCTATATACTTAAATTCTGGGAAACTATATTCTAAACAGACACTTAAGTTTAGCTGTAAAGGCAGAGAGAGAGAGGCAGTTTACAAACGTTACAAATAATGTAACGAGAGCCATCTCGTTGAGAGAGTGGTCACCATGCTGGACTGCCATCCGTAAGGTTGCGGGTTCGATTCCCGTGGGGGGTAAATATTTGTGTTAACCATCTCGGTCTGGGTGTGTGTGAATGAGTGTGTGCGTAGTTTCTGATACTCTACAAGCTTTAAGCTTAGTTAGGGGTCAGTTACGATAATAAGATGATGTAGTGAATGATTATGTTATGTAATTTAGTTGTTTTTCTTATTTTAATTAGTGTCTAATATAATATAGATAATAGTTTTGGTAAGAAAAACTGGTAAATCAAAACTAGGTAGTTATTAATGTTGTAACCAATATATGAGTAACGGATATCTACTTACTGGTTTGAATTTTGTTTGAGGCCCAGTGCAATATTTGTCCCAATACTTTAGTTAAATTAACATTTAAGTAAAACATGTCACTCTACAAAGTTCCGTTTAAAGTTTCACATGACATTTGGCTATATTCTTTGACCCGTATCGAATATTTGACAAATTCCAATGTTTGAACAACAAGTCAATCTGGTTCTACAACATCCGCACAATGTAATACCATCTCAATTAGATAACCAGAACGTTTTATCAAATTCAATTATAATAACGTTACCTCTTTAGATATTTTTATACCAACCTTAACTTTGCAGTTAGAATACGGAATCTTTGCTCTTATTTCTAAAGGTATAAAGTCGGGAATAGTTATATTTAAATCCACAAATTAGTTGGTTTTACAATTGAACTACACCGTGACGTGACGACTGTGAATATTCAACTAAAACTCGCAATAAATATAAAGTTATGGCCATAGAAAAAACGTTTTACAAAACGCAAATGTAATAGTACGTAATAACTCATGGGTCTTTTTGTATGAAACTAAGGCACCGTGAAGCGATAAATATTATTTATTTTCGCTATTATACGGAGTTTTTGTCAGTTGTTATGGGTAGCGCCGGACCAGTGGGGCTACGATGACAATCACCGTCGTAATTAATTAATAACTAGTTTTGTAGTATACGTGGTATTATTTTAATTAGTTATGTAAGTATTAAAATTGTCTTTAAAGCTGACTGTTTTAGAACTTTAAACTTGTACTTGAATCTCGAATATCTAGTATTTAGTAGCAGTTGTATACTATATGGTCTAGTCGCCTTTCGACGATAAAAGATAGGGATTGTGGATTTGGAAGAATGTCTGTGTGGATTTTAGAGAATTATTTTTCCCAGTAGTGGGATGTAAATAGCTTATACGAATATATAATTAAATTCAAATATTTTCTAATACTTAACAAGCAATATCCTAAAGGGTTAAGTTTAGTTTTACTTACCTATCTAATTAACAATTTTAATGACAACTTCACTTCAAGAACTAAAACTATGTACTTAATATCCAACCCATGTAATACATCAATTAAGGAGCCATCATGTAATGAATGAGTGCGGCATGTTAGTTAAGCATTACTTTATAATTTGCCGAACGTAACTAAATATCTGGTATTAATATTAATTAAAGAATTACAATGATTAACGTGACTCCGTACACCTGCGGCATTCAGCACCTGCGACGCACTCACTATCATATTTCAACGTTTACAGTACTACGTATATTTTTCTTTCAGTATATGTAAAACTAATTTTATGAGTGCAAGTAAGTGTGTCTGTTTGTTGGTTACTTTTGTTGAAAGGTGGTAAATGTATCTAAAATATATAAACTACTAACAGCGCCCCGCGGTTTCACCCGCGTAGTTCCCGTTTCCGTGGGAATTTCGGGATAAAAAGTATCTTATGTTCTTTCCCGGACCATAAGCTACCCCTGTACCAAATTTCAAGTTTAGCCGTGAAAAGGTAACAGACAGACAGACAGAGTTACTTTCGCATTTATAATATTAGTTAGGATTTTTTTTATGTATCTGAAAACGAAGACGCATTGACAAGTGTGGTGATAATATATTTTCGTCCTCACTAATAGGTTATTTAATTTTATTATTACAGATCTAGAGATACATTAACGTACATCATCTTATAGGTCGGTATTTGTATATTTTACTAGTAAGAAATTAATTTTGCAGGTTGTTTTTTATGATACTTAGTAAAGTTACTTATCAAGTAAAGTTAGTTTTGTCTCTTTCTTACTTTATATTAAGTGACAAAGACAAAACTTGTGAGTACCTATTCGTAACTTTACTTGAAGATGGTGAAATAGGTCCTTAGTAAAAATATTAATTTATTATTTACTTATAATATAGAGATTACTGGAAACAAAGTACATGTGTGTCTATGAGTAAGCTATTATACAAATATTTCGTGTACACTTTACGTTAAAAGCTATCTCTACACCTATCTAACATTCAAACTACTAAACTGCAGCTGTGACAAATCTGCATGAAACACAATGAAATAACTGTTCGACAATAAAAACTATCTCGGTTTAATTTACGACTCGGTTTGACTGTTGATTTACAACTCACTTTCACTGAGGCCCTTTTGGATGTTTGGGCAATATCTAATGTCTTGTGTAAGAATTCGTGGTTTTAAAAGTTAAACGTTTTTAATAATTTGTAGTTATGGTAGTAATGTAGGCTTGTTTTTCTATTAATTTAGTTAAACTCATATATTTTTATTACTTATTTTCCAACTAAGCAAAGTATGCTTGCGTCTGAAGTAAGTACAAGATTAAATTATTTTGCTTTCGTCACTTAAAAAACATGATCACAAAAGCTTTTGTTGTTTTCTCTTGCTACTTGATCAGCAAAGTACTGTGTACTTGTTTCTTTTGCAGACTAATCACAGATTATGTAGTGACCACTATCAATTTACACAATCATTGACAAAAAATTCACCAATTGCTATTCGCCCAAAAATAATTGTTACTTTCTATACTATAAAGTGGGTCCCCGTTGTGGTTTTTGTTTTTACGGCCTTCGAGTTCGAGTCAGTCTTTAAGGTTCATTTGAGTGGTTTATGGCCTCTGACCACTGTGGTCAACTTGTGATTTGTATGGTTACGGTGATTTATTTAAGTGTGTGCTGATATTTGGTTAGGTACGTTTTTTTGACGGTTAATTAGTTTGGTTTAAAGGGTAATAATGTAAGAAATATTGATTTATATTGAAAACTAGCTGTGCCCCGCGGTTTCACCCACGTAGTTCCCGGAATTTCGGTATAAAACGTAGCCTATGTTCTTTCCCGGACCATAAGCTACCCCTGTACCAAATTTCAAGTCAATCGGTTCAGTAGTTTAGCTGTGAAAAGGTAACAGTTACTTTCGCATTTATAATATTAGTTGGGATGTGGTGATATGATAATTTTGACGTTGCGTTAACTTGATTGCCCACTTGATATACTCGTAGAAGATTTCTTCATTTTCAAATCACTGTTATAACTTTAATAAGTGTATGTGTTAAATCGAAGTTTATAATACCAATTAGAATAGATTGATTTCTAATACAGGCAAAATACAGATATAATTGAACTAAAGTGATATGTGACAAGGCAATAGACATTTTCTAGTAGCTATTTCCATAAAGAATAATTATCGTAATTTAATATTTCATCAAAATAATAAAAGGTATAAACCCTAATCAACCGACGTATCGGTCCAAACTACACAAACCGTTTGAAAGACAAACAGTAGTTATCATGAACCGATCACCGCCGACCACTACATCAAACCCGGCCACTGAAACATAAAAACTGTCATAAAAATAAAAAAAATCTGTCGAATAGGCATAAAAGTAGTGTTTACAAACATTAATGTTTACTGACGGCGATTCCCGACGATTCCCGATTATACCCGATAATTCCCGACCTCTGATTTATGTAGTCCCGAACGTCGAACGTCTAAAGCGATGCGTTTGGAATTTACGGCTGTATGGACTTTTATAACTGATTTTATCAATCGTAAAGTTTTATAAGGAGTGCGATGTTTTTAAGTGTCCGAGGACATTACGCCGCTCTATATAATGGGTTTACGTACTCGCTACTGTTTCTCATCTGTATTAAGTTAATTAACTACGAGTTTTTTGTATGTTAAGCTGCTTATGGACCTGATTTTATAGTGTTTTTATAGGTAGGCTAAGTAATGTACGAGTTGCAAATAAGCGTTATATTGAGCATGTAAAGATCGTTTGTTAATTCTTTTAGGCAAAAACTACTGGAAAAGTTGATGGAATTTGAAGTAAATCTAAGAAGATCTTTCTTTATAAAAACAGGCTTTACATACGTGTTTCATTTAATTTAGAACATTTTTATACAAGTACTTTTTTCTATAAATGTTATAAAATGCAGTTTTTTTAACGCAATTTCAAGAACTGCTTATTCAATTTGTAAAATGTATATTGCGTTTGATGGCCTGATTACTGAAAAAAGCTAGACATTTTATGGACACGGGTAAAACCGCGGGCACAGCCCTAGCTGTGCCCGCATGTTACCTATAACATCAAACATTTTCTCACCAAGTCAACCTCACCTACTCAAAACAAAATAAGTATATTCTTTCCACACAACCGGTAGATGAATCATTAGTTAACAAAATAGATTTAAGACCAATTCTTGGATCGTAAAATTGGGTTTAGTTGTCGATAAACTCGCGTAAAGTTCTTTAGATCGTAAATATTGACTTGCCGTGTGTGTGGCCGCCTTTAACATACACTTCATTAGGATAATATTGAAAGAAAATGTATATCCCGCGATTTTAGACGCGTTTATTAGTTAACCTGAACGATATTCGGATACTTAGGATGTAGTCTAGTATTAGGGTACATTGTAATTTAAAGGCTTAAAATCTAGTTGTTAATGTCAACAAAATCGAATATGTACACTGTAGTGATCCTATCACGTCACAGTATTTGGATATTCACTGGCTCACTACTACACCAACTAGAGCGCAGGCGCACGTCTTACCCGCTCCGCGCGTAACGCCAGAATGCCGGATTGACAGCTACCCCCTCTAGTGGCGTACATGAGACAATGTACTATATCTACTAAATAGATACAAACACTACATCCCTTCCTTTTAATATATTTTTTATTTGTATAATAATCAGTCTTATAATAATCGTACATAATTACACTTTCATTTTACTGTTTGATTATATCTTCAATCTCTCTTGATCTATTGATTACTCTGAATTATTTATCTGATTTTCATTCCCTTTAGTATTGTTTTCAACCGATTTCCACTGTCCTTCTACACGTTTTAGATGAATCACATTCCTTCTTAATTTGTGTCCAGTTTCTTCGTTCCTAATTGTAACATCTCCTCCTACTGATTGTTCCACTACATGTGGTGTGGGGTTATAGGTTGTGGAGAACTTATTTGTCTTTTCCATTTCTTTCACATAGACTTTATCACCTTCTGAAAGGTCTGGATTTTCTGCTCTTCTTTTCCGATCTCCATACTCCTTTCCTTTTTCTTTTTGCAGTCTATCCCGATCTCTTACTTCCGTGTCATTTTCTGTATCATTAATATCTTTGAACATAGGAATTTTATCCCTGTTCTTTCGTTTAAAAAATAGCTCTGAGGGCGTCTTCCCGGTAACTGAATGTGGAGTAGAGTTGTACATCATTAGGTATTCATATATTGAATCTTTCATATCACGTTTCTCGCTTGAACAAATTTTGAGTCGCTTAACGATGTCCCTATTTTGACGCTCCACTTCTCCGTTCATTTGTGGCCAATAAGGTACAGTATTAAACAGTCTTATATTACAACTATTGCAGAAGTCCTTAAATTCCTCACTTACAAATTGTCGACCGTTATCAGCAGTGATTGATAGTGGATAACCTAGTCGGCTAAAGAGTTCCTTAAGTATGCTAATTATTTGGGAACTAGTTATAGTTCTGGTAATTTTTATCTCTTTATACCGACTGTAATAGTCTATGATTACTAGGAGATAGACATTATTTGGCAACGGACCTAATAAATCCATCGCTAAATCGACCCATGGTTCAGATGGAAGCTCTCGTCGTTTCATTGGTGCTGGAGTGTTTGGTAAACTGACTAAAGTACATCCTTTGCAGCTCTTGACCATCACCTCAACATCTCTATCTATTTTAGGCCACCAAACCTTAGACCGAAGGCGACCCTTCATGGCAACAATACCCGGATGGCCTTCATGAGCTGCTAATAAAACTTGCTTCCTGAGGTTTTGAGGAATGACTATTCTATGTCCCCTTAAAAGAATATTATCGTAAAAACACAATTCGTCTGAAAATAATTTGTACTGTTTTACAGATTCATCCCAATGAGAGCTATAGATTCCTTGTTTTACGTTTATGATTTCCTTATCATTTTCAGACTCCTTTATTATTTGTTGCATTGGCGTTGCACAGGGCCTGGCAAGTTCGACTATCTGGTGGACATAATTCTCTTTTGGGGGTGAGTTTGACTGATCAGTGTATGCACATAGCCGAGATAGGGGATCCGCAATATTGGTCTTACCTGGTTTATATTTAATATTGTACCGATATGCTTGAAGTCGCAATACCCACCTTTCTACGCGAGCGCATGGTTTTGATTTTGCATTAAATATAAATTCTAATGGTTTGTGGTCCGTAATCAATTCAAATTCTTTTCCAAAAAGGAATGTATCAAAATGCTCAATTGCCCATACCAAAGCAAGGGCTTCTTTCTCAGTTTGGCTGTATTTTCTTTCACACGTGCTAAGTGTTCTATTTCCATACGCTATAATCCTTGGTTCATTATTAGCTATTTGTACTAAAACTGCACCTAATCCTACAGGGCTTGCGTCTGCTATAACTTGTGTCTTGTCATTAACATCGTAATATCCTAAAGTTTCTATTTTTGTTAACATCTCTTTTAGCTTTTGAAATGCTCTGTTTTGATCTTCTTTCCAGTATTCTCCTATATCTGCTTTTTTTGTTAGTTTGTGTCTTAGTATTTGCTTAAGAGGTTCTGTCGTTGTTGCCAAATTGGGGATCCACTTGTTTATATAGTTTACCAATCCTAAAAAACTTTGTAGCTCTTCTATAGTCTTCGGTGCCCTAAACTCCGAAATACTTTGTAGATATTTAGGTAGTGGTCTTACTCCTTCTGGTTTTAGGACATGACCCAAAAATTGTATAGTTTGAACCTTGTAAATACATTTCATTTGATTCAATAAAACATTGTTTTGATCTAGTACCTCTGTTACTTTAGATACTCGCAAATCATGTTCCCTTTCATCATTTCCCCAAACCAATATGTCATCTATGAAGTTAATAACTCCTTCGCACTTAATTAGCATTTTTTCTATGATTTTTTGAAAGAGTTCCGGTGCAGAAGTGATTCCGAACATAAGTCTTTTGTATCTGTAAAGTCCTTTTGATGTTATAAACGTGGTCACATACCTCGAGTCTGGATGGAGCTCAACCTGATGAAAAGCGTCTTTTATGTCTAGCTTTGTAAAGTATTGGGCCTTTTTTATTTTTGGTAGCAAGTTTTCCATGCAAGGTAATGGATGGTTTTCCCTTTGAATGGCTGCGTTAGCACGTCGCATATCAACGCATACGCGTACATCACCATCGTCTTTAAGGATTGGAACTAAAGGCGATACCCAAGGTGAGGGTCCTTGGACCTCCTCAATTATATCAAGGTTTAGTAATTCTTCAATTTTTTTACTTATCTTCTCCTCTAACGGTATTGGTATTCTCCGGTAGGGTTGCATAATTGGTTTTACTGTCGTATCAATAGGAATCTCAATTAAAATATCTTTAAATTTCGGAAAAGGTTTGTTTAAACCCTGTTCATCCACATTATCTACCTCAATACCTATCTTTAAAACTCCTAATTTCAAAGCTGTATCTTTTCCAAGTAGATTCCGTGATCCATCTCCAATAACGTAAATTGTAGCGCGTTCCTCCTTCTTATTCGCTTTAATAACTGCTTCAAATGATCCTTTGATTTGTAAAGGCGTCTTACTGCCATATGCCAATAATATCTTATTCGGCTCTCTTACCTGATTGTAACAATTGATTTTATTTCTTTTTAAATATTCCCAGGTTTTGCAAGATATTAAATTTAGTTTACAGCCCGAATCTATCAGCATTTCTAAATTTACGCCTCCTATATTACATTTTAGTGTAGCATCATCGTTCAAATTAAATATATATTGTACTTCTTCATCCTCCATAGAATTTACCGCATTTTCCTTCCGTTGTCTTTTAGCATAATTTTGGTCCTGTCCTATATTTTGTGTCAGTTTACGTTTTTGTTGAAAAGTCTTCGTTTTGCAACATCTTTGATAGTGGCCTAATTTTCCGCACCCGTTACATTTCTTTCCTTTTGCGGGGCATATGTTTCCTTCAGTATGTCCTATATTTCCACATCTGGTACACTTGAGCCCCCTCTTTCCTTCATAAGATTCCACACCTCGTTTAGTCCATCCTGAATTACCTTGGTTTCTATTTCTAACCGCATTAACTTCATTGGTCTTTTTGTTTTCTCTTTGTTCATAACTATCCAATTGAAAGTCTACAATTTCCAAGGTGTTTGCTATAGTAATTACTTTGTCTAAGGAAATTTCATCACCCAATGTCAACATTTTTTTCCTTAGTTCCGATGACTGAGATTTCTCCAGTATTTGGTCTATAATGTGGCTATCCGGATCTACAAACTTACATTTCGCAGCTTGATTTCTTAATTTAATCAGGAATTTTTCAAAACTTTCGCCTTCATCTTGTTTAATAAGTCGAAAAATGTGTCGTTCAAAAGTCTTGTTTTGCTTAGGAAGAAAGTAGTCATCCAGTTTGTCAATTGCAATTTTAAAAATGTCAATATTATCTCTAGGCCCTACATTCGCTCCTGGCAAATTGTAAAATATTTCTTGCAGAGCACCTCCGCCTAAGACCAGCAACGTAGCTCTTTTTTTTGTTGGGATCGTAATGTCAGCGGCTTCAAGATATATTTGGAGGGATCGTTTCCACTTTTCCCATCTCAAACCGACTGAAGTACTGTCACCCTCGATATCCAGCTTTTCAGGTGGTGGTAGCTGATTCGCCATAGTTGATCTTATTGGGGCTACCTGAAAACCACACCCAATTTAATGGACGTCAACACATGGTATATACCGATCGTTACTACTCCAATTTAATGGAATACCAATTACTATTTCCAATTTAATGGAAATACAAATTAAAATTGATTGATTGAAGCCTTATTTCCAATTTAATGGAAATCCGAAGTAGATAAGTTCCAATGTAATGGAAATCAAAATAATCATAATTTCCAATTTAATGGAAATCCGTAGTAGCCCATAAGTTCCAATGTAATGGAAATAAAAAAAACATAATTTCCAATTTAATGGAAATCCGAAGTAGCCCATAAGTTCCAATGTAATGAAAATCAAAATAATCATAATTTCCAATTTAATGGAAATCCGAAGTAAAACATAAGTTCCAATGTAATGGAAATCAAAATAATCATAACTTCCAATTTAATGGAAATCCGATGTAACCTCCACCAATTTAACAATTAAAATTCATAAAGGTAAATTTAGTAGGTACTTCATACGACTGTAAAAATCTATTCTCATAATTTTGCTGTACGATATAAATTAATTGATATGATTGTGCTGTTAAATCTTTTAGTTATCACTTATTTTTGTTGCCTATAATATACACAAAATCTATTTATGTTTACTAAAGATAAAATACCTGTATTTAAAACTGTTCTACGCTAATTTGAGTATATGTAGGTATATAGTATCTGAGTTAATTCCTCGAATAACTTGTAAAATATCTCATTAAATACTACGAGTATTCCCTTATATTAAACTTCAGAACATTCACTAAGTACATACTTATTTTCTTTTTTAAAACAATAAAATAAAATGAATTATAAGTATTTTGTTTACTCACCAAAATATAACATCATTCCAATAATAATATCAGATCTATAACTATAGTCATAATATTTGTAAGTAATTATTATACTTACATATATAATGTATGTACTAAGATTTTGTGTACGTTACTAGTTATAATACTAATTTCTGTACATAGTAATTAGCGCGCATCAAGTCAAAAGAAATGAATGGCTAATGACTAATGAGTTCGTTTTACGTAAACACATTCTACAGTGGCCGAACTGATATATTATTTATTTTACTGATTTACCATAATTTGGTTTCTGTTGTAACAAGGCGTCTCAATGTTATGTTTTTATACTATTAACTATTTAAAAAATGTAGTAATTTCATAAAAATGTTTTTTTCTCTTTTTTTTTTCATTTAACAAAATTAAAAATCACTGACCTTTATCCTCGTCGCCACTTGTAGTGATCCTATCACGTCACAGTATTTGGATATTCACTGGCTCACTACTACACCAACTAGAGCGCAGGCGCACGTCTTACCCGCTCCGCGCGTAACGCCAGAATGCCGGATTGACAGCTACCCCCTCTAGTGGCGTACATGAGACAATGTACTATATCTACTAAATAGATACAAACACTACATACACAATATGAGAATAAACTACTAAAACATACCAAGTTAAGAATAACTCAGTTACAATAAGATGTATATTATACACACGTAATTTAAGTCAATTTAAGAAGTGTTTTCTCATGACAGTGTGTAGTTTACAATAAAGTATGATCTACCTAATTTAGTGGTGCATAAAGTGTGTTGTCATGATGACCAAAAATAACTACAACAGTCATTGTAACCTGGTAACCCGATCTAGGATGTTCTTATTGGACCTCGACCTAATATACCTTGGTAACTGTATCCTTGCATCCGTCTGTCACTTTGCATGTTGCATATGATTACTGCTCGTAGCTAGTGATGTGATGATAGTGATGTACCGCAGTTTTGTCGATGTAATTCCCTTTTCTTTGGAATTTGTTGAACAAAATATCATGTTGATCGGTTGAGTAGTGATGGCGGCCACGGTTTTGGCGTTTGGTCTCCGTTTTTAATGACTCTTTGGGTCAAAATTTCATCATTATCGGTTGAGTAGTTATGGCGTAAAGTAAATTATTGAGTGGCATAAAGAGTTGCGACTATTCAGCATAGTCTTGGATTCAATTCCCAGCTGAGGTAGCAACAAAACAGAGTCATAAAGTAACAAGCTGTTGATACTTTAATTAATTTTCAGAAATACTTATTTCCCTTGTATTACTTAGCAAAATTTGATGTTTTAATTAAGCGTTGGCACATTGACTGTGTGCTAAAGATGAATAAATTAGGTTTAATATGTGCTTATTCGAAATATAGTTAATCTGGGGGCACGGCAGTGCCCCCCGCCAAGTCGAGCGCGAAGCAAACACTGCCGTACCATCCTTTACAGGAACCCTTTCGCCGCATTTTCAGGCCCCTATTTGAGAACCTCTGGATAAGACCAGAACGCTGAAATTTTCGTCATCCAGTAAGCTATACAATCACATACTTAAAATAAAATTTCAAGTCTTTAGGTCATTTAGTTCCGAAGTTAAGCGAAAGCAAAGTTTCGCATTTTAGACAGACACTCACTCACTCACTCACTCACTCACTCATGATCATCAAAATAGAACTAGTACTTCCCATAAACCTAGAGAGCTGAAATTTGGTACAGAGTTAGGGTTTAATGGCCACATAAAGGGAAAACTATAAAAACTAGGATAATCGAACGGGAACGGGAATTATACGGGAACGGGAGTGGGAATTGTAACTCAAGAACGGCTGAACTGATTTGGCTGAAAATTGGTGAGGAGGTAGCTTAGAACCAGGAAAAGGACATAGGATACCTTTGATCCCGAAATTCCCACGGGATTGGGATCGGGAATTTTAAAATCAAGAACGGCTGAATTGATTTGGCTGAAAATTGGTGGGGAGGTAGCTTAAAACTATTAGAAGAACATAGAATACTTTTAATCCCGAAATTCCCACGGGAATGGGAACGGGAATTTATAACTCAAGAACGACTGAACTGATTTGGCTGAAAATTGGTGAAGAGGTAGCTTAAAACCAGGAAAAGAACATAGAATACTTTTAATCCCGAAATTCCCACGGGATTGGGGACGGGAATTTATAACTCAAGAACGGCTGAATTGATTTGGCTGAAAATTGGTGGAGAGGTAGCTTAGAACCAGGAGAAGCACATAGAATACTTTTCATCTCGAAATTCCCACGGAAACGCGAACGGGAACTACGCGGTTGAAACCGCGGGGCGTTTAATAATAAAATACTACTCCTAAAAAGAAAAAAAATGTATCAAATAAGAAAATCTAATAAAATAAATCAATATAAACACGTTTCAACAAAAACAAATGAAATCCCACCAAAAACATTCTGTAAAAAACTAGCCAAGTCTCGATGGAGCTGCTTGTTTATCTCTAAAAAGTAATGAAATCTAGACAAACTCGTGCCAAGTCTAAGGTTCCTTACTGCGATTTCTTTATTATTATAGTTAATGTTGTGTGACTTGGCCGTTGAACATTGTTTAAAACGTTAGTAGTGGGTACAAGTCAATTTTGTTTACACGTAATGTTATTACATTATTAAAATACGCAGCTTTATCAAGCCTACAATTGACTGGATATTGAATCAACGTTTTTCAAGTGGTAATTTTCTATCGTCAATGGGTAGCGGTTCTGGCGACAGATTGGTGCAATGGTGTCATGGAGCACCTAGTTTTGTACCTTTGTATACATGTGTACCCTTCAACGGCCAGGTCACACAACATTAACTATAATAATAAAGAAATCGCAGTAAGGAACCTTAGACGGGTTAGTCCCATTTTACTCCATTCCTTTGAAATCGAAAATGAAAAAATGCATACATGTAGTCCCAGTTTGCTCCAGAGAATAATATTAAAAATAATATATTATTTTTCATATCCCACTTTACTCCAATCGATACTTGAATAATTTTATTGATTTTTATTTTTATGTCCCAAGATACTCCAAAAAGAGAAGTACAGTCGGATAGAAAAGTTAACAAAACATTTTATGCGGTTTATTCCAAATTCCAGGAAGATGTCGAAATGGGAAATTTAAGTGCGATTAGTTCCCATTTCGGCACCCAGATATAATTTAATAAGAATTTCTTACTTCTAAAGTACAGTCCCGCCCATGAAACATATTAACTGTTTGGAGTGTTTGGTTTTCGTAAGAATTTGCGCGAATATGCTCTCCTGGTACTTCTAATAATAAATTCTCCAATATTTACTTTTGTGAATCAATTTAATAAAGTTTATTGTAAAGACCTCTTCTACATTTCTGTTCTCCTGGTAATTAAAATTGGTTATAATAAATCTTTTTGTACATAATGTTTATTTGAACAGAGCAATTTCGTTTCTTTTTTGTTTGGCTGTACCACCCTCACCAGCAGTAGGACTATTTGTAGGTAAAACTCCTAATAACCCATGATTGCCTGGTACTTTTGTCCACATAGTACTGTTTTATGAACAATGATTCTACCGCAAGGTGTTATTTAACTTGAACATAGCATGTTATTGAGTTACAGTGTCACTCAAAAGGAAAGAAATGACATCTGGAATAGTCATCTTGATTTTAAAATAAACACAGAAAATATATCCTCTGATTTAATATTTCTATATTAGATAAATATGTGTTTACATTTAATAATAACACGGCCTATGGGAAATCTATAACTTTGTATTATTTTTCTTTTTGATTTTTGCGTCTGACTGTATCTCATCCATAAGTGACATTACGCGTGGAGTAAAGTGAAACTGAAAGTATGGCAGTGCCAAATATTGATAAACAAAAGTGTTTGACAGTTTGGAGTAAAATGAAACTTATTTTGAAATTTTTAAAAAAGAATATTTTTGTTTGGAGTAACTTGGGACTTTTTGGTGGAGTAAAATGGGACTAACCCCCTTAGACTTGGCACGAGTTTGTCTAGATTTCATTACTTTTTAGAGATAAACAAGCAGCTCCATCGAGACTTGGCTAGTTTTTTACAGAATGTTTTTGGTGGGATTATATTTACACCTTCTTATAAACATTTCCATCAAACATCAATTTAAACCGACCTCGATGTCCACAGACATAAACAACTCCCCAACATAGTAACAGTAATAAATATTATAAAATATTAATACACGTGTTAAAATCATTAAATTATTGTTCATTAAATATTAACGGATATTAGCAACAAAGTTGGTTTGATGGAGTCGACGTGTCTTATAATTTGGTAAATGAATACGTTTGCTGTGATGACCTAGTGATGATGACAACTACCTTGTTAATGGTCGGTTGCCAAATCACCTAGTTATAGAATAATATAGATCTTTACCATCATTTTCTTATAATATCTAACCCCTAACTAAATGTGTACCTAGTTATCCAAAAAATTCTCTCACACTCATTCATACATACCGAGACCTAGTCATATTGTGGAACACAAAATTGAACTCGAATCAGGAATCAAACCAACATCCTTTTGTCGGGCAGTTCAGCTAATAAGACTTTTACATATAGAGGCAGGCTATTCAAAAATGATTTTAGAATATGTAACTATGAGTGAGTACTCTACATATTTTGTTTTTCAACCAACATTGTCCCACTTCTGGGCAAAGGTCTCCCCCAGACATCTCCAACAACTACATATTCTTAGGGTAGAAAAACATCACCAAACGAACTGTTATAAAGATTCAAATTCTTGTACATAATATCCATTCAATATGACCCTGTAAAACAGGACTTTATAACTCTTGACCTCAGGTCACTGTCCCGAAGAATGTTATTTTGTAAAACATGAAACATAAACTTTACATCAATACATGATTAATGACCTATCAATAAAAACATCATTAATTAATCAAGACACCAATAAAACATTTACCGTTTATGTCATAAAATCATATTGTTTTATTACAACTATCATAATATTACTGGTTTACGACAAAAATTACAATTTTAAAATTAAAAATTTATATAAAATATACACTTTAAGGTAAGCGTGAACGTGTTTGCATCTTGATCAATTTATTCGCTATAAACTTTAAATTTATAACTCATAAACTTACTTGATATAAAAGATTTTGTCATAAAAATGTTTGACATAAACAATTTTGATCTATTTAGCACGTGAACTGCAAGTTTATTGGCACAATGACATTTACAAACAGATGATTTATAACTAAATTAATACAAATTATGCTAAAAAGTAAAACTTAATTATATGATGTATAAAAATAATTGAATTATTCAAAAGTTTGTGACATTTTGTATTTGATATTCAAAATATCAAAACAATATTTATTTTAGATTCAAGTAACTTTAAAGCAAATGTCAATAATATCACATTCATCCGTTGCTTAGTTGCTACGTGAAAACACAAAACAATTTCTTAATTTTAATACTTCCACATTGATTTATCCAGTGGTAATTTCTCTAAAAACGATCAGGTAATATCACCAAAACATTCTTGTACTTCATCAAAATGTATTAAACACATAAAAATATAATTTATGCGTTACGTGAACGAATCGATCTCGAACACTTGATTTACGATCCAAACCAAAGTTTATTTTAACATGTTTTCCAAGTCCGAACCATACTTATTAATAGTCCATTATCTTTTAATTTTAATAAATAAATAATAATGTAAAATATTATAACTCCGCGACGTCTAATTAGCGTAAACTTTTCTTTGAAAACGATATCTTTAAATTTATTTGAATCGTTTGTGTAACGGTAGCGTGACTATCTTAGAAATAACTCCCTAAAGGCGAAGCTTCGCTACATTGTTTGGGCGAACATTTGTTGTTTGTTCGCTAATGTTCACATAAAAACATTCTCAAAAAAATAATGCTTCGTATCTAACATAACATAACATAATCATTCACTACTTCATCTCATTATAGTAACTGACCCCTAACTAAGCTCGAAGCTTGTATCTAGGGTATCAGAAACTACGCACACACTCATTCACACACACACCCAGACCGAGATAAACATTTGTGGTTCACACAAATATTCACCCCGCACGGGAATCGAACCCGCAACCTTACGGATGGCAGTCCGGCATGGTGACCACTCTGCCATCGAGGTTGTCAAATGAACACAAAAGTTTGTTCAACATTCGTTTGTGATCCGTTTGGTACGTTCGCCCCGAATGTTCGCATTCGTAACACGTTCAAGTCAATCCTCACCTTAAATATTAGCATGAACCTAAGATATTCCGATTCAATTCTCGTCATTTTCATATAAATGTGTCATATGAATTATAATAAATCAGTCATTTATATGAAAACTTTCTTATAAATCAATTTGATTTCGTGTCGTTTCAACCTTATACGAATATGTAGTTTGCTTCATTAGAGACTCTTCGGGACAGGCAATAATGATCCTTATGTTTCACGAAATAAAGTTGTAGAAATGTTAACTCTAATGGTACAAATTACTCGTCCATATTAGTTGAATTTATGTCATTCTGTAATGTGTTTATTTAAAAGCTAAAATTTGAAGTTTTTAAGGATATAATAAAGATTATTTTGTAAAATATATTTTTTCTTCGAGTTCTATTTTTAGATGTGATGGAACGCATTTTGTTTAGATCACTTTACATAGGGGTGTGGCTCTTTCTGAAAGTAAATCTTTAAAAAATATTGTTAATTTGTTGCCCACCGATGATAATAAAATACAGGAGCAATCATAACATTTTTTATAGTAGAAATTAAAATATTTTCGACTTCATTAAATGTAATTCGATACCTAATCATAATTAACAACAAAACTAATATGTTCATGTTTTCTAATTAATTGTGATATAATATGAATATTCAAAATATTGTAACGTTAATGACGATATTATAAATATTAAATATTTATGACTTTTATCAGTCATCTCAAATTCGTTTTTAAAGTGTCCGAGAGTTATACTATTCACGAGTTAGCGCTGTATTATTTCTCTACATTCGATGACCCTATAGCTCCATCAAATACGGAACAAATAGTTCCATAACGCACCATACCTATGCAAATATATGTGCATATATTCATCAAATATTTAGCGAAAATATCGACGCTGCCAGCGATGGCGCCAAAAACATGTTTCTATTAATTATTATGTAAAAATAACTGACGAAAGCACTCCGATTATCTGATTAATTCCTTCTAAACGAGATTATCATTCGGAATATCAGTTTACAACCGATGACACGGTTATCCTACGACATGTTTATTATTTAAATCACTCGACAAGCCTATCGATTAGTAACAAAAAAGGAAATTCCATTTTGAATTATTTTAATTTCTTAAATCGTTACTATTAATCGCAGTCGTATTTCTGTTGATAAAATCGATTAAGTATTTATTTTAAATTATTCGAATATTCTGTTCATTATTTGAATTTGGAGTATTGATTGTTGTCAGTGGAGTTAATGTAATAAGTGTATTCGGTTAGTTCGATTTTCGATTTAGAGAATCGTTATCGATGGCCTATTCAATAACCGTTTGGTATCGATATAAATTGTTATTGGCGACGTGAGTTACCGATTCGGAGATGGTATTATACCTTCAAGCAGACAATCGCATAAATATCGAACGGGGGTTTATCGATATTCGTTATCTATTCGCGAGAGATCGAAAGCTGTTGAAAGTTTGAGTGGGTGATACCTCCTTTTATTATGCGTACTGCGTAGTTTCGGTAATCGAATACAATATTTTCGTAGGAAAATTTAATCTCGTTTGATTTCGTAACAGAAAAATAGATTTTTGTTTGGGTATCTTAAGTATTCGGTGTACGTATGAGTGTGGATTTGTCTATGAATTTTATAAGGTTGAATTGGTTTTGCCCTTTCAACAATAGGTTTTGTTCGTAGACTTCTTGTCGCAAACGAGAGAATATATCACACTTTTTCACGCCGCGAATAATTTACTTATTACAATGAGAAAATAAAAACTATTCCATAGTTAATCGATTGGTCACGTCACTATAATCGAGTAACTGCATTCGATCTGAGATAGATGTTAATGTCTATCGAACCTGGAGCGAGCGCGATTGATCGCTAACTGGTACATCACTAAAATACTCTGGATTACATATAATTTATTCGTGTTGTATTGCTTTATAGCTTCTAAGTCGATTTATGTACTGTTTAAAGATTTATTTTGGCCAGTGCTTTTTATTTATTGTATGTTTTACCTTACTTATGGTTTATGGTAATGTGCTACGGAAGTGTTGAATATTTATTAGTAGTGAAGTGGATACATTTTCAAATTAGTGATGAAATCTCTAAAATAATTGTCTTCAAATGTTGCAGTTTTAAGAATAATTAAGTACATAAAAGTGTGAAAAACTATTTTAAATAAAATTGTTAATCAAATGTTAGATAAAGAGTCCTTAGTAAAGACTCTCTTTAGTAGAGTAAGGACTCCTTATTCTACATTTCGTCTTTACACAAAAACTATGATCTTCCCTCTAAAAACCCTCAACTATCTACGATCAACTACAAGCACTAAACATCACCAAAGTTGCCCGTCGCGTGACGTGACGTCACATGATATTTAGCGCATCCATCGCGCCACAGATTAAACTAGCAGTAAGACTATTCCCAACTCCCGCTAGGGTTGCCGCGCGTCCCGATGTAACAGGGTTGTGCCGCAACCTCCAGGTGTCGCGATTTTAACTCGCCGTGACGGGAGACCCTACCTCAGTTTTGGCGCGATTTGAGCCATACGCGATGCGAGGGTTTCATTATTTTGATCATAAGTAAAGTATAGATACTAGATATTAGGTTGTTTTAATTTTTAAACGTGAATTTAAAATTAATAAGTGCGTAGTTCCCTCGTTAAAACGCAGTACTTAACTAAGGCAAAGTAATAAATTAATTAGTTAACTATTTGTGAAATCATATTTGCAAGAATGATTGATGATAGAAAGTAATAAAATAGTAGTAAGATGTCTCTACAATAATTCAGATAATAATCAGCGACTATTTATGGATATCAAAGGAACGAGATCGTATAACATTTCATATCACAAAAATAAATGGACGTCTTTAATGTAATGTTACCAATAAATAAAGTTAAAATAATAATTTTATGCAAACTTTTAACAAATGTTAAAAAAATAGCTACCTGTTCTGACGTACGAAATCAATTTTAATGGACCTGATTTATTACTTAAGTTCTAAGTATATAGACAAAACATTTTATTTATTATTTTAATTACTGATTTGACTTCAAGATGACATTACAGTGTTTGACATTTCCCAATGACATGTTGACATTATGACCGAAAAAAATGACAGTTATTTATTGCTAGATGTTTTTGAGTAGTATCAATGTGATGGGTTGTATAAATTAGTGTGTTTGGTGTTATTGATTGTCCAGATTGGCCTTGATTATTTAAAAAGTAATAAGAGTTAGGAAGGTACAACAAATTAATATGCAGAATCTTTAAAATTTCGTAATGAATAAAATATGTCATGCTAATACAGTGACAGTTACTGACAACGGATAACCTTTAAAACACTAATGGCTTGACAAAAAAATTGTACAAGTACTTATTACTTTCTATGTTCTGAAGGAAAATTATTGCTCCAAAATACTAACGTTCCACCGAATATGTGAAACCTAAAAACCCGAACTTATTTCGATAAGTTACCAATGCATACATCAAATATTTGTTATCACTCCAAAATCGCTATCGCTTATGCCTCACGCTCTCATCTAAGCTAGATAGCTGATAAATTCTATCAATAACCGTAGCGAGCGATGTCGGGTGCCTTCAATAGTGTTTACTTGTTAAAGGTTTAGCACCCCTGTAACAGAGCAAATGTTGTTGTTGACAAATTAGACAGCGTTGTGTGTCCTTACGAGAGCTGAATGTCTTGCCATTATAATATGTGTCGTATTGATATCGTGATAAGATGGAAATTCGAAATGAGATTATGAAGTCGAAAGTAATTCTGATTCTTTGATAGCTTGTCATGAGTAATGAACTGAAAGGATTTAAATAGGATAGACTGGCTAGAATATATTTTGTATCTAGAGTAAGGATTCTTTATTTTGTAAGGATTCTTTATTTTGTTCTGATATATGTTTAATAAGAAAGTGAAAATAATTTCAACCTTATGCGATCATTGATAAGATTTATATTAAAGATTTGTCTTAATTCTTTACAATTTCTCCTGTAGCTTATGTATGTAAGTGATTTTGGCAGATCTAAATAATCTATTAGCAAATTACATTTATGATTCTTAAAGTGCAAAAATATCTCATATTTAATGCCAATCTTAAAGTATAAAGGTCGCTCTACATAACGTTATATACTTGACGCAGACACGTAAACAAGTGCTTGCACCGTTGAAACAAGACAGTGTCATGTAGCAATTTTGCGAAATAACGTCAAATCTATCAATAAATTCCTAGTTTCTCCGAAGCGAACTATCACGATCTTACGACTGCGCGGACGCATGACATTTAGACGTTTTGATGTATGTTTGTGAGTGTTCACCTGTGCATAGGTGTCGAGTGATTTAGGTGTTGCGTTGTCTCTACTCAGATATTGTTAGGAGTTGGTACTCTGTGTTTTATTATACTGTGGCGCAAATTTATTTGTGGAAGGTGTGAGATATTGTCTTTATAAATGTTTTATACTGACTGACTGTAGCTTAGTTTAAGATCTTATTACTGTTTTGAGGACATAAGTATCTTTATTACATACTTTATAAGCTTTGTGCAGCGTGATCACTTTATCGGATTGCCAAACTAAGAAAATATTTTGCGTAATCCACCAAGAATATGTGTGTAGTGAAATTAGTAGAGGAAGAGGCGTTTTCGGAAGCTTTCCTACACATCCTGACAATACGAAAAAAACTTCAAAAATTGCTATACCGATCATACCATTCTCAAATCATGGCTTTTATTTACAAGATGAAGTTAATTTCATTAACTTACATATATGTTTATCATAGTTCGAGTGCTGCTTATTTAGTTTATACTTATTGAATAACATACCGTTCGTCTGCTATGTATCTGACCAATTAATCAGTCCAGCAGACCTGTCTCGTGATTATCGACGAGATAATGAGACGAACGGAGCAGGAAGGTGTCTATTGGTATAGGAAGTGGGGTACCGTTGACAACGAAAATGTTAAACTCGTTGATAATGAAATGTTTTTTGAAGTTTGAAGGTGTTATGTACATAGAATTACATTTCTTTAGAATTACATTATTTGAGTAAGTCAATATTATAAATTATATATTATTTCATTTTATTATTTTATAAACAACTATTAATTATCCTCAAAAATAAAATGGGTAAAGTTAATTCGTCACGAAATGTACTTACATATGAATCAATTCCTAGGTTTTTTTAAGTATAAATTTGTCAAAAACGCCACAAAAAAAGATACTCAATGTGTCTAATATAAATTAACCACAAAATTCCTTTACTCTTGCTGTCTGTACCCAAAGAGGGGGTAGTACCCAGTACCCACCTGTGGCGCCCCACTTGTTGCTCACTCCAGGAGAGGCCCAGAATTGGGCAAATCATTAATCTTCGTAACTGAAGATGGTTTACTTACCAAGTTTTGTCGAGTTTACTCGCGACTGTCTGTTCTCGTAATTATGTGTGTGGTTATATTTTGTTGGGCGGTTTTTGAAGGTTGTACGTTTGTGTGTAAGTTAATGTTTTTAACCCCCGACGCAAAAAGAGGGGTGTTATAAGTTTGACGTGTCTGTGTGTGTGTGTGTATATATGTGTGTGTGTGTGTGTGTATCTGTCTGTCTGTGGCATCATAGCTCCCGAACGTATGAACCGATTTCAATTAAGTTTTTTTTTGACTTGATTATCTTGTCATTCGATTTTCAACATTTTGTTTGTTATTAAAATATACTTGAATATTTTGGAAGGTATTTGTCGCCGCAAATATTCGAGTCCATTTTCAGATTTCCTTACTGCTACTTTGAAGAAAATTAATGATTGGTATTTATCTGTGTGTGAATGAGTGTGTGCGTAGTTTCTGATACCCTAGATACAAGTTACGAACTTAGTTAGGGGTCAGGTACTATAATGAGATGATGGAGTGAATGATTATGTTATGTTATGTTTTTCTTACTGTTTACCCCAGTCTAAATTATTCCAAAAATCTTGAGAAGTAAATAGTAGAAAAATATCGTGAGTATCTGCAACATCTTCATTAATCTTTGTCAAGTTCTAATTAACAATTATTGAGTTACTAGCAGCGCCCCGCGGTATCACCCGCGTAGTTCCCGTTCCCGTGGGAATTTCGGTATAAAAAGTATCCTATGTTCTTTCCCGGACCACATGCTACCCCTGTACCAAAGTTCAAGTCAATCGGCCCAGTAGTTTAGCCGTGAAAAGGTAACAAACAGATAGATAGACAGACAGAGTTACTTTCGCATTTATAATATTAGTTAGGATAATACATAACCGCAATTCACGTAAAATACTTAATTATTTATGTCTCAAACTACTAATATCAAATGTTAAACTATATATTACATTTGTAGTTAAGATCCACGTATAAATCAGTACCAAGTGTAAAGTTCTCAGTATTTACCTATTTATAGCTAGACTATAATGAGCTAGAAAGTGCTATCTATTTGAAACGACACTCGATTATATACAAATAAATTGCGTCTGTCCGTCTGTACAGACATTTATATATATTTCTACCTTTCACTCAGAGCGTGGAGAAATTGTTTTGATGTATGATTTGTAGTACGTGTGATTTGGTTTTCAAAATTATGGCGATTTTCTTTAAGTACACAAATTCATAACGTACTCCATTTTTACCAATATTATGCGACTTTAAATATGATGTGTATCTATGCTATCTCTATACCTATATAAAATAAATCACTATTTCCCTTGGTCACGGCATCACGCCTAAAATACTAAACCGATTGACTTGAAATTTGGTACAGGGGTAGCTTATGGTCCGGGGAAGGACATAGGCTATGTTTTAACCGAAATTCCCATTAGATCATAACATAAAGTCTCTGTTTTAATTTGTCTGTCGAAAACTATTTCTAATTCACGTAACAGGTTTTCACAAACTAAAAGAAAAATGAGAAATATTTGGATGTTTGGTGAATAACCACGCATCTGAAACCTTAAACCCCAAGCTAGCTCAACATAAGATATACCATGTAGTCATTACCTATTAATATTCAATTTTTTTTTTAAAACATTTTGTTACAATATAAATACATTCAGCACAATTATCAAGACTTAACCTCCCATATATTTTTAATATATTTTTTACTTAAACGAATCAAAACTATTGAACCCTACAAGTATTACAAGTTGAAGGCACACCGAGAGCACAGAATAATAACTGGTACACATCTGTAACGTAATGAAATCCGACCGGTAGATGATTATCGACAATTTCGCTGCATTATTTATAGCGGGTAAACGATCTAAGGAGCTGTGTGGATGCGCGCACGCAGATAAAACGGTGCTATTATCTCGCGAAGGTGGTACACTGGTCGTGTTTTATTGGGAATTATGCGATCGCCGCGCAAATGGATTAAAGTTCGTTGATGAGATAGGTATAATATTGAACGAAGTTGGGGATTGTTACTTATGTAATTAAAAAAAAATTGAATATTAAATTAAATATGTATTTTTCTGATAAATATCTCTAGCGCTGCTATAATGAGATATCAGTAACTTTTAAGTTTGCTAAAACAGACACAAAAGACTAATAAATCAATTAGTAATATCAATTAAATTAAACTTTTTAATCTTCCAAATTTAATATAAGTTTATATGTAACTTCTAAACACTTTCTTGTTCTGTGAAAAATCTCAATAATCATCATCAGCTCATAGAATGTCCCCACCGAGGAGCTCGAGCCTACCCTGAATTAGGGTAATTAGGCCTTAGTCAACCACGCTGGACTCAATAATACATTTTATAAAAAAAAAACGCTTAAGTCAAAACGCGCCCACTACATCACCAGCCCATATCACCCTAACTACATTACAGTAGACTAGAATAAGGCCTTATCGTTAATTGGTAGGCACTGACCAGATTACCACACAGTACCTATAAGAATACCCCCGTGATTTACAGTAACTAGCACTTGTAATTTTCACGGTGTTTTCAATTAGCCTATCGAATGTGAGGTGGGCTTTAATGCGTTTCTCTATGATATATTTTGTATTTTGTTCGGTATCAGAGCGGGCCTTGTAAGTAATATGATGTACCATGTTTTGATATAGGAGATTAGGATAGGAATTTGAATTGCTTGTATGTTACTTATAGAATTATACTATAATTATATTATTATATGTAGATAGATATTGTAAAATTCGTAAGTGCTTCGGTCCAAACTGTATAAACGATTTTAAATGTAACTCATGGTTTTGAATGTAACTTTCGCGAACTTTTTTCGTAATTTATTAAACGAAGTGTCTAGTCGGACGACTAGACACTTCGTTTACTGGACAGTAATTCGGACAAATAAAACTAGTAACAGCCTTTATTAAAACACAAGTTGTAATCGCGGATAAAAACATTGAACATTATTTACTTCGATATTTAGATTTTCAAATACACCTTTGATGAGAATTGAACTTAAGACCAGAAACATTTAAACCATACATAAGTTGCTCAAATACCATCCAAAAGTATTTCAATCACAATATTCATTTATCGTGATGATTAATTATAAAATCTCTGTTAAAACTAATCTAAAACTGATCTGTGTGTCTGAGTGGAGTTTTAGATAAAAGCGTCCATTGTCTACCCGTAGATTCTGCGAGTTCTTTGTTAGACCAAAATCCAGCGGATCGAAAACTATCATTGATTGGTTTTCGACGACAGAATTTGGTAGCACTTTCGATATCAAATATTTTTGTGATGAATTATATCTTCGATTTTTTTAAACTAAGACAGAGTGAAGTCGTAAAAAGAAAGGTGTTTGGAGTTTTAGCTCGCTTCAAATATCTTTCCCTTTCTGCTTTTTGATTTTCTTATTCATAGTTTTATTCTAGATACACGAAACGATTCTTCAATGTCAAATAAAATAAAACTTCCGCAAATTCACTGAATATTGGGCAATCTCGTCTAAGTGACAAACTCGTCATTCAAAACACATCATTTCTCTGTAAACACTTTTTGATTCCACCACAAAATAATTAATTTTAAATTATTTAATTTAATCCCACATGTCACATTTACCATTAATTTATAATTAAATCAAGCACGTTAACAAAACTGTCATCTGTATTAATTAAATAAAATTAACAAAAAATAATCATTATGTAAATATTTATTAGGTCGCGTTCACATTGTGTCACGTTTTAACTCCAACATTATAATACGATTAACAAGAAAAAAACAATAAATTAATTCCATTAATCCATTAATCGAGATATTATATCGATTCTACGACAATATCGTCGCTAATTACAATTCCATCACTAAAAATATTTGAAACGGATACTTTGACATCGATATCAACAAACACATAAATCTTTCGATCGTTTATATAATATAATACCTCTGGTAGCCATTATTGAATTAAATTTAAATATTTATTGAGAACATTTTGTGTAATATATATAAAAGTTAATTGAGATTGTATTCTAATTCACAAACGTTTGAATGACCTCTGTTCATAATGGAAACTGGTCC
The DNA here is from genome assembly GCA_958496195.1 of Timandra comae. NCBI lineage: Eukaryota > Metazoa > Arthropoda > Insecta > Lepidoptera > Geometridae > Timandra > Timandra comae. Next base: position 580,431 of record OY292358.1, read on the forward strand.
AGATCGCATGTCGATCGAGTAGGTGATTATTATTAACATTGCTGGTCTCACAAATACATACATACGACTTAGTTTAAATACCAAAAATGGTGGGTATATGTAAACTTTCATGGTGCTTAATATTCATTCCCTTTTTTTGATCCTACATAATTCTGATCTCAGTTTAGGATTAGTGTCAATACATCCACTGCCTTATTTGCGTTGCATTTTTAGTCTGGTTTAGCACTAAACCAAGTTTTACAATCAATTTTGAATACTGTCAAAGTGACAGATTTGACTGTCAAGGTGTCAAATGCTTACCAGGTTTTGTTAAACCAGACTAAAAATGCAACGCAAATAAGGGCACAATTGTTTGTAATAAGAGAAGGTAAATAACACTTAGTCATTAATTAATAGTGTACAAATTGTACACTATTACAAATTGTAATTGTACAAATAGAGTAAAATCGGCAACCCTTTACTTCTTAATATTGCATCCATTCTGTCTTTGTAGCCATTAAACATAGAATAGGAGAGATATTGAGAAACACTTCCAAAAAATCCTTTCTTTTAGCTAATATGTAAAGTTAGTACAACAACAAATAACAACTAGTTCAACTAATTTTGTATTACGTACCCTACATTCACTTCCAAAGCATAATGATTTCAAACATTGTCACCTAAATAAGACGTAGAGAGCTATTAACTCAGTCAGGTATCAAAATAAACAGTTAAATGCTACCATTCACAGTGTACGAGTTATGACGGGCCTTGTTTGATTTGAATGCGGTGCACGCAATCTGCACTCATTGTGTACACTTCCTTACTTTACTAGGTAGATTTCTTAGGTATGGATTGGGTCTTTGGACAAATTTAACCACAGATCATGGAGTCAGTTTAGGACACCCGTCAATTTAACAAGAGAGTAAATTAAGGAATATTTTTTTTTCTGGAAAATTAATTAATTTACATGCAAAGTAACAGAACGGTGACAAGACATTAGTTTTTAAAGGATACACATAATTTATTCATACATTAGTCTACATGATTTCTTTGTATCTTCTGTCTATTAAAAAATAAATTGTAACTGCACTAAAACTAAAACGAGACAACAATAAAACTAATTTTTAAATGAAATAATAGTCCTAACAATTAAACCCCACTTTCTTCGAACAATCACCATTGTGCATCAGTTAAGGGCCAGTCGATCACCGTGACACATAAACTTTACAACCCATACAAGATGCTACACACTAGTGCGGTAGCTAACAACGTCATCAACCCACCATTCTATCCATTGGACCCACTAATACCCTCGGCTCCAATAAATAACCCTTCATCATTTACATTGTCTGACCTCTCTTTCTAACGTAAGCTGTTCTGAGTCCGTGCGAAAAGGACGGCTGTCACTTAACCGGGAACGCCCACGGCAGCGCCCGCGCAAGTTTTGCGACAGTTTTTCTTCAATAAACAAGCGGTTAAGTGAAGGTAGTGACGTGAGACAGTATATTTCAATTTGCGATGTCTTTACATGGAAATGCCTTTTGATCGTGGTGGTAAAGAGCAAGAAATGTGGCTTGTTTGTTTGCTTGTCTGTTTGTTTATGGCCGTGTCTGTTGATATTAAAGTTTCTAGTATAACGTATAGTTAGTAGGAGAATACAGGTATTTTATTTAAAGATGTGTTGTGGATTGTGGAGATGTGTTCGTGAATTCGCGGCTTTGTTTTGTGTTTTAATCTCTGTTTTGTGTGGTTTGTTTTAATTAGTTGGTTAGGAATTTAAAAGAAAGAAACCTATGATATTTTTTAGATTTTGACTTAAACAATTAAACTTTCAAATTATATTTGAAGTCCATTTAAGGACAATATAAAAGTTTACGCAAAACATTTGTGGTCCAATATATCAGACAAATTATTTAACATCAGAAATTCAACAAAAAGCTTATGATTAATCATAATCTATCAAAAACAAAACAGCACAAAGCTGTATCGTTTTCGATGCAACAAAAATAAACACCGCGTCATTTCCATGTATTCATCTGCGGGGCAATAAAATGGTTCTAGCCATGAATGGTGTTAGAATCTGACTGCATTATTGTAGAATCAAATACACTGAATGCGTAAAGAAAGTGAACATATACCTACTTACACCCACGGAGTGACGAGCCATGAGGTGTGGCCAGACTTGTAGCGAGGCTTTGATAGGTGTGTATGTATGGTTAAGCGTGTATTGAATTTTTTAGAAGTTGTACTTGTAAGCGGGCTGCACAACTGGAAACTTTAATTAATTAAATAATAAATAACGATAAAAAACTGAATAACTTAATAAAGTTTCTGGTTATGTTGACAAATAGGTACTTAAATAGTATTTAAAACGGTCTTGAGTATGTGATAGTGAGACAATATAAATAAAAAACATAATAGTTTTTAAGCTTACTAATAAAATCTTCGAGACAGTTTTGAATTATTATTTACTTAGTAAGCCGTGCTAAAACATTTCAAATAGGAGATAGATAGTTAAATAGGAATACTTACTACTTATATTTATTCCTATTTATCTATTAAAATATGTTACTCAAATTCCTTACAATATTATAATATCATCCAAACTTAAATCGCTCCACCCCACACCTCCGCTAAAACTTCGACCACACCCTTACCTCCTCACGTCAGATAACTCAGGACGTTGGAGTAACTTGATGGCATTAATAAAATGGGCAAGCCCATGACAAAGGGGGCTGGCATACACCCAGCGTCACGTGATGCTTCACACAAATAATGTAGCCTTTGTATGGGACGGTAACCTTTCATACATTATGGCAATACCATACCAAGTTTACGTACAGTTTAAATGTTTGTTTGCAATTTCTGATGTGTTTTATTTTAGGTTTTAAAGTTTAAAGAAGTGTATTATACATACATACATAGATGTAATATACATGTTGGAGTAGTAGATAATGAAATCTAATGATTTTTAAGTAAATTCAAAGTTTGATTAAGAGGACACAGGTAATGTAAGATTCTACTTTTACTTTTCATTAAGTATAGTCAAAAACGACTTCTACAACTTTGCACTTTTATTGAAGGTCATATCGTCATCACTACCCTATATAGTACAATGTCTGTTATAATTTATGACAGTAATTTTCATATTTTATTAAAATATTTCATATTTAACAACCAACTTATCGTTCTTCAAAGAAAAATGCAAAATTTAATTTTACCTTGAATCTTAATATTTCATCTGTCAATAAAAATTAAATAAACATGATAAATATATCCGCTTAATGTACGTCCATACATCAAATGCGTTTCATATATTAATGTCACATCCAGTAGTGAGATTTATATCATTGACAGAATTATCATAATTAAATGCGAAAGGATTTTATGACAAAATGCTGTTATTAATGTAATGTACGAGAAAAGAAGGAGTTTTAAAGGAAACAGGATTCAACACAGTAATTGTTTACGTGTAACTGTTTTAATTTAAAATATTTTTTATTATTCATAAAAAAACCTTATAAAGTGGTAAAAATAAGTTTCAGAAACTATACACAGACACACTCAACCAGATATAATAATTTTTGGATCACACTTTAACCTCGCAAGGGAATCAAATTCGTTACCTTCTGTTTGACTATCCAGTATGGTGATTACTTTTCTTCTACACTTAAGTTCAAGGTAAACAAATGTTCACACAGATATCGAACCCAGACTCTCTGTTTGGCAATCCTACATGGTATCAGTGCTATTTAAATCGTTCGTACCAAAAATATAAAAAAAACTAAATATTTTAATCCCACACTCTCTAAGATGTAGCCCACATCTAAGAATGCCCAATAGCCCAGCCGTGGGCGGAGACATGCTGTGACGAAACACAATTAGCACCTTTTACCAACATGAGTATATACAAGTGCGATACCAAAATTAATGTCCGTAGGTAGTTTTTATAGCCATTCTAACATATTTGAGAAGAAAGTTAATTTATGTACTGATCACAAACTGATTAACATTAGAATTATAATAATTTATAGGTTTGATTTTGTTTTGTTAGTTTTTAATTTGATGTCGAAGTTCGAAGTATGTAAGGTTCCGTTGTATATACATGCCTATATGGTGACATCATATTGATCTATACTATATTTGAGGACAGTATTTTTATTTTTATTTAACAATACACTTAACTTCCTAATCAATAAAACTATTGGTAGTTAGAGCCTTAAAAGTCTAACAGTTGGTTTAACCAAAAACATAGCATATTACAGCACACACAAAGAACAAAAAATCAAGAGGTAATCTTGCGGAAAACTGTCTAAGAATGTAAGTAAAGTCAGCATTAGTAAAAAACTGAAAAGTAATAATAATAATTTATGTAATAATATTACCATAAAAAGCACTTCACAATATTTGTAAATTACACAGACCGCCACACTAGGCTATGCCTGTCCGGGGATACATAAGTGTTGATATACTTTTGATGCAGACTGCCCAGTACAACAACTCGATAAATACATAAAAAAAATCGAAAATTCATTTACTCGTATACCTCTTGTAAAACTACTATGAAGTAATGTTATTAATTACATTAGTTTCCACCAGTTCCTTGCACCATAAAACATTCTTTGAAGGCTAAATATCCACATCCTGTGAGTGGCTCTGACCGGTGATTGCCTAACGCGGTTATGGCATGGTGATTGGATCTCACTGACCTTCCAGTACTTTGGAATATTTAAAACATGTCTGGCAGAGTTTTTAATAGGTCTGAAGTAGGAAGTCCGAATATCATAATTTATGTAAGTAAATAATTTTGTATAAGGTCCGAAAGACAACTCATTAGACTTACGCATAACTAGTTCTACTTTGCTTACCCTAACTAGGTCCCAAATCCTTTCGTAGGCATGATCTACGTTCAATAAACTGGCTAAAAATCTATGCACTTAATTCTAACTAAAACTTTAAGTAGTTTTCGAAATGTTGTGTTTAGTAAGTGAAAGCTTTTTGTTTCCTAGGGTTGAAACGTTCTTCATACAACATTTCATCAAAATTAGCGCTGTAGTCCTATAAAAAGAGAGACATATTTACTATTGCATAGTGTTTAGATACATATAATAATAGCTAGTTCTGATAAAACTTCGATATAAAACTCAATATTTCAATAAGTCGATCTAAACGCGTCGCACCGGACGTCCAGATCTTCCATTATCATAATGAATCCCATCCCATTCCAACTCCAGACGCTCTTAAAACATCAGCACAATTAAAAGAATCAGTATTTTTGTCCGTTTTTTGTCGCATCTCGCCGTAAATTAAATCGGATTCGATACTTAGTCACTCTTCATTCGTTGGACTCCATTCATTAGGGTTGAAATAAAAAGGTGGCCGTTGCCACCCCTTGCGACACATTAACAATTCAAGAAGGCAAAAAAAGTCGCACACGTAAGGACCACCTACCCGTTCGTACTTGTCGTGTGTGTAGGCCCGCGGTACACGTGCGATTTGTCGCACGGAAACTAAACTTTTGTTTATGCTAATTGAACGACTTTTTTTGTTTGAAATGTTTTTAGTTATTAACATAATGTCTTACTTATAAAAGCTTTTGTGTGTGAATTCTTTGTATAATTTGTTTATACAAATTTTATTGTGGTATTTTGTTTTTAAATGAAAGTAGTAAAGGTTGAATTGTTTGTTAATGGAATATTTAGTGTGATACGATCATAATATTTTATTATAATTTTACATAAATGAAGACATTTCTTCTATCATATATTTATTTAACATCTCAACACAATATCATTTTGCTTAATATCAATATTTTTTCTGACAATTCGTCGACACAGTATCCGTTATTGCGACTACAAGTCGCCTCGTCTGCAGCCAACCTAAGCTGTCTGGTTACCGCTGTGCAGAAAGAGTGGCATAATTAAACAGAAAGCGCCAACACTCGATTATAAATCAGAGGAGGTGGGTTTATCTCCACTTCAAATTAACCCATAACGTTATGCAACGATCGATAGTTATGTCGGGAAATATGAAATATTTAAATTTATAATGAATCACACAAAAGACGTGTCAAATTGTTGAATTTAATAAAACGTTCTATAGTTTTGTGTTCAAAATGTTTTGTGAAGTCTTTATGTGTGAATTTATCATCACAAATAATAGCCTAATGTTTGCTAGCGAGGGTTTCTAGGTATTTCGCGTTTCAATTGTAAAAAAAATGTTTTCAAAGAAAACAATAATGATATACATAAGCACATTATATTTTATTTTTCTCGTCGGAGATGGATTTGAAACGAAGTAGCATACCATAAGGTACAGGAAGTGGGCTGCACGGGGGATGGGGGATAGGGTTGTCACTGGCGATACCGTTTTGTTTTTTTTAAAGGAGAATTAATATTACTGGATTGGTTCCTTACCCACGACTTAGTGTAAAATAGTAGAATGTTATTTAACTTTACATAGTCAACATCGCACTGTTCTGTGAAAACTAAAGGATGACCGAATCGAATATATTTTCTGAATTTTCTTAAAATAACCTATTTTTGTTCTCTTATACTACAATTTCTTTTTGTAAAAAATATTTTTTAAAAACATATACGAAGACTCACAAAATTGCTGTATTAAATAAAATGTATTACTTAGGCATAGCCACACTAAACATCAATAATCAAATAATTCATCCCCAAAACATCTCTCGCTGGCACCCCTAAACCAAAACAGAGTTTAATTAAAGTCCAGTATAAAGGTTTAACACATTCTACCTCTGAAAGGTCTACGATTCAATCGAAGGGATGGATGTTTTTTTGTGAAATCGCAGACGTTAGCCTGATTAGGGCACAGAGTTCTGTTTACTTACTGAGGGGTTCAATGTGACTACAGTGTAGTTTTTGTAATAAATATCGTTATTTTATATTGATTTCTTTGATGTACACGAATACTACACACTGAAATCAAACTTCAACGGTTTTTTGTCAAAGTAAAATAATGTAAAAGAAAATTTGAACCATGACAAAAATCCAGTAAGTTAAAGTAGTTTTCAAAATTGTTATTTAAGTTCAGTAAGCTAATTATATTAATTCTCATATATTATATGTATTTGTGAATTCTTACTTACGTGCTTATTTTTTTGTTTCAGGTAAGTTACAAAATCATTTGATGTCAAGAAAAAAAAATCATATCCAGGAGTAAGAAAACTAACATTTTACTTACTAATTATTTGTAAACTATTGATATAAACATCACACAAGTTAAACTTAATTTAATATGACTGTTAAGTTTTGGTAAAGTTCAACTTATAAAATAATACTAATAACACTCAATAGATGGCGTTAGTATACAAAACGGCACGCGCTATTAGTTATTTTCATTTATTTAAATAATAAAATTACAATTTAATTAATTTACTTAAGTATTTTAAATATGTCATTTATCTTTAAATTATGTCGATATTAACTTTAAAATCATATTATAAAAAGATAAAAAAATACCGTTCAGTTTGTCGTCGCCCTAAAAATATTCAAATTTAAAACACTATAAAAGTTTGGAGTTTAACCTCGACCCGGGCCTATTGTTCACCGCTAAAAGACCCATAAAACCGTATAAACTATTGTCAAATCGGTTTTATGTCTTTATTAAAATTATCTATGTATAATAAGAATACATGAGATTGCTATTTGGTTACGACCTGCGTAGGTGAGGGTTAAGAAGGTGTATCTCATCGGGAGCTAGATCTTTTTATTATCCGATGTCTTGGTATCGAATGGCGGGTGATTATTTGAATATTTTTGTACTTAGATATGTCGAGGATTATAGAATTTGTGCGTTTGAGTTGTCTTGTTACGAAGCTAAAGAATAGTTAACTTATAAAATAGTTGGATAAAACAATTGTTTTAAGCGACTTGATTGATTTTAGTTTAAAACAATTAAGCTTAACTTTTCTCACCAAATTCTACTTGTTATGTTTTGAAGTTTCACCTGTGTTTATAGACCCTAAATACAATATAAAACCTTTTTCTTGAACTATTGTTGAAAATTGTGTGATAAGTCTGTATGATAACTTAACAAGTGATAGAATAGTTTGTTGAAAAATGACTATGAAAACCTTTCTATTTTACACTTAAATACAAAACGAAGGGAACATAATGTTCATCAACCTGCGGTCATCGCTCTAAGTGACTCCTTTCCGTAAATATAATAATAAAATGTAAATATTGATTGTGTGCTGTTTACGAGGCGCCCGCTCGCAGTGCGACCCCACCCCACTCCTCATAACCATATTTTTGTCGCCTACGACACAGACTAACGTCAATTCCATGATTTCTCTTAACTAAACAAGTTTCCATTATAATTTTATGTATAATATAGTCCCGAATTGATCGCCTATTATGACAGCCCCGTAATGAAAGCATTATGACTTATATTGACAACGTAATAAAGTTTAAATTTAAATGCTCTTACTTATTATTATGTATTGTGTACATTTTTTGTATAGGAAACTTCGAATTTTTATTGGAAATAATGTTATAAAACTTATATTTATATATTTTTTATAGTTTTTAGAGAAAAATCGAATGGAATCAATAATTTATATTGTTATGAGTGCCTGTTGTCCGTATATACATCTTAACTTGTATTATATTCACATATAAATACTATAAAATGTAAGCAATCGACATTTGTTTGTTTTTTAAATTGTAAATTGTATGTTTTATGGCGTTTCATATCCCACCAACAGATTAGTTTGTTTTTATAATATAATTTATTTGTATTATAAATAAGCGCTATTAGTTTAATTAAAATTTTGATTGCAATACAAAACTCATAAAATAAGATTAACTACGAAATGTATTACGGCAATTTTGGAGAAAGAGGAAATTATTAAAAGTATATTCTTATCCAACTAATATGTTAAGCTTAATAAACTTGAAAAACATGTACCTAGAATAACTATGTATGTGAATGGAAGAAAACTCGTAATAGGTATTTTTTCCTTAAAATATATTTCAACTAGCAACGCCCCGCAGTTTTACCCGCGTTGTTCCCGTTCCGTTAGTAAGCGGGGATACCGAAAACTTTCCTCTTGAATCATTTTATCTATATAAGTAAATCGCATCAAAATCCGTTGCGTAGTTTTAAAGATCTGAGCATACATAGGCACAGACAGCGGTAAGCGACTTCGTTTTATACTATACTAGCGGCGCCCCGCGGTTTCACCCGCGTAGTTCCCGTAAGAATATGGGGATAAAATTATGCTTAAAACCTTCCCGCTGGTTTGTTTTAATAGATAGTGTGATTACTCTATCTATTAAAACTGCATCAAAATCCGTTGCATAGTTTTAAAGATCTAAGCATACATAGGGACATAGGGACAGAGAAAGCGACTTTGTTTTATACTATGTAGTGATAGTGAAATGAAAATATTGTCAGAAGCCTATACGACCACTTACTAAAAATCACCATCTCCTCCTAACATACTCTTACCTAATCTACAACCATACCATAGCTTACATAGCAGTCAGTATACGGTTATCACGTCATACTGGGCGGCCGATCGTCAAACGTCACTGCCGGCGGCCGATAAGGTCCGATGACGTCATAATGCAGTGTTACGTAGTTTGGGCACTTATTATGGGTACAACCTAATTGGGTGGATGAAGTTGGTTCTTTTAATTGGGTATCGGTTGTGGTTGATTAAGTTTGGTTGGTGTCTTGTGGTTGGTTTAAAGAAGTTAGATGTTTTTTTGAGTTTGCCATATAGTACTTTGTAGTATTTTTTATTGATAAGACTTGTATAAAGTGCTGGATTTCACATGAAGATCATATTTTGTCAATAAACTTGCCAGGTGATCTTTCTATCTCTTAGTGAAAACTATATGAAAATACGTCAATTCGTTTTTGAGACGTCAGCATAATTAATTAAATAAGAGAGATGGAGTACATATAGATTAGCCTTTCAATCTACAATGTCTAGGTTTTTATATAACACCAACAAAATATCTATTTATCAACTCTTAGTCCTATATGCACTTTTTATCATCAAATAATAAATGCATTACACAATTAATAAGACATTGCCCATCACCCCATGTTATAGGTCATAACAGTTTTAATGATGTCATCATGACGTCACTGCCCGACTGCGATAAGCGGATATGACGTAACAGCCCAGCGGTAATTATCAATATGACTTGGTCGTGATTGGCACATTGATCCTATTGGTTATTGTTTCGAATAACGTTCTGTTTTTAAATGTGGAATGATTGTTTTTTAAATTACTGTGCTCTGTGGAATGGTAGGTTAGCGACAATTTTCGTAATAGGACGATGCCATTGCGAAAATTCGAGATGGTTATGACTTATGAGCTAATGTTATTGTACGTTGGACACACCGAGGTAGAGATGTGGGTTCGATTACAATGCGAGGTATGTTTTTATATGAATAATGTCTTACTCGGTCTGGGTGTGTGTATACAAGAATAGTACAAGTTTGTTTTTCCAGAATTTCTTATACGAGTGTAGGTATAAATATTTAATCTAGAAGAAGTAAAAAAAGTTGACAGATGTCACTGTCAATCTTTACTGAAGTTTAGAATAAAGGTTCGCTCATACTTGCAAGACAACTATGAAACCAAGTAGTCCCAGCACAGGGAACGTATCTACCGTCATACAATACAAATTAACCAAGTGTTATTAATTGGCGACAATGTAGTTAAGTTTGATGGATGGCGCGCGCTGATTACTATTATAGAAGCATCTTAGCCGTATCGAGGATAATGAGATTTCTGCCGAGCCTAATTAGACGTCGTCCATTGCCGGTCCTGAGGTCGTTTGACACATGCATTAACTTGTCAACGGGTAATCGATTGTGAACTGATAATTTCGATTTGTTGTTTTCGTATTATTCATTTATTTTTTGTACTACAATTGGGCAAGAGTGGTGATTACGCTTATTCCCAAAAATCATCACTGAAGAGAGGCCTTAGCGTTGCATTGGGATCTTATAGACCAATACTTAACTTTATATTTTCGGATATGGTATTTTTGACAGTGACATTGACATTTGATTGACGCCATCTTTTATAGTTGTCAAATCAAAATAAAATTCCTCGAAATTATTCTACATTTTACCAAAAAATATAATAGTTATTTGAAACAAAACGCCCTATAATTATGAGAATAATAAATAAAATTGATATCTTAATCGTATCTGTCCGTCTGTCCATCGCAGAACACGTTCGCAGACAACAGTCCATTGTGGACAAAAGGCGTCGCTCTATAGTTTTTATATCCGCTGTCTATCCGTCTGTCCTGTTTGTTATCTCGGATATTTATAAGTAAGTAGTGGATAAGATACATGTTTATATCAAAATTATGTTTTATGAATGTTTTTCATAATCTCATTTTCTTAGTCTTTGGCTACTGGGATGCGCTCTTATTTTCAAGTTATTTTTAATGCCTTCCTTCGTCTCTCAGTTTTTTTGGTCGAAAACTTTTCCATCTCAACCCCATAAAACACACATACGAACATTGTACCAATGTAACGTAAATATTTAATCTTTAAAGAATATCTTTACAACTATTTTAAAAGCTTACGGACAAATCATCAAAATGCTTCACTCAATCCAGCTTTTAGAGCTTTTAATTTACTAAATATTATACAAAATTTAATATAATACATTTAATACGTTATACAAAGCAGATAAGAGCCATTTCGCATGTTAATATACGGTATTTGTTTATGAATCGCAAGACCGTGGTATCAAGGAACGTTCCTGCACTTCGCTGCTTTTGACGTATAGCGCGCGGTACAAGTGGCGAGGGGATAGCGATTTGATGATATTAATCAATATTAATCTGCTTTGGCTTGTGAATAGTAGTCTCAAGTGTTCCTAAATCTCCTCCTCCTTTTCATTACTCTTTTAATGGCGAACCTCTTATGGGCATCGGAGTGGTAGATAGAGCTTACGGCAAGAATTCCCTTCTTCTCTTTTCAAAATCTCTGAAAAAAATGAAGTAAGTTAATTTTAATTGTTTCATCAATTTAATTGATTTTAGTTTTTTGAAGAAGCATTCATGAACGAATGCTTCATCAAGATTTAAACAAAATGTTGAATTTTGTATGTGTGATTTTACCCATAGTTTTTTACCACCGTAAAGAAAAGTTAATTCATGGCAATTTTTGCAATATGATCATAATAAGACTTTATTGTTATCGATAAAATTTGGAGTAAAGTTTAGATCTTATATTTTTGACAAACATCGTATCATCGAATTCCCGCTTCTACCTATCCCTTGGCCCTCGTTCCAAGACGGAGACAATTGGCACGTCACCGCCAGAGGTCGCCGCTTTCGCAAGCAACCACAAATCATGAGTGTCGCCGCCCGCCGGCCGCCGGTCAAACGCCCCGTGTGTACGCGCCATTACAACCTACCACTATGCATTTGATAATACATTCTATTTACAACAAATTATTGTTTTGGTATTGTTTTAAATGGGAGATAATAGTTTGTAGTCATTTTGGAATTCATCTATCAAGTGATAGCTAATTTATATTCCTTTTTATTCCCGTTTCTATTGAGTTGTTGAAAGTAGTTTTCTGTGCTTTGATTGATTCGGTAGGTCTTGCATAGGAATATACTTAGCAATAAGTTCCTACTGTAAGGCAAATGGTCTCACTAATTAATTTCATTCACTCGATCATCTCATTACAGTAACTGACCCCTAACTAAGCTCGAAGCTTGTATCTAGGGTATCAGAAACTACGCACACACTCATTCACACGCACACCTAGACCGAGACAAACATTTTGTGGTTCACACAAATATTCGCCCCGCGCGGGAATCGAACTCGCAACCTTACGGATGGCAGTCCGGCATGGTGACCACTCTGCCATCGAGGTCGTCATAATAAGTTAGGATCTTATAAACCTCTTATAATACTTTAAATGATTGTATTTATCAATCACAGTACCACATATATTTTGAACTCAGTTAATTGGATGAAGCATTTCATTTTAAACAAATGAACCGACCCAATAGCAGTTCGCAAACATTCGCGTTAAAGAATCGATATAATTTTAAAGTAAAGTAGAATATTAGTCAAGTGGCAAGGCAAGTGGATTACTAATAGTTAATACTGGTCTGATTGAGTGGGCTGTGCTGAGTCGCGCGCCGGCTGAGTAACTGACATTCATTTGTTAGTTATACCTTACATTTCACACGGATATGTTTATAGAATAGGGAATTGTAAGAAGGATGGTTAATAAAGGCATACAAAATACAGTGTTGTAATATAATATCATAAATTTCGAATATGGATGTATCGTTACTTAAAGGCGTAGGCGTGGAAAATGATTTTGAAACTTTTCTTACTCAGTCAAGTTACTCTTTTCAAAAGTATTATTTAATCTAACTAATAGTTGCGATAACAATGCCTAATTAAATAAATTAATAAACGTTAGTTACCTCCGCTGAACAACAAACAAAATTAACACAAAAAGCAACAAAAGTTAATATTTTTTTAATTTAACCCTCGCACCCCTTCAGGACGTATAAACCTAAGATAAAGCCGAACTAAATACAAAACTTACTTCTCTGAGGTCTTATAAACATCCGTCCGTTCGTCCCTCGGTGATCGTCACACAGAATCACTGCAAGTCTGCATACAGCCTTAGTTGGAGCGAGACGGCGCTACCTGGGTACGCTGAGGCTAGACAGAGAGGGAACAAAAGACGTTTTGCAGTCGTCATAATTTCGCTGGGCAGACTAATAATAAAGATAAACCAGGGGTGGGGTGTACTCTAACTTATATACATTTATATGTACGCTGCTTTTGAAGTTGCCTCACTTATTTTGAGGTTTATGTTTCGTAATGTCAGTCTTTGTTTAAAATTTCTGCTGGAAATTTTGCTGGGAAATTTTCGGATTTATTTATTTGTTTTTTTTCTGGAATAATTTGCGGTGGATGATGTGGAAGAGATAAGCTGATGAAAGTATTATATTTTGTCTAATACTCTTGAATGTTCTAAGCTTACTCAGTGTAATGAATTTTGTAATAACTTTTGGATATCGCCCAATATTTTTCAAATGCTTATTGCATTAATAATATGCTTACACAATATAACTTTATTAAAAATAAGTTTCTTAAAAAAAAGTTAATTTAATAGTTGTTTTTTTTCTATTTGTAACGTACCTTGTATATACATATATGTACCATATGATAACATACTCTACCAAACAATTATCTTTCAGACCCACCATTTTCAACAAACAAAAAGCCACGTTCACACTAACTAAATAGTTAGACATTGCATACCTCCAAAAGGTACTAAAACTCGCCGTTTCATCTGAGTTCAGTCTTCATTCTTGGCTAGGACCGTAAAGGCGGTGTGGGTATCAAATTTTATTCAATACTGTATGCATTCATAGCGCCATTCATAGTTAGGTATGATGCTTTTCTGTGTTTGTTTATTCTTAAGTTCTAACTTATTATTTGTTTTTGTTTTAAATAAACTTGGAATATATGGTCATTGTTTTAAATTATATTATTTATGTACGATACATTTAGCTTCGCATTTTTATCCCTTCATATTATTATTTAATGTATAAATTTGTTTTTTTTTTTCGAGTAGTTTTCAGAAACTGTATGGATTTTATCACCATCGAAGGACTTATTTATTTGCTAATCAGACTTGAATATTTTCACCAAAATTTTCTTACACTTTCCCCTTAATAATCTCTAACAAAATTAAATAAAAATAACCCCAACTCCATACTTTGAATAAAATATATTGTAAAGCTTGTGACACACCGGCGCGCGGTCACGTCACTCGCTGTGACGTAACGTCAGACCGATTTGACGTCACGTCAAACGCGTGACGCGACGCCCGTGACGCGTCGCTGTCACGTGAGCTGACATGAATTACTTATGTAGAGAAATTGATGTGACAGTAATTATGTTTGATTGGGAACTTTGAGTGACAATTATATGTAATGAGTAAAGTATGAATTAACTTCTGCAGAATTATTAATAGGTTTTAATAAATTTTAATTTTATGGGTGCAAAAGAAATTATGTCTGACTGATAATTTGTGGCATTGATAATGGTTGATAAAGATTTAAAAGGATAAAATCTTGAAGAAATTATCATCATTGACGGATTCAAATCATGAAAATTCTGAAGACATAGTTTATTTAAGAACATAAACTTAGTCGAAAAGTTTTTGAAAGTTCCTTAGAAAAGCGCGATCCAGACGCATTCCTCAAAATTACAAAGAAAATTAAATTAACTGTATTAATGTTACAAATTGCTCTCTCTCGTATAAAGCCCTAAATATCCCTACTTTCATCTCCACAATACCTAGAAACAACTCTCACAATACTAGACCATAAAGCATTTAAATTAAGATCTATTTTCCTTTGTTACAGGTAAGCACTCCTGTCACCATACATCAAGAAGTATCTTGTATCGAGCATGTTATCAATCATCTATTGCGAACCGTATCGCAATTGCTACAGCCGTCGTAATGCAACTGTTCAGGTTTAAATAAAGTGGGACACTTGATTTAGTCTTGATGTGTTGTAGAATTTATATTGGATTAAGTATGTAAAGTACTTACTACTTAATTTGTTTGAATAACGGGTAAATAAATAAGGAAATACTGTAAGTATTAGTTTTTTGCTCAAATATTTCTTTTTTGGGCAATCGAAGCGAATCTTTCCTTACTTCAAGACCCGGAGAAGAACATATTCAAAAATCGTTTTAGGAATGTTACATGTCTTGTTTTATCTTTTTTCTTGGAAAGAAGTAATTCTTTTCTGATTATTTATTATATTGATAAATTGATAGATTTAGTAGCTAAATAATGTAATATGATAATCATGTACGGCTATTAATAACTATCCAGTTCTAATTTATTCTAGAAACATTGATTGAACTACAAACAGGTCGCATTGTCAATACAGTTTTAATACAATGCATTTACTGTCTCCTAGCTTACAAGGAAGCATCGACTTGCGTTTAATTAGTGCGCGCATTACCGAGTTAAAACCTTCTTAATTAATCAAGTATTGCAAGTGCACCTACGCTTACTTTCGTCCCTTAACCGGCAAATCATGTCTTATATTTAATTAGAAGCTAATGAATTCCATCTCGGGTTGTACAGGCCTAATTAAGGCCGGGTAACGCGCTACTACGCGATCAAGCCGCGTTTTCTTCGCGCGTGTGTGCTCCCACTTATATTCGCTAATGTCACATTGGGGGTTACCCTTAAAGGATTAAGAATGTTTAAATTGTTCCGTTTGTTTTAGGAAGATTTTATATTCGTATATTAAAGCGGTTCTTCGTATACATTGTTGCCGAGTTTAGGTGCGTTGTGTATCGAGGTGAACTGTCAGTGCGCTAGTGGGGTCGGTTTATTGAAAAGATAATGTGAAGGTATATCGTATTTAAAGAGGGAGCATAATGGTTTGATATGATAGCGTTTACTTTGAATCAGTGCAGTGGCGTCGCGTCGTTCGTGCATCAGATAGGAGCGGCGTGCACCGCCATCTATCGTCGCAGCGCCCGATCTAAATAACAAGTCGATCGGATAAATCGCACGTCGCTTTTCCCCGCTCGCAGCTTGTTAGGTGCGCGTAATTAATGACCCTTCTATATCCTCTAACTATGATCGCCTTCGTGCTTTCAAAACGCACAGATATACGTCATAGATAGCACACACAAACTGACAGATAAATAGCTGGAATCTTGCGAAATCGGCAGACACACCGGCTGCCCGACCCGAGTTGGCCCCATAATGTTCTGTTTTTGTCTCCTGCCTCCCCCATAAATTATTCTAAATCGGGCCCTATTAGATATTCAAAGGTTAAAACGTAAGGCTGGTGCATTTTAGTAAAACATTCAGCGGGTCCGATCGTATATCAATCGTTTCGATACCGTCTCGTATAGTTCGGTTCGTGGAAACAATGCGTGCGACTGCTACCTGTTGGTTGTCGCGAGCGATTTGTGGTCGCGGCCGCCAGTGTGCACTATCGCTAACCGCGCGCTCGTTCCTAGGGCTGATCCTGCAGATTACTGACACATACTAACTTACTAATCTTAAAACAATATTCGAACTAATTTAAAAAAATGTGTTCTGGGATTTCTGGTTAAGTATTTAGAAACTTTCTATAAAATAAAGTCTATCGAAGCTGAAACATAAATACACCTATTACTTTAATCAAACTTGAATTGGAAACTCCATCTGCTAGAAATGCATTAAACAATAAATGCACACCTCACATTTAATTTTGTGACAATATGTGCAGTAATTTGAGGTATTGAAAGTGGCCAATCAGAGCAGGTGGTGTGTCAGCCCTAGAGACTGGTGACTGTCCGCGGCGGTCACACGCGACAAGGCGGGCACACACCAGCGACAGTTCGCATTCAATGATATCATCGGAATAAATCTCGGTGGTATAGCACCAGATGACTCGCTTTGTTTCGTCTCTATACACTGACTGCATTTAAATATTTTGTGTGTCCACCTCTTTATGCATAATTAGGTTGCCATTGTCCAGTGTAGATCCGGTGCGGATATAATAAAGTTAAAACCGAGAGCTCTGGATATGTGCACGTTTTATATCTTTTGTTTGACGACTCAAAAGGAATCTCGGTTTTTAAATAGTCGTTTTAACATACATAATTATACGAGAAGTCTCGGTACAATGTTACGTATTCCGGTGATGTATGCGTTTCATTACCGTCAATCATCATTACCATACAAATCCGTGATACCGTTCCAGAATCCACATAATTTCACCAGTAAAACTTAAGTATCACACGGAGACACCTCGGGCGCGCTCATGAACGTACTCTCATTAAATCCCTCTTCTGAGAGCGTAATGCAAATGAAGTCTTAAACATCGTCAGTCAGCGGGACAATGACGTCAGATTGTCACGCTGAGCGTTGAGCGGGCGGCACGCCGCGCCGCGAGACGTGTTTATTCAAATCTTAATGCCCCATCGTAATATTATAAATTTATAACAGGCTGAACATCGGCCGATCCCACATCACTATTTTATATATTATAAACATGAATTACCGTGATTGGACGGTCCCAACTCTAATTTGTTACGATATGATGTGCCCACTTATTTATGTATGGGATTGTATGATTGTCGGTGATTCCGGAAAAAAAATGATTTTAATTCAATGTCAGAAGTAAAGTTATGGGTTTTAATTAAAGTTTCTTTTTTATTTGAAATGATTTTTGTAACGATAATTAATTTTAGGCTGTGGTTATGTTGTTTTGGAGTGATCGGAATTGTTATTGTGTGCTTCAAAAGTTATTTGATTGGTCACGAGATTGGATCGCGTACTATTATTACACGCTATTGGTCAATAGTGTTTATTTTATTCTATTCAAATGAATTTAATTGGTCTTCTACTAAAGTAGTATACTTAACAGCATAGGAAACTTTTTACAGATTGAAATAATAATGGTGGAACTGTGTGAAAACTAAATATTGTATGAATGAAATCAGAAGTCAACACTTAGGAGCAAAACTTTTAAAATGACAAAAACAATATTACAGGGTGAGCAATATCTGCTAAAGCAAAGACTCCAGACTGGATTCCCTCTTATGGCAAAAAACTATCCAATCCTACTAATATTATAAATGCGAAAGTTTGTATTTTTGGATGTTGGTGTGTTTGGATGTTTGTTCCACTTTCATGCAAAAACTACTGTATGGATTTTGATTAAATTTGGTACAGATGTTCCTTATAACTAGGAATAGCACATAGGATACTTTTTATCACAAAATTCCCATGGGATTGTGTTTAAGTAATCGTATGTTTTATTGTAACTTTTTGTAGTCACAAATCCTACCAATAGATGGCGCTGTTAATTATGAATTGTGCCGAGATTGTATGATACTACGAGCTACGCATTTTCACGGGAGCGGGTACTACGCGGGTAAAATCGCGGGGCGCTGCTAGTGAAAACATAAGTTTTAATTTGAATATATGTAATCTACTTAAGAACTAAAGCTATATGGTATCCATACTATGAATATATAAGATTAGATACAATCAAAGTTTCTTTCAACTGCCCATTTGTTTTGCGATTCACAAAAATATCCACATATTATGTAGATCTCAAAATGTCTCATCAAAAATAGTTTTATCTAACATAAAACAAATCAAATTATTTTCGTATAATAATATATTTGATTAAGTTAACTAAGCAATAAACGATAATGTCCTGTTACAAATCAGTGGGATCATAAAATTAAATTAGATTTTTTTTACTGCATCATATGTCTGTCAGTTTTTGGTCTGTTTGTTTTATTACATTTATTCTAAAGTTTATGGTATGGGCGGGGTTTTATCTGATTGATAGAACTAGTTGGATGCTTTTATTGTATGTATTTACCTCGAATAGGACGGAGATTTAATTTTATGTCAGTGGCAGACATGTTTTATTTTGAAGTATTCTTTAAATAATGTTTCAAGTACAGTAAAGCTTTCTATAAGCTCTATTTTCTTCCGATAAAATCGGATATAGAAAACTATAGAATAGCAAGTGAAAATGTAAAAACAAATCCACAATTCGAACTGGTAGAATTTCCAAAAATCCTCTCTTAGTGTTAGCCTAATCCCGCCAAAAAATACACGTGCCAAATTTCAGCTCTCTACGGCTGTGCGTTGTCTGTCAGTCAGTCAGTACATCACTCAGTAACGGAAGAGTTGTATATACCTACTAGCTGCGCCCCGCGGTTTCACACGCGTAGTTCCCGTTCCCGTTCCCGTAGGAATTTCGGGATGAAAAATAGATGTTGGCCGATTCTCAGACCTACTGAATAAGCTCACAAAATTTCATAAGAATCGGTCAAGCCGTTTCGGAGGAGTATGGCAACGAAAACTGTGACACGAGAATTTTATATATTAGATAGATATCTAGACAACTTTTTTTCAACTTTATAAAAATCTCAATAAGTTCGCAGATATTTCTAACCACGGACCCATCTATATTATGTAGTAGAGGTGTCATTACATCTAAATTTCATGCCCAAATTAATCGTAACCCGCTCCGTGCGGATCACTCCTGGCCGTTTGCCAATTGTCTTGTGTCATATCAGTATTAATTATTCAGTCGTCATGTTACGTACGGTGTTCTTTCTTCGGTGTTTGCACCTCTATAATTTCTTATTTAGTTTTGTTTATTAAGTTCGTTTCTATGTTAAAATTAAATAGGATTTACTTTACAGCAGGTAGCAGGTCAGGTCCTGTTCTTCTCCTAGGATAATTGTCTTCTTCCCCATAGGGAAGAAGACAATTATCCTAGGAGAAGAACGAAAAGTATCATAATACTTTTCGTTCGATAACAATTTGTGAGTCTACCCACTTTAAACCTTTATGGCCGTGGAACATGTTTCATTTAAGAAAATGAAAACATTATATTTGAAGTTTGTAGGCGCTATTTTTTATAAAAAATAAAATTTTGTATTCGTTTTTGAATTTATGTTGAACTCATATTCATTATAGAAAATCAAAAACATCATCACTCCACACTGAACTACACGTACAATAAAAACTAACCGTCATGTAACCTAACCTAACGAACGCGCGCAATTGTCTCTCAATGACAGATGTCATAAATACGCGCCACAACTGTCATCCATTCATTACGGATGACATTACGGGGTGACAGTAAATATTTCCACGTTTTCTTGTCCAAAATGTTAGAGGCGTCGTAAACAATCGTTGTATGTTGTTCTCGCGATCATCGGATGCACAATGAGCGTGAAAATGACGCGCGACAATGCAGCGGTGAAATGTCACTGGTAGGGGTGTCACTCTATAGAAAAATATACATAATTTTGTTGGGTTTATGTCCTATAAATATACAGTAATATTGGGTTATTATTGTGACAAACATATTATTTTGTTTGTATGACATCTTGTATTATGTATTGTAGGTGTTTTGTTATTTTATTATGATACAAAAACTTCACTGGGTTTCATCAAGATTTTCATGCTAATAATATTTATGAAATAAAATACATATACAGAACTGTCTAATGTATCGAAATAATAACTCATATTCATCTACTGCTAGACACTCAGTCATATTGTAACTACAACAATTCGTTAAAATAATTTGACATTAACGATCAGAGTAATTACTTGTAAAACTAATTACGATCATACCTCAAAATGATTGCGCCAACCCTAGTTCGAATCAAAATGGCGTCCAGTATATAATTCGCGCGCTAATCGCTGGCTATATATCAGTTGGCAGGCTTAATTGCGCCCGCGCACCTATGACACAGGCACTTTGCGCATGATCCAGTGTTTGTGACAAACAGCGCTTGTCTACCGATGAATTGATTTATTTAATTATTCTGATTGGGATGCATTGTTGAATGGTTATAATTAAACTATAAAGTAGATATTTTTATTTTAGAAAATAAGGATGCTCTCAGTACTTTAAACGATTTCAACGGAATAAAGTTGCCTAGATCTAAATGTTGTCTTTGCGGAAGTCTCGTGTTTTGTGCAATAAATGCAGATATAAATTATTATGTAGAAATGTTGTCATTTCCAACATTATAAATATTTTGTTTTACTCCACCAAAACAACAATAAATACATCGCACATCACGTCAAAACCAATACAAATTGATTAACTCAAACAGCTCACAAAATTCTAAAACTGAACTCTAAAGGGTTAAGCCAGTTGTCCTAAACGCAACTGTCATTATAGAAGTGACACGTACAAGTACATTGGGATCTTGCGTTCATCAATGACCAAAACCAACTTTGGGACAAGCAAAACTGAACCTTGCCATCCTCAATATTAAGTCGTCGAAAGATGAACAAGATAAGCTTGTATATCTATCAGAGGCGTAAAACATCTGTCATTAGTTAACAAATGTGGACAGAAATTGATGTGCGCATGGACAGTGAAAAACGCGGAATCTCGCGTCCGGAGGGTTATTTTTAGCGGTACAGCTGTCGCGGCGCGTCGCACGGGTTGAGCACCACTCTCAACGGGTTACGTGCGCGGTAACCTTTAGCTGAGATATGTTTATTAGCGGTCGGCATTCTGAATAGGTTACGTTAGACATGTTAGCAAACACTTCAACGGTTCAACGCGGCAGCGACGCTTATTAGTTTGATTTTCAATTATGTACGCTAGCTACGGAACGGTTTATCGCGCTTCTCTTAAACGATGTAGAATGTATCGTATATTCTTTTGAGATACTTACATAATTTGCACCTTGCTTTTTTCTTTTTCCGACACATCTAACTTCGATTACCGACTTTTGAGGGCTTTGACCATCGACATCGGCAACAAAATTAACACGACAACCGACACAGCTTACACCTTAAGATATTGCTTTTTGATTGCAGTTAGATACAAAACAGACTGCTAAGTAGCGATACAATTGACCGATACACCTATGTATTTCAGCGATATTAATATTCTTTATGTGTAATATCGTTAATAATAACGTTGTAACCTCTCCAAACCCAGTTAGCCATTACTCTTCCACCTGTAAGAACTGTGATGCGAGTCACATAAATTTTATTAATATACCGAACCCGAATTAACCCAGCGAAGCGACCCGACACAATTTGCTAAAAGTCAACATTTTTTATGCAAATGTTGTCTCATTCACCTGAGATTTATATTTGAATCTTAATATTTTATGTCATTTTGTTAAATGCTAAAGATTTCTGTGTATGTTTGTACCTGTAATTTACTAAGATTTTCCTTCGGTTTTGCCCGCGCAATTTCCGTGATTTGAAAAATTGAAAGTAACACATTGACGACTCAATTTGTACCAGTTCTTAAGATTATCGTTTACAATCAAACAAAGAAGCAAACTCTTCTGCTTTATAATATTAAATTAACTAAAAATTTGGATATAACTTTTTCAAGCACATAAAACACAATTTGGCTCTATTTACATTATATTTAATAGTTTTATTAAGTACGTAGTCCAAAACTGTTCAATCATATTTGTAAGCCAACTGCTTATTTTGTTGTTATTGTAAAACATTTAGGTCAAAAGGGATATTTCAGAAGTTTCTAAGAATATCGAGTGTGACATGCTTTTTAAATGATACAATTTTACATAAATCACTTTGATATATTAACTCATAATAAAATCATAATAAATGTATTTTCTTTTGGTATAAGTGGTCGAAACGCAGTGGATTTATAATTAAATTAGATTTTGTATAAATTATTACGGTGATAGAAGATTAAGAAAGATAAGGAAACTAGCTTCTCCCTGTGGCTTTTGCTCGCGTAGTTAATCGATCATTACGCACACAAAAAATCTCGAGTTTTTGAGAAAGATATATGTTTGTCATATAATATTTTACTATTTTTTTCTCGCCTCACTTTCATAACATAGGCAAGAAACACCATATAAATATATCACAGTAAATACACATACTAAATTACGACAAACAATCATAAGGAAACAATTCGCGATACTAGTTAGCACTGTTGATATTTCCTGATTAGTCAGCGAGTCGTATTTCGCCGTTGTATACGATAAAAGAAGATTATTACACACACAATTTATTCCCATAACAGAACCCCATCACATAACATAAACGACATAAAAATACCACAGAAACATAACACTAAATCATAGATACAACAAAAAATAAATAACATAAGAGATAGTCTTCAAAAAGTGACCGCACCAACCCCAGATTGGAACGAAATGGTTCGGAATCTATAAATCCGAGGAGCTCCGTCTTAACATCACAAATATGTCATATACCCTCATAAAGTGTCCAGGGATATATCGTACAAGATACTTTATTAGAAATAACACAATGAAAAGGCAGATATATGAAGGTAATAACGCCCGATTGATGAAATGAGCTCGCCTTTCAAATATATTATCGCTTTTTTTTGTTATAAAATTAGTTTGTAGTTTTTGGCGTGACTAAAAGATTTTGGGAGTTCTATCTAGTTTTTTGTTCTGTCTGTGGTCGTAAAGTTTGATGTTTATGTGATTCTGTTTCTTGAATAAGGAAATTCTTTGTGATATCAACAAATGTATTGTGTGACGATAGTCCAATAAAAATAATATTATTTTATAAGTCGATTTGTCTGCCCTTAACAAAAGTACTTTCGGTGAACAAATGCATAATAAATTGTTGAGTTTATCGATGACTCGATTTTATTATTCATTTCTATATTTACCTTTTTATTATTACTACAATAATTAAGGTTTAAGTATGTAAAATACCAAAACTATTAACATTTGAATCTTGAAATGAAAAATCGTGTACAATCACCAACAAAACTATGTAAACAATTTGGAAACTAACCAACAAACTAAATTCAAACAAATATCAATCATGAAATTGAAATCTATATAAATAATGTACAATCGGGTAGGAAAGTCATTAGCCGAGTCGGCCGGACTTGATAAATATAAATAGGCTCAATTAGCGTTGATTTATACTCGGGTGGAGGGATTAAACTCACCGATTAATACCGACATCTGCGACGATCGATCCTCGACCGACCTTTAACTTTTCTCCGTGACTGTACTTATCGGAACACCCGGTTAAGTGTATGTCGTTTGTCACTCACTATACTTTTAAAGACACGACTCATATTGAGTGCGCGATGATACTGCGCATCTAATGACGTATTGGCAACACACCTGCCTGTCTTTTGCATTATGTCGCATATAACTCGAGTTTAGAGATTAGATGGATTTATTTTTATTCGATTAAAGTCAGTAAATTACTTTTATAACTGTCGTGATAAATTTATTATTTAAAGGAAAAGTTTTTGAATTACTATTTGTAGCGTTCTAAATTACAAGCCGATTCTTCCCCCAAAACAACATAATTTTAGACTCGTACTAATATTCACAATAACATTGCGTATGACGCACAAGACAAGACACTGCATCTTGGAGCGCTGACATGACACTTGTATTTGCGACTGTACTTGCTGAGAGCTGTGCACGACTGTACTCTATTTATTTTTACAATTATAATTTTAATAACATTTAAATTCAATTTTTAATTTAGTTACTACGAGTAAGTATTACAAAAACATAAGGTACAAAACGTGCTAAACAACATTCAAAACAACGAATTCGAATTTTAAATAGAGTCGGAAGTGAGTAAATCCAAAATGGCTTCTAATGTTAATTGACGCGCGACGTATCAATACAACAACTATTTTATGCAATACTTTGGCTGGTCCCGAGCAGATTTCAGTAAGTATTCGACGTATAGTAGTCGTGACGAAGTATTTTTGCGCCACCAGTTAATAAATAATGGCCAACGGTCAAAGTCTGAGAGCTAATGTGTGTTGATCTTAGTCTAGCTCTTGTTATGTTACTAACATGACCACTACTATTGGTTTGTGTGGGGGTTGTGAGTATGGTTCGAGATTTATACGAGTTTTATAAACGTTTATTTTAATCAACGATAACATTTTTTGTACGTTTTTAAATCTTAATTGCATCTAAAATATACGAGTAAGCTTAAACACTTTAGAATTATTAGGTTTGCTTTGTGCGATATAGGTATAGTACCTATACATAGTTTTCTTTTTGAGTGGTGTCAAATCAAATGTATTTTAAGTTAAAAGTAAACCAGGCAAAAACTATTAACACAACGTTTCGTCTCGTAAACCATCAAATATTAGCATTTCATTTATTTAACACGCCTTATCGTGGCCGCACATCAAGTTCAGAAACATCACAACCACCACATACTCATCCAAACCAAAGTAACATCCCACCTATTCATAATATTCCTTCGAGAACCTATCGTACTACTGTCCTGGTACAACACAGCACAACACGTTGAGAGCATTGAGTTGATTGGCTCTCGATAGCGCGCGGTATCATCGCATTGTTACCTTTCTAATTTTATTTAGTTTACAATCGTGGAATTGTTGGCTTTAGAAAATTATTTGAAGTATATGAGAATTAGTTATAATATGATTTGAAAGTTACTTTGATTAATCTAATTAAATTGTCATAGCAAAGGTAATGATTGGGTGTCTCTCACTTCGGTTGAAATATTTTTAGTAAATGCTTGGTACATCTCAGGGGATGAATTTCATGAAATTGAAAGTTGTTTTTGAACATATATTTTTAATAAGTAAGGTTGAGATTGAGTCAAAGTTTCGAAAATATTAAAATATATAAATGTATAAGACATTTAAGCTTCTGAATAAATGTTAGCTTAAAAGCTATTAATGAACACCATTTGTGTAAAAGTATTTAATTTAATGGATGAACAACAAAATAGATTTCTTCTGTTAATTTATTTAAACTTTGAATTAAACAAACAAAAATAAACAATAAAATAGTAATAAAATATTGTAAAATACTCTCGTCAACGCCCAATAAAACACCAGAAAACAACGTTAATGTTGGTCTAACAACACGACGCCGCGTCGCGTCACGACCACTCTATTACAAAGAGAAACTATTAAAATACCAATAGAACAATAAAACACCCACATTCATATCGCAGAGCATCATCAAAAACAGTCAAGACATATTTAAAAGTTTTCTTAATCACATCCATGACAATAAACATTGATATTGGACGTTAACGCGACTTCATTGGATATTTAAATAACTGTTTTTTAAACATTAGGACAGATTTAATTATTAATATTGGACGCGTGGGTGTCTTCGCATATTTCGGGGTAATAAATAATTAAATATTATCGCGATTTATTTTAGATTAAATGTTTATACGTAACTGGTTTTGGTAACAAAAAATAGTAAAATCTAACTTAATTAGAATTCAGATTACTTCGTTATCTGTTTTTAAGGTAATCTTAGCTGTATTTAGTGAAAGTTAACATTCAAATGAAAGATGAAACAGTTTTGGAAATGGCAGTTTTTCCGCAAGTAAACATAAGTTACTAGAGTAGTATTAATAGCCTAGACTCTAATAGTGAAATACTTTTAAATACTCTCGCATTGTAGTAGTCGAATAGGGATGTCGACTGGGTAAACAAAATTAAATTCTAATTAGTCCGTCAGATAGATTTCGCAAAAATATTGGACACGTATTTTCTCTTTTTTTATAAAAAAACAAATAATTAAGACGATACTTTACTTTTAGTCGAAATCCCTATTACTAGACCACGACAGGTCAATTATTTTATCGCTTTAAATGTGTTTGTTTTTGTTGACACTACTTCTTTCTCTTGGAGTGTAAATGGATAAAAATATTACGATTTTAAATCCTTTCTTAAAACATCTTGGGGTAGTAGTGGAAATATTTTTGGGATTGAGTGGCATAAGCCTTCTGAATTAGTAATGAAATAAGATTAAATAGAGGAATAAATTAATACATAGTAAAATTAGAGCGAGTTGGAAGAGGCCTCGTGAGTTGAGACCCTATGTCCAGCAGTGGACGTAAACAGGCTGCTGATGATGATGATGTTAGCAAAATTAACACCTGTTTTTTTATTAACCCTCGACCCAAAAAGAGGGGTGTTATAAGTTTGACTCGTCTGTGTGTGTATGTGTGTCTGTCTGTGGCATCATAGCTCCTAAACGGATGAACCGATTTTAATTTAGTTTTTTTTTATTAAAGGGGACTTACGCGCGAGTGTTCTTAGGCATGTTTGATGAAAATCGGTTGACCCGTTTAATAGTTATGGGGTTTGAAAGCAATTGTGTTGGGGGTTTTAAAATTTTTTTATTAAATGTTATCTCGAAGTAGTTCTCTCAACTCTTAAGTAGAAAAATTCTCCTCAAAACTGTCTTTTACTAGAACTAGCATAGAAGTCACATTTAGTTTTGATATGAGTTTCTTCTTGAATTAATTCAAATGTCTATCTATTAAACCTAGTTGACTAGATCTAGCGTATCAAAAACAACTATTGCCAGTCTAAAGCTGTCGGGTTGTCGCCCGCACTCGTCTGCCACTGAAACTTAAGCTCAGCGCGACAGACTGACAGTGTGACGCCATTTTAATTATAATAGTTTTACATTTGTCAGTCCTGAACCGTGGTATAGTTAAGTAACTGATTTAGTTTATTATTTTGGTAGTTTTAATGTAGTTTTTAGAGGAGTTATCAATCATTTAATGTCCATTAAGTTTAGCATCTATTAACTCTCTAATTAAAATCTGCATTTGTTATCACAAATTCTACAGTCTAGCATACAGATAGATAAATATTGGTGAATTTAGAAGTAACTACTCAATCATTAGACTGATTAATGAAATCATATATTCAGCACATAAAGGGAAAACTATTTACCTATGAGTTTTGATATAAGGGAAACTCTAGAAATTAGGAACAATACTTTGTCCTTATCAGAAACATCAGAAAAATTACAAATCACAAACAGACACATTTATAATATTAAGGGCCTATTTCACGACGTTCAAGTAAAGGTACTCACCAAGTAAAGGTAGTTTTGTCTCTTTCTTACTTTATATCAAGTGACATAGACAAAACATGTGAGTAGCTAGTTGGAACGTTACTTGAAGATGGTGAAAGTAGGCCCCTAGTACAATTTATCTGACTATACAATTTTTCTTACCATTTTATTTGTCCCATTAACCCGTCTATCCCCGGGTCTGTTTCAAACACGTTGCATATGCATTTTGAACATGAAACATCTTACAACCCTCTTAGAGGGTTAATTAAAAAGCTAAGCTCCGTGATACTCAGCCACTGTCACATTTGGGGGTAGCGCGAGTTAACTTGACATTTTGTTGGTAATTTTTATTTGTTTGTTGTTATGTTGTATTTTTGTGTATGTTTTGTGTTAGAGCATTGTTGTTTAGTATTCTAAGTTGTAATGTGTAACATAGCGATTTCCTGGAAAGCTTCTCATTTGACTGTTTTTCATAATGTGAGATACTTACTGGGAAAATATTGGTTTGATTGATTTTATTCTGATAAACCTCGTTAAACACAGTGCTAAGCAGTGGTAATTGAAATTTGTACTTTAAAGTTGTATTTTTGTATATTAAAATGTTATTTCTTTGTTTGTTACAGGTATGTACCCGGCTTGATCAATTAGTTTAATTAAGTAAAGGTATGTTGTGCGTTTACGAAAAAAAACTATATGTAAGTACGTGTTTGAAGACGAGACTTAGTTTTTCTCTATTTTCAACATTTGCCCTTACAATTTTTTGAACTAGAAGACTAAACTAACTAAGACTACTGTAAATCTTAGCAACAAAGTCGAAAATAAAAATTGTAATGATAAACCACTTTAAACAGTAAATTAAGCCACAAAATTATGTATCTCATTCACTCACTGCCCTCGTAGTCTCGTACCTCCCAGTTGTCCCAACTCAGATTGATTGATATTAAACCGCGTAAAAAGAAAGCACCATTAAACAATCGTAAACAGTAAGAAACAATAAAAACTGCGTAAACATCAAACGGTGCCGAAGTTAAAAGCATTCACGGGATGATAAAGTCACTTAAAACATTAAACTATTATCGTATATTCAAACCATAAATATATTTTTAACTATAAAAATATATTGGGTTTAAATATTTTCTAGTAGATGGGTATTTAAGATGCTCGTAAACTGCTTATAAAGGGACGTAATGATGCGATCGGTGACAGATGCGCGGAGGTGTATGCGCTTGCGCACCGCCACAGTGTAAACAACGCAGTATACCTACTCCATTAAACGACAGGTGGACGTAAACAAGGATATCGTATGACTTTTAATATTTTTCAAGTCAAATAAAATTCAATTTGACATTATTTTTTATCAGATTGAACTTAATAATTAAAATAACTTGCAGACGGATCTGTGCTATTAAAATTAATTGTATTAATTAAATATAATTTTGTTTTAATGGGTAATAATACGGTCTGTGACATTATTGGGGCATTTAAATATTATGATCATGAGAATTATTTTGATAAATTGATATTTTTAAATTTAAATTCGATCATTTTTTTTTTCGGTAGGTGTAGGTACTTAACAACCTATAAGAAACAACATAACATAAACATTCACTACATCATCTCATTTTATAGTAACTGACCCCTAACTAAGTTCGTGACTTTTATCTAGGGTATCAGAAACTACACACACACTCATTCACTCACACCCAGACCGAGACAAACATTTGTGGTTCACACAAATATTCACTCTGCGCGGGAATCGAACCCGCACCTTACGGATGGCAGTCCGGCATGGTGACCACTCTGCCATCGAGGTCGTCAAATTTTTCTTGCATTTCCCTGACAATCGTTGTGTATTGTGCAATTGTTTTTTATTTTGGAGAACTCCTTGTAACTTAAGGAACATTGACATTTAAATACTTAAGGTAAACAAGGGAAGATTGCGTGCAATGTAATGAATTCATCTTAACTAGTTCAACTACATCCTGTAACTATCACCAGGATTAGATGAACTTACTTGCGACTGCGATTCACCTATGTATACAGGAAGCGCTAGGGAAAACTATATAGGTACTCGAAAATTTTAAGATAAATAACTTCAATGTACCGTAAAATTCACTGTCGGACTATTTGGAATATTTTTGTCCAAGTAGTTAGATGATCGAACTAATTGTCGGACAGATTGGAACAAGCCATTAGTTGGTCGATCCAATGACAGCTGATAGGGTCACCTTATGACAGGTGCTGGGTTTGTTTCCCACTGAACTGAGAAAACATTTTGGGAATTACTGTTATTCATGTTAAGTTTAGTTTTCCAAAATAATTATATCGGATATCTAGTATATATTTAACAGGTTTTGCTTAGATTGGGAATAGAGGCAGATATATTATTATGACAAATGTCCTGTGTCTTATTTATTATTATAATTCTTTTTATCAAAGTATACTATGTTAATTTTAACCAATCAGGTGGTAACGAATGCAGCCATTTTGCCGCGTCGAGTGCTCCCGACTTCCGGGTATCGTATCGATGTTCTATGTCGATAAATTGTCGAGATACACTGTCGAATAGTTTCGACACTTATTAACTAGTGACGAGTCTCGTTTCAAATTTATTAGAATACGTTTGTTATATCAACTAATTGACGATATAATAATAAGTTTTATTATGTAATAAATAAAACCACAGATAAATTCTTCGGCCGCCATATTGGTTGCATTTATTCAATGCCACAGCCGTATCTGGGCAATGAATCAACAAAAACAGCTATATATTTAACGATCGACGTGGATTGATAGCATCTCATCACACATACACACAACAATGAGAACCTGCGCACGAGTCGAAGGGTCGTATCCATCACGGTGTCAGTTAAAAGCTGGCCAATCGCGGCGAAGCATTTGAATAATTGTTCGTTTGGCGGCGTCCAATCGGGTTCGCCGCGAGCAGTTCTTATTTCGAATGATTAATGTCGCATGCAGACGCATTTACGATGATTTGTTCGAGTGACGCGACGGTGCTGAGCCAGATTTACGGTTTTAATGTCGTGTCGTGTATTCGCATCGTGTACAAACATGATTGATACACTCGTATTTCATTATTGTATTGTATAATTCGCTGGATATGTAAAATAGACGTCGCTCGTTATATACTGCCCGTGGATAGTGTTACCACGCTGTTTTATAAGAAGCCCTATGAAAAATGTGGCTTGAATATAATTAAAACGCGTTGGCTCTAACACTCGAAGAAAAATAAATGAGTTCATTATCGTCTTAACTCGTATTTGCTTATATTCTTTGCACCAAAGGTATTTCTTTTATGAATCATTAACTAACCTATGGGTTAGCTCAAAGGTGATAAATACTTGGTTAATCTTGCACCAGCGCAGGCGCTGCATCTTTATGACGATGTTACAACTATTCATCAAGCAACTATTTAACTAAGCTCACTTAGATGGCTTTCGTCTTCAGGATAAGTTTGTTTAACTTTCATAGAATACTTAATTTTTAATAAAAGTGATCTGAAAAATAAACATGCTTTATATAATGATAGATAACTTATTAGAAAAGTAAATATCTTGTAAGATTACAATGAAAGATAGCAAGAATAGTGCAATCACCACGTTTATTCAATGCCAAGTGATTTCAAATCTAGCTCTGTTTCAAAAATATACATAGAGAAAAGAAAATATAGACGTAATCACAACGTTTGACCAATGCTTGTAAACATGGTCTCAAACTGTTGAAAAATCAAGAAGAAATCCCATTTAAGTTTTGATAGAAACATTAATATCATTTATTGAAGCACAAGAAAGTAACCACCCTGTATATGAACTTGTCCGTAAAGATAACGCCAACTATAAATTTTCTATTTAATGTTATTTGGAGGCAACTTGTAGACAATGTATCACTTTTTATGTGAAAGCTCTCGTTTAAATAAAAGCTGTTAACTTAATATAGAGGCTGAACTAAATGCCTAAGCTTGCTTAAACGTTATTTAAATATTTTATGGTAATTGTCATTAAATTTGAATAAATTTTGGTGTTTTAAAAAAACGTTTTTGATTTTTTTTTGAGATTTTTTTTAATGCTGAATAGGCACGCGTTTGACCACTACCATGTACCTATTTATTGATAAATAAAAACCTAAAATTTAATAGAAAAACTAAAGCAAACAGTAAAACCACGAGGGTATTAACAATATTCTAGTTAGAATCTAATAAGTATACAACTTAGAAATCTAATTGGTAGAGTCAGTGATTATGATTTTCCCAAAGTATATTTACCGAGATTATGTCATAAAGACAATGATACATAGGTATAATGCGTTTAGTACGCTTTGGATAGTTCGAGAGGCTATCTCTTCTCCGTATTGTTCAAAACAACTGAACAAGCAATATCATGATGTCCTTCATTTTATATTTATTTAGAGTCGACACGCTAAGAAGAAGTACGTTTTTGAAAAGTTCTAAAAATGATTTAAATATTGCTATTCAAGTTTCGACACTCACTATTAGACTTTGGCTAAGTCTAAAATACACTAAAAAAAACTAAAATAAAAAAACAACAACAAATAAAAAACTATAAACCCCTCGATCCACTACTAGCACAGAACATAAGCGTTAATTATCTAATCGAGCACGCAATCGGTTCGGGCGCAGTGACGTACGGGGAAGGGTAGGGGGGGAGAGACCGACTCACTCCGTCCCACATAAATCTGTCAACCGGCCTGCGCGAGCGCACGGTAACGCACACATCTTGATCTACAGTAGGGACGCTCAACATTTTTTATTTTTTTCTTATAGGGTTTTTTCAAGTAATTGACGTTTTGTAAGGTCAATTATATGGTTTGTTTGTTGTGTAGTGGTGTGTGTGGATGTTTGAGTGAAAGAATAAAAGTTTGTTACTCAAATAAAAATTCTAATAAACCTTTGTATACATAAATTATTGATATAAAAATATTGTTCAATGTGATACAATTTTCATAATAAATACAGTTTTGTTTCAAAACTACTTTCATTCGGTTACAGTTCCTGGGCTTGACTGTTACTCCATAATGGTGGCTTTTGGACTGTGTCAAACTTATCCAGATTAATTAATATACATTTTCTCAAAAATTTTACCTGTGTTTATTAACGTTTTATGAATATTTATTTACATTAAGTACATAATTAATACTATTAAAAAGTTGAAAGGTAACATTTATATCGGTCTTTGGGTTAATAACATACTTGACTCAGGTGATAAAATAATTTTAATTTAATAAATAATTACTTATTTCTATAATAGTATAATCGTCTCTCAGGTCAAATGTTTCAATATTCATAAGCTTTTTGTTTCTAGAGACTATAATTTTTTTTTTGTAGATAATTCTGCCATATATTTTAGAAGCGGTATAATAAAAATATAATATTTGTTTATATTATGTAATTCTAGCTGTACCCCGCGGATTTAATAACATTAATTATAATTGTGTGTCTGCTACTATCGCTCGTAGTGTGATATAGCCTATATCTCTTCTTGATAAGTGGGCTCTCTAAAACTAAAAAATATTTTTTCAAAACGGATTTGTAGTTCCTATGATTATTATGTTGAAACAAATAAATACTTTTTAGTTATCATAGTTATTTAGTACTTGTCAAAATATCGGAAACTCGAAATAAATAATATACAAGGTGAATATCCCTTTAATTATAATAGTTTAAGAAATAAATACTTTACCTTTTTATATTTGTATAGATATTATTATAAAAAATATTTTGCATAAAAAATAATTTAAATAATAGCCCAGCGGTGTTACGATATAACAAAAATATATTATAAATTAATTCAACCTTAAATGTTGACGACACCTGTTACTTACGTGCGTGTTACAAACGGAAAAGCTGGTGATTTGTGATTAGAGAACTTTGGATTTATGCGCCGATTGAGAGACGTCTAGAACGCCCTTTGTTTTATTTTAGTTTTTTCCACATTTTTTAGTTATGTTATGTTCCTTATTTCTGTTTTAACGACGTGATTATGGATCTTAAAAAGTTTTATAGTGTTATGTTTCGTTTTAAATATATTTAATTAAACTGAGATACAGAAGCTCAAACTAAGAAAAACTTGTGTTATAGGTCTCCTGGCAAATAAAAGTATAAAAATTCAGATTATTCGACAACTTAGAACTAAAAGCAGAATATTTTTCATTATGTTTCTCAAGTCAACGTAAATCTCTCCTTTCCTCAATAAGTCAGAAAAGCCAAACCTTTTACCAACCGCCGTTCATCAAACATTTACCACAATACAATAATGAATCAAAAACAATGACACAATAGTATTTACAACGAAATTAAACTGCGCAATCTGGAATCTTTCATTCTAAGACCGATGGCAGATTCAGATATACAATAGACTGTTTCTGAGTTACTTTACACATAGACAGGTCGTCGGATTTATGGCGCGTATCGCTTCGAGTATCGCCTAGATAGCTTTCACTTCGCTTGCAGTGGAGTGACTGCCTGATGCCGCGCGCTTCTTCGATTTTTATCTTTATTTTAATGGGGTAAAGATTAGTTTTCTTTGTAGGTGTTTTTAGTGTTTGGAGGTTTTGTTAATATGAGTGTTAAATAAGTACATTATGTACCTGTTCATGTACTTAATCAGTAGAACCGATTAATACATCTATACCAATTTTATGAAGTGACAGAACTTGTTTGCATTCGCTAATCTCTGGAACCATTAAATAATTAAAACATTATTTTGTGCTAGATTCCCTGTTTATTGATAAAAAATACGGGTTTTTTTATTAACGCAGGAGAAATTATTTAAAGCCATTATTATTCATTCATTAAATGTTTTTATTCTACTAGCGGCGCCCTGCGGTTTCACCCGCGTAGTTCCCATTCCCCTAGGAATATGGGGATTAAATTATGTTAAAAACCTTCCCACTGAATCACTTTATCTATTAAAATAAACCGCATCAAAATCCGTTGCGTAGTTTTAAAGATCTGAGCATACATAGGGACATAAGGACATAGGGACAGAGAAAGCGACTTTGTTTTATACTATGTAGTGTTCACCATGTTAAAAAACTATAGATATCATTTGTTATGTAATTGACAACACAATTATACAAAAAAATGTACTTAAACAAGTACATAAATAAAATTTTGAACTAACAATGACGTAACTCTAAGAAACAAGTTCAACAAACAAGGGACCCAAATTCATTGTCATTTCTTTGTAACAAATATGATTAACAGCTTACCGCACCTTAGAAATTATTGGTAGAAATTGGTGGGCAAGTGTGAGTCGGTTGAGTGAAATGGGTTCCGTTCTATAAGCATATTCTGTAATTAAAAAAAAAATATTGAATTCCGCGAACGTGAGTTCGTATTTTATTAAGACACAGTTCTTCATCGCATGTAAAACATTTGTGATTAGTTTCGATCTATGACTTGTTTATACAAATTACTTAAATGTATATGTACAGTTTGTACAACTATTACTATTATAATTATGTCCCAATGTTAGTATTTATTGCTATACACTTAATCGAAAAAACACAAAGTTAAAATTAAAAACAGTAACCTATCTACACTTCTACACTAATATTATAAAGAGGAAAGATTTATATTTTTGTATGTAACGAATAAACTCAAAAAGTACTGGACCGATTTTAATAATTATTTTTTCACTAGAAAGCTACATTAACCCTGAGTAACATAGGCTATATTTTATCCTCGTATTCCGACGGGAACGGGAACCACGCGGGTGAAACCGCGAGACGCCGCTAGTCATTCATAATCAAACAAACATTGAAAACCTCACATACCTATAAACTCGATTCGTAGTCTTAAACCAAGTCACTCATTTTCTAGTGAACCCACTGCCATTTCTCTAAGGAAC
Organism: Timandra comae; assembly: GCA_958496195.1. NCBI lineage: Eukaryota > Metazoa > Arthropoda > Insecta > Lepidoptera > Geometridae > Timandra > Timandra comae. The sequence goes on from OY292358.1 coordinate 616,706, forward strand.
CCCAAAAAAGCTGACATTTCCCATTAACCCCATGATTTACTGCGCGTATCAGACATGTATGTACGTACTAAATTATAGAATATCATTAACTACACTTATTAAGGCCCGTCCGATCATGATTTACGGTCAAATTGTGACCCTCTGTGAACAGTTTGTAAACTTATCTGATGTAACAATGATTATTGTAAGTGAAAATTGGGAATTTGATTATTGTTATGTTAAGTTTTGGTAGGTGATTATTTAGATGATTTTAGAAAAAGGGTAAAGTTAGAGATTGTAAGAAGTTATTTTTTTTTTTCTCACATAGTGTATGGAATTGTTTCTGCTTAGTCTCATTTATGTACACTGATAGATATGATTATTTACGCGATATGAAAGGTTGTATATTGTAATATTATCGGATCACGAGATCGATGACAGGTTGTTGCATTTAAGCTTTTTTTAGGCTACTATTTCTTGATAATTGAGGAAACCGGCTATCAATTTAAACGCAAAATCAATTTAAAAAAACCAAAGATTTCTCTTTACATAGATAGTAATAGAAAGTAGTATTAAAAACCCTAATAAACTACTATTTAACAGATAGAACGTATTAAAATGCCTTCAGGACAAACAGCCAGTCGGATGGCTATTAAGATATCAATCACGACATGTACTTTGGCCGCTACACACCGACATCATAAAATTAGCATTGAAATGGTCAACTCACATTCCCATAAGATCATGACTGGGGGTGGCGTAAGTTATGGGATGAGCGGGTTTTTCTGTACAAGACTCAAAATTATATGTAACGATGCGATTAATCCATAATCTATAACTAATTACTTCATTAGAATTATTAATCACGTTCTTAAAATCGAATTTAAAGATGTTAATAGTTGTAGTGTTGAGACCAAGGAAACGAGGACCAAAAATAGATCATAGGTTTAATTTCTAAAAATATTTTTTAACCTAAGTGGAAGGTTGATTCTAGTAAAGTTAATGGGTTGAAAAACTTAGAACACAACGTAGTATTTATTAGGCTACCTATCAATGAAAGAGTTTAGTTTTCTTAAACTGAAAGATAACTTATCTCCCCCTGTAACGATTGGATATGTAAATTAAATTTATTATTGGAATAAAATGCATTTTAGTCTCAATACCCCCGCTACAGCGTATCTGAGATACAGCGCGCTGTATCTTACATATTGTACCAAACAAAATATTCATAGAATGAGTCTCGAGATAACTGCATAGATTCAAATATCACTCACGTCTTTAACTAAACTCTGTTGCTACTGTTTCATCGACTCCGAACACGAGTCGACACTAATAAGTATTACTTTCGATACTTTTACAGTTATTTCTATTCTCTAAAGTAATGTTAGCTTTTATAGTTTAGTCTTCTATTGCATCTTATTTGAAACTACTTTTTCCCGCGACTTCGTCCACGTGGAAAAATGACTTCCGGCAGAATTTAGGTTTTTCCACCTATTCTTCGCCTAGGGGAGGAATTTCCAGAAATCCTCTCTTAGTGGTAGCCTACTCCCCCCAACAAACACACGTGCCAAATTTCAGCTCTTTACGACCAGTAGTTTCGGCTGTGCGTTGTTAGTCAGTACATTAACGGAAGCGGAAGAGTTTAATTGGATAGATAGATTTTACAGAAAGATAAAAATAAAACGCGTAAATGACATAGTGAAGTGAGTTAAGTACTAGAAAAAAATAGCTGCCTCATTTGCTTTGCATTTTTAGTCTGGTTTAACAAAACCTGGTAAGCATTTGACACCTTGTCAGTCAAATCTGTCACTTTGACAGTATTCAAAATTGATTGTAAAACCTGGTTTAGTGAAACCAGAGTAAAAATGCAACGCGAATAAAGCAGTAAAAGTTTATTTTTTATACTTACCTATGCATCTAATTTCAAAAACTCTAATATCAGCATCTTCTTTTATCATGTATCTTCACAAAAAAAACCCATCTGATTAACAAATTGAATACGCAAAACACAAAACTTTCCATTTATATTCTGCAAAGTAACCTAGTTAGTTAATCTCATACCCTAATTTAGCGTTATAGTTTACCAACACAGCACTCTTAACTAATCGCACTTCCTGTACCATTATCGCCCTTAAACAGGTCATTGACCCCGAGAACAATACCTAAACAAAACAATAGAACATTAATTCACAAAATGGGCATAGAATAAAAACCGGGCAAGTGCGAGTCGGACGCAGTGCGAAGGGTTCTGTACCATTTTCTTTACACGAAGACACATTGTTGTACTTATGGAAGTCCCACTTAAATACTATATTTATTATTATTTTTTTGTTAATTGCTATAGCGGTAACAAAAGTACATAATTTAAAATGATTTTTTAGTGTTTCACATAGGTATTTTTGAAAAATACATTAATAATGATTTACCTCGGCTGGAATTTGAACCCAGGATTATGTTGACCCGTTGCATTGCAACACTCTTCTAAGCTACCGAGACACGTCTACATAGCTCATAGCTATTGAGGTTTATTAGATAGCCTGCTTACAGACACACAGAGAGACAGACAGTAGAATCTTAGCAATAGGGTCCCGCCGTTTCACCCTTTGTCTACGGACCCCTAATAAAAACCAAACTACAGAAGCGCCTCCCTACTTTACCTACGTATAGAGTTAATTCCCATTTTGAGTCAAGTGTTCCTATTCCGTTTGTTTCGTGTTTAGTGTTGAGTGGTTCCGGTTATGGACTACTCAACGCGATTGGCGTTTGGATCTAGGAAATTGACTGTATTTAATAATGAGTAGCTTTTTAATATTAGCTTGAGAATGAAGGGGTTTTGTTCTGACATGGGGGAAGAAATTTTAAATATTAATCAATAATTTTGGGTGCTATTTTAAAAATCTAGACAGATAGATACTTATGTCGTATTATCCGATGGTAATTTTAATTTTTTAGGAATGCTCACCAAGTCATTCATTTTTCGTTAATCATAAAAAGTATGCATTGCATCGTTTGTAATCACTCTAGAGACCTGCATTGAAATCTTTGCGCGTAGTTCAAAATATCTATATACATAGTCACAGACAGTGCAAAGTTACTTTATTTTATACTATGTAGAGATATAGAAGAATGACTACAAAGAAGTAGCAGTACCATACCATAAGCAGTGCATTAGTGAGCCAGCGAATCCTCTTCATAAGGCCGAGGACACAGCGTTATGGGCCATTGCTCGCGATGCTCCTATCGTGGGCTATACACCGCTATTCCCAAGCCTTTATGGCAGATTTCACTCAACGCGATTGGTCGCTCAGAAACTAAAACTGAATGACCCTAGGTAGTGCATTGTCTTGTACTGAACGTCTAGGTTCTGTGTGTATACGGAGGTTAATAGTCGATTGTTTCGTATCGATTACCTGTTACTTTAATCGGGTAATGTGATGACTGCGGGATCACTTTTGAAATTGCTTTTATGGGTTTATTCGTGTGCAGATAAATAGACTGTTTTGTATAGTTAGTGTGTTTGGAAGTTGTGTGTTGTTCAAGGTTATGCGTATTTGTCTTATTGTAAACTGTAATTTGGATGGAATAATGTATATTTATGTAGTTCTTACGTACCAGGTCACGGTGTTTTCTTTTCTCCTCAGTCTTCAATGGTAAACAATTCCGTAGGAACCTTTCCGCTTATTTCCTTATGGCATTAGCTTAGAATTATCATTACCGTTTCAGCGAACTAACTTACAAAACACTACCGTACACCCCACTAAATAAAGTTCAATTTGAGACCTACTTTTCGGAGTGCAAATGGAGAGTTTTCAGTCGGCGTGGTCCTTATGTGCGCGGACTAAGGTTTGTTTTGGTGTGTCTGGTTGTGCGGGGGTTGTTCTCTCGCGAGGGATGACCGGTAATGCGACAGTTTGTAAGCATGAGCTCAGGATGGCGAGGAGGACGAGCGGGAAGGGAGGAAGGTAATAGTAAAGAAATATGTACAAGTTGTTGTTGTGTAGGCAGGTCGGAGTTTAGTGGATATTTTATTTATCCAGTTCTTTTGGGTAAAGTAAACATACATCATTTTTTGTGAACATTGCCTTCGCGACATCAGGTGGAGTGTTGTAATACTTCTCTACATTTTTTCTACGTTTTGTTTCGATTTATTATTATTGTCGCCTTTTTACTTTTTTATTTATAAATTTCAATGTTTCTTGTTTTTATTTATAGTGTAATGAATTATGTTTAGATTGTGTAGAAGCTACATTGTGAGGGGTTTAGGAACCTCTTAAACTCGCTCAAGTATCCAATTACTTAGTCGATGCTTTATTATTATGTTGCTTTAAATTGAATTTTATCAACAAAGTCGATTTATAATTTTATTACTGTGTATGTTTGGAACTTTCTTCTTTTTTCTAAAACCTAAGTTTAATTTAACCCAGTTTTCACATTCATACCTATAAGTACTAACAGCCCGTATGATCGAGATACGTAATGATATGATTTCATACATACATTACTAAATATCCAATGCCTGAAGAAAGCCATTTATCGATACACAGATGCTTGATTCAGTATGAAATTTAACCTGAGATTGGTATTATCAAAAATATCAGTAACTATTTATTTGTTTAATCCCTACTGATATTATAAATGCTAAATTAACTCTGTCTGTCTGTTACCTTTTCACGGCCTAAACTACTAAACCGATTGACTTGAAATTTGGTCAGGGGTAGCTTATGGTCCGAGGAAGGTCATAGGCTATGTTTTATCCCGAAATTCCCGCGGGATCGGGAACTACGCGGATGAAACCGCGGGGCACAGTAACTAATAATTATAAGGAAGGCTACATTATCTACCCAAGGACAAACTGAACGCGGGTAAAACCGCAGAGCGCAGTTATAGATCCAATATAAGCCGCTATAATACAAAGGTTTTGTATAAAAAATCTATCAGTAACAAGTCTCTCATCTCAATATTGACACAAGTATAAACTTTTCAATCGCGATTGGAATCACTTACATACCGACCATAGATCTAGTACAAAAGTCAACCTTATTCTAAAGCCTCTAAAGTCGAATTCAAATGAGTATTTGTAATAGAGTTAGCATCGATTTGATTTGCAATTAGCGATCGTTCTAATGAGGTTCCAGGTTTTTTTGTTCATTATAAGTTTGAGTGCACTTTGTTTTGTTATGAGGAATAATGAGACTTGTTAGACTGTATTAGAGGTGATTATTGATTGATTATACTTATGGAATAATTGAAAGAATTTCTTAGCTTTTGTGTCTATACTAATCACCTCAACACGAAATGTGTATGAATATTGTCTGCATTTTAAGTTGATTTGCTACTAATCTAAACAAAAGCACTTGAAAAAAAACAAACTACAATGTTATACCACGCAGAAGTATCATATGTATAATTGAATATAGGTACTAAATAGTTCCGTTACGCAGTTTTGAAGACACTGAAAATTTTCGTAAAAATTACTACCGTTCGTAGCCGCTACGTTACAAGAATAAACAAATATACATTCATGGTAATTTATTTTTTGTACAAAAATATCAGGATTTTTTTTATTAATTAAATTGATTTTAAGTTTAGTGAAGCGAAAAAGTTGATTTAAAAAGTTGATTATTCAGTACAATTGTATAATAATACATCGCATCTTACCTTGAAGAAAATCCAAATCAGTCGGGTTACAAAGCATACGTAACCACTGCGAGGGTTCAAAGGCGACCCCCCACCCCCACCCTTACGTAAATAACTAAAAATAAACCTAACTGGCGTATGCAGGCGTTTCTTTGCGAGCGAGCTTTGAGGCGATTTTAATTCGCTTATTTCGCTCGGAAATTGTTAGTGTTGCCGAATTACGGGTGGGGCTTTGTTGGTAAGAGGAGCGGGCGCGGAAGCGGGAGCGGGAGCGGGAAAATTTATATTCTTTAAAGTTTGAGAAGAAGTTCATTTTCATTACAAATTGCAGAGTTTATTTTACTGACAACATTTTAAAATACTCAAGTATATTTTTTGATCGAAATCCCCAACAATATTACTTATAAAATGCACTTATCAATAAATTAATATTTGTATTTTATTTTCAGTACGCTAAGAAAGCCTAAATAGTAAATGATGACGATCTTCAAATAAACTCCAAAAACCATTCAACTAGTCCCTTAAAATGCATTCCAAAATTCGACATATAATGTCGAAAATCGCTCGCGCTCATCACGTAGTCGTTCTCCAATTGCACAGGAAGTGTGCACTCGTCAGTTCTCGATTGTAAAGGCGCGATCCCACTGAGAAGAGAGTTCGCCCTAAAAAACGCGAGCCAACTGACCGCCCGTGGCTTCGCTCGGGTCACTGGTCAAAGCGAAACGCGGGGTAATGATGTTGAGCTACCGACTATTCTTATTTAGACTTAGTGTTTAACTTAGTGTACTGTTTTGGTATTAATGTTTCTTGTTTAATTAATTTGTAGTTATGGTTCTATTAACATTTGAAATAATAATATAATGGTAACGTCGAATTGGTTGATCTTGGTTCATATAATTTTGTTCCATTTGACACTAACAATATTTCTATATTCATCTATTTCATTGTATAAATCTCTCAACTGTAAGGGCATATAAAATTCAAGAGGAAAAAACAAATGTAACACTCTCATGCGATTCCAAATTGGATCTTATCAAGAATCCGTCAAAGATAATATTGTAGAGCCGCGGCGACGGCGGATAGAGGCGGAACGGAAATGACACTTAGATGTCACTGTCATTGTGACACTTAGCTGTCATTGTGACGTTTCCCTGTCACCCGCGATGCGACTCTCCGAGTCAGCTTAATGTCGAGTATTTGAAGCGATAAATGTTTTTGATGTCTGTAAATAAAAAGGATTTAGGATAAGCCGTGCAATTTGTTTTAAAAGTGTTTAACGTTATTTATAGAAAAACAGATAAGAAAAGTTAGATAGTAATTTATATTTTTGAATCTAGATATAAAAGATACTGACCACATCTTTTTACATTAAATTAATGTCAAAATTAATCTTCATAAAATCTAATAATAAACTTTAAGTCTGTCATCGGAGCAATTGAAAATCAAATAGATAATAAAGCAGTCATCAACTAACATTCATCAATCAAGTGAATCGCGTTTCGTCTTATCGTCAACGTCTCGGCGAGTCGAGATGACAGCTATACGTCACTGTGACGTATGAGACAGCTCGGTGTCATTTCCCAGATCTATATCTGTCATTTGAGTGGGATTTCAGTGGAAAATTATTAGAGATGTTTGAATTATTGAATGCGTTATAGTTGATCTTGAATTATTATTATGGATGTTCGGTCGGGGAACTCGAGAAAGTAATTAATGATCGTCACGTTTCCTGTGACGATTATACATAAGTGTACTTTTATTAATATGGGTATCTTAATTCTTATTTCAAATTGTCATCACAACAGGTTAAGTCTCGATAATTACATCAATTATAAATTATAATGTATCAAATGATTTTGATTTGACATTATTAAGTATTTTGTTTCTTTTAACTTTCTCTATGCCTTGAATCTTATTCTGTTTATAAGGAAAATCCGTACCAAGTATTTTAAGAGACCAGTCGTTTTCGTGTTATAAATAGTGTAAATAAACCAACTTAGTTTTGTGTATAAAGATTTAGTTTTCAATGTTAATGTTAACATGTGACTGTATTCGACAGATCGCCCTTCAGTAACTAATCCAAATACATTTCAGTTCCCAAATCCCGATTACAAGCCAGTGATAACGCGACTCGTAATCACTAATCACATGTAACTGCCGACTATTCGTCACCGTCTTCCGACCATCTGTCACACGAATGACGAACCAACACCACCGCACACACACCCACCCTTAATAACACACATATAAGGTTTAATTTGCAACAAAATAAAAGCAAAATAAACTTCTTTGATATTATACGGCTAATGTAAAATGAACTGCAGTATCGTGTTGATTGTAAGAAAGCGGGGGTCGTTAATAATTGGCCGCGTCTCACGTATGTCACAGTACATTATCTGAGCCTCTTAATTGAAGATAATAAGGGGGGACATGTGTCTTTGTCGTGTTTTTATGGAGTGTAAGAGAGGGATGAGGTTTGCTTTTTTTTCAAGTCTCGTTAGGAAACTTTGACTATTAATTTTTGTCAGTTATTTTATTGAGTGTAAAAAAGTTTGAGATACATTTCCTTTTCGCTGTTTATTAAAAATGATGTGTTATTTACTATTTGACAGTATGTTTTCATCTGAAATTTTAACGTAGATTTTTAGTTTTATTTGTTTTGTTGCTGATGTTTATACTAATGAAGTAATATTTTTTCGTTAGAGACTATAAAATAAAACTAAATAATAATAAGAAAATGACTGAAGGATACTTTCCACTTTGATTAGTGCGAGTGTAGGTGTGGGAGTAGATTAGTTCAATAATAGAATATGATCATTTTCACATGTCATTTTTTCCACTTGCATTATTCAAAGTATATTAAGTACATTATTCTGCTAAAAATTCTTTAGTACTTATCTATTTATTTTTATCAATATTGACACAAACATAACGTTTTAAAACAGAAACCATAACAGAATAAGATACAAGTATATAAATCGCCATTGTTCTAAGATCGCGTTGCCCACCTGCATCGCGAGGTAATATCAATCCATCTGCTGCGACGTGGGGGGGTGCGCCCCCAGGGTGGGGGGTGAGGGGGGCAGGCGGGGTGGGTCCGGCAAGTCGAACTGCGTCTTTCAAACGTTTAATTTTGTGCAAATGATGTATTTTAGACAGGTTTAGCTTTGTTTTTAATACTTTTAAAAATCGATTTTAGGTTGTTTTTTTTAAGAATAATGCATTTGCATTTTGCCTGTATCGTTAGTTATTAAAGCACTATATTATTGTTATTTAAGAAAGTTATTTGCAAATATTTTAAATACCTTAATAATCTAAAAATCAATGAACAAAATATTTCCATAAAACCAAAGTACCCGTTTCGAATCGCAATATCTAAACGTACAAGTCCACAAAAGATGCCACGATTCCTCAGTCCATAACCCCCTTATTATCCAGGGTGGGGGTCAATATGCACCCCGTTCACCCCCGAGGGGTGGGTGGGGGTTGTCACGTCACTGTCTCTGGCGAGGCGTCTCGTTTGCGTCCATCGGACTACTTTTCAAGTTGATGCCTTGTGAAATAGAAATGCTTGATATATTATTATAATGGCTGCGTTTGAGAGCTAACGTTCTGTTTGTGAATAAAATAAATAGTTTTGTTTTGATAGTGTTTCTACTATTTGGTGTTTTACGATATGATAGCGTTTCTCAATTTTGAGTAAAATATTTTTATGATTATCAAATTAATATGAAAGTGTAGATGATACTCGATAATCGTATGTAAGTACTCTAAAATAAGCATCTTTGAAAGTAGATAAGTTGCTTCTTATAGAAATTAACATTGTCATATTTCATAACCGTTTTGATATTAGTAAAATTATTGGTTAGTTTAGATTCAAAATTTATATTCCCCTGATTACAAACCCAAACTTTCAAATTACAACATCAGCTCGCCATTAAACCCCGCCGCACCACATTATACGAAATGCAATATATTTTTTTTAGTTTCCCGTATGCAATCGTTCCATCTTACGTCTCAGCCGGCAGCGGCAATATCAATCCATCTGGCGGGTGGATCCAGCGGGGGGTGTTCTGGGGGTGTCGGGGGGTGTCAGGGGGTGTTGGGGGCAATGTCACGTCACTGTCTTAAATGACTGTCACGGGTGCACTCGGCTCCGTCTGAAGAACGGTGGACGGACGGCTTCACAATGCCGCTTTGAAATTACGTAGTTATTTGTTATTGTTGTAGTTTTAGTGCTTCGTGTGTTATGGCTTAGATGTGGGTCGGTGCATAGCGCTAGCGACTCGGGTACGATTGACTTTTTGAGAGAATGGTTACTTTAGTTGACTCTATGTAGTTTTTTGATTGTATGTGAGGATTTTAACTTCAGATTTATACGATTTTCTAAATTTTGTTTCGATGTTTTTGTCTTTATGTCCGTTCGGACTTAATTTTCCTGATTGTTCACAAATCAGACACAGTTTCTTTTATAAGCGGTGCAACTCTCACTGCCTCTCTATTTACGCATTACTGCGTTTCATTTTAAATGGCTTTAAACACAAAATCTGAAGGTGAAAAACGTAGTACAGTTTCCTACCTATATTTGTATTGGAAGCGCAAGGTGGAAGGGTGATTGATAACCCTATTTGTTATAAAAGCAGTCGTGATATATGATCAACGTTTCCTGCATTAGGCCGCAGAACCTCGTTGCTCGCTGTGCATAATTTGCACGCGAGGTGTAGTGACGTCATCAACCTTATAGAACAGGTCGAGATTAAAAAAAAAACAATAAGCTTGCACCTGATAAGCCTGCCCGATAAGTTTATCTACAAGTTGAGGTAGAAATTTTGATCTTTTTCATCATTTTCAATGGCCTCCCAGTTTTATTTTTGATTGAATAGTTTGAATATAGTTGTAACACTAACTTAAAGTAAATAATGTTAAAATGCGGTGAGCGGTTGTCGCGAGCACTAGTATTATCAAGTTGCATCGAGATGGCAGCATCCCTGTCGGTGCCACGTCCTCAAGTTTGTGAGCCTCTCTTGGAAATTTCACTCCAGACTTGCCGATTATGGTCTAATTTACGAACGTTTGAATAATTTAATTAATTGATTACTCTATGTATGGCTAAATATATAAATGTGTTTTTTTTACTGGGTGGATTTGAATGTTTTTACTCCATCACACAAATATAGCTGAACGAATTTGGAGATCACAGTTAGTTACAAGGCATCAGAATCAACAGTTAACACGCTAAAAAATCTTAATTTTAAACTTGTGTCATATACGACAAAATAATTACAAGACGTGACGATCATCACACAAAATAAGCAGGCAGCGTGACAGTTAAAAAATGTCCACCAATAAAAAACTAAAGTAACTAAACTATTATTATTGACTCTGTATTATTCCTATATTTATAATGCCCCTATTTATTGTTGTCTATACCACTCAGTCGTCCCGCTACCCGCTTCATCTAGTGTCACGGGCAGCAGCGCAGTGTCACGTCACTCCCGTCTCTGGCCCGATGACAGCTCACGACTGAATTGTTCCGCGCTACTTCTGACACCACGCTCCGTCTTAGTTTATTCTAGATGTTGAATACTATTGATTTGTTGCATACAATTTGTTAGTTCGATTATGGTATTTTTGGTGCAGGTGATTTTGGAGAAGTTTATTTGTGTATTGTGTGTTGACATGATTAATTCTGTTTGGTGTATTCCTAAAACAAGATGCTTTTCTATTTCATGTAAAAAAAATACTAAACCTAGTGATAACCATATTAAAAAGATATAGTTATCTGTACAACGCCTCATCTGCAGTCATGTGGCGTATGTGCACCTGGCTCCTGAACCGGAGGTCACGGGTTAAATTCCTGGATCAAGAGATACTTTGCACTTTTTGCACTTATTTTTTAATAACAGGCTTGTTGACGATGTGATAATCGAGACATTGATAACAAAGAGAAAATTATACATTTGTAAAACCATTTCCATACTTGAATGTAATTTAAGCAGTTACAATAAATCTATTCGATTTCACCAAATCTTATAATGCCTATCGATATTAATAAATTATTAAATTACGTAACTTTGTATAAAATATGTTCAAATACAGGTCAGTGTTTTTATGTTTGACAGATCAATGAATTATTTGTTTCTTTTAAAAGTATTGACGTGTATTTTAAATGTCAAATCAATATTTATGTCAAAGAATTCGTAATTTATTGCCAAATAAAATACATAGAATTTGTTTTGGAAGGCGTAATGTGATCTATTGGTTTTCGGAAACTTAATTTTAATTTATAATTTTTGATGCACTTTAAGTAAATTGGTAAAAGGTTCAGATTAAAATGATGAATTTTAAAAAGACTATGATTAGCATTTTTATCCAGTTTTTATGAATAGTCTATCATCAACATTTTCTATATTAATATTTATAACATAAGTTTCGGGCTATCAGATTTCACTGCAGGACAAACGCCCTTTTCTTACTGACTAAAAAAAATACAGATAAAACACAGGCTTCTAATTATTTATTCCATTTTAAATAAATTATCTGTCAATTAAAAATGAATTATTAGAAATAAATAAACAAAATCTAATTAAATATAAACAGACCAAATAAAAAACGACGACTGTCACACGAGCTGTGTCTCAAAGAAGTGTCACTCTGGTATAAAAGCTATTAAACATAAACACCGCGCGGTATGCACCATCACTAGCCACTGGTGCAAGTGGGCGTGCCAGTGACAAGTTGTCACGTCAGTCGAGCGCAGACGGCGCAAGGAACTCGCCCCACTGTTCCGCACTAAACATTTTCAAAGGCGAATTTAACCCGTCAGCGAAGTCGCTCGGAAATAGGCGACGGGACGTTGACGTGACGGTTAGAACACAACGCGCGATTAAAAATAAGCGCTCTGTATTGTTTTAAGATGACTTTTTTTAATTGAGTTTGTTGATGCTGTGGGTTTGTTTCTTTTTTTTATGTTTTGTGTTGGTAATTATACTTCAACTGTTGTAGTTCTTTAGTGAAAATTACAATTATACCATAATGATAAATTGTAAGCCAAATCACACATTATACCAACAAAAAAAAAATCAAATCCAGCAAACACCAACCCTTAATTAAAACGCAAGCAAAGCAAAACTGAACAACTCATCAACATTTCAAAGTGAAAAAGAAAAACAATTAACCCTTCCGTCCCTACAAAGACGCATCAAAGAAAGTCCTCACGTATGCACTTGATCGGGCGCTGCGCTAACGTGACGCCGTCCATCGATTGTTGGGGGGTTAGGGGGGTCGGAACTACCCCCCGGTGGAAGAAAGCTTTAAAAACAGAGAGCCAGCGGCGTCTCCACGACGGGCCAATACGTCCCCGGTCGGCCGTCGATTACGAACGCGGTGCATACGTCTATGTACCGTTAGCAGGTGAACACCCTAATTATGTCGTACGATTTTTTATTTGTTGAAGTATTGAGCCTTCTCTCATTCTTTTTCTCCTGTCTTGAGGGAGTCATTTCCCTGACTGTTGTGCAGTCTAAGCTGAACGGACAAACATGAGGTTACAGATTCGATTCCCGTACGGACTATATCTTTATTGGTTATCTTCGTCTGGGTGTGTGTATGTAGTTTCTGATTCTAGAGAAGCATAGATCTTAGTTAGAGGTCAGTTGCTAAAATTTGATGATAGGCGAATAAGCAAAACGAAAATAAATTTGATGTTAAATGTTAAATTAACAGTTTTTTAATCAGTCTTACCTTCAATACCACAGTTTTTATCAAACTTTTCAAACTGATTTTGCGGACAGTACCCGTATTCGGAGTGCGAACGGAACACGGAAACACACGAGCATTGGTAATACAACATTCGTTATTTTTCGCCACCTTCCCAGTGTATTGATTAGTACTCATTGCTCGAAACTGGAGACTTTTCTGATGAAGCCTCCCGCTATTGCTTCACGTCGCTCCGATTTAATTGAAAAATGAAATACGAGATTTGAATTTTTAATTTATAGATTTGTGTACTTTGATATTAGATATTGATAATGGATCAGTATTTTTATTACTTTTAATGTGATAAAGTAAAATGACAAGATTCAAAAGATTTATTTTAAATCACTATATTACACTGATCATGGTGACTATGATGGATAAGCAATATAATGATGTAGTAATGTGGTATATCTAATAATGGTAGCATTAATAGATAATCTAACGTCATATAAAAAAAGAATTCCTTAAATAGCTGCAGCAGTTCCAGAGAGATCACCTACAAAATCGAAATCCACAAACAAGTCTTCGTAGACTCTATAATCAAACGGAACGTTCACAAACAGTTACTTAATTAGTGGATTATTTCGTGTGCAAAACTAACTTTTTGTTAAGTAAAACCGAGCGATTAACTCGAAAATACAACTGTCACCGACAAGTTGATACCAAAACTCAGTTTGTGATGGAAAAACGAATAAAAACACAAAAGTTGTACAAATATCTACAGAGAAACTGCAGCTTATTACCGCCGCGACAGACAGACGGACAAACAAGAAAACTTGACTTACACGTCAAAGTTTTTAAATAAAAGTTTGTCATTGTATTACGTACAGTTTTAGATTTGTAATTATACGTAATAGGAACTTTTAGTTGAGTTGCAGGAAACGCTTAGCTTTTCGTTGGTTTAGTTCGTAACCTCTACCTGTCAGTTTAGTGATAGAGATGGACTCTACATTTGTATTTCGGTTTACTCTTCATAACTTTGTATTTTTTCTACTTTAAGCTTAGTTCAGCCATTTTTATTGGTACTGCATGGCTTTTCCATTCAATCAACAAACATCCCCATCATATTTAGGTGATGTCATCCGCCTAACTTATAGGTCGTCTTCCGATTTTTCTTCCTCTTATTCCATGCTTCCACTTTTGGCCTTCTTGTGCTCAATATCTATAGTTGCAAAATCAAGTATTTAAAAACATATCACAACAATGAAAGGTTAAGAAAGCTGACACATCAATACATGTAATCATTATGTTTATCACATGTAATCGATGGTGGTTAGTTATACATGTGTAACTACATACCATCACCCACGATAAACATTTTCCCTTTGAAAAGTGTGAATAGTTTATTAAATATTACTTTGTAATTACTAGTTTTTAACAGTTAAGAAGTTTCCAGTGAGTATTGGTGCTATTTGGTGTATTTCATAACTGTTTCTTACCTACGTTCGACAGTTTTCAATGCAGGCGGCCGCATGCGAGTGGTACAAGTTATAGGAGGTTTCATAAAGCTTTTTTTGTTTGAAGAATATTCAGTGGAATTATAGTGGTGGTCATATAGTTTGGCTTTGATACTTATATATTTTTAAGGGAAATTAAGTACGTTTTTCGTGAATTTAGTGTTGTTATTTAATGTATATTGTTTGACACTGTTGGTCGATGATATTGCTACGAAGTTCAAAATCACAAGAATTGTTCATACTTAATCTAATAATACTAACACTATTAAATTATAATTCCTGGCTTTGTATTGCCTCAGCTTTCGTGTATTTCGATTTCAATTTGAGTAAACGATGTTTTTCGAATGTGTTAAAAACACATTTTTATAGAAAACCTATCGCTACCTCCATCGACTTGCACCAAACATCAACTCCGGGTTTTAAATCGCCAACTTTCGCTGTTTTAATTAAGTTGACGTCGTCGTTACAACTGTGTTGATTTGTTGGCGGGAATTCGGAGCGACCATTCAATGGAATGCATTTCTTGAGCGAGCGACGTGTGCAGTGTGCACTGAAATTTGTTACCGATTTGTACAGTTTTAGATTGCGATATTACGTTATTTATTATGTTTTATGTTCATTATGTTGTATGGTTTTTATTGATTGTAATTTGTAAAGTGTTTGTAAAGAAATTATGTCAGTTTGAAGAGACCATATTTGGTTAGACTACTTAGCAGAGGGTTTAAAGTTACTTGATCCCTTTCCCTATTATAATATCCTATCCTTTATGGATAATATAGGGGTAAAATACTAGTTTATCTCATCCTCAGTTGTGTATAATAAGTGCAACAATATTTACTCATCGTCTTTATACAAATAATAAAGTTTCACACCTATCTTCAAAATAAGTAAAGTTAGAACTAACGCAAAACTAGCAAAAATCAAAGTTAAATAAAAAAGACAAACCGAAAATGTCATTTGCACGTACACCGTACAACGAACCATAATTACATAGTTATAATTATTGTACTAATTAACATCATGTCGCGTAATAACAAAGTTGCAGTTTTCAATACACAAACTGTTCTAAACTGGCAACTGTTCAAATAGGTTGAATTTGTAAGTAACGAGTTGGCGGGTTAATAAAAAATAACTGCCCTGATTTAAACGGTCTGATATAGGGCCCTATTCGAACTTTCTAGACTTTGACCTCTTCAGTTGCAATAAAATGCTGATTTAAGACTATTTTTATTTTATTTGATGACCGTTCGCAGAAAGATTTGTTTGTGGACAGTTTTAATGGTTTATTTGTTTAAAATATAAATTATTTTTTTGGTATTTTTATGTTGATACTATTTTTAACCCCCGACGCAAAAAGAGGGGTGTTATAAGTTTGACGTGTCTGTGTGTGTGTGTGTGTGTATATGTCTGTCTGTGGCATCATAGCTCCCGAACGGATTTCAATTTAGTATTCAAGGGGACTTACGTGCGAGTGTTCTAAGATATGTTTGATGAAAATCGTAAAAAATAAGTGTCCACTCAAAACAAATTTTATCCCATAAAAGGTTTCATTAAGAATTATAATTTATAATTATTATTGAAACCCTTTTTTATAATTTATAACGACTGATTAAATAAGACTATCATTCCAATAAGAAACCCTAAAACAACAAATATCATAAGATGAAAAGACCTTCAATTTTAATTATAAACAAATGCATACTCCGTAGTGTTAACTGACGTTTGTACGGATGGACTTTTTCGAATGTCTTTGTTAACCCTTTCACTGCCCGATGTGACAAATTGGACTCCAACTACTTAGTGAGTGAGTTAGTTTGGGATTTTTACAGGTTTCACTGTTTAAGGCAGTTGTCTGACGTATACTTTATTAATGCTTTACGTTGTTAATAAAGTGGTTTTAGCTGGTTTTTGATTGCTTGTACACTGTAAGGTTTTTTAAAGAGTCAAATATACGGTTATTTGTATGTGTGTGATTCTATGTAAATGTTGATAGTTAGATTTACAAAATATCCTTAAAATCGATATCTTTATAGAGTCTGTTAACTGAGTCAATAAAGAAACTTAAAATACACTTATAGTGTGCATGTAGCGAGTAGATATTCGCTGTTATGTACGCCATGGCAAGTAAAACCCGCAGCAGTAGAACTTAACTTACTCTATTGTATTTTCATCTATACACACAGCTGTATCGAGTTCCAAAGCACACCTGCTACATTTTTCCAAACTATTCATTTCACTGCAAATATTGACAAAAAAATCCTTTACGCAACCCCAAAATCCCTTCCTCCCTATGAACAGACTACACTTTAATTAACACTCACAAAAACAGTTTGACCCTCCGAAAGATACCTCCAAAATAACTAACTTACCAAACGCATAACCAGAAATTGGATAGCGCCGTCGGCCTCTCATCGTGGGCCGTTCATAAATATTTTAAAAAGTTGCCCCTTCAATAACCCTATCAGTGATCTCTTAACCCGAAAAAGCCGCACGTACGACAATATTACAGCCAGGTAGGACCAATATTCGTCGGATCCCATCACGGTATTGCAAAAGAAATCAAATTAGATATACAATAAGCAGGATAGTGGTCCGATTTACATAAGTATCCTTGCTATTTGGTCGGTTGATGCCAGATTGCGGTTGGGTTACAATATTGGATGTGTTTACACCAGTTGTCGTGACTTCGCGCCGTCTCATCGGCCACTGATTTGTTTTTGTATCTGTGTGTTAGCTTTACAATTGGAGGTCCTGCGACACCTGCCCGATATTATACTAGATAGGCGCGGGGTCGTGGCTGCATTGCGTTTGTATTATAATAGTGTTTACCATTTGATTCTGTATTGATATTCAACTCTTCTATATTGCCGAAGAGTACAAAGAGGTTGTAGATTTTATTTATCCAAATTGTTGAAATATTTTCTATTTAAAATGATATACAAAAACATAGCGTAAGTTATTCTGAAGATTTCTTCATTATTTTAAGAAACAACAAAAAACATTTATTAAATATTATCATTTCGTGATATACCGTTCAGAAAATATACTTGTAATTTGATTTTCGAATAACAAGGTAAAACGTAACATTATTTTACCTTTTAAACGTAGTTACAAAACGAACCCTTGTACTCAAACACGTGAACAGTAAACCCGATATCGGATTTCAATAATAATATTCACGGCACTCAATAAAATTTCAAACGATAATAACTAACTTTACAGGAAAAGGGTTATCCCAAAACTATCATTTGAAATGGGGTTGAAAATCCATGCAAATACACTGGGTAGATATTAAATAATACATAAATAAAAGTTGCGGTCCCTAAGATAACTGGGGTAGTAAAAAGTTGGTAAAAATAAAATTCGATCGAGCAGACGGGACCGTTGTGAAATTCCCCGTCGGCAGTACAAGGGTTAAGTTGACGCGAGCCGCTCTCCAAACGCGCGACATACACAATTTAAGCTGTTTTTTCGTACTGAGTTAACATACCTGTAAACTTTAACTTTACTCGCATAATGTGTATGATAGTATTTAAAAGTTTTTCTTACTATTAGGAGTGTGTTTTGTGAAGAAAATTGTCAGCTTTAAAGTTTTCTAGATATTCAATATTATAGTTACCAATACTATTATTTATTAATGTAGGTAAACTATCAATAAGGAAAAAAAAATAGACATTGATTTTATATCAAGTATCAATAAGGAAAAAATATAGACATATATTTTGTATTTATTTAATTAAAATTAAATCGATCATTAAAATACTACCTACAATTGATTAGAATATAATTATCCTAATACAATAATCATTCAAATATTAATATCGGTTAATCTATCGACAAAACCCCAACTCTTACCCCCAAATCGCGTCACTTATAACGCGACAAATTGCAAATATCTAAACTAAAATTGGTCGCCCGTCTACACCGCACAGCCGTCCGCGCGTCCCGTCCATCCACCAGTATCTTTCGATGTGGCATTCCTACCGATATTAAATCCACTTCATTCTATAAAGAATTCCAATGAAGTCCCCTCAGCTAGTCCCTTGTCTCGCCAACATACCTATGGACTTGGTTTACTTCACTTGTGTATATTTTTGTAGAAAATGTCATGTTTTTAAAAGGATTTCTGTTGAGTTAGTTGTTGGGTGGCAGTTTAGGGTTAATTCTGTTTAAGATGTAACTTGTTATATTTTTGTGAAGCACTTATTTAATAAGGATATACTAGTAGACACAGAGCTATGTTTTAGTCATAAAGAAATATATATTTAACTTTGAGCCAGAATTGGCTTTTTCACTTGACTAATATCTAATTTTATTTTTACAGGTAAGTCCTAAGATGCAAGCAAATGGTAACACTACTGGTAAGAATTAGAAACATTATCCTCTTTTTCCTACTGAAGTCAAAATGTAACAAACCTTTCTTAGGTGCAAGAGGTATCAGGTTCAATACCACCAAGATCAAGGATTTGAAGACAATTCAAAATACTTTAAAAATATCCTCACCATCAATATGACAGTCTTCCAAAACCTACCATAACCAACAAATTATAACCGTCAATTACCACAAAACGACAATAAAATAATCCATTTAAAACTAAAACTAGTTGTAGATACGAAACTATAAGTACATAAATAGCAACAACATTCAGAACACGCAAACAAACGCGCACAAAGACCAATAAAACTATAATTATAAAGTCCCGTTGCTAAAACTCATTAAGTGGAGGTATAACCGGCGATACACGTCGATATTACACACGATAGAGGTGGGATCCCACTTATCCCGGTATGATTGGCCATCCCCGCGGGATTACGTGCCAATTTTAATAGTGTCTGCCGCATCTTGATCAATTTGTTGGGAATATTTATTGTTCTTTGGTATTTCTATTCTGTGATGAGGGGTGTGAACGAAAATTTTGGATGACTAGACACAACTAATTTCGATTAATAAGGGTTCAATAAGGTACGTAAAATTTGAATACAAAATCAAACAAATTAATTTTTATGTTTGTTATTTTGTTATCATTATTATCAATTAGTTTTTTGAGATCATTGCGAAGTATAACATCCATCGATTATTTTCCTTTAACTTTATACAATTTCTGCTTCAGTTCGTCATCAATCGATATACGTGTATCAACCAAAAACATCTCCAATCGGAAAATTTCAACTCAAAAAATATCACAAAGATTATGAGGCACGAAACGTCCACATTCTTTGAAGTGGGGTTTACGGTGTAGTGAGAAAAATGTTCAAAATTCATTGCATCGTGTCTTTGACGGGCCCTCCCCCGGGATGGACGTCTGTCGCCTTCTGTCCACGACAGTACTTACGACTTTACACTATACGACACGATATAATTTGGTACTATTTTACGTGTGCAAAATATAGGCACATGTTTAAAATTCTTAATATAAAAAAGGAGGTGTTTGGGGAGACCTTTGCCCAGCAGTGGGACAATATAGGTTAACAAAAAAAATATAAAAAAGAGTAAAACTTTAAAATTAAATCTATCACTGGATACAAAAGATATTGGATAAATAAAAAAAACTATACTAATATGACAATGAGGAAGAAAAGTCTATATAATTAAGATCAAGATTTTATTCAAATTTAAGTCAAAAAGTATTATATGTTTTGCATGAAGTAATCCGTTTATCAAGGAAGCGTTATATCAGACAACTTCATCTTCTTTTTTGGGTATCGGCTCAAATTTTTGAGGACCAAAACTTGGCCACCGATATAGCGCTATCAGACAACTAATACACTGTTTACAAAATGTGCGTAAAATCGCAGGACACAGTATCAAAAATAAGGAAACCTAATCAGAAAATCGCAGTCTCTAAAACGCCCTCAAAACGGAAGTTCCGTAGAAAATCAGCCAGCTCTTTATTACTGACGGACTGTCGTGTCCACTTCATATCTGTATAATCGGGGTGCCGAGGGTGGGGGTGGCAGGGGGTGAAAATAATTGGGTATTAACAGATACCGGCTGTCACTCAAGCGGTTAGAAATTGAATGGATTCAATTAATTTTTCGTTTCAAATTTGCGATTGTTGCATTCAGATTATATGACAGAATTTAATTATGATTTTTGTAGACGTTAATTGATATGTTTGGTCATTTTGTTGGTTTGTTTTGATGGCGGACGTTTGCGGGTATGTGTTGGAATTAATTAATTAATGTGTTTACGTGTTTTGTTTATCTAAATTATTTATGAAATTGACATTACTCACAAGTTTTTTAACGACACTGAGAGTAGGGAAAACTACCTTTCTTACAAATATATATTTTGCCTTGTGTTTTCAATAAACATCATAATATACCTAACCTACCAACTTTTATTAGTGGAAAAATCCACGATTGACAAAACGACTTTCCAATTTTCCTTTTCATATCAAATATTTACATTGAAAATGTAAAATATCTAGATCCTATCATACAATAACCTCGGTATGTTACAGATACTAAAATTAAACTAGTTAAATCTGTTGTATACGAGTGTAACTTCACATAATATAAGAAAATTATAATCCTTTTCCACCCGTTGTAGGAGGCACGTACAAACGTACGTATAAAGGCGGACGCACACTAGCGTGCCGACCGCCGGACCGGAATGGTCCCCACGGAAACGGCATTAAAACTTTTGAGTGATTTCGCTCAGTCAAACTGGAAGACGGGCGGGTCGCGACGTGTCCAGACGGCTCACCATACGTTCTCTATTTATGTGGACATTGATCGAGTTTCGAATTCACGATCAGAATTTTCCACTAAATTTTTGTTTTCTTTACAGTTCTAAAGTTTATGCGGATGGTTTTGTAGATAGTTAGGTTTACTGTTTATGTTTGTTTTTGAATAACATTGTTAAAATACAAGATAAAAATGTGATTTTAAACAAAATCTACTTACTTAATATTGCATATTTATTAAAATACGATGGCTTTTACCAGGAATATCAACTCTACTATTATTTCCAAAGCTTTTCCATTTTTATCTCATATACATTACATACCAATACATTATTATGTACGTAGTAATATTAATAAGTAGTGGTCGTTATCCGTCCACTGAATACAATATTGGCGACCCTACGGTACGGATGTGGCGATGGTTCGGACGAGTTAGCCGACCGACTAATTTGTGAGGAGTCAGCCGTTTCACTCAAACTTGAATCGTTTTCTGTGCTTCATTACTATACATTGTCGAGGCTATAGGTTTTAGGTTTGTCTATGTTTATTCAATCAGTATTTTAAAAGGATAGGACAGTTACTAGGATATGTTTCAGATGAAAATAAATCTAAACCGTCTAATATTGAATTAAAATTAAAATAGTTCCAAATCCAAAAAATAAAAGGATTTGGTTTTTTTTTAAATATCGCAATGGTAAAATTTAATATAATAAATAAATAAATAAAATAAAAAACCGTTTATTGTCAAAAACAAGATAAATATAATTAATACGAATATTTTTTCATCAAAACAATATAGGTACTAAAACATTTAATAAATTAAATTTAAAACCCATCCCTCTAAAACCCGCCAATACAATTAAAACTCAACCGTCAACCAATCCATTAAGTAACAATTCCATTTCAGTTCCATTTAACACAAAAAAACGGGCACCATTATCAATTCGACATCGCTAAGCATGTCCACACGTCCTTACGGCCGTGGGAGGTGGGTGGGGTGGGGTGACGAGATGGAGACGTCCCATCTCGTCCGGCGCGTCACCGGCAGATCAATGCTGGACAGCGACCAAGCCTCCACCTGCACTTTTAATTCGCGGGACGAAACGGGACGGGTGCTTCAGTGTGCGCTCGCCTTTGTCTCACAAGATGTCTCTGTTTTATTTTTTAATCAATACTGCTTTGTTGTTTCGTTTGATTGTTGGTTAATGTAAGCTTTAGTTACTTGGAGTATGTTAAGGTTTATGCTATGTATGATGTAACGAGCCAGCCAATTAATGTCTTATGTTTGCCTACTTTCTTCTTAGTTTTCTTACTTTTGTATTGTGATAAAACAATTTAAAATTTAATTAATACATTCAATTTGAGGACTTGTTAATAAATTATCAGCAAAACGAGATTTAAAGTTAAATACAGATCCATCAATACGCTTTACTAGAGCTTATTGATCAAACAAAAAAGTACCTATGGACGAAAAATCTGATAAATTAGTTCAATTACGAAACTTTTACTAACATTGTTTCAAAATCAACTATTAATAATTAAATTATCATCATATTTTCATGCCACCATCACTATAAACTAATAATACACAATTTGACTACCTACAAAAACCTGTAACCCCTTTGGGATATGAAAATTTTACAAAATCAAATTCCCTGGTTGTTTTTTAACTTTTGATAGGCGTTACAACCGATGATTCCCACCGGTGGGTTCGCAAATTGAAAGGATTTAACCGCACTTTGACTAGTTTGGATCGAAGTTCGACATTTAGGGTACAGTTGCGACTTCTTGACACGTTTTAAGTAGTTTCTGGACACCGGTCGTGTCCATTTACATGAACACTGGACACTTATTTTTAACTTTTTCGATCGATTTTGTTATTAATAAGGACTGTTTGATATTCTAAAGTAAAAGTTTGGTTAAGAGACTAAGTTTGTTTATTTTCAATTCAGAATTTCCTAATTGGAAAAAAAAGTTCTAGTCAGTTGCTAATAATATGAAATAGTGATTGATTGACAAATAAATTGTAGAAATAACTGACTCTAGATTTTCTTTTTTTTCTTAGTCTATCGTAAGTATGTAGTGCATTTATTGCGTGTCCTTACACCTGCACACGCGGGGACGTTTACATGGCCACTGATAGTGCTATATCGTTGGCCGAGTTCTGGTCCTCAAATACACACATCAAAAGTGTCTAGGGATCAAGCATTTTTATGCGGATTTCTTGAGATTGAGATGTGGCTTTGTAATAAATTTATGATTTTATAAATTTATATGGATCCTTTTTGGTGCATTTCATAATTTGAATCAGGAACTGTGAATCAAATTCGAGTAAAAGATGAAAATCAGCTGTCAATATTTTCCCTATAAAAACATACAACGCATTGAAGACATTATTAGTGCTACTGTTTCCCTACTACTGATTAAAACCAACGTTATTATGGAGCGGCGACGTCATTTAAGCAGGGAAGAAATGCTCAGAGCCGTGGGAATGATAGAAGCTGGTTCCCGGCAACGTACTGTGGCTTTAGCTCTGAATACAAGTCAGAGTGTTATCAGTCGACTTTGGACACGTTACCGAAGCACTGGTACCGTGGCTGAGCGCCATGGAGGACGGTATCGCTGCACCACACGGAGACAAGACCGATACATTCAAATCTTAACTCGAAGAGCTCCAACAATAACCGCCATGATGTTAGCCGTGCGGCTTCATCACTCTTCAGGGAACTTAATTAGCGACCAAACAGTCAGAAACCGCTTGCATGAAGTGAACCTTCATTCCCGAAGACCGCTACGGGTACCACCTATAGCAATGCACAATCGTAGGATTCGATATCAATGGGCTCTTGAACACAGAAATTGGGCAGAAGAACAATGGCGTTTCGTGTGCTTTTCTGATGAGTCTCGTTTTGGTATGAGACCGGATACAAGACGTATACGACACTGGAGAACCCCTGGACGCCAACAGCGATTAAAATCCTGCCAGGAAGTCCATCCTTATAGTGGTGGAACCATCATGGTATGGGCGGGTATTTGGATCGGCGGAAGAACTGAGTTGATTTGGATCAGAGGCAACCTCAACGCTCAAATTTATGCTGAGACGATTGTATCAGACGTCATCGTTCCTCTACAAGTGCAAATCGGTCCCTTATTTCAGTTAATGCATGATAATGCACGACCGCACACCGCAAGAGTTGTAAGACAGACTCTCGCCGCAGCTAACATCAATGTCCTGCCCTGGCCTGCTCAGTCGCCAGACTTGAACCCGATTGAGCATGCATGGGATATGCTACAGAGAAGAGCTCTGCCGAATATGGAGGGTATCCAGTCGCAAGAAGACCTTTTTTTGTTGTTGCAACGAACATGGGCGGCCATTCCACAGCGTGATTTGGATGAACTCATTTTGAGTATGCCAAACCGATGTTCTTGTGTTGTTAGTGTTCGCGGTAGAAACACGGATTATTAATTGTTTAAGTTACCCAATAAAATTTTAAAGAAAACTGTTATTTCAGTCTTTTTTTCGAACTTTAATGTTAGTGGTTCAAATGTCAAAAATCCCTTTATTAGGAAAATGGCAAATTTCTTTATTAATGCAAAGGTGACTTGGTTTATCGTTACTGTGACAAACGAAAACACTTTATTTGATGAATCCTTAAAGAAAATTT
Organism: Timandra comae; assembly: GCA_958496195.1. NCBI lineage: Eukaryota > Metazoa > Arthropoda > Insecta > Lepidoptera > Geometridae > Timandra > Timandra comae. The sequence goes on from OY292358.1 coordinate 641,891, forward strand.
TAATTAATATCAATCAGGAGAAAAGTTATTGCAAAAATATATGTTGATCCCTAGACACTTTTGATGTGTGTATATGAGTCGACACGCAAAGAAGAAGTGTATTTTGTTAATATCACAATTTATTATTATGATTTTAATTAAAATCACAATACCTTTTTTATATTTTTAAAGACTATTCCACAAAATACTTTTTTTTGTAATTTCTTTTAGAACAATCACGCTGTCGCTCAAATACGACCAAGATAAGGGATTTTTTCATTTTTTCGACGGAACTCAACCCGTTTGACGTTATCTCGGTGACGTCACGATCTTACCGCGGGAAAACATAACATCCTCTAGTACCTGTTGTTTAGACCACTGATAAAAATATCCGGAACATTTTTTCCTTGATATTGTCAAAATATTTTTGCGTGTCATGTCAGAAATGTAGACTTTTTAAAAATTGTGTTGATATACAAAATCAGTAAGATTGCTGTTTTTGTTTTCACAAAAAAACATATTAATGTTATGAATAAGATATATGCAATTAATTTAACAATATTCAATTGCCACTTGCATACTAACAAACACGCAGGCTTCGTTCACTTAGAATCCATTTCGAAACAATTCAAATTTCCCCAACACCAATTCCTTTAAGTCATATTAATACGACAAACAATTTTTTGCCTTAATACTTCTACGGCCTCTAACCTACACAATACTAATCTTCCAACTTATTCCGAATCCACTAACACCAATTCCATAATTTAGTTGTATAGGTAATTCTTCTTCTTCTTTGCGTGTCATAGGTAATTCAGATAATTTTATAAAAATGCCTTTACTGAACTTGGCTTCTAGCTTACAATCACACCAAAATCCCGGTTCAAAATTCATCCAAGATGGAGACAATACGTATAAGTGACGGTAGAGTAAACACCCACCCCGTTCGTTATCAACCCCCAGTCCCGGACATAATTTAAGACGAGCACCGGACGGTCCGATTGTCCGGCTATCCGTCCGATTCGTCAGATGTGCACGCTCCTTTACAATTGATTTTATGTTTGTTTGGAGTGTTTGAATGTGTTCGTGGCATTAAAGTATGATTAGGAACAGACAATACTTAAGTAAATTAACTACAATCTCTACCAAAAAATTAAAATTTATGAGCCATATCATCTAATGTATCTCTATCACTTGAATATAATTGTTTCTTTTGATATTATAACATGTAATCGGAAAATTCAGTTATCTTTTCCAAAAGTCATGTGAATTTGTCAATAGACTTTTGATGCCGGTTTAAGTTGAAGCTTTGATTCAGTTGTATATATTTTAGAAAGAATTTAGAACGATTTTAGTACTGTCAGATACACAGAAAGACAGACCCGCTAGACGTGGACAGACTTCACCAGGAACATACTTTTATTAATAGTGTCGATGCCATAGGTGTATAAAATTATCAAACAGCCTCATAAAAACAATTACAAAACAAACGAAAAGATTTCATTCAAAAGGCGCAAATGCATATTTATTAAAACGAAATGGGCCCGTCAATCTGACGGATGAATTATGTGACATCATCTGAATTATTGAATGTGCTGTATACAGTCGATGTACAATGTATGCAGCGCGCGTTATTGACGAATACACACGGGGAATAAACAAATGTGGTGTAATTGTGGGTTATTGGAGTAAGTAGCAAGAGAATGTTGGTTTTAAAATATCCTAAGTTTATTGATAAAATTGGCATCAGAATCAGTAGTCAGTAAATATCTATATCATGGTTTGTGATGATTTACGTAACAGATATTGTACATCATCTAATTATAAATAAAGCAAAAAATATAGTTAAAAACATTGCAAAAATAGTTAATCGCAAACATGATTAATCCGTAATTCATATCAATCACGTATCAAAAAATGAAACATTTTACAAAATTTCTCAAATCGAAATTAAACATCAACCAACCAACACATACCTACTTAATTACAGTCCACAAAACTCAATGAATAGTTCATTTGAAATTTAAAAAAAATATAAGTGTACAATGTGGGTCGTCCGATGCAGCCCCCCCAACCCTGGGGGTGGCAGGACACCCGTCCATCGATTGTCAAAGAGAGCACAAGAAGTTTCTTGCATGTGAGTCAAGTTACGATATTTTATAGGAGTTTTGTATCGATTGCTTTCTTGTAATGCGAACTATAGGAGTGCTAGGTTAGGTTAGGTTTGGGGGTGATTTTCGACTGTTAGAGGGGGTTAGCATAGGGCTTTTTGTTTTGTTGCAGTTTGATTTATAAGCACTGGTTCTAATTCTAAAGATAGCTTTGGATTATAATATTCACCTTTTAAATAGGCTGGTTAAAACGTTATGGCTACTCAATGCGTGTTACGAAATATTGTTTCTGTTGAACCAAGATGTTGGAATTTTGCAATTACATACTAATTAAAATAGACTTCAAACAATACGCAGTTGAATTATTTTTAAACTTGTAAGACCAACTTTGGTACACAAATCTACGTACAAAATATCATCTAAATCGTTTCAACAATACACAAAAATAAAAACTTTGACGAACAATACCAACACAATCTCCACAAATCTTTTCAGTAGAAAGAGTATCTCGAAATCTTGTAATAAAACGTGTAAAATAATATTTAAATGAGTGAAAACACATGAATCAACACCCACTTGTATCTGTATTACGGAGCCATCAATCCACGTTGGGCCACAACGTAAATACGCTAGAAGGTCGAGATTTGATGACAATAACGCGGGTTTTATAGCCCCGTCCCGGTGTCGGATCCGAGTCGGATGCGAGTCGTGGGCGACTTCTGTTTACGACATTATCGCTACTCATATATGGGTCGTAGATGTTAGAAGGGTTAGGATGTGGTATGTAGGACATGGCAAGATGTTGCGTATTATTCTCTGAAAGATTTTATTTTTATTTTTTGATGTTTGGATGATAGCTTTGTGTGTTGCTTATGAAAGTTTTGGTAAATATTGTTAACCAGATTGTATGTTATTGTGATCTTTTGAGATACTTACTTCTACACATGGAATTCATATTTTTTTCTGAGGTTCTATAGAAAACTTAAGTATGTCTAATCATCAGATATTGTCACTTCTTAGACCAGATTTTCTTTGATTACACTTTTTTCCCAACTGTGTAAAACAGTGTTAAAACACAAAAATATCCATTAAGAAGGACATAAGATAAACCACTTGGACTTCCAGCTAAATCTCATATTTCTTTTCAGTTCCATTACACTTATTTTAACACCCATTTATTACACATAAAACAAATACGTTGGACATGAAAAATAACGATATTACCGCATCAACACTTAACATACATCAGTGTAAAGTTGAGCGACACGCATCACAAACTATTCTAGAACTATTTCGACGACTATAAATATAGTTTATAGCTCTATCAATCCCATAGACAACAGCTGGTCTACTCGTTAAGAGACCGATGATTGATCTCAGATCTTGCCGTGACACTTTTAAAATATACAACACTCTTTATTTGCAAGATCTTTTGAAATTTTTATACTAGTCAAAGCTTTTTGTGTCACATGATGTATAAATCAGTCTCTAAATTGGATCGCGGATTTAGTATGATTTGTGTGCGTGGTCATCATATCGGGTTTGATGGTGTTTTAATTATATGATAATGGTTCTTGGTTGGGCAATTTTGCTCTGGAAATTTTCTTGAATAGTGATGGGTAATCTAATGGTCATATTTTATTTTAGTATGTTTATATTTTGATGGGCAGTTTTTAATGATTACAAAAATGTTTCTCTCATTGACCATAACGAATGTTTACAATTAGCTAAAATAAAGTTAGTTACAGATGTGTAGAATTGTATGTGTGTATTTATTTATTTATTTTACGAACATCAACAACATGTATATTAAACATTGACTACCTACCTTACTTGCGTTGCATTTTTAGTCTGGTTTAACAAAACCTGGTAAACATTTGTCACCTTGTCAGTCAAATCTGTCACTTTGACAGCATTCAAAATTGGTTGTTAAACCTGGTTTAGTGCTAAACCAGACTAAAAATGCAACGCAAATAAGGCAGTGACAGTTACAGAGGATATGTTACATAAAGTTCTGATATACACATCGATTATAGATGTCCACATCATTTCGTTTGTGTAGATTTTTATGCTTTATTAATAAGCATTGTTAATAATTTCAATAATTCAGATACTTACATAAAATATTATGTTTATTGGTACATAATTCTGGTAACCAATCAGATAGTTTTTCAGCATCTTGGAAAAGTTCCCCATTTACATAATCCGGATCAGGATTAATTAAACTATAGTTTTCACAATTGTCATCATTCAACACCAACACTTTCAACTAATTAAAACCAAAAAATAGAACATAAAAATTTCAAATTTATTAATATCAGACATCAAATAACGTTGAAACCTTAACCGCGGAAGACATAAAACTCGCGTCCCGCTATGATATATACCCACTAAAAGAGGAAAGAAAAAATAGCGGACGAGTGGCAACACTGACGTCTAAGCAGTGATTTATACAGTAAACACATAAATCTGACTTCTATCTGTCAGGTTTTGTCGCGTCGCGTCGCGTCGGAAGCGCGCTTGCGACAAAAATAATCATAGTTATGTGTCATTCGTGTTTGGGACATTGTACGAACATGGTTCTGTTTAGCTGTTCAGATTGTTCATTGTACTGGTTGGAGTTCCATAATACAGGTAGCTAATAATGATGTTAGGTTGTGGGAGGTCAGTCAAATTAACATCGCATCTTTTCTTCCTATCTATCTTCATAAAGAAATTGGGCACTTACTAGGTTCATCACGTGTATAAATGGTATCAAAAACTACGCACATACAATCACACATACACACAACTAAAACAAGATAATTGTTATTGTTATTTAAATAGTCTGTCGTCTTTTTTGGCAGTCCCGCTAAAAAAGTAACAATTGACATTTAGGTCATTTTTCTTCGCAAATATCGTGAACAGAAAATTAAAGGTTAACAAACCCACTTATATATAAGATTAGTAAATAATTAAATAATATACTTAATAAACACTTTTTTTGGCAATGTTTTTATTTTATGTTTCTATATTTTGTTAACTAGAGAATTTATAAAATGTATGTACTGTAGCTATATGCGAGGACCTGTAATTGGCTTACTGTATCTATTCATATTTTTTGTATAATTGCATTAGCTGTTGGTCTTCCGAATTAAATAAATAAACATTGTATTAAACCTAAGTTATTCAAAACAAACGGTTCGTTTGCATATTAGTTACGTAAACACGTATAGATCACGTAAGAACCAATGTTTACGTAAAGTGTATCTCGTCTATATCTTAAATCATTCACGTTTCAGTTTCATGGAGTTCATGTAACGAGGACGATCATAGATTGGAAGTGTACAGAGTGTATACAGTGTATAACACTGGTTTAAGTTGTTGTTGATTTGATGTCTTATCTAATGATTAGTTGTTATTCAGTTGCAATATGTATATTGTATCAAAGGATGTATGTTTTTATTTTCATTTTATTAATTTCATCATCAATGTTCTTGTCAAAATTAAGTTACTAAAACTATTCTTACAGGAGAACAATAGTAGGTTTTAATCTACACACATCAAAAGTGTCTAGGGATCAACATATATTTTTGCAATAACTTTTCTCCTGATTGATATTAATTAAAATTTTCTTTAAGGATTCATCAAATAAAGTGTTTTCGTTTGTCACAGTAACGATAAACCAAGTCACCTTTGCATTAATAAAGAAATTTGCCATTTTCCTAATAAAGGGATTTTTGACATTTGAACCACTAACATTAAAGTTCGAAAAAAGACTGAAATAACAGTTTTCTTTAAAATTTTATTGGGTAACTTAAACAATTAATAATCCGTGTTTCTACCGCGAACACTAACAACACAAGAACATCGGTTTGGCATACTTAAAATGAGTTCATCCAAATCACGCTGTGGAATGGCCGCCCATGTTCGTTGCAACAACAAAAAAAGGTCTTCTTGCGACTGGATACCCTCCATATTCGGCAGAGCTCTTCTCTGTAGCATATCCCATGCATGCTCAATCGGGTTCAAGTCTGGCGACTGAGCAGGCCAGGGCAGGACATTGATGTTAGCTGCGGCGAGAGTCTGTCTTACAACTCTTGCGGTGTGCGGTCGTGCATTATCATGCATTAACTGAAATAAGGGACCGATTTGCACTTGTAGAGGAACGATGACGTCTGATACAATCGTCTCAGCATAAATTTGAGCGTTGAGGTTGCCTCTGATCCAAATCAACTCAGTTCTTCCGCCGATCCAAATACCCGCCCATACCATGATGGTTCCACCACTATAAGGATGGACTTCCTGGCAGGATTTTAATCGCTGTTGGCGTCCAGGGGTTCTCCAGTGTCGTATACGTCTTGTATCCGGTCTCATACCAAAACGAGACTCATCAGAAAAGCACACGAAACGCCATTGTTCTTCTGCCCAATTTCTGTGTTCAAGAGCCCATTGATATCGAATCCTACGATTGTGCATTGCTATAGGTGGTACCCGTAGCGGTCTTCGGGAATGAAGGTTCACTTCATGCAAGCGGTTTCTGACTGTTTGGTCGCTAATTAAGTTCCCTGAAGAGTGATGAAGCCGCACGGCTAACATCATGGCGGTTATTGTTGGAGCTCTTCGAGTTAAGATTTGAATGTATCGGTCTTGTCTCCGTGTGGTGCAGCGATACCGTCCTCCATGGCGCTCAGCCACGGTACCAGTGCTTCGGTAACGTGTCCAAAGTCGACTGATAACACTCTGACTTGTATTCAGAGCTAAAGCCACAGTACGTTGCCGGGAACCAGCTTCTATCATTCCCACGGCTCTGAGCATTTCTTCCCTGCTTAAATGACGTCGCCGCTCCATAATAACGTTGGTTTTAATCAGTAGTAGGGAAACAGTAGCACTAATAATGTCTTCAATGCGTTGTATGTTTTTATAGGGAAAATATTGACAGCTGATTTTCATCTTTTACTCGAATTTGATTCACAGTTCCTGATTCAAATTATGAAATGCACCAAAAAGGATCCATATAAATTTATAAAATCATAAATTTATTACAAAGCGACATCTCAATCTCAAGAAATCCGCATAAAAATGCTTGATCCCTAGACACTTTTGATGTGTGTATTTGGAAATCTCCAATCAAAAATATCTCAAAAAAATCCAAATAAATAGTGTAAGTTAATTCCTATATTATAAATGCGAAAGTAACTCTGTCTGTCTATCTGTCTGTTACCTTTTCACGTCTAAACTACTGAACCGATTGACTTGAAATGGTACAGGGGTAGCTTATGGTTCGGGAAAGAACATAGGATACTTTTTATCCCGAAATTCCCACGGGAACGGGAACTACGCAGCTAGTAGTAAAATAAAGTGGAAGTTAAACGACGAAATCAAAACTGTTATCTAGTAATGTCTAGATGTAGTCCTAAAGCTTCTTACTCCTATTTCTTATTAACTATTATTCAGTGTATATTAATAATAATGCCTTTTCTACTAATCCACGTCTCATCTGCAACCTATTCCAATTCTATAAGTATCGTTGGTAAGTGCAACAATCGTAGACACGCCATAATTCAGTACGAACTGGGATTTACGGTTTTTTACTCAACATTGACTTATGTTCCAACTTTAAGTTAAGTTGCTTTGATGAAATTGATTACTTAGACCGTCTGTGGTCTTTGGGAGTTTGTTTTTAACCGTGATTTAAGAGGTGGTGTATGTGTTTTGGGTTTTTATTTTGGTTACAAAGATTTTTTTAAATTTCCCTTTCTACAGTAATTTCTAATTTATTTTGTATATCTTTGGAAGTATGAGGCAATTTAATTTTTGAAGTACTTAAGTTAAGTTTTTATATTAAACAAAGTTTAATTAATTTCCATTTATTTTTACACTATTATTTTTTTAATTAAAATGAACACTATTTAAAAAAAAAATTACCAACAATAAAAAATATAAATTATTTAATTTTTAATCAAAATATTTAATTAAAAACACAGTTAAAACTTATAACTTTCGGCGATCAAAATAATATAATAATACAAACACAACTAAGTTTAAAAAACGTTATTTTACAGAGTGAAATATTCAATTATGTAGGTAAAACTAACACATACTAAACATACTTCACGTGTACACGAATACATAACAATCAAGACCTAGCACTAACACTAACAGTTTTACATACATTTGCGGTAGTATAAGTTGTAATCGAGGCATAGTTCCGCCGGCCGTGTAGTTCCAGCCCAGCTTTTAATTATAATACTTTATAGCCCAATAAATCACTGCACCCCCCACCCCCTACACCTCTCAGCCCGCCTTTGAAGGGTATCAGTTCAATTCTCGAGCTCGTAATAATTTATAAGAAGTTATTCTCTTTTTCTAACGGGCAAGGGGTGAAAATAATGCCGTTTGATTTAAATGTGTTTATTTTATTTGGTTAAGTTTTAATTGGTATTTACTTTTTGTTAGAATTTATGTTTTTTGGAATGTTGGCTTTGGCTTGGTAGGTGTTTGGTTTGCGTGTTAGTCTAGCATGCGTTTTATTTTAAACTAGCGGCACTCCGCGGTTTTGCCCGCGTAGTTCCCGTTCCCGTAAGAATATGGGGATAAAATTATGCTAAAAACCTTCCCACTGAATCACTCTATCTATTAAAACAAACCGCATCAAAATCCGTTGCGTAGTTTTAAAGATCTAAGCATACATAGGGACAGAGAAAGCAACTTTGTTTTATACTATGTAGTGAAGAGATATAATTAAATACTTAGGTACATTGCATATAAAGATAAAGTAAAACATAAGTGTTTTAAAATCTTATTAAATGTTTGATTATGTACACTTTACAGTTATTAGGTTTAAAAAAACTCAAACAATACTTAGTGTCTAACAGACCTTCTTTGAAAAACACGTTCTTTTTGCATTTCAGAAAGAATATCGATTACCACAATCTATATTAACATTAAATTAAAAAGTAATATAAGAAAAGCTCATCCCATCAAATGGTGTTTATTAAAATGCGAGCGTAATGTGAGTCTCTGTGTTTTATTCCGTTTTGTCAGAATTCTCCCCAAATGTTACAAATCTTCTTAATTTGCTATAGCGGCGAGTGCCGGAATTGAATGGAATTTACGGAAAAAATATTGATTTTTATAATGTTTTAGGAGTTATTAGTGAAATAAGTAAGTACACTATTTATAAATATAATTTAAAGATGCTAAGTTAATCATATATTTATTATAGTCGTTACCCTGAGTAAAAAAGAGAGACAGTGAGTAAAAAATTGTATTCCTTAGATTAAAAAAAAACTGTCGTTAATAGCAAGTTATATGTATCACATCTATTTAACAAAAGGATATTCTGGCAACATTTCATTGTCAAAATATTGAATCTCACTTTCACGTAAGTATAAAAATAGTAGAGAATTTCTCGTTCACCATTAATCCGCGACCAAATAATATCCAGATTCCGTTCAAAATTGACATTTGACATCGTTTACATACGAACAGTTACCATCAGATAACACACACAGATTCCTCATTTTATTATCAAACTATAAAACCTCGGCGATAAGTACACACGAGCCGCGACACTAAAGATTATACCACTCATAATTAGATAAAAAATAATATAAATAATGTATATATTTTTCCGTCAATAAAATCAAACATTTGAATACAAATTGATCAATACACTATATACGAAATGCAATTAAAATTTTAAACTGTCGTAAAACTATATTCTATCGGCGCTCGGTTTTATAAAAGTGACTTTTATCGACATTACCCGTTGTTTTATTGTTATAAAACAAAAGAGTTCACGTCCCGATCGCTACTATAGATAAATACGCAAATGTTGTCTCTACGAATTAAAAGGTATCATTAAAATAATTCGGAGATTGGCGACATCGACCACCTAAGCGGCAAACGAAATTAAATTCTGTCAGAAAGGGAATACAAATCATATTTATTTACACGTAAAAATACCTCGGGTGGCCATTATAGCGCACAAAACGCGGACGGCGCGAGAGGTCCGTCGAGGAGATTAGGCAAGAAGGGACATTAAAGTGAAAATTATTTATTTAGGGCACACCGAGCTAGATTACATTACTCCATACACATAAATAACGAAAACAATAAGAGCTATTCTAATAAATTATCTTTTTATTGCCGGATTGTGAAAATTTTAGACACTTATCCGGAGGGGATGCGCGGGGGATGAGACGCGAGGGTTTTGTCCCAAATTATTTATGGGTGTGGAGACGCGACCGTTTTGAATTCGTCCCGTTGTGTCGTCCGCCATTCTTATGGAAAGTTTCCCCAGCTTTTTTAATTAAAAGTTTAGTGTGGGTTAATTAATGGTGGAGCAATAATGTCTGCGTCACTTAGGAACGATTATCGAAATGTCTTCCGGTGACGTGATGTTGTTCTCAGTTCTATTCGAAAGGGATTTTGAAGTTTGATTTCTTTTGATTTGATTTTTGTTTTGAAATAGTGACTAAAGTAATTTAGCCTCACACTACTATAGTAAAAACTCTTGGCAGTGGTATCAGAATTAGATAAGAAGCATTTGAATCTAAATTAAATCTATAATTTTGTTTGGTAGTCGAACTTGAAACCTCTTGCAACTGCGCTCCATAATCGCGGCTTACCAAATATACATAATTTAAACTTCTAAAGATCTTTTATTCAATCAGTTATCGATACCATTCATAAATATCCGTAAGCCCTATTCCATTGTCAGCGGACAGACGACACGGCAATGCCACAAATCAATCATTAGCCCAAAAAAACATCAAAAATCCAACATAATGTCCCAAAGAGCAATACGCCACAGGAATACCATGAATAATCCAATAAATAATCTTTTGAAACGTAATTTATTTGCTTACATTACCGGACGGAAGCCTTGAGAGAGTGAAATAGCTATATGATAATGTTTGGGGTAGAAAGGAACAGGTGTACCGTCCGTCATAAATAACTTTCGGCCAAAAACAATGGACAATGGATCGTGGTGAGATACGTCTTCTTTAGGTATGCCCTCCCTTACCTTTTGTGGGGGGATGACTTTAAATAATATATCGGTTATTTTTAGAAACGCGTGCGCAACTTGATTTTGTTATTGGAATATTGGTTTAATTAAAATTATTCTTGTTTAAGATCACCAACACGCTTTGGGCAAGCGTGGTGATGACGCCTATTTCTCCTCAGTGTATTCTATTATTTCATCAATGAAATAAAGGTCTTTGTTCTGCAGTAGGATCTTACAAACCGATACTTTTCGACAGATTTTTTTTCTATCTTAAGAAAGAATTATGACACAAGAAACCAACGAAAAGATATTTCAAAAACTTATATGATTTAATGACCAAATATTAATCCATATACAAAACACATGACATAAATGAGGTCATATAAATCACATATATAATGTTTGCACAACGTTAAATGCAAACACACCTAGTTGTCTTTGATCTTTTGACATATATTGTTTCGTACTACTACTATTTAAGTACAGTTTATACCTAGTTGTTTTTGATGCTAATCGACTGTTTTATTTAACTACCCCACGTAAAAACAATTGTTTAATTAATATGTTGCTAATGTTTTATACCTATAATATATCAACATGTTATATATTTATTGATTTATACTGTTTCATATCACCTTATAAAAACAATTTAAAATATATACATGTATATGTTGCGAGTCGACTTACTTTATATAATCTCAATTATTATTGCCATTGTAGCCTACGATCTTCGTATATTAAATCGTGTAATGTGCTTTTTAGTATCTATAGTATGCTTCGCTGTATCATTTGTATATTAGTGCTATCTAAAATAAGAGTACAAAGGTATTATATATGCTTTCTACTTATTTTTAAAAAAATAATATGGGCTTATAGAATATGGTCTATTAATTATTATTTACAATCTTTTTTAAAAAATACCTATTTGATATTTATAGATATCTGCCACAATTTAATTCTTTTATATAGTTATTATTTTATAAATATTAATGGCTTCCTCAAACATTAAAATATATTACCAGAATACTCGAGGGCTTCGCACAAAAACTCAACTTTTTAAAAGGAACCTAGGATTAAATTCTTTTGACATTATTACTTTAACTGAAACCTGGCTTTTAAACGGTATATTTGATAGCGAGCTTTTCGACGATAGATATGTCGTCTGGAGACGTGATAGGGATTACGCGAAAACGCAGGAACTTTATGGTGGAGGGACCCTTTTGGCCGTTCGCCGGGAACTTGCCGCTGTTGAGCGAACTGAGTGGCGTTCCTCTGCGGAGGACATCTGGGTGACAGTAACCCTTAAACAAAGGGGGTCCCCTTCCCGTAAGTTACACATTTGTAGTTTATACTTATGCAATGAGAATCAGGGAAATACTTATAATGTCCAACTACACAATTTTACAACTAATATTTGTAATATTATTCAGTCTTGTCCCAACGATTTATTTCTTATAATAGGTGATTTTAATATGAGTAATGTTATTTGGAATAGTATCGACAATTTACTTGTACCATCAAATGTGCTCGGAGAAACTCAACGATACTTCTTTGACTCTTTGAAGGAGTGTGGTTTAGAGCAATACAGCAGTTGTCACAATATTAATAATAGATTGTTAGATCTTGTACTCTGCAATGAAGAGCTGTTAGTTACCCACTGCGTGAGCACACTGGTTCCTGAAGATGTACACCACAAATCCCTGTTAATTCAACTAAACATAAATAATGAAATTTTACATCCTAAACCTATACTGAAATATTATTATAACACTGCCAATTACGACAGTATAAACGCGGCATTGAATGATATTGATTGGGATAATTGTTTGCAAAATTGTTTATTAGAGGAAGCTGTAGAAGTATTCTATAAGCATTTATACACATTGCGAGATAAATTTATTAATCATAAATACATTATTCAAGGGACTACATACTTTCCACCTTGGTACAATACAGCTCTAAAAAAAGTCTTAAAAGAAAAATTTAAATACCTCCAAAAATATAAAATCTATGGGAACAAATCTGACCTTGAAACATTTAATATGCTTAGAAAAAGAGCTAAACTTCTAGAGGAAGATTGTTACAACTTATACATCAAAAGCTGTGAAGACGGTATAACTAAATCACCCAAATTATTCTGGTCTTTTATTAAATCCAATAGAAAAAGTTCTATTAATATCCCCTCAACCTTATACTATAATAATGACAAAGCCGATACAGGTGATACAGTGTGCAATCTCTTTGCCTCTTATTTCGAAACTACGTTCCTTTCAGCAATGAATTCAACAAGCATAAATCCTCTCGATCTTGGCATTGAATACTCTCTTGATACTCAGTCCACAGTGATATCCAATATTGAAGTTAGTGATGAAATGGTTCTAAAACTTCTTAACTCCCAAGATTTGCGCAAAGGTGCAGGTCCTGATCATATTGTCCCAATATATATTGTAAAGTGTGCTAAAACCCTTACTAAACCGCTATGTATGTTGTACAGAAGATCCCTTAAGGAAGGTTATGTACCTAAAATTTGGAAATCGGCATTTATAACACCCATACATAAAGCTGGTATTAGAAACGACGTCGCTAATTATAGGCCGATATCCAAACTTTGCATTTTTGCGAAAATTTTTGAAAGAGTTATCTATACTCAAGTTTATAGTACAATTGCTACTCATTTCATACCTGAACAGCATGGTTTCCTAAAAAAAAGATCTACCACTTCAAACTTGTTATCTTTTGTAGAATATTTAACGCTAAACATGGATTCCGGCGGGCAGATTGATGCTATATATACTGACTACAGTAAAGCGTTCGACCGCATTGATCATTTGTTGTTGCTACGGAAATTATATTACGCCGGTATCCATGGTTCTCTTCTAAGGTGGTTTATATCTTATATACAAAACAGATCACAAGCTGTTGTCACTAACGGTTATCACTCTAGGTGGAGTATCGTCCCTTCCGGAGTCCCGCAAGGATCCCTTCTCGGACCTTTACTTTTTAACATATTCATCAATGATATAAATAAATGTTTTAAGCATTCCAAATTTTTATTATATGCAGATGACATGAAAATTTTTAAAACCATCAGTAATGTTAATGATTGCAATCTTCTCCAGGAAGACCTATATAGACTTGAAGAGTATTGTTATCTTAATAAACTTGACCTTAACGTAGCTAAATGCTTTTCGATTTCTTTCACGCGTAAAAATAATGTTATTTGTACAGGATATTTAATTAACTCTCAAAATTTAAAACGGGTAAATCAAATAAGAGATTTAGGAATAATTTTAGACTCAAAACTCACTTATGAAAACCACATAGACAATGTAGTGAAAAGAGCCTATAAAGCATTAGGTTTCGTTATCAGATCGTGTTCCCAATTCTCCAGTGTTAAGGTTCTTAAAATACTCTATTGTAGTTTTGTGCGCAGCATCCTTGAGTATTGTTCACAAGTATGGAATCCGAGGTATGAAATCTACATAAATAGAATTGAAACTATTCAAAAAAAGTTTTTAAAATTCCTACAGTTCAAATGTAATCGTTTTGATCGTGATTATCATTCTAGATGTAGAAGGCAGCACATGTTACCACTAATTGAGAGACGAAGAATAGCAGATGTTTCATTTTTATTAAATTTAGTGCAGAACAATATTGATTCTCCATATCTCATATCTAAAGTTTTCCTTCAAGTACCGACAAGATCGTTAAGACGTCGAGTAGTGTTGCATATCCCCAGGTGTTTTTCTCATTATAGACAAAATGCATTTTTCATAAGAGTTGCTAAACAATTTAATATACTTCATGATAGCATTGATATCGATATGTTTAACACAGCCCCTTGTAAAGCTAAGGCACTTTTGAGCACAAATTGGTTGGCATCCGACATTTGACAAATTAATACGTGGACTAAGTTAAAATTACAGTAATAATAACATTAATCTAATTAAAAAACACATTGTAACACATACCTAGATTTAAGCAAGTGTATTTTTTGCTAACTATATGCGAAAACATGTAAATGGTGTATATCTAACTAATTTGTATTTTATCTAGTTGTAATACTGTTTGTTTTCCGAATAAAATAAAATAAAATAAAATAAAATAAAATAAAACATCGGTTACAATACGACAAACAGACAGACTGATGTCATCACAGTTGGTGTTAAAGATATTTAATTTATTATTAGTTGGTAACTATATTAACATCATATAGGACTTTGGACCTCAAACAAGCACTTAGAAACGTCAAAGAAACTCTGACTTGGTAACTTGGTTACTAATTACTAGCATAAGGAGATGAGCAGATTGACCTGACTGATCATAACCTAAAAATCGAGGATATGAATGCTCTAAGTACCTATGTAAAGGAGGATAGAATGTGTAAAAGTATGATTTACAAATCGAGATAAACAATTGTGAATGTCACATTATCTCCCATGGGAATCGAATCTGCAGCCCTAAATTTTGCTGTCTGATATGCAGACCACTCTACCACTAATGTTATTTATAGTAAGTATACTTAGACTCACATTTTAAACTAAAGTTGATTTAAA
Organism: Timandra comae; assembly: GCA_958496195.1. Lineage (NCBI taxonomy): Eukaryota > Metazoa > Arthropoda > Insecta > Lepidoptera > Geometridae > Timandra > Timandra comae. The sequence goes on from OY292358.1 coordinate 657,532, forward strand.
AAACTAACATTCTCGCTATCAACAAAAACCGTTATATACAAGACAACTTTATTTGTATTAAAGACAGAAACAGACGCAAAAAACACATAATTAAACTAATTAATACATTGACTACCCTTTGTTGTACGCCTACACGTTTTAGTATGCGCAAGCGCACCTGTCAAACGCAATTAAAGATGGCGCTGATGCCGCCCCACGCCGCACCTAATTGATTTTTCTTGTACTAAACAATAATGAATGCGCTACTTGTGCGGGCAACACCGGACTCTTGATTTTTAATGATTTTGTATTTTTTCTCTCATTTCCAGCAATTATCGTGTTTATTTTTAACTTGTTGATTACTTTACGGACGTGTAAATATTTAAGTTATTATGATTGCGGTTTTACAGTTATTTTTCATTGGCCGTTTAGCTAAATCAATTATTTTTGTTGGAGTAGTATCATATCTAATTCCTCGTTCGCATACGCTTAACTGGCTAATCCAGCTTTGATATTTTTGTCCTATATCAATGGTATTAATTTGTTTTATCATACGAATAAATAATACTAAAATACATCATTCCACCATTGCGATAACTTAACTTTATTTGATAGTAATTGACCACATACTCTTAGTAAATAACATAACATAATCATTCACTACATCATCTCATTATAGTAACTGACCCGTAACTAAATTCGAAGCTTGTATCTAGGGTATCAGAAACTACGCACACATTCATATCACTTAAAGTGCTCTAAAGTCAATCAAATAATTAGTAAAGTCTGATTATTATTCATAAACTTACCAAAACTATCCTAAAAATAAATAAATCAAAATAGATTGATGTATAATTCAATCAACAACACATTAGCTCCAAATAGAGTCCATTTCCTATGGATCCCTTAATTAATAACACCATTTCGAAACCTCTTAAAGAAGGAATTTAAACTTAACATATACATATATTTATTTAGAACGGTAGTTTGTCACTCGTAAAGTCAGAAATAGTCATTTGAGTGGTTCAATTCTCTTGGGGGTTACTGTTTTGTAATGGAGTCAATTTTACTGGGATACCGCAGGTTCTTTTGTTTAGTCGTATATTTCTCTTAAGTAATATTAAAGACTAGTGAAAACGGATTTTGTATCTGATAGTAAATAAAAAATAAAACAAAATAAATAATAATAGTTTGTGTTATAATAGTTGTGTCCTATGGTTTTATCCACGTTTTGTCTCTTACTTTCTTAGCGCTCTGCTTAAGTGTTTGTGAATGAAAATTATTGGCGAGCCAAACAGCGTGATCCCGAATGGATTGCGTGGTTTGAGTTGTGTGATTGGTCAGTCACTTACAGTTGCCTTCTTTGTTTGTATCCTTACGTATCTGTAACTTAGGTATATTCGCTTCTGCTCGACTTACCTACACATAACCCAGTCAATCACCAATAAGGCAGACTCAATAACATTCCACAAGATCATAAGTTACCAATCGGTATTTCCTGGGCAAGTTGGCCCAGTGCCACCACCCCTGGCATTACTGGCATATGACATACAGCTGATGTCTCCTCAGACGTATGGGTGTCATCGATGTGTAATGACAACGTTAGCCATAATGTCGAGGAGTTAGCGATGTAATAATACGTTTGATTTAATATCGTATTGTTGGTATTGATTTCGTTAAGATTATTGGGTTGTAAGATTCAATGAGATAGGGTTGTCGCTGCAAGATATTGTGTTTTGGATAGTCTGATATTATGTTGAGATGTGTGCTAAATGTTTTGGAGAATGTTATGGACAGTTAGTTACTCTGTTAATGTGTCGATACTTCATTAATGTTGAAATACATTGGAGATCAACAATAAATACTACTTAAACTGCTTGAAAGATAATATTTATTGTACTCTACCCAAACTTCAATTCCTTCTGTTCAGTTATTTTTTTAAGTTTCCTTGCTTATGTTAAAATAAGACACCCCAAATCACATATTGCATACCAAGCCAAATACTTGCACTTCACAGGTACCCAACAATTGCAACATTTCAATCAATAACAACAGTATTTCATTCACATTAACAAAACACATTAATAACATTCACATTGTCCAGACGCGCATAAACCGATCACTGCGCTGATTGACCGGACAATTCGCGCATTTACCGCGTTCTGCACTCTCTCATGCGCGCGCGCATAGTGCATACATCAGTGAGGAAATAAATCATGCGCCTGGTTTGTTTCAGTGAACATGGTGTTCTACGGATTTACTTGGGTTCGTTGGGTAATCGTTTTGTTTTGAGTAGCTGATATTTACTATCAATTTAGGACGATATACGAGTAAGTACATATGAATTGTATAAGTGTTTCATTTCATCATCAGCTCATATATATCAGAGGGGTTCGAACCTACCTTGCATTTGGGCGATCAGGCCTTAGTAAATATAGTAAGATTAAAACAATTGTATCTATAGTTGATTCATTTCGTTAACTAACAAATACGCATGTTTATTATCAGTAAAACCTAAATAATACAATATGAATATTTCGTCACGTTTTATAAAGATTTGAAGCAATAAAAATATTTTGGCCCTATAAATCATGGTACGGTCTGCGATCATAATCCACCTCTGACCCGTCTTCCCACACAAGTATTAATGTATAATCTGTTTCACATATCGAGTTTACTGATCTTTGATATTTTGATTGAATTGACTTATATATTCATTTTATACAGAAAACTAAGTCATTATTTATTGCATCATTTTTAATATTATTAAAGAAATACTTGGGGGCGAATCACAAAACTGCGAATCGGCGCAAAGTGAATGTGGTACACAGAAATTTCTAAGTAAATTCTATATTACTATTTTTTAAATTTAAAAAGGGATGGGTTAAAATGTATTACTTAAAAAATGTTATCTGGTTTTCATACTAATCTTATGGACAATTATAAAATTAGTGTTTAAAATAGTCTCACAGTTGATATACTTAGCCAAATTTTATCGCACAAAAAATACTCACTAGAAAAATCAGTGTCTAGTACAATGTAGTATAAATTGTCCACTTAAGCTGTGATAGTGTAAAGCATCTTTATTAACTTATTTTCTTTCCCTTTGATGAAACGTGAATGCGTGGTGTGAATCATTTCATAAATTCTTACGATGCGTCGTGCGAGCTCGAGAGCTCTAGATGCGCGCCGCTTTTGCGTTTTGACCTTAACAATAGCTAATAATAAAATTAATACTTATGATTAAAAATAGATTATTTTTGTTATTTCTTTATTCTGAAATTATGATAATAGGCAAAAAATAATAGGTGTGAAAACAAGACTAAAATGTGTATTTAGATTAAATGAATAAAAATTTACGATATTATGTAGTTTATTTTAAGTTTGTCGGTTCACATGTGCCCATAATATATCTAGCGAGAACACAAGCTTTTACATTTGTACTGTGATTTGTAACATTTTTTAAAAAACTGTCTTTGTTGTATTATAATAAAGATGAAACGCAATTTAAAAAATATATTTTACTAACTTTAAACTATGATTAACAAACCTAAAATTACACGAACAAAACCACAGGATTAACCAACACTTTAGAACACACGTCATCGCGTCAATCCACCCACGTGAAACATTTAATATTGCGATGACACATTTTTCTTGATACTTAAGTAATGTATGACTTTATGACGATAAATAATTTGTAATGGAGTCGACCTTGTTTACCGTAAGGAGATCAACAAGTTTTTTAATATGGTAAACCATAATGCTTCAAGCGCAAGGTACTGTGAGTTTTATTGGTATTTTTATAGAGTCTAAATTACTCTGACATATATAAACTTGTACTTTTTTGTACCTTTTTAGTGATATAGAAAATGTTAAACCCTAGATTGACAATGAATTAAATAATGAGATGATGTAGTGAATGATTATGTTAGGTTAGGTTAGTTATGTTAATTAGACCAAGTTTCTAAGAGATGACTTTCCTTCTATAATTGGCCAAAAATATTTTTTGATAGCTAAAGTTCATATTTTATAAATAGAATTTCGTACTATTTCTATAATACAGTATTAGTAAATATAATATTTGAAAAGAAAAGACGAGAGAGAAAAAGGAATTAATTTTGACCCTTACACTAGAAAATTTTTTTAGACATAAAAAAATTACCTGCACTACTTTATCCCGTAATACTGTACGTGAAACTTGGCGAAAACGCATCGTATCCGCTCAGTGATTCACTCGCAGTGAAATGGTCTCGGACTTCCTCTTAGTAATTGATGGTATTTTGAATGTTTGACGGTATTTACTAATTATTGCATGTTTTCATGACTAAGATATGTGTAATGGTTCAAAAGTGATTCCGAATGGTAGAATTCGCGGTTTATTTATAAATTTACTAGCTGTGCCCCGCGGTTTCACCCGCGTAGTTCCCGATCCCGTAGGAATTTCGGGATAAAACATAGCCCATGTTCTTACCCGGATCATAGGGTAGCTTATGATCCGGGAAAGAACATAGGCTGTACACAATTTCAAGTCAATCGGTTCAGTAGTTTAGCCGTGAAAAGGTAACAGACAGACAGACAGACAGACAGAGTTACTTTCGCATTTATAATATTATAAGTAGGGAAGTAGGGATAGGGATATTTAGCATTTTATGTTGGGGTATGTCTATGTAAGACACCTTGTGTTTTTTGTATTGCTCGTATAACTGTGCACCATGGTTTTATGCGCGTATTTACTTGCTGTTTCTATCCGCGAATCTTTTCTATAGAATTGATGAGAATGCAAAAAAATTTAGATGAGAATTGATCAAAATCCCGTTCCGTAGAATTACTTTAGACTTTATTTTATTATTAAAAAGAAACAGAAACTTATTTCTATTTACATTAATTTCGGTAGCTACATTTTATAAATTAAAATATGATGAGTATTACATAGAATACGTCCACTATTGGGTGTAAAGTAATTTACTATCTCAAAGTATTATGATCGATCAAGTTATTCTTTTACCAAATGCGGTAAACCCATTATTTTAATAACATTATTATTGTCTGACTCACGACCGGTTTGCGAACATTAGCGCCATTTGTAAGAAACATCAAAAACTTTAAAATACTTTAACATAATTTGATTTATTTAACAGCAGACACGAACTTGTCGCGTTATTAGGTTGTCAATTGTATGAAATTAATTTTTCTTAATAGTAATAAATTGACGTTAATTCCTAAAGTTATGCATGCAAATTTGATCCTTACGACATTGATTTGTATAAATACTAGTATTTTTCCATAATATGTCAGTTTAGTTTGACAGTTTTGATGTTTATTTATTGTTATGTTCAGTTTTTAATATTTATATTAATGTATGCATAGATTTATTTTAATATTATTAACATTTGAACTTAGTAATGTCCGTCTGATTAAAATAAAAATGTTGGTTAACGGTCAACAGCAGTTACAAACAAGAAAACGTTTTCTAAAATATGCATTGTTATTAAATCGAAAGTTGACAGTTTTGGTAATTAAAACATCATCCTGTATAATGTCGTTCGCTTCCAAATGTCAATGTCAGTTTATGGTTATTGTTTTAAATAAAGAACAATAATCAAAATGTATGCTAAGAATGTAAATAAAACATTTATTTTCTTAACGTACTCAATAAAATACTTAATATGTTGCCAATACAAGCCAAACGTACTCTAATGAGACACACGCAAATAAATTCATAGTTTTGCGGCCTCTTATTTAAAGAAATAATCGAACTACCGTCCTGTCACATTCTAGTCACTACTTCTAGACCCTGGCATGGAACCACCTTCTCATACCAAACCTCGCCACATTAAAAGAGCATACATCACAATATCGATATGCCATTACAGAATCTGAAGCTAACACTTTAAGGTCCATTTTCCCGTGTTCAATGTACTGGTTAAGATTTTAAATTTCCAACGAACAACCGCCATCATGACATTAAATTGTAATCGAACACTTTACAGTGACGGTCGCGGCGAAATATCGCGTTCGGATAGTATAAATATGCACTTATCTTTCTTTTTAGTTAACGTACGCTGCATAATGCAGCCCGAATGTGTTACCACGTGCGACGCGAATAAAATTTTAGTATACCCGCATTGTTCTATCTATAGTTGTTTAGTCTATCTCTGTCTGTCTTTGGAGGTTTGACTCTAGCGCAAAAGGGACGACATGTAGGCCATTTTGTTAGGCAATAACGAAGCGAGCCGAGTGAGAATAACTTGAGTCGGTTCGATGGTGGGAATGGGGTGCTTTTTATCGGAACTGCTGGGTAGTCAGTTGGCTGATTTGATTTTTTTTTTGTTTCGATTGCTTAGTTATTAAGTTTGAGAATGTTCACTATATTTTCGTTTATTAAAATGCTTATTAGATTTTTTTGCGATTGATATTTTGAACACTCTGTATAACGTCAGTCGAGTGTTTATGACCTTATGACCTATCAGACCTTATGTTTTGAGACTTATTTGATTAAAACAAAAAAAATAAAATCAAATGCATAGATTATAATATTTATGTTTGTGTGTTATATAAATAATGTGTTATTGAATTGAAAGTTTCTCAGATGATGAAAATAAACGAAATATTACCACATGACGAGTATTAATTTCTTTTTTTACAATAAAATAATTTGTTGACATGCCGATCAAGGTTAAACATTCCAAAATATTGCATATAAATAAATGTATTATTTTTTGATTGACATTTTAAATGATAATTCCGTAAATTGTCGCCGGTGATTGACACATTTTAACTTAATTGACATAAAGCATATTTAAATTGCACGCCTGTCACTTGTCATTACGACTTGATCTGACAACTTTAATTTTAATATTAAATTGACTATTTTGGAAATACTAAATACCTAAGTAAGTTTTTTTTAATTTCCTTTTTATGACATATTTTCTTGATAAATTGTATGTAATATTTACAGTAGGTAATTTATTATATCAATATAAATACAAGCGTTACTTAAAACAGGTGAATTCATCAACCAAGTAAGTCAAGAGATTTGCCTTTTAATTTTTTCGACATCGAATCATTTACTTCTTAACTGCTCTTAAACTTTGATCTAGTATTTTTAACAAACATTTAATTTTATGTCTGTTATTTTTTTATTTTACGTGTTAAAACAGTAGCCTTTTTTCGCCTTTACACGAAATAGAAGATTAAGAAAATATTTTATGATATTTTTTTATGAGACCTTCAATGGCTACTACGAAAGCTATCAATCAAACGTCAAGGTCTGGCAACTGCAAAGCAAACGCGACAGGTCAAGGGTCCCCCCCACGCCGACAGGGGGAGGGGGGGTAGCGACTTGATTGATTCCACATTGACGTCTACACGTATTTGGTGAGGGTACTACGATACAACTGTTTTGATATTTTTAAGTTTTGTTGGTTTTGTTTTAAATGAAAATATGTTTATAAATTCTTCACAAACATACTATTTAAAACATAATTTTAGGTTGTAGATGCCCACGAATAAATATAGATATGCCCCACTGGTTTCCTCAAAGACGAGCATGCATTCAAAGGATCCTGCTACGTAGCCAAAGATCAATTTAATTTTTTTTTGTGAATATAAGACAATAAAAATAACTTTTTAAAGCTCGACATTTTCTTCACCAAAAGACAAAAATAATACTTTTACACTACCAAAAGCAAATTAAATTAACATAAAAAGTATCAAAACAACATAATCCCAGTATAATTCTGGTGAAATATTAATTCTCATCATACCGTGGGTGATTGACGGCTGTCTACAGCGGGATATATCCGTCACGGGAGCGGTAAACATCCCCCCTCTCTGTCCACCCCCCACCCCCCTAGCACCCGTCTGCCCCTACTAGAATATCTCAATCTTTAGCGCGATTGATTGATTGGTATATTGGTATATCTATGGTGTTATAATAAGGAAAGTTAAATAAATAATGTTTGTGGTAGCGATAGTTTTTGTGATCGGTTGTGTAATTTAATATTTGGTACCAAGAAGTGGTATGCATATAATTATGTATTACATGACATGAAAATTTTTTTGGGAATGCATAGTCAAAATATTTTATTAAAGTTTATGGAAATCTTAAACTTACATTATTATTATAAATTTTATTTAAAGGATTATCCTAATTTAAAAAACTTTGCTGCCTATAGAAAATATAAAATGTCTTTTAAACAACGTCCATAGAAATTTAATTAAACCGATACAAGTTTCGTATATTAACTCGCTTAGAAATAAGAAACAATATTATGATAGAAGTGACAACGCGCCCAGTGGTCTCGCATCTTCGCGCTCGTGGACAAAAACTCGCAGCTCGCAGACCTCCCACTGCCGAGGCGACATCTGTTAGCTATTTGTCAAACATCGTTTACTATTTTCGTCGGCGTTCGGCACGGAACACTCACTTTGTCAGCCGGTGCAACGATGCTACGGTTTTGTTGGTGTAAATTTGGCGATATTTTGTCTTATATTTAACTGTTTTTTTTAAGTGCATATTGAGTTAATAATGCTGTTTACAATGTGTATTAAGTTTGTCATTATAATAAGTAAATGATTACATTGTGCAAATGTCACTAAAGTTAGCAAAGGTTTTTATATTTTTTACAGCCGAGATAATTTGAAATTACTTAAAAAACATTTTGATATAAAATCTAAGATTTAAAAATAACTAGATTCATGTCAATGACAAATAAGAACAACCTGTCTATTGAAATAAAGGCTTTGTATAACATGTCATGTTTGCGTGCAGTCTTAATATTTTTCTTTACAATTTCTATCAACGTACACTTGCAGACACAGAAGCGTCTTCTCTTTGACATTCCCATTGTGATATGTGACGTTTCCCGTTGACAGATGCACATCTTGACATTACTTCTCTTATTCAACGCAAACTTCTTTAAAATAAGAACTATATTCGCTTGCGCCATCTGCAGAATGCATTTTGTTTACTGACGAGAAAATTCAACAAAATTTTCTTTGCGTTAAAATGTTGTATTTGTAATGGATTTATGGTTGAAAATTGATTGATTGGAATGTTGTTGTAAGTTGGTTGAACGGTTTAAGGTTGTTTTGATGGAGTGGGCCGTCAATTAAATAGCGGGGTTGAGTACGTCTTGTGTGATTGAGTGCAGTCATGCAGTTTAATTGTTAATGCTAAGTTTTCTTGTGAGTTTATTGTAGGAAACTCTCGACAATAAAACAGTTATAAATGTTTATTGAGTGTCAGTCATAGACATATGTTTTCAATCAAAATGTGAATAATTAAGTCCAATTTACAGTTTCTCGAACCAGTGGGTATACTCGTAGATTAAGGCACTATTTTTTAATGTATACATATTTTTTGTGACATGTAATTAAATTGACATAAAAATCTGTATTCAATACTGTTTATTCATAACATTGAGGGAGAAAAAATCGATCGTTTGCACGAGTGTCCGACCCACATCGACTTTGAGCTGTCAAGTTTGATTGAATCAACTCACTGTAGAATTGAGATGTGACAGAATTGACAATGATTAAAGATTGAATATAATTTTTATCTCATATAATTCCAATTGATATTTGAATTTTAGCTTAAATAACCTAGCTTTTAGTTTTTATAGTAAAATAGGATCAATTGTATATAATTTTTTCATCAAAAATAGTTATGATAATTTAAGATGATGTCATCTGCTTCTTCAAATTCAGCTTTTAGATACAAAACAATTAATAACATGATATCGTTATTTATACTTTTTGTGTTCTTCATATTATACGTTTTATGCTATCGAATTGTGATATCTAAATATAGCCAAATATGATTTGTTTTCTTGATGTCAATCCTGTAGTTAAAAAGTACAAATGATGAATTCACTAACATAAAGTCAGCACTTCCAGTGACACTTGAAAATGTCACAAAAATGTCTATTATCTAAATAATTAATAACAGCGAACAGAGAACCAGAACAAAACCGAAAAAAACATTTAATTTCTCACACAAGACCTCTTAATTAGGCGGTCACAAAAACATCGCCGTCACTTCTAGTCATTCCAAAGGCTGGAGTAAATAAAGCGACGGTCGACAAAGACGTCCGTCTGTTGGCGACGTTTGAGCGACGTGTGTCGCCCCCCCGTCACCCCCCGCCGGCCGCCCCCCACCCCCCATCCTTGAGGGAGGGGGTCCGTCGCCGATAATGATGTTAACTCACCGTTTGAGACTCGGGAAGCTTTGTTGCGTTTTTTTGCGGAGTGAACTGAGATGTGAGATGTGATGGTGATTCAGTTTTTGACATTTAAAGTTGCTTAAACAGTGAAAGTAATGGTTTAGTCCGTTCTGTAAACCTGCAATGTTAATGAAATGTCTCAGTGGTGAAGGTGTGTTATTTTTTGTTAAAATAAAGCAAGCTTGCGACCGCATTGTGTATTAAAATGGCATTCAAAATTTTCTTTTTCCACGTGCACTAACAAAGAAAATTCAGTGACACCATCTTTACGAATGCAAATTTTATGCATTAGCCAGAGACGGGTTACGTCTGTGAATATACGCAATACAGTGGTAACATATTTCTCAAACTCTTTATCCTAACTTTCTGCCAGTCGTCATGGAAATCCCATAACACGAGTGCAACACAAGTTGCTTCAAATAAATTTCATCAGCGCACGAATCCCGTCCGGACTGCGAACTCGACTTGTTCAGTAAATTGTCTTCAAGAGCTGACCACCCCCCTCCGGGGTGGGCGCGGGGGTGGGGGAGTGGGAGCTCAAAGGAGGCCACCGACATTCCCCCGTTCGTCTTGCTTATGACTGACGTCTGGACAGCTTGAGTGATTGAGAGTGACTGGAGACTTAATGCACGCTCGCGATACCACTCGCCACCGCTGAAACGTACCAACTCCCGGCGCCTCTCTAAACATTATGCACTCTATGCTAATACTTTAAGTTTTTATTTAACTTGCAATATCGAGTACTTTACGTTGTCTGTATGCGTTGTTGAATTTATTATTCACATGATAATATTATGAATTAAAATGGTTGGCATCGTTTTATTACTGTTTCGCGAGGTGTGTGTGTGTAATTAGTGATGCGCCCGGATGACGTGTGATTGATGTTGCACATTGTGTCCGATACATCACGTGGTATTATAATGATTTAATGCCCTCGAGGTTACCGGCCATTAAAACTCTGCGCGATTTGTGACTATTCATTAATTTGTTCTATTTTAGAATTTTAATTAACAATGCTATCTAAAATACTGTAAATTTTCACAAAGAAACCATTTTTACTAGATCTGCGTAAAGTATCTTAGTTCATGGAATTAGTAGGTCATCTTATAAAAGCTCTCTCAAAATGAACTCATGCGTGAAATCCAGTGGTTTTTCCAAAGAAATTTATTAAAAATATGGCGTTTTATAATACAAGTTATCTTTAAAACCAAACCTCCCTTCTCTCATGATGGACGTAAGACATTACAACATGAAACACTGTCTGTCTGTCCGTCCGTCGTGCGTGCTCTTTGATTTCGCATTTCATATTTATCAGATTAACAATCTCCTTGCATGATAGGATAGGACTTAGGAATTATCTTGTTAGTTTCGTTTTAAACTTATACTCTATCTTGTTTTAGAATATAATTGACATTATTAAACGTGGATATTTTAAACAAAGAAGTAATTTTAATTGCCGTTTTTAAACTAATATTTTTAACTATAATTTCCCTCTAACCTTTTTGTCTCGTACTTTCCACAATCTCAGGCTGATATTTAAATTACAATCTGAAGCATTTATAGATTTATAATGCAAATTGAAGTGTCATTACTTACATTAACTATGACTAGATGTACCAGGAAAACATACCACATTAAGAGGTCGCAAATTATTCTTCAAATAAACACTCAAGTATTTGCATATCCAGTGACTTTTATAATCAAAACATTAAAGTCCATTTTATCTTGCATTAAACGCACAGAATTTGCGTAGGTCGAGACATGATGATCGGTGGACAATTTGATTCGGAATATATCGCGACAGGAGTGCTGTAAACATGCGTTGTAGGTGGTGTCAGTTCGATTCCCGGCGAAAGTTGTGTTTAACTCTATGTGTGGTGGTAATAAAATATTGAGTGGTCAATAATTTACAGCTTTAGGACACGGTAATTCGTGTTGTGGATATTGATTTTGTATAAGGTATGGCTTTAAATTAACTTGTATTTGTAAAGGGACTTCGCTTGTTATAGAACACAAGAAAAATAAATATAGAGTTAATATTTTAAGTTACTAGCTGTGCCCCGCGGTTTCACACGCGTAGTTCCCGTTCCCGTGAGAATTTCGGGATGAAAAATAGATTTTGGCCGATTCTCAGACCTACTGAATATGCTCACCAAATTTCATGAGAATCGGTCAAGCCGTTTCGGAGGAGTACGGGAACGATCATTGTGACACGAGAATTTTATGTATAAGAAGTCCTTTATTTCTTCAATATAGGTTAATTCTAAATGGATTTTGGAATAGCGTGCATTGTTGCTTCCACCTGCACTGATTAAGCTAGACCTCAGCGTTTATCAAAGAGATTTAGATTTTAGACACTAATAATAACTATTACAATGCAAAAATGTCATGCTACGAGAAGTCTATATAATGCTAATACTGTAAAGCTGAAAAGTTTATTATACACCCTCCTTCGGGAACCCACCGAGTTATGTGGGCCCACCTCTCAGGTGTCATCCGACTCACATGACCCGCCAATTTCCAATTTAGTCGGGCACTTTATTTGGTTGAACCGAAGAAATCTTTTAGTGAGTAGCGCATTTATCATCACATCGCGCTACAATTCCTATTGGTTGTAAGGTAAAGCGCAGGCTAAAACAGGGATTAGGTACTAATAAATATACGTCTGCGTCTGTCGTATCCAGTTTGTATGTATGTATACTACAACAGAGTGCATTATCTATATCACTCCAATAGACTTAGGTACTTACTGCCCAAATGTAAACATCATAGATTTAGACCATTTAAAAACAATTGATATTTCAATAATATTTCAATGATTGTCATTATTAACCTAACTAGTGGGGTCAACGACCGAGGCGACCTGTCGACCTAATGATTCAATAAAGACAATATGATTCAATCAGCGGTCGATTGACAGCGTGACAATTGATTGAAGAAATTATTACTGGTGGTAATTGTTATGACATTATGAAGGTTATTGAGAATTTAGTGTAGTTTACTAGTCTTAATATTTTCTTAACAAATACTATTATACCCACAAATATCAAAATTTATTTAACAGAACATAACATAATCATTCACTACATCATCTCATTACAGTAACTGACCCCTAACTAAGCTCGAAGCTTGTATCTAGGGTATCAGAAACCACGCACACACTCATTCACACTCATTTCTACTTACGTTAGTAATAGTTTTTCGAATCAACTAATTAAGAGATTTGTCATTCAGAATATTGAAACTCAATACATGGGTACATAACACAATCAATCACTCCATTACAATGACTGACTCCTAAGTTTGTCACCTATATCTTGGATATCAGAAACTACGCACACACTCATGATTAGGCACACAAATCTTTGTCTTGAACGGGAAACAAATCATACTTAACCTGTAGCCTTTGACATATCAAGTTGAGAAGCTACTGACTACGCCACTTAAGGCTTATTTCACGATCAAGTAAAGTTACTCACCAAGTAAAGACAAAACATGTGAGTACATACTCGGAAAGTTACTTGAAGATGGTGAAATAGGCCCTTAGTCATCTAATCATTTCATCAAATAAATATGCAAAAATTACTTGCTACGTATTATAATCTGGATGACAGTAACCTGACTCTCGATCAGCGGTCAGTGTTGCAGAGTAATACAGAAATAGTAAATTGTGGTGTCTGTCCGTGTAGCTGTTGTGACGCGAGAAGACTTCCTGATTTCTTGAACAGGTGGGACGTTGCACCTTCGTTAGGGTGTGCCTTTGTATGTGAGAGGAGCGATTGTACTTTGTAACTTTCTTTAATCTGTGTATAAGAGCAGGCTAATAAAATCTAAAATAAGTTCTTAATTGTCAAATTACGTACTTTAGTTCAAATGTGAGAGGAAAAACGAAAAAACGGTGATAACATACTAGAAAATGGACACATCTTTGCGGTTAGTCATGAAAGCTTTTTCGTTATGAACTACGTTTTTGTTATATTATACGCCACAAGCTGATACTTTCAATTCAACTGTAGTTAACAAAGATCAGTCCAAATGTTCTGTCAAGGATTTATTTGGAAAATCACGGGTACAAGCTATACTAGCAGATTATTTCTGCACTTTTAGATTAAACATTCAGATCACTTGCAAACTTAGCATTCCTAAGCTTTTTCTTTTTAACTATGCAATTCTTCAAAAACTATTTATCAATTAAACTAATTATCTCCAACTATTATTGTCCTCTTAACCCGCCATTACAATACTACCGTGCGCGCTTCCCAACGTGTCATGAACGCAACATAATCTGACGTGACGTCTAGATGCGCCCGCGCCGCCCGTCTGATTAATACCGTCGACGCATGCGTACTCACTGCCCGCGATATGGGATAGTTATGTTGCTAAGTACGGGTTTCAGTTAATGTTTTTATGAAAATTTGTATGGGAAATGAGAATTTTGATATTTTTATTTTTGAATATTGTAATTTGTGTATTTATTATTGTTTGTTTGTTTGTTACAGGTATGTAAAAGTTGAGAGGTGAATGTTGAAATTTGGTAAGCAGATATGTTAGTAATTAAATTATTGTATGTTATGGGTGACTGCGAGAAAAATAGCTTGTTTACAGGGATTTGAGATCACAAACATAAATTCATTGGGGAAAAGTGTTAATTACATAATTAAGCCGCCAACCCACCGCCACGCGCGCTACGCCCACGGTCCACGCAGCTCAGCTACGTTGAGCTATAGCCGAGTCAGCCACGAATGTATCAATGACGTCATTTTCGTGCGTAGCGTGTGCGTGTACTTCGAAGGGTTTTACCTCATACATTTCCATAGAAAGCGAAGCTGAGTACACGTGCGTAGCGTGTGCTTGACTTCGGTGGGTTTGAGCCTTTACGCACAAACCTCATCATTCAGATAATAGGAAAGCCTAAGTTACGTAGAAGTAAAAGTCGTTTAGTGAATCGTTCTACTAAGGGATCTTTTGAACAACAGTAGACGTTTCACGGCTGATGATGACATTATGGATGAATTAAATAATAATAGTAATTGAAGTGTAAAACTCAAAAAATAACTAAGTATAGCACTTCACAATAATAATAATCCTTTTTTAATTATCTTTTAATTTTTACGAAATTCTTTTTATCGTATCCAAATTTTTATGAATATTGTACTCGTCTATAATTGGCATGCATATCAGAACAAATTTTGTAATAAATTTATGTGTAATATGTAATACTGTTGACGTGTCATTTGTATAAAAAAAAACTCGTCTAAATCAAGTCGTAATCTAGTACTTACTTCTATTCGCATTAAAACCTAAACTATACTCCATTCCAACCTCTCCAAGCTATACTAAGTACGTATTCATCACTCGAGCCATGACTGATCCATAAATAAGTGGCGTATCGTACCGATGGTATCTTTGCTTTGTTTCAAGCGGTGTTTCGCATTGAAGCGTCAAGTCCTATGGCGATGCTGAGCTGTAGTACGGTTTGGGACGCGTATTTAGGAAATTGTTTTGAGTTTTTGAACAATTTTTTTTGTTATAGAAGTACTTAATTGTTAGTTAGATAGATTTAGATAGATAGTCTTTAGATGAAATTAAAACCAAAAAAACGTTTATCGTAAAATATGGATAAATAAAAAAAAAAAAAAAATGTATGAAGTCAAGTTTTTAAATAAATAAAATTGCAATAATGTTCGAAAATGGAATTAAGGAAAACAATGGAATCAAATTGAATATATTTGTTTTTTTTTGCCAAATCATCTAAAATTGTATAATTAACATTAATAATAACAAATCAGAAGGTTAAAAGCACACAAAATTTCTCAAATTGACCACAATTTACACCATACACACCTACTATTGACCAGAATTTGTAACAAAACATATTTGACCACAGCGCAAACCGACTATACTTCAGAACAACGCACCTCCGTCGCCCCATCAATCAGTTCGCCGCCCGAGGCACTGGGTTCGAGTCCGGCTTTGCACTGATCCGAGAGATAACCACGGCCGTGTATGATGCGATTATTAATACTACACAGATCTTGAAGTTTTTTTTCCAATACTGCGGTTTGATAGCGAGTTAGTTATTGAACATTGTATTGGACGGAATGTATAATTATTTGCTGTTCTGTGGTGAAGGCTTATCCTTTGGGATAATTACATAAGAAGGAATTTATAAAATAAATTTGATTTACAAGAAGGCTATTGTATTTTTACAATACCCAGGAAATAAATATTTGTTTACATTAGATAGAAAGAAATAAAGAAACATTTATTCAAACACCAACAACAATATGAAAAAATAAAAGGAAATAAAAAATGTTAACAACGCCACTGATAGCGCCATATCGGTGGCTGAGTTCTGCTCCTCAAAAACATAGAGTCGACACGCTAAAAAGAAGAAGTTTGGTTATTTAGTTGTGATAGACAAACAGACACATAGCGTTCCATTAGCATTTATATTAGTATAAATTAAAATATTAATACACAAAACCTAAGTCTGATATTTAGAAAGACTAGTAGAAATTATACAATTTTGACACTTCGTAAGTTTATAATTAAAATAATAGGGGCCATAGTATAGTACATTTATAAGTAAGGCCTATACCATCCCTGTTTTGGTCACAAAATAGAGGGTAGTTAAACAGAACTACCTTAATTCCAGTCTAGACTCAGACGTTAGCCATGTTTTAGGATAAAAATCGTCCTGGGAGCAATAACTGTAAACTGGCCTGAGATGTGGCACTCGTTTGCATGGAATTGAACAAGTTTTAGATGTCTAGGAGTAATCAATTAAGAATCTTTAATAATATTTTCTGGTTTTATTTTGTGTACTTAATTGAAAAATTTACTGTATATTATTATGGAAGGAGATTCTCAATTGAATTGTTTATCTTTTTAAAGTATTTTTGGGCAAGAATTATCTTCATTATTAAATTTATATTTGTATAACATACTTAACACTATATAATTATTCACTACATCATCTCATTATAGAATTCAATCATAACATGTCTTTACATTTTCTTTCTAATTCATCGCATTGTCTATAAACATCTTCAAGACATATTAATGAAGATGAAACTAAATATATCGACCGATATTAGTCTAGACGATCCATAAAAAAATATAAGACAAAAATAAAAATTTCCATTTCAATGAGCTCTCAATAGTCATTGATTGCCAAAAAACTAGTTGACAGACAGACGGACAGACTGATTGACATAAAGGTTGAATTGATACTTGTTTACGTTATATTAATTAAGATTATTTCTTGAAGGATACCACCAAATAGGGACACTTGAACACTGCTATATATATTTTTAAAATTATTTGATTGACATTAATTAAAATCCGATTATTGTTTGATTGATCATTGTTATTTTGAACTTTATGGTTAGTAGTAGTTGTAGCTCTATCCTCTTCATGTTTAAATATATAAAACGTGATAAAATGTTTAATAAAACACATTGTATTTAAGCTTGATAGAGCAGTGAGGTGGAAATTCGTTGATCAATGCTCAATATGATGAAAAGATTTGGCATAAGTATGTACCAATCCTTTTTTGTGTTTACTCGTAATGTAATACCTAGCCAGTAACAATTAATTCTAAATTTGAATCACGTCATCGTTCCTGTTTTGAATATTTAACGTTCGCTGATTGGTCGAATGACATAATCAATGTAATTGCTGTTTTATTTGATTGATTGATTCTAACAAACATAATTTGATGGTTACCTGTTTTTTGGGTCTGCGTATGTTTTGATTATAAAAAGGTTGAAATGTTTTCTCATACGCCTGACTGGAACATATTTCCTAAAATTAAAGTACATTGTACATGTAAGTTCATGAATATGGCGGTTTTATAACATTTTACTGTAGTTTATTATCCAGTAGTTTCTTGTTTGATACATTTAGAGGTATGGTCTCGAAAATTGCATCAAGTGTATTATTAATTTTAATAAATGTTTTTTTTTATCAAGTTGCAAAGATAGAAAGATACACATCCAGTTCATAATATATTTAAGCAATAACAGAATACAATTCAAATAATTCTTTTACGCACACACATTATAAAATACACACTACTAAGAATAACTCAGCTTACTCTATAGTAATTAAACCCCCCAAACTCACCACAGAGTGACACATCTCTGTGACGTGTGACAAGCAGAGTTCCAACACTCACTCTCACAGAGACGACAGATGGAATCCGTGAGTCCTTAAGGTGACCGATTAGGTAGACTGCTCTCATGACCTGCTTTCGTGTCTTAGAGTTTGGTTTGATGTTAGATATAGTGTAATAGCAAGTCTTACGTTAATGTTACCATCATTTCGTTACACATAATAGACCTAAACTGGAAAGGTCGGTTGAGAGGTTGTTCGAATTGATTGCGGATAACTGTCTGCTTATACCTATCCAAGTTATTTAAAAATACATATAGAGGAGAAAATAAAAAAGCATTTTTTTATTTTCCTCGAATTTTCTAGATTTCAGTAAACTTTATTTTTACCTAAAACCTTTGTACTTCATGAACATATTTTAGTTTTCATTTTAATTATTATTTTATTATTTACCCTCTTCAATTTTAGCATCAGTGAGAGAAAAAGAGTGAGCCCTGAAAGTCTTAAAATGATACAATATTACGATACTTAAATCAAATTAAACATAAAAAATAATAAATCAAAACACAAATACCATCTTCCACTGACCGCAGTCGAGTTAACACTTCAATAATCGAGATGAATCTTTAGATGAAGCTGTAGCCGTATTGATGAATAACATAATTAAGATATGGTGTTATCAATAAAAGCAAATAGATCAAGCACACACACAGACAGACAGACACACTGAACAAACATCAATCAATCAAGCGATTTGAGTCACTCAGACTTACCTGATCGTGGTAGAATAGTGTGGATATGACTTGTTTTAATTGTTTATTTTAGTAGATTTCTTTTTGTGTCAATTGAAAGAAAATTAAAATAAGTAAATTATCCTGCTTTGGATTTTTGTATTACATATTGTAGTAATTGCTTAACTGAAAAGGATGTTTCCTATATATTTTAAAGGAATGGAAAACTTTCAGTCTTATTTATTCCCCTTATACGGAATACACGTGCATTTTCTTTATCCGTAAATTATTAAAATATTATGATTATTACATTTGTGACATGCATCTACACTTAAGTTACTTACATATTACATTAGTATCTTGTCAATCAGTCATATATAGTAATACATTTTACAGTCTCAAATAAATATTCAGTAAACCAATTACATAATCATCTTAAATATTTTGTATACTTTATTAAAATTATAACATAAAAGTCATATCCACATTAGTCCATCCCAGAAAGTCTTAATAGAACAAAAAACTGTCTGTAATCCGTTGAAGTGAGGTCTGAGTGTAGAGATGCGTTTCTGTTTACTCTATCGAGTGGTAGAGTCGGTTTCGTGTAGGTAGAGTCAGGTAGAGTACCCGGGTAGGGTCCCGGAGAGGTAGGGTTTCGGGTGAGGTATTTAAATTATTTAATAAGTATTAAGGTTGTTTTTGGTAATGTAATTTAATTAATGATTGATGGCTTTTTTTTGTTTTTTATAAATATTTGGATGTTTATTTTAAGCTGTTACCCGCAACTGCAATGAGAGGGAGACCTCCTGCATTGAGGGCTTAAAGGCTGGTGCTTTCCATCAATGTAAAAGAAAAAACATTTAGCAGGTATTAGACATGACATTACTAGATAATAATATGCGCAAGAGTCGATATTTTGTATACATTTTCGACTTTGTAAACCAAAACATATTCGTTTTCAAATACACCTCAAAAACAATGTCCAAAAACAAAACTATCTCGAACAAATAATACAAAAACCATTAATATTAATCAATATAAGTGACGTTGTCTACTTACCGAGGACGAACTACTAATGATTATACCACGCTATTAATACTGTTTAAACCCGCATCTTAATGCAAACGAATTAAGGTTCATTATTGCATGACAAAACCGTTCAATAAAGATTAACCGGATGATCATGTTGACGTATGATTGACAGACCATTCGGTTCACTAAAAAGTAAATACAGAATACTACTGTTTAATAATGGGTTATTATTATTAATTATGGTAAATAATATGTTTGTTTGTTGGGGTTCAGCTACGGTTGTTGTGGGTTTTGGGATGGGGAACCGATTGCTACAGTGACATGGAAGTCTTTATTTCATTAGCAAGGGCTATGATTGAGTTTGTTTAATAAAAGTTACGATAGATTTTGTGGCTCAAACATACTTTTGAAAAGCTTAGTTAACTGTGACATTTACAAAAATACTGTTTTTTTTCTGGGACAGAAACCTAATATTAAAGAAAAATAGTACAGTAACTTTGAAAATAATCCCAGTAAAATAAATAATACATCTAAAATTCGCATCCGCAAGCCAAAATGTAACTAATACAGTAATAAATACGACACAAAATATTCTAACGTTCAGCCAAACAGTCTCGCCAACTTTACATCTTAAATTTCACTGTTGAAAACAAAATAAACGGAACGACATAGAATTTATAGAAATGATTGATTAGCTCAGTGAAACCGCGTTTTGTTTGGTTTGGCTACTGATAAGTATTGTCGATCAGTGCTGCCAAATTGTTAGGGTGGTGTAGGGTAATGCTTAATTTTTAGAGAATGGTCTGATTAAATGTATTGTTTCTCAAATAATAGTCTTAAATGAAAATACTTTTTGTGCCCTTCTGTTCACACTTATTTATCATTTATTTGATTATAAATTTATTAGGTTTTTTTTTAAATAAATAGCAATGTCAGAGTGCGACTTACCATCTAGTAAAATGTCCTATGTAGCATAAAGTGACCTTTTAGAAAAGAAAAAAAATGAATAAAAATATTTACCACATAATTATTTACCTTGAACATTTAAACAATTCAAAATTCTAACAAGCTGTCACATTATTTTCGTGAAGTGTCGATAATTTCCCGTCTGTCTGTCTGTCATCCGTCAAAAGGCAATTACACTAGACTTACGTCAACGTCGTTTCGGGCGTGTGGTCTTCTGAGAAACGTGCCGATTTGACCAGCGGGAGAAAATACTGCATTGACCCATTTATAGGTTCGTCAATAGGTTTATGACAGATATTAAAGTCAACAAGGTTGGCTCAAATGAGTTGTCAGTGACAAAAAAATATGGTATTCGTAGTTTAAATTTGGAAGTTTTTGGTGATTAGAATTTATTAGTTTGACTTTTTTGTGCATGTAAACTAAAGTTTTATGTATTAATAATGTTAATTTGAGCAAATTAAACATTAAATATTCGTAATATTAAGATAACTGAGTATGACTCTTGACCTATCACCTATATTCTAATGAATTACAAGGTGGGATAATCGAGTTAGTCAAATCAATATCAGACTGCCCTCATAATCGTCTAAAAGTTGTTACTAAACTGGATTCCGTAATTATATTAAAAGCTGGTTTGAGCAAAAATGTATATATTATTTGAGAACCTGATTAAATTGATTAGGTTGTGTTCGCTCGAGTCGTATCTAAGGCAGGCCGTTGCTCGAGCCCGCTATCCGCACCAATGGGCCGTGAACACCAGCCATCACGATCGCGATGACGAAACGACTCATCCCGACCGATCGCATCAATAATAAACAGAAAAAAATGGGACCCCCTCAGATACAGATCAAATTAA
The DNA here is from genome assembly GCA_958496195.1 of Timandra comae. Lineage (NCBI taxonomy): Eukaryota > Metazoa > Arthropoda > Insecta > Lepidoptera > Geometridae > Timandra > Timandra comae. Next base: position 679,443 of record OY292358.1, read on the forward strand.
CGGTCAACGGAGCACAAAGAGTGGCCAATCAGCGGAACGATTCTTTTCGAACGCTTCGTGTATTTACGTCACATTTCTTCGATTTCGCGGCACGTTCGAGACGTAATAAGCGAACGTCGGGCGTCCTCCGTCCGTCACTGAGGGGGGGGACCAGTGTGAGGGGGTTACGGAGAAGGGGGGTCGTTGGAGTTAATGAAGTTTTCTCCGCGCGATTCCCACAGGTCGTCACATGCGGGCAGAGTTTGCGGGGCACATATTGTAGCACGTCGGCGTCGTCAGATATTGCCCGGGTGAAAATGTTTTAATAAGCGCATCCCTGGACGCGGCCGGCAGTTATGTCCGGGGCCGTTTGCGCCCGCCGTCTTATTAATGTCTATTGTTTGGAGTTTTTGCGTTATTGCGACTATATCGACGGTATGTCACCGCCGGGTCGGGTTGTTCAGATCTACCGATAATTTTCTCTAAATGCCCGCTGTCTTTTCAAGTAGTGCCCTAATTTGGGTGAATGGCCTCGCTTTGTAGTTTGTTCTACAATAGTTTGTGTTATGTTTCAAGTTACTTGTTCCTTTGGACTTTAACGTCACCTTTGGCACTCGTTTCTGAATGAAATAATTATAAACAACTAGACAGCCAGCGCTGTTACAGCTTCACTGTTTCTTCCTTTATTAGAAAGTTTGTTTTTACGACTGACGCAAAATTGTAAAAACTATTATTTGTGCCGTCCTTGCGTTGTATTAAAATAAATTGGCATTGCTACATATTCACGTGGAAGGGACATAACAAACTCTTATTCAATTGATAGGTACAACAAACACACGGCGTGTTGCTGAACAGTAACAAAATTGAGCACAATGTCTCCAGCAACTTTGCAATACACTGCCAAATGGGGGAAAAAAAATTGTCGTCGCGGCGACCAGCTATTTATTCAAAGTACGAGCAATCCAAAGTTGTTGTAACTTGTTCGTTCGACAGTCGTGTGTCCGGAACCTTTCCGAATTAACTAACTTTGTTCAAATGGTTCACGTGGACAACTAAAATAGATTTCGTACTGACGGCTGTTGACAAAGTAAGGAACAAACTTTGGTGATGAGCGAATTCGTGTTACTATCTTTATTACTGGAGTACGCATCATTGAACGTAAAAATATAGGTTATTTTGTAAAGTTTTGTAAAAATATTGGATTTTGTCTAAAGTAAATATATTAGAGCCCATACGTACTTCTGGACCCAATCTTTACAACGTGAAACCGCACTCTAAACACACATCCAACAACAAAAACTCAAACAAAATTAAATAACCTCCAGTCACTCCCGAACAAGTAACTCAACAATCGGTCTGAGCACTCACAATCACCCCGGGAGTGCATTAATGACATTTTTCACATGTTTCTTGACCGGTCACAGGTCAAGTCAGCATGGGGGGGCGACCCCACCTCCCCCCCTTCTTGCCACCCCAGTGGGGTTAGGGCGAAGGCGCGGACGGCTCCCGTCAATCAGTTCGTCAGACGTGACTTGAATGGTACCAATGTGTTCAAACTAAGACGTTTCATGATGGTCAGCTAAACTGGACGATTATACGTTGATGTAATCTCTGTTTTGTGGTAGAAGTTTGGTATTGTTAAGTTGTGTTAGCTGTATTAATTATCAATTTTACAATGTGCTTTTCTTCATTTGTATTTACCGCCTTATCTATGAAATAATTCAAGGAAAGTACCATTTCAACCAATTTCTTTTATTGACAAATATGAAAAAAGTTACTAAATATAAAATTAAATAAACGTTATTAAATTACTAAACAAAGTTTTCATTTTACGACCAATTTTTTAATAATAAAAATCACTGAATTTGTCGTAACAATAACAAAATATCGTAATATAACTACAATTAAGTTGGAATGGAGAACGTTGCTAATAAATTCATTATAATACCTATTGCTTGTTCAAAATATAATCGTAAAAAGTTGTTAGCCATCGTCATACGTCTCAATAATGAAACACGTTTACTAATAAAACTTTGGTACATGATCAGAGTTTTCTCATTTCGTTTTCATTATAAAAACGAATATAAAACCGTGAAGTTTGTTAAGTTAGTGTTATTGCTACTATCTCCGAGCAAACGGTTCTTTAGTTCAACAATAAACATAGTTTAGGCTTTTCCACTTTTAAAAAAGTTTCCAACGAAAAGTTGCGATTTATTTATTTTAATTTTCACAATTCGAATTTGGACTTTTTTCTATTATGCCAGTATTGTTTTGACATCATTTTCTTTAAGGTTTTGTTTACGATTCTTATTTATTTTCCAAATTCAAAAATCTTTATTTGGTAAACAAACTGAACCATTCTAAACCCAAACGTGACTTGGATCCCACGACCAAACAATGGATTATAAAAACACCCTGTACGCACAGGGATGTTGACACACTTGCGCGTGTCACCTCGAGCGTGACGCGAGTGACAACAGAGCTCACTTGTCACTTCTGTCACTTGTCATTTATGCCACTTGTCATCCTCGTCACCTGTCACCAGACCACACCGAATATCGAACCCGATGAAGTGTTTACCGAAAATAAATTGTATTTTAAGATTTTTTGACGTCATCGACAAATGGTCATTGAGGCGCGTTGGTGGACATAAATATTAGCAAATAAAATATATTGAATCATAACAAAAATGTATTTAAATCTGATTTATTATTTTTAAAAGCTTTTAAGGTCTAGGACGTTTATTATATAAATAAAGTATTACTTATAATAAATGGTGATGACACTATAAATTAGAGATGTTTTTGAAAAAACTATTTTTGGTGACATGACATTAAAACCTCGTTACATTTTTGATAACTCATGTCAGTTCTAATATAGAGAAACTTGTTGATTAACTTTCAGCCACTGAACACACGTAGTCATCATCATTACGAATGGAAAATTATTAATTCAGCCAGCTTGCTTTTAGTATAAAGAAAACCAAATGTCAATTCATTACTAACCCGCCCACCGCGCAGTGATTTTTAATACTAATTATAATCCCTTTGATAATCCAGCAAAAGAAATCAATTTAAAAACACTGGCCGTCAACATTTTTGTTCTTTTTCGAATCAAATTTCGCATAAAAAGTTCGTAAGGTGATCAGTGATCACTCGAAACCGACGTCGGAGTGAATGGAATGAATGAATGAGTGAGTGAACGAGAGGGCGGCGGGACCCCGGGACACCAGTTGATCAACCATGATGCGCTCGGTGTCTGTCAAAGTCACTCCGGCTGTCATAGTGTGGAGTGAGCTTTAATTTACATATTTTTTGATAAATCATTTTTGTCGAAATACATTAAAGCAAAAGTGAATCGTGATTTAAATAAAATTTGTATTTTTTGGTATCTTTAATCACAAGTGTAAAGTTTCGTTAAAATAATATATCGAGGCTTATTATTTATATTTTATTAAAATGAAAATTATTTACGTTATAGCTAATTATCACAAAACGGTTATTAGCAGCTCTCCTAATACTAATAACTGTTAACCGTAATGATCTACTGACACACGCCTAATCCCCGAACATGCCTAACAATTTTCAAATAAATAACGTCAAATAGCCAATTTGTGTCATTTAGAATAATAAATTCTCGTCCAACGTTTAAATGACTCGAAAATTCAGTGGAAACATTTTCGTGTACACGCCTCTTTATTGTTGTTTTATAAATATTCGAAAATTAAATTTTGGTTTATTATATTCGAAATGTCACCGATGTTAACAATTGCACGTGCATGTCATTATGTCACGTGAGTTATGTGACGTTGTGTCATTCTGACGTAAGAGTTATGAGTTTTTGACATAATTGTATTGTTTGTAGTGTCAAATGGACAAATAAATTGGTAACAGATGTATGTAGTTAGCGTTATTAGATCAATGAAATATCAAGTGTATAGTAACTTTCAGTTTAAAGAAATTTTATAAAATAAGTCATAAATAAACGACTTTATGTAAATAACCATTGTAAACTACCAATTTACTTAAAGTGCGTGTTTAATTAATATTTAGTAACTCGACAGAATTTTGACGCGTGCGTTAATTAGGAACATTTTAAATTTTATTTTAATTGTACCTTTCAAGGAAATTAATCATACCCACTTATAGCCTTGTGGCATATAAACATTATAAAAATACCAACAGAGGAATTATTTTGAGAATTCTAAAATGTACGAAACACTGTATTAATTGAAACCTGGATAAACATTTTTATTCATTAGAGCTATTACCATCTAATCACGGGATTAGATGCAACAAGAAAAAATACTCAGTTTTCCAATCTTGACATACCAAATATAGGTCCATTATTATTTTCGGTTTTCCATTGATTCAGCATCAATAATGACAAACTAAAAGAACGATACATGTCCGAACTGTGTTGTAAATCAATTCGGCATAAAACGTCGCAATTCGGCAAAAGCCGTCTCCATAGTAGTGTGTCCGTTGATTTATTCGTACCCAGTGTCGGTGAAACATCGTGACGTCATAGTTTTTTTACAAGCCTCTTTTTATTGATGGCGTTTGGATGAAACTTCATATAGGGTTACCATGAATGGTCGGTGTTTGATGTCTTAAGCTGATCGGATTATTCGGTTATGCTTAATTTTTGTTGTTTATTTTGTAAGAAATTAGTCAAAGTTGGTGAGCATTCGGTCCCTATAATTGACTAGTCAAACAATACATCATTGAACACTGCAATTTAAATTGTTTTAATTCCTATAAGTAACGTATTTGCAAAAATATTGCTCTACTACCAGTCAGTTTATGCGAAACTATTTCAAGTACCATTTTAGAATTTTAGATCACTAGAAACAGCTCGGTTTTAAAAGTACATTGCAATCAATAAAGTTAAAAATATTCACCTGAAAAGAGTATTATGAATGCAGTACCGATGTTAATAATGACAGCCCTGCGAGTCAGGATCTCCGAATGATTTTCGGCTTGTACCGTCGGCGTCATCCCTCTATTTTATAGCCATTTGTCAGCTGAGTGCGAAAGATGTACCAACGCGCCGCGGGAACCGGCGTTTTCATTATTTTTTCGGCCTTTTTCGCCTTTTTTTCGGCTTTTTAGGCTTTTACGCGAATCCATCGACACGTGAAAGTGTGTTACCGTCCGTGCCAGTTTGTAAATCTACCGGTTTTCGAGGTTTTTTTCAGTAGTTCAGCTTTTGTTAGCTTTTTAAACGTTACACGTGAATTATTGGTTCATCTTTTTTGATATTTTTGAAGTTTATTTTAGCACTTTTTTACGGAGTGAGTGCTTTTTAATTTTTATTGTTTCATTTACATTATTAAATTAGGTATGTATGTATGTATTGAGGATGTTTATATTACATTTCGTCATAAGATATTTTTACTTTGTTCTAAAACTTACACATTATACCTAAGTAGGAAGAAGGTAAAGAGTAGGTATCTTAGATCATCATAAGCTTGAAATAAGCCGCAAGATAACCCTAACACATCAACCAATACCAATTCCACACTATAGAAAAAAGCCCATCATCCAGAGTATGTAAACTAAAGTTTAAAACGGTTGATTGAAGAGATCCGCAAAAATGTCGGCCAGCGGTCCAAACGGCGCCAAACCGCGGTCCGATTTATATTTCACTATAATACTGGTGCGGTACTCGATTTACGATTTCATTATGCACGCCTCGAATTCGTTGGAATTTAAACAAAATGTGCATCGCATTTTATTCCGTTGGCCGGACGATTACGTTTTCGGTGTGCAACTATTTTTTTGATGGTCATAGTCGAAAATTAGCTTTAATTGTTTATTTTTTGCTACAATTTTGTTGTTTTCATGTTTGGGGTATAAGGTTATTAATTTCCTTTGAAAAGAACCAGTATTCTAATTCCTAGTTTCATTAAACCCAGCTCATCGCCATCTATGTATGTATAATATCGTGAATACCCTATGTTCATGAGAGTACATAGAAATTACAAATTATTTTTTGTTTTACAAACGAATAAGTCTATAAAAACATTGTTTCTCCCTTAATAATCTAATCAAGAACAGCACAACCGTTTCCATACCCATTCTTCATAAACAAATCCATTACACATGATCTCCAATAGTATTGTGCTATTAGCTATAACTCCAAGTAATACCAAAGCCAAGTTGTGACGTAAAGGGGGTGAAAGGGGGTGCAATAAAAAATAATTTCCACCCCTCTCTTCTACGGTACATAAATAATCATTACAGAACGCATTCAGTGGCAATTACATACTTGGGGATGGCTCGTTAAAAATCATATTCAGGGGTGCAAAGGGGGTGAATAGACAGTTGTATTGTTATATGCATTTTGTAATTAAATATTTTCTTATTAATGTTTGTTTGTAACGTGCTTTGTAAACGATTCGATCTATTGGGTAGTAGAGTTCAGATGCATTGCCTTCGATCTATCGAAGGCTCTGGACTCTACTACTAAAAATATAGGATGTAGAGTGCCAATTGTACTATTTTTTTATCAAAATTATAATATGTCTGAGCACTGTAGGTGTGACTTATTGTTACGTTTTTTATTTTCCAAGTTTCAAACGGAATTAATTACTTACTATTTGTAAAATTACTACTTCAAATGACTTATATTACTTAGAGCTTAGAGTGTGGAACATTAAACGATAACTATGTAAAAGTATTAATACAAACTTAATAACACCAAATATCAAGTTGAATCATTTAGTGGGGTAAACGATCGTGTCCCAAAATTCAAAACCCAATTCAAAATACCACGTGTGTCTGTCCGCAAAACAAAAACGCAATAACACCCTGTTCCACCCCCGTATGTTATCGGGGTAGAACGGGGGAGTGGGCAGGTTAACACAGTTAATAATAGGCTTCTTACCCCCCGCCTTATCTGCAGTATTAAACCATAAAACATTATAATTTACAACACTGTGTCGTACAGACTTGACGCTCGAGTACTAACCGAATGTGGCTCTCAAAGTTTAGCTCCGAAATGCTTGGGAAATTACAGTGACGGGTAACGGGAATTTTGTATGATTTATAATTTGTGGGGGTTTAAAATTGTATGTTGTGCTGTTGTGTGGAGTGAAGTCAAAGTTGTAGCCATCAGCTACGAAAAAAATATGTTTTTTTTTTTTCAAGAAATATACAGTCTAAAAATGTACATATCAGTTTCAATTAGGTGTATTATTTTAATCGTCGTGTTAATTTTTATGTGCACGTATATCCAAATTATAAGCAAAAATCTCACACACATCGAAATCCGTTAAATTATAATTCAATAAACATAAAATTTTACCGTTTATTCAAAACAGACAATCAAATTAATTATTCGATTATCAAGATTCAACCCTCCACCAAAGATTGAGAACCGTACCGCTCGTAGATACTTAAAAATAACGAGATCCAAACAAATATTGTAATAACCACCCTCTGTCCTCTGTATTTAGCAGAAGCACATTGTTTTAATATTCTTTGCTGACTACGTGTACAACCATACATAAAATACCAGCAGTTTAACCCCTTTGTTTACATTTCATCGATATTTTGCAAACTTCACTTCCCTTCCCTAAATTTATATGTGTTAATAGAATATTATACCGCGTTACGCGAGCTGTGTATGTGTGCGCGCTGAAATTAGTGTTGTCGAAATATTGTTATCGTATATTTAGGAGTGTTACGTTTTGTTGTTTTATTGTTATTTTAATGTTAAATTGTAATGGAAATGTTGTAGGATGCTGTTATTGTTAATATTGTGTTATATTACGAGTGCCTTGTAAGATTTTATGGGTTTTAATTTAGATGTTCATAATTGTACAGTACCCACTAATAAAAAATATTATATTTGCGCACCTTACACGCTTTTATTATAGTGTATGTATATTTTAGCACTATCATAGTTCGTATAAACTAATCTTGAAAATCAAATAGACGACTTAACATTAAAATGTTGACTTAACTGTCCAAACATAACCCTGTTAGATAACTAATCCGTTAAATAACAACTTAAACAATATCCCTCATTGCAAATCAACACCACTATCTGATAATAACATTACAAATAACGTAGCGTTTCTTCAGAAAGACCAATAATGATCCAATAAAAAAGTAAATAGCTACAATCCGGTCGACAATAACGCTAATCCTTCTCGAACAATCGGTTTGATAACCGATACAACTGCTAATATTTAACGAGATGATACTACGGCTTTTTAACTGACGATTAAGTGGTTGTTTGTTTGGCTGTATTTTTTATGCATGTTTACTGATGTCTTCGCTTTTTGTTATCGTTTTCCTTCAGGCGAGTTGCAGTCAAGACCAAGTATAAGTATTCAAGGTTAAAAAGTACTGCGAACCGATTCTGAAGTTTTTTGTGTATGAGTAGGTCCCATTGATTGAAATTGGGATCTGATCTAAAAATCCATCGAAAATCGAGCAACACGTTTTTCAATTTTGATGTATAAAGTCTATTAATAATGTCGAAAGAAATCGGAAAATTGTTTTAATTAACGGTATTTTTATCGATATTTAGATTGTATTTCTCATTATTTTGCTAAAGCTTATGGTTACAAGTGCTTATATTTAAGGTGAGGTTATAGGAGATAGTGGAGTCACGTGGGACTTAGTGGTTTACTTGTATCAATATACAATGATTGTTTATTGGTTGGTGTAAATTACGAGTAAATCGTATGTTCAGGGTTGTAGAGATTATAATTAAATGTCCTTTTCTCAAACTAAGTAGATAGGTAGTTCATAAATCCCTTTCTAACTAAAAATGAAAGGTTTTGTAAAAATGCAATATTTTGAGAATTTGTATTTGCTTTTGTTTCTTACTAACAAGGAAGTATTCGAACTTTTAGATAAAAAGTTAAAGATTTAGTAAGATTTCACCGCGGAAAAAACATCTCTCTGTTTACGATTAATCCAGTCAGGGGGAATAAGCTTAAATTTGATAGTAAATACAAAAACATTTTTTTTGTCAACCTATAGTGTCCCACTGCTGGGCAAAGGCATTTCCAACCATCCCTATCCTTCGCAGTGTCCCACCAGCTACTGTCGAAGGTGGTAAGATCAAAAACAAAAACTTATCATTCTAAAAACATCGTCAAAACTGAATCTGTTACACCTTAAGCCCGATACTCCTACTACATTTACCTCAACGTTATATTACAAATCCACTGATTGCTCACTATTGGCTCAAGAATTACCCATAACTTAGCTAATCTACGGCTTGTGTTTGCATTGTTTTTGTAAATTTATCCTTTAGATATAACACAGTTCTTAATACTTTGATATTATGTGTTTACCGGTCTGTTTGATATTGTATCTTTATAATGTTTGAAAAGTGATTGCGTTTCTAGGTTTATTAACATTGTTCAGAAGTTCTGTTGGTATAGTTTTCTTATCAGGTTTAGTTTTAATCGGTCGAATTATTGTTTTATTAGAACAGTTACTTAATTGTAGGTTGTATGTATTTAGATTAACAAGAAGGGATTAAAGATGTCTTATTGTTGTGTTCTTAGAGTTGTTTCTATTTTAATTTCTATGTATAATTCCGTCTCAAAAATATAACATCGAGTGCTTATTTTCCGATCTTGTAGAAAGTTTATGGTAGTCTTTTTGGAGTCAAGTACTTTTTTAATTTGAAAATGAAATATTACCCTTATACAATTACTGATTACAAAAAATATCTCTATCATTTTTTTTTTCAATAAAACAAAAGTTGCTTAGAGTAACAAACAATAGGATGTACCACAATAAAAATTTCAATGCAATAATTAATGACAAGTATTAACTCAATAAACTATTACATTAATTCGCCCAAACCCTCCAACCGCGCACAGCCCCATCCACACACAGAACGCACCCAATCCATACACGATACCCAACAATCGAATACACTCAAACTAAAAAACAAATCCCAGATAAAGATCCACTCTGCTTAGATAAGTGTTGCCAGTACCCGACAGGTATCATTATACTGAATACTTAGCCGGAAGGTGAGGGGGAACGTAGTAGGTGGGGCTAAGGGGGAGGCAATTTAATTCTGTCCACGTTCTAATAATGACCGTCATAATTCGTTCAAAGTGTCCGGTCTGGGACAATTTTGTCCCCCCGCGCACTCCGCTGGTTGATTCCTTTGCATTTTCACTCCCCCCTTAATTCCATTTTCATGCCACCTTGCACACATTTGCGCTTCATCTGCGAGTATGTATGTGTGTGTGTGTGTGTGTGTGTGTGTGTAATGGGTGCTCGGATGCTAGGGTGTTATGAGTTAGTGGCATTTTCTTTGGTATTGTTGCAAGATATGTTATGGAATTTATTTAAATTAATTTCAATTTATTTGTTTACATTCTATTTATTGGTCTTTGTCTTTGTTAGTTAAAGTCTCTTTAAAGCAACAGAAAGTAAACTGTCTGAAAAAATGCACATAATTTAATTTCGTCTCCTTTAAAAAAATAAAGATTAAAATCCCAAATATATTCCACACTTAAAAATCCCACACCCCCCACAAAAAAAAACCAGTAAACATCCGTCATTTTTAATCGCACACACTCAAGACCGCCGCCATCTTGCATTCCCATGTGTGAGTGAGCATTATCAACACATGTACCTCATATTAAGTTTGATTTATACCTCTTGTATCGTAAATGGATTAGGGAAAACCGTACTTTTGCCGCCACTTGTGTGTACAAGTCGACCTAATGTCGTTTTATGGGTATTCATAATTGGCAAACGGTATACGCCCTGGATCTATTTTATGTTTTGTATAATTAAGACTTAATGATTTGTTTTTGTTTCAGGTAAGTTCGTGTTTTGTAAGCGTTTGTATGTTCGATTGTAACGTAAAACTGGAGGTCAAGTTGTAAGTAAAATGTAGTAAGTAATTGTAAAGTTAAGCGTGGAAATTATAGAAAAATGCGTCAGTTTTGCGTATTAAGAACTTCTCATATACTTTGTGTATTTTCTTGTGAAACTAGAGCTTTAAATATAACTATAAATTGAATTTGATAATGATAAGCATTCTATAAACACAATAATAACCAACTTTGTATATCTTTAAATCATATCAAACGCTACTTTCTTTCCAGCGATATTGTTTTGCTGATGGCTTTCAAAAATTAATGAAGTTAAGATACCTAAGTTACAAAGTAAATAAAAACATGTGACTTTATTAACATGTTTTAATATATATTTTATAACATTTTAAGACATTCTTACCATCAAAGTGGTAGGCACGTTTCACACTCGCACACTAAGACTGTTAATTACTGTTTCAAATCGAATCTCGTTTGCATAATGAATGTACCCCGATATTGAACACAGTGTACTCCAGATCTTATAAAAAAATGATAATTCGCAAATATATTTAGTCCTTATTTTTATTGTCTTAAAGTCCATTTTTATTACGCTTAATTGTAAAACAATGAATGTTTATGCCTTGTGAAACGAAAGTGACGTCACTTTAAGGTATTTTTATTAGGTTACTTTTAATATTTAAATTGCTCAGATGTGATTACAAAGTTTCGTTAAATGTGAATGGAGATAAACGTGGATTTGAAAGTTACTTTTCATTAAGGTTTTAAAGTTGAAATCTTAATTTTTATTTAACTTATGATCTTGAAATTGGATCAAGTAATTTTTTTATCTTTGTGTTTCCAAATATTAAAAGAAAGAACGTCCTCAAAATTATCTATATGCATCCGACTATCAAACAACTTTTTTTATATACTTAAATTAATTACGAAATCATTAGAATATCAAAATATTTCATAAAACTAAATAAAGCATTTAACTACAAAAATCTCCAAAAGATTAAACCACTTCCATAAAACAAAACATCATGTAATATTTGTTCATTACAAAACTTTGATTCACTGCAATCGTCGAATGAAATTACTGAAATGCATCGTGAAAAGGCAAGTTCATCTAAAGAAATCCGAGTACCGGCGGCCGTCCGTCGAATACAAAGGAGGGGGTGAAACGGGGGTTGGGACCAAAGAGATAGGGGGTGAAGGGGGTCGAGCAAAAAACATAGCTTCTGCTAACGAAACAATCGCAGGCATAATTGATTTTAACGTAGACTTTACTGCAAATTAAGAGGAAGAGGGAGTATGTGGACAGTGGACAGTGGACAGGTGATTGTATCACGTTACTGTCGCAGTCTGTTTAGAGGTCGCATTAAGTTTTAGTTCAAGTTTGGTTGGCGTGTTCGAAATTTGAATGCAGAGTATCGTGTTGCGATGTTTTTGGAGAGAAAAGTTTAAAACTTGTGTTTTTTGAAACTGTAATGGCTGATTTTGTTGTTAATGAAAGTTTTTCTACTTTATTTATTTAATCTTAGTGATAAACATAACGCTAATATTCGATAGAGTTAGCTTTTAAAGATGGAAAATGTTGACGAGAGTTTTCACATATTTACCAATCTAGAGATATGGTACACGTATTCATATGGACTACATCTTACACTAGTATATTATGATCATCAAACGACAAGTATAAAAATGTAATTTGATTAATAAATAGGATTTTCATTATTTCCATAAAAGAAAAATACTTCTTTTAATATGAGTTATAATCACTGGAATCAGACTAACAACCAAAGACAAAGCTAAAATAATACAGTCATCTTATTATTCAGCCATGTTTAATCCTAGGCTTGAAATTCCAACTTTACAAGTAGCAAGTAGCTCTAACGAGTTGGTGCAAGACGACATCGAACCCCGTATTCAAATCAGATACATACCTCCTGATTAAACTGGAGTTTCTTAGAGTTTTTGAACGATTATTGCTTCCAGTGTTCCTGAGATAGGGCTGCGGTGAGACTATGGGAGTTTTTATTTTGATTGCATTGTGTTGGTTGGGGCTGTATTGTGTGGTATATGGTTAGATGTTTTAGTTGCTTTAATAAAAAGTTTATTTTAGTTTTATAAGGGTAGTTTTGGTCATATATTTAAGGATATAAGTAAGCTCAGGATGTTACGAATATTATCAAGTTAGTTCTCCATACAACATATTCGCTATGGCATAAGCCGGACCAAGAAATTTGACTAGTTGAAACAAAGAGATCGGGGAAACGCGAATGCTAATAACGAAACCTAAATAACCCAACCAAAATTAACAGATTTTGTGTATGTATGTATGTAGTATATGTAGATGAAAGTATATTCGTTAAATTCGTAATTTTCTTTAAAAACAATGACAAAAAATATTTTTCTACCAAAATGTCTACAGCCTTATTTCAGTTTACTTTCAAATACCATCGAAAACCCATAAACCACTTCACAAAACACCCGAAAACAAAACAAAGTTGCATTAAACTTAAACTAGAATCTGTATCTAAATAAGGGCCAGTGTATACCGGCTACCGGTCGCACGACCTTCTAAATATTCCGTCTGTTCGTTCGCCGATTCATAAGAGATGCATGCTGAAGATAGCCAATTTGCCGGACTCTCGATCCACAGGCTAAGATATGGTAATCGGAAAAAGTCGCCTGATGTGGATCGGCCCTTAACCGGAGCTGAGGTTTCTACGGTGTTTCATATAATATGTAGTTTATTTGAACTTTATTGTTTAAGTTATAGGTTTTGAAGATGATTGAATAATGGAAATGATTTTAATTTAATTGTAAACGTGATGAGTAAAAGTTGGTCTAAAACAACATTTTTACTTAAATGGAATTTTTTAAAGTAATTTTAGTTTTGGGCTTGTTGTAGTGTACAAGTTTTTAGGAGTAGATAAAAGGATAAAGGATATCTTGCATCTTGAAGTGCGCACCAGATAAATAGACACATGCAGGTATTATTTCGAAATAAGTACGAATTTAACATAAACTTATTTATAAATATTAGCAACATCTCCATCTACATATAGCAGAAAAGTAAAGTACCTTCATTTCGCTTCGTTTATTGGCCATCATTTCAGTAAGTACAACGACGATTCGATTGCGATAGGTCAGTTACTGTAATGAATTATTTATATTATAGAATAATGGGAAGATTTTTGCTTATACTAGTATCCTGTGGGCTCTACGTCATCTTAACTTTATGATAATCAACCTTGCAGGTGTAGATATAAAGAATAAAATTGCTTGTGCATTCTCAAGGTGCATTGCTGTCGTTGGCTAACAAATGAATTCAATCATTTATAGGAATAAATAATTTCGTACCCGACAATTTATTATGATCCTTTACTCTCTGTAGAAACGGTTTTTATTCGAATGTCTTATAGTATTACTATGTATATTTCAACTGACTTTACACTGTATTATAAATATAGCTCTCTCTCTTCTCCGAGCCTTTATCCCATGTCTATTTGGGGTCAGTTTTCAGTTTAACCAGATTTGGCGGGATGTCAGTATTTTACGTGAAGCGACTGCCATCAGATCTTCACACTGTATTATAAATAAAGCTATATCACTTATTTCCTAGCGATCCTCTTTCGTGTATTAAATACCACCTTTTTAATCTTAACTAAGGTCATTCTAGCTTCTGGAGACATTTTGTAAAAAATGGTGCCCCAACTGGACCTGATCCTCTAATTACTTCCACAATCACGTCCATCCCTAAGGTTAGCATCTTACGTCAATAACAGACTTGTCTTGGAGACTAGCTGACGCCGCATGACCCACCCTTCTCCCTCGGGGGGGACACGTAGGCCTGGACAGTGGTCCGCAGGAATACTAATTATCAATTAGCTGCCCTGTCTTGGCAGACGTAGGGGACGCCGTTAATGAATATAATAGAGTTTGGGTTTAAAAAGTTTAATTTTCTTTTCGTTTGATTGGTAAATAGTTTTTGGGTGTTGTCAAAGAAGTTGGTAATGATATAGATGAGTTAATTAAAGGTGCAGTAGTGAAACTTGATGTTAATTTTGTTTTGTGGAATGATTTTAAGGATTTTGGTGCAAAAGTTTATTATGATGTTGTGGAAAAGTAATGTGTCAATATCAATAGTATTTTACGCAAATATGCTGTCACTGTCACAACAAAAAATCTTGCAAAACAGTTTGAATTTTAATTAAAACAGTGACTCATAAAAAACTAAAAATGAAAATGAGTCGTAATAAAAAATGATTTATGTTTGGATAATAAATAAATTCGGTGCATACATAACAATTTGCGATTAATTTTATACGTATCGGCTATAAAACTGAATCACTTTGGGATGTTGCTGGCTTCCAGAGATATTTTGTCTTTATGCCTTTTAAATATTACATGGCTGATGCTTTTAAGATTAAAGACAAGTTGTTTAGGTAGCTTACATTAAAGGAAAATATATAAGGGACACAATTATGCCTTACTACAAACTGGTATTTAAAATATTCAGCAGTTTAATAGCACTAGTGCAGGTATCAATTAAAATTAAAATAAAGAGTTGAACAACCAACTTTATCGGCTCGTTGAGCGTAAAGCGTAGCATTCGTTCTCGTTTGATTGATGTGCGCCGTCCAGTTATCCCTTCCGGCCTTTTCATCGCCTCCTATTGCCCTTTTTTCATCAACAAATTCATCACACTCAAGATGAAACACTTTTTTGTTCCCGGCGCCACCATCACCTTTTGATTCTTCGCTTTTTTATCCCAAAATGATCGAGCACCCACATTCTGTTACTGGCTTCCGTCATAATTAACTTAATTTTTATGATTTATACGTTGACCGTAAATAAAGTCGTCAGTAGATTGATTTATATCAGTTTTAGAAGCTCAAGATATATTTTTTGTTTCTTTATGATCCAAATTGATTTTTATTTCTCTAAAATAAAATGAAAGCCGGTGAGCTCACATTATATTGTATTTATTACTGTTTTATAACGTGTCATTAGTTTCATCTAGATTCCGTTTCCAATTATAATGTATCCGGATTTGGATAAAAATTAACATCAAATATAGAATTTTTAACATAACAAAACTATAGGCATTAATATAATTTCCATGTTAAACTCTATTTTATACTAAACGGTTAATAAATTATATTTTTCCATTAATATATGTCAATAAAAATATTAAATATTGTATTATGGTATTCTAATAACGGAGTGGCAAATTGCTGTATTAATATGAGATAATTTTACTGGTTATAGTGCAATAATTCATATTTTATTTGAATAAATTTTTGATTCGTTTTTTGATTGGATTTTAAATTTAATTTCACTTCACTTTGGACACAATAACAAATTCATCGTCATTTGAAATCATGTAACAGAAGAAGTTGTAAATCACGTTTTTAACACAAATTATATGATAAACTTAACTTTTATAGCTATTACTCGTATTATTCTTAAAACAAAACAAAAATAACAGCATCTAGTAACATAATCGATAGTAGTAAATTGAATCGAAGCCACTAAACCAAAAAAATGTGTTAGTAACACCGAGTCAGTGAGTAATTGCCCTATAAAGAAGCATTATATGATCTGTGACGGTCCTATTTATTAACGTGAATGCCAACTTTAGTTCCGGATCTTATGTTTTATAGACATTTTAGAACAACATTAAAAGTCAGTCAAAAACATTTTATTACCATTTTACGATACGAAATCGGATAGTCTGTCTTTTTAACGGTCCCCAATGATTTTATATGCTGTGTTTTTATTGTTTCATACATGACAATATTAATTTTCATTGTTATTAAAATGTTTTAATGGCCGTTTAAGGTGTACAGTTTCATTTGTCTATACTTTCCTCGGGTCTTTGGGTGCAGATTGGTTGTAATTTACTTTATTGTCATAAACAATGAATATATTATTAGTTTTATCAGCGGCTATTATGGTTTTGAATTATATTTGATTGTGGTCGTAAATAATAGATTAATGGGAGAAATTTTCAGATTTGTATCGTATTTTATTTGAGAGTTGCCTTTTCCGGAAATATGATAAGCTTTCAATAAAGTAAGTTAGGTTAGGTTGTGGTATTTATGAAATATACATGTTTCGATTTGTTACTTTTTAATTGTTTTAGTATGAATACAATATTATTTTGTCGTCATATCCAAACAACATTATTTAGAGATAAATATTTTTATCGCATTTTAAAATAATATTTCCGCAAGGGTCACTATAAGGGGCCCATATTAATTTCTCATATTCACAAATACATTTACCTAGCTTTCATGACAATCTCATTGTTTCTTCATTTCAAATGCTGACGAATAAAATTCCTGCCACGAAGACGGGACCTCACTTAAACATTTAAAATACACAGCCATAATATATTTATCTGTTGTTCTTGGACATTTAACACATCGTATTTTGAAGTAGTTTATCGTCGCCTCCGTGTCAACCACACGTATGTATACGTCTCGTAAAAATTTACGGTCGAATCGGTACACGTATAAAAAAGTTAGCGTCTGACGATCGAGTCGGAACACTAAATTATTTTCAGATATTAAGCTGTTAAGGTTTAATGGAAATTTAACAATTCTGGGAGTCAATTTTGAGATCTTAAGTAGGGATTTTTGTTCTTTGTGTTTGTTCAATGTTTTGTTGTTTTGTTGCTATCTGTTAACGAGCTGAAGAATCGTTTTGGTTTTTGTTTTTATTATCGAAAATGCAGAAGTTACAATTAAAAAGTGTAAAGCTAAACCTAAATCATCTTTTCTTAGGCTAAATTTTAACCGTACTGAATTCATTATGTATAGTTTCTTTGACTACAAAATAAGTCACTTTCTTCTTAATTTTGTATTATCAAACTAATAATTTACCTCACAGTCATTCAAAATAATACTTTCTCGTAAAGTCCACTAAAACAGTTTCAAAACCATATCTTCTATAATCTCTACAATAACATCATTTAAAAAGTTATCTTTATCAAGTGTATTAAATAATTCTTTGTATATCTCGAGTATATAATAAAAAGTAAGATGGGAATATATTTAGTAGAATAAAGACTTGATTTCTCAGCATTCGTAGGAGTCCCGACTACGAGAGTTAAGTTGTGAATGACGTCAGTGATATGTTATGGGATGTTCAATATTGTGGATAAGTCTACGAGATTTTATCAATATTGTTTGAGATAGTTTTTAGTAGAAATTATTTAAATGATTTTGAGATATTTTGTTTTGTTATAATTTTGAAAGAGATTATTTAAATCAGCTCCTTGTTAAGTATTTAAGGAATGGTTTTTATTGTCTTCTGTGTTGTGAAGGACTGATAGAAGTTGCTTCTCATAAAATAAAGACATTTAGCCAAATTAAGTAAAATTAAAAACTGACCCTATATATGAGACTAAGGTTCAAACGATGAAGAGAAGTTATAGGTTTTGAATGTTTATCTGAGATCACAGTTTCTTATGATGTTGTACGTTTGTTTGTACTATCTCTGTTAGTTCACGATTAACATATAAATGTAGAAAATTGATTAATAAATTAAAACGATCGAAACCATTATTAAAATCACCGCATCCATTTGCAGCAGTGTCATCATTCCACGTCTCATCGACAATAATAATAATACATCAACGACACAACACTATCTAAATGGTGTTTGAAATGCTTCCATCAATAAGGTGGTGAGTGTGTATCTGTGTTGCCGTATCCAATCTTTGTTTTTCTCTAATTTATTATATCCGTGGTCGTGACGGCGCGGACTTTGGAGTGGGTGAATTTTTAACACATAAAATACTTTGAATTATGTTTGTTTTGTTGGTTTTATCTGTACAATTGTATCATAATGTTATGATTGAATGTTTAACTTAAAGGATCTAACATTTTTGGTTCTGTTTTCTTACTAGTAGTGGATGTAAAATTAACTCTCATTATTCATACTCGTATTAAAGGACAGTTGCTCAAAGTTAAAAGGATTACTTTGATTTTTATACTACCTGCACAGAAATCAACAATTGAAGTGGTACTTAAATCAATTTGTAAATAAAAATGGTACTTTATGGGAAGGTGTATCTATGGCAGTCATCAAGAGCGAGCGTGGGCAATAGGGTGACAAAGCATCGCATGTCCAGAGGGAATGTCCGCCGACACGCGGATGGCGGACAGCGTGTTCACACGATCAGATTGCGCCTGCTTTATGGCATCGAACGCCCGCCATTAGCGCTCACCGCTGCTTGAATTGCCTAATTAGAATTACACGAACCGGCGTGTACCGCCATTAACCGGTTTTTGCGTGTCTATTTGTGAGGTTCATCTAGATTGGCAAGCTAACGTGTTCGCTTTTTCAGAACAACTGTTCGCATGTCAACTCTTAATATCAATGCTTAAAGTATACTTACATTAAAAGAGCGAAAATTTTATGTCAAATCAACTCGGCGCAACACGAGAGTTTTAAGTAAAACTGATGCGTTAAACTTTTAAATGGGGAAAGGTCCTAATAAGGTACGAAGGCTTATTGCTATAACGATAAATTATAATTATCAACATCAATTCACGTATCTTATAGCGTTTCAAGTCCTGACTCTCGGACGCAATAAAAATCTAACAAATGCACGCATAAAAAGTATCTTATCCGCTGCACAATAAAGTTATCGTTGAAATATCGATACAATTTCCTTGATCCGTAAAATAAAATCAGGCTTTCTTGACGTTTGTGTGGAATTTATGCGTGTGTACAGCGCAAGGTTGTCGTAAAATTGAAGATGTTATGTCCACTGATAAGTGGTACGTCGGGTATCGGCCTGTCCACTCGTGACAGGTTTATTGTGGACACCCTACCGACGCTCGCGTCCCGCTAAAAAATTGCATTGATCAGGATTTTAGAACATTTATTTTGATTGCGCATTTTTACGATTCGCTTTTTTATTTGATCATTTTTATTATCTGACATATTGTGGAATTTTGCAATTAGATGGCCACTTACCGCAGGACGTTCAGATCTCCGGTTATATGGGCGTCGTTTGAGTGCGATTGATAATATTTACTACTTTGTCTTCCTTCTTACAGCCGAATTAATGAAGGAGCTAAATATAGTCAATGTGTAATCCAGAAAACTTGTCAAGTACCTGTTTTTTAACTTTGTGTTTATGAAATTTTGAGTTTAACCCTCCTTACAATGTTACTTGTTTTTCTCCCCATTCAAATGTAGATGAAAATTTCAAAGCTTTTTTCAAACAGAAATCAAAACTTGTGTTCACAGCATTCTATTCGACATTGTAACAAATCTTTGTCAAGTTTTTTTCCAAACAAATTGTCAATAACTTTTTTCCCGATCCACTTTTTGTCATTTGCGTCTAATTAATGATATTTTCAAAAATCCATTATGTAGTTTTATCAACGGGCGCCGAGTCCATACACCAATTGACGAATGATCAATCATTTCATCCTTGCTCACATATCCATCATTTTCTTAATTAATTTATCAAGTTTCTCGTATCTTTTACCAAAACTTATGCCAGACAAAACCGGTCTTTATTCCTTTAATAATAAGGGACATTTATTTTGTTATTTAAGTGATTTTTGGAAAAAATATTGACGCCAATTACGGGTGTAATATTTACCTGGAGAGGTGAGATTGATCATCTGCGCAGACGCCGATTGTAGCGATAATACGTTTAAATGATGATATTATATTGAAAGCTAAATTAATTAAATAAGTTATTATTTAAAAACAAGAACTTGTTTAATTTTGTATATTTTTATTAATTGCTTTTTTAACTTCATAATCTTTTTCTTCATCCGAACCTTTATTTAATTGGGGTCCGTCTGTATATAGTTTTACCAGATTTTGACAGAATGTCACAGTGTGGAATGACTGCCCGGCCCAGTGCCCTCACACCTCCACAACGCGGATGGAGATAAATAAATTACTTTTATATTATTGAAAAAAAATATGAAAAATTGGTCAGCAATTTTTAAATTTAAAATGTTAGCCATCAAAGAATGATCACCAATTTTTCAAAATAAATTCAACTTTCAATCCAACACAACTTCAAAATTCTCAACGAAAGGAAACATTAGATATAAAAGTAAATATTAAAAGGAAGACGCCAGCAGTAAAGGCGTGTACACATTGGCGGGTGGTCCGGCGACGCTGTCATCGCCTGATTGATCGGCCGATTGTTCGCCAGTGTGTATCAATCATAAGTACGGATGACAACGTTGGACGTTTGAAATCTTATCGTTTAGGATATTGCTCGTGATTGTTATTTTTGGTCTATGGTTATTGTAATATATGTAGCGTTTGTATTGTTATTTTATTGGGCTTGTTAGAGACTTTTGGGTTGCAATGGGATCATAGATCATCGCTTTATTATTTCAAATAGATTAACCAGCAGGTTTAGTAAGCCAGCGACATGTAAGTAGCATGATGGCAAGAAGAACCAAATTAATTTTCATTGTTTTTTAAGAATTCTTAGCCTTATCTTCTTTAGTAGTTATCTTTCTATACCTTTTGTGATTTTCTGTCCCGACACAATCCAAGATTTTTCAAATGCTAAAATTTTACCATCCATCTTTTTATTATACCAACATTGAAGTACCTTCCCATCCACCATTTTCCCATAGAAACATGATAACCAGCCCGACTCTCCTATTTGTCAATTAACCGTTCGCATATCGAATCGGTCGGCCATCTTGGCACATGTAAATGTCAACTGTTCGCGAACCAATTACAAGCGGCGCACGCGCACCGTTGACGGCAACAACGCACACAAGATACCATAAAACCCTCTCGCCATTTATAGAAGTGAAATCTACCTTCGGCTGGACCAATTAATGTGGGACTCTGGACATCTGATAGTGCCTTTTTGCGTGAGGTACTGTTTGATTGGTGTTTTTCCCTTTCTGGTATCGGTTTGTGTGATTTATGGGATGATAGATGTCAGCACCGGTCTTTATTCAACACGTAAATAAGGGATTTATGTATCGATCGGTATATAAAGTTATAAGGAATTGCTTTTATTATAGTCGTAAACTATTCAAAGACAATATTTATATTCTTGTTGACAAGCAGTAGAAAACTCACATCATAATATTCACCTACATAATGTGTTAGTTTATTCAGTTGAATTTTTAGTTTCGTTTTGATATGGCTGATTATTAATATTTTTATTATCTACAAACAGTATCAGTAAGCATAAACTAAAGTCGCCACAGCACAGATTACAAGCCACAACATCCGTGCAATGCTTGAGGTAAATTTAATAGAAACAATATAATAACTGGATGCATCACTATCATTACATCGATATCAGCTCAGTAATTTAATATCTGTTCGCCACCCGCGCGTTATGTAACACTCGCCCGGGGCCGGGGGCGCGCGGTCTGCGAGACCATTGTGGGGCTCAGGGACACTCACGACTCCTCATCGGTGCCTATCGTAACTCCTCGCCATTTACAGAGGCCTAACTTAATATGTGCATCACGAATAACGCATATATGGACCGCACCCGCCCCGGCCGCCGCGACCAATCCAACTGCGCATTCAAAACGCCTCATTGTATATACATCGAATGGAATAAATTGAGTTCTTGACGTGCCATCATGAGGATAAGTGATAATACCGGTGAGGCCACCGCTCCCGAGAACGAACCCCGGATCCTACAAATCAATCGCGCGCCCGCACTCCATAAATTAACAGAAACAATGACCCTAAATTATTGGGCCGTCTCCTTTATCGCGTCCGTATTGTTCCTTTTTTCCGTGCACAAATGAGACTGGCTGCGACTTATTAGGTTTCGGTATTCGCGAGCGAGCGATCACACGTCCAGATAGCGATGCGTGCGTCCGCCGAGACCGACGGATTCTTAATTATTCCACTGCGGACAATAGCGCTAGCCGCTAATTGATGCGATGCACCGGAGATCGCTAATGCCCCTATCTGGTATTCAATCATGTAGCCGCTATATTTTTCCCTTTCGCGTCTGTGCATTAACATAAAACAAGCGGCGCACGGCGTCCATATTTCTGCGCGTAGTCTCGTGACGCGCGGCGGTATTGTGCGCGCGATACCGATCGCATGATATTTAGAAGTCTTAAATTCGAGTCTCTTAACGAGGACGTGCATTGTCCTTTTAATGATAATTTTCTGTGTGGTTTTCTAAGTTGACGCGTTCCATTACGGTCGGGGAAGGTTTCATAAATATTTTATTGGTTGTGAGAGGGGCAACCTCCCTCATTAGGGCGCGTCGGGTGCGATCATTAGTGGCGATAAAATGCGGTCGGTGGCGTCCGACCTCGGTGTCAGTGCATTCTTAACACGTCGCTTGTGATGCCTTTTGTTTTCGCGTTTCACTTTTTGTAATTACCTTCGCAGGATACAACACGGGCGTTAGCTCCCGGCGGACCTGCTTCTCGAGAACTAACCTTTGGTATAACATCATTAACACTTTCAGCAGTGGAATTCGATCCCAATAAGAATAATGACCAACGGATGGAATACATTACGACTCGAGATCTGCTACTTGCAACAAGCTCAAACAGCGACAAAGTGAAAAAAAGTCTGTGACGTCATTGACCACAAAGAGTGGTTGATTTTTTCATATGCATAAAATTTAATATTAATATATTCCAAACATCCAAATAGTCCTGCGCGAGCATGCACTACAAGATCAAAGTCTGTCCGAGTCAGCGTTTTCTCAAGAGTTTTATGATAATGAGTTCAGCAGAAGCTTGCAGAGCAATCTGCATCGAGTATCACATACACATGGACATACGTATACACGTATTATGTAGACGTCTGAATTCGAGAGTACTTCAACCTGAATAGTAATAGGTGATATCTGAATCACTTATTAAATATTTAATAAAATATAAGTATTTCGATCTGTGAGATAACCGATAACCTTAGCTTAAGATCTACGTTTGCTTATTTATAGACATATTAGTTTTTGTTTGAAACTTTTTTGATATCGTTTACTTACATAGTTACATTTTGTTGAAACAAAAACAAAAGGGTTTAGAAAATCAACATGTTACATTGATCTAAAAATAGCATGTTTTTAAATCCAATGAGTTGTACTTCTTCAAATTCGGTCTCAAGATTCTTCCATTTCCCCATTCTTATAAGTTTCGAATTTTGCTCTATCACGCCTCCTGGAAAAAATGTAACTTGCCAGTCAAATACTTATACCTATAAACGACAGTACTTTATTTAAAATCCGCGTCTATACCAAATCTATATTCAATAAGATCTACAAACGTGTGCAACTCAGAGCGCACTCAAGCGCAGTCCAGTCTACAGTACTGAGTTGTATGTATGCAGTGTAGTTCGCACTCGCGTTATGGTAATGGCATTGAATCCAAAATTGGATGCAATCGCCACCGTACTCAGTGAATTCGATATATATTAACTTATTGTTTGACCGCTTAAGTTTACGTATTTTGTAATGCTATTTGTTATGTTCGGTTTGGAATTTTAGAAATGTTTTGAAACGACAACAAGTTTATAGTCAGATAAAATGTAGCTGAATAGACAAATAAAGCACTTAAAATTAATTTATTTGATGTTATCTTTTATTTTTGAAGTCTTTTAAACAATAACAGGACATGGAACTCATTCTTGTTTCTTATTATCATAATTTGGATTGATTCATATACCTAAAAACAAATATCGGAGCAAAATATATAGCATCAATCTATATTTTAAATAAAAAGTCCATTGACTGCTTCAAATTGGAAAAATATTTTTCAATAATCATTCGCACTGAAAAAGTTAATGTGAAACAAAACATTTTTGGAATCCCACTGAAAAATTTACTGCATGGAAAGCCTTTACGGAATTCTAGTTAAATATATAAATAAATATAACCTGTAAATACTCCCTCAACACACTTGTTTCTGTTTTCAACAAACAAATCGGTATCATGATATCATTCAATTAGATTGTAACATTAAGGAAATACTTGCCGTTGTTGAATTTAAAAGGTTGAGGTCAACAATCGAGTGCTCGCTAAAGGTGCGGTAAGTCACGGATGTGACTGTGGTCCCATTTCACGGGTGGAGCGATTCTTAGCGACAATCTTACTATATAGTTAATTTTAAAAAATTTGTTTATTTTTAGTTGTAAATACTAAATAATATATTATTTCGTTTGTCCTGTAGTTTTTATTTTATAGAAGATGTAAGTATACATAATTTAAAAGTTTTATTAATAAAGAGTCACTACAAAGGACCAATATATTGAAATATATCAATAAAAAATCATAAGCTGGATCGTAATTATCAGGAAATTACATTTAAGAGGTCTGTGAAAAAAATAAGGGGATGTGTTTCTGTCTTATATCAGTAAAAAATAATGATATTTATAGATTTTTTTATACTTATACCTTTTGACGTGTTTTTTTATTGTTGACATTAGTTATAAGTGACATTTGTATTTCATTTTATTTAAAAAACAATACCAGCCCGAGTTTCTTGCCGATTCTTCTCAGCTGATGTAATTCCGAATCGGTGGTAGATTCATGGACCTTTATTAGTGCCTCATTGAGGCTTTAATTGAATAAACGATTTTTTATTTTGAAGGTTTTATCTCTCGGTTTTCTCTCTAATCACTTTCAATCATAATTATCTTTAAACATCAAATCGCTGCCGCCCACTCCCCGTACCAAACAAATACAAAATACGTTTTCATAATTGCGATATGACGATCAATCTTTCGTTCGTCAACGGAAGCCACTCGACGACATGTGCGTGTAACCACTATTGTTGTTTACTTGTGACTGATAGACGCCAACTGACCTACTTACTTTATCGGACACGCGATTACCACCTTCAAGTATATATACATAGGTGCGTAAATAGTGTAAGTACTTTGGATTATTTATAAAGTAGAAGTTTGGTTGGTTAAATATGGTGGCTGTTTGTTCAATCAAAGTCATATTTTATAAACTATTCAAAAATAATGTATGTATGATTCGAAAAGCGACACTCGCCTCTAAATAATGTCTAAATAAATATTCCTAATAAAATGTAATTTTCCAAATACTCTTTGAAAGTTATTAAACTGTATTAGTGTGGGTTGGTACAGTAAAAATAATGATGTATAAAATACAAAAAGTAATTTTATTTTATAGCATATATCCTGTTTCAACATTCAAAATGATTGTAAACAAAACATATTTTCTGACGCCACCTTTTTGCGTCCACGACGGCTTCTCCTGCAAGTTATTGACAAGAAAATGTAAACACGCCACTGCGAATAGACTATCCTGTCAAGGTTTATTTTTATATACTCCATCTATTACTAAATCCCGAGAACTCTATGCAAATAAGATACATTAAATACGTCAACTGGTCAACGGACTAAATTAAAAACAATAAGAGTCACATTCCGAAAACCTAAACGTACAATACTCGGATTGAATCCCAATAAATCGCTCTAAAAAGCGAACAAAACAATACGCATAAATCTAAATGACAGCGACTAAAGAGGTATAAATATCTCAAGTCCCGGTACAGCCTTCGGATTCCAACCAAAGAAAATATCGCACCCAAATTCCGGTGGCCGTTTGACGGGCAAATGGAAAAAAGCGCGAAAATTTTGAATTCCGAATGAGATCGGTGGCTCCGCCTACGCGCGCGCGCACTCGAACGACAGGTGAATGCGACGCGCAGGCGCAACTGGCTCGCCACTCGCACTGATTCGCTGCTTTGTTTCTCTTGGAATATATTATTGATATACAATGGGGAATGACAGCGCGCGCGATTTCTGTTACGTCTCGGAATGGAATGAGGATTCTTTGTAACTGTTTGTTGTCCTGTCCAATGTTTTATTTTGCCTTTTGAAATGAAGACTTGGCGTGTCTTGTGCATATTTTATTTGTATTCCCTTAACTAGTTAAACACTGGTCTGAAACCGAATCTAGTTTAAAGGTAATAGGTGAAAATATTTTCTAAAATGTAACTATAAAATATAAATGATACCCCTATTTTAAATCTAAACAAACATATAGTACGCGTTCAAAAACTTAAAAAAAGTAACATTAGATATAAAATACTCCGCTATTTAAAACAATAACTTAATATTCTAATTCCATAAAACACAAATTCAATCAGCAAAAAAGCAAATCAAATCAACAAAAATCTAAAGTACCTACGTATAGAGAAAGAAACACATGCATTGCACCGGTCGTGAAGACGAACAACAATGGACAATGGGAGCATAAATCAGTATAATTAGTTTTGGTGGAATGGGGCAAAGTCATTGGTCACACAACGCATCGTGGGCCCGCCTCTCGGCTTGCGAAGAAGCCGTTAGGACAGCCACTCCCAGATATCGGATCAAATGCAATAACAGCAACGAGAGTGCCTCACTTATCGTAATCGATACCTTGTATTGCAACGACTGTTAATTGTCTTGACTTTTGTTAATTTATTTTGTTGTTGTACGTTTATGGGCACTAAGTTGTGTTATATTTAAAACATGTTTTGTGATGGAAGAAGAAGTCGGCTTGTATATCGATCTTTGTAGAGAATGGGCCATAATACCTTGGGTATGGTATACGTTTATTAAAAGCTGATTTAAGCTCTCTTTAACACGTTACTAGCTGTGCCCCGCGGTTTCACTCGCATAGTACTCGTTCCCGGCAATTATTCGAATTTTTCTCACCTTTTAAACATTTCCTAGACCTCCACGAACATTTCAAGACCAAGATAAGATAAATCCGTTCAGCCGTTCTCGAGTTTTAGCGAGACTAATGAACAGAAATTGATTTTTATATAGTATATAGATTATTGTAGTATATACAATTTACCTATGTTAAATATTTGAAAAAGGCGTATAGTTAAAAAATAATAATAATTAATTAAAGAAACTGTTAGTTTAACAATTTAAATAATGCCCTCTCGTAACCTATCTACCCAATAAACACAACTCATATACAACATCAAACAAAATGAAGTCATAAAAACCATATAAATATTAAACAAAAGTTTCTATTTAGTATTATTAAAACATTATTTACTTTAAATATTTTAATAAAATGGAGATAGTAGTAAAATATTATTATTTTTTAACAAAATGTTGCACAATATATTCATTGTAACGCGTAGGCTATTTGGAAAGCAAACATTCTTATGTAAATGTTAACAATAAAATACATTAAATTCTACTAATATATGTAATCCTAACTAGTTATTACTCTCAACTTTGTTCGCTTTGAGCCTAATGGGGCTTTTTTATACCGACTTTAGTATATTAAATTAAATATCCTTGATATTTCACCTCTGTTTCTATTGAAATGTTTCTTAACCGTTATGATAATAGAAAATAATATGCTGTAAAGTTGTTAAACATTTTATATTAGGAAAAAATGTAGGTGAATTCCTTCAATATTTTATTATTTTACTAGCTGTGCCCCGCGGTTTCACCCGCGTAGTTCCCGATCCCGTAGGAATTTCGGGATAAAACATAACCTATCACCTTTCCCGGACCGTAAGCTACCCACCCCTGTACTAAATTTCAAGTCAATCGGTTCACTTGTTTGCCGTGAAAAAGTAACAGACATACAGACAGACAGACTTACTTTCGCTTTTATAATATAAGTTAGGATTAGGATAGGATTAGGATTAGCTGCGCTCTGCAGTTCTACTATTTATATCCAGTCCTGAGGATCCTATAAAAATAAAATGGGTGCTTATATACTTTTCCATGTAACAACGTAATCGGAAAGTGACCAAAGTATTATGATGATTGGTCAACAGACAAACAAACTTATATATGATGATACAGATTTAAGTAAAATCTCCCTACAAAAATGTAGAGCATCTCAAAATTGAAGGATTCGACTTAAATCAACGCATATCTGTCTTAAATAATTAAAATAATTGAATAAATTAATTATGTTAAATACATATTATAATAATTTAAAACAAAACCGTTTCTAATTATTCCGAAATAAGGTTATTAGGAATGTAATCGTTTATTTATGGGCTAACTACTGCCGTTAATATTGTTAGGGTGGCCATAGACGAGTCAATTTAACTGATCAGTTGAACTGGCGTCCATCCAAAAATGGTCGTCAATCACCGGAGCGATTCCAGATTTCAGTGGGGAAATCTAGTTGGCCCAAAACTTGTAGTAACGCACAGTCTTATATCTGGACTGATCAGTTCAATTGACTCGTCAATGGCCACCTTTAAAACAATAATGGTGGTCCGTAGATTCTACGCTAAATCATCTAATTATGTATTAAATTGGTTATATTTAAATGGATATTGGATTAGAATATTAACAAATCACATTAGTCTTTTAAATTGATAATTTGATTTGATTGTTGAAGGTTGATAAGTATGTGACCTAAGTTTGGAGTAGATTTAAAGATCCTTCGTTATATTTAGAAGATTATTCGGGTTTTTTGCGTTGCGTATAGTAAAAAATATTTTTTTGTTTGGTATTGTATATGCAATTGTTCTAAGAGTTTATTAAGTTCACTTTAAATATTATATTGCTTTAATCTAAAGCATCATTATATTTTTAAAACCGAAATTTGTTCAGGAAATTTTCGGAAGAACTTTAAATTTTCTAAAATTCTGATTTCGTTATTATTATATTTCCTTGACTACCTTTTTTATACCTTTTTTATATAATTTTAGCTATGAAGAGTTTCCTATTCTATACATTTTGACAAACAAAAACAACTCTTACCAAGCGATAAAACATCAAAAATCCCTTTCAATATATTTCAATCAGGTCGAAGAATCGGTGTGAAAGACAGACAGATATCTTTCGACCGCCAAAACATTAGTACAAATGAAACGATGTCGTCACTTAATGAGAATGATGTCAGTTCGGGAGCGGAGTGACGGGGACGGATTGGGGGACCGCGTCCAGGATTCAATACGGGTCTTAATCCGACTCTGGTGAAGGGTGGCTTTTGGATAAGTTATTTGTGTGGATTTTACTTTTTTATGTATTTTTTTCTTGCCTCTGAAAATATCAATAAAATTTAAACCTAATTTGGTATTTTATTTTTAATAAACTTCGGTAGCTCAGTGGGCTAAGAGTGCCGTAGATCGACACGGTCCAGGGTTCAATCCCAAGTGAGGTGAAAATTTCCGACTCTTCTTTCATAATTTCTAAAACTTCAAAAACTTGGCCTGCAGTTCAAACCTAATACTTAGTTACCATAATTCTTTAATATATTTCTTTTGAAGTGATTTAGAACTACCCATTATATTTTATTGCATTGTTTACTAAACTTGTTTGTCATTTATATTTACACCAGAAATAGAGATATCTAAAGTGTCTAATTTTGAATATTATTAATCTAAATTTTCTATATTAAATCAAGAATATTGGACCAGTCAATTAAAATGTTGATTTGTTACTCAAACAATATCATTTGAATTATATCAATATAATTTATAGTCTTCATTTAATTTTATTAACAGAATTTAAAATTCTTGATATTTGCATATTATATTTTTATTGTTATAAAATTATTTATTTTTAATATCGTAACCGATTTGTTTGTTAATTGGAAAGCTTGTTTTCGGATTGTGTTATAAAATAGATGTACTTAACTGATTTATGACAAATCGCAGTTTGAATTTATGTAAAATGGTTACGCACGTCTAAAAGCCTACAAATTAGTACAAATGCCGATTTTCAAAACATTTTTAATATTTTGAAACTTGACACCAATTGACTTTATATATCCTTTATTCGTTGTTTTATCAAAAGTATTTTTGACTCGTTCACACTCTTGTGCTCACCACAGATTACTTGTGATCTGTAATAGATTTGATTTTAATCCAAATCTTTTTTAGGTACGTGTATGTATTACATATATTACAGTGACAGTATATGTATGTACATACATTAAACAACGTCCGACACAGTAGCAAAAAACAAAACAATGTTTAATAACTACATATAGATATAGCACCCACCAATTATGGCTTTCAAAAACTTGGCCTTCCCCCCAAAATAATGATTGATTCAAGATTTTGTTTGGTGGATTGACACCACCAATCAATCAATCGTTGATTGATTGCCGACGACACTCGATTCTCTGCGTATTAATTTAGCGCTGACATTGATTGATAAGTACTGATATTAATGCGATACATATTTAATTATTGATAACTTATATCGGTGGTGCGGTATTTCCTATTTTTTGTTTTGCTAGTTGTTTCTAAGGGTCTTTGGTCACGTTTTTAAAGGATAGGTGAACTTTACTAGATTGATTACTTTACCTATGTTATTAATTGGGAACCCAGGAGGTCTTTGACACAAGGTTTTGCACTCGTGCATGTTAATATTGTGAAGATTATTTGACTCGTACATTAAGGACTTGGTTTTATTGTTTACTAGCTGTATCCCGCGGTTTCACCCGTGTAGTTCCCGAAAATATTTCATAACTGTTATGTTAATGGAGAATAATATGCTGTAAAGTTGTTAAACATTTTATATTAGGAAAAATTTTAGGTGAATAGTAACTTCAATATTTTATTATTTTACTAGCTGTGCCTCGCGGTTTCACCCGTGTAGTTTCCGATCCCGTGAGAATTTTGGGATTAAACATACCCTTTATTCTTTCCCGGACTATAAGCTACCCCTGTACCAAATTTGAAGTCGATCTGTTCAGTTGTTTGGCCGTGAAAGGTAACAGACAGACAGACAGAGTTACTTTCGCATTTATAATATTAGTAAGGATATGGTACACGTTACTAGTATGTTTTTGATTCTAATAGGACTATGTGGTATATTCAAATTTAAAAAAGGCTTTAGTTACAACCGGGACGGAGGACTTGACATTTCTTTTGAAGCATGGTAATGCTCATGTATAGAAGTCATTTTAGTAATAACTATCCGTCTCTATTATGACGTTACCAGACGATTCTTAGCCGGATATATAAAAGTAATCTACAGAAAATCAATCAAAATGCATTAAATTATGCAAGAGAGATAAGCGTTAAGCTACTTATCTTTTTATAAAAAAACACAAATTATATCTTTATAATAAATCAAATCTAAAAATAAATGTAATGATTTTATTATTATCAAAAAAATCATACATAATTTCTGCCTCAAAATGATCTAAAACTCTAATCAAGTTAACTTGAACAAAAGTTAACCATAGTTACAAAACGCTTATTACACATACCGATGTTAAAATATCGTACGACACTTTACATACATCGTATAGTATAAAGGGAAGTAAACCCTTTAGTGGCAGTTACAAATTGTTACTTGTTGCGTCCACAGCTTTATTTTCTAACTGAGCTAGGTTTGTATGCGAAAATGGTGTGATTTTTATGATTTTTCTCCTGATCGTACAGTTAGTTACACGAAAAGTTACGCTTTTTTGGAAGCTACTGACTTGGTTAGGACAATGTAAACTTGTAGCTTTAAGTATATAAAATTATATATGTTAGTTTATAAGGTATATATTTAATTTCTTATCTTAGTTATATTTTATGTGTACGTGGTTTGAGAGGCCTTACTTCCCGTAACACAGTTTATTAGTAACTACCACGGGAGGTAATGTCTCAATAACTGCATCAAATAAATTGTAACTAAATTAGAAAATATTAATAAATTGAATTTGAATGTTTTATAAATATTTTAGTGGTGTTGTGCACATAAGTTTTCTCTTTGTAATGTTTTTGTTAGAGTAGTTATATTTTTTTCATAGTCTTATTTAAACTTGGTTAACAATTTATGTTGGGATGAAATGTTTTTTTTGGGATAGTTGAGGACCTCATGTCCTGCGAGCCTAACGCCATTGAGGTGGCCTCTCACTGGAGCCCCATAATTTAGGTCTTGTCCACGAAGCAGAAGAAGATGGGATTGTTTATATTTTAATCTCAATTATGTGTTTTCCCTATAAAAACACTGACGTGTAAATAACATAACATAATCTTAATCAATTATTCTATCATTATGTCAACCTAGACCAAGATAAAAGTTGTGGATTTATGATTCTCTACGTATGTTTTTTGGCAAGTCATTGTATTCTGAACATACATAAAATATCGTGAAATAACTTACTATTCCTTTTTTAATTTATATGCACGCACTAATTTAAGGTGGGTGGACCATGGAAGGCCACGCTCCTTTGAAGGCCAACTATCAAAAAGTCGTAGTTATTGACATGTAAACACATATTCCTTCGGCTATACACTAAGATCCATCAAACTCAAAGCCACAGATGCGGCGGCGAGTCGCTCGCGCCGCTATTGTGGCAGTGCGATCTCACGCTTCGTAGACTCCGGTCGTCGACGTTACAATTGTTATTCGCGCGCACAGCAAAACGTATGTTTTCAGTTAGATAACCTATTATTATTTCATATTTTTTTACTGTGGATTGTCGTATAAGGATATGTTTATGGTACTAAAGAAAAAAGAAATTGTTTTGCCTCGATTTAAGTTAAAATATTGGTAGTGTTCCCAGGAAAGCCGATGGTTCCTTATAAGGCCAATAAAAAATTTGACGGTTGGCCTTGCTAGGGTACATGGGCTTACAAAGAACATGTACAAACCATGAACATATGAACAGTTACTTTTTAGTTATAAATACGTACCGTTACAGTTAAAACAATGTTTTATATTTATAATATTTTTATTTATAAGGGTTATTAAACTTTTGAATAGATATTTCTTTCTTAGGAACATTTTGGCCTTACAAAGAACGGACCCATAAGAAGGCCATTTGAGGTAAAGAAAAAAGTTTTTAGTTTCATTATAATACGCGTTGGCAAGTTATTTGATGTCAATTTAATACTCATTACTACTGTTTTTAAATAATTTCCATTAATATATTCTTAGTTATACGATGGTGTTCAAGTAATGTTCGTTGAGTTTTTTATAAATGATAAAAATATATTGAGCATTTAATGTTTCGCTTAAATGAAAGAGCTTATTATGTAGTTTTAGTAAAAGCGAATATATTAATTGTTACAACTCTATTTTTAAGTTGAACGACTGATGTATAATATTGGCCTTGTTTGGAGCCGAGTTCCTTGCAAGGCCATTTGGAAGAGCTTAACAAAACTTAAGTTTAATAAATACTGATTAAAGCTAGGTTAAAAAAAAGTGATTTATATGGTACACAATAAAACAAACTACTATTTGATAATTTGTTTTTTTTCATTTATCCAGTTAATAAACGAATAAAAAGCGTTTACTCGTTAGAGTGGCCTTCCATGGTCCACCCACCTTATATTTAAAAATAATTATAAACTTATTAATTGGCAATTGAATAACAATAAAATATAAATACATTTTACACCATAAATGCATCTTGATATTCTAAGCTAAGAAGTTTCCTTCTTAATATAAACTCTAATTAATTATTACCAAGTAAAACCAACTAAATCTGCATCTACAAAACCTAACTCTAACTAAATCTTCAAACCCACTTGTAAAAGGCAGCACAGAGTCCCGTGACGTCACATCTAATCCCAGTGTCCCGGGCCGTTAGGACTTGTTGCTTCAGTTGACGTCATGAATGATTAACGTCATCAAACCGCGCAGCTTTGATGATTTCATATTGAATTTGCGCGAGATTTGACGTTTTGAGGAGATTAGTAAAAGTGGCGCAGTTTTAGAGTAGGGTAACTTGTTGACGGTTTTTGTGGAAAGAAGTGATTTAAAGTTTAATGATTTTTTGAGAAATAGAAGGGCGTTTTTATCAATTGTAAGTTTATTTTAACAAAAGAAAAGTATACAAATGTCTATGTTTATGTGTTATCTAAAATCTATAGTACAAGCTTAGTGTAGTTGTGTGATATTGTGTCCATAATGGTAACGATGGTATTGTTTTGTTTTCTTATAACACATATTATTATTTTTTAATATAGATATGTATGTTCCAAACCTGTGATTGATTACTAAGTTCACATAGAAACAAGAAAACAAAACAGAGTGGATCTTATAAACATAAATGAAAACTGCAAATCATTGCGATTAATAGATATACAGATTAAAAATATATAGTTCATAATCTGTATTTGGTAAATAAAACTGATAAACAAATACATATGAACCGATTTCAATTTTATATAAACGTTTTGTCTTTGGTTTATTTAAGTCGAAAAGTGTTCGCTCATAATTCGTCCCAAATTCCAATACAAATCAAAAACCGTATCAAAATATGAAAAATAATTTCAGGAAAAAAAAACCCTTTTTCAAGTCTATGAACAAAGAAAATACTTCATATTTTTTCAACAAAATTGTTTGACTATTCATTCAATCAGAGTCGCAATTTCCCCATCTCGTCGGTCCGAGTCGTGTCTGCGTCGTCCCGTTATCGTGTCGGAGACGTGTCGTTATCGTATCGTCTGCAACTGACATCACAATTCAATAAAGAAAGCGTCTCTATTATCAATTTTGAATTTAAATTGAACTTCAAGTTTTTAAATTGATAGATATGTCCTTCGAGGCATTTTTGTTTTTCTTTAATTTTTCCCTTCAAAATACAATGCAAATGTTGTATACAGTGCAAACTTATTCTATTATTTCATCACCCATTATTACTTATTATATTATAACCAAGCAAACAAAATAGGAGGTTAAGAAAAATTAAAAAGTTCAAACAATTTTCACCTTTTGTTACATTCGATTTTAATAAGTGCTACTTTGGCCATAATTATTTTTGTATTTTGAATTTTGACTATTGTGTATGTATCTTATCTTCTAAAGAACTTACCCTAATTTGACAAATCTACACTATCTACACTAATATTATAAAGAGGAAAGATTTGTATTTTTGTACGTAACGAATAAACTCAAAAAGTACTGGACCGATTTTAATAATTCTTTTTTCATTAGAAAGCTACATTCACTCTGAGTAACATAGGCTATATTTTATCCCCGTATTCCCACGGGAACGCAGGTGAAACCGCGAGACGCCGCTAGTAGGGTATAACTTTGAGCATTATTTTTATATTAATATTTAGTAGAGCTATTAGTCTTCGCACTTATTTTCATTTACATAAATAAATCAAATCTGTATTACAACAGAAATATTAATAAAATTTTATCTAACAAATTGGTGCTTCAATGAAAAAAAAACTTAATATTGGAAATTACCATTACATGAAAGCTTTATCATTGATTGATGTGTCATGGATTAGTGCATCCTGTTTGATCGATACATCGATAACGATTATCGAATAGTTGTTTATAATCGAATAAACGACCGACTTTTGATAAACTGACAATAACTGATTAGTGTTCAATATTGTTGATTCTAGAATTGGTTGGATTTTAGTTAATATCTTAAACTATTAATTTAAAACTGTATAATACAGTACCTGTTTTACTCAATGTACTTATAGTAGAGTCATGTAATGTTTTCAAACAATATCAAACACAACTTGGATCCTTTTGGTATCAATTTTTTCCTATTTTCAAAAACTGCTCAGAATAAAAATGTGACAATGATTTTTCATATTCATCATAAGTAAGTAATCGTTATAGAGATCTTTAAAAGAAAAGTAAACTTTAGATGAAATTAAACAATCACCGTCAAAAAGTACAAAGAGCTTTGTAACGGACCTCTTTCTCCACATTAAACAAAAGTCAATTTAATTCACCAAAAAGATATTTGATTTAGATTATCTTCAAAAAACAAATCGATCTCTAGAAATCAGCTAAAATGTGGTCATTCCGCGACCTATTTTGTCACGGTACGATACGATCGATTATTTCTTTAAATATCTCGATTTCTTTAACGTTTTGATTCGAATAACAATAGTTTAATCGATAATCGGTCGTTGTATCGATTTCACGGTGACGAGTAATTTTTGGTGTTTCTTTTTTGACCTGTTTGATGATTTGGGCTTATAGGGCTACACAAAATCTAATTTGAACAAATGAAAAATTTGTTTTTCCTCGGATAATGCAATTCTTATTTCCGTTGTGCGAAACTTAATCCACATTTACAACAATAAATATTAAAACTGGCGCGATTTGGTTATATATATCTCTTTTCACTGCATCATCAGTGAGTGACAGACCTTTGTCTTGCAGTAGCCCTAACTGGCCAATACAATAAATAATTACAAAGTTATCAACCAAATTACAAACCAACTGCACCCATCACACCCCAAACAACCAAATCGCGAGCCCAACAATCAATTGCACGCATCGCTTTGATAATCAACCTGCACACGTCATTAAAATAAAGGCATTGCCGTCCATACATCACGATGTAGATACTCCGAGCATAGCCTTTGATCTGTTTCGGGTTCATTCAAATGTTTCGGAGTTTGAGCGAGTCGAGCGAGCCGAGCGAGCCGATTGAGCCGACCGAGCCTGGGGCATGAACTGGCGCATCTTTGCGAGCGATTGACACGCTGCGTTTTAATCAATTAGCGAACACAGCTCGGTTCACGGATCAATGGACAGTGAAATAAGCAGACCACACTGTGTACCATTTTTCGGCACTATCCGGTTTCATAACTTTAGAGGTTTTTTTTTGTTTTAGTGCGATCGTAACGAAAGTTTTGGCGGTATTTGTATGATTTCTTTTAGAATAACAAAGTTTTTAAGTTAGAGCTGTTTCTATAAACTGAAATTTCGCTTTTTAAAGGGACTTTTTTGTGTATAATTTTATTTTTTGTACTAAATTATCATTTTTGAGAGAAAAGCTTTTGCCCTATAGTGTAGCAGTGCTTCATTACAATCAAGGTCAATATGAAACATTTTTAATATAAAACCTATTACATTTATGTGAATTTCCATGAATGACCCGTAAGATATCGAATATAGCTTAATTTATGTGTTGCATTATTTCTTTTTCTAGCAAAACAAATTTCCCTTAAATTCAGAATCTAAACTATATTGATCTATTCTAATTACAGTGATAACGCGGCTTTAGCTCACATGATTTATGTCACACAATTTATTTATCTATAGAACTATGTCAACCATTAATACATTTATAATACTGATAAGCGTCCAATAATTGATCATTCCGATGAGTACGTTAATCAATCAATCATCCTATCATAGGTTATTAGTATTTGTTACTCGTACTTATAATATTGGACGCGCAAAAAGTTTGGTAATGGATATTTGTTTTGTTCTATGTACTTAAATATATGATGTAATATCAGTATCAGATTACTATTGCTTAGAAAGTCAACTAAAACAGTCAAAATACATTTTAAATATTACTAAAACTGAAAATTAAAACTATTCGACACATTGTGAAGATTTTTGTCCGCATAAAGTCTGTTATTTATAAACGAAGAATAGTCAATTTAAGTTTCCTTTCACACGCGTTTTAAGAATAGAGAAAAGTGAATTAACAATAATTACTGTTGTTCTTCGTTTGTCAATTTGTTATTATTAGAATTACAATTAGAAAGACTGTGATTTTAGACCATATTAGTTAAATTTAGCTTTAACCCCGTCTCTAAGTAGGTTTATTTCCTTTAATTAATTTTTTGAAGTTTTCTACCCAGGTACTAAAAGTAGTAGATACCAGATAGATACATAAAGTATATAGATACAAGTCACCCGAAAATTATCGTTATATAATTTAATATCCATGAATACACTAAAAATAAAGATAAGTAATATAATGAATACATAAAAAAATTGATAAATTGCACTTAATTTCGTAATCATTGTTCATCATGTGACCGTTATCATGATTGATATGAAGTTTTGTGTCTTTCCAATCGCAACAATTAAATCCTAATATGTTTACGATGTACATAAATTATATTGTACCTGGAATTTTCCACGCATTGTTACCACACCAGATAATGTTATTTGTTTCAAATGTAATGTAAATTCTGGTAATTATATCAACATAAGTATTGGAAATAATAGAACATCAATTAATGATAAAACAACGTGTAAAGATAATCGGAATAGACAGTTAGATATTATAAACATGATAGGTGGTAAAAAATTTGATTAGGTTAATTGTAAAAGTAAAGTGATTAGCTTGAAGTCGGAATTGTTTTAAGAAATGTCTATCTAGGTATTTATCATGAAAGATGCTACAGAAAACATACCATTATAAGAGAAGATTTCAACTAAATACCACATAGCAAAAACCACAAAAGAGAACTCATTAATGCCAATAAACCATTCACTAATAAAATGATTTCTTTGTCCTCAGAAGAAGCGACTAGTCCAGAAAGCGGAGTGAAGGAGCGAAGCGATCGCGGGGAGCGTCGGGAAGACGAAGTATCTTCCGGCTCCCCGGAGTCACGCGCCTCACCCACCCCAGACGATAGGGACATTGAGCACAGCATACCGGCTACGCTTATACAGGATCCCAATGCAGAAAGGTAAGATACCTTAGTATTAAAAAATCATTTTGTTGAAGTCTCAGTAGCGATCCTAACTGTAGGTAAGCAAATATGCTTACCTACACTTGAGAATACTCAAGAAGCCGTTTAGTTGAAATTGTAGTAGTGACCCTGCCTGTTATGCCCAAAGATGTACAAATCCCGGATTTGTATTTGAATACAGATATTTGTATTTGGCTAAATGTTACTGACGAATCTAGGACCGTGAAAAAGTAAAACGACGTTGAATCTATGAGTATCTTAAAAAGTAGGATTATCTTTATTAATTTAAACGTTTTGAAATAATACGTACCATTTCATCAGTTCATATTAAAGGAAAATTTCTTTAAATAAGTTTGCATATGAACAAGCGATTAGATAACCTACAGGACTTACCTTTATTCGAGTATTATTTGATCGCTGATCATTACTGATTTTTTAAATACATTACATCATTTTGATTATTAATTTCTATTGCCAAGTAACATTTTATTCGTTCACGAAATAGTGTTCAAATTAGCCAAATAGATAAAAAATTTGACGATCTCCTATTCCAAATCTTAGAGTATTTATTATGTCTGTACCCAAGACACCAATAAATGACGCGATTCTCAAAAATACACATTCTTCAATAATATTATTATGTGTACACAAAATGACTAATATCTAAAAGTAACGAACAATAGTCCGAAGTAGATTGTATGTATTGTCAATAAAACTGGTGTCCCAGATTGCGTGATATCATTTGTACTCGATAATCCTATCAATCGAACTCTATTCACTCGATTCACTAACACTACGGTGGTCTCGATGTCAGTGGCCACTTTAACGATCCCATTGTTTCACAACATCACTTGTCAACCGTCCAACTTCGTACAAAATAACTTGACCATTTGCTATCGTGATGACACCTAACACGAAGTCTTAAAGATCAATTTCGTTAAATTTATATCCCGGAAAATGTTGGCAGTTAAGAAGAATGAATTGATATGGTCAAATGACAGTTATAGAAGGTAGTGTATGTAAAAATGATCTTAAAATTCATATTGACAATTCATCAATTTTAAGGTATGGTGAAAATGGGGTATAGAGTCGATAAATAACTTTTAACACCCACAAACAGAGTAGCTAGTCTGTTTCCCAATGATAATTGTTAGAAACACTGATTTAGTCACCACGCATTGGCTTGCCTTCACGGCAAAACAATTAAACCACCTGAAATTGATCGAATTTAATCTACTGATTCTTACTGGCAAAAGCACAATCTAATCTGTCTTTAAAATATTCATGGTACAGAGCGAAAGATTCTTAAAAATCAATTATCAAGTCAATTTTGTAAATTTGTGTCTTACGGGAATTTTACTTTTGTATTAAGTACTTAACTCCAAACGAAGTATAGATATTAAATGGTAAATCAAAATAAGGCATGACTAATATAAGTAGTATGCCAAATAAAACTTTTATTAATTAGTTGAAATAACAAAACTAAGATACAAATTTAATTGTACAAATAGATAAATCAACGTAACAAATACTCAAACATGTATTATAATTTATTAATATTAACAAAACACATGATTACCTTATTATTTAACTACGTTTAACTGACACAAAATATATTTTCAAGGTTTATTTGTTTTTCTGTTATTAATAGTATTTGTTTTAACATCGTTTATCACAATTTTATTGGCTTCAAATGTAACGTACAATTGACATGCCAGATGTTTGGAATTGGTCCTCTTATTTGAATTCACGCATTGGTATGATAAATATTAAATACAACTTCATCATATTTGGGCACTTATGGAATCTTTCCGAGAATCAAACTAAACAGTTCAAATAATTAGAATTAGAATTTAAACATTTGTCCAACGTTTAAATGATGCAGTCGTTCTAAATGTCAAAATTAATGTTAAAGTTTAAACTTTAATAATAATATCGGCGTAAACATGACTTAAGAACATTTGTATGCAAAACCGTCTCCAAAGACAAGTCAGCCAACATAATCAAATTAATAATTAAATATCAAATACTTAATTAGAATAGAAATCTGTCATTTCCTTTAAAAGAACAAATCCCCGTGTTATCTCGCATCCGTCCGTATGTCAGGTAGAATTGTCATTACAATATTTTATTTGCTGCTCCATAAATTAAAATTTCTCGATAATGATCTTTATTGTTATGATATTAAAGCAGTTTGAGGTTTATGTTGGTGGTAATGTGTGGTAGTTGTGTTTGTTCGCTGGCTGTTCCATCAATGTCAATTAGGTGCTGTGAAGAGACTTCATTCATCAATCATATAACAGTCTACAAAGCTTAGTGCTTCATCCTGAGGGTCTATTGTTTAGAATTTGGATTTACAGATGCGTTTGGCATCACTTTGCTTAAATTTGGGTTATTTAACAAAACTTTTCGTATTTAAAAACAAGGTCACATGAAAAAATCTACGAATTAGGATGACATTATAAAACTATAGATAACATTTAAGTTAATTTACGAAATGATATTCAAATGAAACATAAATTGGGTGGACCAAAATACAATTTTCACAACATTGAAGTCTTAATGTATATTATTAATGACGATAATTAATTCCTATTAAAGTCAAGAAATAAAATAAAAGAGAACTATTAAATTTGAATAAATTAATGTAGCCATATCTTGTCTAGGTTTTGGAATATTGTCATTGGCATGATGGTTTTATGAACATGATTCATTTATAACTTTGTAATCAAGGCCTTACAGGAAGTCAATCAATCAATTAAGTAATTATACAATTTATTTTATCTTACAAACTGTGTAGCAACCGTAAATGCAGTGAATAATACGGCTCGCAAAATGATAAAGTTTAATTTTAGTATCTACTTCTGCCCTTGTACCCTTATAAGTTAGAACATCATAAAAATAATGCAAATTTCTACGATATTTTATTGTTTTTCTTGTAAAAAGAAATATGATAGCAAAGCAAATTACTGATAACAAGGTCGAAATCAAAGTCCAGTAGTGCACTTTTATAGCTTCACCGCCATCTGCGTCGGTTTTAAAATTCATTTTTATTGGTGCAAATTTATTCAAACGATATCAGGTGTCCCCCATATGCCCGCACGATGCAAAACTTAAATTTGATGTGCATACGTCTAACGTGACACAATTCCGACTCAACATAAAATGTATCACTGTAATTTTTAGACACGCCACATCAGACATAAACCTAGAAATTCCATTGTTTATGCAACATAGATGCCAAATCGGGTTATTTAGCGAGGAAAGAGCCCGATCGGTGTCACATAAATACGAGTGATTGATTGACCCGCACCCATCTGACTAATGCATTTAGGAAGCAATAAACAGCTGGCTTTATTGTCAACTTTGGAAAAAACGGTGGATCCTCTTCGCGGTTATCGCCAAATCACGATGACAGTTGTTCTTTCTGTACATTATCGTATATCATTATGACTAATGGTTTTGAATTTATTTAAGTTGTTTTCTAATTTAGTTTTTTATTTAAACAATT
Organism: Timandra comae; assembly: GCA_958496195.1. NCBI lineage: Eukaryota > Metazoa > Arthropoda > Insecta > Lepidoptera > Geometridae > Timandra > Timandra comae. Next base: position 722,089 of record OY292358.1, read on the forward strand.
TTAATAGCCAAAAATAATTTGTTGTGTTGAGTGACAGTTTTTATGTTTAGATGGTATTATTGTGATGCTATTAAACATCCCTTTGAGATTCTATTTTCATATGCTTTTGACACGTCTTGTGTGAAGTTGTGTGTGCCTACTTTCATCGACAAAGCAGTTAGTTCTACGTTTCCTGACGTGAAAATAAAATAAGCCCGAGAATATTTTCCTTTGTCAGGGCAGGAAATCTGTTCATGATACGCGTAAATCCGTCCTCGTCCCCTGTCTGTCCCTGACTCGTTAAAAGGACTCGTCTCGGCGTTTTGTTAACGCGCCATTTCCTTGTCAACGCCGTCAACCCAGCTCGAGTAATCTCCACTAAGCTAGGAGACTTCTTTAGAGATGTCCGCAGGCGAGCACAGTTTTAGTACTTTGTGGAACTAGTTAAAACTATGTTGCGCCCATTGGCCGTCAACCAGAGTGCGTACATTTTTCATTGGTGTTACGAGCGTGAGTCAGCTTTGCGGAGTAGCTTCACCGTGACAGTCGCCTGTCATCGGAACGATCGTCCGTCACTGCATGTCCACCTCGCGCATCGCACGCACGCTTGCATTACGCAGCGCCACCCCTCGAACTAGAATACGTATAGCCGTCTCTGTCTGGCGCGGTCGGAAGGCGGTACGGCGGTTTAGTGTGTCTCGCTCGCGGGAGAGGCGTGCGGGGCGGGGGCGCTGCAGGCGGGTCGTAAATCACGCGGCGTCTCATTCCACGCGGGACCGCCGCCGCCGCCGCAGGCACCGCGCACTTCCCTTTCGACCGCCGGCGTCGCGCCGCGTCTTTCGCGACTTGTAAACATTTCCAACTATCTTTGGGAAGTCACTATTGTTCAGTTGTAACAGTGTATTTGATGTTAAGTGCTTATAATATATGGATTCAGGTGATTTTCTCGGCGCTCAGTTTGGAATAAACTGAAAACATTACGTCTAAAATGATCGTGGAGCCCGACCACGTGAGGTACGTCTTCATATTTGTTCAAGTGTTCACTTATTTTCCTGTAATATACATTATTATTTTCATTGTTTTCATTTCCAATTATTTTATTTATTTAAATTTTGGTCTTTCATTTGTTTTCAATAATTTTCGTGTTGGAAAAATTGGGTGGCGTTTATTTTGTTAGTCGGCAAAGAGTTGGTTGGTAGTATTCTGATTGGATTTTTGTATTAATATCACGATTGATTTATTGGATTATGTTAAGGAAGTAAAAGTTATGCTCAAAAAACTAGTTTGCCAAGTTAACAAAACATCAACATCAACACTGGCATTTTCTATCACCAAATGTCGATTTTGTTTAAAATAATATTTTAACTCCTACAAAACGACTATTAATTACACCAATAACAATAAAATTTTATTATTTTTTGTAGATTTAAATTAAGTTTATATTATTTAAACATTAATAACGTCTAATCTATTTAAATAATTAGTCCGAAACTTCGGTTTATTTGCATATCTGTAAAAGTCAACTGTGTTATGATACTGTTTTGTACAAAAATACTAAAAACTTTGAAACGTAGGTAATCTTGGGTTATGGCAGGTTTTTTGATTTTAATTATTCATGTATAGATCAAAATGTATCATACAATTTATCAATATAATTTCAATCCTTATTATAATGTCTATTATTTTGTTAGAAAACCAGATTTTTTCCTTTTTGTATTGATTAATTTTTACAGTTATTCAAGTCCCAAGTTTCCTGTTTTCCTCCTTATCTCTTATTTACTTTTCATAAACTTTGATTTATAAGCTGGTTTATCAAGGGTTGGAGCAAACATTATAATCTTGATAAAAATAATACGAAAACTATCGAAATTGGTTAGATCATCAATCAAGTCTAGGACATCACCTTGTTAGATTCTGTTATAGAAATTTTGTTTTGAAGATTTCAATAATTTTCAAAATATAATAAATATAAAATACCTGCATAGACAGCAATCAATCATTTCAGAAACTACAATCTTGATTTTGATAAATAATATCTTGGTTCTACGCTGAGGAAGAATTTAATAAACATTTTTTTACCAAGGTTCATAACAGGTCAAGGGTCATGACTAAATGTGACTGATTAGCAGTTTTATTTGATTAAACTAATTAGTTTTTTTTTGCGCTGTGCGTTTGTTATCACGAGATATGTAAATGTCAATAACAAGTTTAGGCAACGTCGGACCGCTGATTGACGGCAATTTGGTTAACTCGATTACGTTTTAAATGTTGGTCTCTTTGTCCACAGGGAGAGCCCGAGGTGTCTGTCGCGGGAGTCGTCGGGCGCACCGCGCTGTCCCTCCAATGACTCGGTGTACTCGGGTCGCAGCGGGGCGGGCTTGCCCCCCCTGCCCGCGGCGCTGACTGCCGCCCTACCCGCCGCCCTCCTTCCTCCGCACTCTGCCGCTGTCGCTGCATACCTTGGTGCTGCCGCGGCTGCAGCGGCTCAGCAAAGACTCCTCATGTCTTGTCAAGATGACATGACAGACTCCGAGAGAGTAGACGCCGTTTTAGACTTTAGCACAAAACGTAGTGAATCGCCCCAGGACGACGAGGACCCCGATGATGCTGTCAATCTTAGCAAAAATGAAAATGGTCCTTTGGACTTATCGGTTGGTACGAGAAAGAGAGGACCAGAAGATTCGCCGTCACCGGTACCTAGTAGGAAAAATTCTAGGACGTCTGATTTTAAACCTAACCCTTCCCCTTGGACCACTCCTGTAGCGCCACATCTGCCTTATTTTGCAGCCGCTGTGGCAGCTGCTAGTTTATCGCCCAAAGGTGGGGTTCAGGCCGATTGGAACGGTAAACTAAAACATGGAGCTCCTACTCCTAGCGACGCAACGAAAGCGCTGGAAAAAATGAGCGAACTGAGTAGATTAGGAGGTGAAGAATTATTTAGATCGGTGCAAAGCGCGGCGCTAGGCGCAGGACTGACTCAGCATTCGGCGGCGCGACATTCCGCCTGGCAATCGCACTGGTTGAATAAGGGAGCCGATCAGACTAAAGACGTTCTCAAATGCGTCTGGTGTAAAAAGAGTTTTAGTTCATTAGCGGATATGACAGTTCATATGAAAGAAACTAAGCACTGCGGCGTAACCGTAGTACCACCGACCTCCGGCGCGCCGCTGCCTGCATCACTACAACCTCCGTCTAGTTCCCCCTCCACTCCCTCCCAGCACTCTTCGTCCTCAAGCAGCTCTTCAAAACCAAACCAGAGTGATTTGAATATGTTAATAAAAGAAAATATGCCTATTCCAAGAAAGTTAGTTCGCGGTCAAGACGTTTGGCTAGGTAAAGGAGCCGAACAGACGCGACAGATATTGAAATGCATGTGGTGCGCGGAGAGCTTCCGTTCACTCGCAGAAATGACCAGCCACATGCAGCGGACTCAGCATTATACGAATATAATTTCACAGGAACAGATCATTTCATGGAAGTCTTCCGACGAAGCTAAGGGCGCTAATCCTAGCGCTCCCGGTGCGAATAACGCGGTGCCTCCTACCACGGGCACCAGTAGTCATGTAAGCGCTGTACTGACTTGTAAAGTATGCGATCAAGCCTTTAGTTCACTTAAAGAATTAAGTAATCATATGGTCAAGAATTCCCACTATAAAGAACACATTATGAGATCCATTACCGAAAGTGGAGGCAGGAGACGTCAAACTCGGGAAAAGCGAAAGAAATCTTTACCGGTCAGAAAACTTCTTGAATTAGAGCGAGCGCAGCACGAGTTTAAAAATGGAGAAGGCAACGGTGTTCCAATGGGCAAACCAATCAGAGATCTCGGTGCTGGCAGTCGTATCACTTGCGAAAAGTGCGGCAACAAGATAGAAACGGCCGTGTTCGTCGAGCATATTAGACAGTGTATCGGGGCACCGATGTCCAACAGTCAGAGGAATTTCCTCAAGAGTGCACTGATGTCGAACAATATCATCCCTCCAGAAGTACCCGGGCACATCACCCCCACGGGTCGCGATGGACGTAAAAGCATCAACGAGGAGCTGCCATCACCTGGTTCCGCTCACCACCGCTCCCCATCCTCCGTCAACGACTCCTCTCCGAGTTCCAAAGATCATAACGCCAGTAACGACAAAAGCTCGTCCCCATCGGTTCTCAACGCCATCGAACAACTGATTGAGAAAAGCTTCGACACACGATCGCGGCACTCCGTCCCCGGCGGGCCGGCCGGCGCCTCCCACGCGCCAATCGGGTCGAGCATCCTCAAACGACTCGGCATAGACGAGAGCGTAGACTACACCAAGCCGCTGGTGGACGCGCAGACGATGAACATGTTGCGCAGCTACCACCACCAGGGGTACGGGCGGCGCGAGCGCAGCGGCTCTGAGTCCAGCTCCATGTCGGAGCGCGGCGGTAGTCGCGTCGAGTCTCTCACACCCGACCGCAAGCTAGACGCGTATCATATGACACCGCGTACGACTCCCGACACGCGGGGCTCGCACACCCCCGCCTCCGAAGACCGCCCCAACGAGCTGCGAATAAAGAAAGAGATCGAGGACGAGGAGCGCGAGCCCGGCGGCGAGACGCCTTCCGCCGGCGTGCGCGTCAAGACCGAGCTCGAGGACGAGGACGAGCCGCGGCCGAGCAGCGCCGCCGACGACGAGCACAAGCCCGACAGCCCCGCCAGCGAGCGCTCCGCCGCCGCCACGCCCGCGCCCGCCGACCGCAAGCCCACGGGGCTGGGCGCGCTCTCCTCCATGTTCGAGAGCCTGGCGGGCGGCGCCGAGCCCTCCGGCCCGCGCCGCGCCGGCTCCCACCCGCTTGCAGCGCTGCAGAAGCTGTGCGATAAGACGGAGACGTCACCTGCTCGCGCGCCACCGCCGCACTCGCCCGCGCCGCCGCCCGGCATCCTCTCCTTCAGCTGGGCGTGCAACGACGCCGTGGTGACAGACTCGGTGATGAAGTGCACGCTGTGCGACACGCCGTTCGTGTCGAAGGGCGCGTACCGCCACCACCTGTCCAAGATGCACTTCGTGAAGGACGGCGCGCTGCCCGAGGCGCTGAAGGCGGGCGGACCGAGTGGCGCGGGCGAGCGCGGCGGCAGCCCGGCGGGCCCCAAGGCGGGCGGGTCGGCCGCCGCCTCGCCGCAGGACCCGCGCAGCCCGGCGCAGCCCTTCGACGAGAGCCCGCACTCCAAGTTCCTCAAGTACACGGAGCTGGCCAAGCAGCTGTCGAGCAAGTACGTGTGAGGCGCCGCCTCGCTTGTGATCATACCATATCCCGCTACGTTAGACCTTGCTAGGGTTAGGTCGCCGACGCGACGCTAAGTATTTTGAAACTCTTTGCCAATTTAATTATTTAGGTATTACCGTTAGAGTTCACCGCATAGTTCGGTTAGTGTAATGACGACTAGCGACTTAAGTATACGCCAAACGTTTACGTTCGATTAGAGTATAAGAGGATATTTACAAAATATTGCCTATAGGTGATCGGTTGTTGTCGGGCGCACGCCCGGGGCTTATCTTCCACACTACTTTGTAATTCCATTTCTATAAATTGTAAATATAAGTCACATTAAGTCATAAAGTTCGATTCGATCTCTTTGTAAATGTATATTTTTTGCTAATAATTATAAACTAATAATGTAAAATTACTTTTGTAATTTGGATTGCAACTTGCCTTTCTCGCGTGAGGAGCCGGCCCGCGGTCGCCCTGTCGCGCGTCGCCCTGTGCTCTCACTCACAGTTCATACTACGAGTACTAAAACGATGCAATATACTTTTGTGTTACTTAATTTTTATGTAAATCAGATATAATAAGTTTATTAACGTTTAGTTTCTACTATGTATTGTATATTTTGAATTATTTTCTTGTTTTATTGATATGTTTACGTTGTGATTGTGTGATCCGTCGTCATTTATCTCGGGGATTCAATCTCATTCGGTTCGGTTCGTATTGTACATACAATTCGACATAGGATGCAATATAATACAAACTTTTAGTGTAAATTTCGCTCTAGGAACGCTCTCAGTGCGATGAAGCTATTTATTATTTAGTAATAAGTACATAATGTTAGATAAATACATACGTCTGTGAATCTTGTATACCATTATACCAGCGCATTATTATATGGTTGTAAAATCGAACTATGTTTAAAAAAAGGTGATAAAATATACATTTTTTTCTTGTTTAAATTTGAAGGAGGAACGAACACACAGTATACGTTTAGGAATCATTCAAAATAATATCTTCCAATTTGTAACAACAGATATACGATGGATATACGGTACTTGCGAGTGAAAACTCATTTTATATTTAAATATATAAAAAATATTGTAAACAGTCTATTGTAAGTCAGAAGTAAGATTGTGAACTGAATATTCGTGGTGTTAAGAAAATACTAAGAAACGAAATAATTAAATTGAAAGTCATTTTAAATTACCACTGTTTAAAGGTAACCATCACGAATATTCTACGTAATAATGTGAAAATTTTAAAGAAAAATCGTATCATTAACTCCTTAGAAAACTATCTAGCCAATAATAAAAATGTTATTTTTATCTCATTCACACGTTTTACGAAACTAACGAGGTAGAAAAGGACAGAATATTTACTAATATTGTCTAGATATTTTTCTATAGGAAATGTTTTAATGATAAACATACGACAAATGATGTATACGCTGTCTCAATTGAGAGATTTTTGCTCATTCTTTTAAAAATAATGTTGAAATATTGATTTTACCAAATTTAATAATCTTATTTAATATTTTATGTTGTATTTCAAAATGCAATTAAAAGCTCAAAGAAAATATATATGTTACATACTTGAAATGTATATTTTATTTCATTTCTTACCCGCATTTTCAGGTGGATATTAAGAAAACAGTTTCAAACGATTTTCATGAATCACGAGGCTAAGAGCACACTTAATCATGACACCTTTCAATCAAATAAAACCTAATCAAAGTCAGTTTTGGTTGGAAGTTACGAGAACATTAGACTTTAATATACACACTTACACCTATCTAAATAAAATCAATTTAAATAAATTACAAGACACAGTAATTTCCTTCTAGTTCAGAACTTAGTAAAAGCTTGCGTACTTTGGACTGCAATAAAAGATGATAAAAGCTCTTTAACTTTAAAAAAATCGAATGAGATTAAGCAGTAAAAAGTTCAGTTATCTGAGGTGTTCTAAGTTCTCCGGAAAAGCTCGGTGCAAGAAAATTCTACATGTTCTAGTACTGAGCATTTTCGGGGGGGAAAAGGCCTTTTACTCACACATTACAGGTAATGAATGTTATGATAATTATAAATAAGCTTAAGTTGAATATAAGATAGCTTCTGAGCCCATAAAGGAAGGGTAAGTAAACAAATACACACCTACTATCGTTACAGATACTGTTGTGAGCCAGAAATAAGCAAGTACACATTTATATAAAAAAAAACGGGAGTTCTAGGAGTTCCCGATACTAGTAAATAACTTCTGAGCAATCTATGTGTATGAATTCAGATTATGCATCTGATATTTTAAGAGGCAACTACTTATGACACTAAGTACCTACTACCAGATAAATATACTTACACTGTACTACTTCTGCTACTGTACCAATACAGATATAAGGAAGACGTCTACGTAATCATTTCAATTGCTGGAGATTTGCAGCATAAAAATAGACCAAACTACGATATCATATATTTTCTATATTACTATTAAAATCCCTACAATAAACCTGTAAACAATATATCAATGAGACCTTTAAAACCTCACAGACCGCATCTTAATCTGCCACCACGAATCACTCAGCCAGGTTTCAACTGTGACTACCCGCCTTAATCATGATAATAACATCATACATCGCCGTACACAACACGCGACAATTACACCAACTTCCAAACACACTGCCGGTTTGGTTCGGATAGAGTTATGAGGGGGAAACAAAAGCAGCAACGGTTGTGGGTGAATGGAAAGGGTTGCCGGGTGAGCGATTGGTTAGCTGTCAGTCAAACCCTTGAAAGCGAGCTGTGTCGCCACAGGTGTGGACGATATACGGGATGGTTTTCTGTTTGGCTAGTATAGGGTAAAATCAAAGAAGTAGAGTGTGTTATAAAGTTTTAGTTTTTTAACAATTGATTAATAAGCGTAAAATATGGAATTCGAACTTCCTACTAAGTACTTAATATTTTGAATCACAATGAACAGATAAAAAGAAATAATTAAGGATTCATAACAATAAAAAAACAATTAAGTATGCGTAGCTTGACAGAAAATTACGGTTTCTATTACTGAGCGATCTAATTCATTTTTGTGAAGTCTGGTGAAGAAAGTGTGTGTAGTTTCTAACACCCTAGATACAGCTGAAGAACTTAGTCATTTGAAAGTTCTATAAGAAGATATTAGAACGATGAAATTTCCTAAATACAACTCTCTAAAACACGCATTACCCCGCCGTATGTTTACCCCACTCGGCAACCTAAAAGCAAGTTTGTACAGAGGCGCCCGCTGTCACTCCGTCAAAATAATAGGGCCTAATTAAAATGACGTTTTGTTTTATATCATCAAATTAATGAAACAACTACCCCGCTCGCCCTTACCCCGGGGCGGAATGCTCTTCGCAATTTATGACCCCACAGGAGATGGATAGTTTGATTTATACGCTGTTAATCATCTTTTTATGGCACCCAATGAAATAATTCCTTGTTATATTTTTTGTTTAATTACAGTTTCTGTTTTAACATTTATTTATGAGTCGCGAATGAAGGATCGATGTTGGATTTATATTCGTCTACCTTGTTATTAAAAGTAGGTGTATTCGATTCAATTTATATTTTGATGCATTTGTTGATTTATTGTCGTGTCTTTATGATATTTGATTCGAATGTTGTAATTATGGAAATATTTTTATTGTTTTCATTTGAAATTATGTTTTTGATTAAATGAAATTAAGTCTTGCTATTAGTGTAGTTATAACTCATATTTTAAATAACTTACTTTTTAAATTAATAAATTAATGTAGATCATCATGATCAGGTTTAAATACAAATGTTATTTTATCTAGAAAAACTATTAGTGCAAACTATAATATTTGATAAATAATTATATAATTTTACAAATAATACTAAGAACTCCTTCCAGCTTTGCATGAATGTAATTTTTTCGTGGATTTTCCAAGCTTTTCTTTATTCAAACCTTTTCTCAACAGTTACGTTACGATACGAACCAAAATTGCCGAATAGGTGCAGCCATTCTGAAGTGATGTGTGTATACGTTTATCAACTGATTCTTATTTCTATGGTTAGCTATATGATCTAATGACGGATTAAAACAGCCCACGCACATACAAACACTTACACACACAACAGACTGAAGACGTCAATAACACAACCAACCAATCAGGCTTAAGATTTCTACCTTTACAATCTAGATTTAAACAAAATTTACCCAAATTACCCAAACACGAGTGAGTGATGTTACCCCGTGACCCGCTCGTTGGGTAAATACCCCGATTTAGATCGTACAATAAATGATTTACTCTGAGACCGCTGTAATAAGTGGATTGATGTCGATCTTGGCCCCGACATTTGTCTCGTCAATTCGCTAAGAGGGGCCGACGCTGTGACGACAAAGAATTATTCTTTCTTACCCCAAACTGTTGATTGTTTTAAGACGGTTACATTGTTTTTGGACGGTTTTTAGCGTTAATTGAATGAGATGTATTTATAAGTATAGAAGCCTGGGGAAGCGGGATCTTAGATCGCATGCCTAGTAACATCCTTTATTTTTTATTGGAAATTGAAAAATGTTGTAGAAATATTACCTTCCTAGTGACTGTTTATGATCTAGCTTGGCATACCAATGCTCTTGGGCTCAGCTCGGGACTGCTTAGCCTACTATTTCATGTTCAAAGAAGTTAGATAAATTGAATCATTTCTGATAGAGATAGGGCCTCAATTTAGTTAATGATAAAGAAATTCAAAACCTTAGAGGGTTAAATCAGTTTACATTTTGAAACTAACTTCCGATTGAAAACAATAAAAGTGCACACAAGATCATCAACATCAACTTCAAACCAACGTAGTGGCAGTTACACCGAAACAGTCCTCGACAAACGACCACTCCTGCCATCTGTCGACGTGATGGATGACAAGACATGTGTCCATTATCACTGGCCTAAACGCGCGTGCACACACAAAAGACGCGCCAAAAAAAATGGCGACCACATTAATCAAATCATTGATTTTTGGCCGCAATAAATTTGCTATCATAAATTTTTAGTTTTTGAATGGATTGTAATGTGTGAAATGGAATATGGGTGTATAGAATTGATTTGAGGATTTTTCTGGAATTTGTACAGGATATAATAACTTTTACTATTTGATGTTGAGTAAAAATATTTCTTTATTAAAAAGTACCTGTTGGTAATTGAACAAATGATAACAATTTTAACAGGAATTTATTTAAAATATCACTTGTAATTGTAACTTATTATTAATTTAGTGAATTATTGAAAAACTTTTTTTATAATTTTTTAAACCCTTTCCAAAACATGCACAATTTTTACAGCTTTCCCAAATAAAAAACCACATCATTATCTCATAAAACAATATCCCCGCAAAAAGTCCGTAAACTTTTTTAAGTCCCCGTAACGAAACCAGTGTGTATAAGTGACGATGATGGATAGGGGCGGAAAGCGGGGTATAAGAGGGGTGTAAGGGGGGGGGGTGAGTCCGCAACACTGACGTATGTCTGTCCATCAATCCATGACAACGACCGTCACATGCGACAAGGGAACCTTCTGCATGTTTTTATATGCTGTTTTGCAAGTTCTAACAATGTGTTTAAGGGGGGATTAAGGGGGTGGTCAGGTGACTTTTTAGTAGTTTAAAAAAACATTATTTTAGTGGTTTATTTAATTTGTTATAAAATAAATATTGATTAAATAATGATTAGTATTATGATCTAAACTTGACTTTGATTTGAGATCTCCGACCAAGTAAAAGTACGTGTACCTATTCTTGTTTACAAAAATACAACGAAAGAGAGTGAGAGCGTTCTTAGGTCGGAAGTACAAACTTACAAACATAAACAGTACTTGAATAACGATAATTATGTAATAACTCTTGATCAAATATAACTTCTAAGTAAGAATTTTTTAAACAAAGTAATCCTTTTAATTTCCACCAACTTATTGCGTTACCTATATTTGAATCCCAATACCAAAAAAGACGTATAGAAACGAGAGACACTTCGCTACGGAAACAAACAACTTAAATAACACAAAACGAAATTCAATAAACCTGAAATAGCGCAGTTCTGTCGGTGAAAGTCACACGTCAATCAAGTATCGCTCACCGCGCACGCTGGGACGAAATGACACTCACTCGATGGCAAAGTTTGAACGACATCGACACACTGGGCTGTCTAGATTGAAACTATGTTTTATGTGTCTAGTTGAGTGTACCCAAAGGTTTTATAGGATTTATTTAGTTTTAAAAAACTGTAGTAATTTATAAGAAGATTCACTGGGTTAAGTTCAATTTCAAAGTTCTACATTACTCTTAAATATTGTTATGAAATGTAGAGTAATTACAAAAAAGAGGCTAAAATTATTTGAAACAATGAAATTGACAGAAAGGATTGTTATAAAATACTACAATTTAATGGTAGGTAGGTACATAAGACTGCTACTCCATGATTACTAAAATCTATACATTTTAATACCATGTTAACAGTAAGTAGTATTTATAACACACTTTATCAGTGTATCAAATTCCCGATCAAACAATCTCTCAAAACCAAATCCTTTTAAACCTCCCTAACATAACCCTCTTAAAAAGCTTAAAAAATAACCACGTAAACACTACACCTATTAAAAACCATGTTTAATTTGCTTCACCTTTCATAACTATAGCTCATGACCGTTCGACTCATTACCCCGTGTGGCACTTAATCGATTGAAAAACTACCCCCATTTAGGTACGATAATGGACCTTATTCGGTCGTAATAGGGGCGGCGCTGCGGCTAGGGGTGACCCCTGAAATATGAGTGGTACAGTCGCTTTGAACAGTGATTGATGGGTAGTGACTGACGTGTGCACGAACACAGGGTGTGTTTGGTATTGGACAAGGTGTAAGATATGGCGGTTTGGTTGTCTGTGATATAACAAAGAAGAAATGTAGAGTATTTTGAGCTTTATTTAGATACATTTTAATCAAAAATCTGTCGTAAATTGATCAAAAATTATCCTCTTTAAAGTTAGTACTACCTCTTTAGTACTACATGACAAACCCCTCTATGTCTTTATAACACTAGTGACAAAGAATAGACATAATCACTAAACTTGCTGAATTATTAATATTCTAAAGGTTCTTAAAACCAATTATGGTAATTTTAACCACAAATTTTCTCTCTCTAAATGTTGCTCGTCCTTCATGTTTTGTGTATTTAATCGCTCTATCTCATAGCTTAACCGCGGGTGAGTTTGAAGTTGGTCGTAGTAAGTAAGCACGACCATCGTGCGGTCCACTCTCGGTTTTAATTTCCAACTCATATCGGTTACTTTTGAATAGGAAATTGTTTATAGATTTTAAAATGTACACTTACCTTTGGGGACACTTTGAAGAGGGACAATGAATTTTAAATTATACTTGGAAATTTGTGAGAATATTTCATATTTTGTCATTATTTTACGCAAAAATTACTTTAACTATATCTACTATAGTATATTCCATTTGTGGATCTTCATCATGATGTATTATACTCGTATTACCCCAGACTACTGCTACATAGGTGACATAGGCCTCTTCCAATACGCTATTGAGCTTTAACTTCGGCTCGTCTTTGCCATTCAAAAACATTTGCATCTTTAAGTCCAATCCATTTGACTCTTTAGTCATAATTGATTCCCAAACATTAAAAAGTACTGTCACATGTCGAACGTCAACTAACAGATATTATAATTGAGTTATTTGAGAACTAAACACATCTAAAGCTAACCGCTAATGCAGTAATAAAAGATAAAAGTAACATGAAAAGCGGCTCAGCAGGACCTTTCTCAAGTCTCGACCATATGACATAATTGCACCACTTGTATTTGAACCGGTGACCTTGGCAGTATGACACATATGACTTCACTTGGCATCGATCTCCCACGGGCACATAGAGCGGTATCTACACTGTTTTTGTTGATGCCACTTTGGCTTATTAGGCGGTGTTGGTCGGCCTTTAGCGTGGATATTAGTGTGGATATGACTTGGTGGAATATTTTTTTGTAAAGCAAATGATAGGTTGGGAATATCTGTTTTATTGGGGAAAGTATGAGTATGTATTCATTAGTTAATGTAACTTCATCAAAAGTGCAATTGTGCATTTTGAAATTTTTCGTTAAAGGCCAGAAAGAACCTCAAAAAAGATTAAAAATTATACCCACAAACGTATCATGAAATAAAATAGTACAAAGATCACTCTCATTGCTTGTCAGCTTATTTGCTAATTCTAGTTGTGATTGATTACTAATATCAAAACAACATTTGCGTAAAAGAAAAGTCCATTTTTTTAAATAAAATTATAATATCTAATCTTATCCACACTATTCCGCGGCGCGTCACCACTCCCGCGATACGCTGGTGTTACTGACAATTGATTTATGTCAGTCAGGTCTCGTCATAGCGGCGACTGCGTGCGCGCATCTGCCTCCGCAATGATGGTTGCTCACATACAGTGAATATGGTTTGGGATTGTAATGTTACCAAAAAATATATATTTTTGTTTTTATAAAGGATTAAGAATGATAAGTTTGGTATGATTTTACGAAAAAAGAAACAGTTCATGAGACCCTGTTCATGAACCCATCTGACCTTGCGAAGTGTCACATGAATTTGTGTCTTAAAGGCTGGCAACGCATTTGTGCATCTTGAGTTTTCATTTGTCCATGGGTGACCTATCACTCCTCTACCTGCCACCTATTTGGTAATTAGGTACATTAATTGTAAAGAAACTCTATATTTATATATAGAAGTTACAGTCTCAACGATTTTTGCTCTTTTGCAAACATGGCTCCAGTCTGAGATTACCAACCAGCTAAGACAAGCGTGGTGATTAGCATATTCCTCTTCATTGTACTAAAATAATCAGTCAGAGAAAGGCCTTGGTTTGTTCTGATATGTCACCCTATTTTGTCTTCTCAGGGAGACAGGATAAATACGTTTGATCTGTCCCCTTTTTACTAACCAGGAGACAGGATCAAGTTGTAGGATCTTACAGGTCAAAACATTAGTGTCAATCCATAAATTGCATTTCAAAAACCTGTAATAAAATAAAGTATTCTAAATAAACAGCTGTCATTATCAGAGCTATGATTTATTGACACGATAACTGTGTCTATCTAGCAGCGAGTGCGGTGATGTTCAAGGTCCTCGCATGATGGATATTTAAGTGAATGATAGTCGATAACAAATCATGATTACTTCTGTTGTACCTACTGTATAGATGTATGTAAGTGTTATCTAGTAATATTTTAGTATTATAAAACTGAGATATGGCTAAGGTGAAATTTAGTATGTTATCTATATATTTATAAAAGTCTTCCGTGACTGAGTGATGTGACTGACTGACTGACAGACAACGTACAGCCGAAACTTCTGGTCGTAGAGAGCTGTTTGGCTCGTGTGTTTGTTGGGGGAATAGTCTACCACTAAGAGAGGATTTTTGGAAATTCTTCCCTAGGGGGAGAAAAGGGGGTAAATTAAAAACTACGCGAGTGAAACTGCGGGGCGTATGGGCGTAATATGTAGATTATAGCTGTATTATTATATTTCTTTTCTTCCGAAATTTGGAAGCAGAGTATTTGATAATGGATTTATCATGCAGTTCATCAACTGCATCTTGTTATGGAAAATAAATATTTCAGTCTGTCTCTTCGTTTCAATTGAAAAGAAGAAAACGCTAGCACAATTTCGTATTCATACAATAAGAATATTTAAAAAGCATTCTATGATAAGGAAACCGTCATAAAGCCGTAAACGAAATAAGTCAATCCATAACTTAAATAGGGACGATGTTCGCGGGAGTGTTTTTGGCAAAAAATAATGTTTTAATATTAATTGTGAACATGTGTGTTATGGGGTCGTAAAGTGTGATTAAAGATTGATTTATTGTATTCTTATCATAGTTTAAATGACGAAAATAGAACGAGAAAAAATAATTTTGTAACTAATATTTTTATGTGTCGCCTGCGCATGAGGTTTGATACTAATAGATGGGTGAAAGAGTTTGCTTGTAAGTTTAACGTGTTTTGTGTCTGTGACGTTTTAGCTCAATTCAAAAATGGCTGAACCGATTTGGTTAAGTATTTTTTCAATAATATGCTGCCTTAATTGAGTATAAGATACTCTGTGTGAGTCCTCGAGATTTGAGTTTCTAATTAACTGTGATAAGTTAAGTAGCTATACACACAATGCCTCACTCATTATGGCTATAGTATGTTAAATATTAGTCTAATTTGAATACTTATTTATTTCGGTCTAGACTAATGTGTATAAATGAGGTAATAAAGTAAACCTAACCACTTAATATAAGATATTGCGTATTGTATAAGTTTAGAATAATTAGCATATTTTAGCTGTTATAAATAAATAAAGTCGGTTAAAAGAATTAATAAAGATATATTTTAATGTTAACTAAATACAAAAATAAAATAAACAGTTGAACAGTAAACAAAAAAAGAAAAAATACTCTAACCAAATATTGAATGATAATAACGTTATGTTACAGTCTAATTAAGAAACTGTCACTCGCAATGGTGGCAGGTAAATGACGGCGACGGACGTGACAGTGATATGACGTTGACGTTGACGTGACGTGACGTGACGTTGACGCGGCGCCGACGATCTCGCTCGTAATGAAATTGTGACACTCGATTGGTACGAGATGTAAGCTGGTAGCGGTTTAATTAAAAAAACTAACATTTTCCTGTGAAAATAAGAAAAATAAATGACTATTTGAGTGATAATTACAGTCTAGCCATCACCGATACACGATTAGCGACGTTAAATCCTATGTTTTTCTATAACTTTTTTATAAACTTCGCCTACATACTTTCATTTCTAAAAGCTAAGCTAAGCTTTAATCTGTGGCTTCAATATTTCTACAATAGAATTCAATTGATTGTCTGTCACATTTTAGCATTCTATCTTTGGCCTCTTGACCACTACTACGCCTGCTCTACCTAAAGCTAGCGTAGTTTTAACCCCTTGCTAAGGCTGTATGTTATTTGTCAGTCAATTTTGACAAAAAATAGAAATACTAGATGCAAGTCGCAATACAATCAATTATTTATTTACTTATTTTAACAGTAAAGTTTATGACTTGAATCCATTATAAATGGGGCAAGCAACATAACAGATCTGATAATCGATTTATATTTATTTATACCGACTTATACGAAATATGTATATCACTATCTTTTTAAATGTAATTCATATAGTCAGAAAAAAGTTTTTTTATGAAGAAATTATTCCTTATTATAACTTGATGAATATTATCATGAATACTAAGTAATCATGACATTTGTAATAATCTAAATGTCATTTATATTTACAAAGCGAAACTTCTAATGAATACATGAGAATTAATTTCTAATATCGAAGTGCTGACTGACATCAGCAGTCTAGCGGCATATGCACATCTTGGACCTGTCTGGTAAATCGTAGATACTGAGCTCGATTTGTGAGTTGAGTAAGTTATGAGTCAAAATTGCATTTTCGAAATTTTCCATTGTAGCTCGGATTTGACATCACTGATACTCATTAGTCAAATTCTTCTACTACAGTATTGGTTAATCATTCTGAGAATTTGATAATAGACAAAAATGCATAAATACATGTAAGTTTCATGTTTCTGTAGAGCCTTTAGTTCTCAACAACAGCGACATGGTACAATTAACTCAAAAAGCGCGCAGACCATCATTTATCCTCCAACAATAGACTGGACCATTTAGGAAATTTCCAAAAAAATCCTATTCCGCATTAATTTCGCTACACCGCCCCCGGCCGTTAGCATCACACGACGCAGTTACTGCAAAACAACAATATATCAATTTTTATACAAAACTACAATGACAAGACCGTGCTCAGACGGTCAGGATTTGCATTAGTGATTGCATTAATCATTTTCATATACAATTCAGGGTAATAAAAGCCATAAAACTTTGTATGGGACGTCATTAATTGTCATTGACATGTGACAGGCTATGGGGGAATGATTGACAAATGTCAGTGTCAGCGCGCGTTTGAAAGAGGCCCGCGTCGCATTGTGACTCGCTGTTGGTTTTGGATCTTTTATTAACGAAATGGTGTTAAAGTGACTTGCTAGTTTTGGTTGATGTTTTCATAAGTTGAAGTAGAAGCTTTTTAAAAGAATTAAAAATGTTTTTGATAAATTCAATGTATTTTTTGATGTGAAATTTGATTTGAACCTACTTGCCTGCCAAGTTTATGTTCGATTCTAGGGTCTAGAGATGTATGTTACCTATTTTCCCATCATGATATGGATTTGAAGTCACCAACACATACCAAACATGATTATAACGCCTACCTTTACTACGAGTACTGTGCATATTTTTCTTATACCGTCAAGTACAGGTAGAACTCTAGGTCATCTTTTTCAGAGAGTGCCCTTCGAGAAAGAAACAATTTGCTTTAAATTGTATACTAACGTTATTTTAATACTGATGAGAATGATGAAATTTAGGAAGTATATTTTGATAAAATAAGACAAACATTATATCTTATTACTATATAGTGACCTTGAACTTGTTATAATTTGTTTTGGTTAAATGATAAGAACATAAACATACGCAATAGTATAAAAATCCAAACCGAACCGAAATCAAAATATTTAACAATAAACCGTAATGATATCTTGAAATGTAAACAAATTCAATGAAAATTTCGCACATGAATGACAAATAACAAAAACAGTATCTGAAATTAAATAAAACAGAATCGTATCTCGTTTCGCGTCTATCACGCAGAAGGCGGTATCTGCAATTGTCGATCGGTGATCCTTCGTCAATTGTCAGTTACGATGTTATCTGTGACGTGCGTCACTCACCCGCGAACCACTCTATTGAATAAAACGTCAATTTTGTACTTACAGCTCTTTTAATTTGAACTATGGAATGTTTTTATCTCGAATTTTGTGACATGAATGGGTTATGTTTTTGTTGCTGACTGCGGCGTTTTGAAAGAGGGGTTATGAGTTTAAAACAGAAGGTTACTTTGAAAATGTGTTTTGTTTATTTTGCTTTTAGCATTTAAATCCCTAATCATAATTTTGTTTTTCTACTAATGATACAAACATATACACACATCAAAAGTGTCTAGGGATCAACATATATTTTTGCAATAACTTTTCTCCTGATTGATATTAATTAAAATTTTCTTTAAGGATTCATCAAATAAAGTGTTTTCGTTTGTCACAGTAACGATAAACCAAGTCACCTTTGCATTAATAAAGAAATTTGCCATTTTCCTAATAAAGGGATTTTTGACATTTGAACCACTAACATTAAAGTTCGAAAAAAAGACTGAAATAACAGTTTTCTTTAAAATTTTATTGGGTAACTTAAACAATTAATAATCCGTGTTTCTACCGCGAACACTAACAACACAAGAACATCGGTTTGGCATACTCAAAATGAGTTCATCCAAATCACGCTGTGGAATGGCCGCCCATGTTCGTTGCAACAACAAAAAAAGGTCTTCTTGCGACTGGATACCCTCCATATTCGGCAGAGCTCTTCTCTGTAGCATATCCCATGCATGCTCAATCGGGTTCAAGTCTGGCGACTGAGCAGGCCAGGGCAGGACATTGATGTTAGCTGCGGCGAGAGTCTGTCTTACAACTCTTGCGGTGTGCGGTCGTGCATTATCATGCATTAACTGAAATAAGGGACCGATTTGCACTTGTAGAGGAACGATGACGTCTGATACAATCGTCTCAGCATAAATTTGAGCGTTGAGGTTGCCTCTGATCCAAATCAACTCAGTTCTTCCGCCGATCCAAATACCCGCCCATACCATGATGGTTCCACCACTATAAGGATGGACTTCCTGGCAGGATTTTAATCGCTGTTGGCGTCCAGGGGTTCTCCAGTGTCGTATACGTCTTGTATCCGGTCTCATACCAAAACGAGACTCATCAGAAAAGCACACGAAACGCCATTGTTCTTCTGCCCAATTTCTGTGTTCAAGAGCCCATTGATATCGAATCCTACGATTGTGCATTGCTATAGGTGGTACCCGTAGCGGTCTTCGGGAATGAAGGTTCACTTCATGCAAGCGGTTTCTGACTGTTTGGTCGCTAATTAAGTTCCCTGAAGAGTGATGAAGCCGCACGGCTAACATCATGGCGGTTATTGTTGGAGCTCTTCGAGTTAAGATTTGAATGTATCGGTCTTGTCTCCGTGTGGTGCAGCGATACCGTCCTCCATGGCGCTCAGCCACGGTACCAGTGCTTCGGTAACGTGTCCAAAGTCGACTGATAACACTCTGACTTGTATTCAGAGCTAAAGCCACAGTACGTTGCCGGGAACCAGCTTCTATCATTCCCACGGCTCTGAGCATTTCTTCCCTGCTTAAATGACGTCGCCGCTCCATAATAACGTTGGTTTTAATCAGTAGTAGGGAAACAGTAGCACTAATAATGTCTTCAATGCGTTGTATGTTTTTATAGGGAAAATATTGACAGCTGATTTTCATCTTTTACTCGAATTTGATTCACAGTTCCTGATTCAAATTATGAAATGCACCAAAAAGGATCCATATAAATTTATAAAATCATAAATTTATTACAAAGCCACATCTCAATCTCAAGAAATCCGCATAAAAATGCTTGATCCCTAGACACTTTTGATGTGTGTAGTTACATAACAGTTCTGTAATGACATCGATCGATATATCAACAAAACACAGTTTGATAAATTACCAGAAATATGAACGAAAAGAAAATGTTTCTTTTTCTATTGGTCAACATTGTAGTCTCGGTCAAAAACATTATTTCCTTAATGAAAATGTAATAAAGTTATTAGTAAAGTAAAAAACTCGAAAAGAAAATAATCATAACATGAAACCATGAGGTCAATAACACAGACCCATGAAACCGTTCAGTTGCCATATCAACACGAAAACTCCCCACAATTCTCCCCAAAAAGTTGGCAACCCTAATCAACAATATTTGGCCTATTACACGGCCCTGAGCCATTGATTTATAGGTTATGAATCAACTCTGACACGTTTCGTTTGATAATGAATCTGGTTGTATTTTTGCCGGCAACGTGTGATGGAAATATGAAGGGGGGAGATGGGACTAAGTTATGGAAGTTTGCTGATGGCGGCTGTTATTTAGTGCCTTTGAGGGAGCCGGGTTTACGGCCCGTCTGTTGTGTTGTAAGGGATAGATCCGTATGATTGGTAATGATTGGCTTGCTTTTATTTTGTTGTTCGATACTTTTTGTTTCGGGCAAAATGGGTGCTGGATAAAATACTGGGGAAACTCAAAATAGATAACTGCGGGCCTTATTTGAGGGTTAACAATAAACAAGTGGTTTTATTGGGATTGGTTCAATGTTAAGTGTAGCGCTTTTGTCAATATAGCGTATTTTATACAAATAGTGAATTCATCTGTCTGTTTCAGTAGCGAAACTGATCTTGAGGATTATGGAACTGTTTTGTATATACAGTTTTACAGAAACATTAATTATTTCAAGACTTATTTTGCTTTGCTGTGTATAATGTTGTATGGACCCAAGATGAGCCTCCTTACAGAAAAAATATGTTGAGTGAAACTGAGAAATAAATATTCGTCTTATCATACATCCAACGTACCAATTTTCACCTACATTTTCCCAATTAAAAACATTTCAATAATCGTTAAATCTCGACGACGTCTATTAATTTCCCAATAAACCGGTATTATTTCGGTAATTTTTCACCCCGACACGGCAACACATTTGTCCGGCCATTGTGACGTCAGCGGCTTTATTTGTCACATTGTCAAAGACGCTTTGGTTTTTTTTCTAAAATAAGGGTTCGACTTTCAGTGGCCTATGTAAGAAGTCTTATAGCAATACTTTTAAAGATAATGAATGACAATGGAATGTTTAAAAACTTTGACTTATATTTCGGTTGAACCGATTTGAATAGAATTGTACACAGCTTACTCAGAGAAAAGTTTTTACGGATAGCCGCTGGGGAAAGTTAGTAATAATAGTAAGTAAGAAAAAGGCAAGAAAATTTTCTTCAAAACTCTACTGATGCTTTTTAAAAGAGGAGAAAATAGTTAAAAGTTAATCATAAAATTTGATAAGCGACTTGCTTCATTAAAGAAAACCATCTTCTAGTCAGAATTAGTAAAGCCTAAAAAAGCGTACTGTCTACAACACGTCGAAAAATAATTTCCATAGATTAAACCATCCAAAAACTAAGTTATTTAGAGTTATGTCGTTGTAAAAGTTATTAAATCCATAAAATAACATTTTTATAGTGAGTGTTTTGCACAAAAGTCGGTTTGACTGGCACACAGGCATAATAAAATGAAATGAAACAATCCTATGATTTATTTTATACCTTTGGACCGGTTTATGCAATATGTTAACAACACATGTTTGTGGGTAAGTGACGTGGCACATTTTTTCGTCT
The DNA here is from genome assembly GCA_958496195.1 of Timandra comae. Lineage (NCBI taxonomy): Eukaryota > Metazoa > Arthropoda > Insecta > Lepidoptera > Geometridae > Timandra > Timandra comae. The sequence continues at coordinate 743,770 of OY292358.1, forward strand.
TATTTTGTCTTTTGTACAGTGTATTGTCGCGGTTTGTTTAGTCGCTAAATGTTTTCTAGTTTTACCATATTTTTGGTTATTTTTTAAGAAACAAATGTTTTCAGTCTTTTGTCTATTTTTTTGGGATTTTTTGTTAGTTTGACTGACGTTTTTAAAAGTCGTAGCAATTCGTAATAAAAATACTTTGTCTAATATCTTTTCAAGGCTGAATTGCTGAACGGACCATGATGAAAATGTTGTATGCAGAGAGGTGAAAAACGTAATGTAAGTCTGTTTGTCATTGACATCATCAGCTGATAGTCTGATACATCTCTTTTGAGGGAATCGAGCCTACCACGAATCACAGCGATTACGCCTTAATCCACCGCTTTGGCCAAGTTTAGTGTGGGTTGATCGACTTCCCCAATAAATTTTCTTTCTCTAAAAGTGCAGATTTTCCGACATATCCTTTCTAATTTCAAAAAAATCAAATTAGATCCTATTCATTGAAAGCTTATTCAAATATTTCGGCACCTCATTGTATATTTTCAATCGATTTTCCCCGATATCATCCTTCTTGATAAAAAGATGCTTCTATCTTAAACTAAAGTTAAAAACAATTGAATTAAAAAAACACAACCCCCATTACTTCTAAACTGGTCAACCCATTTTCATCAAACATGTCTAAGAACACTCGCACATAACTCCCCTTTAATACAAACAAAACTAAAATAAAATCGGTTCACCCATTCAGGATCCATGGTGCCACAGACAGACAGGTACACATACACACACACACACACACACAGACACGTCAAACGTATAACACACCTCTTTTTTGTGTCGGGGGTTAATTATTATAATATAAAAATACTTCATTTCAGCTGAACACCGTCCACCAATCGACAGGCTGGCATTATTTATATCAAGTGGAATGACAGAACGCCGGGGACGCCTGATCCATATCCCCTGGGTGCATCACTACACGCGCATAACTACTTACATGTCATTATTTTATATTATTATATTCATTGGTAGTGGAATATCTTAATTATTAATATTATAGATGTAGTCTTGGCTGTCAATCTTCACGAATGAAGAGGTTCTAGAGTCTAGAAAAAGAACTTTCTATTCTTGTACATAGATAGATATTTTGTGTTTCCCTTGGACTTTAACTTATCGAGGTTCTACTCTATATGTAATATTTTTAAGTTTAATTGTGTGCGATTTTTTATGTATTTTAATTTGAATGTAGCAATAAATGATTTTTACTTTACTTTAAAATAAAGGTAAAATTTGTAGGTATATTGGTAGAAAACAGGCTCTGTCATTTTACTTTGATTATTACAAAGCGAGGAATGCGTACGTATCGACTTTAGTCGAATCCCTCGACTAGTTTCAGCCACATACTGGTGGCCTCCAACATATCAGGAGATATTTTGTATGAATTGAAATGTTAGACTGTCCTTTATACAAAATAGTCTAGTGTCCGATTCTCTCTGAGATGAAAACATGAAACTACTAATGTATATTCTACCAACTTTCAGTTGAGTTACCTTATTAAGTATGAAGGAAGGAAAGACTATATACGTCCGTGCATTTATACTTTATATTTATGTAAAAATTTAATGTTTTATAAATTAATTTCAACTTGTTTGATTGAAACAATAAATTACCTTAAACAACTTATTCAAAATAAGTATTTATTATGTCGTTAAAAGGGAAACTTCCAAAATATAATTCAATGGCAACGCGGCCATGATATGACATGTTATCACACTACAATTTAATAAATATAATATTTTCATTACATTCTAGTGCCGTTAATCACTGTAACGAACGTAATTAATGAAATTTATGACTTTACATAAATCGTATGTTGTTTATACTTTAAATTACTCGTTTACTTTGAAATGAGGTCAGTTTTTAGGTTTTTAAACGGTTTTGAGGTGTTACCTTGATTTATTAAAAAAACTTATTTTATTAATAAAACATGATTTAATTTATTTAATAAAACTTAATTTTCTGTCATACGAGTATTTCAAAAAATGCAATCAATATATGTTCACTTTATGCTTTTCAATTTAAAACGTTAGGGATAGCTAAATTCATAACACAAAAACAAATATTCAGAAGAATAAACAGCATTGACATTTTCTACCAAGAATAGTACTTATGTACTTACTTATATTTTAAGCCATTTCATAATCTAATAAAAAAAACTTTGTATATACTCGTATCTATATTCTAGGATATCAAAAAGTACACGCAATGAATGAGTAATTCATGCTGTTCATGAATGAGTGCGCCCGTAGTTGACGGAAAAACAGTTTTTGAATCACATATCCGGTTTAGTGATGTATTCCCTTTGTCCCCACCAAATCTGGCCCCACTAGTGAGATTCACGATGGGGACAACGAGATTTTTTTTTTTTTAAATTTCCGTTGGCCCCAATACTGGAGCCAGATTTGGTGGGGACAACGGGAATACATCGGTTTAGTGACCAAACTGCCAATATCGTTAAATTAGTAAAATTAAAATAAATATTTTGATATTTAGGAAGGTGTTAGGTATATTAATTTGAATAAAACAGAATTTTCTCGTCCATAAATCAGGCTCGATAGTATAACAGTTTGAGTTAATTAAATCACAATCTATAATTTAAAAATAATACATTCTTTTTCTAATTTTATAAACATGTGAAAGTTTGTTGGTTCATCCTTTGTAGTTTTGGTCTACTATGTATTGACTGGACTGTTTCCTTGGACGTAGCTTATGAATTGAATAAGAGTTATAGCGATATATAGTATGTAGCTCTAATTTTCTGATTGACTTAAACTGAACTTGAACATGTTTGCTTGTCTAGAAGTAGTAGCAGGACTAGGTGACCACGTGTAATGTGATATAGGTAATTAATTAATGACCAAGCAAACTCCTATTATACTTGTCAATAAAACTCAAGAAAGGAAATTAAAACCCTTCCCACACGATACCAAAAAGTCAGTCACGACACAGAACAAATTGTGTAATTACAAAGATATTCAAAGGAACCAAACAACGTGGACAACACATAATATATCTAAAAATTATCTCATGTGACGTAGCCTGCGATACGAGTGACATATTTACGACTACGGTTTAGGGTATAAAACTAATCCTTGCTAAGATGAAGGGCAAGGGAGGGAGGAGGGGGGAGTGGGGTGCAAGGAGGGACCTTTATTTCTAACATTCGTCACATAGTAGCAGTAAATTATCATACTCGGCTATGATATGACGTGGGCCGCCCATTAAAACGCTTTTGATTTAGATGGGGCTATAAAATTGATTTATGCCTTCACGCCAACAAACCCGTAGTACTGAAGCAACTATTATATTAACATTTTCGTGGATAACCTTTTCGAATTTGCAACGTACTACGTGTAATATGTCGCATGCTGAAACCGACTCTGTAACCGATAGTGAAAGGTTCAAGTTACATTGGCCACACGTAAACAAATTAAGACTTTTATAATTGAAAAAACTTATTCACTTGTATAGTTGCATGCGTCTCGAAAAATATACAATATGAACTTTAATGTTGTGTTTTTAGGGTGTAAATTTATTTGTGTTTTTTTGTTCGATCAGGGGTATTGTTTTTGGGTATCGGTGCTGTAATTTCGTCTATTTTATGACAATGTATTTTGGTATAATATGTTGTGTTAAGTTAGATGACAGCGCAGTTGGTGTTATGAGCCAGATTTTGTTGTGGTATCGCTTTTTGCTATCTAGATTGGTGCGTAACTGATGGCCGACGGGCCTCGGGTGCCAGATAAAATAGCTTACTCTTCAAATTATGGATAACGATACGAGATCCTTTGTTATGTTTTTAGTAAACGCTTTGTTCGATACTCTTCAATGGCACGGAGTTTTATATAGTAAGCGTTTAGGAAAATATAGAGGAGAGGAGAGATTGGCAGTGGCTTTTCTTTATAATATTTTACAGCAACGGAATGGCTTTTGTACCTAGAGCTTTGAAATGGTTTTCGTATCATTTCTAACGTATGATCACTGCCTTATTATTTTGGTGCAACTGCTTGAAAGGTATTTTTGTAAATGTTACTTACAAACATAATTCTGTTAAGTGTCGTTATGGAACAATGTCGTTCACAACATCGCGTAAGGTTGTTATCATTGAAACACAAAATGTAACATGTAAGTAAATTACTCAGTTTCGTGTTGTGCAGAACTTTGAATGATGATTCAGATCAAAGTTTCTGGTAATGGATGATATTTCTTTGGTGAACGTCTTCCAGTCAAAAATGTAGACCAAGGTATTGAGAAAAGTCTCTATCTGTGTTTCTGCTCTGATATCGAGAACCGATTTCGATGTTCCATCCGATTGCTTCACGGTTTTCAGTTTTTCTTATAAACGTTTTATAAACCATTGAAAAAGTATTGTAAAACCGTTCACACACAAACTTTGATCAAATTCTTCATCTCTATTATATGACATAATCCACACACACCATTCCTCTGTTCCATTCCTTGCCTTAATCCGTGTACCCAAAGAAGTGAACAAAAATACCTGGCTATCAAATGCAGTTGACAGATGCACATAAGGCACAATGACAATAATTTATCTATTTTACGATTTACATCACGCGGGATTGGTGACGTAACCCCCCCGGGACTGGGCTATAAACCTCACCTCACCTCATTGGACAGATACCACTAAATCTACAATTTTATTGTCCAAACACTTTATGGGTTTTCGTCTATAAAATTTGAGGTGACAAACGCTAGAAAAAAAAATTACATGACTCAATTTGAATTAGGTGGACTGGACATGGTACTTTGTCGGCGCTGTAAAGTTTTTAATGTCGTTTTTATGTTGTTTACATTTTTATGTGGAAACGAATTAGGTTTGGAAGTAGATAGGAAATGGTGCGGCCGACTAATGTGTTGAAAATTAAACATTTTATTTTCCATGTCATTTATTTACCTTTTTCCTAAATGGTTAGCAAGGAAATTCTTATAGAAATTGGAATACATAAACCATTTTTTTCTTTGTCTACAATATAGATATTAAGTAAGTACCTATTTGTACCTTTCAGGGTAATGTATAGTAAATGTTTATTCCGGGATCATTTAGTTAGACTTAACCACCCTATTTTCTTTCAGGATATTTATTAAGAAAAGAACCTTAACAAAGATACTGGCCAGCTAAAACTCAGATACTTTTTAATTCTAAACAAATAAAAAAGCTATCGCTAAACTTTAAAAAAAGATTCCAAATTCAAACGTGTCGCAGTGCGCGTGAACATTCTGACGAAACGCAAAGTTGCCGGGGACGGATATTCCCCCAACTACATAAATCAATTTGTCAGTCGCAACGTGACATAAGACCGTCTCACTCACACACACACACACACACACAGGCACGCACGCACTCAACGTGTGAGTATTTTTTTACTCGACTTATTTATTGAATGCATTATATTTCACAATTTATTGGCATACCTAATTATATTTATTGAGCAATTTTTTTGTTATAGAACTCAGATATTCGGGACCTTTTATTGGGGAAAATAAGCTTTTTAATGCTGAATTGTAATTAAAATGTTGATTTATGTAATGTTTCTAAGTTTCGGGTGATTTATATAATGTTTTGTTCCTTTTTTGAATGTGCAACTGGTTTCTGTTGCTGTCTAGAAGTTTGATGACCTTTGAATTTATTGCTTAACGGTTACATTAAAAATCATTAATAAATAAATTACATAATAAAATTATAAATTAATAATCACGTGCAATTAGTTTTTAATATTTTATAAATCTGATTAAAATTGTGACTTTGGCTCGAAAGACAGAGGTCTTATTTTAAAAATGTATTTTTCATCACTATTTTCCATTTCATCAGAAGTGGTTAGTCTCTAGCTGTTGGGATTGTAAAAGAACGCATAAACTATATTTTTAAAATTGGAATTAGAACAAATAAAAAAAATTATTTTTGACGTTCATTTGAGATACAAACATTTAGATATATAAGAATTTTAATTCATAAAAGATGCTGAAATGATGCACATAAAAGTCTATCAAAAGAAAAGCAGATGTTTTACAATAAGTTCATAAAACAAACAATACATTAAATATTTCACGGATCGACACAATTGAATGTGATTTTTCCCATTCGTTCATAGTAATAGATCGCCAATGTATATTAGAAATATTCTCGCCAATATTTCTTGTATTCCCTTACACTCTCATTCTAAATGAAACGATCGCGCGATTACTGTACGTGTTTACTCAATAATTCGATACGAACGATTTGTTGGGTTAAGGTATAAGCTGAAGCGAGTTTTGTGTACCATTGTAGGGGATTGTTAAGAAAAGTAAGTTTGAAAATATGTTTTTTCTTACATTTCTTAAAGCTCCTTCCTAACTTGATTAGGTGAATAATACTGTTTTATATTATTAAACAATATTTAATTCGGTCACAGAGTTAGTAACAAATTAAACATTGTGGAAAAATCATCCAGGTTAGAAATATGCTGTATCTTTCTCACACTTTTCAAAAGTAACCTACCCAAAAAATACCATGATTAACCTCAAATAAATCCTCAAAGTTATCAAAAATCTCCTCATACCATATAGCCACAGTAACACATCACAAAGTTAACACCTTGTACCAAGTCCCAGTATCGTTTGCGATCCGGCCGCGACTCGTCATTTCTCGCATTGTCGTAATCCGCTGATTTACTAGCGACATTAATCAGGTTGACGGCCGATAGGGACTAAATCACTGCCATACTTACATCTGCCTTTGACGACCACCTTACACCACCGGCATAAGAACCAATATCGTTTGCAAACACAACACAAATCACGGGTAATATTAACACTACTGCATGTTATTGCTTGTAATTCTTTTTGCGAATTTTGTGCTATATATCAAATATTATACGTAGGTTCGTTTTTTTAGGCTAGATGTTGATTTATTTTGGCCGTTTCCTGTTGTGTCCGGTTTGGGGTTTTAATTGTAACTTGAGGTATTGGCGTTAACGTGCGATTGAAGTATTCTGCTACTCAACGATTGATCAGAGACTGCATGTTTCATTAGTCCTTCCTATTCACGCCTTTGTGTGCGTTTGGAGTATTATAATATTTGCACTCTTCTAATCAAAATGTAACATAGAGTTACATTTTGATTTGATTATCTTACTTTTCACCCATCATATATTTCTAGGTAAATATAAAGTTTTTAATTATTTTACGCAATCACAACATTATATTTATAACTGCATTAAAACTAATGATCTCAATATTAAACTACAGTTCATTTTTCAGCCAAGCAAAACGAAAAATGGAACCGCAAATTTAATCCACATTAAGAAGTTTTATCTAAGTAAATGAATCGTATCATCAAATAAAATAAACACAAAAATAACAGACGCAAGATTGTCACGATAAAAATATATTCGCTAATAAAAATATATGACGAAACTATTTTGAATTGTTAGAACAAAATTTTTTGATATCACAATATTTTACGTAAAGAAAAATGAAATGGAAAAACTGAAAAGTAATCAGAATGTTTCACAAATCAAGCATTCGTATATCACTGGGTGTAAGAGTACAGTCGGGGTAAAAAACGTTAATATTTTAGATCTTCTAAAATTGTCATTTTTGTTTAATATTAATAATTTTTGTCTGAGTTTTAAATATCGCTCATTTTATCGACTTGTGCCATGGCTTTCTACCATGTAGATTTTTTTATTGTGAGAGTACCTAATTAAGGAAAATAATTATTTTGTCTTTTCGTAATTCATATATTGATTGAAATATATCGTCGCCGGCTTGATTTCTAGATTGAGCGATAGAATTTTAGTATTTGATATTAAAATCATCAACATGCTTACATAAGCCTTTGAGTAAGAAGCATTTGACAACCGTGGCACTGAGATCTTATTACATAAAAGTCGCAACGACAACGATCAAGTCACAAGAATCGAGCTATATTTGTAAAGTATACTAGTTTGGTATATTCCTAAAATTGTTTCTCTAACGGTACTCGATATTTTTAATTCGTGCCGCACAGGGTCGGCACTAATACATCAGAGTGATTTACGTAGAGATCGCGGCAAAAGTTGCAATTTATTGCGCTCCTCGAAGCTCAGACGACGTCTTGTGATGCCCTCGACGAATGTTTGCAGGGGGGGGACTCTATGGGGGGTAAGGGAGGGGTTACTTTAAAACTTTAAATTGGTCTGTTAGTCAATTTTGTATTTAGTTTTGTTATTGGTTTTTGAGGGTATTATTGGTGTTAGTAGTGGAAATGTCGATTGAAATCGAAAAGTCTGTTAAGCGTTTAATGTACTTTGAATTTGAGTTCACAATCATTAAGTCGGTTAATGTGTTTATTGTGATATCAAAAAGGATGTTTTTGTGAATATTTGTTTTAATTTGATAAACAGATTATTAAACTTCATAAATAGGTTAGATACAAGAAATCGGCTATGACATCTAGTTGTAAACCCAAACCAAACATATATAAAAGCCCTTATCATTGCCAAAGAGTTACATAGCAGCACATTGCCCTATATAATCAAAATAACAAACAAAATCCCCAAGTAAAGTAAGACAATAGACGTAGAAAACAGAAACGCACTCCGTCAATAATTATTCATTGGGTTTTTAACGCGGGCCAGGCCGGCGAAATTGTAAGGCTAGTAGCAGCGCACCGCGCCTCGGTTATGTCGTAAAAATTGTGCCGGGAAAACTGTGGAGATGGGTTTGGTTGAAAAGTTTTTGATATAATTAAAAGGTTGTTTATCTTGAGGTATTTACCATGAATATGGATCTTATTGTTTATTTTAATGTTAATAAGACTGAAAACACAGTAGTCTTAGAAGCATTTATATTCATTTCTTCGTACTTTAACGATATTATCAGGGAGATAGAGTCTTGTCTTGAAGGGGAAGCCTATACGCTTAGGCTTTAGGCTTTTCATGTTTTTACTGAACTGTATTTTTTTAAACAAATGTAGTCCGGACCATGATTGTCATTATTATGAATAGCATAGCACTAGATAGAGCATAACACTCATAATTAATTATCCATATCGATCAAAAGATCCTCACAAATATAAGCTTGAGTCAACACGCAAAGAAGAAGTATGTTTAAAGAATACACGGAATTGTTATAAGTTCAACTATAAGAGGGCAGCTCCACAGTGTTCCCTGTCCATACCGAAGCACACCATCTTCTGACTTGTTAATGCCGGCAGCCTACTATCTTAGCATATTGCAACACTCTAAATAACGCCATTATTTCCACCATCCACCCATCCAAATACAGAAATGTTATCGCCAACAAAATATTTGATGGCTCTGAACGAAAATTGAATTTATTATTTAGGTATAATCAGGGGTGTTTCATGTTGAATATTTATGAATCGACCATTGACGAATATGAGACCGGGGTAAGGAAAACACTTTTTATTTTGAGGTCTTCGCCAACGGCAGGCTTGGGACGAGTAACTGGGATCCAATTTTGGAAAACTACCTTCTAGTTTTCGCTTTTTAAATGAATCGCAGATGGAATGGTGGTTGTTTTTTAAACATTAAGAAGACAATTGGTGGTTGGTGCTCTACGCACTTCTGTTTAGAATCACCTGTATGTATTTCTCTATATTTGCAATGAAATTTTCCAACAATCAAATACCTGCACACTTTTGATGATGAAAATATATTTATTATAAATTACAACGCAAAAATTACAAAACAACACAAGAAATAAATTAAACAAAATGATTCAACAAACCAATTCTGTACAAGCAAACATTTTCTTTCTACCCTCAAAAAGTATATTACACGGAAAATGTAATTATAAGCAATAAATAACTGTGTACATACATACCTACTTAAAAAAGAGACAGTGAAAAAATTTATGGCTAAACAGGCTTGTGAAGCAGGGCAAGTAGATCATTTGGGGTGAATCAAGTACGATGTCGAGGGAAAAAGAATGGATTTGGTTTATTTAATGGACTAGTTTGGGTGTTAATAAAGGTATCTAATGGTTAAACTGTGTTTGTCTAGCTATGAGCAATAATATTAGCTAAGTCCTGTCTATAATTTGATGGCTACAGACTGCTTCTTAAAGCTTCATAGGGAGAATTTTGCGATTTCTTGCTTGTCGATAATAACGTCATGATGTTTCCCTTCCCATGACTAAATTATATGAAGTAAATTCAGTGAGTTCTTGGGCAACGGTCCTAATTCTTAACTAACAACATGTTTGGTTTGTGCTATAAGATTTAAAATAAAGTAGGTACATGTTAGGGTATTGAACATGGTTCTTAGGTCATAAAAATTCTCAAAACTCAGATTGGGCAAATAACTTTGACAAGGTTCCAATAGCGCTTACAACTTCATTCTAAAATCCGTGCGATACTCTAAACTTTCATTGTGTAAAAAACTTCTCAAAGGTACCGCCGGTCATGTTTGCGTGACACACTTCATGCGCAAGAGTTGATATTCACAAAGCATGTTTGCTGACGTCTCAAGTGGTGTTCGTAAGTTTGTAAACCGCGGCTTTTTTGATATTTTTCAAGTAGTTAGAAGTGTGGGACATTAAATACACTGTGTTAGCTTAGTGGGACCCAGTTTATGTTAGTATAATTAAGTTATTACTTACTCATTGAATAAGACGGTAGATGATAAGTTTCTTGCTGATTGCATGTGTGTGTTGTATTTTTAGTTTAAGCAATGTTGACACAAAAAATTGATATAATAAGATCTATACTATCGATTGGGCAGTTTCATTTATTTCATAGAAGTTAATTTGTTTTTATGAAGTGGCATCTAATTTTTAGGCTTCATATTGTAAGCTCCTCTGAAACCAAGAACATTTTTGGCTGCCAAAAGATTGTCTATACGTATTTGAAATAACATCAGCATCACATAAAATTTTATCGACACCATCAAACAATTATTAAACTACCAAACACCCAATCGCAGTAGGAGTCAAACGCCAGTGACTATCTACCATTGACATATAACATGGACATCGCATGTTTGACTATAGAAAAAATAGTTATAGAAGTATGAGGCTTATCGACGCCAAAGTTATAAAAATATAGCCGTCTCTTTTTAACGTTCATAATTTTGCGTAAGGGAAAAAGGACAACAGTATTTCTGACAGTTACTATAATAGCCATCTGTCATTCTTAGTCTCATTGAAATACCTACTCGTGGCCATATTCGCCATATTATTTTCTAGCTATAACAAAAGGATTTACAACTTACTTAGTGATGGGCAATGAAACATCGTGACCACAGACTATAAACTATCGATATTTTAAATAAAACGTTATTTAAACACTTATTCAAGTACGTTTTAATTTTGGTGTTTATTTTTATTTCATAAACTTTATTTACATTTTGTGCATATATGATCTTAAATAATAGTGAGTAAGTATATAAAGTCCAATTTTCAGATTCTCATGTAGTATACCATAAGAAACCATGGATTTGAGGTTTGCTCTTGAGAATATCTGTATTCATATTGAAATATTCGTTTAATTGAATGCCTAACGTTTGTAATTAAATAAAACCCAATTAAATGTTACATCAGTATCGATTATAGTACGAAACGTCGATAATTTCTATCGTCATTTTTATATCCCGGCAACTAGAGTATAATGAATAAAAGTTTGATATATAGGGTGGCCCAAATAAAACAGTCAGTGGGGGGAAGTATAAAACTATAAGAGATACAAAGATTTGTTCTTAGGAACCATGTCATCCATTTTAGTTAAAATGAAAATTGCATTCAAAGATTTAGAAAAATACTATAACTCACTAAAGGAATCGAACCCGGAAGTTTTGAAAAAAATATTTTTAATTATTTGTAACTAGAACGAACGGCCGTATATACAAACTATTGCATTTTGTATCTTGAAATGGTGAATTTGTGTTGAAATGGGATATTAACTGGGAAGGAACTTTAATGATGTCTTGGCGAGTTTTGTACCAAACTATTTCATTTAAAAACAATGCATTTTAATGAATTTAGATATGATGTTTCTTAGTAACATTTACTTACTGCTAAAGATGTACACAATCCATTTCTAGTTTAAAATAATGAACATTAAATTTTTAAAAATTTCCGGGTTCGATTCTCAAAGAGAGTAATAGTTTTTTTTTCTAAATCTATGAATGCACTTTTTTTTTACTAAAATCGAGGACATGGATCCTAAAAACAAATCTTTGTATATCTTATAGTTTTATACTTCCCCTTACTGAGCGTTCTATTTGGGCCACTCTGTATGTCACAATGATCAAGCTATATTTTACAAACTATCTATAATGTTCTTTTACAGTAAGACCTATTTATAAAACTTAAAATTAATCAAAGTAAGAAAACATACTTACAATCTATTATCGATGTTATTTTTCAGACATATCGATAGGGACTGCACTATTAGCCGCCATTTTTCGCTCTCAGTGAAGTATAGGTATACACGTTTTTTTCGTAGGTATGCCCCGTCCATGTTATATGTCAATGCTATCTACTAACAAACCGGTATGTTATGACGTATGTCACGTGTCTGTACGTCTTGTGGCTGTCGCGTTGATTTACTGACCTGTAACATCTGCTGACCATATTACTGGCGAACTGTTTACACGCAAATTATGTTATAATAATGTTTAATGTGGTACAGAAAAAGTTTCAGTTAAAGTAGTATCTAAGCCTACTAATATTATAAATGCGAAAGTTTGTATGTTTGTGACTTTGGATGTTTGTTCCACTTTCACGCAAAAACTACAGTATCGATTTTGATTAAATTTGGTACAGATGTTCCTTATAACTAGGAATAACACATAGGATACTTTTTATCCTGAAATTCCCATGGGATTGTGTATAAGTAATCGTATGTTTTATTATTCTTGTAGTCACAAATCCTACCAATAGATGGCGCTGTTACTTTTTTTTTTAACACACGATGGTAATTTGTGCCGAGATTGTATGATACTACAAGCTACGCATTCTCACGGGAGCGGGTACTATGCGGGTAAAATCGCGGGGCGCTGCTAGTCTATTATATGGTTAAACGTGTTTGTATAAATTTGGACACCTTAGACATAGTTTAAGCTTAATATAACATCAAATAAAACAATTAAAAAACCCCCAACACAATTACTTTCAAACCCCCATAACTTTTAACCGTCAACCGATTTTCATCAAACATGTCTAAGAACACTGGCACGTAAGTCCCCTTTAATACAAAAAAAAACTAAATTAAAATTCATCCGTTCGGGAGCTATGATGCCACAGACAGACAGATACACACACACACACACACACAGACACGTCAAACTTATAACACCCCTCTTTTTGCGTCGGGGGTCAAAGAACGTCGAAATGCTAACAAATACATAATATTCATACTTATTAAGGAAAACCATTATTTTTTAAAGCGGTGTTCTTGTTGGTGTAACAGTTGCAACTCCCTCTTGCTTCTGTTACAAAAAGTCTCTTCCACCTCCTTATACGACATGACAGCGACCTTCTACGAGTTTGTTTTATTTCATTCTTATAGATTATTCTTGGCGTATTCTTTCTTCTTCTTAGTTCTTCTTTTCCGTTCATGATGTTCAATATAAACTGTCTTATATAATAGTGTAATATTATTCTCATTCCCTGTACCTGTATCCTAACTAATCTTATAAATGCGAAAGTAACTCTGACTGTCTGTCTGTCTGTTACCTTTTCACGGCTAAACTACTGAACCGATTGACTTGAAATTTGGTACAGTACCCCTGTACCAAATTTTAAGTTAATCGGAGCTTATGGTCCGGGAAAGAACATAGGATACTTTTTATCTCAAAATTCCCACGGGAACGGGAACTACGCGGGTGAAACCGCGGGGCGCTGCTATTTTTCTATAAGTTACATAATTTGCTTCTTCGTGTGTTGTAGCGGAAAATCAAAAATACGTTGCATTTGTGAATTAAAAACGTAGTTACAAAATTATTATTCCCTATTAGGTTTTCCCAAAACCAAAAGATGTTATAATTTAATTAAGATTTATTGTCAAAAATCCCACAGGAAAAATAGATTCATCTGTTTATTATGTCTTACATTTTTTAATGAAGTAATGATTAGTGAATAATATTTAATTGAGGATAATGATTGTAAAAATAATTTTGTTTGGTGATGGTAACAGCCAAATAGTCTAGTTTTTTTTTCTATGTATAGTCTAGTTTTTTTTTTATGTATTTTAAATCCGTATTGAATGATTATTTTATTTATGTAGATTTGTTCGTGAATAATTATAACTTTAGTTTTACCCAAATCTAACATTCTTTTGTTCTCACAAATTACTATGTCCAATACACACTAAGCGTATTTTTTCCGGCGCGTCTCTAACGACATTAGCGTGTAGTTAATAAATCGTAGCGGGTTCGAGTCCCGGAAAGCATGTGTCTTGTTGATTTGTGACGTGTGTAGATGGATAGGGCGGGGTTGGCTATAAGAGCGGGTTCTTGAAAGGTTTATGATATTTTTTGGATATATTTTAGTTTTTTATTATCTCAATAATGAAGTTAGAATGTTGATGAGTTCAAAAACTTTGTCGTTGTTGAAGAAAACATGGTTTTCTTTTATAATGGGTTTAAAGAATTGAAATGAAAACTGTTTTTTAAAGGAAAATATATTGTAACTTTACTTAAGTACATGGTTTGTACACAATTGAGATTGAAAAAGAAAAGAAAGTTATGTTGATAATAATTTCTTAGTATCAGAATTGTACGAGCAAAGTCATTGATGACAGTCTTTAAATTATATTAATTACATTTATAAGTAAATAGTAATAAAAAATAAAGTAATAATAATCGTTCATAATTGATACATTCAATATCAATAGTCATATTAAAACAACTCATCCATTAAAGATCCTCATTAACTAAAGTACTTTCTGTATTTCTTTACCTACCTAATAATATTTATAAAAATCCATCTATACTTTTTAAAACAACATTGTTTCAATTATAAATCCAAGTATCAAAAAATGATGTTCACGCAGCATATGACGTGTTTTCGGGAGTTAATGATGTGATTTATGGCTTCCTCCACGCGGGATTAGACCGCGTGACACGACATTGTAATAACACGCCAAATGTGTGAGTTCGCGTCAAGTGTGCACGCGACTTTATAATTGGACCATATGGGGAGATGGGTGGTGAGTACTTTAATGGTAGGATTTTGGAGTTTTATACAAATGAGAGAGATTATACAGATGAGAAATCAAATACCTATATAATTACCTATAATCAAATTTTACATGCGAGGTGAATCGCTAGTTGATGGGGAAACGATTGATTTGTTTTTAAAAATGAGTTAAAAATATTTTTAACGCATAACAATTTCATGTGCTTGCAAAACCTAAGGTCTCGGTTTCAATTCCTGGTTCGGGCGTTGTATGGTTGCTATCTTACAAACTTAGATTTGATATGCAATCACCAACGCACACCAGACAATTATGGCTATTATAATTTTTTCTCCTATAATTATAGGAGAAAAATATATATATAGTACTCAATGAGAAAGATGCCTTCTCCATGAAGTTGGCTCTTTACTTACTAATACTACAGTCTTATTATACTATGCTAATTCCTACCCATTTAATAACGCATTTTCTAATCAGGCGCGATTTTCCTCACAACTGCAACGTTTATCAAAATCGGTAGAATATCTAAAGCAGTTATATCACAGGTTGTGTGTTGAGTGCTACCGCTATCTGCGCGGGCGCATACGCCGACAACATTTATCTGAGTTAGTGAAATACTAACCTCAATGCGGTTTGCTTGATATTCTTGTGTGAAGGTGTTTAATGAAGTTTATTTGATTAGTGGATTAAATAAGTGTTTTGTAATTTTTATTTACATAATATTTTAATGTGCGATGTTGCTGTTTTTTAAGCCGCGAACCCACCGCGACACACGCTACGCATACGGTCCACGGCCACGCGCAGCTCAGCTACGTTGAGCTATAGCCGAGTCAGCCACGAATGTATCAATGACGTCATTTTCGTGCGTAGCGTGTGCGTATACTTCGGTGGGTTTGAGCCTTAAATCATGATTTGTTCACATTATCATGCTTAAGGCAAGCGCGTGGAGACTGTGCCTATATGACTACTAAGAGAGAGTCGAGTCAGAAGAAATTTTTTAACATTTACAAGTTTTCGTTTCAAATTTGGAATTTAATTTAAAAAAGGTACATACATACGGTTGGATGTTATCAAAAAGACACTTATAAACGTTATAGTGTGCTTTAGAATCTACGAGGAAGCGAAAACTATTTAATTAGAATCTTAAAATTCCATTTTTTTCTTTCTCAAATTTCACATCAAACTAAAAACCCAAAATATCTAAATACCAAATCGTTCCAGAGACACCAACACACGGTACCCCTTTTATTTCATTTTGTTTGGTCAATTACCATCAATCAGTATTAAATTTGGTCCAAACTTTGCACATAACTAATAATTACAGAAATGTAACCGAATGGTAATAATATATTACATCCCCATGGTGATATTTCGGGATGGTCAAGCCAGCGCCATCTTGTGGAGAATTAATTATATTTTATTTTGTATATCGAAGCTTTTGTGTTTTGTTTTGATATGGTTTTAATGAAGAGTTATGATTTTAGTAATATTTAGAGGTGAGCAGTTTTGGTAAGGATCTCGTTGAAATACAACGAAGAATGTTTGGTGATGTGTACATCAACGATCTTTTATTCTTTTTTTATTTGAAGTTACTACTTAGTTTATGATGTGACGTATCAATATTTAAATTGTTTTTATAAAGTTATTCTCTCATCTAAGTATTTACAAGTATCTACCTTTATATTTCTTAATTAAATGTTCTAAAAGAAATGTTTTTTCGCCTATTATCTATTCTGTGTGTTAAAATTCTAATAATTTGACGTGCATTTGAACAATCACAATTGGAAAAAATCATTTTAAATAACATTATAATTTTGGATTAAAAAGCATATTTTAACAATCGAATACTACTTCTTTTGAACATCTTTATTTTGAACTTTAAATTGTAGATTTTAAGGCGTAGATTACCTTAAAATCTACAAATTAAAGTTCAAAATAAAGATCTAAAACTGAACCCAAAGTAATTCCGATTGATTCCCATTGTTTTATCTCAAATAATAGACTCAAGATAGATTCGAACTTGGAACATCATCCCGATTTGATCGTCCAATTAAATTTGAATAAGAGAATTGAAGAAAGAGGTTTTACACAAATATCGTTATAAATCAACCAGCGATAATGGTTGAGGTATTTAATGACCTTTTTTGATAAATCTTTTCATAGAGATTCATTGCTTTTTGGTTGATAAGTTTAATTCTTTTGTTTTTAATATTTTTTAACTGAAATTAGGAACTCGTATTGATTTTGTCTGGCCCGTTTTGATTTTGTCCTTTTTTAATGGGCAGGCAAAAATATATCAAATTTGAAGTATTTTTAAAAGAAGTAATTTTGTTTGCAATTGTATTTAGATTTAATGTTAACTTGTTATTGCTTATTTCGTTTTTTTTTTTTTTAATATTATATAATATTGATGTTCTAAAAATTCGAAACAAATCATAATAAATAAATAAATAAAAATAAAATCATGAGAAAATTTCCAAAATTCCACTTTCACTAACAATTATTTACGAAATTTTCCGGTAAACAAAACAACCTAACCTAACAGTAATAATATAATGAGAGCGTATCATTTAGTTGTCCGTGATCGCACCCACCCCCACCCCTTGGCCGCTCCGTAATTTTATCGGGGTATAAATTTGAATTTGTATAATGCCTCGGCATTAACGTATGATTTATACAAGTTGACTCCGTTAAGATTTCAAAGATGAAAAACAATAAATTTTGGACCCGTAACTATTGCGTTTAATGGCAATACTGGGGTAGGATGCAGTGGATATGACGCTTGATTGATCTTAGTTTTAGTGAAGGCTTGGAGCTGAAATAATTTGTGTTTTCATTTCATCAGGTCATTTCATCAGGTATTTATAGAATAGTTTAAATGTAAAATTAGCAACGTTATGACATCAATTCGATCATTATTAATGAGTGATTTATTTTACGACAGTTTATTTTTTATATTTATGCAATGACTCTGTGTCATTGCATAAATAAAAAAACTGTAATAAAAATAAAAACACCGCCATGTTAGTTTAGACGCCATTTATGCTCATTACAGCTTTTCAAATAAATTCGACAAAACAATCATAACAAATTTTTCATCACCACACAGCACAATTCTCTAAACACTTCCCATATCGCTACCAACAAAACAAAACCGAAACAATAAAATCCACTCGCACCAACTCAACAAAGCCGTGTCCACACAATGCCATCGCACTAGAGTTGTCAAATTTTTACTTGGCCCAATTTATGCGTTACATTTAGGACTGGCTCCTCGTACACCAGTCGGTTAAATATTTAGCTTTCATCCTAATTTATAAGGTTTATACTGAAAAAGACCGCTCCGTTCCGACTCGTAAATATACTTGATTGATATTCTTTATTGTGGTAGGGAGGTTCGTTAGTACTAACTGCTGGATGAACTGTGGCGTTACGATATTTTTAGTAACGTTATATTTTGAAGATTATTTTGACAGAATATTATGATTTGTTCTTGTTAGTTGGTTGATTTTGTAAGCAGTTTTTTTTGCTTCGTCTGAAAGATTTAACGTTTATATTAATATATATTATACAATATCTGTTACGAATCGTATATTATTTACATGCAATTTATTTTTAAATCATTACATATTTTTAACTTATGGAGAATCAATGGTAATTTTAAAGCTATTTTTAAGAATCTGATTACCTTACTAATTTTAAAAAGTCTTGTTGTCAAAAACTGCCCACATTCAAGAAAAAAATTGACAACAGTCTTATAGCAACAGAACTATTGTCATAATCCAACATACCCTAACTATCAGATTGTAACCGAGATTTCCATTCAAAGAATCATATTTTACGATATCATTTATTTGGATTAATTTTGATTTTATAACAATTTTATGTACCATTTTTACCAGCGTTTGTGACATATACCTGAGATTCAATTTTGTGATCGATATGTTTTATGATTTCAAAAAGGGACCTTTTGTAAGTATTAATGTATTAAAGAATTGTTAGTTGTGTCCGTTCGTTTCAATATTTATTATTATAAGCTTGTACGAGTATTCCATCTCTTATAATTGAAATTTTATTGAAGTTTTTAGAATTTAATAACGTTATTTAAAGTTTTATTTTGTAATCTCTTGATATTTTAACTGTTTTTGAAGCCAAATAAATTTGCTACGGTTGAACACAGCCCTCAATTTTGCCAGTTGTATCAAAATTGAACTTTAAATCCGTATAAAACCGAATGTCTCCACATGTAAAGTTTCAAAGTGAAGGTAGTGCCATCGTATGCGATACAACAAAGCTATATTGTATAATATTTATTGTAATTTTTATAAAGCTCCCGACGTTTACTATCGTATAAATACAACTATTTAGTAGGTTTTATTATGTTTTATAACTTGGTAACTAAGTGAGGAATAAGATCTTTTTTATTGTTTAGTGGATAGGTTAGGTATGTCGTTTTTGGTGCGTATTAGAAAAGCTAATAACAAGTACGTATCTAAGAAGAAGAAAAAAATAGAAAATCTTACATCGAATAAAACAGTACCTACATAGATATTATTTCTTTTGGTTAATGCTAGATTGTCTATATTGCCTATTATTTATTCTGTGATATTGTATTCCATTGATTCTTCATCTTTGTATTCCATTGAAGTAGAGTACATATTTCTTTGTTTCAACACAAGAAAATCACTGATTCTATTTTACATTTTGAATTATAATAATTGATTGATAGTGTGATATTTTTTTTAATAAAGCCTTCAACGTCATATGTCTTAAAAAGTTTCTCTCCATACTTCCATAGCCCGCGCTCCGATCCCACAGATAACACACACAAACAGACAGACAAACGCGACAATCTTCAACATATCACATATTTTACACTCAATACAAATATTTTACGATACATTTATTACATAACTCTTTTTATCAAATAAAAGTAATAAACCAATAAATATGAAATCGCAAAATACTTTGATTTTTTATATATTTTTGATATTAATAACTATTATTATAGTGCAGTGATTTGAGTAATATAAATATGTTTATGTCCGATATGGAGTCGTAAAAATAATAATGATGAAAATTTTTGACCACCACGGAGAGTTCTGAGTACAGTTATATCGTAAAATACATTGTTGAGGTTAAACTTGTGAGTTTAAAGGATATAAAGAAGACAATTAATTAACTAAGAACCTATATTTTCAAATAGCTGTCTGTAGCTCATGATTTTACTTGTTTCCCGTTTATTTAAAACCACTCCAATTTAAAAATAAACAAAAATAACTTGTTCTAATTGGTCAAGCCATTTTGAGTTTGAACGAGACAACCACAATTTTTAGTTACTTAGTAATTATTTTGGTAAAGAATTATAGACGAGAACATGTTTAAAAAGAAGAATGTTTGCATGTAAGTATATTTTAAATAAATATAAACGGTTGGTTTTCTTAGAAGCGCTCATGGCCCAGTGCTACCCGCGGATCACATGTGATCCGTGCGGTTAAGCAACGTCTGGCACCGTCATGACTGTGATGGGTCATTACTAAAAATGACTTTTAATTTCATGAGCGTTTCCGTGCTTCAGAGGGCACGTAAAGCCGTCGGTCCCGGTTGTCGTACTAACATCATCAACAGTCGTTACGGGTAGTTAGAACCCTCAAAAGTCTAACATTTGGTTTAACCAAAAATGTCGTATAGCCCTCTGGGTTGTGAAGGTCTGATAGCAGTCGCTTCACGTTAAATACTGACATTCCGCCAAATCTGGTTAAACTGAAAAAAAAAACCAACCCCAAAATAGACATGGGATAAAGGTTCGGAAAAGAGGTTGGTTTTAATTTACATAAAAATGTGATGACATCAAAACATGATTAAAAAAACATTTCAAAATACGTCCAAAGAACAAAAATAATCAAATAAAACAATCATCAGCCTGCGTTTTAATACAACTTGCATAATTTTCAAAATTACGTCATAAATTGATCAAATAACAGCAGTTCGAGATAAAAATATACATTTGTACGTTTTTCTTGGAGTTGTAGCATTTGAGACCCCCCCAAACTGTGCGATTTCAGAATTATATTGGACACCGTTGACGGACAGACATACTTGTAAGTAATAAACTTTTATATGATTTCTTAGGGTTCTGCAGTGGATGAAAGAAAACGATGTGGTATGAAAATTAAATGTTGAAACATGAACAGTTAGACTTGAATTTAGTTAAGTGCCTACATTCTTTTTGTCTTTTTTTGTTTATGTGTTTTTAAAGTTAAATTTTTGAAATGATGAAAACATTAATATACAGCCTCTCTTGTATCAAAATATCTTAAATAAAGTCGTACTAGAATACGTTATGCTTACTTTAATTTCGGAATTCTTTATGATTTTGACATAAATGTTGTTATAATACATTAGTTTATTTTATCTACTAAAATAAATTCGAATGTTTAAGTATGTAAGGAAAAAAAATCAATTAAATATTAATAATATGAAAAAAAAACTTCGCATAACATAAAGAACCCTGTACACCAAACAAAAACCGAACTTGTCGCTACAAATTCATTTGCGATAAAATCATATTCACTACAACGGTATCGCGTCCGATATTATTGTCGTTTTATTGTGTACATGCGCCTTTATTGTGACTAAGTGGTCATCAGATGGTGAAGAAAGTTTCGAGATAAGTGAGGGGACGGGAGACGATGGAATTATGAAAATTGAACGAGTTTTATTAGCTATCTCGCTTAATTTTTTCTGCCATTGCAATAGTAGAGATTTTAGACGTTTTTCGTAGGAAAATGTTTTAGTAAAATCGTTTTTTCTTGTTTTTTTTGGTAAAAATTGTTTTAGAGAAGATAATTTATGCATTTATAGTAATCATGGTTATAATTAACGGGATATTTACCATACTCGAAACAAATAATATGCATGGTAAATATCCCGTTAATTATAATAATTTGAGTGATAATTATGCAGTTATGGAGTATAATTTTATTTTTTTAATGATATAGCGGGAAATCCAACATTTGGATCACTCCTCGGGTCGTTTCCCACATAGAAACTGCAATTTTATTCTGCGTTTATCTAAACGAAGTTTGTTAACATGGGATATAATTATAAAAAAATATTAAATATATCTAAAAATACGTCAAAGTAAATACAATTTCAATAAATACACAAGTAAAGTAACTGGCGGCGAGAGTGTTAAAGAAAAAAGGGTCAGTCGTCACTGAACAACAAATCATTGGAGTCGCCCTCAAACAAATGCGTGATATATGTACCCTGAGCTTTATCATATACACCCAAAACATACAGCGACAGTGTGGTGCAAGTTATAAGGCGATACAATACAGTTACATACAGCTTTATTTTTTGTTTGTAGTTTTAAATGTTTTGTAGTTGCTGTTCTTTGCTGGTTTGAAATCATTAACTTACATTTGGCAGGCGTCATAAAATCTTTTTCATTACAGTAATAATATCGTCAGTAAGAGAAGTCTCTGTCCTAAAGTGAAATCTATCATGACCATACTTTACTTTGTAATCTAGACTCTTAACTGTGAGGCTAAGACTGAAATAAAGATAGAAGATTTTGTTATCGTTATACAAGATTAGTAACTTTATGGCGATTTAAATGACATCTTTTTATGTCATTTAAAAATTGTTATTAAAGTTAGTAGTGTACAGGGTTTATTTTGTGAAGTAATTGGTTTGGACAAAAATCAATGAACTTCCACAACAATCTAACTTTGACCGAGTTACATTCACCCAGCCACTATGTAGAAGCTTGTCTTAGCTCCACAAGCGAGTAAATGAAGTAGAAGCTTGTCCAAGCAAGAGCGAAGTATTAGAGACATTCACACCTATTGTAGGCCGAAACAATGACGATGACTTCCGCTCTGATCGTGATTCAGGACACAGTCTCAAGTTCACGTAAGATGTTATTTATAGGGAAGAAGCGGTCGTGTCCAAAAAGCTTAGTTGTGTCAAAAGTTGGGCGCTAAATCATAGGCCACTATCTGTGAGGCACAGGCCGGACAGTGGCCACTAGCGGAGTGTGTGTAGCCATTGTTGAGGACGACACGGTAATTTGACGTACGGTAATAGTTACATTACACGGTAATAGTTCTAAGATTATGGGATACTAGTAGCTCCCCGCGGTTTCACCCGCGTAGTTCCCGTTCCCGTGGGATTACGGGGATAAAATATAGCCTATGTCACGCACTGATAAAATAGCTTTCCATTAGTGAAAGAATTTTTGAAATCGGTCCAGTAGTTTCGGAGCCTATTCATTACAAACAAACAAACAAATCTTTCCTCTTTATAATATTAGTATAGATTACCATGTAAGTCTATTTTTTAAATCGAGTTTCTTGATGCAAACGTCTTGTTCAGGAATGAACTGATCATGGTAATTTTAATGCTAATAACCATGATAACTTTAAATATAAGTATACAATTTGAGTTGACAACTTTGATGACACAAGTAATGTAAGATGAATGTCTGTTATAAAATTATTTAGATCATTTTCTTAATATTAACAAAGTAATTATGTTTTTTATACTCCTGTGTCAAAACTTTTTATGGTGGACGTTTATTATTTGTATGGACATACATTTAAAATAATAAATTAGTTCTGATTTATTGAAGTGGGTCAAAATGTAATTAAGGTGTTTTATTACGGTTTGTTTATTGCTCATTATTGTGTGTTGCATAAAGTGCAAGTCAAGCTAATAAAAGTATGTAAAAATACCAAGTATGCCTGCCGATTTAACAATCGTAATTCCTGCTTTAAAAATTTTTTGGCATACATTATATCCTACATCCGTATGTGTCCAAATGTACAAACAAAGGTAACTTCGTCATTAATTATGTAAATAATTATAGTCTTAGAAACATTTATGAAAGATAGATAGATAACAGTATTTATTTTTAAAATAAACAGAAAAATACCTTCTAATTGAGAACTGCCTCTTGTTTAAAGTCGGTTAAAAAAACTTAACGCATAGATAGATAACAGTATTTATTTATAAAATAAACAAAAAATTTAATTGAGAACTGTTTTTTTTTGTAGTCGGTTAAATAAAATTAACGCCTAAATAATATAATCGACATAATTGAAGTCGGTTAATAATACCTGAAGAATATAATTAACATAAACTTTCCTTTACTAAAATAAGTTCTCCATTCTCCTTACGGTAAGTATCACGCGACAACGGAAACAGTGGCGAGCTAAGTGATCCGGCACAACATGAAATATGATGACACTTTCACACATTACAATACGAATTTTTCGTGTAAATGAAAAAAAAAATACTGTATTTTTCTCACAATAACTTGAAAGCTCCGAAAGCTTTAAGAACTAAGTTGTTTAGTTTGTTTGTTGAATTGTTGTGTTTACTTAAAGCTGTTATAATCTGTCACGTCATAATGTAGTCACTATTCTAATTTTTGGTCAAGTTAAAATGACTCGAATCTCGACCAAATTATACAAAAATCTATACAAAATCCTTACTTTCTGTTATTGTTATTTTTCTGGTATGCAAAATTTTTTAATTCATAATTTATTGGGCTTATAATCTTAAAAGCATTTTTATATTACAAATATATTTTTTCTACCACATTATTAAATTTATCTAATCCTAATTATGTCTTTAATTGAAAAGAAAACCATCAACAATATTATATAAACCAATCTACAGACACAAATATAAATAAAGACATAAACACAATCACTTTACATCAAAAATCGGCCATCACATTAACCATCCACACTCAGCCACAACATGCACCTGGGCTGCACCTAATTTCATAAAACATTTCATAAGTCGTAGTTCACTTTTAATGAAAATCCATCGAGTACGGAGCGCAAGTTAATTGGTTACCAGGTACCTTGTTTATTGTTAATTAATAATAAATAATACACACGATAATCTCATTATCGTAACCGGTGATTATAGACGAATACTCAAATTGAATAATGCCGGATGGTTCAATGGTTAACGTTATTTTAACAGTAGCGATAGCGATATGTAAATGTTGGTGTTGCTATTGCGAATTTTAAATATTTCGATGACATAGGACAATGGGCAAAAATGTATGAAACGTGGGCCTATTTTCAATAGAGATGAGCTGTATGTCAAATGAAAGGTCTGTATTCGGTCTGGTTCTGTATTTTCAAATCCAAATATCTTACATAGCGAATTCAACCATACGCCTTACTGATAACGAATGAACTTTCATTTGATATACAGCTCATCCTTATAGAAAATAGGCCTATTTTGCCCAATGTCCTTTTGTGGATAGTTGGTTAGATTGTCTGTGGTATGAGAGGTCTCGGGTTTTATTTTCGGAGTCAGGTGTTAATTTAATTGGTAATATGAGTATGTAGGTGTTCCACGGTTCGTGAAAACAGGAACGAAACAGGGTTATTTCTAGTATTAAACTGTATTGCATATTTTCTAATTTAGGACTTGTATATTTTTGTAAGTTGTTTATTTAAAAAAAGCAGAATGTCTGTAGAAAGACAGTAACTAAGATAATTAAAACCTCATCTAAGCTTTGATCTTTTAAACCACGCAACGGATTTGAAGAACATTTTCATTACTATATAGAACAATTTAAGAGGAAGGTTCATAATCAAAATCTACCGCAAAACACTAGTGGCACAGTCAGTTAAATACATTCAAACCGTTGTCACGCACTCAGCCAATTTAAGATCCAAATTCATTCTTATTTTAATGACAAACATAGAATATAACAAATGGCACCCATAGATCACACTCGCGGACATCAGTGTCATCAATCAGTGCGTCTGTCCGTCTGTCTCTATCTATTAGTTACTGTTGCATAGCGGTGTAATGTCATAGTCACTGTGTATAGTGGTGTTCTTGTAGATATGTTTAATAGGAGATCAGTATCGTATTTGTATATGCATATAGGCTCAAGGAAATTATATTAAAACAAACTGCCCCTGATTTGAATGCTAAAAAACTAATTGTGCCTTGCGACTTTACTACCATTATTGTAAATAACTTGGTAGTGGATTCACAAAGTTTAGTCAAATATTACACTTTTTTGTTTCAAATTAGTATTATTTTAATAGTTATTGGAATACTATTAACTGAATCCCTATCTAACTCAACTAACTAAAAAAAGTAAAAATCATAAAATTTTAAATAGTTTTTCAACATACATGTTTATAACCAAAATCTAAATTTACTCATTATACAATTTGATAATTTATGAGTGACACTTTGACCGTAAGACGCGACAACAACAAATCATGCGCATACGCACGTTAATCCCTGTTCACACTCACACGATCCGAAACTTAGCGATAACGGCTAGATAAAACGCGTTGGGTCCGTATTTAGGATATATATTAATACACCTTTTGAAAAGGTGTTTTGTTGTTAGTTTTTAAATTACTGAAATAATTGAACCTCAGAAATTTCATCTTTCTTCTGATTCCTCTAAAGTGTTCGTTTTGAGTGCTTAATGAAACTCATCCTTACTTAATATTATAAATACGAAAGTAACTCTGTCTGTCTTTTACCTTTTCACGACTACACTACAGAACTGATTGACTTGAAATTTGGGTAGCTTATGGTCTGGGAACGGACATAGGCTATGTTTTATTCCAAAATTCCCACGGGATCGGGAACTACGCGGGTGAAACCGCGGGGCGCTGCTAGTCTTTTATATAAAACAAATGACCTTATATTATAAGTATATTGTTGATTTAGCGAATTGACATAAAACTACTTTAAATGGGTTTGAGCGGATTGATTTTTGGATAAATCTCGTTCATATATCTCTGCACAAGTTTCAAATCTCCACTAATAAAACATCAACTATGCATCCAGTTCTCTAACACTAACATTACTTTGGAGTAGTGTTTCTTATCCTTGTTTGATTAGGATTCCTAAATACGGCGATATGAAGCCGACTGACGCGTGACATTGTTGTACTTTCATCAGTTTGTGGATCACCGTTATCTTCATTAATTTATTGTTAGTAAGTGTCGTTTATGATTACACATTCGGTAGTCAGAGATATCAACTAGATTAAAAATTTAAAAAACCCCCACCACAATTACTTTCAAACCCCCATAACTTTTAAACAGATCAACCGATTTTCATCAAACATGTCTAAGAACACTCGCACGTAAGTCCCCTTTAATACAAAACAAACTAAATTGAAATCGGTTCATCCGTTCGGGAGCTATGATGCCACAGACAGACAGATACACACACACACACACAGACACGTCAAACTTATAACACCCCTCTTTTTGCGTCGGGGGCGAAAAAGGGAACATCACTGTATCAAGTGTAAACTGGCTAAGAAAATTACACTGTATCAAAGTAAATAACTTTGTATACAACTTATATAACGAAATGTTGGAGATGTCTAGGGGAGACCTTTGCCCAGCAGTGGAACGATGTGGGTTAAAAAAATGAAATGTAAATTATTGGAATCTAATAAAGAAATGCATATTCTCGTTATTTTATTTCATTAACTAACGTTCGATTTCTGTATCCATACATTTTTATGTGCATAAAGAATTAACATGATTGTTTTCTTGGTTTGGATGTTTTCGATATATTCCGAGAATGCTGTAATACCTATCCACTCTAACGTTCCTGGTAAGTAAAGCTACCAAGACCAAGGTACTATACACTGCTCCCGGTAAGTTTACTTACCGGTCGAAGAGGCCTTTGAGAGGTGGGACTTTTTTCGTTTTTAAATTAGATACATACTGTTTATGCGCTGTCTAGTGTCCATAATTATTAAGCTTTGCTTAGTGGTAGATTTTTAAATTGCGAGTGAATAGGTATCTTAGCGGGCTCGCTCCATCTTAGGCTGTATCATCTCTTTCCATCAAGCGAGTTACAGAAAATCTTAATTAAGATGTTTGTGCAAATAATATAATTAACTAGCTGCGCCCCACGGTTTCACACACGTAGTTCCCGTTCCCGTTCCCGTAGGAATTTCGGGATGAAAAATAGATGTTGGCCGATTCTCAGACCTAGGTACTGAATATGCTCACAAAATTTCATGAGAATCGGTCAAGCTGTTTCGGAGGAGTATGGCAACGAAAACTGTGACACGAGAATTTTATATATTAGATGTAATTAAAGCTTTTTTTCACTAATTAATTAATCAAAATCAGTAGCAATAACAAGAAAGTCTGAACCGAAAATGATTGTATTTTTATGAATCGTAAACAATGACGTGACATGGCAACATTACTCATAAACTTGAATTTACGATTTCACATAAATTAAGAAGTTATAACAAGTAATAAATATGTGAATAAGTGTGTTAATTATGAAAACAACGTTTTAGGATTGATTTGTTTTCAACGATTATTTTTTGTTAATTTATTCCTATAAACGATTTTTAACGAAATCCCCTGTTAGTTTTCTATCCGTATTTATTCTTTACTGAAATTATATACTAGCTAAACCACATGGTTTCACTCGCGTATTTCTATTATTCATCTAAATATTTATCTCAAATTATAAATTGATAAAAACCATATAATTTTTCAATTAATTTCCTCAATTGTACTTACAAAAATAAATAAAAAACAATTTACATTCGTGTTAATTAAAAAAAATAAAAACATACTTTGAACACATTAACTTTTGTAATAAGATGCAAGTGCTAAGTGTCGTTACATTAATGTAGCAAAAAGTCACGGATGCCCTCTCACTTAGTTTTATGATTTCACATTAAAACATCGTATTGGTCGCCTTTCACACTGGCGTTCGATAATCGTAAACGCGACGCGATCGTGTCGCAATCGAACGACATTCGATGCGCGTGCACACACATTTGTTAATTAATGTGCGTTTGCATTGTACTTTTGATTTTTTTTAAATACTACACGACTTTTCATGGGTATTTTTTCCTAGGTTTTCCAATACTTTTCACACAAACCTTATCTCGATGTAAACATGACTACAAACATATAAAAAAACTAAAGTTTTACTAAGTATTTTTATTGATAATCACGGCCTGAATAAGCCAGGCATATCGTTTTGTATTTACGCAGAGATTTGGTTTAAAATTTATGATGTGTTAGGTGTCAAAAGAGGGTGAAGAAATATAATTACAAAAAGGAAATGACAAAGACCTTCAGTAATATCAATATTACCTTGTACCTATACCAAGGTAGATCTAAAAAAATAACCTACTTTTATAAAAAAAACTAAGATGTTGTACCAATTAATAAATATTAATTAATTACTAATTACCTGGTACAATGGAAACAAACACCAAATCTTCTCGTTCAAGTGTCAAAAGTTCGAAAGGATCACTTCGGGCGCCTCGCGAGTATCGATTTAAAACTCGTAATACTTTTTATTATTATAACAAAAACCATCGAAAAATACTCAGAAAATCGTTTTTAAATAAAAACGAATCGATAAAAACTATAACGTTTAATCGAGATATTACAAATATCGATAACGTGCCACTCAATTTAATCGAATCAACAGTTATTATTGTTTATAAATTACTTTTAATAATATTAATATTGGTACGGTATATTTTATTTTTGTATAGGGTTTGTTTTTCGTTAAGATTTCTAAATTAGGAAAATATATTATGGGAAATGACCTTTTAGCCTGTTTAAAAGCTCTACTAATGTTATAAAGTTGACGAGTTTATTTGTTTGTTTGAACACGTTAATACCAGGAACTAAGTACTGATTCGAATTGAAAAAAATATTTAAGTGTTTGATAGCCCATTTATCGGAGAAGGCCATATAAAATTCCTCCCCAACCAATATGAGTGGAGCCATGGGGCACAGAGAATGCTCTTTCTTTCCCATATAGAATTCTTATTGGGATTTCTTAATTTTTTTATACTAAAACTTGCCAGTACAGTTTCAAACATATATTGGGTGTGCACGGAAG
Source organism: Timandra comae (assembly GCA_958496195.1). Lineage (NCBI taxonomy): Eukaryota > Metazoa > Arthropoda > Insecta > Lepidoptera > Geometridae > Timandra > Timandra comae. The sequence continues at coordinate 773,876 of OY292358.1, forward strand.
GAGCCTCCCTGAGTGGCGCATATAACAAGCATGCGCTCGGCGCACCCTGGGCAATGGTCTGTGGACGGCAAGTCGGTAACGCAGACTAGCCGATCCTTCAACCACGACTCAACGGCAAATAACTTGTCGTGCGTGTCCCTACACCTGCACACGCGAGGACCTTTACAATACCACTGATAGTGCCATATCGGTGGCCGAGTTCTGGTCCTCAAAAATATGAGTCGACACACAAAGAAGAAGTTTTAAATAAATCTTTTTCTGTAGTTTTTCATACCTCTCACTTTTAATTGAACAGTTAAAAAGAACATTTCCTCGTTACGCAAGCTATACTACACCCAAGTTATCACAACACATCACCTCGTAAATCACAACTCTTATCTATCCCCTTGCCTATGAATCAAACATACAATAGCGTAACTACTAAACCGAAAACGATGCTACTTTCATTTTCCACACTTTACGACAGACAGACAGACAAACGTCTTATTGTTATATGTAACAAAAACGATATAAATCTTGTGTTCCACCGAAAATTTCTATGTTTATAGCAATTAATATAGCTTGGGGTACTGTCACTCGCTCAACCCGATATGAATTATAGCTTAAGGTGGGTGCAGACGAGAATGAGTTATAAAATTATAATTTATAGTTTTATGTTTTTGTTGTGTATTTCAATTTATTATTTATTAGTTGTAGTCTCTTTTTTGGTTTAATATGTTATGTTTGATCGTGATTAAGGATTATAACTTGAGTTTTTAGGTTGAAATATAATGATTTTGATATAAATTTCAATATTAGATTTCAATATTATTAAGAATATAACGATAAGTGTTGAACAAATACACATAAAAGTATATATGTTCTAGTGATTTTCCTATGTGAGAAATGTTATGATTTTGTTGAAATAAACTTCATATTTTCCTAACTTCATTAGTTTTGTATGTACTTCGATTTCCTAGATAATATATTTTGATTTTTTGAATAGTTAAAATTATTGATGACCATCGCTCGTATGAACACCTCTTAACTTTTCAATTTGTTTCAGTAACATTGAATCATTTTATAAAACCTTATTTCGCACATATTTTTTATCTCACAAAAGTAATAACCAAAAAAATGTATAACAATTTGGTTTTAATAATTAATAAAAAATCAGGGATTATAATAAAATGAACTATTAAAATGCACTTCACAAAGATATTATGGAGTAAAGCTTATTGTTTTTAAAGTTGTTCGTGTACATTTCGTGTAAATATTTTTGCGACATCTCTTAAATATTTTAAAGAAGTGTTTTGTTTGGGCCTTTATTTAATTTAGTGTATTTTTTAAAGGTTTTGCCTGTATAACAAAATATTATTTTATAATTACCTGTTTGTATAATTGCATTTCTCCTATACAAATGCAATTATATCTTTCGTGTGTGTGTGTTTTCGATAATTCGAGCAGGAAAACAGGTAAGCGTCATCCATACATGGTAGATGTTCCACAAGCTCGCACGTAGCGTTTCGCGTCCACTTCCATCATGCGAACAGCGAGAGTGTGGAACTCACTGTCAGCTTCTCTGTTCCCTGATACTTACAATCTGGGTATTTTTAAGTCGCGAGTGAAACGGTACCTTCTAGGCGAGCACGCTCCATCTTAGGCTGTATCATCGCTTTCCATTGGGCGAGTAACAGTCAAGTGCAAACCTATTCTGAGTTAATAACATTAAATTAAAAATTTAAAAAACCCCCAACACAATTACTTTCAAACCCCCATAACTTTTAAACGGATCCAACCGATTTTCATCAAACATGTCTAAGAACACTCGCACGTAAGTCCCCTTTAATACAAAAAAAAACTATTCGGGAGCTATGATGCCACAGACAGACAGATACACACACACACACACGCGTCAAACTTATGACACCCCTCTTTTTGCGTCGGGGGTTAAAAAAATTACAATCATAAGTGCTTCTTTAAAAAAGCGTAATCAAATGATTTTAAAGATCTTTACAAGTTTCTTAGTTTCAAATATGTTAGTTTCAAAATATTTATTACTATAATAATAAGGGGTGCGCCAAAGTTCACCTAAAATTTCAACTCCGATAATTGGAAATCCGAAAATTTTCTTCCTAACATTTTTTATCCTAACAATCGCAACTCCTAAAATCTTTGTCACTAATGTTTTAATTCCGAAACATTTGTTTTCCTATATTTTCTCAACATAACCATCGTTCATACTATTATTCAAAGTCATATCTTTTTTGTTTAGATTTATTTTTATTTATTATAATCAATATTATATACATAATTTTTTCGTAACTTTGTTTTTACATAACATGTAGGTACATATAACATATAACGCACGAGCCGAGCGAGCAAAACCAGAGTCCTGCTCCAATCATTCAGTCAAGTTCCAGTAACGAATCGGTCCTATTCCTAATTATTGGTTTAGGTTATGTTAGAACTGTGACCCCAACGCACGAGTCGAGCGAGCGTAGCGAGCGTGCCGCGGCAGCGGCCGGCGAAGTGCCAGAACCGAATTGGTCCTTTAGTCATGGTTATGGTAAACTCCCAGGCCATAAGCATAACCGTAAATGAGTCGTATAATAATCATTAAAACTATAAATATCATCTTCTACCCACATATATTTTTTATTACACTTGGTAAATGTTTCTTTCTGAGCATGAGTGAAAATATTATGGTAAGTATGTTTAGGGATAAAAGCGTTATGATAAAAAACAGTAGGAGTTTAAATATATTTACATTAAAGATGTTATGAATTAAAATTTTCGGAAAAATGAGTGTTATGAGCATCGTCGGTAGCACTACAAATAGTATGAATTAAAACTTTAGGATGAAAAATTTTAGGAAGAATGATCATTCGGACTACAAATAGTTAGGAAAAACATTTTCGGGTAAAGAACTTTAGGTGAGCCAATATGGACCCAATAATAAGTATGTATTGTTAAAACCACAGAAGACAAACATACCCGTCGGCCATTTTACAAGTTTGATGTATTGTTATGACCAAAACATATTTTATATCATAATTACACATCGATTGTGAATGATTACTCCTAAATATATTACTGAAGGCGTTACAATAACTTATGGTGTATTCTTGTTATATATTTTTAAATAAATTTAAATAGTCTGTCAGCGTTAGATATATTTATTTTTGTAAGCCATTGTTTTTGTTTTAAGCGTGTGCGCATGACATAACCAGCTTTAATTTTGTATTTGTAATATTTTATGCCTGCGGCTTTTCCTGTGTACAATTTGATGAAGTCGAGTTTAGAAGTTCGGAAAAGTTAAGAATGTTTGGAAGGTAAATAACAACATAATCAGTCACTGTATGTCCATCTTAAAGAAATACATTTAGAAAATCTTAATATTGAAAGATTTATTAACAAAAATCCATAAAAAAGGAAATCGTGTGAAAAAAGTCATTAAATCAAAGTCATTGCACTTAACAAATGAAAATATAAATTCTAATAAAACAAAAACAACCAAAAAATAAATCCATAACAATTTGCAAAACGAAATTCAATTAAAAAAGGAACAAAATATCAATCACAAATCAATTCTGACGCGGCACTGCCCATGAACGAACGAAGGAACGGACCGGAATGAACGAATGGTACTTAATTGTCGGTCGAGCATTATGATTACTTGCGCGGGCGCATTCATTTTGTTTCACCCCTAGATTTTATCTTTAGATTATAAATTAGATGGCCAGTGATGGTATGGGAGTGAACGAATAGACGATACAGTATTGATACACGATTTATTGAGAGCATCCATTTTTATTTATTGTTAGTATGGAGATAATTTTAGTTTTGTGTTGCGAACATTTGATTTTATGTGTGTTAAGAGTTTAATCTGTTTTAATGCTATTTGTTGAATGTTTTGTAAACATTAGAATTTTTTACAACAAGACCTTTTTGTATCCTATTACCTTAGTAGTACAGTCATTTAGTATTTTAACTTGGAAAGATATCAGGGAGTTTTGAAAAAATGGCGCACAAAAGCAGTTTTTTGATAATAACTCCTTTCCGACGCATTTTACAGGAAAAACATCTACATAAAATAAAAGTAGAGGAAATTTCCTAAAATTTCCTACATTTTTTCAATATGGTGGTGCGAGCAGCAAACATACGAGGTGGCAAAGTTGAAATTTGGAAAGCGCATATCAAAATCTATTATATTGCCAATTTTCAAAACTCCCAGAAAACTTTCCAGGTAACCTCAATTTTTCGACCAAATGACTGAACTATAGTAACTATATCTAAATGCGGAAACGCGTTATAGCAAACACAGGGCTTGATAGTTCAGTAAAATACTTATAAATTAGGAGGAGTAGCGGTTGGATGCGAAAAGCTGAGGACAGAGTGTGGTGGCGCGGCATGGGGAAGGCTTATGTCTAGCAGTGGACTACAGGCTGACGATGATACATTGTAAATACAGTCTTAAATAAAGAAGTAAATATGTAGTACATAGATAAATCTTACTTGGTGTCGAATGCCGGTAATCTCTTATTTTTTCAAACACCATAATTATATTTCATTATTTCCATTTATTTGTTGTTTTATGTATACCGATTTCCTCAAAAATTTTTACATAACATAAACAAAACTGTGGAACACGACTAGTTTCTACAAAATAAGTAACCCATCGCCATATTGCAGTGACGTCCGCAGTTACAGAAGGAAGGACCGCCCTGAGCTGTTTGAATTTTGATGAGAAACATATTGTATTGACGTTTTCGTCGAATTTGATTTATTTAATTCTTATTCTTTGTTGTATTGCATTATTTTATGATCAGAACAGGGCTGGAAAGAAGGTTTGGATTTAAATCTTGTATTAAGTATTGTTGGGGTCAGTCAGTTACAAATCTAAGTTTAGCCAGATTATAGCTAAACCGAGGAATGGATAATATTTCTGAAATAAGTTTTGAAGATTAGCAGCCAATAAGTATGTACTCTGAAGTATACTATGGAATTAGAACTAAAAAAAATATTCAGTTTAAAATATGTAGTTTCAACATAATCTACTACGAATATTATTACATTGTCACAAGTAAATAAAACAAAACAAAAGTAAACATAAAAGTGTCATCATTTTTATTGTAACATTTTATCAGATCGACACTTGAATAATGTTTTCGATCCACCTCAAGATTTCAGCTCGCAATTCTAAACAGAGATCACGTGTAAATAAAACACACCTACTACACAATATGTAGCTGTCACTAGCTGATAGAAGCTGTCTCTCAAACTATCTACTACACTCGCGCAATTTATTTCACAGAAAACCGTTTAACAATCACGGAAAAATCGACCTAGAAAGCTAAGTACAAAGCTCAAAATCGAATGAGTTCCAAAACGCGTTTGTGATCTTCTGTATCTCGCCCCAAACACAGACTTGTAACAAGATATATTCATGAACGTAGCTTTCGATTTCCACGCCACACATTGCCGGCTCAACGTAAAGAGTTATTACAGGAATCAGTTCAGAACTGCCAATGGTTGTTGTTTTAATCGGATTAGAAGTAGAAGACAGTTTTGTGGTAAAAGTAATACAGGTATTTGACATCCCTAGGGAGGGCTAGGTGTTGAGGTTATCCTGGTCGGGATAGATCAATGATATGTCAAAATTGTGTTATACTTGTGGGATTCATGCAGACTAGTTTCTGTAAGCAATCACGACAGTGATAGATTCAGGGAGCTGTAAGTGTAGACGTCCCCTGACGGCTGCATCACAACTTTATGTTGGAATGCATTTTGTGGATGAATATTGTAATTGTAAGGAATGGATTCTGTTTTAGATTTTAAAGACTTGTAGAAGTCCATTATGAGCGTATACCTCATACTACATGTTTTAAGCACTTTCTTTTCTACAAGCCTTTTTTCTATTGATACAATATGAAGAAGGAATAGAGGGCATAAATATTTGGAGGTTTTAATAAGTTTTATTGTTCACGAAATATTTCGTTTAGAAAAATAGTGAATATGGTACCATGTCGGATCGACAAATTACCCTATATATTTGCCAATGCAATCTTTCAGCTTAAAAACCGCATAATTCACCTAGTACCTTGACGAAAATTCACTAACAATAATGAAAATCTAAGTCCATAATGAATCCAACCAACTCCCTCACTCTGCGCTAACACTGTAACAGTAACACTCTCATCAGAGTATTGAAAACACCATTAAATTAACTTTCATTGTCTCAAAACTTATATCGGATCGGATCGCACAAAACATCGTACCTGAATAACCCAATAATTGTGTACATAAATCATTTGAACGACTTCTGATAATTCTCCCTCTGAAGCAGGCGTTTGGTCTAAACAGTGAGTGGTTTGGAATGGGAGAGGGTTAAAAGAAATACAAGCCATTTTTTTAAGGTGAAGTTGTTTTGTATTTGTGTTTTTTATTCTAATTACCTAATTGAAGTGTGTGGATGAAGTAGTGAGTGTCGTAGACGTTCTCTTATTATATACTTACCAATCTGACTGAATTTAAAAGATATAAACTAAAAATGTAAGTAGAAATGTAGCAGAAAGAGTAAGTATGTTTGCTTTACCAGTATGTTAGCTACATTCCTGTGGTAAAATATTGTTTCTGTACAAATATTTGTTATTATTTTTTAAGCATTTGAAGTATCATGGGTATATCTTTAGAATTCAATTTTAATATTATAATTTCATCTCTATTTTTTTAACTGAATGAAGTCGTCAACTTTTCAACTAACTCGCTACTAATTCATAACTTAAACAGAGACATAATTCAGGCTGTAACGTAAGGGTTTGAACAGACGATAACGCGATACGTGCGAAATGCGACTTTTCAACCTTTTGTGGGCCAAAGAAGCGATAATGTCCCAAATGTATGCGCTTTGTTGGGACAATTTTTGTGTTTGTCATACTTGTGTTTGTCATATTTATGTTTGATCTCAAAGAAATTAAATTATTACTCCTTTTATTTAAGTATGGGGTCGTTTTATCTGCGCTGCTTTGAGGGTTCACGATAATTGGAATTGTTTCTGTTCCAGACATTCTGAGTTTGTTTCTTAGTAATGTTCACATAATTATATTATTTATAATGTTGGGTTTCTTTTCTTTGTGTTCTACGAGTAATTGTGAATTATTTGTAGTGTACCTAGGGTTGTTGCAAAGGGTCTCTTTTGAAACGTAAGTTGTACAGTTATGAAGTTGACTAAATTTAATAATGAAAACAGCCTGAGGCAAGAAAATATTTAGATACATCATTACTTTCTTTAGCTCCTACAATGACGATTGCTGAAAAACTGTCTGTACACCTTGTATACCAGCGGGAACGGGGAACTGCCTATTTACAAGTTATATACAAAGTTTAAATACCTTTGTAACTATTTCGTCATTTTTGTAACATTACATAAACACAATCATTTTGTTGTTGTCGTCATATTTTAATACACAACGTCACACTGCACATTGCACTCACAAACAAATCACACAAATCAAATCTTTCTTTACTATCCACTAAGTGCTCTCTGAATTTGTTGAAGAAAAAAACTTTTTGGGCATCGTCCCGCCATTCATTAGAGGCACGTACAGTGGGGTGATGTCACGTGATGATTTAAAGGACCACGCGGTAATGGCACAATAAATAACGCAGTCATACCTCCAGGGTTGAGTACAAGCTACTTACTGCTACTGCCATCTAGCGGTGGACGGAGAAAGCGTCGTAAATCAAAAGTTTTTATTGTTTGTGTTTGTTTAATTGGTTGTTTGTTAGCCAATAGGTTTAAGTGTGTTTTTGGTAATTTTAATTAATTAGATAATTATTTTATAATTGTTTTTTTACATAGTTATTTGAGGCCCAACTAAGTGTAGTCAATATTCGAAAACATAGGCTAAAAATATATAAAAGCTACAAATTGTTTGAATAACAGCAAAATTTGAACTGTTGATATTTTAATTTAAAACCTGTATAAACCTATTAATACATACTTACAAAATATTTAATTTTGATTAAATAATAAATAATAGTCACAAAATAAATACATAGATGTCGCTACAAAATGGTCAAAGACCACACTGCGCATGCACACCTTTCTTTTCTCTTTCATTGATTAGGTTTATTTTAGTTCGAAAGGCTTTGCATAGATGGCGTGTTTTGATATGGTCATTGACCATACGCAGGTTTCACATTTTAAGTTATTTTTCAACACATGGTTCTTTAGAAGTATTATAGATGGCGTTACTAACTCGTTTTTAAAAGAGTATATTTTATCCATAGTATATTTTTTGTTTATTTTGAAATAATTAATTTTGTCAGTAAAATCTTAAGTCATTTTTTAAATTATTTATTTTGCTCTGAATAATAATATTTTACTTAAATTAATTGGTAGCATGCGGTGTAATTGACACTTCATTTTCAAAATCGGTGGAGTATTTTCTCTTATCACGCCCTAAGTATATTCAATTCACCTACTATTTTAACATACTTAAACCTAATTTTAAAGTTTACCGCCTAGTCTCCAGCCTACATTATCTTGCTAGTAAATCCAACACTGTTTTCAAACAATCACGTTTGAATGTTTTTACAAAAAAAAATTACAAAAGAAAACCTTCTCTTAATTCAACAAACATCCTTAAACTCCCTCCAAGACAGTCGATCCTTTCAACTTCCCAATTATGACTTATAATAATCCACTCTTTAACCACCTTTAACTTCCTGTCTTCCTAACCTACATTAAAATTAACTTCCAAACACAATCAAACTATGTATAATACATAAAACCAAAGTCATCAGCGTTGGAGCAATCAGCCGATCGCGAGTTAAGACGATTGGGCATGATTTACGCGATTCCGGCGCGGTATCGGGCCTGGCCCGCGCCGGTCCCGTGCCGCGGAAGGGCCGTTATCGTCTCCATCGCACGTCGGTTACGGCAACTCGTTAATTTGTGCGGATGTCACAGACCTAACAGGGTTAGGTTGGGGTGTAGTGGGTACACATTTGTTGTGTAATTACGGCAGAAACCAAATAATGATAAAATAATTGTAAGTAGTTAGTGGCATTTCAAAAAGAACCAAGTCAACACTACTGGAAAATGTGATAGTAGATATTTATCATCTAATGCAGACCCAAAAGATCCTAACACTCAGTGGAACAGGTGAACAATAAATTCAAAATTTCTTCTTAAAAAATTAAACTGTTAAATTTGTGTCAATAGTTTCCCTAGTAGTTTTTTTTTTACTTTTCACTGAATGTCTTTCTAAAGTACTTAAATTTGGAAGAGTGACTATCATCAGACTTTCACAATCCAAAAGATGACATAACATACTTAAATATAAAGTAAATAATAAGAACAATATCACAAAATATAATTAACCGCCACCCAGTGTGCCTCTAACTCGAAGCCATCTCGAAGTTAATGTCCTAAAGTTGGCGCCCAAATTTTAATAATAATATATCTTTGTAATTTATACGATTCGCGTCTCTACCGACGTTTGTTCGCGATTCTGAATATTATCGATAAGATAGAATTGGTTGGCATTATGGTAATATCGATTATATGAGTAAATGAGAGGCATATTATCTTTTAAAGCCTCGATTTCTTTAAGATTTTATGATTGTTGATTGATTGTATTGATAGCGGAGAGTTTTCTTACTTCATTGAAAATATGAGTTATGGTCATAAAATATTTTCTTTATATAAATAATTGGCCATTTTAACCTACCTATTCATACAAAAGATCTGATGGCAATAGATTGGGGCAAGAATTATGAAAATTACATAAGTAATTATAATTTTAGTTCGGCTAGGTTGAATAAAGAATGAAGAAAATCCTAATGTAGGACCTATATAGATTTTCCGCCCCATCTTCATCTTAACAATTCCCAATGACATCAATAAAGCATTTTCGTAAGCAATATTAGATGGATGTTAGAAATCTAATTTGTCCAGTCTTAAATCTCATTAAAAGTCTCTATCAATTTTAAAACCACACAGAATCAAGATAACCCCTTCAATAGGTACCTCCTACAAGATCACCTCACCTCGCGATCTAAAACTAGCGGCTGTATCCGGTCCATTACCCAAGTCCCGTGTGTCCCCGTGAGCATCACAGGCTCGGGGGAAAAACGCCCCATATCGCCTCGGGTGGGTTGATTCGCCCCATAAATAATAAATACTAGCGCCGTGCCACGACTCGTCTGCAGATAATGGTAATTTACGGTTCCCAACCATTTACGTCAAATGTTTGGCAGTGTTAGGTACTGTGCGGTTTTTATGTGTTAGTTCGTGATTATGTTTGGGTTTTTTTTGTTTGGGTATGTATTGATGGATTGTGGTTGAAAATTTGTGGTCAAAACGACGTGATTAACGAAACAAATATTCTTATAGAACATTCTAAGCGTTTCTGCCACCACTTTTCTGTAGCAAAAACATAACCCTGACTTAATGTAAGCAAAATGTCATAAGATATTTGCCACTTTGTAAAAACTGTGACAATTCCTTATTTTTCATCATTTATAATATTTAAACTCTAGTAAAAATAACTCAGACATTAGATCAACTAATGAATAAGACTTAAAGACTTACTCCTTTTCCAAAATCAATTTATACATAATTAATCCTATAAAAAACTCAATTCATATTCAATAGACAAGAAAACTAACCAAACACAATAATCTGCCATCACGTTACGTAAGATCCAACAATACATACATCAATGTCTTCGAAAACTGCTAATTAATAAAAGTTAAGCTATAAATAAAGTGGTGCGATGGAGGCGGCTGTTAGCAAAAACTGTGAGGATCATAAACCTGTCAGCGGATGAGGCAGTGCCTTTGTTGCCGCATCCAATAAATCTAATAAGAGAACAATTTCGCTGCTCTCTGTTTTGGTGCATCTTTGGCTATAAGTCGGATGTTTTGAGATGTCCATTATAATGTTTTATCTTCAACCCTTTTTCATTTATGGAGTTTTTTACTACGTCAATCAGTTATTAGCGGGTTGTTGTGACCGAAACATTGACTATTTTCACTCTTTCGCTCCTACTTTATATTTGATCGCAAAATTGTAGTAAATACCAACTTTGAATTCAACTTTGTTTTACACAAAATATCTTGGACTTATTTCTTTGTATGACTTACGTACTTCTTAATATCACTTATCCATAAGTACACACCTTTAAATTAATGTTTATTGCGTTTCAAATCTTGATATTAATTTAAAGTAAAACCAAGATCTTACTTATAGAGTTTACAAAACCGACCATATTGTAAGAATCTAAAACCTAAACAACTATCCAAAACACCCTTAAATCAAACGATCTAAGCTTCACATAATTTTAATTTAAAACACTCCGTTATTCGTTGTACAAAGTTTAATAACGCTAGTCATAAATTGCCGCGTCCTCTGTTTATTCATAATTCTGCTTTATAATTGAAATATTAACGGCTTCACGGATTGCAAGGGACGCGGCGATCACTGGAGATCGTTTACATGAATCAACGACAAATATAAACGAAACATCTTCGGGGAGCCGAGTGATAACTGCGGTTAGTAGCTGAATAACACCACAGTTACAACAACTATACGCGTAAATGTACCAACTTGGATTTTTTTCTTGGTGAATTTGGCGAATATGCAAGCAAGTGTTTCATTGTTTAGAGTACAGTAATATAATGTATTGTTTTATTAAAGAGTTTTCGTTAATTCAAATCAAGTCCAAGACTTATGCCATGCTTTAAAATTTGAATAGGAAAAAAAAATGACCCCGACTACGTGCATGAAGGTTTAAGAGCTGTGGCTTCCGTAGATTACTACGGATAAAAATATTAATTTTTATTTCATATTCATTTAAATGACGGAACTAATCAAAAATTTGAGTAAGATAAACAGCTTCATTCACACAGCAACTGGTTTCCACGTCCTCAATAATTCTCAACTTTGTAATAAAAACATTACAAACAGTGTTCTTACGTCAAAAACAAACTGATTACAGAAAAAATATATAATTCAATGCAAACGGTAAATGAAAACAGAAACACGTGGGAAACCGTCTAATGTTATTACAACACATCAAGTTCAATATAAAACGTTCAACGGATCAATTAATCTGTCAACGTGTGCTGCCATCTATCAAACATTGAACGCAACGCAAAGGTGTAATGTACTGCGGTGATTGACAGATGGCGTTAGTGTACTAGTGCGCGCGCGTCTAGAACGCACTCTCCGATTTGATTTAGATTATGTTTACATTTTCACTGATTTGTAACGAGGTAAGGTGAAAAAAGTATTTATAGACGTAGTTTATTGATAATATTAATGTTACGATGTAAAATTTATTACAAATAGTTATTTCAGTTTGCTATTTATTGCGCAAACTGTTTGAATAGCGTTAATTTCTTAGTATCTTGCAGAGTATTGGTGTAACAATGTGTCATAAATAATTTGTTGGAATTAAAATTTTCTCCGTTGTTTTTGAATTGGCCATTAGTGTTTTATTGTGTATAGTGTACGTGTATAGAATACTTGCAGTTGAGTCAATAATTAGGTAATGACACGACAGGTTGTAACTTAAAAAATAATTATTGTGTGCTAAAAATTACATTAAATTGATTGTCGTATGGCTTTAATTTAGACTTTTTAATTATATATTAACAGTGGAGGGGTTAGTACTTCCAAATTCAATTCAGCTAGTCCAATTTTGGGATATGAAACTCAGAGTTTTCTTCTACTACAACACAACTTTTACTACTGTCTAGGTACAGAGGGATTTCCCAATCCCTGAATAGAACGCCAAACGATACACATAGTTTTAATAATTTATTTCAGTTACTTAGCTCAAATCTCAATCAATTAACTACCTAAGAAAACATACACATTTAGACTTCCGCTAGACTATCAAATTGCATTCATAAATCTGGATTCCGTCTCAGAGTATCGGCGCTAATTCTTGTGCACATACAATTTTTCAGGGGCGGGGTATAAATCAGTGATGCGCCGTCAGTCGGGCCGATATCTTGTATGATGTAGTGATCGCTGCTCCATCTTCACTCGCCTTCGCCAAATTATCGGAGGCTGTGTGGTGTGATGCTCTATCTTATAATTAAGCTATAATATGTATAAATTAAACTGACGGGTATGTACTTGAATGAGGTTTAATTTAGATATAGATTCTAACTATACCCGTGAAGTTACTGATTTTTATATATTTTTTGTAAAACGCGAGGAACTGCATACTGTATGGAGGCCTTCTTTATGTTTTCAGATCATTAACATTTTCCACAAAAAGTAGTGACCATGTAGTTATTACAAGAGATTTCGATGGCTCGTAGTTTTATTTTTCTTCAGTTCAGTTTATCTAGCAAATAATACTTAGTGCAATTTGCAAATACGATGACATTAATTAAATAAAACATAATTAACAACACTCAAAGTTAATAATAACATTATATTGTAAATACAAGTAGAGCAACATTCTCCTAAGTTTCGCTATAAGTAGCCAATCTCTCTCAAAGATAATTTATTTCTCAGCATCACGAGAGGATTTAGCGCTGTAATATGTAGGTTATGTAGTATTACTTTAGAACCAACCGACGGACAGACGGATGGATACCATAATATATTGTTCTTCACGTCAATTTTATATGTAGTTAATTTTTTTTTTCATTGTTTTACTAATTTTCCAAAATTTTAAATCATCTACGTATCGAGAAGTGTACCTATGTATTAATAAATTAAATAATTTTACTAAGTTATGACTAAAGAAAGATTGCAACGAAGTTAAAACTTTAAAAGCTACGAGAATCTGTTTGAAAATAAATATTGTTTCTACATTCGGAATTCTTTAAATTGAATAAAAAACCAGAAGCTTCAGTATACATTAAAACATATCATTCACTACATCATCTCATTATAGTAACTGACCCCTAACTAAGTTCGTGACTTGTATCTAGGGTATCAGAAACTACGCACACATTCATTCACACACGCACCCAGACCGAGACAAACAAATAATATCATTTAGTAATGTACAATTTTATACAAATTAATCAACATTTCACATCCCAATTATACTCGTACAACAACCAACATTGGCAAAGATACATTAGACAAGGTGTTGTGCGCGCCGGGCATCGAATCCGCGTGAGTGAGTGATCCGGGCAGTCCCGGGGGAGCTTTCCGTCAGTCGCGGGGAGACGGACCGAGTGAACGGACCATTATTCCCACTTTACCTTCACTTAGTATTGTTTAATTTTGTTTATTTCATAGATGTTTTGATTATAATTTAGGAGAGTGTATGGAAAGTTCGACTTTCATATAATTCAACTCATGAGAAAATTACGTTTTACTATATCTCAATTTTAAAAATAGTTTTAGCATTATTAAGTGTAACATATCTAAACTAATATTATAAAGAGGAATGATTTGATTGTTTGTTTGTAACGAATAGTCTCCGAAACTACTGGTCCGATTTCAAAAAATATTTCACTAATGGAAAGCTAATGTATCAGTGCGTGCCATAGGCGTATTCCCGTATTCCCACTGGAACGGGAACTACGCGGGTGAAACCGCGGAGCGCTACCAGTGTTTAATCAATTGATGTAAATGTACTGAAAGACCTGAAGATATTTTCGAAAATAAAACCAATAGTCACACTTTCAAAGTTTATGTACATAGATAGTTCCAGCTGTACTTACGTATACAAAATCAATAGGATAAAAACGACTAAATACATTCACTTAATTACAAAAAAACATCCAATATCCCTCTTATCCCTAAAAAACTAGAACTAAAAGTCCCTTACCAGGTGTAAATAAGCAAGTCGTTGTAATGTAACATGTGTGTGGGTGCGTCTGTCCGTCCGAACTCTCGCCGATATATCAACATTAGGGATGTCCCGTGTTGAGGACCAGACATACGAAACAGGGATTGTGGGGTGCTGGATGGAACTGGATAATGGTTTCTTATTAAATCTTTTTAGTAATGTAATAATTTTCTATTATACGTTTTTGTTGTTTTTGGGGGTTTTTCTTCGTGTATAGACGTCGGCGTGTGAGATTGTTATCGCTTGTAAAGTTATGAAGACGTTAGCGTTTGACGTTGGCCAAGTCTTTTCATGATTTTTGATAGCCATTCAGAGATCAAAAATACAGTTTTCTCTCTACAGTAACTCTATTAGAAGCCAGGATTGTTATAAATTCCATGAGAACCCCACTTTGAACATTAATCATTAAATTAATTACTTTAAACCATTCAACCTTATCAGCAACTTAGTTCATCAGAAACTACGCACAAACTTAAAGTCATCCTAGCTTATCTTAAAAAATAGATAAATATTAATTACACCAATGTTTCTTTATCTATCTATATCAATAATAAAAGCTTTGTCTTTTGCAATCTTATCAAAATATTACATATAACAGGACTAATCTCTATCTCCTTTATATTTGTATGATATTTCTTATCCATTTCCAGACCAACTAACTCGGTGTAAGTAGCCCGTGGGACGTCAAAAATGAAGATTTAGTCCCTCGCCGCGTCATACGTTAAATCCACCTAATGAAAACACGGCCAGGGCTGTGATGAAGCGGACAGGTCGGAAGGTCGACACTTACATACCTACATGTACATGTACGTGTGTAGTGACAACCCTAGTTTAGATAGTCAAGATTAGGTATGTGCTAAATTTTAATGATGATTTAAAGGTGCTGGGGTAGTGTGCGTTTTGGAGATTAGGTTTTTTGCTTTTACTGTTAGTTAAAGATGCGTCATAATTCTGATGGGTGACCGTTTTCAAACTGGTTTTGAATAAAATAAGCGTATCTTATCTATGGAGCGCGACGGTTACTAACATCATACTCATTACGTGTAGTTAGAATCTTCCAAATTTGATTTGAGCAAAAATATCGTATCTCTCAAAGGACCTTAATTAGTAAGGACGAATTGCGGAAAAGTGGCCGATTGCATAATGACAGGATATTTTCCCTTAAAATCGTATTTTTAACCTCTAGGCCTAGGAAAAGTGCCCTTTATGTGCCATTATGGCAGAGAGATGAGGCTATATCGGACAAGCATAAGTAATATAATAAACACATACGATAGTTTGTA
This sequence comes from Timandra comae, assembly GCA_958496195.1. Classification (NCBI taxonomy): domain Eukaryota; kingdom Metazoa; phylum Arthropoda; class Insecta; order Lepidoptera; family Geometridae; genus Timandra; species Timandra comae. The sequence goes on from OY292358.1 coordinate 789,978, forward strand.
ATAACATACATATTTGAAAAACAAATCTTATAAATTATTAACCCACCCGTCCCATACGATACACCGTTCATAACCTCCGCCCTCCCGCACCCCTAAGTACATAAACTATACTAACGATATCAAGTACCGACCGAAGCGAAGCCATCAAACTACACACTCGATCTAAACTACGAAATCAGTGAGCGCGCCTACAACGGCCACTATCCTGCCATTTTTCCCTATCTTTCGTTCATAAACAGGGATCATGGGCCTTACCCCTTTCGCTATAAATCTACTGGTGACCCCCCCGCCTGCCCCCCGCGCCCAACCCCCGCGCCGCGAGGTGGTTTTGAATGGAGATTGAGCCAATTAAAGTAATCGCCGTAACAGTCGACGCTGCCTTGGATTAGTTCTGTGGGTGGAAACTGTGGAGTGGTAACGGGTTATGAACTTTTTGACTTTTTAATTTGTTTAATGTAGTAAATTTCCCATTTTCTTTTTTTAATTGAATTTTACAGTATTGTATGTTGTTATTAGTTATAACAAAATTATAGCAATCATAAAACGTTATATTCAAAACATTATTTTTTACTACTAGGTACATATTTGCTTTTTTATTCGATTAAAAATTGAATATTGATTTACTTAAGAAACTCATTTTTTCGGTGGAGTAGTATAGCATGTAGCTGAGTAAGAATTATAACGTTAATTTGATAACAAACTTACTTTATAGATCGATAGAGTTCAATGCTTAGGATGAAAGGACATAATATTACGCATGCTTATCTAACTATATTTCTGTATTTTTTTAATAAAAGTAAACATTTTGGGAAAGTTTTATTTATTACTACGCAAAAATCTTTATTACTTCACATATATTTATACGAAAGAACAAGTCAAAAACATTAAAAATTTTTCAACACAAGAAATATTCTCGTACCAACACCGTCTCCACAGCATTTAACCTCAGGATTAGTATCATACAATACAAGCAGCGACTGAATCCTTTTATTTATTGCTATTTATTATTATTGCATTCTACGTACATTTCTCTCGTCTAATATTGTCTTGGTATAAATTTCGCTTAGCGTTTTGGCTAAGTTTGTTTTTAATATTAATGCTAATTAGCTGCTTTTTACTCGGATTAGGATTTTTATAGACCGTGGTAATAGGGTCTGTGTCTAACTGAGGGGATGGAATGAGGATATTTTTAAAAGGCTTTAGAAGACTCTTTTGGAGTAAATAAATATCATCGCCATCTAGTTTCATGATTGTCCCATGGTGTATAGTTTATCTCTTGTTTAGTATCTATAATTGTAATGTGGTCTGAGTAGTTATTATATAGATACTCAGGGTATAAACATACTTTGATACTTTTTGTAAATATATTACGTATTGATGATACTTTCTTAACCGATTTCGGCCTCAGCGACTGTTTGTTGGTTTTTTCGATATTAATTATATTTAAAAAAAAAAGAGATGCATTTACGTATTATGTAAAAATAAAAAATATATATCAGGACAGGCAGACATGTTCTCACAAATGTTTAGCTGGTGTCACAGAATAATTAATAGTACTTGCTGGTGTCGAACCCTTTGGCGTTACCTTTGTCACAGTTTCACTAACAAATCTAACAGCGTTGTTTGGTCTAGTAGTACATTCTAAGTAAAACTCACTTCATAAAATCAATTTTTTTTTAAAAAGAAGTGTACTAAACACGTTCCGAATGAAAAAATACTTAAACCAAAAATACATTTTATTTAAACTTATACTTATCACCTCCTCAAAAATCCTTATTTATATACAACTAGCGGCCCGCCCCGGCTTCGCACGTGTCCAATTTTCCCGTTGATTTTCCAGATTTTTTTACATAAGAACCTTGTCCTAATAATACAAATACAACAAAAAAAGAATTAGTGAAATCGGTCCAGCCATTCACGCGTGATGTCGTGACCAAGGAATACGGGTTTCATTTTTATACATATATATAGATTAGCAATAAAATTATAACAGCCACAGCCACAATAGCCAATATTCGCAACCCGCGAGTATATCTGTCTCTCTTCAATTGTTATTAGAGATGTAGCTATTGGAATGATTAGGCAGATTTATGGGCGGGCGCGGGCGTAAGGCGGCGGTATCGCGCGGGACTTTTGTCTGTCTGTCACGGGGTATATTGATGAGTTTCCAACTGTGTGTGTTTTAAGAGAGTGGGATTTGGTTGTTGATGTCAATTTGTAAACTAGTTACTTATAGAATAATCGTTTGATGAGAAAAATAGTTGAACCTGCTTTATTTTACGGATGGATGGAGTTTTTTGTACTTATAATAATTACTATCGGCGTCTCGCGGTTTCACCCGCGTGGTTCCCGTTCCCGTGGGAATACGGGGATAAAATATAGCCTATGTTACTGAGGGTGAATGTAGCTTTCTAATGAAAAAATAATTATTTAAATCGTTCCAGTATGTTTTGAGTTTATTCGTTACATACAAAAATATAAATCTTTCCTCTTTATAATATTAGTGTAGATGTAGATAAAATAATAAGCATCAGATATAAATTTAAGTTTTCGGCTTTGGAAATCTTTAAGTTAACCAAATATAAATCATAATATCATGTAATTTTCCAATATGACAATCTCGTAGTACCTATATATAATAGATATTTTGTACCGATCTTAAACAACAGAACAGAGTAATTAAATTAAATACATATTAAACTATGATCTCATGACATCACAATATCACTTTCATTAAACATTTTTAAGATAATATAAATTAGGTTAAAACGAGAATTGAATCCAAGTTCGCAGATTACGCAAGTTGGCGCGGGCGGTGGGTAAGTTACCCGCGTTATCCGAGCAAGTTCACCTACTGCGTTTGCGCAACACGAAAGTGAATGTGTTGACCACATGGTGTGACGCAGTGTAGTGAGATGAACGGTTGGTCATCTTTTAATTTTGTTGTTTAATTTAATCAATATTCATGATTTTCACAGAAATTTTATTGTAGACTAGTTTCGTTCTACTAGTTAGTTTGACTAGTTTCAGCCACGTCCGGTGGCCATCATCAGGAGGATGAGTGCGATACGCCCGCGCCGACGGCGTCTCGCTCTGCACACTCGAAGCAGTCGAGGGAATCGACTTAAATAACTACGTACAAACATCCCATTGTATTATATAGTTATAATTTTCAGAATGTTTATAGGTATTCTGCAAATGTAAGTAGTAAATTATTTAATAAATATTATATAAAAAAAATATTGTTATATTTTCCCTTTACTTACCCTACTGCCAATAAAGCAACATATTGTATACTGTGACATTACTAAGTTATAAGTAAACATGTACGGTATGTTTGTATTACAATTCACATTGATGCGCGAGAGTAAAGTGGCGCTTACAGAAGGCGGATGTTACTCACGAAATATTATAGAAGAATTTAGTTCAATTAGTTTTTATACAGAGTAAATATGTACCTGGCCTTTGGTTTTAGGATTGTAGATTTAAAAAAAAGGCCTTTGATATTTGATTCCCGAGTTGTCTGAGAATTTGTATTATTTTTTATTTTTATTTTTTTATTATGATTACCTCTTTCTATGATGAGTTTCTATCTGGAGCGCTACTAAAAGGGTGCGCTTCGAGGAGTAGTTTAGTTGCGCCTCATTAGGTGCCCCTCAAAATAGTGGCGCTTCAAGGAAAACCTAAATGGGTTCAATCCCCTTTAATTTGTCCATTTGTTTTTGTGATTGCGTTATAATGTTTAGTGAAGATTGATTAACAGTCCGTGTTTGGAGATCATCATTATCAACTTATATAGTAGTCCACGGTGGTACAAGTGTACATATGCCTCTTTTAATTGTCTCCAATGGGAACGGTTTTCCATTCAACGGTTTCCAGCAACCTTGGTCGTCCCTCCATTGAGTAGATTTTCATCCCACCAGTGCGTAGTCTCCATTTTAATCTAATAATCTTACTCTCTCGGCCAGTATTAGTAGTAAAAAATATGTATATGTGTCAACCAGTAGCGCTCCGCGGTTTCACCTGCGTAGTTCCCGTTCCCGTGGGAATAAAATATAGCCTATGGCATGCACTGATAAATTAGCTTTCCATTGGTGAAAGAATTTTTGAAATCGGACCAGTAGTTTCGGAGCCTATTCGTTACAAACAAACAATCAAATCTTTCCTCTTTATAATATTAGTTTAGATACCAATTTTCTTGCTAATTACACAGACGAAAGTACCAACAATATACCGCCACTCCTGACCTAAAGAACCCTAACACCGCTAAACATGTCCATTTAAGAACACCATTAGTTTACGTAAGACAAAGAGTGATAATATGATTTTGTAACAACCTATACAATCATAATGTACATACACATATACTCCGGTCAGATTTCACCGTTTGTTATGTAAGAGGACATATATTATTTTTATGTACATGTAGTAAATTAAAAATTAACTAGAAAATAAATGTGTTGGTGTGGTAGGTGACTTTTGGTTATGAAATTCATTCTACAGTCTATTTACAAGTGTTTCAAATTAAAATTTTCTTTATTGTTATAACCTTGTTATTAAAAAAAGTCATAGGCAAGTTTTAGCTTTCGGTTTAGGTTATCTTATTAACATTTTCGACAATCAACCGATCACACGTGCTCCAATAATTGGAGGGCGTCATTTCGTTTGCGAATTTCAGAGTCACACATTAGGCTGTTTTCTGATGCTTATTTCCCCATTTCTCTAAAATACACAAATTATATTTTTATAAATGGTTCACTCATCACTGCATAGTATAAAACAAAGTCGCTTTCTCTGTCCCTATGTATGCTTAAATCTTTAAAACTACGCAACGGATTTTGATGCGGTTTTCAGTAATAGATAGAGTAATTCAAAAGGAAGGTTTTTAGCATTTTATATCCGCATTCCCACGGGATCGCGAACTACGCGGGTTAAACCGGCACAGCTAGTTATATATATTTGCCATAACATCAAAACATTTGCTATCAAATAAAAAAAAAATGCCCACAAATTTGAGTATTGCGGTGAGAAAAACAACATTTAACCCACATGAGAAGTAATGCAACTATTACATAATTGGTCACAGTGGTCACCTGTCCTACATCGGACACTCTATATAAACAATTTATATTCAAGGACCACCCGGCTTGGCTCGCGTTACGTCACAATTGCCTCCAGCTGCGATAAACTGGCGATTATTTACGATAAATGTCTTGTTGTTTGCATACAATGCGTGTTATGTAGTTTGTCTGTTGGGTAGTTCCAGCGGTAACTGGGTAATCGGTTTGTTTGTTCAACTAAGATTTTTTTTCTTAAAAGAACTACTTTTACAATTAAAGTATACGTTTCACGTTTTCCTTCCGTAACAAAAAAAAAACTTGAGATTGGTGTTTCCTTTTTATTTTTCAAATTTCCACAAATCAAAACCATCATAGACATAGGATAGGTAGTCTATGATCCAAACAAAACAAATAATAATTTCAAACAACCTTAGAATTTTTTCGTGAAGAAATCTACACACACCTAATTTCTTCACGATGTTTTCTTTCACTGTAAGAACGTATTATATGAATTTGAAAATCGAAAAGATACCGGTATTGGTCAAGCCAGTGCCTTCTGAAAAAAAAATGGCCATTGGTCAATGGTCTTAACCACTACGCTAACAACGCTTTATATACTTATTTTACAACCAAAATTCTTTAACAGTATTAATTATCTATTTGAAGGCATATTATTAGAAACATTCACTGTTCAAGCAGTCCATTTGAATTTGCGCGCCATCTCGCTGCGTGACGTCGCAGGCGGCGGTGTGATGACGTCGACGGAGCGGGACTACTCATTCAACTCACTCTCTCCGCCATATTTTTGTCGTCGCATAATGTTGTTAAAATTTTCTCTATAGTAAAGATATAACAAAAATACTACATTCTTTTACTTATAACCAAAAAGGAAATAAAAATACATCAAGGCTAAAACATTGGACCTTCGAGCCAAATATCCATGAAGACGGCGACTTGGTATACGAGATTGGAGCCGAACTTTGAAAAAGCGCATAACGGTACGGCCATCCAACCGCCATTTCCAAACCCATGCCTCTTTTGCGATTAATTAAAGTGTCTATTTAAACTGATTTCAGTGATTTGGTTGGTGTGTGTTACCCGTTTGATTGTGATCAGCTGTTCTGAGTACAAAGCAATACTCAGTCAGCCCACGCGTACACAGTTTAAACGTAAGTACTTCCACCTTTTCATTGGTCACCAAAATGGGTTTATCAGATGATTTACAACCTGGTAGGTCGCGCGATAAGTCTCCTTACAAAGCTGTTGATGAAGCCAACGCAAATATAATTCGCGAATACACTAAAAAGCGTGGCATTGTCAAGGGTAGATTTACTAAATTTTCAAACTATTTAAAGACCTTAAATTGCGAGGATGATGACCTTTTAGAACAAAAACGCGTAGATTTAAAGTTGCGTATTCAAGGCGCGATAAACTTATTTTCCGAATTTAATATTATTCAATCAAAACTAGAAGAGTGTGTCCCTGATACAGATTTAGATGAACAGCTGACGCAAAGAGAATTGTTTGAAGATAACTATTATACGGTGTTGTCACAAGCAGAGTATTTATATAATAAAAATGATTGTTCAAAGGTTAATTGCAGTTCTAAGCAAGCAAATACATCCGTTAAATTACCCACAATCACGATGCCCACATTTGACGGTTCCTATGAGCACTGGCTCGAGTTTCGCGACACCTTTATGTCATTAGTTCACAACTCTAAAGAAATTAGTAATATTCAAAAGTATCATTATCTCAAATCTTCGTTAAAAGGTAGTGCACTATTAATTATAACTTCGATACAGTTTTCAAGTGAAAATTATAATGTCGCTTGGGAATTACTTCTTAACAGATATGATAATAGTAGATTATTAATACAAAATCATTTAAAAGCATTGTTTACTATGCACTCATTAAGTAAGGAATCGCCGGCATTGATAAGAACACTAATTGATACGGTATTTAGAAATCTCCGCGCGTTAAAGATTCTCGGGGAACCTACGGAGTACTGGGATACACTTGTTATTTATATTATCGCATCCAAACTTGATCAAACCACGGAACGAGAGTGGGAACAAGTTAAAAGTAATTTAATTTGTAGCGCCAGCGATTCTAAACTCAAAGTTGATGATATACTCAAGTTCCTGAAGGACAGAGCTGACATGCTGGAGTCATTGCAGGTGTCCCATGGGAAACAATCTAGTAATAAATATAACGCGCAAAATAATAACAAAATTAATTGTAATATTTCCAGCACTAAACCACAGTCCAACGATAGCCACACTGCTCACAAGAAACTCTGTTTGGTATGTAATTCTAATCATCCAATTTATTCATGTCAGAAATTTATTGATTTTGATATAAACACAAAATTATCATTTGTCAAAAATAATAAGTTGTGTGTTAACTGCTTGCGCGCAGGACATTCTGTAGACAAGTGTCGGTTCGGCCCTTGTAGGCTATGTGATAAAAAACATAATTCGTTAATACATAATTTTAATGACATTCAACAAGTCATCTCGCTTGATACCGTGCATAACACCGGTACTGGCCCTCACACTTCGCAGGCCGCGGACACTCGCGAGCCAAGTAGTTCAATTCAGGTAAACAAAGCACACATAGATAATCATTACGCGCAGCCGTCTTGTGTGCAACCTGTTTTGTTATCAACCGCATTAATAGAAATAGCAGATTCCCGTAATAATTATCACTTAGCGCGCGCTTTGCTTGATAATGGCAGCCAGCGATCATTTATTACAATGTCATTATGCAATTTATTAAATACGCCATTAATACAGTCCACTCATGAAGTTCGAGGGGTAGGAAATTCGATAACACAAGTAAATCAACGTTGTGAAGTCGTAATTAGATCGCGCATCCACCCATATTCTACGCGGCTACAATGCTACGTCTTATCTAACATTACGTCATCGCTCCCAGCTGTTTCTAAACAATGCGCACGAGTCATTGAACTCGATAACGATCAGCTGGCCGATCCGTATTTTTATAATTCGCATAAAATTGATTTATTGATAGGCGCAGATATTTTCTGGGAATTATTAAAAACTGATAGAATCAAGTTACGTAGCGGACCTATCTTACAAGATACGTACTTAGGTTGGATAATATCCGGTCCTATTAATATTAATTTACATAATAATAATTATATTAATTGTAACATTTCACAGTCAATGGAAATACAGTTGCGAAAGTTCTGGGAGTTAGAGGAAGTTCCTAGTTCGAGTGTCGATACGCGCACTGACCAAGAACGAGCTTGCGAGGAGCACTTCGTCAGAACCACGACGCGTGGTGATGATGGGAGGTTCTCCGTGAGTATTCCGTTTAAATATTCGCCTGAAATGTTAGGTCAAACCCGTTCAACCGCAGAACGTAGGTTTCTAGCATTAGAGAAACGTTTAGAACGGAACCCTAGTTATAAAAAACTGTATAGTGATTTTATCAACGAATATATAAATCTAGGTCATATGTCTAGGGTTCATACTTATGGTAAGTCGCACTATTTTTTGCCACATCATGGGGTATTTAGGGAACAAAGTACAACCACCAAACTGAGGGTGGTATTCGATGGCAGTTCCTTGTCTAGTACCGGAGTCTCGCTTAACGATTTGCAAATGGTAGGGTCACCAATTCAGGGTGATTTATTCTCTATTTTATTACGTTTCCGACAACATCGATACACGGCTTGCGCAGACATTGAGAAAATGTATCGGCAGTGTTTGATTGATAAAACCCAACGCGATTTACAACTTATTTTGTGGCGTCACAATCCTTCCGAACCGTTAAGTGTTTATCAATTAAACACTATCACTTATGGAACTGCGTCAGCACCCTTTTTAAGTTGTAGATGTTTGAAAGAACTCGCCTCTGGTTGCACGAATCATGAAGTCAAACGTATTATAAACGAAGACTTTTACGTCGACGATATGATAACAGGGCATGATGATAAAGACCATTTACTTAAAATTTGCTCTTTGACGAATGAAGTATTGAAGTCGGGGTGCTTCCCGTTAAGAAAATGGTTATTCAATTTCGATTATGATAACGCGCAGGTCATGTGTTCAAATGAGTCTATTTCATTTAAACCATTAACGTTGGGTGACAATATCAATTGTAAAACTCTAGGCTTAGGTTGGCATAATTTGAGGGATGAGTTTCATTTTAATTCGCAATATATAAATACGTCTCAAAAAATATGTAAGCGCTATATTATGTCGATTATTTCGCAAATTTTTGATCCGCTAGGTTTGTTGAGTCCGGTCATTATTACAGCTAAAATAATGTTACAAAAACTGTGGTTGTTGAAATTAAGTTGGGATGACGAAATACCTAGCGATATCGCAGAAGCTTGGTATCAGTTCGCTAACACGCTACCCCTACTCAATTCTATAAAAATACCGCGACATGTAATAGGTACTAATCCTGGTTTCATTGAACTACACATATTTACAGATGCGTCGGAATCCGCATACGGTGCTTGTATTTACGTACGCACCGTCAGCACTGACTCGACAGTGACATGTAACTTACTCTGTGCTAAAAGTAAAGTGGCGCCGCTAAAGTCAGTTAGTATACCGAGACTGGAATTATGTGGAGCGGTGCTAGGAGCTAGGCTTTATAGTAAAGTACGAGAGTCATTACGAATTCAATTTCATAAAACAATATTTTGGTGCGACTCAACCATAGTACTGGGCTGGTTACATATGGCTCCTAACTTATTGAAAACGTTTGTTCAAAATAGGGTTTCTGAAATTCATGAGCTCACGAAAGAATATTCATGGCACCATGTATTTACTAAAGAAAATCCAGCAGACTTAGTCTCACGAGGTGTTAAAATCGAGGACCTTTCATCTTCCGTTTTATGGTTACAGGGACCATCTTTCCTTCGCGAGTATAAGTACAATATTTCTGATGTAGGTGCGAACCAACACACGCTAAAGCGAAGTTTGAATTCTTTACCAGAGCTCAAATCGAAACAAATCGTGACGTTAACTGCTAATACAGAAACGCAAGAATTATTCCCATTTCATAGGTTTTCTCAGTTTAATCGCTTAAAACGTTCAGGTGCGTATGTATTACGCTTCATATACAATATGCGCAATAAGAATAATCGAATGAATGGGCCGCTATCTGTTCTTGAATTGAAAAACTCTGAAACAATGTTAGTTCGCTTTTCACAATTAGAATCGTTCTCAAGTGAATACAAATTAATATTAAGTAATAATGAAATTAACAATAATTCGAATTTGTCGCAATTAAATTTATTTATGGATAATGATAAACTATTAAGAGTCGGTGGACGGTTAAAATATTCAACTGATTTCTCATTTAATAAAAAGCATCCCGTTTTAATTTCTTCGAAACATTGGTTTTCAGTACTACTGTTTCGTCATGAGCACAAGCAGTTAATGCATGCGGGGCCACAAACGCTTCTCTACAGCGTGCGGGAGTTCTACTGGCCAGTCGCTGGTAGGAATCTCGCCAGGCAAGTCTCTAATAATTGTGTTATCTGTCGGAGGTTGCAAGCTAAAACTCTCACTCCCGTAATGGGCAATCTACCTCAGGAAAGAATTACGCCAAGCTTTCCTTTCTTGCGCAGTGGGGTAGATTACGCAGGACCCGTGTACATTCTTAATCGTAAGGGCAGGGGTTCAAATTTAGTGAAAGGGTATATTTGCTTGTTTATCTGTTTCGTAACGCGCGCTGTTCATTTGGAGCTCGTCAGTGACCTCTCTACCGATGCCTATTTAATGGCACTAAAAAGATTTATTTCCCGGCGCGGCAAACCTTCTGAAATATATTCCGATAACGGTAAAAACTTTGTTGGCCTTATGTCAGAATTTACTAAATTTATATCTACTTGTTCATCAGACATTCTTGAATATGCAACTAATCAAAACATTAAATTTAAATTTATTCCACCTTATGCACCCCATTTTGGTGGTTTGTGGGAGGCGGGGGTGAAATCGTGCAAACACCATTTACTACGATCACTGGGTAACGCGCATTTAACCTTTGAGGAGCTCAGTACTTTACTAACGCAAATTGAGGCAATCCTCAACTCCCGTCCGCTCACTCCCATGTCCACAGATCCTCATGATTACCAACCCTTGAGTCCCGGTCATTTCCTGGTCGGCCGAACGTTGACAGCTCCAGCAAGCGCTAACCTCACGGACACAACTATGCTGAGACTCAACCGATACCAGAGAGTAGAACAGATTCGGCAGCACTTCTGGGCACGATGGTCTAAGGAGTACATTTCGGAGATGCAGCTCAGAACCAAGTGGAAGCACAACACGAATGACTTAAAACCCGATACATTGGTAGTCATCAAAACCGATGGTACAACTCCTCTTAAATGGAATCTGGGTCGGATCATTGCAACGTTTCCTGGCAAGGATGGTATCAACAGAGTGGCAGACATCAAAACCGCTTCAGGAGTTATAAGACGAGCGTTCTCTAAAATTTGTCCGCTCATGGATATGAACGATTCCTCTTTGAAAGGCGATGCTTCCAAGGCCGGGGGCATGTTCAAGCAGTCCATTTGAATTTGCGCGCCATCTCGCTGCGTGACGTCGCAGGCGGCGGTGTGATGACGTCGACGGAGCGGGACTACTCATTCAACTCACTCTCTCCGCCATATTTTTGTCGTCGCATAATGTTGTTAAAATTTTCTCTATAGTAAAGATATAACAAAAATACTACATTCTTTTACTTATAACCAAAAAGGAAATAAAAATACATCAAGGCTAAAACATTCACTAAACACTAGTTTTGAGTTAATATTATTATGTTTACAGATTAAATACTCTGTCGCTGGGTACTTGATAACGCAATACGAATAAAACGATACGTTTTATTGCCGTGTGACTGGTGTGACGAAATGAAAATGTGTTATGAGATATTACACATTTAAATATGTAAAGAAATGTTGTTATAGTAGCTATAACATTTTTTATTTTATTTTTTTCTATTTATTTTTGGTATTCCTTTTTGATAGTATTTTGTAACTTAAATATGAAAACATAACAAGAGTTCTTTGCTTTTTAAGTATTATTAGAAATTAATATTTATTTCGGTCATAAAATAAACTAAAATAAGAACATTGTTTCCGTGACAAAGTAACAAAACATAAACTAGATAGAGAGCAACCCGTTGATGTCTTTTCAATGAAGGTTTTAGTTATGGCCATAAATAAAATTGACAAACCAGTTGAAATATTGGTATACATTTTTATTTTAAAAACTCATTATTTTAATGTTCCAATGATCTCATCTTTGAGACATATGCACTTATGTCTTTATGGTAGGCTATATCAAGTATTTATCTTTTCATCATAAATTCATATCAAAATGTTATTATTATTATTTTATAAATTACTAGCTGTGCCCCGCGGTTTTACCCGCGTTAGTACCCGTTCCCGTGTTCCCGGCAATTATTAGATTTTTTCCCAACTTTTAAACCTTCCCTAGACCTCCACGAACATTTCAAGACCAAGATAAGATTAAATCCGTTCACCCGTTCTTGAGTTTTAGCGAGACTAACGAACAGCAATTGATTTTATATATATATAGATTATTATTATAACCGTAACTTTTACACTCAGTATCACTTGTAAAATTAAGTGTACACTTACACTAACAAAACATCAATGTACACTTACACTAACTCATTGCTCTTCATGTGGTGTGTTTATGATGAGTCATTGAGTGTTCGCGATGTGATGAGTGGTGTATGTGAGTGTGATATGTGGACGAAATGGTATCGCCGGTCACCGCACTATGCTATTTAGCTGTACAGAGATGGATTGGGAGAATTTAAAAATAACTATAAAAATATACGTAATATGAAAATGTACGATTAATGCCGATTTTTTACATTACCTAAAATTAATTATATATACAGGAGCTGACGTTTTTTCAGAGTCTAGAAAATAATTTGAGATCACCAACACGTGAAGTAAGACAGTGTGTTGACTCATATTCCTGCTCACTGTTTTAATTACCATCATTGAGAAAGAAAAATGTTTGACGACCTCGATGGCAGAGTGGTCACCATGCCGGACTGCCATCAGTAAGGTTGCGGGTTCGATTCACGTGCGGGGTGAATATTTGTGTGAACCATAAATGTTTGTCTCGGTCTAGGTGTGTGTGTGTGAATGGGTGTGTGCCTAGTTTCTGATACCCTAGATACAAGTTTCGAACTTAGTTAGGGATCAGTTACTATAATGAGATGATGGAGTGAATGCTTAAAAAGCTGCAAGTCAGATGCTACATACAGACGTTTTCTATATTGTACTACTCGTAAAAATATTTTCCAAAATATCTACAATTTTAATAATTTAAAGACAATTTTATTACCAATAACTAACTCTTTAATATTATACTTATACAATTTCTCATTGCCCACCTGCACTGCGCTTACACAAGTGACCGTAGATCTAATAAGGAAATTGCGATACATTACACCGTTTATCCTCCGTCATGTGATGTTACCGGCTAATCACTGGAATCGAACTGGCTATTAATATTATAAACTTAGTGGTTGGCGACACTGTATAGGTGATTTTTCAGAAAGTAATTTATTTTTGTTTTCATGGCTATTGCTTATATGCTGCCGTGAAGTCAATGTAGCATTTAAAAATTTCAACAGTTGGTTTTTGGCTTTTCAAACTCATTAAAGAACTTGGATTCAAATCTAAGTTAAGGTAAAAAAAACTACTTACTCAAAAGGAAAAGACGTATGGCTTTTACTGCAGGCAAACATGAATCTCTTGACTCCTGAGTCTTCTAGCGTGATGGACAGAAACAATTAACTGAAATATCCCTACTAATATTATAAATGCGAAAGTAACTCTGTCTGTGTGTTACCTTTTCACGGCTAAACTACTGAACCGATTGACTTGAAATTTGGTACAGGGGTAGCTTATGGTCCGGAAAAGAACAAAGGTTACGTTTTATCCCGAAATTCTCACGGGATCGGGAACTACGCGGGTGAAACCGCAGGGCACAGCTAGTCATAATATATAACGCGAAATAAATCTAATTCCCTTTTTTTTATTTATACTACTACTTACACCCTAACATTTTCAATAAAACTAAGCCTAGCATAGTATTTTGTCACCACTAGGTCACAATCTCACAATCTCTATAATAACATACATTTAAAATCATTAGCACACAAACACAAAGTACTAATCCAGTATTCATTTGGCGTTTGAACCATAAAATGGTCTCTTAGCTTATCTTCAAATAGTCCTTATTGCAATGGAATAAGGATTAAATTTGATGGCAATGTTACAGTGAACGGTCGTATTATATGTTATGTAAGATGTCCATCTAGACTGTTAGGCTTTAAGGTGGGTGTACATTAATTTGGGTACAATATTATAATTATTCTAATGCTTATATTTCCCCATTGTATTATAAAATCATGAGTGAGAAAGAAGCCTTTGCCCAGCAGTGAGATCGTAGAAACCATTATTTAACTCATTATTATTAACTAGCGACGCCCCGCAGTTTCACCCGCGTAGTTCCCGTTTCCGTAAGAACATGGGGATAAAATTATACTAAAAACCTTTCCACTGAATCACTCTATCTATTAAAACAAACCGCATCAAAATCCGTTGCGTAGTTTTAAAGATCTAAGCATACATAGGGACAGAGAAAGCAACTTTGTTTTATACTATGTAGCGATAATAGGAGATATAACTCGATTTTATCAAAGCCTACGAATAACTGACAGGTTATTTTGAGTAGATACAAATATTTTAGTCCGATTTAGTCCAGATTTGATCTGCTCCATACTGATCCCGCGGGATGAGTAATTCGGTAATATTAACCTACACTAAGTACGATTACATGAAAGATGAATGGATGAATTATAATTTATTAACATTAACTTAAACTACCTACGACTAATTGAAAGATAATTATTTATCAAGGGGAAAATAGGTTGAAGTTCTATATCTACGAAAAATAAACGGAATCAACCGAGTCGATAATACGAGTATACTTTAATACAAATATAAAAACATAGCCCAGATTAATCTCTTTCTCTAGCAGAGTGTGGAGGAATACCTACTATGAATTAAGTAAAATATCGGCCTGGAAAATCATTTATGTATTGTAGATCAAAGTCCTCACTCTCTTTGACCAGTAAAGTGATAAGAAAATTGCTTAATCTTTACGTTTATTTTATGATACAAAACCAATCTGTAAAACGTTTTTAAAGTTATCATGGTTATTAGCACTCAAATAAAATTAATCTATAATAACCATCCCAAATTAAAAAGATGGTTAAAACAAGGACGAAAGTAACTGACAGTGTGTGCTTTCACCTTAGACCACCTCACACCGACCGGTCACTAACCGGTTCGCACTAACATTCTAATTCTAAGGTATTCTAACACTAGCTCAACAATATGTGACGTAACCATTGATGTACTTACAATAACACAAGATGTACAAACCTAAATAAATCTTGAGATGGCCGTTGATGAGTGAGTTTTATTGATCAGTTGAACTGGTGTCCATCCAAAAATGGTCGTCAATCACCGGTACGATTCCAGATTCCAGTGGAGAAATCTAGTTGGACTAAAAATTTTGGAGTGATGCACAGTTTTATGTCTGGACTGATCAGTTCGACCGACTCATCAATGGCCACCTTAACACTCGAAACCGATCGCAAATACTCACTGACTGATGAATTTAATTGCGTTATAGAATAAACATAATTTTAACAGGTATACACATTTAAATAAAATGCAAATTCAACCTTACGCAGATAGTTTAAAGTTGAAAAAGACAGTTTGAAATGAGCGCACTGTGCACTCATTTTATGGGGACTTTCAGACACTTAATTTATATCTTGTTTAAAACACTGAATATTATATCTTGGGTTTTTATACATCAAATAGATGTAACACAGTATTACCTAGTACTAATCTATTGATCAAGTTTCAACTTTCTATGGAAATTAGGATAGCACTAATCTGGTGTTTACATTTATGTAATGTCTGAGTTTTTGGTAGTTGTTATAAGCTATACTTGGACATGCTAATTACAGTCAAAGTTGAATAAAAATTTATTACTTAGTTTGCAATCACTTCCAATCTTCCATATGAAGCAGCAAATTACATATGATACGATTAGGTATATTTATTGTATCTACTAGCTGTGCCCCGCGGTTTCACCCGCGTAGATCCCGATCCCGTGGGAATTTCGGGATAAAACATAGCCTATGTTCTTTCCCGGATCATAAGCTACCCCTGTACAAAATTTCAAGTCAATCGGTTCAGTAGTTTAGCCGTGAAAAGGTAACAGACAGACAGAGTTACTTTTGCATTTATAATATTAGTAAGGATTGGTTCGTGTATGTAATAAGTCTGTTAATGAATGCATTTATTTTGATACAGTGTTAATTTGCTTAAGGAGCTTCATTATGTTGTAACGGTAAAAAAAAAGTTAGATAACACACAGACTCACGGACTTTACAAATAAATAATGTGTGAACTATAAGTGCATTATATTCTGGCTATTTTATCAAATGTTCTAACAAAAACAACAACAACGAAAAAATCTACCAAACAGATTATATAACAAAAGTACTAGATTTATTTTGGTGTGAAGACAATGCTAGATATTAATTTGAATATGTGAGAGTGCATGCCAATTTGATGATTCAGCATCATTATATCGACTACCGGAGTTTCTTTATGTAACAGGTTATGTAATAAATTAGCTGTGTTTAAATTAGTGTATTTTTTGCTAAATATGAAATTCTGTGTATTGTATTTTCTTGAAGTTTATTTTATAGATTTTTCGTTCCCATAAACTTCTTAAACTATTTCTGCAGATTTTTTTAAGTGAAAACAAATATCAAGTATTTATTGCACATTTAACTATGTATCTTTATAAGAGTATAACCTCAACTGGAACGATAATTTTGGAGCGACTATAAAATAACGTAAGACATCGCATTATAGGGCTAATAATTATAAACAATTAATTTTATTCGACTAATTAAATCTTGACAAAAAATTGTAAGAAAAAAACTTTGTCATATGAAATCTGTGAATAATTTCCAATACGAAATTCTTTCGAAATTTCACTTCTCAAGAAACGTTTTTCAACAATCAATAACAATTAAAAACTCAAAACATTCGTGCAAAAAGCTATTAAAAAAGCGAAAACAACAATAATTCCCAAAAATTTAATTTGAATAATCATAACGAAACAATTGTTATAATGACGTAATCGTACGAGAATAAGACATAATGACCTGAGATAATCATTATGTATGAACATGTATGAATGTGTGAGTTGTTATGTATGGTAATTTGTATGAATGTATGATTGGCTTGTTATACAATGATCATTATTTACTAAACGGATTGCGTGGTTTAAGAAATTTGATATTTTTAATTATTGCCTTGTTTTAATGAGACAGACAACACGGTAAGATTGTTACTTAACTTATAAGGTGGCTCTCTGACGGAAAGATGTTTATCTCACAAATCTATGATAATGTAATAAAGCTAAAGAATATGTTTGTTTGTTTGGTTTGCTAATTTTTAAACTTTACTGGTTTCAAATCAAATAATTTTAGTGTCAGATACCCCATTTATCATGGAAGCCTATATAATAATATACTAAGGGCCTATTTCACGACCTTCAAGTAAACATACTCACCAAGTAAAGGTAGTTTTGTCTCTTTATTACTTTATATTATCTCCACGATACAGGCTCTGCCTAGTGTGGTCTACACAGACACATGTAATTCGTAAAACTAGACTTTGAATAAATACTTTTATTATTTATTTCAAGTGACAAACACAAAACATGCGAGGAGTTACTCGGAACGTTACTTGAAGATGGTGAAATAGGCCCTAAGACCAATACGAAGGAAGAGACGTATTCATAACACGAGTGAATCTGCAAGGCAATTCATATAAGTAAATAGACTTCTTACAAGAAATTTTCAATATTAGACTTCCATACAAAACTTAATCACTAAGTATATTTAAATAGCCATATCGAATCTAATGTTAGTGTGAAACATTTATTCGTGAGCATCGCTTTCATAAATGACTTTATGTACCGAACCATAGCAAATGTACATTAAACTACGTACATTATCGTGTATGCAAAATTACCATTTAATGTTGTAAACCTATAATTTAGCTTTGAGCTGTCGACCTATCAATACGGACGTCATAAACGTTGCGCCCGCGTAGGTGATCTTTCACCTGACTATTCTAGAGTTAAGAATATCGTAGAATTGAAATCATTAAGAATATCCTGCACTGGATTGGAACGAGACGCTAACCAACCACACTCTTCCTGACAGAATTTCTTGAATTATGTGTTGCTTATGTGTTTTATTATAATTCTTCTTCTTTATATCGATAGACAAGACTGTTTCAAATATCACTGCACCAATGAGTAGCCACCTCTATAGCGTTGGACTGGCACCACATTATAATTAAATATATAAGTATATTATATATTTAATATTCAGCTATTCAGATATTCAGCTGACCCAAACATCGTAATGATTCTGTCAAACAAAGAGTAGCGACTTCAATTCCTGAACTATTTCAAATGTTTGTTTCCATCTTGAATTCAGTGTGTGCATAGTTTTTGACTCTCGCGATACAGGCAAATATTCTAATTACAAGTTGATATAAAAAGATGAAGAAAAGAAGACTGATTGATTGTAAACACAAAAATATCAAACACAAATAAATAAAACTACATTGAGCATTTCTTATTTGCCACGTCTATACATTTTAAACCCATTGAAGTAGGAAGTACTCGCGGTCAACTCGGAAGTCTTACACTCCGTACATCAGTCACGCATTACATTACTTGTTCTTTGTTATTGTTGTAATGGGCTTACTGCATTTACTTTGTACATAATATGGATTTACATATGAGTACCTATTCATATGTAAATCCTTACTTAGATTTATTTATGAATACTAGCGGCCCGCCCCGGCTTCGCACAGGTCCAATTTTCCCGTTGATTTTACATAAGAACCTTCTCCTTATAATAACAAATACAACAAAAAAAGAATTAGTGAAATCGGTCCAGCTATTACAGTAAATTCTTCTTCAAGGCGCTACTTTCATTTATTTATTAAGTTATCTTCACTCCCAAAAAGGCACTATCAATATTGGGAATGATCCATAGTTAAATCAAATCGTAGAATTTAATTTGCACAACGTTCTTTCCATAAAAAAGATTGACAACAAAACTACTCCTACACATAAAAAATTAAATAGTATTTGTAACATCACAAGAAACCAATAAAAATATACATTTAAATATTGGAAGGCGCCTCTTTTGTTAATAATTAACACACAAATGAATTAATTAAATGTTTATTTTATGGAAATTGTTATGAAATGCATTAAATTAATGTGGAATGCGGGAATTTTTATTTCTCTTGTTTTTTCGTTTTGTTTTGCAAACGGAAAACTGTCTCATTTTTTAGCTAAATAGAGTCCATAGTTTTTAAGTTCTTTATATTTAGACTAATTAGAAATTACTACTCCTCTACTTAATGATTTATTAAAAAAAAAAAACATTAAAATAGTCATGGAAATATCTCAGAATTTTCCGCTATTTACTTCGTCTGCCACGCCCACCCAAAATGTTTATAATGTAAAAGTATTTTTCCTATTCGGAAATCGAACTTGTGACCTTCACCATACTGACCTCTCCACTTGGGTCATCATTGTCATTGAATGTTAATCAGGTAAATAACTATCTAATATAAACCTATAATTAAATGTTTAGCAACGTTTTTAAAATTCAGTCGCCACCTACTTTGAAGTTTGCTCATTTTGTTATTACGATAGTAACTTTAGTAGAGTTGCATAAATATTTTGATTGATGGTGAGTCTGTAACGTAAAGGAAAAGTTTGTTAGATTTGTAAGATTGATTCATTGGCTTGACTTGTGGAAGGTCCAAATTTCTCTTTTTTGTATTGAATGAAATAATTGTGTATTTAGCTAGTCATAGCCAATTTAATTCTAGTTAGTTTCGTACTTTTATGAGGAAGGAACAAATCATATGTGCTTTCTTTCCATAACATTAATTTGTCTGCCAAGAAAAATCGACACCAATCTGTTGCTATTTGGTCGTATGATAAGTGATATATTTTGAGTCTATCAAATCAAATCGTATCATTTATTAAAATTCATTTGCTGGATGACGAAAATCACCAACTTTGTGGAGAGATATGATATGTATGATATAAGCTATATTTAATATTCAAATTATTATAATTAACGGGATATTTACCATGTATATTATTTGTTTCGAATTTCCGTTATTTCACAAATAATATACATGGTAAATATCCCGTTAATTATAATAATTTGAGCGCTAATAACTATAATAACTATAAAAACTATATATTTAATATGTTCATGGTGGTCAGTCCAATCCGATCATTTTATTTGCATTGAATGGAATGCCCCAAGGTCAGGGAAAGCGGTATCTGGCCTATAATTTGTTATGGATTTAGGACATTGATTGAGTCATCTATTGTGGCCATTGTGGCTATAATATTACTATGTATGAAGCAATAATATTATAATTCAACAAAATTTTAATCATTTGATTTGATGATATGCGCTTTTGATTGTTAAATGAATTAATTATTTAAATTTAAATTAGATTTTGTATTAGTTATCTATATTATACATACATATACCTATTAATAGGTGGATTTTGATTAAATATTTATATTTTATTTAAAGAGGCTAGTTTTTGCAATAAGCCTCTTTCATAGTGCGTGCAGCGATATTTTGGCTACACTTTTGGGAATTTAGTACATCCGTAACGACTGTTTGGTGCTTTTTAATTTTGTTGTAATACACAAGAAAAAATAATACAATTATTAGCCCTGTGTATTTTTCTTTCGTATCATTCTTTGTATATATAGGATTCCAACCGTTTTTGGCCACGGCGAGTACTTCACCTCCGGCTACGACTATCTTTCGTGTCATAATTGTATATACTCGTATGTATACATTACGAATTTAAAAAAAGATTCAGTAATTTAACATAACAGTCAGACCTACTTTCACATTTATAACATTAGTTTTGAGGATGTAAAATCGATAAATAATCGATAATCTTATCTTTATGAAATATTAAATGAATATCGAAAACTTTTAATAAAATAATATGCATATAATTTTGTTTCTCAATCTTTGGTTATTTATAAATTTCATAACCATATTTGCTAATCTGTTTTTGGTGTGACTACATATTTTTATTTGAACGCTTTCAAATTAGTATTTTTTGATTATATCCTTATTGCTATTTCCCAAAAAATTGCATGTTTTTGTTAATTTCCAAACATGACTCAAATTTGAGATCACCGACACTTGTCAGACATTATTATTACACCTATTAGACTCCTCATTGTATAGATATCATCGGTTGGAGTGACTTCTGACCTGCAATGTCAAGAACTTATTGAAAAGTATTTACTAATTGATAAGTGTAAGTATTTAATTCATTTTAATACTCGTACTAGCTGTGCCCCGCGGTTTCACCCGCGTAGTTCCCGTTCCCGTAAGAATTTCGGGATAAAACATAGCCTATGTTCTTCCCCGGACCAAAAGTACCACTGTACCAATTTCAAGTCAATCGGTTCAGTAGTTTAGCCGTGAAAAGGTAACAGACAGACAGACAGAGATACTTTCGCATTTATAATAAATATTGGTAGGGAAGTAGGGATTTAAATAAAACAAGATTATTGAAGATATTCTTGACCCTGTTATTAATACCTTTCAAAATCTATAAATTACGAATGTACTGGAGTTCAATACTTGTGTTACAACTATCTACTCGGATGAAAGTCTACTTTTACGTCTAAACAGTAATTGTTAATAAATAGCTGAGTCTCAGTGTTTTATCGTTAAGTTTAATTATACGTATAAACCTGAGTTTAATTTTACTATATCTTGTAATTAAAATATAAGTATAAATAATTTAATATACTCTATCGAGTCATAAAAAAACAAAAATCTAATTTTATTAATCAAAACTGCATTAAGTTTTTAATCCGTTGCGTGGTTTAAAAGGACATAAACGTATATAAATAGAACTTGAAGAGACTTATTTTTTCATTGAAAGCTACAAGTAACAAGAATTTAGCATTTGAACAAAGAAAAAAATATGTTGAGTTAAAAAATTAAACCTTATCTACATAAATAATTAAACCAAAAAAGCTGTAATCTTTTTTAGATACAATGTAGATATATCATGAGTTTTGTTATATCAAAGCTTAATGATATTGTTGCAACAACATAATTACAAATCTAAGCTCGGAAAATAATTAAGATGCTGTATTTGTTTAAATGATAACTTCAAATAAAATACCCAGCTTGTTATCTATTTACGTTTTGTTAAAGCAGATTACGAAACGTTCAAATAATTATAAAACACTAAGATTACGATCAAGATTAGACATCTTACTTGTTACGTGTAGCGCATCAAGAGAACGATCAATTTTTAATTCCGGTTGTACACTAATAATCCAATGGTCTTTCCACGCACGCATCTATTGCGTAACAAGTGATCTTGTGCTGCAGAGAAAGTGCATCGTGCACTTAAATTAATCGCTAAAATGTTCACTAAACTCCTGCTATTACGCAACCCCTCCTTAGAACCTCTCCGACCTCTCACTGTATGTTTGCACGCCTAAAAGCCTGTCAATTTTCGCGCTATGATTTGCATTCACGTCAGTTCTGATGTTACAAACAACCTCAAAATAAGAGCGACAGATACAGATCTAGATTGAATACTTTGATTACAAACTCGGGTAACACACATACGAGGAACTAGGTCGAGCTTCCTTGAAATTCATCTGATTCCATTGCGGTCGGCTGGTCAACTATACTACACGCATTTTGAAACAAACCTGATTCATTTATCTTAATACGTCACGTGACTTGTTTTTTGAAAGTAAAAGTGAACTGGCAAAAACAATGGCAGCTAAATCGAGTTGGCGGGATACCTTTCGTCCACTCACTCGAGTCAAGAAGTCGATCGGTGATCGCTACTTTCCATTCCGCGCTTTCGACAACCCTATCTCACACGGTGACATGACATCTCGTTTCTCGATAATGCGTTTTTCGCAGCCTCATAAGGTATTACGATTGTTGCCATGCGACATGTCGACTCGAGAAAGTGGCGTGTGTTAATTCGATCGAAATGAACTACTCATTACAAAAAGGAGGTTTTTATTTACAGAGACTTAAAAACAATATAATACATATTAAATCTAAGCTGCGATCACATTTACATTAATTAGATGAGATGACTATTTGCGGTGAGGGACGCCGTATGAGGATGAGGGGACGCCGTAGGTGCCGGAGGGAGCGCCGATGGTGCTGTAGGAGACGGAGGGGGCAGAGTAGTGGACCGCGGAGCTGCCGTGGCTGGAGTAGCCGTGTCCGCCGTGACCGCCGGAGTAGCCGGAGTAACCGCCAGCGTAGCCGGAAGCGTAACCTTCCTCAGCCTGGTGGTACTGAGCGACCTGGATGCCTTGTTGCAAGTGCTCGAGCTCAATGCCGACGATCCTCTCGTGGGGCACTCCGTAGACGGGGGCGGGGGCTCCGTAGTGGGATGAGATGCCGTGACCGTGGGAGTAGCCGTGAGAGGAGGAGGCGGACCTGTAGGCCTCGTTCTGGATCTCGTCCTTAAGGATGATGTGCTTGATCTTCTCCAATAGATGGGGGTCTACATGGTATCCCTCGGAGGTCTGGTGTCCGATGGGGACAGAGGAGTAGTGTCCTCCGCTGCTGAGGCCTCCGGAGATGACCAGGGATGAGGGGGCGGAGTAGCTGTAGCCGACTGGGGGCTCAGCCACGGCGCAGCCGATGAGGGCGAGGGCAACCTGCACAGAAACAAAACACTGTTACATTACCTGTACCCAACCATATATTCCCTATTAGTCCGTCTGTCTGTTCACAATTAGGGATAAATTATGGAAGGATTTAGTGTTAAAATGTAATTTGAACGCTCGTACAATCCAAATCGAGCGAGATCTAAATCCAAAATTTGCACAAGGATTTTAAATGTAAATCGATTTTGCGTAAATCACTTCACGTTTAATTGTCACTACACTGCACTCCGGTTGACTTACAATACTCCACTTGGCCATGTCTGATGTTCGCGGTTGTACCGTCGTAGGTGATGTGATGCTTACTTGCTCTGCGGGTGCGTTTATATACGAGGGATTCTGCCAAACACTTTTACTTTACTCCGCTGGACTGTCGAGGACGATGGTGGTTTACAAATGAACCATTTTTTTTCGGGTAAAAGGTTAGGTGTGGCACCGCGCATGTTGATGGGTAATTGAAAATTTTTGATTTTGAAAAATGAATTTCAATATATCAGTGTTGGCATTCAAATATTGTTATAACGAGTTGCCAATTATATTTTAATTTCGAAATAATGTTATTATTTTTCCAAGGTTTTAAAATATAATGGATTTCTTTGTTTTTTTTTTAGAGGACATTGCGGGTTCGATCGAGTTTACAATAGTTTTACTTATTTTTTTTTATAAAACTATTGAAATCATCTGAATTCATATGCTAATTTATATAACAAATGCATTTATCGTACGTTATTATATCTAGGAAATGAGTACATTTAAATAATATTAAAAATACAACACTACATAATATTCGTCAACAAGTGAATCTGTAAATTTTGCACAATATTACAAAATAGCTATAAAATCATAACGGCTGTAATTCAGTCTCATAATCATTATTAAAAGGTAATAAATTTATAACTCTCATTCCAGTTTTGTGCCTTATTTCATCATATAAATGTATCTATGTTTCATTTCAATTGTTTAAAACTAGTAAGCCGACCAGACGTCCCCTGTTTGAAATAGAATAAACTTTTGAATAAGCATATATCTTTTGTGTCCCATTTTTTTTATTTTGAATAAATGAGAAAATGTCATCAAATTATATCCAATTAAAGTGGTTGATTGCTAAGTGAAAAAATATACGTATATAACGTAGATACTTTTTCGTAAATAAATATTTATTGTACACATATAATTAACTAGCGGCGCCCCGCGGTTTCATCCGCGTAGTTCCCGTTCCCGTAGGAATATGAGGATACAATTATGCTAAAAACCTCCCTACGAAATCACTCTATCTATTAAAACAAAAACCGCATCAAAATCCATTGCGTAGTTTTAAAGATCTAAGCATACATAAGGACATAGGGACAGAGAAAGCGACTTTGTTTTAAACTATGTTTAGTGATACAAAACTAAAATGTTAATGCAGCTACATTACAAATCCTCGTACTACTTAATTTTATTGACCACATAATATGTCGTCTTTGTTTATTACTTCAAAAACAGAATAATAATTAATAATTACATAATTGGCTCAGATTCAAAGATCGCAAAATAGATAAATTTATTTTTCATAACAACATAAAACTAAAATAGATTGCAATTTTAAAATTTCATAACATTTAATGAAATACCAAGATCGAACCGACGTCCTTTAGATTAGAAGGTAAGCACAACTTGGGATTTCACTGTCACTTCTTATATTTAAATCAAAATTATATGGCAGATAATAAATTAATTTAATTTAACGTCTCCATATTAAAATAAGTCGTAAAATTTTAAATTTCATTGTTAATAAACTATGTCTTGTTTAATATGTATTATTCATATATTTTGGTTACAGTGTAATGTTTTGAAACTCCGGTTCAACTTCAAAGGGGTTGACTGGTAAAAAAATAGATTTTATACTTACGGCATAAAAATACTATAATGTACAAAACACTCTTTATTATTAAGCGATTTGACGAATTTAATTTTGTTTAGTGGTTAATATTTTAAGTATCAATAGAATAAATCTTTATAAAATTCTCGTGTCACAATGTTCGTTCCCGTACTCCTCCGAAACGGCTTGAACGATTCCCATGAAATGTTGTGAGCATGTTCAGTAAGTCTGAAAATCGGCCAACATCTATTTTCATCCCGAAATTCCCACGGGAACGGGAACTACGCGTGTGAAACCGCGGGGCACAGCTAGTATTTTGTAAATTATATAATTACTTAATTTGGCAGAATATTGTTGGTGCAGACCTGTTGTTGTTGTTGTTTATTAGAACAGTTTTGAATAATTTAATTAAATTAGCGTTAATTACAATGAGGTCACCAACCAATCTCTTACTAAAAATTTGCCCAAGGGTTTAATTTAATTCAATTTAATTTCTAGTATAAAAACTTATAACATGGATATATTAATTGTAAAATAGTTTAATAAATTTAGTAAAAGTCCGGTATAACATAAATCATTTAAAATAATCATCAAAATTTAACTACAATTAATAAACACGAAACAGTTAAAGATAATAATTAAGTTACAACAATGTAACATGCAAATTACACTTACACTGCTTACATTAATCAACAATTTAATTTACAAAGAATATTTTTTTTATAATCATTCACTCCATCATCTCATTATAGTAACTGACACCTAAAATTGTCGCTTGTATCTAGGGTATCAGAAACTACGCAAACACTCATTCACACACACACCCAGACCGAAATAAAAAAATGTGGTTAACACAAATATTCACCCCGTAAGGGAATCGAACGCAACTTTACAGATAACAGTCTGGAATTGTGACTACTCTACCAATTAGGTCATACATCGTACATCGTACATCTAGGTCGTCAAAATCATACTAATATTTTAAAGGTGAAAGTTTGTGAGTGTGTGTGTATGTGTTTATAATTTTTATCCCAAAATTCCCACGAGATAATGTTGCGCGCGGGAAAACCGCGGGGCACAGCATAAAAAAATTAATCCCAAACTCGAAAAATATCTTAAAAGAGGTGAAAGAGTTCAATGCCTTTTAAACTATTTATCATAAAAATGCATATACCGCGAAAATACTTAATTTTAAACCACGTTATTTATGCATAATTGTTTGAAACATTGAATAATTGTTATGAATAGACTATTATCATTAACTTAATAGTTTTATGTAGTTTTACGTATCGGTATTTGTGTCAAGGTGTTCGTTTTGACTATAAAGATTTGTTTTTTGGAAATGTCTCTTCATTTACTATACTCAAGTTAGCTATCGCGTGATAAACACTTGGTAATAAGGATTATTAAGATTATTTTAAACCGTAATTAACAACTTTACTTTTTTAACTTAATTTTAATGTAAAAACCCAATCATTTTGAAATTCTATTTATTTATTTATTTATTTATTTAGGACGACCAGTGAAAGTTACATTACATCTTATAAATAAAAACTTAAATAACTAAATTAAAAATTAAATGCACTTTCTGTAGGTGCCACAACATGCGAAGAATTAAAATATAACATAAAATATCACGTTAGATTAAAATGAAAACAATGGAAATAAAATCTTGAGAATAAAATAAAATGCTTGAATAGAATTAAAAAAAAAACAATAAGAAATAAAATTAAACATGAAATCAAATTAAATCAAAATTAGGTAAATCAGAATAAAATTAAAATTATTAAAATTAAAATTAAATTAAATGAGTAAATGTCAACAGTTAAATACTTATTAATAATAAATTAAATTAAATTACAAATTACAAAAAAAAAAAATTACAAAAACAAACAAAACAATGACTATTTAAACACAATGAATACTATAAGAGGCTAAGTATTACTTGACCTTTAAATGAATTGAAAGTGTCGTTGAAAATATCCATAGATTCGTCTAGCAAGTTGTATGATCTAGATAGTCTGGCGATGGGAGCGTTAAATTTAAGGTTGGTACGGGATAAAGGAGGAGCGAGAATGTTAATGGGATGAAGGGGCAGGCGGCTGGGTACTCGTATGTTAAACGATCCTAACAACACAGTGCAATCTATCAGGTTATGAAGAAGTTTATACAAAAATAATAGATCCGTTAACTTTCTCCGAGATGTCAAACTAAGTAAACCAAAGTGTTTTAATTTGTCGTCATAAGTTGGTAGTTTTTTGAGTAGGCCGCAGTTGTATGCTAAATGACGCATAAACCTTTTCTGTAATCGCTCTATACGGAGTTGATGTACGGCGTAATGAGGAGACCATACTACACTGCAGTATTCTAGATTGCTTCTGACATAGGCGTTAAAAAGAGTTATCTTAGTAGATGGATTTCTAAAATGTTTACCATTACGTATTATGAACCCGAGCATTTTAGAGGATTTGGCAACTATATTATCTAAATGATGAGTAAAGGTAAGTTTTGAATCAAAGAGAACTCCTAAGTCACGTGTGGTATCATACTTTGGTAAACGATTATTATTTAGAGCGTAATTTGAGTCAACATTTCTATGTTTGCGTGAAAAGGTAATGACGTGACACTTAGAGATGTTAAGTAAAATTTCATTATCACTGCACCATCTAGAAACATTTGTTACATCTTCTTGTAATAGGTTAACATCAGTAGAATTCTTAATAACTCTACAGAATTTGAGGTCATCGGCATAGAGATAGAAATGACTGTTAATAATCACAGATGAAATGTCATTGATAAATATATTAAAGAGCCAAGGACCTAGATGGGATCCCTGAGGCACACCTGAATAAGCTGCATAGCTATCAGACATAAATCCTTTGACAACCACAAACTGGCTCCTGAGGTGTAAATAGGAACGAAACCATCTTAACAGATTCCCATGTATACCACATCCCTCCAGCTTTACCAATAGTATTCGATGACTCACTCTGTCAAACGCTTTAGAGAAATCGGTATAAACTGCGTCAACTTGGTAACCTGCGTCTACTGCATCGGTAAGATGGCTATGAAAAGTTACAAGGTTAGTGCAAGCAGATCTACGGCACACAAAACCGTGCTGACTGTTCGTTAATATTGACTTTGTGTGAAACTGTAACGTGGGAAAAAGGAGAGCTTCGAATATTTTCCCGAAAACCGATAGTATAGAAATTGGTCTGTAGTTAGTTACAGAACTACGATCATCACTTTTATACAAGGGAGTAACTTTAGCCAACTTCCAGGCAGATGGAAATACACCAGAATCAATTGAGTGATTGTAAATGAGGTACAATGGAAGATATAAAGCAGAAGAACATTTTACAACAAAAATAGAGGGTATGCCATCAGGCCCTGCGCCTTTATTAGGGTCCATTCTTTTTAAATACTTTAAAATGTGCCTTTTAGAAAAATGAATAGTATCCAATGTATTAGTACTGATATTATTAGTTTTGTTACTGCTCGAAGTGTCACGTGTATAGGTAGAAAAAGTAGACGAAAAGTGTTTCGCGAATAAATTACAAATTTCAGTACCATTAGATGCCCAATCATCATCGAGACGCATTTTATCAGGATATGAGTTTGTGTTCGCACGTTTATGTTTCAAATATGACCAAAAATATTTAGGATTAAGAGAAATGTTATCTTCGATAGAGGCAATATAATTATTATAGCATGTAATGGCTAATGATTTACATCTCTTAGTTAAAGTTTGCAATGAAATTTCATCTAAAGGATTCTCATAGATTTTATATTTGTGTAAAGTTTTTAATCTTTCTCTTTTTAATTTTATTAACTCTCTGGTATACCACTTAGGATTTTTTCTACTGCGAATCGAAGTAATAGGAATATAAGTGCGAATAATATTGTCAAGTATATCATAAAATCTGTTGACCATTTCATCAATATCAGAATAAATAGATAGTTCATTAACCCAATCAATTCCATCTAGCTGTGCAGTAACAATGTTATAATCAGCTTTCCAAAAATTGGTTCGGGTTACAGACTTATTTAGTTTCAAACCAGAAAAATAATCTTTACCTATGGATATATTCAACGGCACATGGTATGGATCTATATTCACTAAGGGATTGTCTGAAGAGACGACTTTAACATTTTTCGTGTCACTTAAAACTAAGTCTAGGATCTTATGTTTATTGTTCGATACAAGATTAAATTGACTAAGGTTATTTAATGAGATGAAATCTAAAAGTACATTGCCCAATGTAGAACCATTATTTATAGGTAGTTGACAGGAGTTAGGTTCGGGCCAATCAATACAATTCATATTAAAATCGCCAACAATGAATATATTATGCATATTTTCAATCACACTGTTTACTTTATCTATAAAATTATCTATTATGTAACGTTTAATAGGAGGAGGGATATAAACAGCACAGAAATACATTGCAAATTTAGGTGACAAATTTACGCAAATCCAAAGATCCTCACAAAGACTTTCATTATTGTAAACACGATAGGAGTTAAATTCTTTTTTGACAGCTATTAATACACCACCACCATTCTTGTCCTTGTGAAAACCAGTACTCTCGCGGTCCCTTCTGTAAACTATGTAACGATCATCAAAGAGTTCATTATCGTAAATACCTTTATTCAACCATGTTTCGGTTAGTATCACAATGTCATAATTACTGCAGAAAAGATTACAAAGAAAATCATGAGTTTTAGTTCTTAGTCCTCTAGTGTTTTGGTAATATACATTTAAGTGACTGAATTTTGTAGCGATAAGTACCAAAAATTAAACCTAATGTAAAAGAGAGAGTCAAAACAGGAAGAGTTATTGCAAATTGTCGAGAGTAAACTGGGATTTCACAAAAACAAAATCGGAGTTTTCAGTTTTCCTCATAAAAACTCGACCTTGCTTAGTCCATACAAACTTGTATCCGAGCTCCTTAGCTTTTAGACGAGCGGCAGCATGTAGTTTCCTATTGACAGGTGACAGATGCTCCACGACGTAAATTGGTTGTTTGTTTCCGCCTATGCCTAGGTGGCTAGAGTTGATTTTGTCCGTTGGGTTAGCCTTATTAAATTTGATGACCCCAGCAAGGAGAGTGTCGCGGAGTCGTGGAGTTGCAAGCTTTACTATGATAGCTCGAGGTCTAAGATCTTGTTTATTGGCCTTGGCTACACGAGTGCAATGGTGGATATCATCTTTCTTAATTTCACAAGAAACAACTTTAGAGAGCTGTGTAACTGTAGTTACAAGATTTTCAGATTTGTGTTCCGGTACGCATTGTATTTCGATGTTGCATGATCTATTGATTTGTTCCATTGATTGTAGCCTAGATGAGAGTTCCTGGACAGTGGTAGTGAGATGTGAGTTTTCATTCTGCAAGTTATGAATAACATCCTTTTGTTTGGAGAATTCCGATTTAATTGTCTCATATTCGGCATTTATAAATTTTACCCCATCTTCCAAGGACGATATATCGTTTTTTAAAGTGAGAAGTTCCTGCCTGACCATAGTTTTCAACTTGGATTGAAGATCTTCTATAAGAGAGAGTTTCATCAAGTTAAGCTCTTCCCTAATAATAGAACGTATATCATCGTTGTTACGTGATACCTCGACTGGAGATGTGTTTATACATTCTAATAAAAATTAAATACCTATTTAAATTATCCAAATTATATTTTGTAGTCTTAAAAAATATCAAAAGGACAAACTTTAAGAATTCATAAAAATATCGCATAAATTAGCGAAAATTTTCGAAAAAATATGATATCCAACTGAGATTCACTTTTACTTTTATGATGGTCAAATAAAATTAAAATATGATATCATTGTATAGGGTTAAATATTAATACTTTGTAT
This sequence comes from Timandra comae, assembly GCA_958496195.1. Taxonomy (NCBI): domain Eukaryota; kingdom Metazoa; phylum Arthropoda; class Insecta; order Lepidoptera; family Geometridae; genus Timandra; species Timandra comae. The sequence continues at coordinate 821,721 of OY292358.1, forward strand.
TCTTTTGTCCGTTTTTATATGGGCAGAGAAAGTGCAATTAATTATTTGAATACAAAACTGGTCAATAATTAAAACTATTAAGATGGCCATTCACGAGTCAGTTGAACTGATCAGTCCGGACATAAAACTCTGCGTCACTCCAAAAGTTTTGGGCCAACTAGATTTCCCCACTGGAATTTGGAATCGCTCCGGTATTTGATGATTATTTTTGGATGGACGCCAGTTCAACTGATCAGTTAATCCTACTCGTCAATGGCCACGTTTACAATCCTGCCTTCTTCTCATTACAAGGCGTGTCTTGTTCCAAAAAAGTTTATCTGTTAAACTCTTTAAATGTTCATGAGTTTAATTGAATAAATGTTATTGATATTACAATGTATTTTATGTGATCGTTAATAAATATCAGATGTATACTTTGGTGTTTTATTTAAGTGGTAATATTTGATTTGACTTTCGAAGAAGTTGGTGGTCGTCTGATTTCGTTTTTAAAGAACGTTGGTTTGCAAAGGGTATAGTTTTGATTTCCGATTGATAATGGGAAGAAATTCTGACGTCTAAAGGGCTAAGGGCTATGAATTTTATGTAATCCAAAAAAATGATAAGCATAAGTCACCTATTTGGACTTAATACAGTTCTGTATTCGATTTCTCTGGGAAATATTTAAGCGTATAAAAGGACGGAAGTCCAAAGCTGTGTGCGTATAAAGTTGTCAATTACTGTTGATTTCGATATTTTCTACTTATTAAGTCTATTTTTGAACAAAGAATCTATTTGCTTCTTTGTTAAAAAAATATTAATAGTAATTTGGTAATTCGCAATAAAGTGCAATTTTATTTACCTACGTTAAATGTAGAGAGTGTCTGTACTTGAAATAAATCCTTTAATTACAGAAAATTACGTCACAAATTTCTTTAAAATAATTACGAATAACACTGAAATTTAGAGCAAGGACGTACAGGTTTCGTTATACCACTTTCCATAATAAAATTAAAGCACGCAACGAGTGCACTTATGTCATATTATGATCCTATTTTATTGATCTTTGCCGATGTGATTGGCTATTTGTAGAGTATTCATTCTCTATAAGGTGTCTGTTAACACTTAAGGGCTACTAATGCGCCTAAAAAGTGATGCCATGGATATAATTTAAAGCTAAAGTGCTCTTATTGAACTAGTTTTGTAAGTTAGGTAAGATGTGTTATTGCTAATTTTATTGCGTATTGGATGTGTTGTTTTTGAAAGTGTATCGAATAGTGCAGACTCTACACTGTAGTGTAGTTGAGTTGTGTCTGAAAGGATTGCTTGTCGATAAAATAAATTTTATAAAATATTTTTAAGCTATTGCATAGCTTCTATCGAGGGCCTTGAGCGCGAGGACCGAATCCAGAAATTCCGTAACGAAAAAGAACCTCACGTTTTTATTATTTTTTTGTCGAAAACTTTTTTTTGTAAATTTTCCAAAAAGTTTTTATAGTAATGTAGACAAAGTTTTTATTGTATGAAGTCCCAAGTACGACATCAAAATTTCTAAGGTTAGGATTGCAATACAAAAATAAAAAAAAACAATTAGTTGATAAAATTGCTATGCAATAGCTTTACCGCGGCAGTCCCCGAGTGCTACACGTTTTTTTTTTATATATATCTTGCTTCGCAGAATAGCCGAATTTTACATCTGTGAGTATCGTAAGACTCGCACAGCCTAAAAAGCGAGACAATATTTGTTGCTTAACCTAACTATATGACTATTCTAAAGCAATCATTAATCCACGTTTATCCTTTTTTAATATTTTTATTCTTAAGATTATTAATTCATAAATGAAAATTAATGACCTCATTTATTATTAAGAGGGTAACAAATTAAAACTAATAAAATATGAATAATTTACAAATATCAAACAATTAAATATTTAAAGTAAGAACCAATTACAGCTATAACCACAAATGTAGCAATAACAATTATAACCACATCACAAAGACATCAGCATAAAAACATAATCAACAGACATTTTAGATCAACAATACAATACATTTTTTATTAAATTCGAAGTTTGTATGAACATAATTATTCGAGAATCAATGGGAAATCGGAATAAAAACCTTGAAGAGAAAGAGTTCCGTGTTTGCACCTGTTTGTATGGAGGAAAAAAAGCCCAACTTTGAGCAATGTCATCGCGTGAAAACTTGACTTATGACATTTAACACACTCATGCATTTGCGTAGGGGTGTCAATGTTGTCATGGATATAATTATAATGCTAGTGTTTTTTTTTGATAAAAATAAATGTAATTTTTGGTGATAAAATTATTCAATTTGTCTCTTGAATGGCTGAATCTAACTGCAATCTTAAAAGACAGAACTGATTTGGATGAACTTTTTGTGAGAATATCAACGTCTTCTTCATTTTGTGAAAAATTAAATAACTTATATTAAAGGCTGAACAAAATTTAATATTTTATACAGTTTTCGCTACTAGAAACAATGATTGACATGTAGGCAATTTAATAAAGCATTTTGAAATTGGAATTGATGACAAATACATAAAGAAAATATTACAATATTTTTAAAATTGCGTCCTAGTTACATATAAATAAGATTGAACTCCAAACTATGACAAAATAAACAAATCAAATAATAAAATAATTAAAATGTAATATGCTAATTAAGAACTTATTTCTTCGTTTCATTAGTCAATATTACCATTTAACAATCTCTGACATCAAACGACAACTGTCTCGAGTTAAACTAATGTTATACCATAGTCACGTGCCGTGACTTTAGCCGTGTTTACTTACGTATTAACTCAATGATAATAAAGAAAAATAATGAATGATGACTTATGAACATTATTCGACATGTTACTTGTAGACATGCTCATTTCCGTAATTTGACTTCCATTTCCATTAATACAAAAAAATAATTAATCTCATATAATTTCATTACTAGTATTAATTGCAAAATGTGTTTACAATTTTAAGTACATTGCTAATTAAATCCAATTAATATGTATTTAGTTAAGGTCTAAATTGATTAAAAGGTGACAGATTTTTAATTGAACAAGTTTGCCTTGGTGTCATTAAATATAAGCTTATGTCGCTGTCAAGTTAATACAAAAAAATAGTTAAAAAAAATACATATTTACTGGTATACCTATACAATAAGCTAGCTTAATGTTTTATTATTTATAAAACAAAACATATAGTTTAATTTATTTATTTTATATCTATGTTACGTCAAAATTAAAGATCGCAATCATTTAAATAATCAAAATGATTGAAAAAATAATAAAGAAAACATTCCAATCATAAATTACTATTCAAAATATTAACACAATATAATTGTGCAAACTATGCCGTACAAATAATTTATTGACGAACGTATAAATAAGATAAATTATTATTGACGTAATACTTGTAAGTGACAGCCCTCGGCGCTGACGTCACTCGTTCGCTAACTGTCAGTGTCAAAGGGTCATTGGCTCACGGAGGCTTGACGTGATAACATCATATTGGTTGAGTGATTGATCATGTGGTTTAGTTAGAGATAATAGTGTTATGTGTGGAATAGATGCTAGATATTTTGTATATCCATATTATGTTTTGTGAGTGAACTTGCGCAGTTCCCGTGACCTAGCTCTCTATTTGTCGATATATTTATCACTAGCTGTGCCTGGCTCCGCGGTGTCTTCGACGGACGACACGGTCGAAGACACCGCGGAGCCAGGCACCAGCACTGGCAGGAACAGAGCCACCTCTGAGTGCGAGTCGGTAGGTTCGTCAACTGCCTTCGGGCTGACAGGCGACGACCTCCTTGACATCGGCCTCGAGGAACTGGACATCGGGCAGGGAGGAGCAAAACCATCTCAAGATGGCGCTCCCGATGTCTAACTGCCCCATCCTCCAGTGCAACCTTCACCACAGCATCACCGCGACGGCTCAACTCCGCAAGTGGATGAAGGTAACAAACAACGCCATCGTGCTAATCCAGGAGCCGTGGGTTAGAGGTGGCCTTATACAAGGTCTCTCCAATCTGGAGGGTAAGTTATTCTTTAGTAATGAACCTAATAACCGCACCTGTATTCTCGCCTCCCGCGATATACAGGCACATGTACTAACAGACTTCTGTTCCAGAGATCTCTGTGCTATAAAACTCGAAAATCAAGAAACGCATGCCGCGGGTCTGGTTTTTGCTTCAATCTACATGCCGGAGGCCGACGAGCCACCACCACATGACATGACAAGACTGATCTCGCACTGTGAGGCAGAGAAACTAGAACTAATAATCGGAACAGACTCCAATGCACATCACCAATTATGGGGAATGACAAACAACAACGCTAGAGGTAACAAACTCGTTGACTACTTGTTCACTACTAACCTTAACATTTTAAACAAAGGGTCCACACCAACGTTTGTGAACAAAAGAAGTAGGACAATCATCGACCTAACCCTAGCAACAAACAAGGCCGCCAACATGATCGCAGACTGGCATGTGTCTGACGAAGTCTCATGTTCGGACCACAGGTACATACGTTATAACATACAGGTGAGTATTGATCCAACCCCACCTATAAGGAACCCGCGGAAAACTGACAAAACTGCGTACAGATCCGCTCTCGAACATAGACTACAAGCACATGACGAGGTGGGTATCCCACCAAACAAACGTCAAATAGAACAACAGGTAACAGAGATAACGGCTGCTGTTATCCAGAGCTATCATGACTCTTGTCCACTCAACAGCGGACGCCAACCTAAGGAGGATGAATGGTGGGGCCCTCAACTTGAGAGGGCCCGACGCAAGGTAAGATCACTTTTTAACCATGCCTACAACACCAGGAAGGACTCTGACTGGGATAACTACAAAGAGGCCCAAGCCACATACAAACGACTAATACGGTACTGGAAACCAGCATCCTGGAGGAATTTCTGCTCCAGCATTGCCAATAATACACAGGCCAGTCGGGTCAGGAAAATCCTAGCCAAGGATAGTTCAAATAAGCTTGGCTACGTTAAAAGACCCGACGGCACACTAACAAACTCCACCACGGAAACAATGAGCATCCTACTTCAAACCCACTTTCCGGGCAGCACAATTATCGACTGCCATGTCTGGGAAGACGAGGCTCATACTGACCCGAGCGAGACCTGTTGGACCACCGCACGTACAGTAGCCGCACCTGACAAGGTAAGATGGGCCATAAACAGTTTCAAGTCTTTCAAATCCCCCGGCATGGACAACATCATACCTGCCCTTTTGAAATGGGGACTTGAGCAACTACTGAACCGCCTAACGGCCATCTTTCAAGCATGCCTTGCCTTCAAATACGTCCCTCTTGCCTGGAGGGAGGTTAAGGTGATTTTTATACCCAAACCTGGCAAAGGCGACTATACAGAAGCCAAAGCTTTCCGGCCCATTAGCCTAACATCCTTCCTACTCAAGGCCCTGGAAAGACTATGCGACCGACACTTAAGGGATGAAATTCTCCCTAAAAAACCACTGCATGCCCAACAGCATGCATACACAACTGGGAGATCAACGGACTCAGCTCTTCACTCAGTTGTAAGCAAAATCGAAGAATCGATAAGCACCAAAGGCTCATGCCTCGGGACCTTCATTGACATCGAAGGCGCCTTTGACAGAACTAACTTCAACAGTATAAACAGGACACTAAGTGAACACAACGTAAATCCTGCCATAACTGGATGGATAAGCAACATGCTCAAGCAAAGAATCATCAGATTCAATGACAGAGACACCACCAGTGCTCTGGTAGCTAGAGGATGTCCCCAAGGAGGAGTTCTCTCTCCCCTTCTATGGAACATGGTAGTCAATGGACTCATATCAAAACTAAATGAAAACAGATACTTCACTGTGGGGTATGCTGATGACATTACTATACTGGTAAGTGGCATTGTCACCAGCACCATCTGCGAACTAACTCAAAACGCCCTAAAGATAGTTGAAAGGTGGTGCAAAGAATATGAACTGAGCGTGAACCCAACTAAGACGGAACTAGTAATGTTCACTCACAAGAGGACTCTGGGTCCGCACAAACTACCAAATCTTTTTGGCACGGAACTCCGAACAGCCCAAACTGTCAAATATCTGGGAGTCACTCTTGACAGTAAGCTGAACTGGAACCAGCACCTAGACAATACCGTCAATAAAGCAACAATCACTTTCTGGCAATGCAAACGAATGATTGGTAAAACATGGGGTCTATCGCCCAAGATTACATCATGGCTTTACACCACCATCATTAGACCTATTGCGAGCTACGGAGCCATAGTATGGTGGCCGAAAGCGAAACAAACAACAGGCAAATCAAAACTACAAAAGGTACAAAGACTAGCTTGTCTTGCCATGACAGGGAGCATGAGAACCACTCCCACTGCAGCCTTGGAAGTTCTTTTAAACCTCCCACCATTACACCTTTTCATAATACAAGAAGCCGCAGCCACCGCGCAGAGGCTACGAATCAACCAATGCTGGACCAGCACCAGGGGGATACACACGACGATACTCAGCGAGACAATTGAGGTTTATCCACTGACAGTGGCGCCGAGTGACACTATCCCCAAACAATACATCTTTGATAAGAAATACAGGATAGCTCTCGACGAATACGTTACCCTGAAAACAATACACAAAGAACTGAGCATTTACACGGACGGTTCCAAAACAAACCAAGGGTCAGGAGCGGGTGTTTTCTCCGAGGATCTCAACATACATATCTCTGCCCCCCTTGGCAAACTCAGCACTATCTTCCAGGCGGAATGTGTCGGCATCATCCTAGCATCGCTGGCCATTTCTGCCAGGCAGATCACAAACACAGGTATACGTATATACACAGACAGTATGTCTGTCTTACAAGCCCTGAACAGCACCACCTATGGATCGGGACTGATCCTGGAATGCCATACACGACTAAATTCGGTAAGTGTAAAAAATTCAGTCACCCTACAGTGGATAAAGGGTCACAGCAACTCACGGGGCAACGACGCAGCGGACCAGCTGGCCAGGGAGGGATCGGGAATGTGTGTCTTTGGACCTGAACCCATACTTCCTCTCCCTGGGGACTACGGCAAAACCCTGCTGCGTAAACGCACCCGGGACATGCATGAACAAGAGTGGTATGTCAACCCAGACTGCAAACAGAGTAAGTTAGCATTACCCACTCTAAATCCAAAACTAACTAGGAAAGTACTAAAACTGTCCAGACCCACGTTGCGTACGCTAACGGCGGCAATCACGGGTCATGGTCATTTTAATAAACATCTGTATACCCTAGGTATTACAGATAGTCCACTGTGCAGAGCCTGCCTCGAAGTGGATGAAACAGCTAGGCACATGCTACTTGAGTGTGAGCAGCTAGCAACATACAGACGGCTGCACCTCGGGTCGCCCAGCACAATCCAGGAAGTCACCAGAAACCTGAGGGGACTGATCAGCTTCCTGGAAGAATTGAACTGGTACTAGACGCCCACCTCACGCAAAATGGACGCAACTGAGCCGTCTAATTGCGGAGAAGAGCCTGTCAACAAGTAACAAGTAACAAGTATCACTAGCTGTGCCCCGCGGTTTCCCTCGCGTAGTTCCCGTTCCCGTAGGAATTTCGGGATAAAAAGTATCTTATGTCCTTCTCCTGGTTCTTAGCTACCTCCTCACCAATTTTCAGCCGAATCAGTTGAGCCGTTCTTGAGTTATAAATAGTGTAACTAACACGACTTTCTTTTATATATATAGATTTAGTATTTTTATAAGTTAAGTATTTAAAATTATACGTTGAAAATTTTGAAAAAAAACTTTGCATTCAAATGTTGGTATTATTTGTGATATTTTTTTCTAAAACACGTTAACAAATTATAAATATGACTGTGTTTTGTATAGACTTAAAACCTTATGGCAGAGTAATGAGTAAGGCGTATTATTTTCCTAAAACAAATGCCACATAAGTAGAATTCTTTACTCATGTGCAAATGCTAAGTCAAAAACAAATTACATCCAAAACAATTATGTAAAACCATTATTGTAACCTATGTTTAAGCAAATAAATACTTTGACTTGACTTTGACTTTGACAAAATAAACATAGCGCAACTGATCGCTAGCAGAAGCACGCAGAAGCTTTCGAAGAAACAAGCCTATGTATGTATATTCGGTCCACTTGAGTTTTCGTAACATCTCATAAAGGTACATAATACAAATACATATAAGTTTAAAGAAGATAAAACCCACCTCATATAATATATACCAACTGTTAAACCGAGCCCAAATACCAATGTCCGTTAAATCAGATTACATAAATAATGTAACTATCAATTATACTCGAAGACGCAACACAACACACCCAATGTTACTTTCATACGATGATATACAGACAGACGGACATATTCTACTAATAAACGTGAAAGTTTGAGAGGATATATGTATGAGTTCATTTAATTTTGATAAGTTTTGGTCAATTTTTTATCAACTGATTTTGATAAAATTGCAGATAATGAAACTAACATAACATAACATATTCATTCACTACATCATCTCCTTACGAGTATAGTAACTGACCCCTAACTAAGACTCAAAAGCTTCTCCTCTCCCTAACTGGATATTAGTTTAGATATATTTTCAATTGGCTTAAAGGTACTAGTTTATATCCAGGAAATCTTATGAGAATGAAAATAAAAGCTCAAGGCATAAACAAAATCGTGCGCTAAAATATTTTTCTTGTTTGTAAAATTTTCAAATCTTGGTCGATTCGCACCGAAAGTGCGAAACGACTAAATACCCAAAATTTATTACTTTACAGACTAGAAAACATTGTATAAAAAATATGACCATATCCGTATGACCGCGTCATACACTTTATTGGAAACGCTCTCTCTAACCACCTCGTGTGTGTGAGGTGACCTGCGCGGGCGCATCCCATTCACCATTATATAAAGCGCACGTTTTAAAATTTTTTTGTTCTCGATTTAATATTGGCTATCAATTACTTTCATTAATTCCGATTTTAGATTTGATAGAACAATTTAGTTTTATTATTTTAATGGAGGTATAATTTGATCACCACTTTTATTGTAATTATATTAAAATTTAAGTGTTTTGATACTGAAATTCTAAACTATATTAATGACTAGTTCTATCCTACAGTTTTACTTGCATAGTAAAATCAACAGTCTTGTCAGTAAGCGGGTGTATGTAATGCATTTTTTATCTATTTCTTAAAATATAAATAAACTTAATTTTGGTAAAAATACATATTTTTAGTAACCGTATTCCTCGCTTGTATATTTTAATTCTAATCTTTGATTTGTTATATCCTAGCTAGTACAATATTTTACACAATTAAACTATCCTTTATATCTCGGTCTGGGTGTGTGTCTAAATGAGTGTGTGCGTAGTTTCTGGTACCGTAGATACAAGTCACGAGCTTAGTTAGGGTCAGTTACTGTAAAGAGATGATGAAGTGAATGCGTTTCTGTTTTTGAAAAACAGAAACTTTTCCGCAGTTCAGTAGCTGGCTTCTTCTTCCAAACCTTTATCCCATGTCTATTTGGGATCGGTTTTCAGTTTAACCAGATTTGGTGGAATGTCAGTATTTTACGTGAAGCGACTGCCATCAGATCTTCACAACCCAGAGGGGTATACGTCATTTTTTGGTTAAACCAAATGTTAGACTTTTGAGGGCTCTGACTACCCGTAACGATTGTCGATGATGTTAGTACGACAGCCGGGACCGACGGCTTTACGTGGATATTACAATAAATAAATATTGCACGTATTATTTTTAATAAATCAGAGTCAAAACATTTTTCATAACTCAAACTAAATAGATAATCTAGACCGGTTACACACGACTATGTCTAATGGATAATGCTGCAACAGTAGTAATACATTTAGACTCAGATCAGATTACTCCAATCAACAATCTGTTTTTGAGAACTTTCACAATTGAAGGATTGAGTAGCTATTTGTATCTGTCGAGGTTTAGACTTTAGGATTAACGCATGTCAGGTTAGTTTTTTGTTAATTTTAATAATTAAATGTGTTTTTTTGTTTTGTTTAATCACTGGGACAGTAAAGTCGATCAGTTAGGGATTGTTTATAAAGAAATGTCGTTGCAAATTGATACATTTTGCGCGTTATTTGAAGAGTAAGATGAGTAGTTAGTGGTGATCCCTGCCTTTTATGTCAACGGTTATGGGTTCCGTTCCCGATTAAGATAATTGTCGTGTTCGGATGTAATTGCTATGTGGACCATGCCTCGTCCACATTATATGAGTTGAAGTAAAGCAGAACCTTGGTTCGCTAAGGTGCTGCTTTACTTCAACTTAGCCTCTGATCCCATAAACTAGGAAACAAAAATTTTGTATGCTAGATCGGATTCGCGGCAGTCATTAGTGATACCTAATGCAAACATTCAGCAACCACGGATTGACTTAGTAATATAAGTATTTGTCCATATTCCTTTAAAGGCGGTATGTCTTCCAAAACATAATTGTGTTGCTACTCACGACACAGAAGTATTCCTTTTGAAGCACCATACAATCACTTATTCAGTATAAACGGTTTATTTTATAGTAAGTCCATAATTTAATATCCTGAGTATCGCAACACTTTAAGTATAAACTTAATTAGGTTTTAGCTGTTTTCAATACTAAACTCTACCATAACTGTTATTATATAACGTTTTATGTTAGAAAGGGCAATTGTGCAAGAACTTATTGGTACTGACGCATCTATATATTAATATTACATAACACTAGAAAGGAATCAAGTTCAATCTTATAACATACTAATAGCTCCCCGCGGTTTCACCCGCGTAGTTCCCGTTCCCGTGGGATTACGGGGATAAAATATAGCCTATGTCACGCACTGATAAATTAGCTTTCCATTAATGAAAGAATTTTTGAAATCGGTCAAGTAGTTTCGGAGCCTATTCATTACAAACAAACAAACAAACAAACAAATCTTTCCTCTTTATAATATTAGTATAGACAAATGCTGCTCTTAAAACAGATATGGCGAATCGTTGCCGGATATTCGGCGATTTACAATTAAGGCATTATTTGGTTGGAAACGAAAGTCGTCCGTCCATCTTCCGTTTGATTGGCTTGTAAATACAGTCGGACGCAAAAAATGTATGTTAATTATATCAATTCAAAATTAACTATTACCAAGTGGGTAGTTATTATTGAATACTTATTATAGTTACTAAAAATTATGTGCTTTAGAAAACGCGAACGTCGGCTCAATTATTAAAGAAACAAATATTTTTTTGTGTTTTAGACCATGGTGTTGTGCACCATGCCCGTTTTCTCTTAACTATAATTATTGACAGTTGTTACGGGTAGTTAGAGCGCAAACAACATTTTTTCTAACAGGAAAATGTTATATTGTCCTCTGGGGTTTCCCCTCAATCGATGCAAGTGTCTTTCCATCAAAGGATGATGCAAATTTTGGTATCCCCTCCAATAGCTATGTGTAATATATCGTTGGATAGCCATTAGTTGAGCAAAACAAAAGTTACTATGGAGTTAAGGTCCAAATCTAACTCCGATCAGAGTTATGCAGTACCAAACATATCAGTTTATCATAATATCATCCACGTAGATTGGTAAAAAAGTATTTTACCGCTTAACCATTAAAGTAATAAAATAATAATGTTCATTCATAAGTAAAATTTCATTTGGTAATAAAAAAATATCTTCAAGCCATTCAAAGAAGTAATTGCAATTAATCGGTCAGGTCAAAAGTCAATCGGCCATTTGTAATATTTAATCGCTAAGAAGATTTAAATTAAATTTAAAATTGCAACTATTAATTAATATTTGAAGACCAGTAGTAGAGTAGGTTATAGTTAATTAATATCACTTTGGAAATAATCGATTAGACTGAAAGATTGTGACCTTCTTCAATTGGGACCTTACAACATTATTATTATAAAAAACTAATGTGTCCAAATTTTTGGAAGCCGTATACTTACTTATTTTCATGTGGGGTTTCACTACATAGTGTAAAACAAAGTCGCTTCCTTTATCTGTCTCTATGTATGCTCAGATCTTCAAAAATACGCAAAGGATTTTAATGCAGTTTTTTTAAAATAAATAGAGTGATTCAAAAGGAAGATTTTAACATTATTTTCTCTACACATTTTCGTGACAGCGGGAACTACGCGGGCAAAACCGCGGAGCGCTGTTAGTTCTACGAGTATAATAAAAAAATGATTGTTATACCCAAAAGTTGTTTCTAGTTCCACTTACCAGTAACCATATCTCTATACTTATACTATACATGTTTTATACAGAATTAGCAGCGCCCCGCGGTTTCACCCGCGTAGTTTCCGTTCCCGTGGGAATTTCGGGATAAAAAGTGATGTATGTTCTTTCCCGGTCCATAGGCTACCCCTGTACCAAATTTCAAGTCAATCGGTTCAGTAGTTTAGCCGTGAAAAGGTAACAGACAGACAGACAGAGTTACTTTCGCATTTATAATATTAAGTTAGGATAATTAGCTCAGACAAACATGTGATTACGCGTATTCCTACTCACTGTTCTAATATATTATTATTGATTTCTTCTTAGTTATTACTAGTCGACTATATCAAGTCGAATATACGTTTCAAAACAAAGAAATTATAATTAAAATTGGCGCCATTAGAACCCACGTTATCGACGAGACTTAATCTTTCTTTATTTGCAAATTAAATGTATTTACATATTAGCAATTTTAATGTGTTAACAAATTTAGCAATAGATGTTATAGAACAAATTAATACATGCATATTATAAAATAAGATCTTGCAATCTCAAGAGATATTTTTGCGAATTGTGTGAGTATAATATTTCTTAATTATGACATAATATTATTTGTTATGTTTTTGGTGCATGACGTTACAAGACAAGGTTGTTTATTAAAACCAATGTATTTTTATAGTTTACATTATAATGAGATTGAAAAACAGGAAGTGTGTTTATTTTTATTAATCGACTTGGAACAAGGAGGTTGTCATTAATTTATAAGTTTGTCTGCGATACTTCTTTCTTGTAAAAAAGGTCAAGAGGTTGCCTAGAGTAACGCCCAAAGTTGTATTGCCAGTGTGTTGCCTTGAGAGGAAAAAAAAAGGAAAAGATTAGGCTCCGTACATATGACCAGTCACGCAAACCGCAGTACTATAAGTTACTCCTTCGCTTCGAGATTCTATGTGAGAGGTGAGCTAGTCTGTGAACCAACTGTCATAATTTAGAGTCACAGTTAGAATCTCGCACTACAATAGTTATTTCTCTCGACTATTGCTTACTTGACGAAATACTCCTCAATGTATTTTGGTTTTTGGCAGTTTTAAAGTATATAGTATTTGTAGGTCAGTGAGCGTCTTTATTCAACCAAAGATTTTTTGCAAATTTCGAATTATATATGCCGAATTTGAAACATCTAAATACACAAACTTTCACATTATTAGTAGGATAACTTGATTTTTATGAGAAAGTTCTAAAGAGATTAATTTCTTGCTGATTCACTGTACCTTACCTTCAAAATATTTATTAAATAATTGGCTGCTAACATCTCCGATCAAGCAAAAACTAAACCCAATGCTTTGTCGATTGTCAAAGGATGATTTATTTTGTAAATTCTTTTAAAATTTTCTATAAGTATCTATTTCATACTTTAGGACGGATGTCCTTATACTCCATGATCTGTGATATTCTATCCATTTTATTAAGAGTATAGTTTAAAGTCAAACTTCCTTACGAACAATCACTTTCTTATCATATTATATTATAAAGATAAATATAAAATCATAAATATTCATAAGAATTGCATATCATGTAATATTCAAATTTATGACATAACATAATGTATTTTGAACATACTATTAATTTTATTTTTAATACTCATTTTAGTTGCAAAATATTTGTGAAGAATTAAGATAGTAATATTTGTCTCTCAGACTTTATATAACTTAATTCCTCGATGTCCTAGTTGAGTTAGATTCCTGATGTTTTACAAATAAGCAGATTTTGCATTATTATCAGTAAAAAAGGCCTTTCAATTTATCTATAAATATTCTGTAAACAGTTAATAAACTATGTTTTTTTGTCAACCCACTGCCGGGCAAAGGTCTTCCCCAAGTATGTCGAAATATAAGTATGAAACAAAAATGTTCAAGTTCAGAGGATAACCGTGCCACCACTACATGCGCTATAACAGATCACCACATGTAATAGACAAACGATTGAATTACTTCTATACCTCCACACTGTAGTGGGATCATACAGACCGATACTCTACTTTAAGAATTCTCTTACATAAACTATGGCAAAGATTTGACTTGATCCGCGCAAGCCACATACCTTAATACAGTAAGCACAAACATACATTTGGACCACAACTCAACTGATCATAAAAATAATTTCAAAACGATTATGATATTAAACACGTTACCCTCATTAACGTCGCGGTCGGGTAATTGTGCAACTGTGACACCGTGAGATGTGTACATGTGTTTGTCGGTATGTGTGTTTGTACGTGTCTTAGATGGCAACTGGATCATTTACTTATTATATAATGTGTGTCTAGTTGTAGTTACTTCATGATGGGTTTGGTTTTGTTGATGAGCGGTAGCGGTTTTAACTAAAATAACAAATATTGTGATTTTTATTAAGTTAATTAAATTTAATATGAATTGATGACAATTCGGTGGAAATTAATAATTATAATTTATTTCTTTCTTTTAAATTGAAAAACCGCTTCGGCAAGTTGGTCTAATGGTATGTGCACTACCAAGTTTATCTTGCCAGCCTATTCCAAGGCACTGTATACAATTAGTCCAAGCTATGCATGCATGTTACTTTTTTCAAAAATGCCTTAGGTTTGAGCATCGACCAAACTCGACTATCAGCGTAGTGTTGTTAAGGTTTGTTAACCCTTTGCTCTACACCAGAATTTTACTCTTAATATTTTTACAAGAACAGTCTGGCATATTCAATGCATACAATACAGTGTAATCTATCATGAAATAACAGTTTTCATGATAGAATACACTGTATTGTATACATGTGTAACGAGGTGTCACAGACAATGAACCCGCTACCGCTTATAAATCAAATCACAGTCTAATCTACATGGTTTTTATATTATGTGAATCAGTAGTTTGTGCCATTGACCCGCATATATTTAGTAGGCCGATATATAGAATCACAGAATTTGTACGGCATTTTTATGGTAATAGAACATGTTGGACCGCAATGTGGTCAAGGGTATTCGATCGATGTATTTGTTTAAGGAAATGATTTTGTAATGCAATTTTCTTTATGTATTGGTAATCATTTGTAAGTACCTAACTTTTATTGGGACATAAATTATATCGATATATTTTATATCGTTATTTATTAGAATATTAATTTACAACTAAGTAAGAGTGTTATTTTAGTTTTATTCATATATACATTTATTATCTTATTTTTTAAGTTTTTACAATATACGTTTATAAAAAATAAAAACAAAAATAGAGTTTATAAAAATTAGTTTTATTATTGTTATGTCTTTTCCATTCACGGGACTATTAAGGAGTCCCGGTCTTTTGGAAGGCTAGTATGGGGCCAAAGCCAACACACGGAAGCCCTTTGACATGTTTAATCTTGTGTAAAGGATGCACAATCCGGCGACTATCCCTGTATAACACTATAAAATGCATCCAAGGACAGTCCCCGGTTCTGCTGGGACTATTGTAAATATATGGAAAACTACGACTGGGTTATGGGAATGGGATGTTAATGGACTGGATATTGGGGAACTATGGGGACTATGACACCCGCCGATACAATGCTATAAACATGTACGAAGTGGCGGATGGAGACTTGCCAGCTCTATAACTGGGCCCCCCAAACAAGTCGCTCGAATCGCAACAAGGCGGCAACATGAAACGAGCGGCTTTGAGAGTGGAGAAGACGCCCTGGGTTTTAAACCGCGATCCACTGAGCCCGAGGGTCCAGCTTCATGCTAAGCCAACTCACCACTTACGCAACGCCTCTCACTCTCCGAGCACCAAAGTGCTCTCGCGGGCTCCACTCCGGCCGGCCAATGAAGGCAAGCACGGAGGTGGGGGACCTGTTCCTCGTCAGTGTTCACTCCGCCGGCCAGTGAAGGCGAGCGGAGGTGAGGAATGGTGACCTCCCCCGGGAGCGCGTCAGGTCCGCGGGGTCGCTACTCCCCGACACCCCGCCTCAAAGGTGCCCTGCGGGCTTATTATTATTATTATTAACTTTACTTGTAACCAGTAACGGAGGAGGGATGGATATAGGACCATCTCTGAGCTGCTAACATATATACGAGTATATTTCATTTCTAAATATTTTTAGGATTTTTGGACGTTTTATATTTGTTGTTCCTTTTTTCCCCATTATGGGCATCAATGGGGAAAAGTGGACAAAAAGTTCACAAATCAAATTCTTATTTTTGTTTTTGTGTAAGTTGCTAAATTTTTTATTTAAATTGTAAAGTTAATTGCATGCCTTAGTGGCCTAAAACTGCGAAGAAAATAATTTTGTAACACCAATAAATGTACCTGTTTTATGCAATAAAGAAATTATGAAATTATGAAATCCCCATTAATAGAGATTTCCAATGGGGATTTCTGGAATAACCCTAAAAAAATATCGCGATGAATTGATACCTCCTCTTTATTTTTAAGTCGGTTAAACATAATTGATTCGAGTGCACTTTGAAGTGTTTCATTCAATAAAAATTCTTCAAAGAAATGTTGTAAACAGTAAATTAAATCATTTCAAGCAATTACACGTACTAGTATAAAAAAGTAGATCTGCACATCATTCGAACAACGTGTTCTAATTAGTCTATTTTTAGAGTACAACTAGCTGCGCCCCGCGGTTTCACACGCGTAGTTCCCGTTCCCGTTCCCGTAGGAATATCGGGATGAAAAATAGATGTTGGCCGATTCTCAGACCTACTGAATATGCTCACAAAATTTCATGAGAATCGGTCAAGCCGTTTCGGAGGAGTATGGCAACGAAAACTGTGACACGAGCATTTTATATATTAGAGATAATTTGCTGCATAACATTTAGAGTGTACTTTTATATTTTTTTACATAGACGTAAGATTGTTGGTAAAAATTTGTTTTATTTACATTCATTAAGTATTTCAAGATCTTTTAAGTTGCTTAACACAAATTATCTAGTTCAATCACATTTAAAAACCACAGTTAATCCTTGTTAAAGATTTGGCAATCATGTTAATATAATTATAATTGAGCATGAAAATGTGTCTGTTTAAAATTTAAAACATTTTTTTAAAGTTTTCGCTGTTGTCTATTGCACTATAAATTAAGCGACTTTTTGAAATTTGGTATTTGATTTGGTATTATTAAGTGAATCACATAATAATTGTTCAATGCTTAAGTTATATTTGTACTTAAGAATACTTATCAACAAAAATATGAAAAAAAAAAATACAAAACATTAAAATAAATCAAAATACACGACTACATAAGTAAGTAGGTCTACATTATTTTAAAAAGCTACACGAATTCATCCTCTCCAAACATCATAAGTAGCCGAAAATGCAGCCAAAACCGCGGCAAAAACGAGAACTACAATAAAAAGTGAATGCGGTCAATCGTTATAATATCACCCACGTTGTAATCCGCCATTTTGTCAAAGGTCGAGTTACTTTTACTATAACAATTACCATAACTTTTACCTTCTTAGTAAGTATTTATTTTACTGGTAGTTAAGACACAAATGGAGATTTGGACCAGAGTTCGGTTGCGTAAAGTATATTGACATTCTTAAAGAGTTAATAAGTTAAAGTTTTTATTGTTGGTCAGAGAAATTATAAGGAATTTTGTGGTTGTTTAATTTGGTGTTGAAAGTTTTAAGTAATTCTCACTTATATGAGTTTAAAACTATACGAGTAGTAACATTAAATTGATATTAATTGTATGATTTTATGGTTTCAACTATTTACTATGCTTACTTATTAAGCTATCAGTAAGATGACGTAATGCTAATGATGTTTGACTGATAATAAAAGCTTTATTACTTATCGATGAGAGTCGAATGGTACTTTATCTGTTAATGTAATATTGCAAACGGATAGAATTTGCTAACGTATGCAATCCGAAAAAAAAGCATCAGATATCCCCTTTATTAAGGAAGTAGCGGCTCCCCGCGGGTTCACCCGCGTAGTTCCCGTTCCCGTAGGGATAAAATTATGCTAAAATCCTTCCCACTGAATCACTCTATCTATTAATACAAACCGCATCAAAATCTGTTGCTTAGTTTTAAAGATCTAAGCATACAATAGGGACAGAGAAAGCGACTTTGTTTTATACTATATAAGTAGTGATGTAATATTGCAAACGGATAGAATTTGTTAACGACTACAATCCGAGAAAAAATGCATCAGATATCCCCTTTATTAAGGAATATAGTATACCTATATCTTCGCGAATGAAACACGCATAAATTAAAAAAAATATTAGGTCGACGCGAATAAATTAAAATATTTTTCAGACGCCTTCTATAAGATAGTGATCTAGACAATAAAAGTCTACAATTTGAAATACCGTATTCTATATCCCACGATAATAAATAAGAGCCAGGCTGTGACTCATCAGTTACGACAGAATAATGATTGAAATTTGAAAGTGCAATATAAAATTGCATATCAAAAAATGTAACGAATGACGAAATCGAACGGATTTGAAGATAAGTGGGTACTTTAATATTTATTTCGAAAGGATTTTAATTCAATTACGATGTATTGTTTTATTGATAGATTGAGAGCGAATGGCTGATTTTGAAACTAAAAGTAAAAGGATACTAAATATTATTGATAAACTAGTTGGCCTGACAGACTCGTTCTGATAAAATTGCAAAAATTTTATAATTCAAAGTAACCAAGAAAATGTCATGCACAAAATAGAAATGATGACACATCAGAAATATTTTCTTTGAGTTTTCATTTCAACATGCCTTTGTTTTTTCATTGACGTCAGTATAGTCTTCAAATGTTTGACAGCTAAATGCTAGCTGTGATCTGCGGTAGTTCTTGAAAGCTACATTGTTGTCATAAGTATACCTCGATATTAATATTAAATAGGTACTTCAAATCAAATACCAACTAGATAAATATTAACACGATTGAAACCGCGGAACAAGTAAAAATAAAAAAATATGATAAACATTTCTTTTCAAAACGACTTCCTAAACAAAACATTGTAGAACCATAAAATATTATCAAAATTAAATCAAATTTAGGGCACGAATCCACTATTAAATCAGTTCCCTAAGGGCTCTACACAACGAGATCGACGGAAAGATACGACAACGTAAACACACCCGATCTATACCTGATCCCAAAATTCACATACAAAGTTATGGAATTAGTCATAAAATGGATTCGTGACTCAAATATCTAACCTATGCATTGTTTCCTTAAGTTAAACACTCAAATCCACCCTTAACTTCAAAGAAAAACCGACCTTAACACTTTGGTAAAGAGTTCAATTTCGTATAACAGTAGTGACGTTTCTGACGTTCCAATTATGCTAGGTCTAAACGATGTCAGTTGACATTCGATAGAGGGCGTCATGTGACGTCATTAAATCAGTAAGCAACAAAATTTAGGGCTTAAAGGGGCTTACGATAGGAGCTAGTGTGCGTTCGTTTGTTACATTTGCGATCGAGTTTATGTGTGATAGGCAGACGGAATATACGATGTGAATCGATGTATATTGCGGGATTCTAGTGTAATAGTTTTTGTGTACGAGTTTTGGGATATAAGGTATCCTTTGTGCTATGTTTTTGCATATTATACATTTCACACGTGTATGGGAATGAAAACTTGAACCATTAATCAATCATGTATTTCCTACATTCATCAAACAATATCCAAGGCAAGGTTGAATGTGAGAAAAAGTTATGTAAAGGTAGCAAGTTCAATTCCCAAAATAAAGCCCAGGTTTTTTTGGTGATTATTCATCTGTACTAATTACATCAGTAAAATTCGGCCTTTATCCTGGAGTTAAATCTTATATAGACTGAGAAAACCTAAACCTCACCCACACCACAATTTGACAGGTAAAATCAAAAGAAACAGTTAGTGATAACAAACATAGATTTATAATAAAAAACACACAAACTTTAATTAAAAGTAACTACACCACAACAATCTCTTTAAAAATATTACATTACTTTCTAGAACTTTCAAGTCACAAACACGAACAAAACAAAAGAAATCTTCAAACATATCTTTTTAATATCATTATAAAGAAAATATAAATACAAAGAATTGAAAAATATACAATACAAATGAATTCAAAGGAAGAAAATTAATTTTAAATTATAACAATGGTTTGTGATAGACACATTTTTGTATGGGAAAGGAAGCTTTGGTAATATAAAATGATTAGTGGTTCAAACGGACGTCATGAGCATAGATCCTTTGATCGGCAAAAATACAGATGTGTGGTGTAGTGTGTACCATACCTTATCGGGTGGTGCGAATTGTGAGAGGTAGCGGGAGTGTGCGTAAATGAGGCTTAAGTTTCGTTCATATTTATTTCAATATAAGAAACTTAGGACAATTTTTTCTCATCTTGAACATTGGTTAAAAAAAAGAAAGTTACTGATTTTACAGGATTTGATCCGTAAACTTAAAAAATGTCTACTTATTTTAAATAACATGGAGCACGTTTAACTTATAACTTAAATAAAATCCCTTGCAAATAGAATACTATTGCCTATTGATTCAATTAAAACCAAAATAATCTTCAAAATATTGAATTAACATTATCCCAAAAAAAGCTTTAATAAATCTCACAAAACGCACCCAAACCCGCCCCCGCTCCCGCTCATGCCTTGCCCCTCTGCCCGATAATGCCCCGGGCGTATCGTTCCCGCTAAGCTAATGAGATGTCAGTACAATCATTTGTGCTTTAACCTTACACGGATGAGGTTTTTGGCCTTTCATTTTGCACGCCTTTAATTCTGATATTAATTAATTTAAGGCGCTTACGCACTGGTACATTTATGTGTGAACGCGACCTTAGGGACGCTATAGATATGGGACCTAGTATCGTCTATTTTCTTAGCTTATTTGTCTTGTGTAGTAAATGAGTATTAATAAGGTAAGTTGATTCTATGGTGGTGTTGATAAGGTTTGGTCCTTACGTTGAGGTAATGTAAAAAAAAAATTGAAAATACATTATCTTTAAATCAATGTTAAATAATGATCTCTCTAACATGTTTCATATAGCAACTGACCCCAGGGTTATTACCTGCATCTAGGGTATCGGGAACTTTGCACAAACGCATACACCCATTACTTCCACTCAAACAATATCACAGATATTTTACCTCGCCTTTCAAATACTCAAAGAAAAACATCAGAACTTAAATAACCACATACAAACAAATCTGTTCAACAAAAAAATACAACCACTATTTTTTCAACAAATTGTTTTCTCAACACCAATTTGTTTTAAGTTCAAGCCAACCAAGTATAGCAAGGTGAACTTAATTATGTAGTTTATACCTATTTTGGTTAAACCGAACAGTAGCCGCATAGCGAGGCCAAGGAGAATGAATTGCTATCGATCTTTTTATTGTTAAAACTCGAAAAATGTAATCCTACTAATATTATAAAGGCGAAAGTTTGTATGTATGGATGTTTGTTACTCTTTCACGCAAAAACTACTGAATGGATTTTAATGAAACTTTACAATAATCTTGCTTATACATCAGAATAACACATAGGATACTTTTTATCCCAAAATTCCCACGGGAACGGGAACTACGCGGGTGAAGCCGCGGGGCGCTGCTAGTTATTAAATATAGTTCGAATTTCAAAAAGTAATGCATTGGCTAGTAAGATTCAAATGCACTCCCATAATATTGATAGTATGATGGACAGAAATTAGAAATCAACGCACTGATTTGATATATTCTAAACCTATTATTTTACTTAATTATTTTAATTTTCCCTTTTTATATTTTTCCCCTTTTTGATACCTAATGCAATTTGATGTTATTTTTTACCATGTAACCTTTTTATTTTTATTTTGCCTTGTAACTATTGTAAATGTTGTGTACGTCTGTCATTGGTAGTCATATAAGAACTAAACCTATTGTTATAATTACCTAATATCTTTATAGTATATGCACTACTGTAAATGTACCTTTATTAAATAAAAAAATATAAATAATAAAATAAATGTGGCAATATACATATTTAGTGAAAGAATTACATATTTCCTTGCCCTTACATTATTTTTAGTTCCAATGTTAATCCGGACGGGTAATCTCGTCAAAATCTAGATTAATTTCCCAGTTTAAGTAGAACCTAGTAACAAGACTAAATGTTTGAAACATTTTTTTGTCATGTGCGTAAAATCACTTAGTCACTAGCTTAAAGTTAACGCGTTTTAATGCCCATAACGCATACATTTAAAAATATAATCTAACAATGTTAAACACCAAAACCACAAACATATTAAAACATTAAGCTAAAATATTGAATAACAAAAATACAAAGAAACGGAGGTATGTAACAATAATTACCAGAATGTACCCCGAGGGCTCCAGAAACCTGTGTCTTTGTAATAAGATATACAGGCCAGGGCTCACTGGGCAGGGGGAGAGAGTTCTGTTACAAGTAAGTGAATAGAAAATAAAAATATTATCAAATGGCTGTGTCCCGCGGTTACACCCGCGTAGGTCCCGTTCCCGGGAATTTTGCGATAGAAAGTATCCTATGTGTTATTCTGATGTATAAGCTAAATTATTGTAAAGTTTAATTAAAATCCATTCAGTAGTTTTTGCGTGAAAGAGGAACAAACATCCACACATCCACACTCAAAAACATTCGGCTTTATAATATTAGTAGGATGAGCTTTTGTATAAGTAAAACATTCTTACTGAAAGATTTGTTTGTTTGTAACGAATAGGCTCCGAATTTACTGAACCAATTAAAAAAAAATCTTTCACTAATCGAAAGCTATATTCACTGTGAGTAACTATGCTATGTGTATTCCCGTTTTGCTCGATTATTTACCTAATTTTAATTAGGATTTAAACCGAGTCTCAACAGAAGAAGCTGTAACGACAGAATGCTTGCTACCTCTCTATAGCATGGAGACTTAAGAAAAGCCAATCCCGAACAAAATTCACATTGACTGACTGACTGTCTTCTCGTGACCACGATCGGTGTAACCCGGTCGAAACGTCGTGGTAATTTTAATAATTATGTTTTACGCGATTAAGACCTGTTAATCATGCAAACAATGAATTCCGATCGCGAAAGTTTAAAAAGTATACAATTGAAGGTTTTCGTTACAGACCCCTAAAAAATAATGTTTTCTTCGAATTAATCACAGCAATACGAGTTGGGTATCGTCAAAGTCTTACTGATGTGGACAGTCGCTTTGATACCGTATAATGGATCTTATATACATTTCAAATTAATATGCTTTATGTATATAACTTTTATCTTTTTTCATAAGATTTAGGTTTCTATATTTACTTACTTACACTTTATTGAATTATTTTCTTTGGCTTCAAATTTTCATCCAAACCCGTTTTGCGTGATAGAGTAACAAATATCCAATACACTTTTACATACATAATATTAGTCCTGTTTATGTCTGTTTCAAAACCTTCAAAATTCAAAAAATATTTATTCAATTAAGGCCTCAATGAGGCACTTATGAACGTCACTGAATCTACCACCGATTCGGAATTACATCAGCCGAGAAGAATCGGCAAGAAACTCGGGCTGGTACTTTTTTTAAATAAAATAAAATAAAAATGTCACTTAAAACTAATGTCGCCTGAACGCTATTTTAATTTATGTTAATAAAAAGATCGTATTCCAATATAGATTGAGGTAAATATTCCATTAAAATACAAAATTATATTTTGAAAAAGATCCATATGATATAAAATCTACCCCTCAATAAAATTTAATGAAGCCATCTTTCTGTTCGTGAGTCTAACTAGTGATGTCACGCGAGTTCTGTTGCAGACACACAGACAATTCGCCCGGAGGGTTCGTGGGGGACTCGTCAACTATCAATATCTCTTTGATCTTTTAGTATATTAAAATTTGTATAGTTTAAAATGGAATACCTATATTAATAAGTTTCTGTAGTGATGTTTTATTTTTGACATATTTAAAAATTATGAAATCTGTTTAATTTAAGTTAAAGAAGGCTTTAAGTATAACAAGAAGCTTTCATTGCTTTGTTTTTCAAACACTTTTCTTAATTTAAATTAAAAAATAACTTATTCAGTCTAAGCCTCCAAAGTTAACCAACCTACTTATAAATTCCAATGACCTAACAAAATAAAACTTAACTTAATCTGATCCTGATTCAAACAAGAAAGTTATAACATGCATTTTTTTTTTGCTAAAAATCATAATGAACATAGTGCACTAAAAGTCCTCCAAAAACTCTCTAAAACTTCCCCGTAACCATAAAAAAGCTTCATCTAAAGTTGACACCAGTATTCAACTATCAGAATTGACAGACAGACAAACAAAATATGGAGAAGGCGACGCCAGTTCGATGGATATCGGGGCGTCATGTTAAAAATACTGCCACGAATTTGACGGCCGCTATTTATTCCCCACTCTAAAACCTTGTCGGTCCATATTTTTTCGATAAAAGTGACAATTCGGGAACTATTTGTTGGGATATGGTTGGTTTTACACTGTATTGTAACAAAACATTCTAATCTTGATTTTTTCTAATGTTATTCCAATCTGAGAGAAATTGTTTTATGCTTATTATAAAATTTGAGTGGACTATTTGTATGTTTCAAAGAGGCACAGTTTGTATGTTTGATGGCGCTAAGCTCAGAAAGTATCTTTCACAGCTTTATTGAGAGACATAATATCTAGGAAAGTAAAAAAGATGGACATCTTATAGTAACAAAGGAATAAATGAATTATACATTATGAAGTATAGCTACAGGTAGTTGACTGTAGGAATTTTCAGAAGGCAAAACTTCTGGACTAAAGCCGTAAAAAAATAATAAGAGATTACATTTTAGAAATGCTAACTTTCTATACATGTATTGCTTTACTATTTTTATAACATTAATATGCGTATGTAACTATTAAAAAAAAAACTAAAAAATATATCTTACTTTTCTATGTAATCGCGTCCAAAGTCCAGCAAAACGTTGAGTTATTTGCATTCCACAAATAAACTCTTTCCATTGCATGCTAACTACCGACCTTTGGAAAACTTCCGGTGGCCGCGCGCAATGTACACGATACAATGCAATATTTTTACCGTCTATAATTTATATCACAGTGTAAAGATTAGCAGTAGATCAACTGTTACTTTTTTGAGTTAGACTACGACACTGGTCAGTTTCTTTACTCGTCAATTTTAGTAAGTACTTTTTTATTTTTATTTAAACGACAGATTTTTTAACCTTAAAAAAATGTCGTTTAAAATTGTTACATACAATTTGTTTTAAAAGTACTAGAATGAGATAGATACCTTTGCGATACAGTGTAATCTTACAGGTTTAAATACTTTACTTTAAAATAATAACTACACACGGAATAGAACTTTTCTGTGTCTCCACAGTTGTGATCAGCATTCAAGAGTTGCCTTACTGCGAAATAGATGCACAACACTAAACTGTGGCACTAAAAGTTGCTAGAAACTGACAGGTCTAATTTCATTACCTTATTGACAGGTAAGAGAGAATTTTTTATTTAAAAAAAATAAATAAAAGCCAATTTCTGTTTCGGTTTGACGTCCATAGTTTTGTGACGAGGTTTTGTGTCAGTATTTAAATTTTATTGCCTTTTTTGGTCCATCGGGAATTTTATTTTAGAACAACGGGAATTGGCATTTAGTAATATTTTTGAGTGTATCAAACTATTTGTATGACAATAGATATTGGTGTTTTATGTTTAGATCGCCTAAAATATTCAGTCGGTGTTTTGTATTTGAATTTTAAATATTTATTGGCGTTTTTAGTTTTAAGATTAATTGGTTTAAATTTTGTGAGATTTAATAATAAAACTGTCGTAGTGATGAATTTGATTAGAATTTTTTATTCGATACACATTTTCATCTATTTTTTGATAATTGTAACCAAGAAGTAGTATGGTTATAAAAGTCAATCCAAACATTACACACAAACCTTTTCCGTAAATCGGCCCTTCTATTAATTAAACTAAGTATAATCAAAATCAGTTTTCCAGTTCGAAAAATAAGCTAAATGTAAGAATAACGATTAGCAAGCTTTTAGTTTATGGTTCTACGTCTACAAAAATCAGTAAAAACATATAATTTTTGAAATTAGCTATTAGATTTTGACTGGGTTTTTTTCTTCCTTATTCTACATCATAATAATAAATGTCTACATGCCAAGCTCCAGTACAATCCTGTGTATGTTATGCTCTGTGTGTGTTAGCTGTGTATCCTAAAATCGGAAAATAACATAACATAATCATTCACTACATCATCTCAGTAAAGTAACTGACCCCTAACTAAGCTCGGAGCTTGTATCTAGGGTACCAGAAACTACGCACACACTCATTCACACACACGCCCAGACCGAGACCAACATTAATGGTTCACACAAATATGCACCCCGCACGGGAATCGAACCCGCAACCTTACAGATGGCAGTCCGATATGGTGACCACTCTGCCATCGAGGTCGTCGAGTAGAGTAAGTACTTTATACAGACTATATTTTAACTACCAAATGAATCGGCAACTTAATCCGTCTTGTTATACAAAAATACACGTCTCAGCATGTTGGAAGGTCCGGCGGGTGGTCCCCCACTGGAGGGGGGTAGTTGGGGGGTCGGGGTTTAATTATCGGTCACTAAATTAAGCTGGGACCAGAGTTGTGCTGTCTTGCACTTTCTGGACGTGTTTTGTGAGAATGCTTCGGTCCGCAATATGGGATACCGGGTACACTAGATGGATTGGGTTACAGAGATGGATATGGGTTATAATGTGTTCTTTTAATACTTACTATCTTTCAAATTCGGTTTAAGCAATTTAAAAACATTTATGATTTCAAAATGGAAGCCTTATCCAGGTTATGAAGTTTTTGATAACCAACAAATATAAAAAATAGTAGGAAAAAAAATGAATTACACTCGATTTCTTCAAATCTTCAAAACTAAATTGACGTTGGTAGTGATTGTTTTGAAACGTGCATTCGAGCGAGAATGCGTATAAAGACGAAATTAATGCGAATTAATATCCAATGTTAAAATATATAGGTCATTTTCATTAGAATAAAAATCAGGGTTTTAGTTTACTTTTAGACATTTAACAATTCCATACAAAATAGTTCAAAACTATTTTAAAATTTTAGCCATCTTAAATGCGTGTCACGTTGTAATTGAATCTATCATCTGCACACCGTATTGGACCAGCTGCAGTATTTATAATTAGGTGGGTCGGCTTCATCAATTCCGATCACGGATTAGGAGATGTGCAGGTTTGTGGTTCTAGTGTAGATTTATGGTGTTAAATTGAAGAATTTGAGAAAGAAACAAAACAAATATTTCGTACTCTTAAAAGAAGAAAATAAAATTTGAAGTATGGACAATAAATATTGAACAAATTCCTACGTAGATAAGCACATTCAAATATGTTTTTGGTTTGAGCTTTGTCTTGATAGATCAGTG
The DNA here is from genome assembly GCA_958496195.1 of Timandra comae. Lineage (NCBI taxonomy): Eukaryota > Metazoa > Arthropoda > Insecta > Lepidoptera > Geometridae > Timandra > Timandra comae. Next base: position 849,421 of record OY292358.1, read on the forward strand.
AATCGTGGAAGTCACCCTCTACAGATTAGCCATAAAAAATATGATGATGATGATCACCCAGTTTTGACCACGGCAATTGAATTCTACTTCAGACACAACAGCTGACCATGTTTAAAGACACACCAAACTCAAACGATACAGATAGACAACTTATGACCTTATGAGTCAACCATAACATGTAATCTCAAAGAAAACAGTTACTTAAACAATTCACAAAATGGCGCTTATTCATCACTTCCGAACCATTAATTTGAATAAAAACTAACTATGTGAACCGTCCAATTGTACATTGTTACAAATTGTAATATCTCAGACATTTCGGGGCCAACAATAGAAGTATGTCGTCTCGTAAACATTACGAAAGTGTATTGTTCATGTTTTTGATTTTGATTGATAGGTGGGTTAGGATGTAATACCTACTCTATGATTATTGGAATAGAATTGAATATGAAACAACTTGAGCTTAGGAAATAGGATTGACTAGCTATGCCCTATGTCTGTCGTGATACAGCCTAAAGTCTTCCTCGATAGATGGACTATCCAACCTCAAAACTGTGTTTTTAATTCGGAACATTAAGTTCCTGAGATAAGCGCGTTCAACCAAACAAACAAAAAAACTTCAGCGAACAAAAAAAATATCTAATATTTTGATATTAGATATTTGACTTTTGCATTTAACAAAAAATATGGTCACACGTACCAAGGACCCATTACTGGGGATATGTCATCATCATCATCTCATATTATTTATGTCCCCATAGAGGGGTGAGCCTACCCTAAGTTAGAGCGCTCAAGTCTTAGTCAACCACGCTGACCAAGAGATCTCATAACAGGAAACTACTCAATCACAAGTTCAAAACAAGCATGAAACATTAACATTGAAATCGTTATGTTAATTTGATTTGCAATATTTTCTACAATTTTTAAAGAATGTCAAGGCCCTTTTCTTGAGAAATGGTTTGAGGTCCAAAAAATGAATAATTTAATTTTGAAGCATAATTGCCTAGGTCAGGCCTGTTAAATAAATGTATAACAAAGGTTTGTAAAATATTAATTTTCTATATCAGTCGTATTTAAAGTCAACTGTTGAACATAGGCTTACCCATCGACGTCTAACAGTGACTGGTCGTGATCACTCAAGCTTTGCATTCAACAAACTCTTTTCTTTCTTAAAATAGCGTTCAATTTAAACAACACAGAATACATCAAATTTTGGTAATTAGGCACGTATAAAAGTCCCATCAATTTTGATTGAGTCTTCCTTTCCATGTTAAATGAGCAAAACGCATAAGCGCTTATTTTAAGATGAACTACGTTCGTTAACGATTGCTTTTTAAGATAAAAAAAATGTTATTGAATAACCTATTTTTTACTCTTAAACCTAATACTGTTTATTTCTGGTATTTAAATGCAAAACAATACTTACCGAAATCCCCCAAAATATCGCAACACGTAAAAAACCTGGTAACATTCCACGAGAGTAGTACAGTCAGTGACATAACCTCGAAAGCAACAAATAACTCAAGCGGCTAGATTTGTTGTTGTCGCCATTCATTGTCGTCGCGACACGGCAGTAATGAAAGCCGCTTATCTCCCTGACTGTACCTCACTGTGCTTTATCTCCACGACTGTACCCTCAAGGCGGCTAATCGCGACACTTGCCAGAATTAAAACGGGAATTTGCATTTTTATTAATATTTTTTGTTTTAAGGACACCTTTTAAAGGTGTCAAACTTGAGAAAGATTTTGATTAAATTGATAGGTGGGAAAATTTACTTTAAAAGGTCTATTTTTTTAAAACTGATTGAGTGCATGCTTTTGCTTTTTGTTTTGTTGAAAATATTTTCCTTACATTTTTACGTTTATGCTCAAAATTCTAGACAAAAAGTGTTTGGCGGAAACACTGTTTATCCCACGATTTCCAAAAATCTCTTTCCTTTGATTTAAAAATAGGGAAATTACGAAGGTAAATAGGACAAGGTACTAAATATATAAATCAAAAAATATTATTTAACATTTTTTAACCATCACCAATTTCAATAAACATTGCCACCCAACTACCGTTGGCTACGTAACATAGGACAAGAAAACCGTCAATGTAAGCGGTACACGCCGAATAAATCGTCTCCTGGCCGGGCGCCTCGTAAATACTGCACAGGTGCTCATAGTAGCGTGTACCTACATTGATACGCAAGTTATAGTTTGTATTGAGGAGTTATATGTATAGATATATGTGTAGAGACGAAAATATATCAGTTTTTTAGATATTTTAGTCAGAGAATAAGAAACCATTATCTTGAGGCCTTAAATTTAAAAGCCAAAGCTAATTAATTTATGCTAAGTTTATGATAAACTTATGTCTTGTTGAATGTACTACTTTTTTCATAAGGTCTTTATATGTAATTGCGGATAACTACTCACTTAGGAGTACACAACTCAGTAAAATGCTGTGGATTTGACGCACTAGCTTCTTCTTTCTAATAAGCTGCTGACATCATCATTGGTTGTTGGATCATTGGTTGTTGGCAAAAATAATAATCATAAATTGTCATTTTTTTTAGGATTTAGCAAAAAATAATAGCTGAACACCATTTTTGAAAATAGCGATCATTTCTTTTTAACCTTAAAACAATCTGTAACCACATCACTAGATAAATGTACCTAATTAAAAACCTCCCAAACTAAAAACACTCTACAACCAAAAAATAACAATACCAAAATCAAAATAAACATTAATTAATATCCCAAACGCACATCAAAGCTAGCCCGTGAGGTACGTCAATCGTACGCACTCTGGACGGAAATTAGCGTCACACAGCGCCGTCCGCTAGCATTTTTCCCATTTTCCATTTTGTAATGACACCTGCAGTCGTCATCGTACAAAGGACGTTGCAATGCGTCTGTCATATACTGTTTACTGTTTTAATTAGGTTTAAAATTGATTTTATTTAATTGGTAATTTGTGGTTCTGTTTTGGGGTAGGTAGTTAATTCAATTAAAACAGAACAGGGTGACGTTGACAATATGATATGTGAAAGCGAATCAAGAAAATTTATAGAAAAAAAGTATTTTTTTTTCTAAATTAAAAGCGCTGGAAATGACAGCTCATTTAAAAGAAAATTTTGGAAAATTTAAGGTTTTGGACAATTTAAGGCGTGGCCAGTTGGATAGATCGCTAATATTTAAATATTAACTAGTATTGTCCTGTTAGATCCCATGAAAAGGCAAAGACTTCTTTCTCGCTGATGACATAAGACTGGGACTGTCCATCCACCTACAACAGGGACGATTGAACACATAATATTTGTTTCTTAATACTTCAATAAAAATAACACGCAATAACTATTTTGTGAGTAAGAATTTTAGATCCCACTCCAACAGTTTTCCTCATTACTAAATATTAATTTAACAACATTAACATTACTCACAGCTCCGTATTCTAACTTCGCCCAATCAAATCTAACAAAACATTACCCCCAGCCAGCCCCCGAATCACTTAAAAAACTTGGGAAAACTCAACAATGTAACATTTTCGTCGCAAGAGCTAACGATATCCAAGTAACCTGTCTCATAAATCTGGTGTGGTCTGATTGATACATGGCTCTGGGTTGACGCCCATCGAGTAATTTACTGCCGCCCGCCCACTACCAGATAACGGGACTTTTGTTTTGCATTAATACCCCCCGACTTAGGGGAATTTTGTAAGAAAAAGAAACTCGCATTGGTCATTGAAGCGGAGTATTGTTGACCCCCGTTTCGAGACCTCCAGTGCGAATGTGAACGCTACCTTATTTATGGAGTACTACTTAGTTAACAGTGTTCGAATATATCTTGCCATCTGCTATCTCTGTTAGTTAACACTTGTTGTGCTTGGGTGACGATTTAAGTTATATTAATTAAATAACTAATGGCAGAGATACGAGTATATAGAGGTTTGTTTTTCTGTCACCAAGTGTTACGTTAATCATATAAAAAAAACTATAGTGTTTGCTAGTATTCTGTATTTGTATTTAAAATAATACGTCATTATAAATACATATTTTTTTACCTCAATAGATTTGATCCCTGGTTCGTCCTAAATTGCGGCAGAGTTCTAACACAATAACATAATTTCCACTAAGTAATATTATAATTAACCAATAATACCAAAGTTTTGAATACAAAATGTACATTTTCGTAAGCACCTTATTAAACCCAACATTTCAGCCTAAGCCTTAAAGCATGTACTTAAAAAGCTCTTTCACATATCATCCTAGGCGTAAAACAAAACAGTCTGAAGCTAAACTATACATCCGCAAAGAATAGTTGTTTTAAAACAAAACCTTCGTTTCTGTTGTCGGCTAATTTCGCAACAGTCACACAGAGCCGGATTAAGGCTTTCTTAAAAGCTAATCTTAGGACAAAAGAGTTATTACAGTCCGCCCCCGGGTATGGGCCGAGTGTTGCCATTGTTTATTTTAATTTTTACGCCTGGCAAGCCTAGTGGAAATCTAGCTGGCAAGGAGATTGATACAGGGTGATGAGAAATTGAACTCATTAGTTTTAAGACATTAATTAAAAATGTTCTTTTTATACTTTATTTTTCAATAAATATTTGTAGCAATCAAATTATGTTCATGTTTTGCTTTATAATAGACAGAATTTAAAAAATAATTAACAACATAATATTAATTACTATAGTAATATACCTAGTAATCTTGAATTTATAGGTGATCAGAAAGAATGCCGTGCGTGTCCCTACATCTGCACACGCGAGGACCTTTACAAGGCCACTGATAGTGTCATAACGGTGGCCGAGTTCTGCAAAAATATGAGTCGACATGCAAAGAGGTAGATCAGAAAGAATTTTGCTTATGCTTATAATATTTTCAAATTATTTTTATTATGTCTGTTTATATTTTTAAACACCCTGTGTAATGTATCCAGTGATATGAAGCTCATTTCCAGTCCTGCCTCAAATCGTTCCCGACGCGTGACGCCAACTGAAGACAGCCTAATTAGGGCGCTTTGTCTCTTATTTATATTATACTAGTCGTTGTTCTTACTCTTATCCGACTACAAAATGTCCTATGGGAGTATTAAGGTTTCGTATCAACTTTAAAATGGAGTTTATTTTCACAGACTACAAACAAGGGACAACACGTTTTTTATGAAACCCCCTGTCTGTAATGCCAAAGTTGCAAGTTCGATTCCCGCTCAAACCAACACTTGTGTCCATGAACAAATCATTGACTGATGTGATCAAATTGACTGTGGAACTGATTAAACTTAACGGTAAAGGGTTTTAAGGGTACATACTTGTAGAACGAGTCTTGACTTTACTTTAGAAGATCTTAGTATCACAAATCAAGTGAAAATTATATGACTGCTGTTATCAAGTTGATTGCGAAATCTTTTTTAAATTCAAGCATTTACTACATCATCTCATTATAGTAATTAACCCCTTAGTTCCAAACTTGTATCTAGGGTATCAGAAACTCATTCACACACACACCCAGACCGAGACAAACAGTTGTGGTTTATAAATAATAAATATTTACCCCGCATGGAAATCGAACCCGCAACCTTACGCATGGCAGTCCGGCATGGTGACCACTCTGCCATCAAGGTCGTCCGTCGATTTATGTGTAGAGAAAGAGCCTAGTCGTAACATAGAAGATCTAAACATTTCAAATCAAGCATAGCTTTACAGTAGGGCCGCAGTTTTAAGAAGAATACAAATAATATTTTCAAAAATACTGACGTCATGCATGAGTTGCAAACTCATCCAGTGTGAACAATGCAGTTTGTGCGTCTGTCTCAGCTGTAATTAGGGAGGTCGCTTTGTTTCGCTGTGATTTCTTGTACGTTTAATTATTGTACCACCCCTTATAGGATGTGTTTTAGTGGTATTTAAGTAGTGGTATGTATTTTTGTATTAAATAGTTATCATATTTTTATGTACTTATCTAGATAATATTTTGGTAAATCTAATGTAGTAAAGGTATATGAAACTAACAGTTTTTTGGTACAAAAAATTGTGTATTTTTTATTTTGTATTGTGTGTGCAATATTTAACTGCATATGTGTTAAATCCACTGTACCAGGAAGTAAATATTACCACATAAAAATCCTAAATTTCCTAGATGTATTAAGCTTAAAATCGGGCACATTAAAACCCAAATCACCTCCTTACCGACCAAAGCACACAAAAATAACCAAAAATCTATCAAAGCTATTTGAATCCGATAAACCGTTTCAAAGGCTATCAAAACGTAAATATCTCACGTACGAATTCAAGGTGTTCCAGTAAATGCACATATCTATGCTTTTGACTCCACTAATATCTCAAGCGCGAATGTCCAGTAGCCTTTACATCTTTACCATTTTAATTACAACCTTAGCAAAATTCAAGCACACTCTTATTCCGAAGAAGCAGGTTTCAAATTCGAATGGTTTATTCTCAAGTAAGGATATACTTAAGTTTGTGAGTAGGAGTAGAGATAGCGTTTACGAAGAGTGCTGTGACCACCGCCGCCGGTCGGTTGAAATATGCAGAGTTGGTGTAAAGGAGACCTTTATAAAGGAGTAAGACTACGTATGGTGCGACGCGAGCCGTGCCTGATAATGTGTGTTCGCAATGTCTGATGCGACACGGTAAAATGCGTAAAAATCAAATATTATTAAGATTTTTACATAAAGTTATCGGCGTGTGAGATCCGTTAGCAAAGAAAGGCTCAGTATTACTAACGCTTCAGCAGTTTATCATATGCACCGGGTCAACCAGCCTGGGACCTCAGGCTGGGTGGGTTCAACTCCTAGAAGCGATGCTTGCATGTTTGCTATCACGTATTTTACTTATTAAGGTTTATTTTGTAAGCTACTTTTAGAGAAGTTTCAGTCGCAAGTAAGGATTTATCCAAAAAAATACAAGCTACTTTTAATCCTTATATTTCCCCACACAACAAGTACGATATACCGTATGTAAGTCTTAAAACAAGTCACCACCGTACCAATGGACACAGGCCCTCTATTTTCCTAAAGGAATCCTAAGGGACCTACATGTGTCATCTCAAAGTGACCGCCATTAAACATTCAATACCGAAGTAAGGTGTTAACTAGTACTTGGCTCTGGTATGCACTCGGTATTCAAAATAACTTATGTATAAGTACGAGTCTGGAGTGCGAAGGTTTCTTATTCCGTTTGTTGTGGATGTCCTTGATTGCAGCTCAGTTCCTTTGGTAATTTTAGATTTTCTGGAATCAATTTTGAGGTGTTAGGATGTTGGAACAAGTGTGTTTTCTTAATAATAAGGTACTTTATTCTAAAATTATTGAGGTTGAATGATTCTTTTAATGTAAATATGTTGCTATCAAGAGGAGGCCTATGTTCAGCAGAAAACTGTAAATTTATAAGCTAATATTATAACTAATATTATTTTTTCATTAAAATCTTTTACGAATATAAAATATTAGATATAGAGGCATGTGCATCAAGGTAGAGTAAGTCCCGGGTAAGAACCATGGGTCAAGAACTGCATGCTTTACTATTTACTAAACATTGTCCGGATTTTGAGATGACTAACACGATTATGGCCACCGCAAAATTGATGATATTCTCCTCACTGTACTAAGTGACTCTTCACTGAAAAAGAGGTCTATGCCTTGTATGATCCAACTGTCCAATATTATACAATTCAAATACTGTACAAGTATTAGATAATATTATATACCCACCTATATAATAAAACGATATCCCAATAACAAATCATGCACCTACACCTTCACGCAAAGAAAAAACACAATAAAAATCAAACAAAACTTAAAACTTTGTAACAAGTCAAACCAGTCCAACCCAGAGACCAAAAGCCCCCAATCAAGGGAGGACGCAAGGAGCCACATATCCATCGTCAATCCAATATGACATCAGCATTACCGTCGCTCGTTTCCAATATAAAATAAACAAGAGCGTGCGATTACCGGGAGGGGGCGCTGAGTGGACCCCCCCCCCCCCCGCCCGACCCCGTGGGGGGCGCCGATCGATGACGTTTGACCCCTTTACCTGCACCCCCGCTGTCCGTCCGTCCGTCTTGAAATCCGCTGCACAAGGTGTTAAGGGGAAGTTGGCACTTAAATTTTTTTGTGAGTTCAAAGTGTGACATATTTGTTGGGTGTTCAATGCGAAGATTTATAAAGTTTTATAAATATTTTGCGCTATACCACATGCTGATAGACACCAGTGAAGCCGGCCAGCGTGGTGGACTAAGGCCTGATCACCCTAATTCAGGGAAGGTTCGAGCCTCTCTGTGGGGACATATATGAGCTGATGATAATTTTATTATAATGCTACGTCATAAATGACTAAGTTGTAACTGTAAAGTTTTAAACATTTATTTAACATTTTGATCGACGGATTTTAGTTAAATCTCTCATTAAATTAATAGTAGCGTTAACTTAAAAACACTACTATTAATTCTCTCTTAAACATTCATACCAATAACTACAAATCCAAATCAAGTATCAATTGAATTTATTTGTTCATAAACATTATCAACGACAAAACATTCAAAAAACCAAAAAATATATATCCCCAACCTATTTAGTACAAACTTCCCCTTAACACGTACGGGGTGGCGACTGCAATCCGCCACCTTTTGTCCGTCTCGCGTCACCCCACCGTCTTCACTCAATACTCTTTATATTTGAACTCTGTCCGTCCTGCCGTCCGTATGTACCCTCTGATCAAACTCCTTCATTCGTTCTTGTACGTTTCACTATGAAAGATCAAACTGCCTTTGTGACTTCAGTTTTAAGGTTTTGTTTTGAACTGATGTTTTTGTTTAAGGAGCTTAGTTTATTTGACAATATTGTTTAGTGAGATATTGATTTCTTTGATTTATTCGAACATTACACATTTATAAATAAAAACCTACTTTAATAATTAAGTCATTAAATAAGTTATATACTTAAGTAGCTTTATTTCTATTGTTATGTTACATTATTTATAATTTTAAAAATGTACTTATTAGTTTGATTTCTGGGTTGAGTAATGTATTTTTATAATTTGAACATTATACTCGGTAGTAATACTGATTTTAAGTATTCCACCCTATTACAAATATGACATCACAGAGAGAGGCATTTGCCTGCAGGGCCTTTTGACGTGTAACTGTCAAGCTAAGGTCTAATTAAATCGATTAAATGGCAGAGTGGGTCACCATGCCAGACTGCGAAATGGAGGGTTGCGGGTTCGATTATCCATAAATCTTTTTTTCGATCTGAGTGTGTGCAAAAGTAAATTATTTAATAATATTCCATTTATTAATATAGTTAATAAGTTATACCTTTGTGTCCCAAACACCCAAAACCCCGTTCAGTTATTTGAGAGTAAATGACTAACAAACAAATAAACATACATGTCAAACTTTCGCCTTTATGTGTTACTAGCCGCGCCCCGCGGTTTTACCCGCGTTCCCGTTCCCGTGTGAATACAGGGATAAAATGTAGCCTATGTCACGGACTGATAAATTAGCTCTCCATGAGTGAAATAATTTTTGTAATCGGTTCAGTAGATCCCGATTACCGAGATTACCCTTAAAATTTAACAAACACACAAACTTTACTTCTTTATAATATTAGTATAGATGTCATAAATGTTATATTAAACGAATGCAAATAAATAATATTCGTAATACATGCAAATAAATAATACCTAGTAATTACCTAACTAATTATAAAGTACTAAACACTCACAACCTGGAAATTTTCAAATGGCCTTTTGATGTCACTCGTCTAATGACAGCTGTCAAACTGACAGCGACTGACAGTGAGTGATGGGTGGGCGTGGTCTAAATACTGTTGGTCTATGAAGCAAGTAATACAGGTAGCCTATAATTTACTGTGTTTAATTTTTAAGTAATAGTTTTGAAATGGAAAGCTTCGTTTTTTTTTATTCTACAAAATATTGATTTTGTTTTTCTTTTCTAACAAAATAAAAGTGTTGTATAAGTAAAAAACCTCAACTTGGATGCCAATTACCAAACGACCAAGAGGTCGCCCCGGCGTGATATCTCGATTCGCACGACAAACACTGGGCCACCAAAACCGAAGACCGAGCTATCTGGAAGGAAGGAAGGGAGGCCTTTGCCCAGCAGTGGGACACAATAGGCTAATTATAATAATAAAGTAAAAAACACCATTTTGATATATTCACTTGCCACATGCAGTGAAAGATTTGAGAATGTTATTATAATCTTCTAATTTATCACAAATCATTTGTAAAATAACATAACGTACTAAATATTCCTCTAAAATAAACATCACCAAACAACTATCCACGCAAACAACCAAAACACACAACACTCTTTTGTTATACCAACTCGCCACCCAAAGTAGTGACCGAAATATCCGATAGAAATCCAACAATAAAACTTGCTTATTCCATAAAAATGGATGTCCTCTTCTTCAGGGAAACTTGAAACTCATTTTCATATTTTCCGACTATCGGACCGGCAAAACAAATCCACAACTCACTGTGTAATAGTTACGTACAGTCGTACTGCATTAATGTGCATGGACACGGAGATAGGAGTCTGGATGTGGCTTGGTTGGTTTTATGTTGGGTTAAGGCATTTTTGATGAGAAATGAAGAGTTCAAGATAAGAACATGATAATTTAAATTTAGTAAAAGATCCTCATGTAAATCAACCCTTATTGGAACATTAACTTATCATTAACTTAACATTTATCATAGAATAGAAGAAAGTTTCTTTAGTTATTTTTTGGTTAGCTGGGACTCGTGTAATAAATATTGTTAATCCTGATTTTGTTAGTTATTCAGGATAACAAGTCTTTGCTGTATCATTGTTTGTGTTTTAGTTTTATCGTGTAATTTTAGTTAGGCTCTTCTTTCCAAGTTTAAATAAATTAAAAAGTGTGCCAAGTTTCGCCTCAATCAAAGAAAGAGGAAATAATAAAAGACATCTAAATATAGATAACTTGGAATCCTAATATTTATGGCTACATAATTTCAAGAAAATGATACATTTTCCCACAGTAACACTAGGAAACTAAAACCAAAATAAAAAGAAACAAAAAAAATAATACCCCAACAACTGAAAAGTCACATCTATATAACTTTATTCAACGCAAGCTATTTATGACTACTGCTTACCGCGTTGCATCCGGGGGTCTCATAAAATTCTATCGCCAGGATTGTGCTCCACTGATCCGTCTGCATCGGGGGCTAAAAGGGGGCTAAAGGGGGGAAAGTCATCGATTATAACCCCCCTCATTACATAACATAGTGCACGGCCCCCGGTGTTAATAGGGCCTTATTTCACGGTCTGCACTTGAACAGAATTTTATTCGGTATTTGTATTACTTTATGATGATTGATTCCTAGTGGTTATTGATGGTTTATTTCTGCGATGTTTATTATTTAAAACGCAACAGATTAGTTTTAGTCGGCTGACGGTTTGTTCTATGAGAATTATAGAGGTAACAATTAAATGTAAATACGCGACTAAGGCCTGTGATATAAAACTAGATTATATGATATCTTTATATGATCTTACACACTTATGTACTCTGAAAAATAGGTAATTGATTTTTTTTCTTTTTGGTTCAGCAAGGACTGTTTTGTATTCAAATCTTAAATGAAGTGAAACTTTTTAATTTATTTTCCAAAAACCAGAGCATATCATATGTAGCAAATTTTATAACTTTTAGCAGCCAAAAATTGCGACCATTCTGCCATTTCATTCGCGTTTTGCAGTCACACTAACCTAAACACATTACCCATTCCATAGATAAAATAAAATCTAACCTACTTACAATATAACTTCAAAAATAATAAACAAAAACTGTAAAACAAATAGCCGGCTGATCTCATAACTGTCTAATACAGAGACCCGTGAATATTGCGAAGTAACTATATTGGTACAAAAACTATATTACTGCTGTGAGCTTGCCAAATCGAAATCTAAACTGTTCACTTCCACCTATCTCGTATTGCTTAACTTTTGGATTAAAGTATCTTAATAAAATATTAGTATTATTTATTTTGTATTGTTTGTTCTAAAATATGAATTTTTCGTGTGCCGGTTTTATGTCAACTTTATATTGAGTATAAGTTATCCTCTTGATGGATTTTCTTTGCCGGTGATGTTATTCGGCCATTATAAAGTTGTGACTTAATTAATACTCCTTGGTGTACATGGAAAATGAAAGCGTAACTAGAATTAGTGTGGGTGTGCGTGTGTGTGTGTGTGTGTGTGTGTGTGTGTGTGTGTGTGTGTGTGTGTGTGTGTGTGTGTGTGTGTGTGTGCGTAGTTTCTGATACCCTAGATACAAGTTTCGAACTTAGTAAGGGATCAGTTACTGTAATGAGATGATGGAGTGAATGATTATGTTATGTTAATTGTTTATAATAAATAAAAGTAATAAATAAAAGTAATAAAAAGATTGAATTGTCTTGGTTAAACTTTTCTCGAACTTAAACTTTAGTCCTAAGAACCTGTATCGTGATACTTTGTAAATAGAACTTGGCATTTTATTGATTGATACTATAAGTGCCAAGTTTAGCCGTATATTAGATAGTAATTACAACTACACACTACATCAACAAATAAAATTTTCTGCCTCTGACTAAACCGCAGGCCACACTTAGCACTTAAAATAAAAACAAAATAATTTAAATAATTACATTGAAACGAGCATGAGGCTGTGCGTACGGTCAGCAGGTAAACAAAGCGACGCATTAAGAGGGTAGATTAACAGAAAAACCGGGTGAAATACGGCGGTGCCTGTAAATTTTCTTACGAGCGCCCCCTCTGACGGGTGGCTACATCGACAGCGCGCTGACACGAGTACCGATAGCAACAAACGTGCGTTACATTTAATAAGTTTATAAGTTTGTGAATATTTTTGTTTTTAACCCCCGACGCAAAAAGAGGGGTGTTATAAATTTGACGTGTCTGTGTGTGTATATGTGTGTGTGTGTGTGTGTGTGTGTGTGTATCTGTCTGTCTGTGGCATCATAGCTCCCGAACGGATGAACCGATTTTAATTTAGTTTGTTTGTATTAAAGGGGACTTACGTGCGAGTGTTCTTAGACATGTTTGATGAAAATCGGTTGACCCGTTTAAAAGTTATGGGGGTTTGAAAGTAATTGTGTTGGGGGTTTATTACATTTTTAATTTAATGTTTTATAAGTATGGTAATAATTAATTTCTGGGGTAATATTTATTGTAAAATTAGATCATAATTTTCATGAAATACATCAGTTTCCCAGCACATTAATATGCTGGGAAACTCATAAAGCCATAATGTGACTAGTTCAAAATATTTAATTCAATAAGTTAATTAACCCTGTTTTGTCAATGAATATTTAAATAGTTCACACTTTTCCTTACATTGAACTACATAATGGGGTTATCCAAAAATCATATTTTCACTCCAACTACTAGTTTAAAAAAACTACTTATTACATAATGCAGAATTAGAGTTTGTTACAGCTGTCTATGACTTTATAATTTTGTTAACTAAATTCTACTTTCTTTTAAAATCCTTATTTTTTTATTTTAATATAATTCTGTTTTGCGAACGCTACACTCGTCTCCCGATTCGTCCCACCGAAAATTTTCGTTCGAGCCGTTTCTAAAGCGCCTTTTTTAATCTCTATAAATCAAATTTATGACTTGTGTAAGCTTACTGTTTTATTTACCCTTTTATAATTTTGTTGCTTCGGTACGCTCCGTCGTAGGCACCGCTCCGGTTTGATGAGAAGTGACACATCTGGTGTTCCCTATCTTTAATCTTTGATCGATTTTTATTTAGACATTTCTTTGTGTTTTAAGATATTTGTTTTCTATTGTTTGGTGGTGGTTCTTTTTTGAGCCGGGTAAATTGTAAATAGTAACCGTTGGTTAACTTTTGTTAACCAACGGTTAAAATTCATAACTAACAAAGAAGAAAATTGTGCTAATTTGTTTTCGTACTACGAATTAATTTTTGGTGATAGATGTGTAAAATATGTCAGGCTGTAAGATCTCACTTCCTCTCTCTTACAGATTATATTAGTATACTTAGGAATACATAATCACCACGCTTCCCCAACGCACGTCGTTGATCTCAAACCATGACATAAAAACTATAAGTTGACTAAATGATCCAACACACTCCTTAATTAAAAAAACCTAGTGCGCTCATATCCTCTGACCACAACGTTACGTTCACATTTTAAAAAAGCCAAACTAAAGCGAACTGGAGTAAATAACAAAAACAAATTAATAAAATGTTTTCCACACGTTTAAGCACGGTATACACGGCACAAACAAATAAGGCGAGTAAGTGTTTTACCTTTGCCGTTAACGCACGTCAGTACAGGCCCTGAACTTTGTTACATTTCGTTACCTTAGTTTTTAGGGTTCTGTGGAGAAATTATTATGAGTTCAGTTTTGTTATGTTAAATATATTTTAAGGCTTTACAAATTGTTATTGACTTAGACCAAGATTAGGATTTTACTTACCTTTAAAAGTAAAGTTTGTCTGATAGCTATTTTTTTAAAGTTTTAACGTTTTAATACAAATAAAATTCCACTGTCCTAGATCAAGAACTAGCCTCTTCTCTTTACTGTGCTAATACCGCCAGTAAGAAAGATGCATATGGTCGGCAGTGGGATCTTACAGGTTAAACCTTTAGAAATAGAACCTTGAATAATACGAATAATACCTTGCACCTTTGTTATCACTAGAAAAAGGCTGTCACAGAGACTTACTAAAATGTACAATATTATCCAGAACCCGCGACCTCGAGCCGAACACCCTTAACCCCAGCTAATACCAACATAAAAACTTTTCTTTGACGCTCGCCACTCGTTACGTCATCAACACAAAGGCATTACATAGAAAAACGCGCCAAACGCTTAAAAGTTACTGTAAGGGGGGCGTCCGGAGGGGGGTGACTACAGAAATGCAAATATGAAATATGAAAATGAAGATGGCATGTAATAAAAGTGATATAGTGGGCTCCATAGGGCCATTCCGACGAGGAGTCGTAGTCGTCTCGTCAGCGGAGCGGCAGTCCATCATGCCCTGACATGGGGTGTGGGCAAAGTGGGGCAAGAGTGGGGTAAAGCCAAAGTGGGCGTCGAGTGGGCCAGATTTATGATTTGAATGTTGACGCGAGATGTTTTATGTTGAGCGCTGTAAGGCGGCTCAAGGACTTGTGTCGCTGCGTTTCGGATTCAATTAGGTGATTGAATTTTAATTGTAACTGGTACTAATTAAGTTACAAAAAACAATTGTTAATGAGTTTGAGTTGCAACATTATTATTCTAATCTGATAAGACTATAAGATTGTTCGTGTCAATACGAATCATGAAATACTATATCAATGGGATCAATTGCCCGACTCAAAACCTTATTTAGATTAACTCATCCCACGAGATAAAATCAAACAAGTTAACTAAAGAACCACTTACCAAACAAAAGTTAGCCAAAAAATATTAAAAACTTAAAATAACTACAACTCCAAAACCAAATTCATTAGCAAATTTTATCCATCACTAATATAAAACAAAGTAACGTTAACAAAAAAATTAATTACCATAAAGAAGCCAACTAGTGTGTACGGTCAGCAGATTCAACGGGATGCAAACAAGAGGGGGTTTAATCGAGTGCCCTAACGCGGCCGTAAGCTTTTTGATATCTCCGATACTGTGCGCGCCGCAGAATCCAAGTACCGTTTGCAGAAAAAAACAAGTTTTGGAATAAAAATTATAATATATTTTTTTACTATGTACTTAACTTACATTTATACTATACTATACTATACATTAGTAATGTTTAGACAGCAGTTTAAAAATATGAATGAATTTAAAAATAATATTGGAAAATCTTTTTAATTTAAGTTTAAGTGATTTACCTTTGGTTTCATGTTTTTGTATTATTTCTGGATACTTAAATTGAAAATTTAATGTATGTTACTAAATTACAATAACGTCTAGTGATATGTTACTTTTTACTTATTCGAGCTGTTTATACCCCTTGTAACTCAAGAGCAGCTGGACCAATTAAAGTGCAATTAGGTAAATGTTCCATAAAATCTAGAATAAACAAACTTAACGAGTATCACGTGAGTCAAACCGTGGAGCACAGACAGTACAAAATAAAATAAACTTGAAAAAATCTTCCACCTCCACTTTTTCTTCCAACCGTACCCAACTTTAAAACTGTACCAGGTACGGTTAGCAAAGCCGAGAGAGATCTTTACGGGCGGCTCGGTCGCGTAGATCAGCGCGACAATGCCAGTGTAGACCAACCCTTACTGGGGGGCAGTCTTTTAAACTGAACATGGACTCAACTGGAACTGAAGGTGTGTGTATGTATTTTGGTAATGGTACTCTTGCATGTCTAGTGGGCGGAGTTTGGTGAGAGGAAAATTACAAGAAAAAATCAAATTAAAATTATTTGATTAGTTAGCATTTTTAATAAGCACGTATAAATTACTAGCTGTGCCCCGCGGTTTCAACCGCGTAGTTCCCGCTCCCGGTATTTCGGGATAAAATAGCCTATGTTCTTTCTCGGACCATAAGCAACCCTTGTACCAAATTTCAAATCAATCGTGAAAGTGAAGTTTAGCCGTGAAAAGGTAACAGACAGACAGTCAGACAGAGTTACTTTCGCATTTATAATATTAGGAAGGACATAAGGATAAGGATAGTAAGGATTGAGCAGATTGCCAAAGGATAAGGATCTTTCATAGTATTTTACATTCCTCTGAAAATATATCTTGGATTCTATTGCTAGCGGAATTGAATATTTTATCATGTAGACTAAAATTATTAAGCAGTTTGTATATCAAATATTATTATAAAATCAAAAGCTTCGGAGAATATTTTCTTCCTGTTTTCACTAATTTGATAGTGTTTTAATTATTTCAGAAATAAACAAAAAAAAAAACTTCTGTACATTTTTATTTCTTCCCTCAAATACTATCAAAAAAACCTCAGCTTACAGCCAAAACAACACGCTTACAAACAACATAAAGCAGAGTTCACACGGTACAAGCAACTAAGTCTAAGGTAATGCCTAGACAAAACAAGCGAGCCTGGTGCAGACCAGCGCATAATATCAACTGCGGGATCGGAAGCCGACTCTTAAACACTACACTATAAATACTTAGCTAAATACCTGCTTTGTTAAGGAGAGGCTGGTAGCTACAAATGTTAGATAATTATTTTTTAACATGAATTTTTAATCGCGTTTAATATTTTCAATACTATTTACTGCATCGTTTTGGTGTGTAAAACTGACCGTGATGACAGTATTAAATGTTTTACTAGAGCAGGGATATGAACGCAATTTCTCGCCGAATAGGCATCTATGATTAAAATAATATAAAAAAAGAAAGAAAGAAAACATTTATTCAAACACTAATACAGAGAAAAAAAATATATTTATAAATTTTTATTTTTTACTGGTGCTACCATAAAAATCATTATAGAATGCCGTAGAAAGTAATATATTCTAACTTGAATCGTGTTTTTTTTATCTATTGAACTAGTAGCTCCCCGCGGTTTCACCTGCGTAGTTCCCGTTCCCGTGGGATTACTGAGATAAAATATAGCCTATGTCACGCACTGATAAATTAGCTTTCCATTAGTGAAAGAATTTTTGAAATCGGTCCAGTAGTTTCGGAGCCTATTCATTACAAACAAACAAACAAACAAACAAATCTTTCCTCTTTATAATATTAGTATAGATAAGAAAATCTAATCTCTAAAATAAAAAAAATATCGCGTTACAAATTCTTTTTATAAAGATTTACTCTATCATAAGTACACACATCAAAAGTGTCTAGGGATCAACATATATTTTTGCAATAACTTTTCTCCTGATTTATTTATTTATTTATTTTATTTATTATGAGTCACCAACAGAAACACATGCAATATAATGATAAAAAGTTAAGAAAAGAGTTTTAAATAAACATGAATTTCCACTTACAGGTGGCTACAGCATGCATCAATTGTACATTAACATTAACATTAATAACATTAATTTAGAACATTAAATTGAGCAATCCCTTCACTACCCTCATGTGGTAGCGAGGGCAGAATTGACCTTAAAAATAAATTCACATAATTTGCTGCTAAAAATATCAATCTGGCTACTTCTATTATTATTTGTGAGAACACTATACAATCTGGCCAATCTTGGCAATAATGAATTATGCCCAAGATTAGTTTTGTATGATTTATGTGATAAAAATGATACAGGATGTCTTGGTAATCTATGAGGTACCTTGATCATAACTTGGCTCAACAATTCTGGGTTATCTATTTTACCATTTAGCAATTTGAACAAAAACACCATATCAATTAATTTACGTCTGTCTGTTAAAGAATGAAGTTTGAATTTTTTGAGTCTGATGTCATATGGAGCTTTTTTTTCTGGCCCCATGGAATAAAATTGAGTGAATCTTCTTTGGATACTTTCCAAACGGTCTTTGTAAATCTGGTAATATGGATTCCATACAATCGAACAATATTCGAGCTTAGTACGTATCAGACTGGTATATAAAAGCTTTTTAGGTCTTAATGTCTTAAAGCATTTACAATTCCTAAATATAAAACCAAGCATCCGACGGGACGATCTACAAATACTATCTATATGACGATCAAAACGTAATTTGGAATCCAGTGTAACACCTAGATCACGAACGAACGTGCTTTTCTGCAGTTCTTTGCCGTTAATATTATAGCCAGTATTTGAAGTAATTATGTTACGTGTGAACTTTATAAAAGAACATTTTGAGGGATTGAGTATCATACAGTTAGTTTCACACCAATAGGCTACACGATCAATGTCTTCTTGGAGAAGTCTGGCATCTTCAGTGTTCGTGATTTCTCTAGCAAGTTTAAGATCATCAGCATAAATATAGTAATTAGAGTTTTGTATGCAATTGGTAACATCATTCAAAAAAACATTAAATAACAATGGTCCCATTATGGATCCCTGGGGAACACCTGAAGGAGTGGGGTATGCTCGTGAAGAATGACCGCTCACAGCGACAAACGAAAACCTATTTGTTAGATATGAGGAAAACCATGATAACAGAGACCCGCCCACACCGAAAGATGAAAGTTTGTGTAACAGTAGTTCATGGTTAACCCTATCAAAGGCCCTCGAAAAGTCTGTATAGACTGCATCGATCTCTATACGGGAATCCACAGCATCAGTCACATAGGTAATAAAGTTGGATAAATTTGTACCTGTTGAGCGTGCTGGCATAAACCCATGTTGCGAGGCAGTAAGTGATGGGCTGACATGACGAAGAACCATAGGATGTATTAGCGACTCGAAGATCTTTGACAATATACACAAAATAGATATTGGTCTATAATTTTTTATTTGTTCACGGCCTTCGCTCTTGTAAATCGGCACAATTCTTGAAAGTTTCCAACGTGTAGGAAAACATCCGGTTGTGAGTGATGTATTATATATTAGACTTATAGGTATAGAAAGGGACTGAGCACATTTATTTAAGAAGATCGGGGGTAAACCATCGGGACCCGCTCCTTTGCTTAAGTCCAGTCTTTTTAACTTTTGTAACACTTCTTCTTGGGTAATAAAAATAGAACTTATGAAGTTACCAGGGTTTGGAGTGTGATAGTTATTATGATTTATAATAATGCTATTTGTCGAGTAAACAGATGAAAAGAAATCAGCAAAGAGGTTTGATATGGTTGGACCGTCAGAAGCAATTCTATCATTAAAAGACATTTTAGAAGGAAAAGTGTTTGGGGATTTTTTAATGTTTTTAAGATGAGTCCAGAAGTACTTGGTATTTTTACCTATATTGTATTCGATTAATTTTAAATAATTACTATAGCACAAATCAATCAAATTATTACTATCTATTCTCAATGATTCAAAATTAATTTTATCAAGTGGATTATTATATATTTTGATTTTTCTTCGATATTTATTCTTTTTGTTGAGCAATGATATTAATTTTTTTGAATACCAAATTGGAAAGTTCAAATTTTTAGGTTTAGATTTAGGTACGTGTTTGTCTATAAGGGTATTTAAAGTTGTATAAAATATATCTACTATTGTATCAATACTGTCATGCATCTGAAACAAATCTAACCAAGGAGTATCATCGAGAGCGCTTATCAATGATTCATAGTCTGCTTTATAAAAATTATATTTAAATGACACACTCTCTTTTAACGGTTTGACTTTCTCAATTTTTATATCAAATACTAAAGGTGGGTGGTGATTATCTATAACACTAATTGGATTGACACACTCAAGAACAGTT
This sequence comes from Timandra comae, assembly GCA_958496195.1. NCBI lineage: Eukaryota > Metazoa > Arthropoda > Insecta > Lepidoptera > Geometridae > Timandra > Timandra comae. The sequence goes on from OY292358.1 coordinate 869,735, forward strand.
GTTTCAGTATGATTAGATAATACCAGATCAAGAAGTCGTCCGTTGGCATTAGATATCCTATTATACTGCCTCATGTTATACTCTTCCGTAAAGTCTACGAAGAGGGAGTCTAAGTTGCAACTACTATTGGGGTACAAGTAATTTTCATTAGGTAAGGTAGACCAAGTTATACTAGGCAAATTAAAGTCTCCGATAAGCAAAGTGTGTTCGTTGTTATTTAATACATCAGATGTATGAGCGATGAAGCTCTCGAGAGTGGGGTATTTAACCGGAGGTGGTAAATATACAGCGCAGACAGCGATTTGAGTGATCATACAATTTACTTGAATATCTATGGTAACCCACAAGTCCTCCAATCGACTCTCCCATTGAGGCTTGTGACATGAAATTAAGTTGCTTTTTACGGCTATCAAAACGCCACCGCCGTTTTTAAGTTTACCATTGCATTGTTCCCTATCTCGCCTGTAGACTGTATAACGATTATCAATAAACTCACCATCGAAAACGCCATCGTTGAGCCAAGTTTCGGTTAGTACTATTACATCGAAATTATTACTTAAAATGTTAAGTTTTACATTTTTAGTTTTGCTGCGCAACCCTCTAACATTCTGGTAGTAAAATGTGATATTATCCATAAAGTTGTAATCAACAAGAGACTAGATACTATAATAATACAAAGACCAAACAACAAACAGTTACGTTAACTGAGCTAACTGTTCCGGGCTCCGTACAAGGACGTGTTCAGAGTTTTCAGACTTTCTTAAAAATATACGGCCGTTTTTCAACCATACAAATTTATAGTTCAGTCGTTTTGCAGTTTCTCTTGCCGCCGCGTGCAACCTCTTCATTTCTGGTGTCAGATGGTCTACGACATAAACGGGTTTTTTATCACCAGCGAGTCCTATATGGCTGGTGTTCAATTTATCATCCTTGTTTTTGTGATTGAATTTAATTACACCGGCTAGGAAAGAGTCTCGTACTCGTGGGCTAGAGAACTTGACAATTACTGAACGTGGTCTGCTGTTTTCAGGGTTAACTTTGGCAATTCTTGTGCATTTATGTATTTCAGAATCGGATAAATTTGTACCAGTGATCTTTCCGATTTGCTGAATGACACTTGGCAAATTCTCAGCCTTGTGCTCTGGTATGCATTGTATCTCTAAATTAGACATTCTTGAGTGTTGTTCCAAAATGGTTACACGATTTCCTAAGTCCTTAACGGTTAATTTTAATTGCTGATTCTCCTCTTTTAATGCGTCGATCAGGTTAAATTTACACTGTAACTCCCTTTTTATGTCCTCGTATTGGTCGTTGATAAACCCTACAGACTCCTTGATTTCGCTGATTTCTTTGGACATTTCTTTTGTCTTTGTGTCCAGTATTTTTGCAATTTTTTTCTCCATTGTAGCTAATATATTTCCCATTTCTTCGTTCAACAATTGTTTGAAATTTTCAATAGTGACAGGCTCTTTTTGTGGAACGTGAGTGCGTCGTAATGTAATATTGGAAGATGGACTAAGGTCGTATGAAGTTGCCGAATTGCGTACGGGTGTATTTGTATTATCTCCTTTCGGTTGCTTAGACCGGCAAGACGGACATATCCAGGCAGATTTGTATTCGAGAGACAAGTCTCTGAATTTTTGATTGCTGGTATTTATACATTCGAAATGATATTTTAGCCCACAAGTGACGCATTTCAATTGCTCAGAAGAAACCAGTTCGCGTGGACATGCGGCACATTTTTTTATATTCTGTACCTTAGGACTCATAGTTGGTTATCCTTATCTACTTTATAAAATTTACGAGCAAGATGTGAGAAGTCAAGAGTGTGTGTTCTCAGATAATTCTTTAAGGCGTTAATTATTATACTCGTAACTCGCTCCTTATCTACGATGACGTCGCAACGGAACGGAATGCCACTGCAGCGCGGCGGGTAGTCAATGCAAATATTTGACGATGTAATATATTAAAGTAGTTATTACTCACGAACCGCAGCAGCTATCACAATTTAATAAACACCAAATCGAAGATACATATAAATACTGTATATTTTAATAAGATTTGAATAAAAAAGTCCACTTTAAACTACGTTTTAGTATTAAAATTCACAGAGCAATTAACGTTAAATGTTACTTGTACTGAGTGTTCGTTGCTTTCTTCCTGATTGATATTAATTAAAATTTTCTTTAAGGATTCATCAAATAAAGTGTTTTCGTTTGTCACAGTAACGATAAACCAAGTCACCTTTGCATTAATAAAGAAATTTGCCATTTTCCTAATAAAGGGATTTTTGACATTTGAACCACTAACATTAAAGTTCGAAAAAAAGACTGAAATAACAGTTTTCTTTAAAATTTTATTGGGTAACTTAAACAATTAATAATCCGTGTTTCTACCGCGAACACTAACAACACAAGAACATCGGTTTGGCATACTCAAAATGAGTTCATCCAAATCACGCTGTGGAATGGCCGCCCATGTTCGTTGCAACAACAAAAAAAGGTCTTCTTGCGACTGGATACCCTCCATATTCGGCAGAGCTCTTCTCTGTAGCATATCCCATGCATGCTCAATCGGGTTCAAGTCTGGCGACTGAGCAGGCCAGGGCAGGACATTGATGTTAGCTGCGGCGAGAGTCTGTCTTACAACTCTTGCGGTGTGCGGTCGTGCATTATCATGCATTAACTGAAATAAGGGACCGATTTGCACTTGTAGAGGAACGATGACGTCTGATACAATCGTCTCAGCATAAATTTGAGCGTTGAGGTTGCCTCTGATCCAAATCAACTCAGTTCTTCCGCCGATCCAAATACCCGCCCATACCATGATGGTTCCACCACTATAAGGATGGACTTCCTGGCAGGATTTTAATCGCTGTTGGCGTCCAGGGGTTCTCCAGTGTCGTATACGTCTTGTATCCGGTCTCATACCAAAACGAGACTCATCAGAAAAGCACACGAAACGCCATTGTTCTTCTGCCCAATTTCTGTGTTCAAGAGCCCATTGATATCGAATCCTACGATTGTGCATTGCTATAGGTGGTACCCGTAGCGGTCTTCGGGAATGAAGGTTCACTTCATGCAAGCGGTTTCTGACTGTTTGGTCGCTAATTAAGTTCCCTGAAGAGTGATGAAGCCGCACGGCTAACATCATGGCGGTTATTGTTGGAGCTCTTCGAGTTAAGATTTGAATGTATCGGTCTTGTCTCCGTGTGGTGCAGCGATACCGTCCTCCATGGCGCTCAGCCACGGTACCAGTGCTTCGGTAACGTGTCCAAAGTCGACTGATAACACTCTGACTTGTATTCAGAGCTAAAGCCACAGTACGTTGCCGGGAACCAGCTTCTATCATTCCCACGGCTCTGAGCATTTCTTCCCTGCTTAAATGACGTCGCCGCTCCATAATAACGTTGGTTTTAATCAGTAGTAGGGAAACAGTAGCACTAATAATGTCTTCAATGCGTTGTATGTTTTTATAGGGAAAATATTGACAGCTGATTTTCATCTTTTACTCGAATTTGATTCACAGTTCCTGATTCAAATTATGAAATGCACCAAAAAGGATCCATATAAATTTATAAAATCATAAATTTATTACAAAGCCACATCTCAATCTCAAGAAATCCGCATAAAAATGCTTGATCCCTAGACACTTTTGATGTGTGTATCATAACATATGATAAACATTTCTAATAATAAGCTAATGAGCAATCCCAAATGAGTACACGATTCACCTTAACTATGCAGTGACCACACGTTTGCAAAAACTGCAAGTCTTCGCTCGGAGAAACGCTCCCTGAATTACAAGAGGCTTACTGTCCACACATACAACGATATTAAATTCTGTGTGTTTAAGTTTACTTCTGCTTGTTCTACTAGTTATTTCCTGGTTATAGATGCTAATTCATTGAGCACTGTTTATTGTATATCTGTTTATTGTAACATTAGAATCATGAAGTCTAAATCATTTGGTGTGTTTTGTTTAGTTTTTCTTACAAGTTATAGCAGATTAGTGCATTTACTTAATGTTTAGTATTCCACTATTACTACATATTTGATGTGGTTTTCTTTAATAGGTAGAGTTATTCAAGAGGATTTTTTTTGCATATTTTTATCCCCAGACACGAGAACTACGCGGGTGAAACTGCGGAGCGCTGCTAGTATTATATAAATTTGTGAGTATCATGGTGTGTGTGAGAGAGCGTATTTGTGCATGCGTGTGTCTAACCTATATATGTATATTTAATAGTATTTAATAAATGCGTGGTTTCATTAAAAATGAATCTTAAATCAAATCACTTCCTAAGATACGCGATCACGGACACGTATAATAAATGAAGCGTCCAAAAAGCTGTCTTTACCTCCAAAATAACTAAATTTAGGTTCAATCTCATCATCTTCCCTTAGGTCCTAAATTAGGTCTTTCACTAGTAGAGAAACCGGACCATTACATAGGATACTTTTAATCATACTCCCAGAGGTAATTAAATAAGATCGCGGATATTACATCAAGTGTAGAATAAATAAAATAAAACCTGTGTTTATTGTGTGTTTACTGTTAGCTACAATATTTACAATGTGTATGATACTTATATAGAATCAGTATCGTGAATCACGGCGTTTGAAATAATAAATCCGTCGGTGAATACGCGTAAAACAGTACATATTTTGTTGTAGGATTTAAATCAAGGAACGGGCGAGATGTAGGGGTACCATGGATTTTATAATAATGGGATAATATTTTTTTATGTTAGATATAAATTGTTTGAACAAAATTACAAATACAAAATTCCACATTTCGTCCTCTTTTAATTTTATTATAAAATCTTTTCTTTTAAATATTAACATCAAAATATTAATAATTTTAATTATTTTGTACAGTTTATGTATTGAGTCCCGAATGTTTTATTAATCTGTACACGTAACCTGTAGAAAATAATTAAAATGCTTATCACTTTTTTTTCATTTACTAATAAAATAGAAGTCGATTATAAAACTAAGAGTAGGCATGTTATAAGGAGACAAAATTTAAATTCTTAGTCATTAAAATAGTCTTTTAACTTCAGTTGATTAAACACTTACATTTTGTTTGTATACCTAACCTATAGTGTCCCTCTGCTGGGCAAAGGTCTCCTCCAAACATCTCCAACTATCCCTATCCTTCGCAGTGTCCCACCAGCTATTGTCGAAGCTAGTAAGATTAAATGATGAAAATATCCCCCAACCTCCTACAATAATGTGATCCCTACTCCCGACACAGTTGTGTCGAATGTTTACACCGGCGAGATCTCGGCTCGAACAATAATTCGTCATCGCTAGAATGAATCGTTCATCGCGTGACGCGGGCTCCCCGACTACAAACTTACGACGCGGTTAGAACTGGCATTTATAACTAACATACATACATTTGTGCACACATTCTTTTAACTTTCAGAATTAATTCTACAGTTTTCAAGACTTGCATTATTTTTGAGTGTATAAATTAGAAAACGATTAGTCAAAAATGTTTTTCCACGCATCACTTTAGAGTTCAGACCACTTGATTTAGTTGAGTTCTTAATATGGATTCAGTAAAACTTTTTAAATATCCTATTTAAAAGTAGATCCTTATTGCAGCTGTGCAAGACCCCGGCTTTACCATTTTTCTTACCACATGGCTACATTGTAGCCTTTAAACGTTATTAGGTATATCATCCATATTAACTTCTTAACATAGATTTTACTTTCAAAACATTCTAGTTTAATGTTTATTTATATAATATGTTTTAAACTAATTCCACCTCTACCACATCCCTAACCCAACACAATCCAAGAGCAATGATTGGCCTCTCTCAATCTGAGTGAGTCGTGTCACTCGTCGGCTGCGCGGGCGCACCGCGTACAAACAAACACACTGACACATTATGTGATGTACCACACTCGGTTACAACGATGTATTACACTTTTATACGATTAAAATAATAAGCTTTTGTTATTAATAAGTTTGAAATTATTGAACTGTTTATTTCTTTTACAATTTTTTGAGTTTGTGTTGTTGCTATTTCCTTAGATTTGTAGCAATTGCAATTTATCAATAGGTTTTTAAGATTGACAGCAATTGATGTTATAGTAGTTTAAGATTGTTTTATTCTTCATCGTGTCGATGGACAGGACTTAAATGATGGAGCTCCAGTGAGAGGCCACCTCAATGGCGTTGGCCTGGCAGGACATGAGGTCCATTGTTTTAACACAAGTCAATCTAATTAAATAGAATTTCAAGAAATTAATGTTCTATGCTCTTCCACTTTGCCCCACCAGTGGGGCGCCTTGGTGGGGCAAAGTGGAATGATTCAAATTAAGGGTCAATTTTTATAAGAAAATTATAGTTATGTAATCATCAAAAAACATCACCAACAAAATGCGAACACTTATATAAACAACAATATATTCATAGCGAAAACATAGACCGTTTGAATGCTAACAAAAAATAACATAATTTAAAATTAAACCCGTATGTTGATTTGCGTGAATTAAAACAATAATTACAAACTGTATTCATTTAACCGCAATCAAACACAGAGTTGGGTATTAAATACAATTAATTAACAGCAAAAATGTATGTTTGTATGTATTTATTTGTGTGTTACACCGCAGGTGTCATTGCAATGCAATCGTGGTAACTGTCATTTACCACAAAAACTAGATAAAACCGATTAAAATCGGCTGTGACTAGTGACGTGGATTAGCGGGCTTGTAGGTACATTGTGGTGGAAATGTTTGCGGGTCGATAATGTTATGTTATTACAATATTAAAAGTTTTGGTAGATTATTTAAATATAATATGTACTCTAGCGTTAGTTCCCTTCCTAACCTGCGTTAGTTCTTTTCCTATTGGTTGTTTCCTATCGTAAAGAAATGCATAAAGCATTCCTCAATAAATGGGCTATCTAACACTGAAAGAATTTTTCAAATCGGCCCCGTAGTTCCTGAGATTACAATTATAAATTCTCTTACCAGACTTATTCATCAAAGTATTGCTAATGCAGATTGAAAAGTGTTCAGCAGACTTTCCACTGAGTTGAAGGTTTAATCGTTTGACGTATAAGAAATTAATTCACCCGTCAATACAGTTATAGTCGTGGGATGATGATTGTTCTATTTAGATCTTTAACATAAGAATTTATTTTAAATTAACCTAGTTATAGAATTTTCAACCTTATAAATAATATATGACAGTTTATTCTTACGTCAAAGATGTCTATTATCTATACTTAGACAATTTAATGGGTTCATTCTATAAGTATTATATTATGTTACTTCTTTCTGAATGTTCCTTAATGATTCCTCACTAACTTCGGTTCTATATGCGTACTGGTTTAAATATTATAGCTGAATAACTAAAAAATATAAGTATACTGTAAGACTATTCGTGATGACAGTCAATGATGTTAGTACGACAACCATGACAGACGACATAACATGCCCTCCAAAGCACGGCGTCAAGGACATAAAACCAATAATTTAAAACGTCTAGTCTACACTAAATTGATAAATACAATAAATTCAAATCATTAGCGGAGCATTAAGTCATATAAATCAAAATCCCGCCCCTATAGACTTCGATAATGAAAACAAAACGGTTGACAAAACAAAATGGCGGCCCGTTCATTATATTATCAAACACAATAAAATCGGTACCGTTCTAAATATCGCCAAAATTTATTTATTTATTGCTTTTATAATACGTCCGAGTATATATCACTGAGCTGTCATAATGTTGGGCGATAATGCAAAATTTGTGGCTTTGGAATGGCATGGAGACGGTGAGCGGTGTTTGTTTTTGTGATTGATTTTAATCGCAGTGTTTGATGGGTAAGGTAAGGTCTGTTTTAATTGTAATTTTGGAAATATTTTGGTTTAGCTATTTAATGAAGATTAGTGTTAGTTGTAGTAAGAATGTGGTCACTCTAGTGGACTGCCAAATAGGAGGTTTGAGTTCAATTCTATGGGAGGTAACTATTTTTGTGATCTATTAATATGTATAGATAAGTTCGGGTACAGTTTCTGATACCTCAGTCTCTATTCTAGTTTGGGGTTAGTTAATGTAACAAGATGATAGAGTAAATGCTTGTAGGAAAATCTCCATAAATTTTGATCGAAAAAATCTTATAACATTGAAGTCTCCACAGCTCCCCTATCCGCCAACCGCCGGCAGCATCGAAGTACTGGCACTAACGAGAGGCGTCACAATAATTCTCCCACATGACAATGCTTTAATGTACGTTTGATTCATTCCAACACAAAATGAGGTTATCATCCGCAGGGCGGCCCGTTATAATGAATTTTGCTATTGTTATACCCGTTGTTGTGGCTATTTCGAACATTTATTATCGTAATGCGACATTAACAAAGAGTCACTGTCCCGATTTTAATTAATAAATTTTCACGTAATTTTGTCGCTGCATTTTTTATATTTTAATCAAAATATAGTGTGGGATTTTAATTAATATTAATCAATTTAATTGTTTCCTTTATAGGTTCATCAAATTTAATTTAAAGTTGTTGAAAACAAATTTAAATACTGTGAAAATTACTTCGTGTATTTTTTTATCTTGTAACCAAATTATGTGGGAAATAAGCATGGTCTTAATCAAGGAACAAAGTAATATTAATCTCGATCGTGTAATTATTGATGATTAAAAACTAAATCATCACAAAGAATAAGTGACAGTTAGTTCATTCAAATTAAGAAGGCTTTACTGAAATGTAACTCTCGTTTAGTTAGGTTCAAGTTAGAAAAAGTATTTGTAAATTATATCACAGATAACTTTTCTAACTCTATTAATCTTTTATTCTAATTCCACCAACATTTTCAATACCAATCTCCCAAAAAATCAATTGCAATAAGTAATCAAAGTAACTTGGACACAACGTCTGTCGGACAATAAAGTAACTCGCCATAAATCTAGCATGTTAAACTAAGACAGACGTGTCGCAGTGTCGCGACTCAGCGGGCCCTTATCAAGTGCGTTATTTACGGCCACTAGTGAGTTATGGCCAATTTACAGCCAGTCATTAGGACCTTAATGGCCTCAAGGTGTCCGGAAAGAGGCAGGATAAGTTTCGGGAGAGTCAGCGTTTTGTACGCCGTGGTGTAGTTGGAATCGGTTACGTTTGGATGGTGAAGACGGTTTTTAGTCAGGATGAGTTTATGGATAATTATTTCTTAATGTAGTTATAATAATACGTTCGTACCTACGTATCTATTTATTTTACTTTTAACAATTATGTACAGTCTCGGAATGAAAAGGTTCGTCAATTTTCAAATTGATTCGTATAATGTGTCGCGAAAACATAACATGAAACTATGGTACAGAATAGACTCGGGTTAGGGAAAATAATGTTCTACTGCTCGATAATAAAGTTCAAAATTATTCAGATCAGTGTTGTTTGACAGGATAAATATCTTGTCAACAAGATTTTTGATAAACTAAAACCTTCTTGTTGGTTCAACCTGCCATTATTATTTCTGTTAAAACTATTGTCAATAGGTCAATGTCGTCATTGCTAAATATCAAAGAGGTTTTTATATGCCGCGCGCACAAGGCAGTGTTTAAAAAAGGCTAGAAAAATCAAGCAAAACCTTATTCGATAGCAAACGTCATTCTATTTATCAAAAGCATCACTGTTTCTTACACTTGTATGTTGGCATAATTGTTTCTTGCAATACTAGTGCAAGTGAAAACCAACTCTAAGGTGACGAACCTTTTCATTCCGAGACTGTACCTACGCGCACCGGGGCTCGATGGTTAAATTTTCCCGCAGATTTTCCGAAAGCTTTTTACACACAACCCTGTTAAAGACGAAAGATTTCAAAACTTCCTCTTTTCACGTATGACTTATATATAAGAATTATGAAAATTTTGTATTCTTATCTACTGACAATAAGACTCAAAATCTAATAATCTTATTTACTCAGCACAAATCTAGGTCCCTTAAACCGACGTGCAAGGAAACGAGCAGCTATTTTAGACCACACTGGTCTCTCACTGCAAGGAACTAGTAATAGATGCTATTACAGGCCACAGTTCTAAACACAAACCGTGTCTAATCGTTATGTCTAGTCTGAGCTTTATACAGCTAAGATAGACACGTTTATTAAGAAATATGTTTGAATCTTTAACTCCAATTTATTTAAAAAAATATGATCAGTGTTGTCCTATGTATAACTGATGTTACAAATCATAATAATGAGGAGTGAAGTTAAAATGATGCGGATCAGACGTATTTACGCTTTGTTGGACGCGTTAGTGGTCACAAGCCCTTCTAATATTTGGAAAATAACACTCAACCCAGGAATCGAATCTGAAAACTCCAGTTCGCAATTAAATGACTAAGATGTTCCAATTAAATCATAATATAAAATTCAATTCGTAACTTGTATGTCCCTTTTCATTATTACAACTCAAAAAACTAACACTCCAAAAATCAACTGAATCTTGTAACTATTTGGAGACATTCCAGATCGAAGCATATTTCGTGTTTGTCCCCTTTTCCCCTGGATTGCTGGGTAGGGGGACATTTAGTCGTGACATTTGGAGTATTTATTCGCATAATAATAATTCCTCAACGCGTCGACGGGGGCTGTTCTGCCGTTAAGAATTATGGCTCCGGGAGACACCTTCAAGGTGATGTTTCAGGCCGAAAGATTAGTGTGGATAAGCCTTAATTGCTTTTGTCTTTATTGAAGATAATTTAGGTTTTGTAGGGTTGTTGAATGTATACTGTAAGTGAAAGAAGTTTTGCTATTTTTATGATTTTATGCATCTTTGGATAATATCATTTTCAAAATTTGCAGTGAAGACAATAGTTTTCACATCGTGCTTCAATTCAAAGTCACGTCCTGACGTCTGCCGCTCTTTATCTTATAAGTGCAACAGATTTTCATGTGGTTTTCGTCAATAGATAGAGTGACTTACGATGTAGGTCTGAAAAATTAGGTTTGGTTTGCCAAGATATTTACAGGGATAACATCAAACTTTCACCATTTACTTCAACCCCCGACAAAAACTAAATGTGTACTAATTGGATCAGAACCCTGTCTATGCAAAATATCCTTGTCATTAAATCCATTGACGTAGGTTGAGCTAAGTTTATCTATCAGTGAGTCACTTCTTATAAATCTCCCCTCAATAGCATGACAAGATAAATCAGTAATTAGGGCCTCCAGAATAAAACTAATCCGTCTTCTCCATTATCAACAAACCTTGTGACTAGAAAAAATCAACACGGTTGACTTACTTACAAAACCTTCTTTCGGTAGAAACAAACTGTCTGACTAGTAATCTAGTACCTACAAGCCTTCGTAAGTCTTATCCACACAAATCTATCTATCCAAGTCCACCATTTCAAGATTAAGGCATTAACCGTTACAGGGAGTCCCGGTCGTTCCCGGTCCTGTTTCGCTCCAGGATTACTATCGACGCCCGACGCCTATTGCGGTCTTCATATTTTACTTGACGAATTTAACCCTGGCTTTGCGACGAAATAGGGCAAACACCTCGATACTGAGTCGTTGTGACCTTATTTTGTTTTAGGGTTATAATTTATTTAGTTTTCGGTATATTAATAACTAGCGGTTAATATGGGGATAAAATTATGCTAAAAACCTTCCCACTGAATCACTCTATCTATTAAAGCAAACCACATCAAATCAGTTGCGTAATTTTAAAGATCTAAGCATACATAGGGACATAGGGACATAGGGACAGAGAAAGCGACTTTGTTTTATAATATGTAGTAATGATTGAAAAAATTACTAACAGAAAACAAATCACCTAATGGAGATAAAATTATAATGTGGAAACTTCACACTTACATATTTTATTCATAAAGATGCCTAGTTTACTGTTAGTTTCCAAATTTTTTTTTTTACTTTTTTATCCTTTTCTTTTTGTACATTGTAGAATATTGCGAAATACAAGTAAATAGGGAAATCATTTCCCCAGCATTGGGATTTATTTTTAAATAACTTACCTAATTTATTTCAAAATGTATCCTACATTACTAGGGATATAATAATATACAAGCACGTAAAGCCGAAAGACATAACTAGTGTATTAATAAACATGACTCTAGTCAACACAAAACGTCTTGCTATAACAATTTTGACAGGCGTTAAAATTTAAATAATTCTACTATTGTGGGTTTCGTAGTAAGATTAACGCTGACGACAGTTTAGTATTAAAACTGAATAACTACCATTTTTAAGATAAGTCCTAACAATGTTAACCAGTTGTAACACAAAACTATAGAATTAAAAAACATTAAATGCAACCTTATGAAAACTTATAAGTAAGTAATATTGACTTAATTTTTGCCAACTTATAAGTTTATAAGTTTTTATTTCCTAATTTCACCTTTTTGTATCGGTTTTAGAATGAGGAAACTGTTACTTTCTTATCATTCAAGCTAAATCTGGGCAAATTTTCAATTCAACCGTATGGGGGACAAATTTTGCAACATTTAATGTTTATTTCAAAAAATAATATCACAGTCTTAAAACTTTGTTAATATTGTACAATAAACAATAACAAACAAAACAGTACTAACATTACAAAAACAAAATAATCTCAAATAAAATACCAGTTACCGCGTCCTAAATTTCACTTGTGTAGTAACCCCGTCGTCAAATAAATACACGGTGGACTAAGATCGCATTATCTTGTTTGTGACAACACCCTTCTGTTACGGCGAGACTTACATCGTATTACGTAAGGTTTAAAATATGATTTTTGTAAATAAATATAGTGTCTTGAGGTGGTGTTTTTTGTTTAAGATGATTAGGGTAAACGTTTAGTATTTAATTTAGTATTTCACAGTTAAATGTAGAGGTCCATAGTTAAAATTTAAAAAGTGTTGATCTCAATTTAGACATATCTGCCAAAGAAACCAGGACTTTGGATGTTTTTCTTTGTATTTTTTTTTCGTATCGTACAGCTAGCTATTATTACAGGCACTAATTAATTATTCCTTCTTAGTAGTTATATTTATATATGAATTCTTACATTACTTCGCACATTTGTTCTCTTTGTAATTGATTAGGATTCAAATTACATTATAGTAATTTGAAAATAATCTTATCAAACCCAACTAACTTTTTTAAGGAGCAATCACGACATAAACATATCAAAACGTCCCCAAACTAACTTTACACTAGATATTAAAAAAGAACCTTGAAAACTCCGAACTCAAAACCGTCCGGAACTAAGGAGTTTCCTATCTGTGATCCCCACAATGGTTTCACATAATAAAGCGAAAAGCCCACTGGATATATTGGTGGCGATAAAAATGTATCCATCCAGATATGCGTACGGTAAATCACCACTTAATAGTCGAGGAGATCGTAAATATGTCAGCAAGGACCAATATCTAGCGTTATGTATCTGTATAGAGGATTTTTACAAGACGCCGTACGTTGATCAATGCGAACTGTTCTTATGTATTCTCGATACTGAAGTGGGGTTTAATTTGATGTATGTGATTTTGGAATTTTGTGGTTTTGTATGTAACTTAGTTTTTAACTGTGGTGTGAAACGTGTGTGTGTAACTCTCTAGATACTTAATACTCAATTGGTATTTAAGTAATAATTGATGTATTAAAGGAAAAGCAATGTATTTGTTTTTCATTTTGTTGATTGAAGCAAAAAATATATACGTATTTTTGGTTTCCCTTTAGAAATTATTTCAAAATACATATCGAAAACACAGAAGTTAATTTCAAAGAATCACTCTGGAACGTTCGAAGTCGAAAACAATGCGCGGAACTAATTAAATTCAAATTAATCGTAAAAAAGGGAATCACGTCAAATTGACCGTAAAATTTCAAGAAAGAAAAACAATGGGGTTCCAGCGATAACGGCAATGGACTTAAATTAAATCGGACTCGTTTCAAAGAACCCTTCACTTGGAAACATACGGGACAGTAGTAGGACGAAAAACGTCGATGAATATTGTTATTTTATAGACAAGAATTGTAAAGAAAATATCTAATAGTCTCGCATATTAAGCTTACAAAATTTGTATTTATATTTTTTAACAATTTCATAATAATTATTATCATTCAGAATTTAATTCACCAAACATTTTCTTAAAATGGTATCCATTTTATTTATTCTTAGAAATAAAAGTCTAATTTGTTTATATCGTAAAAATATTCTATGAGTTTCACCTTTCAGTAGAATTTACTTAAAAAAACAGCTTTTTAATTCTTGTTTACCTACTCATACATATATAAAACCTTTTTTATTGTTCAAAGTAAAATACAAGGTCACATATTTATTACGTTTTGTCATATAATTGTCTCGATCGTACCCCCGTATGTTTCCACACCGAGAGGGTTAACTGTAAACTCCGCTGAAGGTATGAATATTTACGAAAGCATTAATTATTTTTTAACTTTCTTTCCGACGTAAGAGGCTTTTCTTAAACTACAGTCGGGAACTCAACTTGCTCCACCAATTTTTATATTTTTATAAAGTTTTAAGTAACATGTTATAACGACATTTTTTTGTAGATTGATTTTAATATGTAATGTACTGTTTAATAACATCATGTTTTTTTAGATGTTTAATAAGTAAAAAGTTGAAAAGACGTTGTTTTTGTATTTTTGTTAAGGGTGATATGGTTGTTCGTCTATACTAAATATTCCATTTATCGAGGATGGCTACAAGCTATATTTAACATCATATTATGACGCATAAGAATGGAGCATGCTGTAATCAATGCAAGTGATACCACGAGTTACAACTAGCCTTGTTATAATCATACCATAAATTTATTTATTTCTTGTATTTCAAGCATCATAAACTACACACACAGTTCAAACAAACATAAACAATAGCTACTTTAAAGAAACTTTTGTAAAAAAAAATCTGCATTCATATAAAAAATAAAGTCTCATCCCCACAACCAACAAAAGTAAACATCAGAAACTATATCCGCGGGCACTACCACTACCATTTGATATTTCATAAGGCGTCTGTTAAATATAATTTAAGTTTATTTTTCTTATTACCGAGTTAACAAGGGGAGTGTTATCGGTTCTCGCGGAGGCCTGCTCTCGCAGTTAAAGTGAATTTATACTTTCGATTACGCAGACTCGGTGGTGGATGAATAAAAAACAAATGAGCCGACAATTTGTTGGTGCTGCGCTGCGCTCTGCGGTGCGGTTTAGTGTGGATCTGACTTATTTAATTTTAGGCGTAAGATGTTAGGTGTCTGTTCTTAAAGTATTTTCGTTTTATTTCAAATTAAGTGTTGATTAAAATTTTCTTAACAAAACTATTATATTTTATCACGTAAAATTTATTTGATGATAAGAAAAAAAATATCATCAATTCTTTTAGTGTACGCACAGGCGCCATTGGAATTCCAAAACAACAGGAACAAATAAATATAACTTAAAATATTTATGCATATTCCTTTGCGTCTTATTCGTATCCACATTAATCCTTCGCGTTCATCTCAAGGCGCAGAGCGAGCTATTATATTTAATGTGTATGCTGGCTTGATTTGAACATATTATCAAACTCGGAACATTATTTGTCTCTTATTATTACTAATTTGTCCTTCCTCCTTATTATCGTAAAGTAAACATATTAAGTTTTATGATTCCAACTTTGTATTGCAATGGGCCGTAGCGCTACGCTACGGACGTAGCTCGTAGTACTACGGTAATACTACGAGATTTGATCACGTTAATTCTGGTTTGGGATTTCAGTTGATTTTGTTTATTTAGTGATTTTAATGGGTTTTTTTTTTCATTTATGAATATATTTGTTTTGAAAAACTTAGGAAACAATACTTAACACTTCAAGATAACTCGGAACAAAACTTTTTGTTAAGTTATTCAAAAATATATTTTCAGTTCAAATATTTATTACTTTTGACCATTTAACCTTTCGATTTTGATATCAGTCCACACATCGTCTGTCAATATACCTCGTAAACTACTTTTAAACCGCGGCTATATAGTTTCGTTTCGTTTTACATTTTTGACACTAACACTGACATGGTTTGACAGCTGTCGTTCTGAATATTTTTGATTTGGTTTCTGTCAGCTTAAAATATTTTTGTAAGTACTCGTACTATCAAAAAGCAATATAGTAAACATTACTAATCATTTTTGTCGAGGTTGTATTTTGTTTTACATTTTCTGACGTTTCGGATTCTTTACAGAACCCGTGATCACAGTATATTTTTCAATTCTTTGTATTTATATTTTCTTTATAATGATATTAAAAAGATATGTTTGAAGATTTCTTTTGTTTTGTTCGTGTTTGTGACTTGAAAGTTCTAGAAAGGAATGTAATGTTTTTAAAGAGATTGTGATGGTGTAGTGTCTTGTAATTAAAGTTTGTGTTTTTTTTATTATAAATCTATGTTTGTTATCACTAACTTTCGAATTTTACTGATGTAATTAGTACAGATGCATAATCACCTAATTTAAAACCTGGGCTTCATTTTGGGAATTGAACTAGGGACCTTTACATAACTTTTTTCTCATATTCAACCTGCCTTGGATATTGTTTGATAAATGTAGGAAGTAAATGATTGATTTGTTCAAGTTTTCATTCTCATACACGTGTGAAATGTATAATATGCAAAAACATAGCACAAAGGATACCTTATATCCCAAAACTCATACACAAAAACTATTACACTAGAATCCCGCAATATACATCGATTCACATCGTATATTCCGTCTGCCTATCACACATAAACTCGATCGCAAATGTAACAAACGAACGCACACAAGATGGAAGACGTCTGTACAAAGTAATGTAAAATCTTTACTACCTTCAATATTTTGGAGATAGTTAAATAAAGTTAAATACATTGTAAATTTACCAAAACTAAGATTACTAAAACAATCCCTATGCTTATAATACACATTATATTGAAAACCGAAGACACTTAAATCCCGATAAGACAAACTACACAATAACTACAGCCTGTACTTCCCTACCGAGTTAAACAGCGAACTATTTATTCGTCCCATTATAACCCGGCGAACACATATGCGTTGGTAATTATCGTAAACATGTACACAACTTTATGGATTTTTAATTCCCCTGTATATTTCTATGTGGTTAAGTTTATATTGTAGTGGGAGGGCGTATTGGTTTTTAATTTACAAATAACGGTCTATATGTACGGTATGTGCTTGTCAGGCAAATAACTAAGTAAAATCAATTTGAAAAATATTTCTTCTTAAAAAATACGTTAAAAATTTGTAATCAATGTTTTTATTGATTGAGATGTATTATGCTTTGTAAATTGAATATTATCGATTCTTTTTTTTTTTTAATTTAGTTTATTTGTTGCAATAATTTTGGCATTTTATATAATTTGATCGCATGTTTTTAAATTTTTATAATCAGATAGTTATTATCAAAATCATTCTAACAGGTTCATCTTTAAAATGACAATATTTATTTTAAATAAATTATTTGACAATAATTTATTTTAAATATATTATTATAAGGCAATAAGTATCTGAAAATATTATACGCGTATTTTTATTAATAAAAACTACTCTTGTTTATCAATACTATCTCTCGGTGTATCGCGGCCATAATGTTTCGGCAGAGAGTGGGAATCGGTTCACAATAAAGTTATGTTAATATCCCGATACTTACCTATTGTTTATAACGGAACTTTTATTTGATCGGGTTGCACTTCAATTAAGTATTTTTTGGTTTAATCTACATAGGTGCATAATAAACTTTGTTTTTAATTTAATCTAAACTAATATTATAAAGAGGAAATATTTGATTGTTTGTTTGTAACGAATAGGCTCCGAAACCACTGGTCCAGTTTCAAAAATTATTTCACTAATGGAAAGCCAATTTATCAGTGAATACCATAGGCTATATTTTATCTCAGTATTCCCACGGAAACGAACTACGCGGGTGAAACCGCGGAGCGCTACTAGTCTATGGTATATTGAATGAAACAAATGTAATTAAAATAATAAATATTATGTCGAAAATAATTTTAAATGGATCTTCTTTTTAGAATCTTAACATTTTAATTTGAATAAAATATATACTTACAAAATTTATAGGAAATAAGAAAGGCTGTTTTTAATTCATCAGCACATTTGAATTAATTTTACTAAGGGTTGATTTTTCCATCGCCAGATAACTTTTATTAAAAGAAAGAGGAAGGAATAAAATTGGCGTTTGACAGTTTTTGTATGAAATAACTGTCAAAATTTCAAATTTATTCCACGAATAATGTATTTTTTTTAAGAAAATATTTAAACCAAGTTTTGATGTCATAAAAGCCTTAAAACTTATTGTAGTTTTTATCTAAGTCAACAATTCACAAACCCGTAGAATAAAAACTAAAATATAAAACACAATAGAACTTAAAATACCAAAAACTGTGTTTTGACAAAATGTCCCGCAAAACTACGCCATGTCCAACTGTCACCCTTCAGTTGACAACCCTGAACATTCATACAAGCAATAATACACTTTAACATCATACGAACAAGGTCTAAATTCCAGCAACAAAGCTCAAAGTAGGGTGACAATCATTTGTGACATGAATGCATTTGATTTACGACTTTATTGCGTTGAGCATTGTGTTTTTAATCGCGAAAATGAAATGCAGTCTAGTCAGTATGAATACAAATTTATAAATCCGCTTTGTCAATCAAATCTGAACTTTATTTTCTTGTAACAGAGTTGTGGTACACAGAAATAACAATTTTGTGTATGTTCAGTTGTCCGCGTCACTATCTTGACAGGTGCTTGTCATTCGGAGTTCTTTTTTCAAATCTGACGTTTACGTTCGAAGATTAAACGGTTGAAAATATAAATGTTGTTTTGTTTTTAACTTTTATAACCGACTTTTATTCAATGATAGTTATGACTTTCAAGATAAACTTTTGTTTTATTTATTAGCAGCGTACTTACGACTAATTATAATGTCATATTACTGACACTTATTTTTCACTGGATATGTTGAAGATGCGCAGTTTCCATAGCTAAATAAATGTAGCCAATATATTTTAAAACAAATTGTTCTTCAATTGCTATTAAACTACTACCAATTTTCATAAAACAATTATTTTAAAAAATAAGTATAAAAAACACATTACCACCCGCCCCATTAAAACCCAGTATCTTCGCAACAATATCAATAACATTATCAAAAAGCGATCAGTTACACTCATTAGGCACGGCGCACACGGACCGGAACAAAACGTTCGAATTAAAACTGCATCCGGACCGGCCCGCGATAATTATAGGTAATTAGAATCGACGCGGTCACACTGACCATTGCTTTATATTTAGCACAATTACATTATTTTGGTTGTTACACACGATTTATTTAATTGATTAATGTTTGTTTTATTAGTTAGGAAATGAATACATGGAAGTATGGAAAAAGTTTGTGCGTTGTATAAGCCAGGAGATCCCGTTGTATGGCGAAAGCTCTTTTCTAAGGGAGAAGGAATATAAATCACTACGCTTGGCTGATGTGTTGATCTTAAGTCCGGTCATGATTTGAAAATAGTAATTATGCGTCACTCTAGAGATTTTGATACTGTTGATAATCCTATGATCCAAATGAGAATTTGTAACCAACACTGGAGGTCTTTACCTCTCGATAAAATCTCAAATGTACGATTATTGTAACAAAAACTGAATAAATAAATTGATTTAATTTGATAATAAATGATTTCCTAAGAGAGTGGATGCGACGTGCCGCCTACAGGGCACATTGGCGCAAGTTTTGAGAGGCCTATGTCCAGCAGTGGACACATATAGGCTGTTGATGATGATGATTTCTTACCCTCAACAGCATTTCAAACCTACCATTCCTTACATTAATCACCAAATTACTTACCCAAACCCACACATATTGACAAGTCTTCAGGCGCGGGCATGACCAGTAAGAGCGTGTAAAATGTGCGAGCGCAGTGGTGTCCTGCACATAGTCAAACAGTATCGGGCGCAATAAACACGGAGGCAATACGGCCGGTCCGGTTGTCGGCAGCCGCGCGCCGTAACTCCGACGCTGTGGTTTGTATCGTACGACCGGAATTATATAGAGATGATGATACCACCACTCACATAAGACTTTATGTGACATGGATAATCAGGATGACTTTTTTCTCAGATTCTTATGAAAGACTTTTAAGACGTACTTATATGAGTATGTTGCAGTTGTGAATGTTTTATTGTGCACATACAAACGGTAACCGATTTATCAGATGTCTGCGGGCAGTCTAACAAATAATATAGTGTAATTTAAAGTATTATCTGTAAATATCTTAATCTAAAGGTTCTCTTTTAAGTATATTAGGAGCTAGTTAATTAATAAAAGGTAATATCAAAATTAGAAGTTGTAATTTTCTTTGGAAGATCGATGCCAAAGATACTATTCATTCCGACTTTATTTTTATTCAAAATATTAGGACCTTTATGAAACCTATCCAATAGAACCAAAATAACCCCTCAATTAAAACATTAAACGAAATCCTCTCTATACAATTCCAAAACAAACTGACCAATTAAAACAAGGCAAGTCGACGTCCGCCATCTTAAATCTGCGCACCCGTGCATTGGCAATATCTGAGCTGCACCTATTACTTGGTGCGGCGTGCGTGCACACCCCCTATATTGTGAACATTCTGTACGATCTAGAACACCCTGTATGTGGATTTAGTGTTGCCCGGATTTGTGCTCGTTTTGCATTGTACTGCGGAATATTGATACTTGTTACAAAGTTTCAACAATTATTAGGGTTGTGGGTTTGATTTCTGGGTGAGGTAATTTTAGCACATTATATTTTTTGTTCTCTCAAAGTATGGTTATTAGTGACAGTGTTTTATAACTATGCGTAACTATGAAACAGGTAAAAAGAAATCAAAAAGTGTTTAGAGAATGATAAATGATTTTGGCTACGACGACTGCGTCTTCAGCTACGACTGGCGACATGCGCCCTCATGTAGCCAATCAAATACAGACTCATTTTCATGTCATAATTTGCACTTTCACTTCCCACTGCAAGGCAAGGACTCTCCTTCACGCATACCTTTTAAGGTAGAAGAAAATAAAAAAGCTATGAAATATTATTATTTTATTTTCATATTCCTAGAATCTAAATCAAAATTAAAAACAAATAACAAAACCGTTAGATAGTTGAATCGCATAATTACGGTGCGTGCATTAATCACGTATAATTCGGCACGCGGGCACATCCTTTTGGTGATTATTATCACTAAATCATATTTAGTGCGGTCATTATCACCAGTGCGCGAGATATTATTGAGTGCACTGATAAATAATCACCAACCAGAGATTATAATTTAGAAAACGTATTTTACTATGCATTGCCTAAACTACTGGCAACAAATTATTTCAAAAACTTATCTTACACAGACTTTAAACTGTATTTTGTATAAAATCTAGGTGGTCGCACATTTGGAACTCATTTCGAACAATATTTTTTACGATATATCAGTTTAATGAGTCTAGACTAATTTTACTAAAGTTTTTTTTCTGAAAATAAAACAAGATATGAGAGAAAGACAGATTACTTAACAATATGGCAAATGTTTACTTATAAGATTCCAGACAAAAATTAAACACTCGGTGTCAAACTTTTTCAAATCAGTGCAATCCTAGTTACAATAAACGCCTAGCAGTATGAAATTAGTTATCACAGAAATATTTTGAAATCTAAACAAAACAACCAAACCCCACACACTAAACTACATCCAGTAACTCAGCCCACTGATTGCCAGTACCATAAAATTATCCATCGCATCGGACACATAAAATCGCATTACCATTCAACAATTGGCGACGCGTGTCGTTACTATAACCCATTCTAAAGGTGGCCATTGACGAGTCAGTTTAACTGATCAGTTGAACTGGCATCCAAAAATGGTCGTCAATCACCGGAGCGACTCCAGATTCCAGGGAAGTCAGACTGCCATCCGTATGGTTGCGGGTTCGATTCCCATGCGGGGTGAATATTTGTGTGAACCACAGTGCGTGTGAATGAGTTTGTGCATAGTTTCTGATACCCTAGATACAAATTTTGAACTTAGTTAGGTTAGTCTGATTGCCTAAAATTTTTAGAGTGACGGCTCAGTTTATATCTAGACTGATCAGTTCAACTAGCTCGTCAATGGCCACTTTAACCCATTCTAAACCGCGTTGCGATATTTTGTCCTAATCGTCGCGCGCCTGATCATGCGTCGCGCGATCACGACGGCTTTATAACGTATTTAAGCGTTAATGCGCGCGCGGTGGTGATTGGGTGCGTAAAAGGATGCATATTTGTTTAGCGTTAGAAACTATATCTTTTTTTCCACGCTGGGGAATGACATTGCCGTCTACCACCAAGAATCGAAGGTCTGTCATATGTCCTGGTGGTTATGGAGAAAGTATATCTCCATCTTTTTTTTTTACATTGTTTGGGTTTTACCTGTGTTTTTCACGTTACAACGTCTTAGGAATATCAGAATACAAGTACTCGTAACATTTTTAATGTAATTGATTATTTTCTGATTCTCAGCTTATCCAATAGGACTAATACTGGAGGCTCGAATTGCATTACAATACTCGAATTGCATTACAATACTTGAAACAAAAACGTGAAATAAGTACATTAAAAAAAAACAAACTCATTTACTTTTAGTTTGCATGTTAAACTAAAAAAAACAATAAAAAATTAAAACGTATAAAACTTTAAATCATAATCCGCCATTAAAACAAACCAGACTACGTACCACAATAATGAATCTATGGCCGACAAAACCAGTATTACTTGCGCCATTATCTAAACAAATTATCGCCAAAATACAGCTCAGCCATAAAACTAAAACGCAATCAGTTCAAAAACTAGCGAACATTATA
Source organism: Timandra comae (assembly GCA_958496195.1). Taxonomy (NCBI): domain Eukaryota; kingdom Metazoa; phylum Arthropoda; class Insecta; order Lepidoptera; family Geometridae; genus Timandra; species Timandra comae. Next base: position 892,662 of record OY292358.1, read on the forward strand.
GCATAAATCAAATTTAAACAACGGGGTCGCCGGCAACTGATTAAATTCATACCAAAATGTTTGATCATTGTGGAACAGTGTAGCGAATGACGGTTGTTCAATTGTAACAGTTATTTATTTGTTTCTATGTTCATTTATTAAACAACAGTAAGGTTATTTAAGGACAGCCAGTAAAAGTTATTTCGTTTCTAGATAATGGCCTTTTTCATATTTTTTACTCATAAATGTTGGTAAATAAGTTACATTAAAAAAAACAAAAATGTTTCTTTGACTTTCTCTTTTCTTAACTTTTCTTTCAGACTTTTTTTCTCATAATCTGAAGAGATGAAAGTATCTATCATAATATGTGACTATACAAAATTTCGCCAAAATTATCCAATAGTGAAGGAATAATATACATCCATCTTCATAAACTTTTACACCCTTTATATTAGTAATTAGTCTTTAAATAAAACTAAACCGATTGCACGCGACATCACTAGCTATTCCGAACAATATTCTGTGCAGTTTAAATTCTCATTGTATAACGGTTCGTCGGCCGTAATGAGCGGGCGTTTGTCGTTGCTTTGATTTAATGACTCGAAATAATAGCAATCAATGCGATCACCACGCCCAACTGGCGATATTTTTGCGACTGGTGTAGACAGGGTGTTTGAAAAGTGTTCACAAATATGTATGGAAAAATATTTGTGATGGTGGTTTGTTTAGATATATTATTCAAACTGTTAATTGTTCAACATTTATTTTTACTCACTTAGGAAAATTATTGTAATAGTCTATCAAGGTAACTTTAGGAATCTTATTAAACTTCTTCTCTTTATTTATTATTTGTCTATTGTTAATATATTATTTGTAACGCCTTGAAAACATTTATATAGTTATTATCTTTCAATAAAGTTAATTTAAAAAAATAAAAAACCGACTTCAGCACTAAAAAGTAAGAAAATAATTTAAAATAAACGATATTATTAATACATATTTACAATTTATAATTAGTTACTTTTGGAGTCAGTGCCAGCCCAGGATAGTTTTTTTTCCTTATTAGATAGCACGAGACGCGCCTATAATATTAATGAAGGCTTTGGCTGTCACCGACTTCAAAAGTAACTAATTATAAATTGTAAATATGTATTAATAATATCGTTTATTTTAAATTATTTTCTTACTTTTTAGTGCTGAAGTCGGTTTTTTATTTTTTTAAATTAACTTTATTTTAAATTTTTTAGTGGGAAGCAAGTCTCCTTCTACAAAAGACGCTTAAATTTTCCTCCAGAAGAGCTTTTGACTCGTGGATTACTTGAATCCCTTTTTTGTGGGAGGAACACTTTACGTCTTTTCTCTGTCCAGGGGAACGACGGGGTATGTCGGACTCCGCGCCGCAAAGATAGAGCGGCGACGCGCTTACCGACTAAAACCCCTTGGTGTGCCACTTCTGCGCTTATGGCCGAAACCGGAAGAAACGCGGCTGCACGCTACTACGATCCCGGACAGCGCCTCTACCCTGTTAAGGGTTTCTCCTCCGAGTTAGAATGTAGCTCTAGGCGACAGATGTTGAGTTACCCCCTTCCGAAAGTACCGCGCGCCACCTCGAGGCCTATATGGCGGCAGTGTATCTCCCCCCGGGGAATACTGCCGCAGGTCGGGCGTATGGCGGTTGCAGGACAAAGTGGTAGTCCCGCCTCCGTCTGCTCAACCTTCTGCTGCGGATAATGTTAGTGGAGAGGGCTTCGCGCTCTCTCGTACGACCTTACAAAAGGTGGACACTACAATCCAAGACCTCTCCTCGCTCACCATAGCAGAGACTACATTTGGCAAGGAGAGGTCGTTTCCCACGATTGCCGCGAGAGTTGCGAGGGCAATAGCCTCTTGCAGGGATTTTTTCGCTGCTCTATAAGTGTCGAGCAGTTCAACCTCAACGGGTACCGCTTGAATCCTGTCCCATGAGCTGATGTTACTCATGATTCATGATTCACAACCCTGCATTTTATTACTTCTTTTTAACTTCATCATCCCAATTAAACCATCATTTTATTACAAAACTTCTTTATAACCACAAAGGTATAAGAACTTTTTAGAAAATTAACCAAAGTCAAAATAAAAACGAAAATAGAGGATGACGTTTATACTGTCTATTTATTAATTAAAATAATATATACAATCTAATCTGGTGCAGTGTTTGTTTGTAATATCTAAATATATTTTTTTACTTAAAGTTTTATGAAAACGCTCTGAAGATATATGTGTAATAGGTACCTATAATAGTATAAAAAAACATTTTTAAAAAATGTTGTAGGTTCGGGTTTATTTCAGTGTGTGTTAACGAATTAAAAACAGGACATTTTTATATCTAAAACCCATGAATTGTGAACAGCATTTGATTTAAATACGGAAAAATACAGGCAAAAAATTTTCATCCAGAAATTCTTATGGTATCTAGAATATCGCGAGCAAAACCACGGGTCACAGGTAGTTTTACTTTTAATAATGTCAATCGACACCCCAGCCTACATTGTTGCGGGTTTTTCCTCGATTTTTCTGGATCCCATCATCAGATCCTGATTTCCTTGACATGGGACCACTTCGCGAATATCCGCTTTCTAATGAAACAAGAATTTTAAAATGCTCCATTCATGATTACAAAGAAATCGCGTAACAAACACACAAAAAAAAAAAAAAAAAAATACACGTCGAATAGAGAACCTCCTCCTGTTTTTTTGGAAGTCGGTTAAAAAAAAAGAATATGAAAGAGGACGAATTCAAAATATTTATGCATTCTTTAAATACCATTATCAATATTTTTTTCAAACAGCATAGCTGTAAGCATGAATTTGTCTTTAAAATTATACATCAATTTTATTTATAACTTAATCAATAAAAACTCGGTAAACAAATTGTCACAACAAAACGCTACGTCCAATCGGCATCACCCTGTACCTCGGAAGCGATGACACGGCCGCACGTAATGGGGGCATTATTTTCTCCCTAATTAATTTACGATAATGTAGAAATATAGCACAATGTACCAATAAATCGATGTTATTACCTTTTTAATATAATGTGCATATAATTTGTGTACGTTCATCAAATTAAATTATCTTCGAAGAAATTGAAGAGTTATTAAACATCATGTTAAACCCATTGAAACCTTGAATCATACATTTTTTTTTAAATACAAACTAAGTTTTAGTTATTTGTGTACCTATTATGTTCTGGAGGTGACTGGGCCTTAGATTTCAATACACATATTGTCGTTTTTAAACATGTGTATTTGTCTGTGGCACCATATCTAACAGCTGATGTTTATTAAGTTGTTTGTAAAAAAAAGTAACGAACGTGATATGACTGACTCAAAAATAATTGCAATAAGATTAACGTTTATAGGTTATGACATTGTATCTAGCTGTTTATCTTTTTAAATTTTAGTAAAGTTTGTTAAAAAGTTAACTCGCCATATAATACATATCTACCCACATACCCTAAGATGAGCAGGGAACCTCACAATAATCGCATATCCACCCAACGAGCCAACAGTCCGTGAACGAATAAACCAATAAAATACGAATATAAATAAAAATAAGTGCTTCATATAAATAATGTTAGAGAGCGTACTTCTCCTGTACAGTGTTTATATCATGGCGGCTCAGTTCGGCGTGTCACAACGACTGAGTTATGGCGTCACAGAACATAAAATATACAACAAAAACTGTTGTTCTTCCAACTGTTTTGGCCCATATTAAGAATGAGCACAAACAGAATGTGGATTTGGAACATAGTCGAGTAAGGGGAGTGGAGACGGTGTACGTACGAAAAGATTTTTCTGACTGTTTGCTGTGACTTCAAAGATCAAAAACAAAATAGAATTTGATATAGTAAGATTTGAGTTATTTTCGCGAAAGCTTAAATATGGTATATAATATTCTTATCACGAATATGTATAATATTATAAAATTTAATTATGGAAAAATATGAAGATAAATAGAGACGTTTTTCACATAAGTGGTCGCATAAGCTTTCTACGCACAACTAAATTTATTATTTTTCAAACAAATTATTTACCGTATAAAATAGGTATAAAAGTGTTCGATGTGCGTGAAGATTTACCTTCACTCTATAAGGCAAATAAATAAATAAACTTTTAAATTTCAAAATTATCACAGAACCAATCCCATCTCATACACACAACATAACACACAAAACAATCTTCTACCATCTCCACAGCTTTCTTGTGCCACCATCCTCAGACCCAATACGAGGCCAGTTCACGGGGTAATTCGTTATTTTTATTGTTTTTTGTTATTATGATTCCGTCCCCCGGATTACGGCGGTGATACACGACCGGCACTGGATGCGTTTAATTGCCCACCACGATTTAACTCACTCGATAAATTATAAGATTAAGGTATTCTATATCTTTGGGTTAGTTGTGTTTTGTAATTATTTAATGTTTTATTAAAATAAGTAAGTATATGTAATTGGATACTAATATTTGTGTGTTAATACATTTAAGTATTCTTTGTTTTTGTTTTATGATAAAAAATAATAATATGTATATAATATTTGCATATGCGTAGATTATATGCATATTGTATAAATAGATAATTATACGTATAAATAATTTACATTATAATGTACACCTCGGCTTCACACGAGAATTATTTTACGTAGATTTCCAAAATTTTCTTCCATGCTAAAAACAGGAAACATACTAAGAAATACAAACAGTTACATAAAACACTTAAGAACACATTTCCCTTATTAAAAATATTAAAGATAATAATTATAAAATCATAATTATCCGTATTATAATTAACATTTGCTTATGAGCTCACAAATCCTAAATACCGGTACATTTGATAATTAAGTTTAACAGTATCGTTACACACAACATGCGCCGTATTTATTTGAGTATTATGAACACGCATTTCAAGTAATAATCTCCTCTCTAGTTTACTTATCAATGATAAAGTCTTTATTTTAAATAGCTAATCATAAATCTTAGAGTTTCCAAGTAAAGTTTGCTACATAGCACAACATAAATGAAGTAAAATATCAAATAAGCTAAATTAAAATAAAACAAAAAAGATATATTTAAGAACGTATATTATAACAATCAGTAAATTTAATTAATACATAAAGTGCCCTACATAATACAATAACTTAGAATTAAACATAATTATTACTTATTTTATATATTATATATTATGTATACAATTTATGTACTACTAATAACAAATATTACATCTATTTATTAAATATGGTAAGTTACATAATCATAAATACTTAGGTACTACTTAGTTTATACAATTTAATAACTACTATCTATATTAAACCTATTTGTTATCAAATGCCTGCTGGTTCCAGAAATCAGCCAACTCCTTAAACTTCTGACAGCACTCCCTTTTCCTCCTGTGACACATATTGACAGCGGGACTCTTGAGTATGGAGGTGAACCTCTTGACCAGCGTCGTGACGGAGTTGGACGCCTCATCGTCTGCTTCCAAGTCGGCTAACGTAGCGATCGTCTCACTCAGGTATTGAAACGCTTCATCGATAAACCTGTCTACGTCATCGCTGTCACTCTTCTCCTTCTCAACTGTGTCGTCGAAGGACAGATCAGCAGTTGAAATGCTACAGTTGACGACATCCGGCAGTCTCCTCTTCTCCTTACTCCTGAGCGTGCTCGTAGCGGAACACAGTCTGTCGATAGACTGGAACACTCTGTCGATGGTGACACATATGTCTTCAATGGACACGGCGGACATCATTTCGCCGTTGATGTAGAAGAATTGCTTGTCGGACACGTCTTTCGCTGCCACTCTTTCCAGATCCTCTATAAATTCGTTGTACTCAACGACTTTGGATGATTTCGATAGTTGTCTTTTGACTCTCTTGAACAGGAACGACGAGTCAAAGGTCGTCTTCCTGAGGTCCAATGAGCTGAACATTGGTTTCAGTGGTGGTGCGTTATCTTCTTCCGTGTCCAAGTCTACTGGTATTCCCCATTTCTCTTCCAACTCGATCCACTGGTCGTTTATTAGCATTAACGCTTCAGTATCCAATATTTGTTTGGCCATGTTGCACGTGTTGTCGCTATTGGGTGGTGTTTAGTACTGACGTTATTCTAAACTCGCGCTGTATTTATAGTGTTGGACAGGTAACGGGATCGGGACGCTATCTCTTTCTTTCAAAGGGTCGGTGATTAGTGTGAGTGCAGTGACAACAATAGGATTAGGATTAGGGAGGTCATGTGATTAGTTAATTTGTTATGTTATGTTTATTTTAAATCGATTTCTTGGAAATGTTTTGGTTTGTTGTTTTACGCAGGTAATTTATAAGTAAAGTTTCTAAGATATTTTTACTTACTGATACATACTTACTTGTATAAGTTTTCAAATACATAGGATATAGGCCATTTCTCCAAAGTTGGCGCAAACAACAAATAGACATTTTACACACGTATACTGTCTGTGAATGTCACTCAAAGTGATGTCAAACGTCACAGTTGTCATCAAAAGTCAGTCCGTCCGTTTGATTTTGGAACTAAAAAATAGAGATATTTTCATTCAAACAATTTCAAAACAGATTATTATGTATTCGGCTTAATGTAAGCATTTTCTGTCCGTGATTTTCTTAAAAATACTGATCTGAATTCAATGGGTCTGTCTTTAGCTAAATGCATAGTGTTTTATGATAGAGTATTTTCTTCTATTTTGCCAGCAGTTTTACTTGCCTACCTAGGACGTGTAAGTATATTTTTACAGTTATTCCAATTTCATGATGTCACTCACACTTGCCCGCACGCCTATCGTCTTTTACACTGATTGTCGGCAGCGTACTCGGTATTGTATAGGATGTTATTATTACGGTTTATAAAGATTGCCCATAAAATATTATTATTATTACTTATGTTATTCAGACCAAAATATGATTGAATAATTAGTTAAGCATAACATGACAAATTAACTAATCACCTGACCTACCTAATCTTAATCCTTTTGTTATACTCTTCACTCACATGGGTACTCACCCTTGGAAAGAAAGAGATTACTACTCACTCTCACTTTCTTCCACTTTCACACTTTCTTCTACTCACTCTTTCTTTCCAAGGGTGAGTACCCATTCATGGGTACTCACCCTAGGAAAGAAAGAGATAGCGTCCTTGTGAGTGAAGAGTATAACAAAAGGTTTAAGATTAGGTAGGTCAGGTGATTAGTTAATTTGTCATGTTATGTGTATTTTTAATTGTTTTCTTGGAAATGTTATGGTTTGTTGTTTTACGTAATTTATAAGTAAAGTTTGCAAGATATTTTTGCTAAATATACTTATTGAACTTGTTTTATTCAGAGTATTGGTATTTTCTCCAGAACTGGCGCCATCAAAATACTCACACTAATGCAATGTTCTTATACAGTATGCTTAACTAATTATTCAATCATATTTTGGTCTGAATAACATAAGTAATAATAATAATATTTTATGGGCAATCTTTATAAACCGTAATAATAACATCCTATACAATACCGAGTACGCTGCCGACAATCAGTGTAAAAGACGATAGGCGTGCGGGCAAGTGTGAGTGACATAACAAAATTGGAATAACTGTAAAAATATACTTACACGTCCTAGGTAGGCAAGTAAAACTGCTGGCAAAATAGAAGAAAATACTCTATCATAAAACACTATGCATTTAGCTAAAGACAGACCCATTGAATTCAGATCAGTATTTTTAAGATAATCACGGACAGAAAATGCTTACATTAAGCCGAATACATAATAATCTGTTTTGAAATTGTTTGAATGAAAATATCTCTATTTTTTAGTTCCAAAATCAAACGGACGGACTGACTTTTGATGACAACTGTGACGTTTGACATCACTTTGAGTGACATTCACAGACAGTATACGTGTGTAAAATGTCTATTTGTTGTTTGCGCCAACTTTGGAGAAATGGCCTATATCCTATGTATTTGAAAACTTATACAAGTAAGTATGTATCAGTAAGTAAAAATATCTTAGAAACTTTACTTATAAATTACCTGCGTAAAACAACAAACCAAAACATTTCCAAGAAATCGATTTAAAATAAACATAACATAACAAATTAACTAATCACATGACCTCCCTAATCCTAATCCTATTGTTGTCACTGCACTCACACTAATCACCGACCCTTTGAAAGAAAGAGATAGCGTCCCGATCCCGTTACCTGACCAACACTATAAATACAGCGCGAGTTTAGAATAACGTCAGTACTAAACACCACCCAATAGCGACAACACGTGCAACATGGCCAAACAAATATTGGATACTGAAGCGTTAATGCTAATAAACGACCAGTGGATCGAGTTGGAAGAGAAATGGGGAATACCAGTAGACTTGGACACGGAAGAAGATAACGCACCACCACTGAAACCAATGTTCAGCTCATTGGACCTCAGGAAGACGACCTTTGACTCGTCGTTCCTGTTCAAGAGAGTCAAAAGACAACTATCGAAATCATCCAAAGTCGTTGAGTACAACGAATTTATAGAGGATCTGGAAAGAGTGGCAGCGAAAGACGTGTCCGACAAGCAATTCTTCTACATCAACGGCGAAATGATGTCCGCCGTGTCCATTGAAGACATATGTGTCACCATCGACAGAGTGTTCCAGTCTATCGACAGACTGTGTTCCGCTACGAGCACGCTCAGGAGTAAGGAGAAGAGGAGACTGCCGGATGTCGTCAACTGTAGCATTTCAACTGCTGATCTGTCCTTCGACGACACAGTTGAGAAGGAGAAGAGTGACAGCGATGACGTAGACAGGTTTATCGATGAAGCGTTTCAATACCTGAGTGAGACGATCGCTACGTTAGCCGACTTGGAAGCAGACGATGAGGCGTCCAACTCCGTCACGACGCTGGTCAAGAGGTTCACTTCCATACTCAAGAGTCCCGCTGTCAATATGTGTCACAGACGGAAAACGGAGTGCTGTCAGAAGTTCAAGGAGTTGGCTGATTTCTGGAACCAGCAGGCTTTTGATAACAAATAGGTTTAATATTGTTATTAGTAGTTTTTAAATTGTATAATATAATATAAGTAGTACCCAAGTATTTATGTATAATTTTAAGTTCAATGTTATGAATGATTTACAATTTATGTCTAAATTAAACTAACCGATTTTTATAATAAACAACATCCTTTAATTTATCTAATTTGTTTTATTTAGAGCTAATTACCCACTTGATAACATTTTAAAAATTTTTAAGAAATAGGTTTAAGTATATCATACCTTGTATTCAGTTTATAGTAACCTGTACTTATACAGGGTGGCCCAAATAGAACGGCCAGTGGGGGAAAGTATAAAACTATAAGAGATACAAAGATCTGTGCTTAGGAACCATATTATCGATTTTAGTATAAATAAAAATTGCTATCCTTTGAATGCAATTGTAATGAATAAAATGTATTGTTTTTCTGATGACTATTTGTTAAAATGGGATCTTTGGCTGCCTTTGGGACTTCAATGATGTCTTAGCTAGTTTTTGTACCAATCTATTTCATTTAAAAACAATACTTTTTATTCATTTTAGTTTCTTGGTAACAACATTTAATGCTTTTAACATACACAATTGATTTCTAGTTAGAAATAATGATCATTAAATGTTTCAAAATTTCCGGGTTCGATTCCCGTAGTGAGTAAGTAATAGTTTTTTTCCTAAATTTATGAATGCAGTTTTTATTTATACTAAAATCGATGGCGTAACCATGTCATCGAGTTAGATTTTAGGAACCCCTAAGAAAAGATCTTCTCGCATGTCTTATAGGTTCAAACTTCCCCCCACTGACCGTTCTATTTAGGCCACCCTGTATACCAAAATGAAGTTCATTACTTTATTACTTATATTTATTTTTTTACAATAAGTAAAGTTTTATACACTTGTTTAAAAAATAACAAAACCAAAACATTTCCAAGAAAACAATTAAAATTAACATAACATAACAAATTAACTAATCACCTGACCTCCCTAATCCTATTCTTATACTCTTCACTCACACTAGTCACTGACGCTCTAAAAGAAAGAGATAGTGTCACAAACATAGCGTAGCCATTTTAACTAGTAGTTATAAAAATATTAAATTTTAGGTACCTATATTTCACCCTCAATGTATTTATCATAACTCACTGAAAATATCCGTACTTGAATATATTTATTTTGTTTTAATTAACCTATATGATAACCTAAATCATCATCAGCCCGTCATCATCCACTGCTGGACATATGCCTCTCCCAATGAACGCCACCGAGCTCGGTCGTCAGCTATTTCCATTCAGTTTTTCCCGCCACTTTACGCAGGTCGTCCTCCCACCTAGCCGGTTGGCGTCCCACACTTCGTCTGCCTAATCGCGATCTCCACTCCAGAACTCGTTTACCCCACCGGTTTTCGGTTCTACGGGAAATGTGGCCGGCCCACTGCCACTTCAGCTTACTTATTCTTTGAGCTATATGATAACCTAAATAACAACTTATAATTAATTACTTTATTTATTTATTCGTTAGGAAAACCAACAGCTTACATTATACTTAATTGTTTGAGTCTAGTCTCAGATGAGCCAATTACAGGTTTTCACCGATAGTAACATAATTTATGTTTCCATTTATAACGTGTTATGTGGTCAGTTTATAGCAAACTTGACTTGGGAGATTTACTTAAATATAAAATCAAAATAAACTTCATTATCAAATCATTCAACAATGGAACAACAACTAAACTTCCTAGGTAAATGACAACTCAAAACATTTCCAAGAAAACAAAAATACACATAACATAACAAATTAACTAATTACCTGACCTTACTAATCTTAATCCTATTGTTATCACTTCACTCACAATAATCACTGACCCTTTGAAAGAGAGAGATAGCGTCCTGTTCCCGTTACCTGTCCAACACTATAAATACAGCGCGAGTTCCGAATACGGTCAGTACTGAACACCACCCAACAGCGACAATACGTGCAACATGGCCAAACAAATATTGGATACTGAAGGGTTAATGCTAATTAACGATCAGTGGATCGAGTTGGAAGAGAAATGGGGAATACCGGTGGACTTGGACACGGAGGAATCTAACGCACCACCGCTGAAACCAATGTTCAGCTCATTGGACCTCAGGAAGACGACCTTTGACTCATCGTTCCTGTTCAAGAGAGTCAAAAGACAACTATCGACATCATCCAAAGTCGTTGAGTACAACGAATTTATAGAGGATCTGGAAAGAGTGGCAGCGAAAGACGTGTCCGACAAACCATTCTTCTACATCAACGGCGAAGTGATGTCCGCCGTGTCCATTGAAGACATATGTGTCACCATCGACAGAGTGTTCCAGTCCATCGACAGACTGTGTTCCGCTACGAGCACGCTCAGGAGTAAGAAGAAGAGGAGACTGCCGGATGTCGTCAACTGTAGCATTTCAACTGCTGATCTGTCCTTCGACGACACAGTTGAGAAGGAGAAGAGTGACAGCGATGACGTAGACAGGTTTATCGATGAAGCGTTTCAATACCTGAGTGAGACGATCGCTACGTTAGCCGACTTGGAAGCAGACGATGAGGCGTCCAACTCCGTCACGACGCTGGTCAAGAGGTTCACTTCCATACTCAAGAGTCCCGCTGTCAATATGTGTCACAGGAGGAAAAGGGAGTGCTGTCAGAAGTTCAAGGAGTTGGCTGATTTCTGGAACCAACAACATAACAAATTAACTAATCACCTGACCTCCCTAATCCTATTCTTATACTCTTCACTCACACTAGTCACTGACGCTCTAAAAGAAAGAGATAGTGTCACAAACATAGCGTAGCCATTTTAACTAGTAGTTATAAAAATATTAAATTTTAGGTACCTATATTTCACCCTCAATGTATTTATCATAACTCACTGAAAATATCCGTACTTGAATATATTTATTTTGTTTTAATTAACCTATATGATAACCTAAATCATCATCAGCCCGTCATCATCCACTGCTGGACATATGCCTCTCCCAATGAACGCCACCGAGCTCGGTCGTCAGCTATTTCCATTCAGTTTTTCCCGCCACTTTACGCAGGTCGTCCTCCCACCTAGCCGGTTGGCGTCCCACACTTCGTCTGCCTAATCGCGATCTCCACTCCAGAACTCGTTTACCCCACCGGTTTTCGGTTCTACGGGAAATGTGGCCGGCCCACTGCCACTTCAGCTTACTTATTCTTTGAGCTATATGATAACCTAAATAACAACTTATAATTAATTACTTTATTTATTTATTCGTTAGGAAAACCAACAGCTTACATTATACTTAATTGTTTGAGTCTAGTCTCAGATGAGCCAATTACAGGTTTTCACCGATAGTAACATAATTTATGTTTCCATTTATAACGTGTTATGTGGTCAGTTTATAGCAAACTTGACTTGGGAGATTTACTTAAATATAAAATCAAAATAAACTTCATTATCAAATCATTCAACAATGGAACAACAACTAAACTTCCTAGGTAAATGACAACTCAAAACATTTCCAAGAAAACAAAAATACACATAACATAACAAATTAACTAATTACCTGACCTTACTAATCTTAATCCTATTGTTATCACTTCACTCACAATAATCACTGACCCTTTGAAAGAGAGAGATAGCGTCCTGTTCCCGTTACCTGTCCAACACTATAAATACAGCGCGAGTTCCGAATACGGTCAGTACTGAACACCACCCAACAGCGACAATACGTGCAACATGGCCAAACAAATATTGGATACTGAAGGGTTAATGCTAATTAACGATCAGTGGATCGAGTTGGAAGAGAAATGGGGAATACCGGTGGACTTGGACACGGAGGAAGATAACGCACCACCGCTGAAACCAATGTTCAGCTCATTGGACCTCAGGAAGACGACCTTTGACTCATCGTTCCTGTTCAAGAGAGTCAAAAGACAACTATCGACATCATCCAAAGTCGTTGAGTACAACGAATTTATAGAGGATCTGGAAAGAGTGGCAGCGAAAGACGTGTCCGACAAACCATTCTTCTACATCAACGGCGAAGTGATGTCCGCCGTGTCCATTGAAGACATGTGTGTCACCATCGACAGAGTGTTCCAGTCCATCGACAGACTGTGTTCCGCTACGAGCACGCTCAGGAGTAAGAAGAAGAGGAGACTGCCGGATGTCGTCAACTGTAGCATTTCAACTGCTGATCTGTCCTTCGACGACACAGTTGAGAAGGAGAAGAGTGACAGCGATGACGTAGACAGGTTTATCGATGAAGCGTTTCAATACCTGAGTGAGACGATCGCTACGTTAGCCGACTTGGAAGCAGACGATGAGGCGTCCAACTCCGTCACGACGCTGGTCAAGAGGTTCACTTCCATACTCAAGAGTCCCGCTGTCAATATGTGTCACAGGAGGAAAAGGGAGTGCTGTCAGAAGTTCAAGGAGTTGGCTGATTTCTGGAACCAACAACATAACAAATTAACTAATCACCTGACCTCCCTAATCCTATTCTTATACTCTTCACTCACACTAGTCACTGACGCTCTAAAAGAAAGAGATAGTGTCACAAACATAGCGTAGCCATTTTAACTAGTAGTTATAAAAATATTAAATTTTAGGTACCTATATTTCACCCTCAATGTATTTATCATAACTCACTGAAAATATCCGTACTTGAATATATTTATTTTGTTTTAATTAACCTATATGATAACCTAAATCATCATCAGCCCGTCATCATCCACTGCTGGACATATGCCTCTCCCAATGAACGCCACCGAGCTCGGTCGTCAGCTATTTCCATTCAGTTTTTCCCGCCACTTTACGCAGGTCGTCCTCCCACCTAGCCGGTTGGCGTCCCACACTTCGTCTGCCTAATCGCGATCTCCACTCCAGAACTCGTTTACCCCACCGGTTTTCGGTTCTACGGGAAATGTGGCCGGCCCACTGCCACTTCAGCTTACTTATTCTTTGAGCTATATGATAACCTAAATAACAACTTATAATTAATTACTTTATTTATTTATTCGTTAGGAAAACCAACAGCTTACATTATACTTAATTGTTTGAGTCTAGTCTCAGATGAGCCAATTACAGGTTTTCACCGATAGTAACATAATTTATGTTTCCATTTATAACGTGTTATGTGGTCAGTTTATAGCAAACTTGACTTGGGAGATTTACTTAAATATAAAATCAAAATAAACTTCATTATCAAATCATTCAACAATGGAACAACAACTAAACTTCCTAGGTAAATGACAACTCAAAACATTTCCAAGAAAACAAAAATACACATAACATAACAAATTAACTAATTACCTGACCTTACTAATCTTAATCCTATTGTTATCACTTCACTCACAATAATCACTGACCCTTTGAAAGAGAGAGATAGCGTCCTGTTCCCGTTACCTGTCCAACACTATAAATACAGCGCGAGTTCCGAATACGGTCAGTACTGGACACCACCCAACAGCGACAATACGTGCAACATGGCCAAACAAATATTGGATACTGAAGGGTTAATGCTAATTAACGATCAGTGGATCGAGTTGGAAGAGAAATGGGGAATACCGGTGGACTTGGACACGGAGGAAGATAACGCACCACCGCTGAAACCAATGTTCAGCTCATTGGACCTCAGGAAGACGACCTTTGACTCATCGTTCCTGTTCAAGAGAGTCAAAAGACAACTATCGACATCATCCAAAGTCGTTGAGTACAACGAATTTATAGAGGATCTGGAAAGAGTGGCAGCGAAAGACGTGTCCGACAAACCATTCTTCTACATCAACGGCGAAGTGATGTCCGCCATGTCCATTGAAGACATATGTGTCACCATCGACAGAGTGTTCCAGTCCATCGACAGACTGTGTTCCGCTACGAGCACGCTCAGGAGTAAGAAGAAGAGGAGACTGCCGGATGTCGTCAACTGTAGCATTTCAACTGCTGATCTGTCCTTCGACGACACAGTTGAGAAGGAGAAGAGTGACAGCGACGACGTAGACAGGTTTATCGATGAAGCGTTTCAATACCTGAGTGAGACGATCGCTACGTTAGCCGACTTGGAGGCAGACGATGAGGCGTCCAACTCCGTCACGACGCTAGTCAAGAGGTTCACGTCCATACTCAAGAGTCCCGCTGTCAATATGTGTCACAGACGGAAAAGGGAGTGCTGTCAGAAGTTTAAGGAGTTGGCTGATTTCTGGAACCAGCAGGCTTTTGATAACAAATAGGTTTAATATAGATAGTAGTTATTAAATTGTATAACTTAAGTAGTACCTAAGTATTTATGTATAATTTTAAGTTCAATGTTAAGATATTCACACTTAATGTATTTAATAGTCATTGCATTGTATAGTTAAAGTAGTACCTAAGTATTTATGTATAATTTTAAGTTCAATGTTATGAATGTTTTACTATTTATGTCTAAATTAAACTAACTGATTGTTATAATAAACGTCCATTAATTTATCTAATTTGTTTTATTTAGAGTTAATTACCCTAATGATAACTTTTCGAAATATCATTTTTAAAAATAGGTTTAAGTATATCATACCTTGTATTCAGTCTATAGCAAACTGTACTTATACAGGGTGGCCCAAATAGAACGGTCAGTGGGGGAAAGTATAAAACTATATAAAAATCTGAAAAAACTATACAAAGATCTGTTCTTGGGAAACATAACATCGATTTTAGCATAAATAAAAATTGCATTCAAAGTTTAAGAAAATACTTTTACTCACTACGGGAATCAAACCCGGAAGTTTTGAAAAAAATAACGTTCATTATTTCTAACTAGAAATCGATTGTGTACTCGTATGTTTTAAGCAGTAACAATTACTAAGAAATATGATATATTAAATAAATAAATTGCATTGTTTTTCACATACTTTCATTAAAAATGTACATAGATATGTAACTATTTTAAACGTTTAACTATTGCATTTTGTATCTTTAAGTAATGAATATGTGTTAAAATGGGATCTTTGGCTGCTTTTGGGACTTCAATGATGTCTTAGCTAGTTTAGTACTAATCTATTTCATTTAAAATAATGCTTTTTATTCATTTTAGATCATGTTTCTTAGTAACATAATTATAATGCTTTAGACAGACACAAGTGTTTTCTAGTTAGAAATAATGAACATTACATTTTTCAAAATTTCCGTGTTCGATTCCCGTAGTGAGTAATAGTTTTTTCCTAAATCTATAAATGCAGTATTTATTTTACTAAAATCGATGACATGGTTCCTAAGAACAGATCTTCTCGTATGTCTAAAAGTTTCAAACTTCCCCCCACTGACCGTTCTATTTAGGCCACCCTGTATACTAAAATGAAGTTCATTACTTTATTATACATGTTTATTTATTTATAATAAGTAAGTTTATACACTTGTTTAAAAATTACAAAACCAAAACAATTCCAAGAAAACAATTAAAATATACATACCACAACAAAATTAACTAATCACCTGACCTACCTAATCTTAATCGTATTGTTATACTCTTCACTCACCCTAATCACTGAGCCTTTGAAAGAAAGAGATAGCGTCAAAAACGTAGCGTAGCCATTTTAAATAGTAGTTATAAAAATATTTAATTTGAAGTAGTAGCTATGTATTTATATATAACTAGCAGCGCCCCGCGGTGGAAATTACGGGATATAACTTAGCCTATGTTCTTTCCCGAATCATAAGCTACCCCTGTTCTAAATTTCAAGTCAATCGGTTCAGTAGTTTGGCCGTGAAAAGGTAACAGACAGACAGACAGAGTTACTTTCGCATTTATAACATTAGTTAGGATTTTAAGTATACATATTTCACCCTTAATGTATTTATTGAAACTTACCGAAAATATCCGTATTTGAATATATCTATTTTGTTTTAATTAATCTATCTGAAAACCTTAATAAGACTTGGGAGCTCTACTTAATTAAATATATCAAAATGAACTTCATTATCAAATCATTCAAACAATTTAACAACATAGCCGGTTCAAAATAAGAAAATCAGCGGAAGTAATTCGTGTAACTTTGAAAATTGGCATAGTTATACCTTTTGGTATCCAGATAAACATACTAAGAATCTTACAGCGGTTATTCGGGAGAATAACATTTCCAAGAAAACAAAAATATACATAACACAACAAATTAACTAATCACCTGACCTCCCTAATCCTAATCCTATTAATCTCTGACCCTTTGAAAGAGAGAGATAGCGTCCGATCCCGTTACCTGTCCAACACTATAAATACAGCGCGAGTTCCGAATACAGTCAGTACTGAACACCACCCAACAGCGACAACACGTTCAACATGGCCAAACAAATATTCGATACTGAGGCGTTAATGTTAATTAACGATCAGTGGATCGAGTTGGAAGAGAAATGGGGAATACCAGTAGACCTGGACACGGAAGAAGATAACGCACCACCGCTGAAACCAATTTTCAGCTCATTGGACCTCAGGAAGACGACCTTTGACTCATCGTTCCTGTTCAAGAGAGTCAAAAGACAACTATCGAAATCATCCAAAGTCGTTGAGTACAACGAATTTATAGAGGATCTGGAAAGAGTGGCAGCGAAAGACGTGTCCGACAAACAATTCTTCTACATCAACGGCGAAGTGATGTCCGCCGTGTCCATTGAAGACATATGTGTCACCATCGACAGAGTGTTCCAGTCCATCGACAGACTGTGTTCCGCTACGAGCACGCTCAGGAGTAAGAAGACGAGGAGACAGCCGGATACATATCGAGGATTTCCTCTCGCCCCGGGTTGGGGCAAGGTAGGCACCTTCGGGCCGGCGGCCCCTGGGTGCGGTGTGAATCGCGACGCGTGACTACGCGTCCGTGATTGGGGTTGGCCTGGTGGCCGGTTGGTGGACAGAGGTTCCTCCGGATTGGTAGGCGTCCTCTGTCTCTGTGTCTTGTCCGGTAATGGTTAGCTCCCGTGGGAGAGCAAACCCTTTCACACTCCTGGGAATGTTGGGTGCGAGGCCTTGCAGGTGCGCTAGGCCTGAGGAGTCAGCACGTGCGAACATGTCCTTTGCCAGTCGCGCAATGAACTCGTCCAGTCTCTCTATATGGAGGTCGCGGGTGATGGTAGCGTTTCTCACGTAACGCGGAGCGGCGACGATGGTCCTCAACGCGAGCGACTGCTGCGCGTCGAGCCTTTGTCGCTGCGTCTTTGCGAGAAACGCGTACCAGGCTGGGGCGGCGTAGGTGAGGATGGGTCTGATGTACGCCTTGTACACCCCCACCTTGGTCTTCAGCGGCAATGACGATGAGAGGACTGGACGGAGGATGTTCCTGGCGGAGCGGGTTTGTGCTACGACGTTCTTGGCGTGGTAGGACATGTTCAAGCGGCGGTCGATGGTGACTCCCAGGTACTTGGCCGTCTTGCACCAGTCGATGGGTTGTCCCAGAAGTGTGAGGTTTGTCGGTTTTTTGATGATGTGGGAGATGATGAGCGCCTGCGTCTTCCCCACGTTGACCGCGAGGCGCCATCTACTCAACCACTCAGGCAGGGCGTCGAGTTCGAGCTGCATCTTCTTGGCGGCGTGATAAGCTTTGATGGAGCTGGTGATGTAGGCTGCGTCGTCGGCGTACAGTGCGAGGAGTGTCCCATCCCGCTTTGGTATGTCGTCCGTGTATACCGAGTAGCAGGACGGCGACAATACACTGCCTTGGGGCACTCCCGCAGCGATCGGACGCGACGTGGAGTAGGCGTCTTCAACTCGAACCTTGAAGTTCCGGTTGTGGAGGAAGGACGCAAGCAGCTTCACCAGCCGCTTCGGGAGATGGGTCTTGCTCAGCTTGTGAACTAGTCCGGCGTGCCAGACCCTGTCGAACGCTTTCTCCATGTCGAGAAATACTGCGACGAGGTGCTCCTTCCTATTACGGGTGACGGCCATGTGGTGCAGTACTCTCGACAGTTGGAGCGTGGTGCTGTGACAGGATCGGAATCCGAACTGTTCAGGACGCGGTGTGATGTGTGGCTGCATGTGTTGCAGCACGAGCCTCTCGAACACCTTGGAGATGCAGGGCAGCAGAGTAATGGGGCGGTAAGACTCCGGCTTCAGGATGTTCTTGCCCTTCTTTGGGATCATTATCACCGTTCCCGTCTTCCAGTCTTCGGGGAAGGTGCTGGTACGAATGATCCCATTGAAGAGCCGGGTGATAGCTGCGATGGTCCGGTGAGGGAGGTGGCGGAGGGCGGCATTGGAGATGCCGTCTGGTCCTGGTGCTTTCCGAGGGTTGACCTGCTTCAGGGCCTTCTGTACCTGGCCCGGGGAGAGAACAATGGGGTCCTCATCACCCGGGATTTCGGCAGTGAGGGTCCGTTGCAGTAACTCCTCTAGGCTGGCGGTGTGGACTGGATCTCCTGGCGGGTTCGGGGTGAACTGACGTTCCAGTGCCTCGGCAAAGATCTCAGCTCGGTCTTCCGATCTGTACCGAGGGGTTCCGTCAGCGTGTAGGAGTGGGCGCACGGGGTCTGGAGCACCTCTGATCTGTCTGCACAGTCTGTGCAGGGAACTCCAGTCATCAGAGGCCTCCTCGATGCGCTCGGTCCAGTGGTGGTCGTCCAAGGCGGCCAGTTCGGCTCTCACCTCTTCGGCTGCCTTGTTGAGTCGGCTCTTGGTCGCGGGGTCCCGGTTTGTCTGCCATCGTTTCCTCAGGCGGCGCTTCTCCTCGATTTTCCTCCTGACCCGTGAGGGTAGGGAGGGGAGACGAATCGAGGGATTCTTCCGCTCTGACGAGGCTTCGATGGCTTCGCGGATGTCGGCCGTGATCCGGTTTTGAAGGCTGTTGACGTCTTCTGCGGTGTGGACGGGAAAGTTCGAGGTGTTCCCGTCGAGTCTCGCTGTGAAGGCGTCCCAGTCGACCCTGGGCTTGCGTGGCTGCCGAGTCACCCTGGTGGTTTGGAGTGTGACGGTCAGGAGCACCGGTTGGTGGTCCGATCCTGTCTCCTCGTGTAGAACCTCCTGGGTGATGGCGTGAGGCAGTTGGTGGTGCACGGCGAAATCAATCACCGATGGGAGATGTCCGTGCGCGTCTGGGTAGTGTGTCGGTAATTCGGGGCCTTCCACATGGTAACCTCGCCTCTCGGCGTCGTTAAAGAGACGGCGGCCGAACTGGCAGATGTTGGGCGAGTTCCATGCGGTGTGGTGGGCGTTCCAATCACCGGCGATGATGGTGGGTGTCGGGTCCGGTGAGTCCAGCTCCAGGACCTTGTGCAGCGCTGTGAGGTCGACTGGAGATCTGCTGGCTCTGTAGCTGGCGTATATGTGGAGCGGGCTGCCGGCTGCGTGTACCTCTACGCCGAGGAGGTATGGAGAGGCCGCGACTACAGGGGGCAGCGGTTGGTGGACAATCCGCCGTCGTACCAAGACGGCCAGTCCACGGTACACCCTGTAGTTCTCCGGGGAGCGCTCATCCTGCCTGTAGACGTGATACCCGGGGATCTTGAAGCTATCCGACGCCGAGAGCATGGTCTCCGATATCAGGGCGATATCGACATCCTGATCTCGGAGAACATACCTCAGCATCGTTTTCTTTCGTCTGACGCTCCGGGCATTCCAGTGCAGGATTCGCAGTTGGGGTGTTTGGGCTTCGCTCACTGCGTTTGCAGGAGCCGAGCCATCCCGCCCAGTACGATGGGCAGCGGGTCCACGCCCTGGCGGAGGGCTGCCAGGACGTCCTGCAGCACGCCGATTGCCGCTTCCAGGACCTGGAGTCGGGCTGAGGCTGCGGCGTTCGGTAGCTGATGGTGGTGGGGTTGCGGGCGTGTCGGTGGTGGTGGTGGCGGTGGGAGTTCCGGGCGTTGGGTCCTCGGACCTGGTCTCGGCGCTCTGGGGGCAGCGGTCGCCACCGCCTCTGAGGCGGGCGGGGCCACTGCCGGCATCGCTGGCTGAGGGACCGGCTGGGGTCCACCAGTCTTCGTCTTCTTCTTCCTCCTTCTCTTCGACTTGGACTGGGTGGCGTCGCGGGCGGGTGCCATTAGGGAGGCAGGTGCGGTTCCCTCGTAGGCCTCCGCGGTTTGGGCCGTTGGTGCTGGTGCTGGCGTGGGGGCGGTAGTGGTACCGGCGGCTGTGCTGGGGCGGTCTCGCGTCAGCGGGGTGCGGGCGCAGGTACCGGCCTTTTTGTTTCGGCGCTCCGCCTGGAAGACGGGGCACCGGACGTTGTTGGCGGTGTGCGCATCGCCACAGTTTGCGCACTTGGGCGGCTCCTCGGGGGGCTTGCGGCACTCTGATGTTGGGTGGCTGCCAGCGCAGCGGACGCAAGCGATTGGTCGGTGGCAGTTGTGGCTGCTGTGGCGGAAGGCTTGGCAGCGGTGGCATTGCGCGATGCCCGTCTTCTTTGCCCGCCACTCTTCAATCTTCACGCCGGGCATGCCCATCATCTCGGTGATCCCGTAGATGCCCGGCGTGGTGTTGGGGGTGCGCTTGAGTTGCGCGAAGAAGATACAGCCAGGTCTCCCCTGGCTGGCCGAGATCCTCCTCGCGAACTCGGGTTCGTATCCCAGCTCGGTCAGCTCCTCGACGATGTCGCTGGGTTCCGTGTTGAAGGCCAGCCCTCGTATGGCGACCTTCAGGCTGCGGTCTGCGGGGAGCGAGTACGCGAACCAATTGACCGGCTCCTCTCGCTCGAGGTCGGCGAGGTAGGCCTGGATGGTCCGGTACTCGTCCGGGGACTCCGGGACGAATCGTATGCCCTGCCCGAAGGGGCGGGCATTTGGTGGGTGGCCCAGCTTCTCCTTCAGGGCGCGCAGGTGTTTGGGCCAGTGTGGGAGACTCTCCACCACAAGTGGTGGGTATCTCGCCTTTCGGGCTGGCGCGGCGGCGGCGGTGGCGTTGGCGTTGCTGGGCGCGGTGGGAGGGCTGGCCGGGGCTGGTACCGAGCTGGGAGCGAGCTGGGTCGGGCCGGTAGGCGCAGTGGGAGCGGCGGCGGTGGTGTTGGCAGCGGCGGCGGCGGCGGCGGCATAGGTGGGCACAGGCCATCCCGCACTGATCGCGGGGGCCCGTCGACCCGGGCCGGGGCGCTGGGGCAGTGGTTCCTCGGTGGGCACAGGTCGTCCCGCACTAGGTGCGGGGACCCGTCGTCCCTCGGGGACCGCGGCGGCGGTGCATGCGCCGGCGGCGATGGTGGTCGCGGCGGCAGCGCGAGCGCCGGTGGCGGCAGCGGTGGCAGCAGCGGCAGGGTGGGGGCCGGTGGCGGTGACGGTGCGGGTACCGGTGGCGGCGGTGGTGCGGGCACCGGCGGCGGCGGTGCGGGCACTGGCGGCGGCG
This sequence comes from Timandra comae, assembly GCA_958496195.1. Taxonomy (NCBI): domain Eukaryota; kingdom Metazoa; phylum Arthropoda; class Insecta; order Lepidoptera; family Geometridae; genus Timandra; species Timandra comae. Next base: position 914,961 of record OY292358.1, read on the forward strand.
GCGGTACGGGCACCGGCAACGGCAGCGGCGGGGCCAGGTGCCGCGGTGCGGGTGCCGGCGGCGGCGGTGGTCGCGGCGGGGGCGTGGCCAGCGGGGGGGGTGCTACGAGCACCGGCGGTGGCGGTGCGAGCACTCGTGATGGCGGTGGAGTGGGGGCCGGCGGCGGCGGCGGTGCGAGCACCGGTGGCGGCCACGGCGGTGCGGGTACCTGCACTGGCAGCGTCGGCGCCGGTGCGGCTGGCAGTAGTGGCGGTGGTGTTGGCGGCGTCTGCGGCGGGCGATGTGGGGCCGCCGCGCCGGACGGTCGGCGGCGGGTTCCCCTGCTCCGACATGGACTTAGTCCGCAGACGCTTGGGAGGTCGCGTGGCGGACTTGGCGGGAGCGGCCCGGGCGAGGGTTGGGGCGGGGGGGAGACTAATCATCCCCTTCGCCGCGAACTCGAGGGCCGCTTGGTCATCCGGCGTCAGGTTTTCCCCGGCCAGTTCGGCTTCTTGGAGCCGCGTGTAAACGGCCATCCACCGCAGCATCCCCTCATCGAAGAGCCCCGGACCGAAACTGTAGAGTCGGCCGAGCGAAATTAAATTTCGCTCATACAGGGCTCGTGGCGAGAGGTCAGGCGGGGCGGCGCTGGTCCGGGAGAAGCCCTCCGGGGCGGGCGGCGTGGTGTTGAGGTCGGGCGACGGGTCACGGGTGGACGTCGAAGCCCGAGGGACGCGGTGTTGGTCCTTGTCGCGGTCCATATTCGCGGGGCAAAAATTTATGGTGCGCGGTGCGTACGCGACGCGACGCGGATGCGCAGGCGGGGCGACCGGGCGTGCTCGCTGGGCCGACTTCCGACCGCCGCTCGTCACACACCCGGGGCTTGCCGCTGGTGGCAGACCGGGGCGACGAACGGCTATCAGGAGCCGGACCCGGCTTCACTTGGTTATGGTCTCAACCGCCGCGTTTATAGCGGGCGCAATTCCTGCGCGATTATCGATATGATAATTGTAGGAATCGCAATTGTAAACAATAGCGCGAGTTACAGTGCCGACGCGTGTGCGCGGCGCGGATGCCACGGTCGAACTGGTGTTTTAACCATTTTAACCATTAATTTCCACAGCCGGATGTCGTCAACTGTAGCATTTCAACTGCTGATCTGTCCTTCGACGACACAGTTGAGAAGGAGAAGAGTGACAGCGATGACGTAGACAGGTTTATCGATGAAGCGTTTCAATACCTGAGTGAGACGATCGCTACGTTAGCCGACTTGGAAGCAGACGATGGAGCGTCCAACTCCGTCACGACGCTAGTCAAGAGGTTCACGTCCATACTCAAGAGTCCCGCTGTCAATATGTGTCACAGACGGAAAAGGGAGTGCTGTCAGAAGTTTAAGGAGTTGGCTGATTTCTGGAACCAGCAGGCTTTTCATAACAAATAGTTTTAATATAGATAGTAGTTATTAAATTGTATAACTTAAGTAGTACCTAAGTATTTATGTATAATTTTAAGTTCAATGTTAAGATATTCACACTTAATGTATTTAATAGTCATTGCATTGTATAGTTAAAGTAGTACCTAAGTATTTATGTATAATTTTAAGTTCAATGTTATGAATGTTTTACTATTTATGTCTAAATTAAACTAACTGATTGTTATAATAAACGTCCATTAATTTATCTAATTTGTTTTATTTAGAGTTAATTACCCTAATGATAACTTTTCGAAATATCATTTTTAAAAATAGGTTTAAGTATATCATACCTTGTATTCAGTCTATAGCAAACTGTACTTATACAGGGTGGCCCAAATAGAACGGTCAGTGGGGGAAAGTATAAAACTATATAAAAATCTGAAAAAACTATACAAAGATCTGTTCTTGGGAAACATAACATCGATTTTAGCATAAATAAAAATTGCATTCAAAGTTTAAGAAAATACTTTTACTCACTACGGGAATCAAACCCGGAAGTTTTGAAAAAAATAACGTTCATTATTTCTAACTAGAAATCGATTGTGTACTCGTATGTTTTAAGCAGTAACAATTACTAAGAAATATGATATATTAAATAAATAAATTGCATTGTTTTTCACATACTTTCATTAAAAATGTACATAGATATGTAACTATTTTAAGCGTTTAACTATTGCATTTTGTATCTTTAAGTAATGAATATGTGTTAAAATGGGATCTTTGGCTGCTTTTGGGACTTCAATGATGTCTTAGCTAGTTTAGTACTAATCTATTTCATTTAAAATAATGCTTTTTATTCATTTTAGATCATGTTTCTTAGTAACATAATTATAATGCTTTAGACAGACACAAGTGTTTTCTAGTTAGAAATAATGAACATTACATTTTTCAAAATTTCCGTGTTCGATTCCCGTAGTGAGTAATAGTTTTTTCCTAAATCTATAAATGCAGTATTTATTTTACTAAAATCGATGACATGGTTCCTAAGAACAGATATTCTCGTATGTCTAAAAGTTTCAAACTTCCCCCCACTGACCGTTCTATTTAGGCCACCCTGTATACTAAAATGAAGTTCATTACTTTATTATACATGTTTATTTATTTATAATAAGTAAGTTTATACACTTGTTTAAAAATTACAAAACCAAAACAATTCCAAGAAAACAATTAAAATATACATACCACAACAAAATTAACTAATCACCTGACCTACCTAATCTTAATCGTATTGTTATACTCTTCACTCACCCTAATCACTGAGCCTTTGAAAGAAAGAGATAGCGTCAAAAACGTAGCGTAGCCATTTTAAATAGTAGTTATAAAAATATTTAATTTGAAGTAGTAGCTATGTATTTATATATAACTAGCAGCGCCCCGCGGTGGAAATTACGGGATATAACTTAGCCTATGTTCTTTCCCGAATCATAAGCTACCCCTGTTCTAAATTTCAAGTCAATCGGTTCAGTAGTTTGGCCGTGAAAAGGTAACAGACAGACAGACAGAGTTACTTTCGCATTTATAACATTAGTTAGGATTTTAAGTATACATATTTCACCCTTAATGTATTTATTGAAACTTACCGAAAATATCCGTATTTGAATATATCTATTTTGTTTTAATTAATCTATCTGAAAACCTTAATAAGACTTGGGAGCTCTACTTAATTAAATATATCAAAATGAACTTCATTATCAAATCATTCAAACAATTTAACAACATAGCCGGTTCAAAATAAGAAAATCAGCGGAAGTAATTCGTGTAACTTTGAAAATTGGCATAGTTATACCTTTTAGTATCCAGATAAACATACTAAGAATCTTACAGCGGTTATTCGGGAGAATAACATTTCCAAGAAAACAAAAATATACATAACACAACAAATTAACTAATCACCTGACCTCCCTAATCCTAATCCTATTAATCTCTGACCCTTTGAAAGAGAGAGATAGCGTCCGATCCCGTTACCTGTCCAACACTATAAATACAGCGCGAGTTCCGAATACAGTCAGTACTGAACACCACCCAACAGCGACAACACGTTCAACATGGCCAAACAAATATTCGATACTGAGGCGTTAATGTTAATTAACGATCAGTGGATCGAGTTGGAAGAGAAATGGGGAATACCAGTAGACCTGGACACGGAAGAAGATAACGCACCACCGCTGAAACCAATTTTCAGCTCATTGGACCTCAGGAAGACGACCTTTGACTCATCGTTCCTGTTCAAGAGAGTCAAAAGACAACTATCGAAATCATCCAAAGTCGTTGAGTACAACGAATTTATAGAGGATCTGGAAAGAGTGGCAGCGAAAGACGTGTCCGACAAACAATTCTTCTACATCAACGGCGAAGTGATGTCCGCCGTGTCCATTGAAGACATATGTGTCACCATCGACAGAGTGTTCCAGTCCATCGACAGACTGTGTTCCGCTACGAGCACGCTCAGGAGTAAGAAGACGAGGAGACAGCCGGATGTCGTCAACTGTAGCATTTCAACTGCTGATCTGTCCTTCGACGACACAGTTGAGAAGGAGAAGAGTGACAGCGATGACGTAGACAGGTTTATCGATGAAGCGTTTCAATACCTGAGTGAGACGATCGCTACGTTAGCCGACTTGGAAGCAGACGATGAGGCGTCCAACTCCGTCACGACGCTGGTCAAGAGGTTCACGTCCATACTCAAGAGTCCCGCTGTCAATATGTGTCACAGACGGAAAAGGGAGTGCTGTCAGAAGTTTAAGGAGTTGGCTGATTTCTGGAACCAGCAGGCTTTTGATAACAAATAGGTTTAATATTGTTATTCGTAGTTTTTAAATTGTATAATATAAGTAGTAACTAAGTATTTATGTATAATTTTAAGTTCAATGTTAATATATTCACACTTAATGTATTTAATAATTATTGCATTGTATAGTTAAAGTAGTACCTAAGTATTTTTGTATAATTCTAAGTTTTAAATGTTATGAATGATTTACAGTTTATGTCTAAATTAAACTAACTGATTGCTATAATAAACGTCCTTTAATTTATCTTATTTGTTTTATTCAGAGTTTAATTACCCTCTTGATAACTTTTCGAAATATTATTTTTTAAAATAGGTTTAAGTATAATTATTTAACACGTACGTATGTACGTTTCGTTTAATAATAAAATAGGTTTAAGTATATCATACCTTGTATTCAGTCTATAGCAAACTTTACTTATACAGGGTGGCCTAAATAGAACGGTCAGTGGGGGAAAGTATAAACTTTAAGATATACAAAGATCTGCCCCCCTAGACAAGTGGCAAACGCTCCCAGTCTATTCCTTTTCTCCACAAACGAACGTCGTCTCTAGAACAGCGCTAACTTCTTTGATTTCGTTGGTGCACGTCATTTTTTACAATTGTCAAACAGTACAAAACGTTCCAACTGACATAGCAAGTTAGTAAATGAAATGAGTTTGACATTTGCTTGTGAATAGAAATTACAAATTGGCAGCCAAGTGGCAGTTTGACAAACGTTTTCGGGCCGCGAGCGTATGAATTTTAGCGCATGCTAGGACCATGCAGAAAACTTAAGAAGAGAGAAACGCTAAAACCGCGACGATACTTTATTTGCAAATTTTGTAGTAATGTTTGCATGAATCTTGATATTAACTAATAAATAATATAATTTTGATTAAAAGAATGTTATGTGTTCGTATTTTGACCTTCTAGTTTTTGATAAATATTAAAAATAAACAAACAAAGTAATTTAATTCTTTATTATGATAAAAACTGTGTACATTATCTTTAAAAATCTAGGCTACCAACATGTTTTAACTGCAACTATCTACCTAATGCCTTAATTATTATGTATTTATATTTACTCTAAGTATTTAAGTAAGTATATAATATTCTTTAAGTTCTAAAGTTGTAAAACATAATTTATTTCATTGAAGTTTCGTTTCCTTATGGCTTTTGCTGGCGTCAAATCCCTAATATAATACAATGTATAATACCTCTATGGTCAAATCACACCATCCTTTTTTTACAACGCCATCTTTTGGCTCTTGAAAATAATAAATTCTAATAACATGATGTCTAACCTTTGATTATATATTTGTCTGATAGAGTAATGCCAACAAACGACGCGTTATAATTGTCCTCAAATTGCGGGATATGTGTGAGTACGGCTCGTTTATTATTGTATTATGTCAATGTCAATATACCTAATTAAATAAAGTAAAATAGTAATTTGTAATAGAAAATAAATAAACTCCAATTGAACTAATATAACATAATTTAACAGCGCAAACCGGCATAAATAATTATTTTTCGTGAGCGTTATCCATAAGTCATTCAAATAACACTGATGTAAACAAGAAGTGAGTCTACCAAATATAGTAGACTTTATTTGACCCGTTTTAGTACGGCCAATTTTGCATCTAGTCAAGTATATAATCAAAGTATCTAACAATAAAACCGTTAGACAAGACCACTGACTTTTACCTTTAAACGAATAGACTATGCGTTCATTATGTTTTTGTACACTTGGCTACCAATTGACAACCTATTGCGCCACGGGGCGAGGATTTGGCATATATTTGGAGCGTTCGCCAGTTCGCCACAGAACACATTACACAAAGTATCTCTGTGCCATGGAATAATAAACATTTTGATCATAATTTATTTAACTTTAAAATTTATTTTTATTCTGTCAAATAATTATTCAAGTATTTATTACTATTATAATCTATTAAAAAACTAAATTTTTTGTACATTTTATAAACTTTGTGCAATTCAAATTATGAACTTTGATTTTACTAGTATAATATTATCTGTGGTTTTACTATGAACTAAAATTTAATCTTTAATATTAATATCTGTGGTCAAATTTGACATAGTAAACACGTCTAATCAGTGCTCATAAATTAATTATAAAATAAAATAAGAACAATAGTGCAACAAGTTTAGAAAACATACGAACCTTTAGTTAACAACTTAAATCATTCGAATACATTGTGAAACGAGTTGAAACATCACAAAAACGAAGTTTGAATGCAATATTGGTATGTCAAATCACTTTTATTTGACCGTTGCTGTATTTCAAATCGAATTTCAAGTATATATTAATTATTTAACACCCAATGAAGATCGTTATTTAAAACAACTGATTGGACTAAACTGCTGACAGTGACTGACAGTGACAGCTAAATCAATAATACCAACCTGACGATAAATTTAACTACGTTTTGATTCGTTCAGAAACTTGAAAATATTTAGTTCGGAAACAACTTACTTGCATGTACACGAGCAAAATGGACACTTACACACGTGCAAAACGGACAGTAACAAAAATGAAAAAAAAATGCAAAAAATGTAATAAAATTATAATTGACGAGAATTGTATGACCTGTGTTAATTGCGCTGACATCTATCATAATGGGTGTTCTAACTTATTAGGAAGAAAAAAAATTACAACTTTAGAAAAAAATAAATGGAAATGTGAGAACTGCAAAAACCAAATAAATAATATAGCTAACGAAATGTCTACATCACGTAATAATTGTGAAATTGATGATATACATTCATGTCAGAGTTTAGTAACCCAACAAGTTAAACCAATAATTAATGTATCAACAGAAAACTCGTTCGAATCCCTTTGTACAGATGATTCTGAGAATGATGTAGACTCTCTCGGCGAATCATGCAAACTTAACAGAAGCTGCCCAGAAATAACATGCACGGTGACTGAAGAATTGAATGAGTTCAAAAAGGCAATTGAAGATTTACAAATAAAATTACAAATCGCTGAAAATGAGATTGAAAATTTATTGTTAGAAAATAGCTCATTAAAAAAACAAATACTTTGTTATGAGAAAAAAACTTCTACATTGACTAATATATGTAAGTCAACTCCATTAAAAGAAAGTAAAAAGAAAAAGAAACGCAAATCAGTAGTCGAAATAAAATCAGACTTAAAAACAGAAAACTTAGAAAGTGGAAAATTAACAGACCATGGGAGTTTGAATCTGGAACATGACTCAGAACCTAATAATGAAAAAAAGGGCCACAGTACTGATGAACACAATTTACAGAAGCGACTACGCAAACTTACTAACTATGAGTACCAATTTTTTCAAGACCAACGAGAAAGAGAAGTATCTGCAATAAATAAAAGGAAAATTGTTATATTATCAGATCAAACAGGCAAGGCTCTCTCAAATTTACTTTATAAATACTACGCACCGTATTTTGAAATATTTGCCTTTGTTAAACCTAATGCAGATACAAAACAAGTTCTAAATGAAGCATACAAATTCACGAACAAACTGACAAAAGAGGACTTTCTTGTAATAATTACAGGAACTAATGATAAAGACCCAAATATTATATATTCCAACCTTTACTACACAATTCAGGAATGTCAAAATACCAATGTCATCGTAACACAAGTGCCCCAGAATAGACATTTAAACGAATGTAAACTGAATAAAATGATCAATCAGATAACAGTACAATTTCCTTACTGTGTCTATCTTAACCTTAATTATGAATACTGGATAACTACAGAACGCTACACATATGCCAAAAATTTAATGGATAACATAATTAAACAAATAGCTCAAAAGATGTATGATTCCAAATTTCTTTACAATGCTACCAAAAATACGAATAAATACAAAAACTCATTAATTAATAAATATAATACGATGAAAAATACTAAAATATATTCAGAAATTACATATTGTGACAAAAACACACAAACAACAGAAAGGGAGTTTTTTCGTGAAGAATGAAGAAAGTAGACACCAATTCAGAATAATGCACCAAAATATCGCAGGTGCCATAACTAAACAGGACGAATTAACTCTGGCTCTGAATGGTTTGTCAGAAAAAAAACATTCCGTAAGCGCAGTATGTCTTACAGAAACATTTATACAGGAAGGATGTGAAAGCAATTTTCTAACAGAGGGTTACTCGGTTGCTTGTTCATATTGTCGCAAAAATTCCAAAAGAGGTGGTGTTTTGATCATGTTGAAGGACGATATAGAATTTTCTGTTTTAGCGGATTTAAAAATAAGTGAATCATGTGTATTTGAATGTTGTGGAGTTATGTTAAACAAAATAGGAATTACTTTATTATGCATCTACAGAACACCTTCTTCAAATGTAAAAGTATTTCTGCAGAAGTTGGAGATACTTTTATCAAAAATATGTCATAACACTCGAAGAAAAGTCATACTATGTGGTGATTTTAACATTGATCTATTCAAACCAAACAATGACGTGAAAATATTGAAAGACATACTAGAAAGCTTTAATTTGGAACAGGTTATATTAGAGCCAACAAGAATAACATCTTCAACAAGCACTTGTATTGATCAAATAATTACTAATATCAATAATGGACAGGCAACTGTTATGAACTTAGGTCTATCAGATCATACCGCGCAATTTTTTGAATTTGCTACAAAAGTATCACGACCATATATAAAGTATTGGTTTGAGTACAGGAGAGATTACTGCCAGGAAAACTGTGATAAATTTATAAATTGTCTTTCAGCCTTGTCTTTCAGAGATGTGTACATAGAAAATAATGCTTCTGAAGCCTTTGACAGTTTTCTGGACTTATTTGATCTTTTTTATAAACTATGCTTTCCGATAATCAGAGTCAAAATCGTGAATAATAATAAATGTAAATGGATCACTAATGGTTTAAAAATTAGTTGTAAGAAAAAACGAACATTGTATTTAAAGCATAAATTTTTTAGAGGCAATAGTTTCGAAAATACCTGTAAAATAAAATATGTAAAGTATGTAAACTTATTGCGAAAATGTATTAAATATTCACAGAAAAGTGTTAATTTTAAGAGTATTCATAATTCTAGAAATAAATGTAAAACAGTATGGAAAATAATAAAAAAATATGCAATAAATAACCCTAACAAACTTAATATAGATAAAATAGAAGTAAATGATGAAATTATTACTGATCCGACAATTATATGTAAGCATTTTAACGACTTCTTTATAGATGAAATATGTAATAATTCTGTACCTAACTTAAATAATGATGTATTAAATATTGATTGTAATTTAGAGAGTATATACCTTTCTCCAGTGACCTCTGATGAGGTACAGAAAACCATACAGATGCTTAAAAATTCGCATTCGGTAGGATATGATGAAATTAGAACAGATATTTTAAAAAAATGTTGTAAACATATAGTGCAACCACTAGTTTATGTAATTAATCTATCTTTGGATCAAGGGGTTTTTCCAAAAGCACTTAAAAAATCTGTTGTCAAACCCTTACATAAAAAAGGAAGTACTGCTAAATTAAATAATTATAGGCCAGTAGCATTGTTGCCAATTTTTTCAAAAATATTTGAGAAGGTTATTTTCAAAAGATTGTATGGATTTGTGGAGAAATACAATCTATTAAAAGATGAACAAAATGGATTCCGAAGAAATAAAAATACAACTTTAGCGGCGTTCAAAATGGTTAAATATATCACTCAATGCTTAGATAGTAAAATTCCCGTTTGCACATTATTCATGGATATGAGTAAAGCATTTGACTTTGTTAGTCATAAAAGGCTTCTAGATAAATTATATCGGTATGGTGTTAGAGATTCCGCACATAAGTTAATAAAATCTTATTTAAATGATAGAATTCAATGTGTCCATATTTCAAAGATTAATAACACCTCCCGAACTATTGAGCAATACACATCGGAATACAGAGACAATCATTTTGGCGTTCCTCAAGGAAGCATACTCGGTCCCCTATTATTCTTATTATATATAAATGATCTTCCCAGCGTACTAAATCATAATTCTATACTTTTCGCGGATGACACAACCATAATTATAGAAGGTAAAGAAATATCAAATTATAATAATGACATTAATCAGGAGTTACATAGTACTATTAACTGGCTTACTCTTAACAATTTACAAGTAAATTTAAATAAAACTAAAGTAATGCAATTCCGTACTTTTAATGGTATAAATAACCAACTCGACATTTCATATAATAATTTTAAAGTTGAAGAGACATCTTCCTATAAGTTTCTCGGTATACATATGGATAGTTTGTTATCCTGGAAGCAACACGTTGAAAATATCTGTTCTAAATTAAACAGCTATGTATACCCATTACGACGTATATCTCAAATTGTATCAACAGAAGCGGCGTTATTAGCTTATCACGGTTATATCAATTCTAATATTCGGTATGGGATAGTTATTTGGGGTAAATGTGTTTACATAGACAAAGTTTTTATAATACAGAAAAGATGCGTTAGAGCTATTTTTTCCCTTAACCAAACTGAATCATGTCGACCATTTTTTAGAAAGCACAAGTTACTGACTGTTACTGGAATTTACATACTGGATGTCTGCATTTTTGTGTATAAAAATAGGAATATTTTTCAGTCAGCTCATGAAAGTCATAATTACCCAACAAGACGGTGTTATAAAAACAATATATTTCGACCTCAAACTAGATTGACTCTAACTACAAATAATTGTTTTATTATGTGTATAAAAATTTTCAATAAAATTCCATATGACTTTAAAAATATGACATTCTCACAATTTAAATGGGATTTGACAAAGTGGCTAGCTGATAAATGTTTCTACAGTATTAATGAATTTTTTGAATATAAATTTTAATAAATTGTTTAATAATCAAGTGCATGTATAGTAATGAAAATAATGACATGTATAATTTTATTTTTATAATCATGACAAGTATAATTAAGTATAATTTCAATAAAATTGCAATGTATAATTTCATACGCCTGTAAAGGCAGGTGGCGGCTGATCATGTTAATTATTTTAAGAACCTTTGTACCCAAAACCAAATGAAATAAAATTCTATTCTATTCTATTCTATTCTATCAATAGCAATAAAACGGAAAATAAATGTTAATAATTATATTTTTTGAAATTAATATTGACACAAACGTGAACAATTTGAATCAAACAAATCAATCATTCACCATTTTGAATGAAAAATGTACTACTGTGGCATTTCCTTGAAGTTTCCTTGCGACGAAATCCGACGAATAGATAAATGACCACTTGTCTTCCAACTTCACGTTTCGTAACGCGGCAAAATTACAAGTCGTAAGCAAATATCAATTTCATTCATAAAAACGAACTTTCTGTTCTATACGTCTAATGTAATTGCCACTTGTCTAGGGGGGCTGTTCTTAGGCACCATGTTATCGATTTTAGTATAAATAAAAATTGTATTCATAATTAAAAACGTAATGAATAAAATTCATTGGTTTTTTGTTAAAATGGGATCTTTGGCTGCATTTGGGGCCTTAATGATGTCTTGGCTAGTTTTGTACCAATCTATTTTATTTTCAAAACAATGTTTTTTATTAATTTTAGATATCATGTTTCTGCTATAGACATAAACAATTGATTTCTAGTTAGAAATAATGATCGTATCGATGAAAATATTCGTATTTGAATAAATCTAGTTTTATTTAATGAACCGGCAGATAAACTAAATAAGAACTTATAAATTATAACTTTATGTTTCCATTTATAACGTGCTATGTAAGTAGTCAGTTTATAGCAAACTTGACTTGGGAGCTTTACTTAAATATTAAATCAAAATAAACTTCATTATTAAATTATTCAAACGATTGAACAACAATTAAACTTCCTAGGTAAATGACAACCCAAAACATTTCTAAGAAAACGATTAAAATACACATAACATAACAAATTAAGTAATCACCTGACCTTACTAATCTTAATCCTATTGTTATCACTTCACTCACAATAATCACTGACCCTTTGAAAGAAAGAGATAGCGTCCTGTTCCCGTTACCTGTCCAACACTATAAATACAGCGCGAGTTCCGAATACGGTCAGTACTGGACACCATCCGATAGCGACAACACGTTCAACATGGCCAAACAAATATTCGATACTGAAGCGTTAATGTTAATTAACGACCAGTGGATTGAGTTGGAAGAGAAATGGGGAATACCGGTAGACTTGGACACGGAAGAAGATAACTCACCACCGCTGAAACCAATGTTCAGCTCATTGGACCTCAGGAAAACGACCTTCGACTCATCGTTCCTGTTCAAGAGGGTCAAAAGACAACTGTCGCAATCATCCAAAGTCGTTGAGTACAACGAATTCATAGAGGATCTGGAAAGAGTGGCTGCAAAAGACGTGTCCGACAAACCATTCTTCTACATCAACGGCGAAGTGATGTCCGCCGTGTCCATTGAAGACATATGCGTCACCATCGACAGAGTGTTCCAGTCCATCGACAGACTGTGTTCCGCTACGAGCACGCTCAGGAGTAAGAAGAAGAGGAGACAGCCGGATGTCGTCAACTGTAGCATTTCAACTGCTGATCTGTCCTTCGACGACACAGTTGAGAAGGAGAAGAGTGACAGCGATGACGTAGACAGATTTATCGATGAGGCTTTCCAATACCTGAGTGAGACGATCGCTACGTTAGCCGACTTGGAAGCAGACAATGGAGCGTCCAACTCCGTCACGACGCTGGTCAAGAGGTTCACGTCCATACTCAAGAGTCCCGCTGTCAATGTGTGTCACAGACGGAAAAGGGAGTGCTGTCAGAAGTTCAAGGAGTTGGCTGATTTCTGGAACCAGCAGGCTTTTGACAACAAATAGGTTTAATATTGTTGTTAGTAGTTTTTAAATTGTATAATTTGTTAATTTATATTGTTTATTTTTAAGTCGTGCCCTAAGTATTTATTTATGTATAAGTAATGATGAATAACTAAGATGATATTATGTAAGATTAAACTTGTCGATTGTAATAATAAACGTCCTTTAATTTATCTAATTTGTTTTATTTACAGTTAAATAACCTATCTGATAAATAATCTAATCTAACTTTTAGAAGTATTTTTTTATAACATTTTAATTATAACGAGCTATATTGTCAGTTTATAGCCAACTCAACTTGGGATCTTTGCTTATGAATTATAATGCTTATGATCTTTTCGTGTATTGATGAAATAAGTATAGTGAGAAGCATCACTTGGCTAAACGCATCAGTCAGATCTCAAATCTAAGCCATAAAAACCAGAAAATAATTAAAAACTTACATTTCACGACATATACATCAAACTCTGGACCTCAGTTCCACATACAAAAACCGTGGTGATTCCTAAGAGTTGAGTAATAAATAGTAATGGACATCGGAACACACCTACAAGTTAATTACTAGAACGGTAAACAAATAGAAATTCATGGTTCATTAGGCGAACAACAGTGGGTTCCGTAGGTCCTCGCAGGACACGGCCCAAGTTAGATGCTAAATCACAGTGCTGCGGACCCCTAGTGAAACATACGGGTGGCTGTTCGGTATGTTATGCACAATATTTTGTATATTTGTATTGTAGTTATGTGAGTCTTTGGTTTTACTTAAGAACGTATCGTGCGAATTTGGTAGTTTATTGTGCACGTTACCAAGAAACTTTAAAAATACTAGCAACAAACCGAGAATCTTAAAATTATCAATTATTTAGCTAGAGCACCAGAAACTAAATACAACATGTATAGCATATGTACAGACACCTAAACCAAAATACCTGACACGGCAATCGAACCCGCAACCTTGTGTTAGTCCAGAATACAATTATGTCCTATGGATTAGCGTTTCTTCATATTCAACACAAGGGCATATTTACTTTAAAAATAACGCAGCCTCTACACTCACATATCCGCCCGTATATGATCAATATTTCGCGCACTGACCGGAAGCAGAAACTTATTCGTGCCCGCTCCAAGTTAGACACTTTGTCAATTTATGAGCTGAGGCACAATAACATGGGCACGGCCAACTGAAGGCAGATGCTTGTAATTGACTGTGTCAGACTCCTCACTGTGAGAGAATAAGTCTGGTGTAGAACTCGCCTTAATTACGTCATCGGATTGGGTGGAAGTGTTGTTGTCAATTAAGGTCATATACGTATGAAGTACTATGAATTTTCACATCGTTAAATAAAAGGTCATGCACATCTGATACATATTGTTAATTTAAGAGCTTTTGGACTTTGTTTTCATAAATAAATAGAGACGAAATCATGTAGAGCTAAAACGCGTACAAATGAAGTTGAATATTGAATTTAAAGATCTTGCTGCAATTTAAATTATGAAAGATATAGAAAAGATAATTAGAATTAGGTTGATTCCCCTTTTCGTAAAGGCGTCGAAATTTTGATGTTTATTTTTTTGGTGATCTTATATAAGTACTTTTTTCTCTTTCAAACCAACAATATCTCGAAAAACCTCTTGAAAATTAAACAAACTTTTTGCATATACACTATGTGCCTCACAATTTCCACCACAGGTTTTCACCCACGCACTGCTCACTCAGTGCATCACAAAACTATTAACATCGCACGAGAATTAAATCCACAGCTTTTTAATCATATAACATATACACCTTTGACATACTACAAATAACGCAGTGTCCACACTAGCAAACAAGAGCCGTTGTAATATCTCTTACGCCAATAATTCGGACAAGTTTAGTGGTGGTCGGCGGGTAGCGACCGCAACTGCAACATGCATGCACCTAATTAAACTTCGGACCGTGTCACTTCACTAGTTATGATGTTCACTGAGTCGTTTGGTCTGTATTTTTATACTTTGTATTCTATTATATACCACAGATTACAAAATAGTTACTATGTAAATACTAAAAGTATTAATATATTTGTTTGTTTGAACGCGCTAATCTCAGAAATTAGTTCTTGCTTGAATGTCTCTTTGAATTTGATAGCCCATTTGCTGGCAAAAAATATAATAAATAAATTCAGTAATAAGAAATAGAGAAAGAAAATTAGATAACAATATCAATAAAAGCCTACAAGCCAAAAATATGAACGTGGAAAACCTCAAGTATTTCCATAACAACAACACCACACCATCCATTATCTTTCCATAATTATAAACAATCAGAACCACTGTACATCAAACTTAAATTAAAATAGACTTAATAAAAATCATTTACAGGGTCCATCAAAAAATTATGGGTACCCTCTTTTTTAAAAACGCCACTAACGCGGTTACCGGCCAAATATGAAGAGTAACCGTGCCCCATTAGTGACGTCACAGGTTGGACTCTCTATCAATTTGTATCGAATCACAGGCGTGAAGTGTTTTTAATTCATTTTATGACTGAATTTTCGACGCGTAACAAAAATCTGTGGAGACGATTGTGGTTTCATTTATTTTTTGTAGAATCATTTTATGTGATAAGTAGTACATATATTTTATAATTTACCCTGAAATTATATGTCATTTTAGTAAAGCTACACATTATTGCAGAAACCTGCTTCTTCAAGATTTGATACAAACCAACAAAATCACCATTCAACTATGCATTCAACCACGTAGTTAGTAGATAAATATTCTCATTTTCTCTATTGGATGTATAACTGGTGCCATAATGTAAATTCTTATTAATAAATAGTAGTGCCTCGCGGTTTGACCTGTGTAAAATCCCAATCCCATGGAAAATACTACACTTATTTCCAGTACCTTCCTCTTAAATAACTTTATCTATTTAACAAAACGCATCTGAATCCGTTACGTAGATAACTAAAATAAGACAGCGGGAAGTGACTTTGATTTATACTATGTAGTGATTAGTGTTAATATTACTTTCCCTTACAACTATGTTTTTGTCAACCCATTTCGTCCAACTGCTGGGCAAATATTTCCCATGTTACAAATATATTAAAAAAATACAACTTAAAATTATTTTTTAACAACATCGTCTCTACCGCACCCTTGTTCGTGCGACATCGTCGTCGTCCACGCACTAATTCAATATGGCCGACGTAAGCCATTTACGTTCGCGCTTGACGCATCGTCCGTGAAAAAATCAATTACGATTTTTTGATAGCCGCACAGTGACCGGCCCGCTAGTGTGGAAACAGATTTATTGTTATTGTACTTTGGATATTGGTGACTGGAAAGTTTGAGGATATTGATATGGGCTTGAAACTGATGGAGATTTTTTTTTGTATTCTTCGAATTTTAGTGTGAATAGCTTTAACTATATAATATTAGCTAACCCACAAGGTACCCTTTTAGCTCCCATTTCTGATGATTAAACAAAGCTCTTATAAGGTTCCATCGTTATTTGTCCAGCCGCATCTTCTCCTGTGTATTATAGACACAGTAGTAAAAAAACCGGGAGATTCTTTGCAAAAAAACAGACTGATGAAGTAAAATAAAAGTATATTTACTAACAAAGCCGACTCCACACCTCCCAACCATTTTACCTGTCCAGTTTATATTTTCAATAAGCTCGTCACAGTACAAAGAGCTGACATTCCAATCTGGGACGGATGACGTCACGGGACCAAAAGGTACCACTCACACACTATTGAGTTGTCAAACTGTCGATATGACATGTCAAATGGTAAAATTAAAGTTGTGTTTTACCACTTAAAAGCTTTTTTACTCTTTAATTAGTTAAGTGCTGCAATTTTAAAGTAATTTTTGTGTCTCATTTTACTTATTTAACTTCATACACACTGACGTGTAATGCACAGTACAAAAATCATGGAGCTTTAATTTTCATCCAAGTCGTAGTATCAGCAATAGAGTGCGCGTCTCTAAGACGGATCTTAGAGTTTCAAATTTGATCGGTCATGACGGTTTCAGTCGAAAAAACATCCATAGAGGTATTATAGAGGCAGTATATAGCAGGGGAGCCAGGTCTCCAGTTGTCCCTCGGTTAGAAAGAGAGAGACGATCGCGGTACCCTATAAGTGAGAAATTGAGCGACTTGAAATTTCGGATAAGAATGAATTATAACAAGTTAGTTATTTTTAGTTGTGAATAATCTTACAATGTTTTTATAAATTATTTTAACGACTCAAATATTTGTACAATAAGAGGGTACCGCGATCTTCTCTCTCTTTGTAACCATCGGACGTTTCCGCTTACAGGCAGCCGTAAGCCTTCCCTACTCTATGTATAATACCTTTATGAAAAAATCACCCTACGTAGTAAATGGCAACGACGCCGAACTGTGAATCAAAGAGTTGCAGATTTGATTTCGGTGTGACTAACTAGGGAATCAGAAACTAGACATATTCATATATAACTCGATACTCATTCGTATTAAAAGTATCAGCACAATTTGAAAAAATTTACTAAAAAATACTTAAACTAATAAACCATTCTGTTAACTAATTGTCAATATCAGTACACAGTAGACAGAAGTAACACCAGTAAATCAAATGCGTGGGCGCATTAGACGCACCTGTGCGCTGCAGTCTGCTTACTGCCAGATTTATGGGCGCTCTGATAATACATGGGCTGCTTATAAAAATAAACACTGAATTTTAATCTTGTTTTGATTTAAGCTTAGAGTACTTTTGCTGTTTGACTGTAACTTGTAATTTCATACGAAACCGATTTTAAGTTTAGTGAAAAACTTTCATGGAAACACAAGTGCCTACCTAACATATTACACTTCAGCTGCCTTATTTGCGTTGCATTTTTAGTCTGGTTTAACAAAACCTGGTAAGCATTTGATACCTTGTCAGACAAATCTGTCACTTTGACAGTTTTCAAAATTGATTGTAAAATCTGGTTTAGTGGTAAACCAGACTAAAAATGCAACGCAATTAAGGCAGTATAAGTTTTATTACTTTGCATATTTTCCAATCAAGTTAATAATTATTCTTCTCACTTTCACTTGTAAACTAATTAACTGTTTAAGGTAAAATTTGATACAGATTCCATAAAACCCGGAAAACAGCGTAGAATAGGATTTTTTTGTCAAAATTGCAAAAAAATGCATGTTATTTAAAAACTCACGTCTACATCAAAAACTCGCAACAAAATTAATTATCCTACCCACAAACAACACTGACACTAATCAAACGCAAGCAACTATACCCCTTATTGTCTTTACATTAAGATCTCACACATCCTAGATTGTCAATAGCTTAGTACCCTCAATTCAGCAATATCAACCGATAGATATAACCCGACAAATTGAGGAGGGCCCTCCATCACTCGACCGGCGTGTTGTTAGCACGCCCACAAATTAATCCGGTTAGCTTTGGTTAAGGCACCTACACCTGAAGACGGCCGCTAAGATCAACTGGCCTTTTGACGCAGATATCTAACTTATGGAAGTGGTTTAAAGTTTAACAACTTATTGATATTGATATAACTTATCTACCTGTGTTCAGTGTTGGTAGGCTCCTGTGGTTTTAAGGGTAGTTAGTGCCTTGGAAATATAGTTTTTAAAATCCATTTTTAAATTCTAAAATCCAAACTGAAATACAAATTAAAATCCAGACTGATGAAATCCCTACTGAAATCCAGACTGAAATCCAGTATGAAATCCCGGCTGAAATCCCAACTAAAATCCAAACTGAAATCCCAGCTGAAATTAAGACTGCAATCCAGACTGAAATCCGGACTGAAAACCCGGCTGAAATCCGGACTGAAAACCCGCCTGAAGAAATCCAGGCCGAACTCCAGACTGAAATCCAAACTAAAATCCGGACTGAAATCCAGACTGAAATCCAGACTGAAATCCCGGCTGATATCCGGTCTGAAATTCCCAGGTGAAATCCAGGCCGAAATCCAGACTGAAATCCAAACTAAAATCCGGATTGAAATCCCAACTGAATTCCAGACTAAAATCCAAACTGAAATCCAAACTTGAATCCAGACTGACAAAATCCCAACTGACATCTAGATTTCAGTTTAGATTTCAATCCGGATTTCAGATTTGAATTTAATCCGGATTTCAGTCTGGTAACTGTTTTGCTCCAAATCCGGTTTTAAGAGTGCCAAACGATTAGAAACATCAAAAGTCAGAAGAATCCGTTAAAAAAACGCGAAAAAATGAAATTATAATTTTCATTCAAATTCCGCCCAAATTGGCGCCAAAACCACCGAAAAACTTTTTTGCTCCAAATCCGGTTTTAAGTGTTTTAAGAAATCCGGATTGAAATCCAAACTGAAATCCAGACTGAAATCCAGACCGAAATCCAGACTGAAGCCCAGACTTAAATCAAGACTGAAACTTAGTCTGACTGAAATCCAGAATTATATCCAGACTGGAATCTAGAATGAAATCCAGACTGGAATCCAGACTGAAATAGACTGTAAACTGGATTGAAATCCAAACTGAAATTTAGACTGTAATCCCAACTGAATTCTAGGCTGAAATATAGATTAAAATCTTGGCTGAAATCAATATTGAAACTTAGTCGAAAATCTCTCATTTTTTTATTTATGCACAAATAAAATAACTCACATTTTAATTAAGTCAAATTGAGAGTTTTTCAACGAACTAAAAGCAAGTCTAAAAATATTGCTATCTCTTAAATTTATTGGGAAAGTCTGTTATTGACTCTCTAGATGATTTATGATTACAGCAGCAGAAATGCACGTTACCTTTCTAGGCCCGCTCATAAAAGCATTAGGTGGTCACATCCAGATACGCTATACGTATCCGAGATCCCATCAATATCTAGCGACAACGACGCGCCGGTTACATCGGCTCGTATTAAACTGGAGTGCTCACTTCATTCCCCATCTGTTACTCGCGCAGATCATTCCGTGTACACACCTATATACATATACTATATAAGATATATATAGTCGATGGTTTACCTCATAGTATACACTCGTAGATACAATGTGTAGTGTTCGCAACATGCGTTGATGTAAAAAGGGCATGTCCTTATAAAATTATATTTTATTGACTGATAACTAAATATGAAGAGACTTTTTTGTTTGTTTAAACTCATTTCATATCTACAAATAACTAAATAGCGATCATATTTTAAAATTTGAATCACTATAGGATATCCCTAAAATCACATATTTTTATATTGTATGACTCGTAAGTAGATTAACCGTGAGAATGCAGCTAGGTCTGAAAGGTAATAGTTTTTTTTTAATGAGAGGAACATATATCATCGAAACTAGGTTTCTTCTGAAATCACTACATCCTCTGGGCTTGTGACTGAATGTAATAGCTACTAATGTAAGACAGGAACCTTTGCTTTACAGTTCCATAAAGAAAATTGCTTTAGAAACACATAAACACATCTTAAACTACGACTCCCACAAATTCCATTGACAATTAATTAACCAACATATTCGTACCACAAGCAGCCATTTACATAGTAAAGTCATCTATTTCCGAATGGATATCTATTGTTTTAATTTATCGTCAAACTTGCTCAGTTTGAAGCTTGCATGTGCAGTGTAAGTTTCGATACAGTGGGACCATAAATTGATAAGCTAGTGTTCATGATATAGGGACATTAGTTTGACGATTATGTACTCGTAGCTAGCTACTGGGTGGGTCCATTCGGGATAGTGGAACGAGGTAATTATTTTTTGGTCTGTTAGGAGCAAAAAAGTGGTATGATGCTGTTTCTGTTTCTATGCAGTCATTTTTCTAGCTTTAGTAGTATCCCTTTTTTTTATTTGAATCTATCAGATTGCCCAACTCTATAAAAGTCTATAAATAATTATAATGATTTTTAAACCTATAGCTCTGATTCACTTTTTCTATATCGCATACACACAAGCAGAAGCACATACGTTGAGAAACAAAGCTATTTTACTAGACAAAAATAATAAACAAACGGCACCATTACAAAAATTAAATTAACACACACAACCATATACAAAAATACATAAAATAAAAGCGTTCAACCTCATTTCACGTGGGAGACTATAAAGAAAACATTACCGCGGGACTAAGTATAAAGTAACGATGACATACAACCACGATGCTAAGGATGACCGTACACATAAACATGTCTCTGTAATACCAGGTGTGCGTCGCGCTTTACACCCAAATGCCAACGGTGAATTTTTGCAAGGCAACCCGGGTGATTTATGTGTGCTCACTGCGTCACTGCACGCTAATGTGGGTTTTGTTGGTAAGATTTTGAATAATAAAGTAGGTTTCAATAGATATACCAGAAATATTTTGTTGAGGTTAATTTTTTTTAAAAACCTGATATAATAGGTACTTCGATTTTCTTTAGTAATGTTTAGAAATCATTCTAAAACTACCCTTCATTCGTAAAACTATTTATTAACTAGCTGTCCCTCGCGGTTTTATCCGGGTTATTCTTTTTGGTTTTGAAACACAGCTTTAGGGCGAACTCAACAAGGAAAAAAATAGTGAAATCAATCGCCTAAGATCTAGATTTTTGAAACATACCGAGATCAGATAATTTATTTTGTATATAAAAAACGTAATAATTTCTTGATACAAACCCCAAAAACCATAACAAACAATACTATCCCAAAACAATCTTAATTCATCAATCTCTCAAAATGTCACCCCAAAATCTAATTAAAAACAAAACTCGCAAACACAATTCACAATTCAAAAGGTGAAGCCGTTCACCGGCTGATATATCGTTCTGGAAACTTCGGGACATCTCGTTGAGTGATTGTGGGGTCATTATTGTGACGTAATTAGTCCCGCTGGACTGTGCCCCGACTATTAATCAATAGGCCACTCAGTGGCGCCTTTGTGTCAATCTGTCCGGCTGTTTTTGCTACTTTGAGGTGACACGGTTGGCTTTCAGTGACAAGTTAGATGTATTTTGTTTAAATGTGCTTTTTTTGGGTTGTGTAGTGGCTTTGTAAAAAGAAGATTTAGAAGACTTGTGATGAAAACTGGGATCTAATACGATTCAATTCAATATTCAATACATATTTGGTTTACGTTAGCCACAAATCAACAACTATTTTGAAAAACTGCTTTGAAACATAAAATTGATTGACACTAGTCTAACTACCAACATCTAATATTTAAATACAAATATTTATCTAAACATAATTATAATTCTTACATTCAGGACCACCTAAATTTCAGGCTAACCCCTTTAACCTCAGAATACCTAACACACAAAGTCCTCACATTAAAAACTAAACCTCAAAAGTGACGTTAAACATATCTCCCGAAAACACCTTAACATTTAGAGAGGACACTCCGATTGAAGTGACAGTTGGCTTTAGGTTGACAGTTGGTATCAGTGGAGTGACGTCATCACGGGCCGGGTCCGGCACGAGTCCGGCTTACGGACGACACTGCGGCTCGTGTACACGTCACATGTGACATATCGCGGTGTTTCTTAAACACACAGTTTTGTACAAATATTTCAGTTTTTGGGATGGAAACTTGTTGTGTAAGTTAAAAGGTTATTTTCATTTTGGATAAGTATACTGTTGTTTAAAATTATAGTGTTGGACTGTTAACATAAATTATCCTAAACTTAATATCATAAATGCGAAAGTAACTCTGTCTGTCTTTTACCTTTTCAAGGCTAAACTACTGAACCGATTGACTTGAAATTTGGTACAGGGGTAGCTTAGGGTGCGGGAAAGAACATAGGATATTTTTATTCCGAAATTCCCAAGGGAACGGGAACTACGCGGGTGAAACCGCGGGGCGCTGCTAGTTGTAGGAAAAAGACTTCTCTCTCACTGATGATATTGGTTCAATGATGGAAGCTATCATGTTATAGCAACATTAATATTTTTTATCGGAAGTATGCCATATAATCAGCAGAAACTAAAGTTTCTAGTGAGAGTTATTCCTAAGTATTTCAATATAATTATACAGATGTTTAAACGTGACGAGGTATCCAACACTACCCCCCATTTTCCAGAGCCATAAAACAACGTTAACAGTATAGCATAATCTGTTTGAAGAGTGGCGTTGGTAATTATGGCGTATACCGCACAGACCATAAACATGTCTTGTTAATTTGGTCCCAGGTGGGCATGTGCTTAGGTCATTGTACTATGTAACGAGTTTATGAACACCTTATTTACATACATACGCCGGTCTCTGTACGCGTACTTTGTGCAGAAAACTTTGACGGAGCAGTAAGTGTTTCTAAACTTTTAATATGTAATGTGGGAGAAAAATGGACTTGGTGTTTCAAGGTTGTGAACTTCGTTTAAAGTTAGATGCTTGGGTGTTATTTGTTCGTGTTGATGGAAGTGAAAAAGTATGATCAAAAGTAAGTTATTGGAGGGAATATAACTATTCCAACAATAGGATTGGACACTGGTCCGGTAGTATTTTGGTCATGGGGAAAGAAAATTATGATGAGAAGAAAATACATGATGATTTATTTTTTAAACCTTATATAATCCTTTATACATGCCACGATATTGTACGTAAATTCCGAACCTGTTGGAATTATGGAAAAAAGTACCAAAGAAATACATACTTGTACATGTACACGCTATAAAGTACGCCACCAGTCCAACCAATAACAATTAATTTTAAAATAAAAAAAACTCCAACACAATTACTTTCAAACCCCCATAACTTTTAAACGGGTAAACCGATTTTCATCAAACATGTCTAAGAACACTCGCACGTAAGTCCCCTTTAATACAAAAAACTAAATTGAAATCGGTTCATCCGTTCGGGAGCTATGATGCCACAGATAGACAGATACACACACATACACACACAGACACGTCAAACTTATAACACCCCTCTTTTTGCGTCGGGGGTTAAAAATCAACATAATTTAAGTAACTCTAGCTACACTTAAACCAGTAATACCGCCTCGTCATCAAATCAGTAAGTAACAATCAAATGTAGGTGATATTATAAATTAATCCAAGTGGTACACAAGTGTGCGATGTCCATTCTTCATTAGCACAAAGGCGGTGGCCTTTTGTCTTGCGACCATCCATTTGCGATTGTTCACTACACAACGCCCGCGCACGTACTTATTCTGATTGTTCAACGCTTGGACGCTGAATTTTAATGTTAGGTTGAGATTTTACAAGGTATGGATTAAGTAATTTTTTTTAGTACTTATAGTAATATTTCAGTATATTAAAAATATAATATAATGTATCGGTGGTGTAGTGGCATTGTGCATTATTGTATTAGTCGACAAAACCTCACAGCTGGATAAAATTAACGCCTGATGAATTTCATTTAAAAATAGAAATATTCATCAATAAACACAAATCTGAATCGAATAGGCTTGCGGCTTGTATAGTAGGTGCATATTATCACTAATCAATCGAGGTATTTATAATGAGCAAATAATATCAGTACTAACAAAAATGTTA
The DNA here is from genome assembly GCA_958496195.1 of Timandra comae. Classification (NCBI taxonomy): domain Eukaryota; kingdom Metazoa; phylum Arthropoda; class Insecta; order Lepidoptera; family Geometridae; genus Timandra; species Timandra comae. Next base: position 939,530 of record OY292358.1, read on the forward strand.
CCTCTAGATTTTTTATTATTTTGTATGTAACATTTTTGTATAAAAACTACAAATAACACAGTTTCTAACTAGCACGGGAGATAATGTCTCGATAATTGCGTCAAATGTATCGTTATTGTAACAAAAAGTTATATAAATAAATTGAAAATAATAATCAAATACATAGACGTAAGTAAATAACAATTGTGTGTACAGAATACTCTCCTTCGTTGACAGCCGTGATCCCTGTCAACAAATCCACAATGCGAGGTGACTCGCTGACAAGCCAGCCCGACCCTAACAATCAAATGATTAATAGACTTTCTTGTTCTCTATCGGCCACGATACAAATCTCTGTGTGGAGACTTCTCTAAATATAATTTGTTTGAGAATATAGCTCGTTTGGTAAGTATAAATATATACCTAGAAATTTTGTTCGTGAATTTAGAACGCTTGGTAAGTATAAATACATATGTATATACTTAGGGATTTTGTTTGCGAATTTAGCTCGTTTGGTAAGTATTTTTAAGGTAGGTTTTGGCTAATCAGCTAGTTAGGTGGGCTAATGGATAACTGAAATTAAATTAGATTTTAAAGTCGCACAATGTTGCTTTTGTTGGATGATGATGTCAATGGTGATAAATTAACGCGAGAGAGATGTAATATCTACTGATTTGTTTAATTACGAAAACACTACCATTAAATGAATTAGCTTTACTTTAATCGCATCTTATGAATGAAATAGAAGTTTAAAAACGTCAAAATACGTAATTTCAATAAATTATAAATTTAGAGCCGTTTCCGATCAACAAATATTATTAAAAATGTAATTAATTACATTATTTAACCTTATGATTTTTAACTTATAATAATTCCCATAAAAATATCTAAACCCACCAACCCCCTCTAAGCCCAAACACTCAAACACAACAATCAAATACTAAACCTAAGAACTTTAAGTCTGTCTAAATTTCCCGCCTATTCGAACCGCTTTGTACCGCCGTAAACCAGTTTAAGGCGGTTTGAGCTAGAACATTCTGGAAGTTTGTTTTGTCACCTCTATATTCGTAGCACGCGGCTTATTAACTTGCTCTCGGATTTGATTACGGAAATAGGAAGGGAATGGGTTTAGGTAAAGCCTCGTGCACATTGTGTAAAGAAGCTGGGTTCACTGAAATATTGTGAGTAAAGCTGGGTCTGCAATGTTATTTATTTTTGAGTTGTTGGTGTATGGTGGACGTGGTTGGGTGAGATTATTTTTGTTTGTTAATTATTATTTTAAATGTTATAATCACCAGAGTTCTGTCATTTTAGTTAGAAAAATATGAAAAAGTAAGTTTATTTTAATATTTTATTCGTCAGTTTGGACATTGAAACTAATGGAACTTACGAGTACGTTCTTTGAAAGTTAATCGTAGCATCCCTAAAAATATCGACCAAACATGCCTGTATTCATCACAACAAAGCACATCATAAGCTCCCTAAAATACAACTAGGTATAATCAAACTCCATAATCTCAACACCACCTAAAAACCAAAAATCAATCATCAAATTTGTTTGCACTACTATTGGAAGTGGGTAAACGCGTGAACCGCAAAGCAAGCGTGACAGAACAAAGTTTGTGCACCGGATTGCGCCGGTCCCGACCGGATTAAACCGGATCGTGTGCCGGCGCGCGGCGGTTATAACCGGTTAGGGGCGGTTAGTCAGGCACAGGTAAGCTAGCGATAGTGATAGAGTACTCTTATTAAGTGCTCGCTCAAATTTAATTGTGTTACACTGTGTTTTAAAGTAGCCACATATTAATTAATGAAAAATTTCTTGTTAAATTATATGATAACAGTTTTTAAACTGGTAGCTCTTTATATATCAAGCAGTACCTTAGCGTGGCATTTGGCACATATTCGTTGGGTACCATTGCGTTAGAAACGTAGAAAATAAGCTCTTAGAATGTCTTTGAAAAGAGTGATTGTTAGGACAATCAAAACTAAACAATCTTCTAAACACAACCACTTATGCAAATCAAAACAATCAATTCAAATATAAGTCCAATCACCTAAATAATAGAGCTGAAATTGTAACACAAATCATTGTGTACAACATTGTCAGATCCACAAGCAGACGTGTGGATTAGCGGTATTTACTGCAAATTAACCGGACAATTGATGGCCAATGATCGGCTAATGCCACCAGGCCATTATATTAAATCAACCAGGATAGTACCTGCACAAAGACCCATTGATTTAATACCTCAACGGTGCTTGTTTACATTGGACCGATTTAATTACCTTCGCGCCGTTTGGTTCACTTCAAGAGGTTTCGGTTCTCGAGACTGGATGAATTTGGACTGCTAGGTTGGGAATGTGGATGATATAGTTTGCTAGTGAATGTGCGTGCATTTGACTATAGGACCTTCATTTATAGTAGTTGTTGGTCTTATCATCAATGATGGTTTTACGCAGAAGAACAGGTTTTTGCCTTGCAGCATTTTACTTTCCTATCAAAATCTAGTTTCTATCACTTACATTAATCATATATACATTATGAATGACGTGCTACGAATTTATTGCTAAAAGAATAAAGCTTGGCATGATAACATTTAAATAACTAAAATATAAATGATAAATTAACTTATTTTAAAATACTACAAGTAAATAAAGCTCTACATTACACTTCAAACTATTGAAACACCCTAATAATAGATCAAATACTCAAAGACTACCCCTTTCCTTTTATAATCCACCTTACCCAAACACCAAACATTAATCTTCGATTAATTAACAATACAGTTTAAAATTCGGTAATTTTTCTCCGTAAACGTTAACAGAGTAATTGATTATCACTAATTCAGCGGTAGGTTGGTACAAATTGGAGTGCTATATCTCAGAGAGACATCGCCCTATCAATAACGCTCCGTCTTGGTACGGTGCGGCCTCTGTATTGAGACGACCAATTTACGATCGTGTGCTTCATTGTACATTGACTACATGCTGACTGTTTGTTGATGACTGTACGTTCTATTGGTTGTTTGTTAAGTGGGATTTAGATGTTTCCTTTAGATCTTGTAGAGACAAAAGTCTTTCTGTAACTGATTATTAATAGAGAGACGCTTCTAATGCAAGGAGCCATATTTGAAAAATAGCAACCATGTATTGCCAGACCCAGAGTTCGAATCCAGAACCAACGCCTTGGCAGTCAGGTACAGACGAGCACATTCGTAGTTATTTACTACGAATGTGCTCGTCTGTACCTGACTTTTTACGGTCAAAATAACCCAAGATTCGAATTTGCAACCATCGACTTGGCAATAAGTTCAGAAGAGCACATGTATCACTATCATAGTCATTTATTTATTTATTTAAAAAAGGTACATTTACAGTAATGCATATAATATACAGATATGAAGTTTTATAAAGGTGGTTTTGTTCTTATATGACTACCAATAACAAATGTACACAACATTAGTCATTATCCTTACATACTCTATTTATTTGTTGTATTTTAATGATTAAAAATTTAATCAACACGCAGTGTCTCATTGGCGTAAAATAAAATGTCGACCAAAATTATAAAAGGCAATAATGTACACATTCTATACAGAATATGAATAAAAAAAAAAGGTAGCACTCCCGGAGTGCCGGCAGAAGTGAAAACTTCAATATTAACGTTGTGTTTAATAATAAGTATAAAAGTACTATCATTTATGAGGTAGAATACAATGTTTATTTATTGCGCTATCGTACACAAATACAGGGTGGCGCAATAGAACGTGCATTTTTAAAATAATTATTAAAAAATAAATACAAAAGGTATAGTTAAAATAAAACTAAGCAATTATTAAGTGATAACTGAAGTTTATTTTTTATTTGTTTTTTAAAAATAACATCATCTAAATGATGACCCTCTCTACGTTGGCATTCCTCTAACCGCAAACGGAAATTACCGAAAACTTTCTTAAGTAGTGCTGGTGTGATTGCTGCCATTTCACCACGAATATTCTCCTTGAGCTGACTGATGTTTCTCGGATTATTGGTGTAGACTTTGTGTTTGAGGTATCCCCACAAAAAAAAGTCAGGAGGCGTCAAGTCTGGACTGCGCGGAGGCCATGGGATATCACCTCTTTTCGAAATCAGTTTGCCAGGGAACATCTGCTTCACAACCGCCATGGAGTCATTTGATGTGTGACTGGTAGCTCCGTCTTGTTGGAACCAAGTCCTAGAGTTCTTTATTCTTGAATTTTCAAGTTCTGGGGCCAAAAAACCTTCCAACATCGCAACATAGCGTTCGGTATTAACAGTGGTGTTTTGCCCCCGTGCGTTTTCAAAAAAATAAGGACCAATTATTCCTTTGGCAGATATTGCGGCCCAAACTGTCACTTTAGGGCTATGTAACGGTTTTTGATGTTTGAGTCTGGGATTTTTACTATTCCAATAACGACAATTTTGGCGGTTTACGAACCCATTCATATGAAAATGTGCCTCATCAGAGAAAAGGATGTTTTTAAAATTTGAAAACCGATTGAGCATTTCATTAGCAAATGTGAGCCGTGCTATGAAGTCAGAGTCTTTCAATTCTTGAGTTAATTGCAGCTTGTATGGATGCAATTTAAGATCCAAGTTTAAAATTCGTTGCAAACTTCGTCGCGATATGTTTAGGACAGACGATCTCTTGCGAGTAGACATTTGTGGATCTTCTCGTACCGACTGCTTAACACTCTCAATATTGTCTTCGGTCCTAGATGTGCGTGGACGACCTTTCGCGTGTGGTTTAAACGTCGATCCAGTCTCTTCAAAACGCTTTATCCAGATTTTAATTAAATTAGCACTCGGAGCCTCCCTAATTTGCCGTACACCATACTCAGAACAAAATAGTCGCCTGACAACTACGTACGAACGAGAGTTTTCGTAAAATGCGCGCACGCAAAATGCGCGACGCTTCCCGTCGAAGTGACTCATAGTGACTAAAACTTTATGAACCGCGCTACCCAACGATATCGGTCTCCCCCCGCCCACGCCCCTTCTACCACGCAAAAAAAGATGATGCAATATGCACGTTCTATTGCGCCACCCTGTATGACAATTTATATGTCGCAGTTCCTCTCCCTTCCCCTCGATCTTACGCTTTTTCGATCAGCATCACGTGACCCTGACGCGAGTTTGAAAGTTTTTACCCATACAAAAAAGTGCTCAGCGCCGCTAAAGAAGTTTTCACTTCAAAAAAAACATCGTTTAATAAAAATAAATTAATCAAAAAACACATCACCTGAGCTTCATGTTTTCACATTTTGTTCAAACTTTTTTTCAATTACCACGAATTTCGACACGTTATTTTCAATTACTATAAAATGTTTCACTATAAAGCGACAACGTTACTATGAAGTTCAATATTTAATATTGAGCCTAGCAAAGGTTTTGAGTACTAAATGTTATGAAAACAGGATGTATTGAATATTCATGAGATGGTAAACGTAGGCATGATTAGATTGACGTGTTTGGTATCAACTTCCATATTTGGAGTTTTATAGAACTGACTAGCGGCGCCCCGCGGTTTCAGCCGCGTAGTTCCCGATCCCATGGTAATGTGGGGATAAAAATATGCCAAAAACCTTCCCACTGAATCACTCTATCTATTAAAATAAACCCTATCAAAATCCGTTGCGTAGTTTTAAAGATTTAAGCATACAAAGGGACAGAGAAAGCGACTTTGTTTTATACTATGTAGTGATACGCGTATTTGGGTAATTATTATTTTCATGGAAGACTGCGAAGGATAAGGATGGTTGGAAGTGTTCGGAACCTTTGCCCAGCAGTGGGACAAAATAGGTTAACAAAAAAAAATATTATATTAAAATATTTTTAAGGTCTATTTGGCTGATTGTTTGTTAATCTTACTAGTTAGCTCAACGTTTGTTTAAAAGAAAACCTTGAAGAAAAATCGCGAGAAAAATGCAGCGTAAAAAGCGGGCATCGACTACTAGTAACTATAGATGGTATTTTTCATATTAGTATTAAAAAACTTCTAAAATACCCTGTAGGTAATCTTTCAATATTTTTCCGTTTAATCCCGTTATCATCTAATATTAAGATTATGTTCAGACAATTAGACAATTAGATAAATGCATAACATATTATATAAATTCATGTTTAGTTTACATTCAGGTGAGGTGAGGACAGATAACAACTTAAAAGACTAACATGAAAATAGTCGAAAACAACAGCAATAATTTCCATTCTAACTACATAGATACCTAGATAATTATGTAAATACCTTAAACATAAAACCAATTATATACCAAACAAAACAAAACATTATGTAAAACACAGTTAAATACCATAATACAAGTTTAAATATTTAAACCAAAAACATTTGCAAACATCGGCCATTCGGGCATATCGGGGCGAAATATTAAACTACATCCCGGTGGTTCTCATTACGTATTATCGTGGACCAAAAACAGAGGGCCATAATTATTTACAACTACCGTAGGGCGCGGGAGGGAGGCGCGCTTGTTTAAAACTACCGGTTTTACCATCAAAGTCAGATAGCGGCGGGACACTATGAGAAGCCTTGTTTATTGGGACCGTGTCAGTGGGGGGACTGCGTTAATAGTCAGGGACTTTACTTTTCGAATAAATAAAGAAAAAATATATTATACTAATTTCACTTTTATATCTATGGAAGTAGCGAAGGAAAAGCGTGGGTGGAAATGTTTGGAGAAGACAATTGTCCACTTGTCCAATATTGGGACGATTTAAAATATATCATTGGCCGTATATATAGCCAAGATGACTATTTCAAAATTTTCATGCAAAAATAAGTGATGGAAAGTCATAAACTTAGGTACTTTTAAAGGGTTACACGCAGTTCACCCCGTACGCAGTTCACCCCGTCGCATTTCACCCCGTTTTAATATTAAAATGATTAGTAAATTAGGTCATTGTTTTTAATACATATGTACCGTCTACATAAAAAGTGCTTTATATTAAAACTAGCTAAAAGCGTAGCTTTGTGTGGGCTCGCGAGGTTTTTCGCGTGGTTAGTAATTCTATTTTTTATAGTAAGAAAGAATGAAAATGCTTTAATTCTTAAATCGCGACATACCACAGAGGTACCTACGAGTATGTTAGGCCAACAGAAATTTCTTTACGACCAATGTCCACCACAGCTTTATCTAACGTCAAGCCTTGTGACTTGTGATTGCGAAAGCTGTATGTATTGTATTGTTTCCTGGAACATTTAGTGTTTCCACTTTTCCAATTCTCAACCATTATTGTCGTTGTATGAGAATAATTTTCATATCGAACCATTATCACTCGTGAGTCGTGGCATTTAATCGGGAGGACAAATCCATTTTCATATATTATATTTATTTAATTATCATATATTTCGTATATCACAATCCCGTGGGAATCCTTTCCTAGCGAATGCCTACGTCATAACATCTACCTGCATGCCAAATTTCAGCCTAATCCGTCCTGTGGTTTGGGCTGTGCGTTGATAGATCACTATGTCAGTCAGTCAGTCACCTTTGAGTTAAGTATATATATTTAGATAAGGCATGATTTCATATGCTAAAAAACGAGACTGATTGTTCCAATGTTCCAGATTCTGCAATGTTTTATTTTACTATTTATGCGATATAATTTATATAATTTTAATAATGACTAGATTGTTTTATTTATGTAAAAATATTTTTATGGTTAATTTATATTAAAGAAAATTTAGTCTATTTTCTATATTGCTTTACTTTGGGTTGGCTGTATAATGTATAATAAATAATGTTCTTAATTAATCGAAAATAATGATGTACACAGTTATTACTTAATTAGCTCCTGAAACTTAGAATAATAATTAATATTCTAAATATAATCTAGAAATCAAATAAAGTAATTGGTAAAATTTTAAATAATATTACTTAACTCTTTACTTGGTGACGGTACTTTTAAGCTATTCTGAGTTTTAATTGACATTAGCTAATTCGGGGTGAAGTGCGACGGGGTGAACTGCGTACGGGGTGAACTGCGTATAAGCCCTTTTAAATTGAGCAAAGCACTTTGAGAGGAAACTATGAAGAAAAATGATTACGTGAATAACTATAGTTCAATACATATACAGTAATTTTAACAAAACAAATATCAAATCCATACCCACGTATCCCAGTGTGTACGCCAACCAAAGCTATATATCCGACGATAAGGCCTTTTGTATCTGAAAATAAATAAAATAGGTTAAATATGTCCGGTCCGAGGCACAAATATAGCGGCTGCCGATGGCCTCCCTCGCTGATAACATCTACGGTACATCCCCCTATTTAGTGCTCATTTAGATATTATATACAAACCTTTTCTATTTATTCGTATTATGTACTAAATATTGGTTGATTATTATTGTGATTACAATGAGTATTGATAAGTTATGTACTTATATTGACAAAATTTGAATGTAATTTATATATTAAGTCACAACATGTCATCATAAAAATTAAAGAAATCGGAAAAGTGTAGAATAAGTTACATTGGTAGTAAATCCACTGATTACTAGTTTAATTAAGAAGTTTTTGGACGCACTACTTAATTTCAAAACCTTTTGTACCCTGCTATAAACAACAAAGGCTATAAAATGAAAAAAAACTTCAAAATTAACATAACATAATCATTAACTACATCATCTCATTATAGTCCCCTAACCCCTAACTAAGTTCGAAACTTGTATCTAGGGTATCAGAAACTACGCACACACTCATTCACACACACACCCAGACCGAGACAAACATTTGTGGTTCACACAAATATTCACCCCGCATGGGAATCAAATCCGCAATCTTACGGATGGCAGTCCGGCATGGTGACCACTCAGCTATCGAGGTCGTCAAATCATTATATTTTTCCTTAAAATGTTGTGTGTAAAAGTAACCTAAAATAATCAACATAAACCAAAATACGATCAACTCACTCACTATACTAAGATAAGGTTTGATAATAGAGAACCTCTCTTGAGAGCATCCCGATCACTATTTATAACAAAAACATTCACAAGAGAAATCTGAACGAAACAAGAAAAAAACTTCAATCAAAGTTACGTCTCCTAACAGTTGTATATCAGTTGAGTAAAGAACCTCATACGGGGTACCCAGGTTCGATTTCTAAGACTATAACATAAACATCAGCGCACACTATTAAAAGTTGGTCTCGTTTTGTAAGCCAAAATATTATTCGGACTACCTTCCTTCTATCTTCAGTGTATCGGATACAGGGCTGCCAGCGAATTTACATTTTTATTTTATTTTATAACCTTTTTGGTATATTTGTATTGTTTGAATTGTTGTTGTGAAATTGTATTGATGCCATAGTTTAAAAGTTTAACTAAGTGCAACAATTTAGCTCTGAGCTTAGTTAGGGGCCAGTTACTTTAATGAGATGATGTAGTGAATGATTATGTTATGTATTTTGTTATTTTTGCAAAGCAATTGAAACGTAACCAATTCTATTATCTTAAATTATATCCACTAGACAAATATAAAATTGGTCAGAATATCTATTTAACTTAATTACGAGAAGGTAACAACCAATCATCACTTTTTTAACTTATTGTAACACAAATGATTTTCCAAAAACAATCGTAATTAATATTCAAGAAATCAATCTCAAAAAAAACAATACAAATACTTGATTAAACCTTACAGAAATCAATCTAAAAAACAAGACAATCCCAAATCAAACCAACCAAATTAAAATATCCGTAGTAAACTCTTTAGAATAGAGTCGGAGACAAAAAGGTAACCCTGCCGAGTCCAGCGGTCCGGTTGTCTCATAAACATGCCCTCGTATCAGCGAGTAATCTCGTGGATTTGTCGATCAGGCCCCGCTATCCACTGGCCAGATTTGTACGGGGCTTTGCCGTCGATGCGACCCATACGTTTTGCTTTTCTTGTCCAGTGTTTACGAGTGTATGCGGCCAGGTGGAATAAACGGCGCGATCCCGCCGCGTTTTGTTACAATGCTTTATTACGTATACCAGACTTTTTGGCGATTGATTTTTAGTTTTGTGTGTGTGGTGTAGGTCAAATTTTGTTGGAGAATATTAAGTAATTTTAAAGGCAGTTTTTATTGATTTTTGAAAAATGTTAATTAATAACTATAATTTTATTAAAATAATCATGCGCTGTGACAAGGTATTGATTGCACAAAATATCACAATATGTGATATCTGCCTCATCATTTCAATCAGTGAAAGGGAAGCATTAGATATGTAATATGAAATATGGATCTTACAGGCCAATATTATTTCAGGTGACACTAAAGAGTATTTCCATTCAGTCAATTTAGTAAAATCTATCAGCCAAAAGTTGGGTTCGAGACAAAAAATGAAATATTTGTCTTCTGTTACATAATTTCATTAATTCAAATTTTCCTTTACCAACAAAACAGAAACATTAACACAACCACAAACTACTACTAATAACAACAAACCTCCATCTGTCCAAAAGCCCAGATGTCCAAAAAGGTTCGCAACACTTATAAATGCAATACCTAATACCAATTAGAGGAGAGCCCTCGAAGCAATAACAATAAAAAAACTTTAATAAACAATGGAACGGGAGACGGTTGTAAATTCCCCAAAAACACCAAGTGAAACGATTATTTCCCCTTAACTGGGTATAATTACGGCTATTTGGTGTCATCTTACCCTTAACGAGATCATCAACATTGCCACGCGCTGGATTCGAGAAACGGATTATGAATCTTGGATTCGATATTTGAAAGCTACGAATTTGAATTTTGTTGTTTTAAGAACACATTTTTAAACATGGATCCTTTTTTAAAAGAATTGGAACTCATTTATATGTTTTTTTTTGGTCAAAAAAGCATTGTGTTCTATTTTTAAATTTAACATAGATTATTACTTTTCTTTGATTTTCTCAAACCCTCGATATAGGATATACGCTAAACCGATTTTCATTTTACGTTTTTGTCATTTGAAGACAATTCCAAATTCAAAATCATTTATTACTTAGAACCTCGAACAATTATTTAATAACCAAGTACTCTTAAATTAAAAATTACGTTATAAAACAAAAACGTATAACACTTACCAATAACAAACAAACTGAAATCATGATGTTTTCTTAAACTTGTTCTTAATTACCACATCCAAACCTTCGTAGATCGACATAGAAATAAAGGTACAGACAATAAATAATATTTTAAATTAATGCTAATGCCGTTGGTTCGCCCAAATGTACCATCGCAGTTATAACTCAGGGCGAGTGACGCGCGCCGGTTAATGTGCGAATTTACCATAGTACCGCTTATTTAGGGTGATTTTACTGTACGCATTTCGGCAGCAACGTCGCAGCGTCAAAGAAGAGACGAGAACGCGCGCGTTTGGAGACGCATGGTGGTAGTAGTTGCGTCTGTGCCATGCGACAGCAACGTCTCTCGATACGCGGTGGGCTGAAAATCGACTCTCATATTCATAAACGCTTATCCATAGACAAGGATTTCAATGTTCTACCAAAGCTTATGAAAGCCGATTTTTAGGCCACCCCGCCGCGCCGGCCGGCCGTGCGCTGCCCGGTGGCGCGTCTAGCAGTGTAACAATAAAACCAGCCTTAATGTGCGAATTTGCTATACTACCGTTTATTTATTATGATTACCCACCCCTAAAACTTGTGATAGATAAGCTCTTCAGCTATTTACACCAAGCTGGATCATTTTAATATCTAAGCTTTCAAGGTGCTTTCGGTAATTTATTGAGCTTTTATAAGGTCTTAAGTTAATATTTAAAATTTTAATGTAGGTTTTGTTTTAGCATTTAATTTATTAATTACTATATTACTAAATTGGTTTTAGTTGACCTTTATAGTAGACCTATTAAAGTTTGTATCAAAAATGAGCATATTCGTAGTAATATTCTGTAATATCTAAACGTAGTTCAAAAACAAAAAAACATCAATTCAAATTATCGAGTAAAATACCGAATAAGGTCTATTCTTATTTCTTTCCTAATTATTTTTTAGCCTTCCTTTGTAAGTTTTTGTGCCTCTTTGCCTTACATAACTTATCAGTTAACTGTCATAAGTCTTGAACATCTAACTACTCAAGGTTTAAATAACAAAATAAGTACATTTAACGGAAGCATATTCACTCAATTCTATTAGAAAAAAACAATCATAACTTTTATTGCCAAAGAAATATGGGCCTTATTTACAACGGGCACTAAATTACATAAACGAAATATAACAATAAAAATAAATAATGTTTTCTATGTATCTTTGAGGATTAATAACAATGAAATATTGCATAGTAAATTATATTTTGTTTAGTGGTTGTACTTACTTAGATGTTCTGAAGTATTTTTAAGTATATGGGCTGAATACTAGCTGTTGTCTGCGGCTTTTCTTGTATTTTTTTTTTTAATTTTTTGGTCGTTGTAATAAAAATTAAAGCTTGCATTTTGCATTGCATCGTTGAATTTAATAAAATATTATTCCTAACCAGGTATCAAAACTTTTGGTTTTAAAAGTATTTCCAAATATAAATATGTACTACCTAATAAAAAACAGTTTAACTCTAAACAACAAACAAAAACAAACTATCACATAATCTTCAACCCCAAACTAGTTATCAAATCGACTGTGAAACCCACAAATCAAGTTATTACAACAAAAGATTACAGTTGTACCAATTAACGTGGCCCATCGATTGGTTCAGAGAGCATACACAAATCAAACGGTAACGTCTTCAGTACTTTTGGGCCCCAACTTGAGTTATTTGCCCAAGTTATCGGCCTACCGTTTATCACACAAGTGTCACATTTAATAATAATTAATGATAATTGCCTTCTAGCTTAGAACAAAGGCGATTGGCCGATTCCCGTAAGTTATTTCAGTTTAACTTAGAACACTTGGAATTTGAGTACAGAACTGTATCTTGGTGAGCATTTCTAACTTTGGTTTGGGGAGCTGTGGAGTGGACAATGTGATTTTATACTAGATTTCATGCATAACTGTGTAACGCTGTTTTAATTTTGTTTATTAAATTGTGAACAGAAGATTTTAATTACAGATCAAAATTACCACATAACGTGCGCAAATAACGCAAATATAACAATAAAAGGCAAAAATAGTTTTTCTGCAAAGCCTACTTCAAAACATTATTCTGTTAAGATTCTATTGTTATTATTTTTTAGTTTTTATTGGAAATCAAATAACGGTTAATCTTTGCTCTATTAAAAATCGGTATAATCGCTCTACAGTATTTTTACAGTCAGTTTACAGCCACAGATAATTTAATCTAACTTACAAAGACCAGAATCCATGTTCAATAGGTACTAAATAGCCTTTCAATTTCTTTAAAAATTTTAGACCATCTCAACAGCTTTCTCTGTTCCACACGCGTATTCTTAATCACTTAGCAATGGTAAACGTTCTCGCGACAAGGTAAACAATATGAGGACCCCAACTTGGTCTATAACTCATTGACGCTACTTTAAGTCGCCTGGCCAATGTACCGCGCAAACTACTGCATTGTTTGACTACCCTCACTACAAGTTTGAATATTAATATGTCAGATTACGTTTTTATATTGGGAAATTATGTTTACATATCGATTTTGTATTGAAATGTGATTAAAACTTAATTTTGTTGTAATATATGTTTTCCGCGATCTTTTCTTATAATTTCGTTGAATTATTTTGTGCTAATTTTTAGAGTGTGTTTTTGGGTTAATTAAAGTGTGCTATAGGTTTAATATGTAACTAAAACCTAGCTTCAATATATAGCAAAAGTTTTTTGGTCTACCCGAGCCGCCATAAACAAATAAAAAAATAATTTTAAAACATACAAATTACGTCACAGTAAGTTGACAATATCGACCAGTATCGGCGTAAGGACCCTTTTAATACAACACTGATGTTATTTAGATGTTATCTGTTCATTGTATTGAGGTGTACAAATGAGTTCCACTCCATAATGTTGTAAGTTTCACTGAGTGCCTCCCTGGCATTGTGTTCCGAGTATCTCTACCTGTTTACATTTAAATTTTGTATTGTTTGCTTGATTAGTTTCGTGGATTATGAGATTTTTGGTAGATGATCCTTTAAAGGAAATTGGAGTTGTTTGAACAAGTTATTTTGGAGTGAATAGGTTTTGGAAGTACCTTCGGGATGTTGGCAGTGTTACGAGAAATAGGTTTTTTGTATTTCGTTATGTCTGTTTTATACAGTTCGTGATTGAGATCTATATTGGCTGAAATCATAGTCTCTAATATGATTATAAAGACAGTTTATAGTAAAGTAACTGTATCTTAAAGATTCGCTTGTAAAAATGTCATGAAAACATCATTCATAATCTCTAAAAGATTGCCTTTTACGTAAGCATATTTAGTTGATTCATAGGTCAGATTACAAGAAATATAATAATTATAACTAACTGGCAAAAATAGTTATCATAAAACAGTTAGCTATCAAAGTAACGTATGTTAGCGTAAAGTAGAGTTTGGGGTGTCTGTAGAGATTATCCTTTTTTAATTTCAATGAAAAATAACGAATTCTTAAATATATTCGACTTTAAAAACCTATCCCAAAAAACAGTCCGCCGTCTATTCGTCTATAACGACATGCAAACTAGGGTACACAACCTATAAGTACCTCAAGGGACTGAACTTATGGCAATTTGCTGTTTAATTAAATTCTAATTAGACGTCAATTAACTGGCAACACTGTTTTGTTTCGTTATCTGTACCGTTTTACGTGGATATTAATTCAATGTATAAAGACTGCTTAGAATTTAAGTTGTTTTGTATTTGAGGAGTGATCTGGCCCAGTTTTATACAGCAGTTTTTTAATAAAAATATGTAACAATTTTAAATATTTACTGTTCGTATGAACGAATGTATTAAACTTTTCTTTAGTATTAGTGATTTCTGTATACATATCAATAGACATCCAGACATTTCACATGTCTACCCCTGACTGCCTTATTTGCGTTACATTTTTAGTCTGGTTTAGCACTAAACCAGGTTTTATAATCTGATCTAAGTACAATTTTAAATACTGTCAAAAGACTAAAGCGTCAAATTTGACAAGGTGTCAAGTGTTCACCAGGTTTTGTGAAACCAGACTAAAAATGCAACGCAAATAAGGCTTTGAAAGTTTAACATATTGTAAAAATACTCAAACTTAGATAGTTTAATTTAAAAAGTATCCTTCAAAATTCTTAGCACGTACATACATATATACATAAGTACATACATTACATACATATACCTACATAGATACCTAGAGTTGTCTTGTATATACTCGTAAGTACTATCAGTGAGGTGTCGGTTCTGTAACGGGCCCTGTCGAACTCTCGTCTCTCGAGTGTTCGCGGGAATAGTGGTGTGCGAGACTTAGTCATACTATTTTTATTTAAGGAGATTTTTTATTCAATTTTTGTGGAATTGCAAATGAATGTGAGTTTCTTACTCAACTGCAACTTGTGTTGTTATAAAGTTTTAAAAATATCGATGCTTTACTCTTGATGGTGGTAAAACTTATTTAAGACACTCGGTTTGGAGAGAGAGTATTATTGATAAAAAAATTGCTAAAAGAAAGAGCAAACATATTAACTGACTTAAAAGAAATTTCATAATTTGGTTGTATTTATTAATTTATATCTATTTTTCAATCGGTCCCATAAAAATATTACAAAAAAAGGAGCTGATTTTTTTATAATTTTTATGCTAGTATTTGTTATTAAAATTGTACCAAATACCGCCAAAACCCCTACTAATATATATAAATCAATCAAATATATATGAATATACATAAAAAAATCGCGGCGAATTGAGATCCACATTTTTTTTTGAAGTCGGTCAATAAAACTGTTCCTCTCCCGCAGAACACCTTCGCTCCTGTCAATAAATGCCGACTGATATTGGTTTAATTCTCTCGTCTTGGCTCCGAGGTGAACAAGAATGTTAATTAAATGGATTGATCGACTGTCTTACGTCCAACACTTATTTTGATACTTCAACGAATTAAGGTAAGCTTTTGGTAATAGGTATAACATATTTGATTCAGCAGTTTGTTTAAAAAACATTTTTTTTAGATGTAATGTCCTAGTTTGAGATCCTCTGTCATCATCATCATCATCAGCTCATTACATTTTCCCCACCGAGGGGCACGAGCCTACCCTGAATTAGGGTGATTAGGCCTTAGTCAACCACGCTGGCCAAGTGCGGGTTGGTCGACTTCACACACAAAATTAGAATTTCTTCCCAGGAATGTGCAGGTTTCCTCACGAAGTTTTCCTTCACCGTAAGAGCGTCGAAATTAACGTACTTATGAATTCGTAAATTGAAAACACATTGGTACGTGGCGGGACTGGTGGGGTTCGAACCAGGCACCTTCCGATTGGAAGTCAACAGCCTTAACCCCTGAGCCACCGACGCTCTGAGATCCTCTGTGCAAAGTTCTAATTTGATTATATGCTATTTGTAGATGTAAGAAACGTATATTTCCGTCACAATTTTCCTAGTCAGCTAACATAAACTTTGCGTTCAAAATATCACAAAACTTACGACTATAAATAAACATAATCACGAAAAATGGCCTAATAGACAAAAACCTTAAAACGCCAAATGAAGCACCCAATTACGTATCGCATTAGAATCACCCAAAAGGAATGCAAGCAAAAGCAATAGCATATACAACAATTCCTATCATGGGACGGGTGTATGCAAAAAGGCGCTAATTTCTCGAAACCAAAAAGTGGTAATGGTTATGCGTTGCACAGCCAGCGCGTTTGTCTCGAAATACGGCGCGCTTACAATTAGCAGGGACGGTGTTATGCAACTTATTGAAATGCTTTCTTAACACAATAGTAAAGGATATTTAATTCCCTATCATACAAAAACAATTTTGTTTTGATTTGGCACACTCTTTTATGGTAATCACATTAGAATTTTTTATCCCACTAATTTCAGAAAACAAAATTTTACGTTAATCTTCGTGACATTGTTATTCATATGATTGGTTCCTTATAAAGAAGTACATCTACCTACATGTTATGCTAATAATAATTTTCTTTTTTTAATTACAGAATTACACAAACCGAAACGGAACCTAAAACCTGTCAACAAATAAATATGCCAAAAAAAAGCTCAGTGCATCATCATTAAAAATCCTTTCCTGAAACTACACGTTTCAGGAAAAGAGGATTTTGAATAATTTTTGTCTCCAATCTCAATCAAAATGGAGACAAAAATTAGGCATCTAACTCACAATTCAAAATCCCCTTTTTCTAAACCCTCCCACCATATTGCACAAACCCATCCAGATTCGCAATTAGACGTGACTTGGCCATAATCGTTAATGTTTAGCACCGTCCACATATTTCTGTACCTTGACTGCGAAGCGCACCCTGCGACGCGACGAGACTGCCTCCATCGAGAATATGGTCGATAGATGTTAGTATTGTTTTAACTGTATTTGTATTAAGGCTGTTACTAGCCGTCCGCTAGAATGGACGTTTAATATATGTCATTCGTTAAAATAATTTTATTCGTCCGAATTACTGGACGACTAGACACTTCGTTGTATTAATGATTGTGTTGGTTGCAGTTATTGGCATAAATATGTTGGTATTTATAGATTAAAATATGTTAAATTATTTCCTCTTTGTATTTTTATTAGCAAGTAGAAAAGACGTCGGAAACGAAAATAATTATCCCTGCAAAAAATATATCGCATTATGTTACACCAAATTATTTCTAAGAGAGTAATACTTAATTTGATTTAAATATGTAGTGTTCATGTTGATGAACAAATAATCGACTACATACAATAAAAAATACTCACAATATTTAAAAAAACGTTAATACCCATAACCCTCTCGCTGCCTAATCTCAATCCGGTACAAAATAGACCCACGGAATGATCTTAGTTCAATTAATTCCACAAGAGCGCAAGCACCTATTACGTTCTCATATAGTCGCACACTGTGATTTCTCAAGGGTCTCTATTCAACAAATGAAATGAACGAATGAACCAAATATATTATACCCCAAACGAGACGGTTAACAAAAATATTCAAGATTGTTTCAAATTACGGAACGATATTTTTGAAGATAATTTTGTTTATGTGCACTTTATTGTGATTGCGGTTAAATTAATATAAATTAATAACTTTTTTTAGTCAAACAGTAACTAAACCACGTATTGTGCCAAAAAGTCAGGTTTTTGTGAGATTTTTTAATATTAAGCAGTTTAGGAGCTTAATATTTTAAATGGTTTTTTTTTACTAATGAATTAAATATATATTTTAATTTCATCGATTCGAATAAATTACCAAATCCAAATAAAGTAAACTCGAAAACGGCTACTTGTATATCTTAATATTTTCCTTATAAACAGCATGTTGTAAGAAGTTTAAATAACTTGTAAACTTTGTTATTAACCTGCTAAATAGTACCGCGTTGGGCGCCAAAATTATTCCCGCTTTAATATTCATATACTGTGGAAACTTCTAGAAAGAACATTGGGGGCTCATCAAATTATAATTTGCTTGTTTGTTTCCAGAAAAACTACTTTGAATATTAAATTGTTTTTGTTATTTCATTAAGTAGGTAATGAATGTATTTGTTTTTGTTATACTTTGTACAAGTTTTTGGCATTATTGATGTAAGAATGATAAAGAAAATATAATGTTATGTATAACTTAAGTAAGTTCAATCTTATAAAATGGTAGTATCTAGAATTATTCAGTTATATTGTAAGACAAGTTGAAACACTGACATTGCAGTAATCAAACTATCGGGACGACCGCCAACGTCGATCGCTCGAGGCAAACTGACAAACTTTTAATTTCTTCACCACAGAAATTGACGTTCGACGATTGCGATTGGCGGGAAAGTTACATTGCACAGATAACGAAAACTTTTGAATGTCGAACGTTCGAATTACCAAATGGATGCGTTGTGGAAGTTCTGTTCTAAAATTAAAACTTTAAGATTTTGTTGAGAAGCGTATTAAGAAGGTTTTAAGTCAAATGTTATAAATTTTATTGTTTCATCCCATTTCTCTTAATACATTTAATATTAGCATCAACAATATAGACACAAGTAATACGAGCGAACCTTTATTATCGACGCAATACGATATTAACAAAAATAACCACATCCCAAAATATAATCAAAATAAAATACACATAGATACAGAGGTCGGACACTTTAGTATCCCATCGTCAACCATAAGCAAACACGGTTAATTGTAACCAAGAAAAAAGTATGGTTATTACAACAGAGTCAGCGATTCGCTCCTAATGACACATGTTGGATGCTAAACAATGTTTTAATGTGGATAAACCCCCTTACGCAGGTGTAGGTATTTGTTTAGGACACGCTAAATGCCGGCCGTTTAGCGGCCGCACGGGTAAGAGGTTAACTTTTAATTTAGAAGCGAAAAGCGGGTCAAACTTTGAAAAATCGCCAACAAATAATGAAATTAATAGTAATATATTTAAAGATATCAGTAAGCACATTTTAATACAATAAACTTCTAAAGAAGGCACTTTGACAGAAACAAAGTTTTGGAAATATGGCGGAAACTAGAATTATTT
The DNA here is from genome assembly GCA_958496195.1 of Timandra comae. Classification (NCBI taxonomy): domain Eukaryota; kingdom Metazoa; phylum Arthropoda; class Insecta; order Lepidoptera; family Geometridae; genus Timandra; species Timandra comae. Next base: position 959,113 of record OY292358.1, read on the forward strand.
AAAGATTATATGTTTTGTTTTGTGCTAGGCAAACTCTTATAGATTTAGCTTTAACAAAGAGTGATTGAATTGGGCTTGAAACCTAAAATCCTTGCTCCTACCACATAAATAAAAAACACCTAGATTGAAATAGTAAAAATCAAGAAACCGCTGCCCGCGTAGCCCTCACAACTTACGCACCACCTTATACAGGTGCGAGATTAAATGGCCGCCGTGTATACAGGGTGTTCATTACGATATTGCTGCGAGTAACAGCGAATATTGCCCAGCGGTTTTTATTAGCGATGTCATAACGTTTTGCTTTTTTGATGAGAATTGAAAACTCGTGATCCTCGCCGGGTCGTTGTGACCCGTTGTTTATGGTGTGTTTGTATTGTACGCGCGTTTGGAGGGTTACTGACGATTGTCGTGTATTAGTTACATTTGTTTTAACGGTGTTTTGTGTTATGGTTTATTGGTCTGTTAATGTGTGGGTGGTTATTTTAATGGTGTGGTTAAGTAAATAGATACTTTTAGTAAAGAGCTCTCTCTAGCATGAAAGATATCAGGGGTTTCTAGTAATGGTGATGGCCAAAATTGAAAGTAAGAGAGGTGCTAGAAGACGGAAAAAACAAAATCTATATATATAAAACTCTGCCGATACTGAGTGATGTACTGACTGACAGACAACGCACAGCCAAAACTACTGGTCGTAGAGAGCTGAAATTTGGCATGTGTGTTTGTTGGGGGGAGTAGGCTACCACTAAGAGGATTTTTAGAAATCCCCCCCCCCCAGGCGGAGAAAAGGGGGAAAACCCAAATTTTGCCGGAACTCATTATTCCACGCGGACGAAATCGCGGGCAAAAGCTAGTTTTGAAATAAAATCACATGCTCATTAAATGAATGTATCTTTCTTTAATGAGTTTGTGTTTATCAGTATTCTTACATAATCTTTTCTAAGTATCAGTGTACGATCACATCGATACACATGTTTACGTAAACAAACAAATAGATTTTCTTACTGGGCGAAGTTTTACCATAATGTATTAGTATTTATTTTTAGAATACTACCTGACTAGAAAAATAGGTACTTAATTAGAATTTATTTGGTAGTCTATACATACTTATCTTCTTAATTCATCCCTTAGGGGGTTATTTTTGGAAAAGCGATGTCATTATCACTAGTTAGCGCACTAATGCTAAAGATTAATTTCTTGGTAAATGACATATGAAACTTAGGGAGGTACTCGTTACGATTAGCGGAAATACAACACAGGTTTTGTTTAATTTAACTACCTCCAGTAAATTCTGGCTAGCTCGTCTCATCACTTGATCACATAAAAAAAGCTAATCATGAAATAAACGTTTGAAAATGAAAGTAAATTGAAAATATATATATGAATGTATTTGGAACGTAGAAACAATCATATTGTTGAGTAGCCCTACAGGTTAGGCCCATATAATTGAAACTGCACTGTATCACCATATTATATTTTATTACGTGTCCAAACGATACAGATACCCGAGAGCTACTGGCCTTACATAAGTATTTGTGGCGCTTACGCCCTTACAATATTATAATCTAAATTAACCATCAATTCAGACAATATTTTAACCATAAAAAAATTCGAGTATATACCAAAACTAACCCATTTTAAAATCTAAACTGCCACAGACACAGCATAGTCTCCATACTCATACGTTGGTGTACGTCATGCACCACAGTATACCGAACAGTATGTACATCGATTAACGCAGCAGGTGTGGAGAACTACCCAAATGAATTACTGGCTATATTTACCATGTACTGTGTATACCGGCTGTAACTCAAGGACACAGCTTCGATACCCGTCAGAGGTAATTTATTGGTAAACCGTGTTCACTTTGAATATTTTGTTGGTGATCTTACAATTTTGAAGTTTTGGGGACGTTGGTTGTGTTTTAAGGGATATGTAACAGGACTTTATAATAAAGTTTGTTTTAATTCCTACATATTCAACTATAGTAAATATTTTCCTGATGTATATTTAAAAAACAAAGTTAAAAATATTTCTATTATAATTTTATAGTCCCTGATTTAAATACAAAAAAATATTGCGTGAATCCATTCAGTTAAGAACGATAAAATTAGGAACTTTTTTAGTTTAATTTTAATTATTTTAAAGAGCAAGAAATATAAGACTCAAGTTTAGTCTAGTACTACTTAGTAATAGCAAAGTCCAACTACGAGTAGTAGTACAAAACACAACAACAAAATCGGACCCAACACCACCAATCACCAAGACAACCGCACAACAACACATCAACTAAAATTTTAATTAAATATATCGGAATAAAATCATAAATAGAGAGAGACGGTAACTTGTACCTTTATTAAACCCATTAGAACCCTGTAGGGGTCCTACATCACGATATTATTGTATTTCCTCACACGAACAAAATGACCCCCCTTCACCCCCACTTCAGGGGGGGCTGAGTCCCTTCACTAACTCAAGGGGACCACATTCGGTCAATACAATTAAGCCGAAGCAAGATTTCGTGTACAATTTGAATTTTAAACAATAGTTTGTCAAATAAATTTTATTTTATTTTGTAGTTTGTTGTACGGGGTGTTGTCAAAAATAAAAGTTTAAACATAATAAATTCATTTGGATAAAAAGCCTATAACTCTATAACTTACTTTCAACTAATATCAATAAGAAAATAATCGGCTTGACACTGGGATTTTTCAGGCCGATAGATATAAATTAATACACTAAAAACATGACTGTAATCATCATCACTTCACCTATACTCATCTAATCACACATTCAAAATTTAATCAGTCCAAGTTAACTAACAAAACAGTACCATTTGGAGGCAGTATCATCCTTAACGCGAACGGACACCGGAGGTACAGAACGAGGCAATTCAAACCTAATACATCCTGTAGATCGGTGGTTATGACCAAAATAAATTGTCACTAAAACTAGGCTTAGACGAGGGTTTACGCAATTAACCGCCGTTAAGAATAAACCATTCGGATTCGGCCCTCTCACGCTCGACGCGAGCTTTTCCAAAACTCGACCTAACTTTTCATGGTTACCGTGGGACCGGTTCCGTAGGCGTTTAACGTTTGGTTAAACGGACGTTAATGTGTGAGTGTAGGTGGATATTATAATAAATTAACGTTATTATATTTTATTCATGTGTACTATTATTTAATATGGCCAATATAAGTGCGTATTTCAAAGTATATTGTTTTGTTTTCTTAATCTATCTTCAGTCCGTACTAGTTGAATATTTTTATTTTTAATCGCCAATATTTACCATCATATCAAGTTAAGATTTCTGCATCATTAATATAGTGCTTACACAAAATAACAAATCGTTTTTCATTTCCATATTGACCAAAAAATTTGACCAACAGTCAACAACTAATCAAACGTTATCTTCTCGGTGGAAGCCGCCCAAAGCCTGGTTGTTATACCAGTTAACGGCTTTTATCGTTGGCACAAAACGAGTCACGCCACAAAATACTAATTTTCCTTTGCAAAACGTATCAAACTTTTCTAATTACTGTAAATGTGATGTCCCAACCGTTTTTGTGATTGCAATTTTGTCAAAGTATTATCGTTATTGTTAGTCAAAAGTTATTGTTACGTTATTGTATTACTTTTTTAACGTGACTCGTCACTGCATTCCTAATTCAAATGCAGTTTTAACAATATCACTTTTTAATAAATTATTTTTTATTAATAATAAAAAAGTTTAATTTTATTGTGTAAAAAGGTCGGGTTTTATCACGTTTTGTAATGATATCTAGTTACGAAATTAATTGGGGAAATCTACTTAATTAGATTAACTTTTATAATAAACTTGTATAAATATGGTAACCGATTGTTTTGTCAGTAAAAACCTTAATTTTTCCATTCAATTAAAATCATCAAAGTCATTTACGCCACTTTGTGTGTATGGTATTCATGATTAGATCTTTTAAACTCTGTAAAGCATTTGAATGCGGTATTCATCAATAGATAGAGTAATTCAAGAAAAAAGTAGTAAATTAACAAATACACTATGTTAGTTACAAATAATAGCTTCACAGTCACACCCCCGCATTAGGCACCCTTCTATATCGAAGGTAGATAGATATACATTTCATCCCACACATCCAAGTTCGTAAAAAAATCTAGGAGTCGAACCCTATCCTCGTCCACTGAAGGCAAGTATTTCACAATGTCCATCTTAAAAATATATTTTAAACTTTTAGTCACTGCAAAAGTTTCCACAACAAAAATACATACTAACAAAGAGCTAACCACATTGAACCGCTATCGAACACCGAAAACATTCTCCCATAATCTCAAAAGAATAATTTTCCTTAGATAATTCCGCACAGATACCGAAACCAAATAAAGATCCACAGAATAGCCGAATAGCTGAAATTAATTCAATAAACAACATAACATATGCACAAAGTGGACAATAATTTGCACGCGCGCATTTCCGAACGAAACAATATGGCCGACGGCTGTTTGGCGCGAACTGGAAGTGTTTGTAATGGCGTCTTTTTACGCTACCTGCTTGCTAATTGGAAATTAGAGGATAATGTGTACGACTTCAGATAGGACAGCCTGAATTGTTATTGCTTTTTTCGATTTACGCATCTGTTTTTGTATTTGGTGATGGGTTTTGTCGTTCCACTGTTTCGTTTTGTGTTTATTTTGGGTAACGGCTTTTTTATTTCGAATTGTATTTAATTTAATTGATTTTCCGTTGAATTATTTTGTGAATGTCTTTTTCTTATTATGGTTAAACTGCAAATACTTTTGCGGGATGAGATACTTGGTAACGAAAGTACAATTTCAAAAATTGTATCATGTAAAAATCTTTTAAATTAAATAAGTGTAGCAGTGGTCACATATAGCTGTACTCACGGTCAAAATGTTGATTTTTTTTATTACAATACCCTTTCTTTTTTAAATTCCTTCATATGTAGGCTTGATAATCGTTTTGATAATGATAAGCTACAATTTATAACATTTATTTAAAACTTTCCCAAAAATAGAATTAACAACTGATTAACAAACCAAATCCCAAAGAACAACAATTTAAATTATAAAACAAAACCAGGTACCAAATAAAAATAAACATTTTCCTAATTAGACAACCTATGAATATAAGATGGCTGCCGTGCGCGCCATCTGTCCTACATAAAGTGAATTTATTTATATGTCTAATTGCTTCGTACGCGGATGTTGCATTTAACTCCCGTTAATTTTAACCGTGAATGTGATTCTGTATGAAATAAGCCCTTAACTGTATGTAGATTGTCTGTGTTACTGAAAATTATTGAGGGTAGTGTTGTAGGTGTTTTCATTGAAAGTAACGAGTAGCGTGTAGTTATGACAATCTTAAATGTAGTCTATTCATTTGGTAATTGCTTATGTTTTATGAAACTAAAAATTAAGTTAGCGGAAGGTAGAAGAAGTAACTTTATCTTATCTAATAATAAAATTCTCGTGTCACAGTTTTCGTTGCCATACTCCTCCGAAACGGCTTGACCGATTCTTATGACATTTTGTCACCATATTCAGTAGGTCTGAGAATCGGCCAACATCTATTTTTCATCCCGAAAATCCCACGGGAACTACGCGTGTGAAACCGCGGAGCGCAGCTAGTAACTTAATATAATTATTTTAACCAACAAGGTACTACATATTACATCTACTGTACTAATTATTTTACTTGAGGAATTTTTATCTTATAATGCAATATAAAGTTTTTTTATTGATTTATTAAAAATAGTCTTTTATATGTAAATAATTCTAAAAAATATACGAATACAACAAACTCTAAAAAGTTTTACGTCAAATTGTTTATTAAGAACAATTGTTATACTACCAAATTGTTGTTATATAACAAATAAAAGTCCATAACATATTGTTATTACAATGTTAGTGACAAGTTTCATTTTTTATTGATCATTATTAGACATTACAAAGAGGAGATGGGGGGAAATCGATCAAATATTACACTTGAACGAAGTTACTATATCTGTACTCCTGCAAGTTCATGAATAACTACTTAATTTACTGTTATTAGCCACAAAATAAATTATTAAAATTGATTTTTAAAACTTTTCTTTCAATATGAGTTAAATTATAATACACTGAAATTAAAAAAAATGTTTTGAAATAATAGAAAATCGATTAAAAAATTATAGGAAATAATAAAAAATCGATTTAAAAACATTTTTTTTACTTTAAATATAAATTGAGAGTGCTGATTATATTTTGTAATTTAGATACTAATAACCGGAATAGATACTAATTAGGCAAATTATACAAAAACATTTCTGTACATATTAAAATATTCAGCTTTGTTTAAATAAACGTTCGTAACGAAATTATCGTGATGTTCGGAGCGTGACTTCGTACTTAGTATTCGAGTCATAGTTCACTCGCCTTAAAGAACTTTCCAACTCTCAAAATTAACAATTTAATTTCAAAAATAGCTTTACATCCACTTGGAGGCCAATACCATCAAAACAAAACGTTGTTTAGTGCAAATTAAGTGCAATTTAACCCTCAAAAAGCATTTCGACATTCCACAACAAATTCTGTATCAAATTGGCGAAGGATCCGAAACTGTGGGAGATGTTTATACAGGAGGGGAGAGCCGGGTAAAGTAACCGATTTGAATGCATACTCGTCCGTCAGTCAAGGCGTATCGGGGCGCGGCGCGTGTGCCCGCGCGCCCAGCTCTCCCAGACCCCCGGCTCTAAGGCCTCGCGGACAGCCGCGCTGGGCCAGCCGGGGCTCTACGCACGCTGGCCACGCCACCCGAACACCTAACTTGTCACATATGCGATTAAACCTGATTGTGATGTAGGCGCGGGATAACTGTTGATTTGATTTTATGTAACACCGAAACGTCTGTCTGTACGTTTATTGCTTATAAACTCTCGTTCGGTTCGTTTTGTATCGACAAATAAAATTGGCAGTTAAACGGTTATGATTGCGAGTGGATTTGCGTTTTGAATTACAATTGTTTTTATGTTTATTTTTTAAATTTGTTTATTCATTTTCGAAACGTTTTCACGTACATAATAATGTTTATTGTCTTATTTTCTCGAGACATTGAGCCTTTTCGTTACGGACACTTTTGTCTGAATAAATATGTATTCGGTAAATATATTTTCTATTACACTCGAAGTAATCAAATGGAAGGAAAACAGAAACGGAACAAAAACAATTGGTACCTCAACCAATATCATCAACACCGCACAGAACACATTCCATTCTGGAACTTTCCGCAGAACTTCCTCCCCAAACGAACAATAAATAAGGGGGGCACAACAAAAACTCTCGGAGGCATCACCTCGGCACGTCACCCTGCTCAGATTTCATTACCATAAAGAACTGGAGGCCTTTAAACCCCCGCCAGTGTAAAAGGTGACGAATACCAACCGGTGTAAGAGGAGCCCTCGCTTTGCCCCGCTCGCCCCCTGTCGTCTCGAGTTCCCTGGGCACTGAGGGAGGGGGCAGGGGTAAGACGATATTGGACGGTGCGGATCCCTAAGCGGGCCAGTTCCCGCGTCGAAATGTGATCGTAAATCGTCATAAAACTGTCTAGATCCATGATGTGACGCTGCCCCGGGGTAATTAAAGGGAATTTATAGTTTTGCGCGCGCTCCCCCCTTTCGCCCCTTCTTGCTTGAAGGATGTAGAAGGTTTTTATGTAAAATATTTTGTGTTATGATTAATGATGTTTTGGGTGTAGCTGTGACGTGAGCATGTAAGTTTGATTATTTATTGGACCTTACAATGGCGTTTGAATGTCAGCTTGTTCGGTATTGGAGTTTGTTGGGGTAAGTATTTTTATTTGCGATACTCTGTGAGTTATTGAAGTAGTTTATTTATTAATTTATCGCTCTCACTGCGCTAACACGCCCTTACTATGCATAACTAAAATTAACAGAATCGACTGCCAAGTGAAGACCTCGCCTTTTTAAGTGCGATGTCTTAGATTTGATTTTTTGTTGGAAGCCTCTGGAAGACAGAGGAATCTTTACTATCTGTCTTTGAATGCATTTGATCTTGTAGGTACATAATATGACTGCTGCTCGCTAGTGAAGTGCTTTTGTTGTGAAACGTATAATTATTAATTTTAGTAGAGCTGTGTCTCGCGGTTATATCTTCGTAATTACTGTTTTCTTTCCGAGATTTCCCGAATAAAACAATATCAAACTGTACATTTTCGAGCATGAAAACTTATGATTTCTATTTAGTATGTATTAGTTCCGTTTTTTTAAAGATTTTTGTTACATACAGATACTTACTTAAATTTTAACGTCGATCCCATTACAAGTTCATTCACCTTCAGAAAAAAAACAATTACCCCACATAAACCATACTGAGTCCCTGAGGAGGTTTTAAATCGCAATTTTTTATAGTAATTTATATCTGTTTTAGTAAATCTTGGGAAGAAGCATTTAAATGTGAAAATCCTGATGAAGGAGACAATAATTAGCATCGTTTTGTTGTTTTGGGGGTAAGGGGGAGGGGGTGTGAGTGGGGTAACATCAGGTACAAGTTACCCCGCAATAGATTACAACATCATTACCTACCTTAGTTAAGACTTGGGGTGGTTTGATGTGTATTAAATACTTTTTTGTATAATGTATTTGTTTCTTAATTTAATATAATAAAATAAACTTTTTTTAATATACCATGTCCAGGTCCTTTCGATATAAAAAATTATCAAGGATTTGATCATTTTTTATATCGAAAGGACCTGAGGTTTTTGTATTCATAGAAACTGTATAATGTAAGTATTGATTCTATATTGAATATTAAAAATAAATAACTGCCAAAAACAATACTAGTGTTCACTAATATTTTTAATATCTCCAGCCTCACAATAAATAACATTTATTATCTATATTAATATGAAGTAATATGCCGAGACGTCCGTACGGCAGTGACACGTCCAAATCATTCGATCAGAGGGGTCGTGACGGACCCGTCCCGGGACGTGACTCGGGAACTGAACCCCACACTCGCCGATAAATCGCCGACATCGCTCCCGCAGCCAGCGCACAACGACACATGCAGCCACTGAATTGGACTATGCATAGACTGGTTTTGGATTGGCTTAACAGATATTTAGAGAAGAGAGTTATTAAGAATCTGTTTTGAGGTAAACACTGTTTTGGTTTGACAAACTAGCTGTGATGCAAATATTTATCTCGGTCTGTAAATTTTGATGTATACAGGTAATGAATGTAGTTGGGTGTAGTTGTTATACTTAATAAAGATAAGGGCAGATATTAATTTGGAAAAATCTACTGTTTAAATGAAATGTCAATAATTGATTTGCTGAAATTGAATAAAAAAGTTTGTAAGCTTATACGAGTACACAGCACTGGTGTCAATTTTGTCAAAACCAGTGTAATTTTGAGAATAAGCAAATTATGAAACTATACAGATAGTTTCACACAGTTGTTAAAACCGTATCTATACGAAATGCGAGGTCTTATCAAAAACATGTTCCAATGTTGATAGAGGGAGACCCCGATACACTGGTGACGTCATTACATAACAATGTTATTGCTGTTATAAACAATGACCGTGTTATTGTCGGGATATTAAAATATTTTACCCTCACGTTACTTATCTTAAATTCTTCCTTTCAAAAGATACGTGAACTGAAAACATATTCTCTTCAAGTGAATCTCCTGATTTTTGGATATTTTTGTGTAAGTTTTTGTGTAACCTAACATGTCAACTATGTTTTGGGTATTTTACACAAAATTAATCTGTGACTACGTAGCAATTGACTACGAGCTACGTCGTAGTCAGTTCGTGTAATCGTAGTCTGTGTAGCGGATTGTAAAATGTTTCTTATGATCGGTATTTTATTACAAATAACAAAAAATACAGTGAAAGCAATAAAAACATACATACATAACTTATTAAAATATCAGAACCATCCCCTTCAAAATCCCAATAGAATAATAATTTTGAACCAAACTTTGATTTACAATAGGCTATTCTCCTATTTTTTCAAATATTTTTTAAAATGCTCATATATATCAGATAATCAAGGATTATTTTTATTTCTGCAAAATATACCTGCTAAATGTTAAAAAAAATATATCAAAAATTTGACTTAAAATATACGCGCCAAAACACCGACCGCCATGATGGTGGCGGCGACTGACGTCATATAAACTAAAATGAAGAAATGTCAAAATGCCAGTTTGTCTTGTACTCTTGTAGTGATTTAATATAATTTAATTTCAAGTAAAAATGAGTTTTTATAGCCCATATCGTTGGTGTGTAGCGTTGAATTGTAAAAATTCTACGTTGAAGACTCCAGAAAAGTTATTTATTAATGTGCCGACCGACGTTTCTATGAGAAATGTTTGGTTGGAACTCGCGGGACGAGATCCTGTAAAATATTCTAAGAAATCTCATTTATATCTTTGTGAGGATCACTTTGACGTAAGTACATAAGCTTTTTTTATTGATTTTTATTTAAATTACGATATTACTCTCTTTTTTACTATGTAAACGAGACTTTGAGGTTATTTTTACTACATAGCTCGGTATCATTGCTTTAGTGAAATTGACGTCACATCATGGCGGTCGGCGTTTTCAATCACGTGACATACAGATAATGAAACCTCAATTTTAATTTTGAAAAATAAAATTAACCTTAGGTTTTCATGGGAAAATAACTTTATATTTGCATTTTCCGTGATGAAAACTATCCAAGTAATATAATTTCATAATTTATTGTTGATATAAGAAAATGGCCTATGGAAGTGACAAAATAAATTTAATTCATTACTTACATAACACATAAAACTTTACACAGTTAGTCACAGTCGGGTAAGCGTTCGCAATAAAATATAACCATTAAAATGTAACGGTGCTGATCAAATGAAAGTTATTCCTTTCTAACTCACGAGGTCGGACACCGGTTAATATTTGACAATCGTTACAATATATCAAACAGTTTTGGACTTTAATTTACTTTAACTTCTATTAATTATGTAGGTGAAGTTTGATTTTGAATTAACGTGATTCTGCAATGACAAAGAAGTATCTTAAAGAACGGAATCCTTGACTCAGAAAAGAGATTCCGAGTCAAGGATTCCGTTCCGTTCCGTTCCGTTATGCTACGTATGTAAAGAAAGGAAAGGTCACTTGGCCAGAATCACTGTTTTTTTTTTTAAGGATAAGTGCTCATTTTATTGACCAAATGACCTTTCTAGCTTAACAGACGTCTATATGTCGTTAATAATAAAATGAATCGTTTGGGGTCTCAGTATAGAAAAAACTTGTTTAAAAATTAATTCATGATGAACTAGCTGTGCCCCGCGGTTTCACCCGCGTAGTTCCCGATTCCGTGGGCATTTCGGGATAAAATATAGCCTATGTTCTTTCCCGGATCATAAGCTACCACTGTACACAATTTCAAGTCAATCGGTTCAGTAGTTTAGCCGTGAAAAGGTAACAGACAAATAGAGTTACTTTCGCATTAATAATATTAAGTAGGGATTGGCATATAATTTATAGCTACATGTAACTATCGGAAAGCTTTTAAGTATTTAACGTTGTTATATTTATCTTTACTATAGTATTTACAACGTTTCGATGATTGGGAAAATACACTCTGCAAGATTAGGTGAGTTTAATAATTGGCCTTGACTGAATGTCCACCAACAAATTCAATTTTGATAATTTCATATTTTTATTAATTAATCATAATCTCACTCTCAAAACCATTAATTTTCATATCGCACAGCCTTACAAGATAAAGTAACAATAGTTCATAAGTTCCAAACATTTGTAAGATGGTGTAAGTTATTATCTGGGGCCTAATTGCGGCTGCAGGCCGTCGGCTAATGTGGTGCACTTACACACTTAACTAACTGAAAACTTCTTTAATTATACCACGTTTATCGTCACAAACAATCTTGTGAATTATTCGGTTCTCTTACTGTCTTACTACATACTACTTAGGTTTTTCAATCAAGTTTTATAGTTATCTATATATATATATATAAATGAAACCCGTTTTCCTTGGTCACGGCATCACGCGTGAATGGCTGGACCGATTTCACTAATTCTTTTTTTGTTGTATTTGTTATTATTAGGATAAAGTTCTTATGTAAAAAAAAACACGGAAATCAACGGGAAAATTGGACCCGTGCGAAGCCGGGGCAGGTCGCTAGTATATTATAGTTTAGGTGCGCCTCAAACTAGTTGTGTTTCAAAGAATACCTCTAATTTAGTTAAGTATGTATCATACGATACTATACGATACCAATAGTTGTTTTACTAATTTTCAAAAGCATAGTTAATGAAAAGGATATCTTAGTCATTATAAAGATGAAGAATGAGATATATCTTACCGAACAAAAACATATTCGTCTGTCGAGATCTGTCTATTCTAAGTATGTAATGAATAGTACAACAGTTAACATAATTTGTAATAAAAATAATAGAATTAGACGTTAAATCTATTAAAAACGGTTTTGACTAGTAAAAAAGGAGATATATCAATATTATCTTATTAGTAATAAAACTAATATATCAAAAATGGTAACCGACAGTTCAATTAAAATGAAAGTTACCATTTTAGTACTTTGAATGACAAAATGTATTAGCTATTAACAATAAAACTGTAACTATATTCAAATAGATTCTGCAGTCAAACGTTTCGGCTGCATTCGACAAGTACGTGAATTTAACGTGAACGTTACGCGAGCGTTAGTTTGACGGGACGCGTCTGAATAGACGTGCGATGCTAAATACCGAGTTAGTGGTTTGTTTAGATTGACGTACGATTATGTAACGATTATTATTTGATGCAATAATCATACTTAATACAACTCCAACCTTATTTTATGAAAGTGAGGAGTTTTTTTTGTTGATGGAACGTATTATCTCGGGTAATTTTGGATCGAATTGCATTTGGTTTTAATATTTTAATGTTATATAAAGTAAAGAAGGCTTATAAGTAGTCATCACGCTACGACTACGATACGTTTAAAAGGAGCGGAGTGGTGGTTACTAGGTACGTACTACCCGAACTGGATACCAAGAAGTGACCCATAAAATATTATGTATGTTGGACTAGGTGTGTGTATGAATGAAAGAGTGCATAGTCTCTGATACTCCAGATTTAGGTAATATGTTAGTTTCAGATTCAGTTGCTGTATTTAGATGACAAAATTATTGAATTACTTATCTATACTAATATTATAAAGAGGAAAGATTTGTTTGTTTGTTTGTTTGTAATGAATAGGCTCCGAAACTACTGGACCGATTTCAAAAATTCTTTCACTAATGGAAAGTTAATTTATCAGTGCGTGACATAGGCTATATTTTATCTCCGTAATCCCACGGGAACGGGAACTACGCGGGTGAAACCACGGGGAGCTACTAGTTTATAATAGACAGAGAGGACGTCCAACAAGGCGATGGGAAGACGATTTCCGCCTAACTTTGGGATCATTCTGGACTAGAGTTGCAACCGACAGAAAGCAATGGAAGCAGTTGGAGGAGTGCTTTGTCAAAAGACACACCAAATTGAGGGATATTTTGTAACATAATATAATATTTAAGTATAACAATTGTAAGAGCAATTAGTTCGGAATAAATGGCTATTTTCCTTTTTTATTTATAATAATAAAGTGACATATCCTCTTTGATTATCTCCTAAAACCTTATCCTGCCCTTAAAACTAGAAAAATACATCCAAAACATCCACCATTTTCGAAAATCAAATCACAGTGGAAAATCACAGCACAACCGCGCGACTAACGCGAGTGTTTAAAACGCCGTCAATTACATCAACGGTACGCAAGTTCGGTTTGTTTACGATTATGTGGCGTTCGCACCGATTGCCGCGAGATTTCACCCTATTTACAACCTGCTGGTGTAAACTGTGCATTAAATATATACGGTGGTATACGTACGTAGGTATGTAGGAGGCTATGTGTGTTTAACGTAAAAATAGAACGTTAAAACGGGGTGGTTTGGGTGATTTGGGTTCTGTATTCTTTATTCAAGTAAGTCGAGATGATGCAACTATTCTGCTGATGATTTGAAATTGTTTCACAAGTAGAATTATGTAGATATTATTACAGGATTAAATAGGGTTACCTAATTGTATACCATTAGGATAAAATCACGGTAGACGCTAGTTGTATTAATTTATTCTATACTAACGGCGCCCCAAGGTTTCACCCGTGTAGTTCCCGTCCCGTAGGAATATGGGGATAAAATTATGTTAAAAACCTTCCCACTGAATCACTCTATCTATTAAAACAAACCGCATCAAAATCCGTCGCGGAGTTTTAAAGATCTAAGCATACATAGGGACATAGGGACAGAGAAAGCGACTTTGTTGTATACTAGGTATGAGGTGATAGTGTTTTTTTTTTAACCTATACTGTCCCACTGCTGGACAAAGGTCTCCCCCATTGTCTTCCAAGTATTGCGGTCCTCGGCTTCATCCCACTACTTCTTCTTCTTTTGTAGTGATAGTGATAATAAGCTGAAAAGATTGATTTAATGCGCTAATCTCAAAAACTAATGATCCAAGTTGAAAAATCCTTTTGATGTTGGATAGCCTATTATCGAGGAAGGCACGCTTTGAGACAATAGGAACGGAACTAACACAGCACAACCATTGACTTGATACGGTAAAAAATAAAAAAAATTAGGTAATTGTATTAAAACCTGTAAAACATGACGTAATAACTATTAATAATAACAGTCGTGGTTATCAAAGAAGTTTTTCCAAAGTTGCAGTGTTGTTAAGTGAATTATTATAATTACCCGTGGCCTTTGCCAGTTCCAACTTTCGACCTATCTCTCGGTCTCTTTGGTACTTAATTCAAATTGTTTTTAACCAGCTTCACTGTGTTAACGCTATGAATTAAGATAAGTTTTTTTGTTGAATCTTTGTATTTTTAACCCCCGACGCAAAAAGAGGGGTGTTATAAGTTTGACGTGTCTGTGTGTGTGTGTATCTGTCTGTCTGTGGCATCATAGCTCCCGAACGGATGAACCGATTTCAATTTAGTTTTATTTGTATTAAAGGTGATTTACGTGCGAGTGTTCTTAGACATGTTTGATGAAAATCGGTTGATCCGTTTAAAAGTAATTGTGTTGGGGTTTTTAAAATTTTTAATTTAATGTTTTTTGTGATGTTGGTAACCTAATTCTTGTAGCACGGTCGGTAAACTAACCTTATATGTAATCTTTTATAAACCTACCTTCGGTTTTAACTACGTAAATCACCATCCCGTAGTTTCAGGATGAAAGGTACCTATCCTAAAATGTTTACCTATGTTCCACCCCTATACGATCAGCTGTATGAGATTGCACGATACAATAGAAAAATTACTTCTAAAATAAGTAGGTTTAATTACCTACCTATTTTGTATTTTATAGATATTGTGTATTTACACATAGTAACTTCTTTTGAACAGCACGATAATTCATAAGTTAACATGCAGCTCAAATTAAAGAATACAAATTTAGTTTGATTTTGAAAATGTAAGTACTTAACTACTAGGTACTTACCCGGATAAAAACAGTCGTTGGGGTTCTTCAAAAATTTTCTTTTAGTTTCTTCGTGTAAATAAATCAACGTCAATTAAACTAAGGTATAAACATCGCCATTTTGTAGAATTTTATTTAAAAACAGTTTCGATAAAAAAGCACAATTTCCCTTTGTCCAACAAATGTTTACAGCACAAAACATAATTATAATTACTGCTGACATTAAATTATCTTGATATTATCACTTCTACAATAAAATTAAACCGAATAAAAAGTTTTCAAGCGGCTCCACAAGTCGTAAAACTTTTGAAAACATTACCCACGCATCTTGATTTGAAGACTACTACCGCCATCTATTAAGACACATAACAACTAAAACACTTCATCATACCCGCAACAGATGTCGCTGTACTAACTGACATCCTCGAAATATTTATGGCCGAAAAAAACGGCGTTTCTCTTAAAAAAACAGAATGTGTTTTAAATGACTGGGTGAATTTGCGAAAGATCTCACGAAATTTGTATGCAGATTTAAGTAGAAAGATGTCTGGGTGGAGACAATGTGTTTCGTTCGTGCAGACAGATCAGTTATTTATTTGTCGCGTTCGAGACAGGTTGCTCTTATAAATCTCTCTTCTTTTATTGCCTAGGGTTTATCTTTCGTGAAATCGCTCTCTTTACAATCTTGTAATGAGAATTTTAAGCCAGATACAAAGATAAAAGGTATCTTAGTGCTTATTTTAATTGGCGTTACTCTTTGTTGAGTAATATTGGGTAGTGTTATGAATTTATTAATGTACTGAATTATTCTTATAAATTATTAAGTTACTAAGTTGTATTAAAAAAACGCTATAAAAGTAGAACCTTATATTAAGAATCATTTCGAGATATTATAGATTCTTAGTTTAACTTTTTAGATGTTTCCCAATTATAATTATCATTCATTCCCTCCATCTTTTAGCATTAATAAATGCAATTTTATTTAGATAAGGTATTTATTATGTTTTAGCTTATGTAACCTACTTACTACCACTACCTACTGCTTCCACTACTACCAAAATGTTTGAAATTCTTAAATCCCAAAAGTCAAAATTTTCTACTTATTCCGTTACCAAACTGCCTTTAATTCAATTTTAACTGTTCAAGATAGAGGATACCAACTAAAATAGATCATAGTAAAGTTGTATTAAATAGCAGTCTCAAAGCTCGCGGCGGGAGGCGAGCGGCCCCTTGAAGAGCCATAAATATGGTAACGTCTGAGACATTGTCATCTGCCCACCCTAATTTACGGCCAGTAATTACGAGTTTGCACTTTGCCAAACCGATTTGCATCGATCGAGACTTGCTTAGCAGTATTTTGACTGACGATATCTACTTATTCATTGTAATTTTTAAATTGTGCCGGTTTCCGCAATTAGATCCTCCCAGTTTGGATCCTTTGTGCATGCTGCGATATTTTTTATCAAACCAACTCTTGAGAGCTCAAACTACCCGTAACTATTGCAGTTAGTACGACAACCGGGACTAATGGTTAAACTAATTGAGAGTTTATGCTAACTTACTTCCTAATTTTAAATAACAAAACATGATCTACTAACGCTATCTATAGTAACTCACAGAACAGCAATTTTACACTTTAAATGTAACCTCATAATAGTTTAACAAAGTTTACATAGATGGCACTAGTAACTAAAAAATATTCTATGATCCATGAGAGTGTCTACCATAGAATAAGGATCACGACCAAGATTCTCTCTATATTATCAAAGGTGTCTACTGTCTCTTTACGCCTTAGCCTAACGCAGATTTTTTTGCAGAGAATAGAGCTAATTTGCCTCTTTTCTTTGCACAAAATAGTGAAAGAAATAAGTTTGCGGGTTGCCATTGTCAATATGTCTCAGAATGTCATGTGTCAGTCAGTTAACCAACCAATTACCAATACCAATACCAAATACCAAATCTGTCATTTGGATTTTGGATTAGCAATCGCGAGCATCGATCGAATTTCAATTTTATTTATTATTCCATTTGTTGTACAGTGCAGTGAATGCGTATTTTTCTAACTTAGACACAAAAATGGATCCATACGAGATAGAATTTATCGGTGAGAATAATATAATCAGCATAATACCAAACTTTAGTCACGATAAAGTGTATTTAATATGCGGTGAATTTGGTCCATTTCGCGCCGGTTTGCCTATGAAAGTTCCCCTGTGGTTAGCTATAACGCTAAAACAGAAACAAAAGTGTCGTATAGTGCCTCCAGAATGGATGGATTTGGAAATGTTAGAAATTATAAAAGAAGAAGAAAAACGATCAAGGTAGTTGGGGGCAATATTTTAATGATTAATAAGTATAATTTTGTTTAAGCTTGTTTGTAAACAAGTTTAATGTGATGACGTCTATTTCTTAACTGCACTATAAGTATGAGGGCCCTTATTGGGATCTTACAGGTTCAATATCACCAAAAACTACTGATTGATAATTAATTCATATAAGTTTTGTTACATTAATATTCAAAATCTTAATTACCATGATATAAAAGATCAGTCCTCGCCATAAGTTTCCATCCGAATAATCTCACACTTATAAAACAACCTTCCTACTATTTCTCATCTATTACAGATTCTTCACAAAAATGCCAAATGAACACTACATGGTTGAAGCCAAACTCATATTCAGTGCAGCCTCTGAAGACATTCCTAATGCCGCTGAAATAAAGACTATAATTAAGGATATTTGGGATATTAGGATGTCTAAACTGCGGACATCTATGGACGCTCTGATGAAGACGGGAGGAGGGTATGGTAGACTGGACCATCTGACGATGATGGAGATCAACTCGGTGAAACCTCTGCTACCAGGGGCCATGGATAACTTGTTGAAGATACAGTTGGTAAGTAATAAATATCTTATATATTATAAAACTCTTCCGTTACTGAGTGATGTACTGACTGACTGACAGACACTGTGAAATAGGCCCATTGTATTCAGGCATACCAAAGTTTCTTTTGAGCGGTAATTATACCTAAAACCTTTGATATGGTTACATAGGTCACTATACCAAACTATGTCACTTGGTTCTCAAGTAAATATTTTAGTTAATTATACCTAATTTTAAGCCTTGTTTGGGATAAGTAACTTGATCTCACTTAATTATGTTACTAGCTGTGCCCCGCGGTTTTACCTTATCCCGTGGGAATTTTATATCCTATGTGTTATTCCTAGGTATGAAGAACATCTGTACCAAATTTAATTAAAATCCATTCAGTAGTTTTTGCATGAAAGAGGAACAAACATCCACACATCCACACTCACAAACATTTGGTTTTTTAATATTAATAGGATGTTTCAATTATGTAAACTTAATTTTAATTGTAATTGTATATATTTACAGAAATGTAGGAAGACAGCGCCAACCAACTTGAATAGTTCTACATACAGCCAGCCGGGGAGTTCACAGAATTTATAAATGTGTCTAGCGACTAAACCTTAGATATAAAACTAAGGGCCTATTTCACCATCTTCAAGTAACATTCCGTGTACCTACTCACATGTTTTGTCTTTGTCACTTGACATAAAGTAAGAAAGAGACAAAACTAACTTACTTGGTGAGTAACTTTACTTGAAGGTTGAAATAGGCCCTAAGAAAAACTCAATTTTGTAATTATGTTTTGATATTAGATTTTGAAATCAACATTCATTTGACACAAAACATTGCTGTTGGAGCTTTAATATTGTTTAAAGTGTAAACTACATTTATCTGAAGTTAGTTAAGTGTAATATGAACTATTATTGGTAACAATTTACATTATAAGTACCATTTTTTTCTTACTCTGGTCACTTACAAAATTTTATTATTAAACGAAACGTACGTCATTGTTTACAATTAATATTTTTACGGGATATTAACACGTACCGGGCGTATCGCACTCATCCTCCTGGTGATATCCACCGGACGTGGCTGAAACTAGTTGAGGGACTCGACTTGTAGGTACGTGTTAATACACTTAGAAAATGTTTTCATGACAGTTTGTTATCGAAAGTAATATTGAGCCATAATCTTTTCTGTGCCGGTGACAGCGTCGCTGTAACCCTCCGGCCACACTATCGCGATAACGCGAACATTTGCGTTGTCGCGACACGTCTGGCCAAAGAATTCGTCCTATCGCGAATCAGTTCCGCGAACTTGAATGGCCTTAGACCATTGACATAATGCCTTAAACTCGCTGTCAGTAAATTGGCGCACAATCAAAGGATTTTATCGCGACAATTTCACACGACAGTGTGGCCGCAGCACTATCGCATCTTTTGGTTGTCAGTTTATTGAAAATGTATCTAAATGACATTAAAGTTTTTATGACAATAGTAGCTTCCAATTTTGGCCGCTGGCACAGAAAAGATTGTGACTCTATAAGGTGATATTAGATTAAGTTTATATGTATTCAAATTAGCTGCGCTCCATGGTTTTACCCACATCTTTGTTTTTCTTTAGTGAAAACTGTATCAATATCCAATGAATGTCTTGTACCGATACATTTTAACCCCCGACGCAAAAAGAGGGGTGTTATAAGTTTGACGTGTCTATGTGTGTGTGTGTGCATCTGTCTGTCTTCATCTTCTGGCATCATAGCTCCCGAACGTATGAAGCGATCTCACACTTATAAATCAACCATTTTAATGTACATAATACCAGTTAAATTATAAAACATAGCAGCGCCCCGCGGTTTTACCCCCGTAGTGCCCGTTCCCGTGGGAATACGAGGATAAAATAAAGCCTATAGCCTTCCTCGAGAAATAGGCTATCTAAGATTGAAAGTATTTTTCAAATCGGACCAGTAGTTCCTGAGATTAGCGCGTTCAACCAAACAAACAAACTCTTCACCTTTGTATATTAGTATAGAAGTATAGAATTAAGTCTACTTCATTGTAGCATAATTTACAGGTCTTAATCGCGTATAACATAATTATTATTTACCTCGACGTTTCGACCGGGTTACACCGATCGTGGTCACGAGAAGACTGATCTTACGTTATTACTGTTATACACCCCTATTTTGAATTCGAGATACTTAATCACACAGCTAATGTAAACGACGGGTGACAATATAATTGTGAAGTTATTTTTTTTTTCTTTTGCTTTTATTTAAAAATTTATTATAAGTCAAAGTTTTTCAAAATCCCGCCGAATTTTATTGTTATTCTACACCGAACAACCGGCGAACGCTGCGATACACAGCTGAGCGCGGTCATCGACCCGAGCCGTCACAGAATACTTGCTAGCTATAGCTAGTGTGCCGTCTGGTAATACGACATTTATTTAGTATTTTTGAAAGATAGTAATCGACTATCATTTTTGATATTTTTATTGGATAAATGGATTCAATGATTTTAATAAGTCTCATCATTTCAAAATAGGGGTGTATATTACTGTTATACGCGATTAAGACCTGTAAATTATGCAACAATGAATTCCGAAAGTTTAAAAAGTGTATTAAGTCTACTTGATGAATATTAATAAATATTAAAGTAACATAAGATATGATGTGTTTGTATTGTAACAGTCACCAGTGTGAACATATTACTAAGGTTCTGTCCATCTTGCTTAGTTTTATCGAACACAATCACCATAACTATGTTTTTAATAGTCTAATTGAAAGTGAGCTAATATTTCAGGCATTTTATTCGCTTCTTCATTAAATGCTAATAAATTGTGATAGGGTTTTACAAATGTCATTATAGTAACTGACCCCTAACTAAGTTCGAAGCTTGTATCTAGGGTATCAGTAACTACGCATACACTCATTCACACATACTCGTACACCCAGACCGAGACAAATATTTGTGGTTCACACAAATATTCACCCCGCACGGGAATCGAGCCCGCAACCTTACGGATGGCAGTCCGGCATGGTGACCACTCTGCCATCGAGGTTGTCGGGTTTATTCTAAACAAAATAAAAAAATAATGTATATTTAAAAAGTAATATATTTCAATCTTAAATCTAAATAATTTTACATTGCCTTACAGCGTAGACGCTTAAATTTTACGTTAAACAAATGTTAGTCTTATAGTCATTACAATAAGGTACTAATTAGAACTGGACTCTAGTCTAGCAAATAACTAAAAATACTTAATAATAAATTGAAATTATTTTTTGTATTGGCAAGTAGGTGTAAGACATCGGAATAAAAATCTTATAGAAAATCTATAGGCGGTTATAGACGCCCAAAATATTGATATTACAATAATAACTAGTATTTTCAAAACATTCACACACAATTTTTAATCAATACTAATATTATGAAGAGGTATATTATGTTTGTTTATGTGTATTATTACTGTACATTTCTATTAACTTTCTAAAAGTATTTTTGCTTAATTATATCTATTCTATCTGTGGTTAATTTAAGCTATTTTTTATGTAAAATTTAACGGTACGCCACAAGAAGTAGCTAAATAATGAATGAAAATAATAATTACTGTTACAAATAAGTGTTATAAATTGTTGAAAACATTACAGTCAAACAGTTCGGTGTCAAAACTTATATTAAATCCATTATGGAATGTCAAATTACTTACAGTTGAGATACAAAGCAAGCGTTTTTAGAGATCTAAACATACACAAAATATTAATCAATTTTTGATAGTACTTAAAAATACTGATACTGAAGCACACGCAAGATCAAGATAGTATATATAAAGGTACTTATATTATATATAACTATATGTCTTACATATAAAATAAACATTAATCAGCTTTAGCCGTGAAAATAAAATAACTTTGCCGAAGTAAAATTTACATAAAACTCTTTGCAAAGTCATCAATACTTTGGTCTATCTCCAGCTTATAAGAAACGAAAGTATATTTTTTATGTACATACATTATTTATTATATAAAAAAGCAAATATTTTTCGATAGTTTTTGTAAAAAGATAATATAGTACAAAGATCTGCCGATATAACAAAGTATGACATGTGTCAAAAGTGACAAGCGATATAATCTGTGGTTCGCTGCATTTTTAAAAAAGCCTTGTAATTTTTATCCCTAAAGGCCACCAAAAACGCGTTGAACAAATTATTAAACAGTTTTACACACAATTTTTGCAGTTACGTCTATAAAAATGTGTGTATTGGAATTTTTAAGAAATGAAATGTCAAATTTAAGCAAATATGGCACTAGCACTGACACTGTCACTTTTGAGGACACGCCCACTTTGTTTTTTTCTTCTGCCGGCAATGAAACAAGAGATCTTCAGTGAAAGGATAACAATGCCACTTATTCGCTTCTAATCACTACATTATATACAATTACAATAATATATACAAGTAACCTATGACTTTTAAATAAAATTAAGCACTAAATAACAAAATGACTTTCATAGAATTTGTGCGCTGAATCCAGCTGTTAATCTTTAGTATAGTTTATACGGCTACAATTTTACTGGGATCCACTTTGACTCTTAAGAACATGATGTCGTCTTTCACGAAGTTTCTTTTTTTTAGCATTTCGTGGGAGACGAATCTTGGGAAGCCGAAGCCGAGGGCGTCGGGTTGTTTGGATGGTCTTTGGAAGTTTTCCCAGGTGGGGTCGGGGACGAAGCTCTCGACGATGTTGCAGGCTCTGTCCGGGCTGCAGCTCTGGTCGAAGAGCGTGAAGGAGACCGTGTGCGCGAACGGCCAGCGGAGGAGCGCGTCGTACTCCCCGGGCAGGATCTTGATGTACACTGACATGTGGGTCGCTTCGCCTGCTCCGTTGCCGTTTAGGAATAGAGACGCCTGGAACAAAACAGATGGAATTTTAATTTAATTTGCATAAAATATAGATTGACCCTTGGATGTACCAATGAATAAATAAATCCAAGAGATAAACCTAGTTAGTATCAAAAATCAAGTGTATTTATTTTTATAACAAAAAACTATTTAGAAATATCTTGATAAAATGTCTATAACACATACAGATGTAAGTAATTCATTAATAATGAATAGTCGAGTTAAATTAAATAATTTAATTCAAACAGGTGTTAATGAAACTACAACAATGAAAAGCCAACATATTCCACCATTTATAAATACCAAACAGTCGCACATTTAGGTCGGCACTCGACAGTTGCATCTAACAAGGCGTTAAACTAAACATGTAAATCACAAGGAAATTAGCAGCCTGCAACTTGTTTACAAGACTGTTAACTAACCAGCGATATTGGGAAACATCAAACGCACGTAAACTGGCTATTTTTAGGTACAAAAACGAAAACTTCGAAGACAAAAGCTATATTTTTATTACTGGGTTTAAAATAATCATGAACTGTTAAGTTTCTAAAATACCTTCAATTTGAGCATACTACATTATTTCTACCTACAATGATTCGATATGCTCTAAAGAATAATGCAATAAACTAAGCAGTAAACTCAGAATAATGGGTTTGGACTAAAATCCAAGATGACAGAATGGGAAATAAAGCAAAAAGAGCGAGAGGCGAGTTGCGGTCGCTGTGAGTAACCGCGGCTAATTCAGTCTACTACTGTTAGTCATCGAGTTATTCATACATACAAACAAACGCCGGCCTGGTTTGTTTACTAACAAATGGATTATTTTGTCTGTGCAATAACAGAATGGCAAAAAAAAATTATAGTTCAATAGTATTTTTGAAACGAGATATAAATATTTATTTCGAATTATTTTTAAACCTTTAGGATTATAAGAAAAAGAAGCCTAAAAATATAGCAGTGCCCAAAGGGTCAAAGGAAGACACATCATCCACTACTGGACATAAAGCCTTAGACTAGACACGAGCAATAAATGTTTTGTACACAGAAATTACCCTTACCTGTAACTTATAACCGTATTGACTCGTGTAAAAAGCGGGTGACACAAGCTCGACGCCATCTTTGCATTTCGCCTCCGCCATCTTGGCTGCCCAGTCAGATATCTTCCACACCATTGCTCCGGAACAGTTGGTGGAGTTCGAGAGGCGAGCGACTGTGGCTCTTAAGGAGTCAAGTTGACGGGCTTGGCGCGTGGCGAGAGCGGAGACCAGGGCCAAGTGCTGTTGGCAACTCTCTTCTGTGTGGCGTTCTATTGCTTGTCTTGTGCCCTGGAAACAAAATGTTTATTAGTGTCTATGATGCAATTGGGGAAAGATTTTGTCATCTGGATGCTAATGTATTGCTACACAGAAAATGTTATTACCGATGTCTTTACTAAGATACACTAGACAAAGTCTATATCAGAAGGACAAAGAATAGATGCCAGAACTCAGGTAAGAATTTTTTTTTTACTACTTTTAAAAAAATGACCCATTACTTTGCGCTAACCATAGATCAATAATGGAGGGATCTTACCCCACAAGACGAGTTTAGCGGGTATAGCGTATGAAACTTCCTATAAACTTCTACGCAGCCTAACTTCCACACTCAGTACCATAGCCATCTGATATCAATAGACAGTTACCTTAAACCTGCATCCGGCGTCCCTGAAGCTGCAGACGAGCCCTGCGGCGGCGCAGTGGTCGCGGAGGTGCGCGTCGAGCTCGTCGCGCGGCACGCCGCTGGCCGCGCAGCGCTGCGGGCACGGCACCGGCGCGCGCGCGCATCCCACGCCGTGCGCCGTCACTGTGTCCTGGGGAACAAGGACATACATGTTATGATTTGTTAGCTAAATAGATCTGACGGGGTTTCTAGGCGATCAAAATTGCTAAAAAACGTTTATATTGGAATAAGTTAGTCATTGCCAATCAAGTAGGCTAGCTGCGTCCTAAACTAAGGTCGAGTGGGGACTGTCAAGCAATTTTCTTTGTTAAGTTACTCCTATAGATAGAGAGACAGACGAAAGAAGCGACTTCATTCTAAAAAATCCCTGTACTGCCACACACGTCAACACTCAACTAATGAATACTCATTATAAATCCCAACTAACCTGTGTGTATCTCTGCCCGCAATGCCTGCACGGCACAAGCCGTTTGCTGCAATGTTGTTGCAGGTGCTGTGCTGTGTGTCTGCGCTGCACCTTCGCACCGCATTTGTTCTCGCAGTAAACGGGCTCATGGCCACAGTTTCCTTGGTGTTCCTGGAAGTCAAAGAAAATAGGTATATGTTTACAACAAAATTCTTAGAAAAGCTATCAATTTTAAGTAGGTAAGTTAGAAAGTAATTCATATTTTTGTTGGCAATTAATTCTGTCATGAAATTTTATATCCTTTGGAAGCTTTTTGACATACATAACTATGTAAGAACTTATTAGTTAACTATCACAAAACCTATACAATTACAAGAAAAGAAGTTATTAAAAAACCCTACCCAACAATCCAAAAATCAATAACACGAGATCACAACGCTTAATGAATACGGATTTAGATACCAAACAACAGCGTCCTTGACCAAATTCGCGCGGATATTACGAGTAGCTGTTTCATTTCTGTGTCGAGTAAGTAATAAAAGCAATTATTTCTTACCTCGAGAGCACTGCCGGAGAATTCCTTGTGACAATGTTCACAGTTGGCGCGGCGACGAGGGCAGGTGTAGCGAAGGTGGTCTTGCATGAGCACTCGAGGAATCATGGCTCCGCATTGCGCTGCGCACTGCACTGCGTCATGCTTGCATGTGTTCAGGTGGGCCTGGAAAGGATGATGATAAATTAAATATGGTGGGTTTCTTTGGAAATTGCACTAAAAGTATGATGGGAATATCAGGAAAATATGTGCACTTATATTGTAAAGAGGCAGTTTGGTTGGCTTTAATCGGAAGGAAATACTAAACTGATTTAAATAAATATTTTTGCATTAGAATTTATAGACAGTCCGTTTATTGGTAAAGGTAGGATTTGTCAACGCGCGTGACACTGCGAGGTATTTAGTCGAAAATTAATTTACAAATGAGATCCAGCCGTGACCTGACCGCGATTAGGTTATAATAAGAAGTCCATACAAAATAAACAAATAAAAATAATAAACATTGAAATAGACACAATATAAACAACACCGGTATATAATGTGTTTTGTTTACGATTTATTGTATTGTGTTCATGCTGTCTCATATTATTGAAGAACAAAACGTTGGCAACATTAGAAATGTAGTACACATGTCATAAATAATGTGACCAACACACACGCACCAGATAGCCACAAAATGCAGATAAAGAAATGTGTCAGCCGAGTCGAGAGTACACACACATGATAGATCGAAGCGATCTATTTGCCTACTTTGGCTTATCTCAATAAATATTGACTGTTCTCAGACTCACCTTCAATTTACGCAGTTCATCGGACCATTGGCATCCTTCCTTGTGATGGATGCAGTACACAACGGATCCCATAATCGCCTTCTCCGAATCGGGATCCGGGTATATCTGTAACAAAGACACCATAAATTCAACACACCACTCCAAAATAAACTTACGGTCCTCGGTGACACTTACGGCTTTTTTAATTTTAGAAATAATATATTTAATCATTGTGAATGAATTTTTAAAATGTTTAACACGACTTGGAAAGCAAAGCTCGCTACCGAGACTGATTGGGGCGCTTGCCTCACTGGCATAACGGATTAAATAGGACAACGCGATCAAAAATAAACCACATTTCAAAAAGAGAATCAAACCGCGAGCGTTTACGCACCGTACTTTCGAATATGGAACACATTGAAAATATGCAAATGGCCGCCTGTTGTGTTGTTTTTCGCGCGTAATATATACAGAAGCAGAAGTGTTCCCCGCAAGGGACTGATACGAAATGAATGTGGTCCCGTTTGTACGTTATCGTTATCTTTATGGGTGCAACGAACAGATGGCTGGCTGCGGACCACCGTTTCCTTGTGTTGGTTACAGATAAGCGTGATTTTTCACTTCCCAAACCAGCTGGGTAATGGAATGAGCAAACAGACTCGTTTAGATACCTTTGAACGTGTTTCTTTCACACTGCTTAGCTAATTTTTCTATGAATTCGATAGAATAAGTTCAAATTATGTTTGCGTTTAGTAGTAAAAAGTTCATTGCATCCTACTATTTATGTATACTTAGTAATGTTTGTAAACAAGTCATCAAGCTTTCGCTAGATGTCACTGTGATCTTTTAATCTTAGAACTCATTACTTACAAGAGACATTTACGTCTATGTTAATAACCATTGAGGGGTGATCATTTATCACGGATCTGATGCACAGAAGTCAACCAGCATTGTACGCGTCACTAACATTAAAATGAATAATATCGCATCGGTACCATAGCGCGCATTCTATTTACAAACACTGATGCATGTGGTCATCGGCATGGCTGCTCTATAACGTACCGTACCAACGATATTCTATAAAAGTATAACAAAGTACCAATACAGCCCTACATCAAATATAAATTTGAACTTTAAATTCGAAGGTGTAAAGATGAAAGTTGCGTTTCATTGCTAAGCGAAGATAGCCTCTCAAAGTTGGTGGTGTATTTTACAAATTTAGAATGTTATTTGTGTCGTATTCTAAAAAGATGGACAGCGATGTGTTGAGCTCTCCCGCATCGGTCAATTATAGAACTAGTATCGTAAACATGGCGAGATCAGAACGTAACAGGTTACAACACTGAGGCGGGTCGATACGACTTTCTGTCGCTAATGGAGGTAAAGTTGAACGCAGAAATACACCACTTGCAATGCAACATGTTGAAACTACACTACTTATAAGTAAAAGTAAAGCTCTATAAAACTGCATCTATAAAATCGTTTAAATCGAGAAGCATAAGGAAAATTATAAAGAGGCAGTTTGTTTGGATGAGCTAATCTCAAGTACTAGTCTGATCTGATTTGAGAAAATATTTATGGATTAAACTCTTATTAAGAACAACAACGCGACTGGAACTCTATGTTACCTAATTGTCAAAATAAAAAAACTTTTACTTTTCCCAAGTAGAGCATAAGTATAAAAGTGTACTCAAAAATAATTGACCTATACTAAATACTGAGTTCAATTAAATCCAACCTTAATCTAGTTCGACCTTTCAAAAAGGTTATTAAATAATAAATAAAATGTACGTAACACATGCAAATGATTTCTGTCAAAAAATACTTAAAGCAATCAAAGATAACAAGTAGCCATACTTGGTAGTTGCACTACGCCTACACTGTCTAACTAATGATTTAATGAGAACTTAACGTAATATCTTATTACGTGATATTTATGTAATTAAATAGAACGGAATTTTATAATTTAAATAAAATTGTACTGCTAAGTTATTAGGTGCAAAAATGAATGTAATAGCACCAATAAAGTACTAAGTAAGAAAACTGAATTTTAAAAATTTCGAGAAAATCGTGAAATAGATCTATTGAATTTGTTTTTATTTATTAAATTTTTCGTTTTGCCCTCCAACAAATATTTGTTGATTTGATCTAAGTAATTATTTATTGGAGATCAAGAGCCATTTTAACTATTTAATTCAAAGATTTATAAAATCTTCAAAAATATTTTTTATCCAAAAAAAAGTACACAAGAGAAAGTAAAGGCCTTAATTGGATTGGATTCTAAGTACCAACTAATTCGCATAATAAGCTAATAACATATTTGGAAATGGGATTATTGTATTAGAGCTAATTAGCCATGTACTGACTGACTGATCGACGGTCACAATGAAACCTTACACTGATAATGATGTAAATATGTAAACATTTAATGGAAAATGTCACTTATCATTATCGTAATAGAAATTAATTTTGAACTGAACTTTGCGACGCACAATTACAAAAAGCTATTTATGAAAAAAACATTTCTGCCATGGAAAATGCTCTAACAAAACAATGCGTGGATCAAATTTATGGATAAGGAAAATAGTTCGTAGATAAGGGTTATCAACTACGCTGCTGAACTGCAGTTAGCCCTTAATATTAACTAATATGTCAATACTTAAAAGATTTGTACTTATGTTTATCTCTTTAGACATATTTTCCCAAAGTTTTTATGATTATTACGAACCAGCAGCGCTCTGCGATTTCAAACGCGTAGCTTCCGCTCCCGTAGAATTAATGCAGGGATAAAATTATACTAAAAACTTTCCCTCTTGAATTGCTCTACTTATATGTATAATACAAGAAACCGCTTCAAAATCTGTTGCGTAGTTTTAAAGATTTAAGCATACATAGGAACAGACAGACAGCGACAGCGTCTTTATTTTATACTATGTAGTGATAGTGAAGAAAAACGGGATGGAGTAAGTAGTTAGATATATGTATAACTTATCAAGGCTTTTCTTAGAATTATGATCTAAGTACGAGTATTTAAAACCTTTATCAATTGTTTATATACTTAGTAGAGACCTCCTGTGTGGGCGCCACATGACCTATGTCGAAATAAATCTGTAGGCGTTTTATCTTTGCCTTGTAATTACTCCTTTAACTTATTATTTATACCATATTTAGAATAATGATTTAATTAATTGTTTATATTAATAACTTGATTTTAAAAGGTTTTAGTCGTTGCTGATGATTATTTTAAATAGTGTTTACATCTTCCTATTAAAAAAATCTTATTTTGTATACTTCAATATCATTCAATTAAGACGCTCACTGACTTGCCAATCCCTAAGGCTATTAAGACCGCCGAGGACAGAAGTGTATGGAAGAGCATGGTACATCAAGTGAGCATCCCGTCACACTAGACACGACCTTCAGCAATGAAGTTACCGACTAAGAAGAAGATCTTTCAATTTCCCTTTTTCCCTCTGCTGGAATCATACCCAGGACTGCGACCGAAGTGTGTCTCTAACCAACTCAGCCACAAGTCCAAACCCCAGCTATTAAAAATTCTATAAGTGCGTGTTTTCACACAGTTTTCTGTAAACATTTGATACCAACTCTTGTTTAGATTAATCACCTGAAATACCTAATTAGATACACTAACCAACAATTAATTCCGATGCGAGCTCTTGTAAATATCCTCCCTATATATTTATAGCAGTTTGTTTACATTCCCTTGTCAACGAGTGTCGATAGCTCACACTAAACACGACAAAATACAGCCAGTAAAACAAAAAATCGAACTAATATAGATCTTACAGCTTTGGCAATAAGGAGCTGTAAAGTTTTTTACAGTTTAAAAGTAAGTTTGTAAAGATAAACTCAGTTGGTTGTCAATCAACTGTGTTGGAACTTCGATGACTTGGAGCAGAGACAAGTGTGGATGTGTTAGAGATAGAAACTACCACTTGAAGTTCAGTTTAATGAGTTAAAAATGAAAACAAGACGAAATTGTTACACAGAAACTTCTGTTTTCGTTCTAAAAGATTATTTTTACGTTCTGAGGAGATGGTTCTTTGATAATTTCGAACTGTTTGACTTGCTGTTGAATTTTTTTGTTGTTTTTATTGTTTGACGTAAATAGTGTAGAACTTTAAATTTCTATAAATATTGGTAAATATTTGTTAAAAATTAAAATATAATTCATAGGAACATCAAATATCTACATATTAAAATGTTATGTATTATTATGTGCCTACTTATTGTATTAAAATATTATGTGCTACTAAAATATTTTTAAACTAAACACAGTGTGTTACATAAAAATGTGTTTACCTCGCATGATAATAAAACCCGCTGCCCCTGTTTGGCAATTTGACATTGTGCCATACAAATCTTCCCTTATATTTACATAAAGATATCTCAATTACTTCAATTCTAATTTTCCTTCATGTAAACTACACATGACGAAACCAACATCTAATAAAACAAGTTCCGTGTAATCTACTATAATTCACGTCAAGAAAGCATTTAAACTTAATAAACATGAAACAACGATTCATAAAAAAGATTGTTATCAATGACGGACAGCGAACTGAACGGAAGCGGGTTCGATGCCCGAACGCGACCGGTGGGACCTTACCGTAGAATATGTAATACGTAGTTTGAGGTTACGTAACTCATTGTTTTGTACGTTCAAAACGTAATAACATTTTATTAAAAATGTTGTTTAGGATTTCTTTAAAAGGATATTTTAATATTTAGCAGATTTGTATGTGGTTTATTTTAATTAAAAGTCAGTTACATTTGTAGCAAATTTTTCTAGACTAAAAATCTATGTTATTAAATACAACCTGTGTCCCACATAGAACCTTATCCCGTGGGAATTTTGGGATAAAGATCCTATGTGTTATTCCTAGATATGAGGAACATCTGTACCAAATTTCATTAAAATCCATTCAGTAGTTTTTGCGTGAAAGAGGAATAAACATCCACACATCTAAACAGTGGCAGCCTTACTAATAAAAAATACCCACTGTGCATATTCTTGATATAACGAGTGTGAAGCATATAAATAATTCGTTATATCAAGAATATACACAGTGGGTATTTTTTATTGGTAAGGCTGTTAATGTTTAGATGTGTGGATGTTCTCACAAATATTCGACTTTATAATATTAGTAGGATAATCTAATCCTATTACTACTTTAATTTGTGCAAAAGGAACCAAAAATAATATTAAAATTGCATCGTCACACTAAATATGAGACTATAATTACCACCCACGTCACATACAAACTGACACGAGAACAATTAATCACCGACAGACTAATGCATACTCCTGTGTTTGTTTACATCAAATGTCAGATTAAATCGATCTCTAGATTTAAAGCTTCCATTACAAACATACGATTGTGGTGTATTATTGGAGATTAGTATTTATTAATGTAGAGATATGCACGCTTTATTTAACGGTTGATATTGTTTCTACAATACATACATATTTTCCTTCAAATAAAGTTACAAACTTAGGACGAATAAAAAGGGTGAGATTTTTATTTTTAAGAATAACTAAAGGATGTCAACGTCTCTACCTTAATATAAATATCTTCATAAAACAGTTAACCCTGTAAGCGATTGTTCATCTAGTTACGTTCCGTTCTAAATTTACCAGCAAATAAGATAAATAAAATCTTAATTAGATATCCCTAATTCATCCATTACAAAATCGTTCTACATTACATAAATCATCCTACTAATATTATAAAGCCGAATGTTTGTGAGTGTGGATGTGTGGATGTTTGTTCCTCTTTCACGCAAAAACTACTGAATAGATTTTAATAAAATTTGGTACAGATGTTCCTATACCTAGGAATAACACATAGGATACTTTTTATCCCAAAATCCCACGGGATAAGGTTCCACGCGGGGCACAGCTAGTAATATAAAAAACAAACAAACACACGGTCAAACAACAAAACATTAACTTTAAAAATATGAAATACAAAATAGTATTTCAGAGAATGAAACCCAATATCAATTAGTAGTTCTGTCGTCGCGTCGGGTGTCGAGTTTCATGTCATTTTGTTCATACCTCGTCCAGTTGGTCTACTTTCATTCATCGGCCTGTTTGTTTGTCTATGTTTAATGATGAACTGTTATCATGTTACATTGTGTTTTGTGTGATCATCAGTGTTCATAAAAATATGTATATGTATGTATTTATTTAATTAATTAAAGTCAGTAAATTCTAAGTAAGAAAGTGTAAGCGATAATACATAGCTCTATCTTCTCCTACTAATGTTATTCATATTACATGAAGTTTTGTAAAGATAGATGCATGTTTTTCACTGTTCGATGCAAAACTATTAGATTGATATCAGCGAAATTTGGTACAAAATTACCGACAAAATCATCAAATTATCGTAAAGTTAGGTACCTAATAAGAATCGTTTAGGTAATATTAGATTTTTATTAAAATTAAACACAAATAGTAAAGTATTGGTACTCATTAACTAAGTATTGTATAAATTGTATCATCATATAAAACAATACCGTTGGTTATCAACAATACAATATAAAATATAAATGTCAATAAATCAATCGCTCCGACCGGAACAGAGTAAATGTCAAAATGTCAAGTGTCAAGTGCAACAAAGAAACCGGCGCGTTTTGTAACAACTGGCCTCTTTTGGTGAAGTTTATTGATAAAGTTGTTTATTTTTTATGTATTTTATCTTGTAATTGAGTTGAAAAACGAACAGTGGTGTTAAAGTCTGATAAAATCGAGTACTTATTTATCCGAAGTTTTATGGATATTTTTAAGATATTTGATACTAGCTGTGCCTCGCGGTTTTACCCGCATGGAACCTTATCCCGTGGTAATTTTGGGATAAAATCCTATGTGTTATTCGTAGGTATTAAGAACATCTGTACCAAATTTCATAATAATCCATTCAGTAAGTAGTTTTTGCGTGAAAGAGGAACAAACATCCATATATCCACACTCACAAACATTCGGCTTTATACTCGTAATATTAGTAGGATATCATATTTTACTTTGCTTGGTTTATATCCTGTACGAGTAGTCTTTCTCAATTATAATATAGACGATCTAACGTAGTTTTTTAAATCTAAGATTACCTCGTTCAATCATGCAAATCGCCTCTTTACAATATTACTTTTCATTTCTGATCCCGTGGTTAGAATTGATAAGCATCATCCCCCACTGTTGTTTTTAATATCTCAAGAACATTTTAAGTGTACAGAGCTTAGAAAAAATAGGTGTAAAAGACTTAATTTTTATAAAGCTAATTTTGAAAATATACGAGCTGAACTTGCTTATATTGACTGGCCCACAAAAATCGAGGATGATGACATTGATGTAAGTGTTGATAAATTTTATTCAATAGTTAATAACATTCTATTTGCTAACACTCCCTTATCTGCTGCTAGAACGGATGATTATCCGTTTTGGTTCTCTCCAGGATTAATTCGTTGTTTAAAGGAAAAGCGCAAATTTCACAGGAAATTCAAAATCTTTGGGAACCCTCGTGATAGAGACACTTTCGAAATGCTTCGCGAAAGGGCCAAAAATCTAATAGACTCCTGTTTTAACTCATTTATATCTACTACTGAAAATGCACTACCCAATGATGTAAAAGTCTTCTGGAGATTCGTTAACAGCAAAAAAAATAACTCAAAATCAATTCCTCAAACTATGAAATTTGGTAACGAGACTACTTCTGACAGCAAAGATATTTGTGAGCTATTTGCCAAATATTTCTCATCGGTATATGAAAAGCATAACATAGATATTCTGCCATTTGTCAAAGATTATAATATAAACTCCCTTTCGAAAATTTGCGTAACTCGAGATGAAATCAACAAAAAAATTTTTCAACTAGACTGCTCTAAAGGGGCAGGGCCGGACGGATTACCGCCTAAAGTCGTAAAAGAGTGTCGCCAAGAACTTATCCAGCCACTTATATTAATCTTCAACAAATCCTTACAAACTGGTAAATTTCCAACGTACTGGAAGACTGCATTCGTTATACCCATACATAAATCAGGCGATTCTTCTAACTGCGCAAATTATAGACCAATAAGCATTCTTTCATGTCTGGCCAAAATATTCGAATCACTGGTGTATGATCATATATATTTTCACATTAAGCCGTTAATAGTATGCAATCAACATGGATTTGTGAAGGGCAAAAGTACTATCTCAAACTTACTCGAATACAAAAACTTTCTTTGTCAGGCATTTGCAGTCAGAGGTCAAGTTGACTCGCTGTATACGGATTTTCAGAAGGCTTTTGACAAAGTCAACCATGTAATATTAATTCAGAAGCTCTCCAATTACGGTATTCACGGTAATCTTCTTAGATGGATGAAATCCTACTTGGAAAACAGGAGTCTATTGGTTGCCTTGAAGGGTTATACCTCCGCTCCATTTTACTCCAGCTCTGGCGTCCCGCAAGGATCGAATTTAGGCCCACTATTATTTATTGTATTTGTGAATGATTTAGCGAGGCTACTTGTTAGTCCCTGTCTTTTGTATGCCGATGATCTAAAAATTTTTAGAGTAGTAAAAGATAGACGAGACTGCGAAATATTGCAAAAAGATCTCGAAACTGTATCACAATGGTGTTCTCAAAATAAAATGACCCTTAACGCAAATAAATGCTTCGCTATAACATTCACAAAGAAACTAAATAAAATTACTTTTGATTACTCTATTGACGATCATGTATTGGAACGCAAAGAAGTAGTCAAGGATCTTGGGATCCTGTTTGATGCACAGTTGTCCTTCCGGCCCCATTACGAGTACCTGTCTAAGAGAGGATTTCAACTTTTGGGGTTTGTTACAAGGAACTCTAAAAACTTTAGAAAACCTGATACCATTATCTCACTTTTCAACAGCCTTATCAGAAGTATTTTAGAGTATGGGTCTGTAATCTGGTCACCCTGCTACGAAGTTCACAACCAAACAATTGAAAGCGTCCAGAGACGCTGCTTAAGGATTATGGCATACAAATTTGGTTACGGTCGAAGACTTTCTTCTTACAGTGACAGGTTACTTACTTTTAAAGTTTCCCCTCTGCATACCCGTCGCAAAGAACAGGATCTCCTATATTTACACAAAATTATCCACTCATTTTTAGACACACCTCAATTACTTGAATCTATCAATTTTAACATATATTACAAACTGCGTCAACCTAAACCTTTTCGCTTGAACGTCTGTACTAATAATACTTCTTATTACAACCCCATTGTCCGTATGTGCAGATATTACAATGAAATATCTAGCGATGCCCCCTCAATCGATATTTTTAATCGCTCTCCATTGGTCTTCAAACGCTCAATAAAAAGTATCTTGTACTCCTATTGATCTAAGTATTTAATCTATATTTGTGTTGTACTAGTAGATTTGTATTCTCTCTCTTTTACTTTTTAATTTTTTTTTTTTTACTTAAAAGTGTAATTATTCTGTAAATTTAATGTCTATAATTATTTGAAGTGAACGTATGATTTTATTGGAATATTGAAAATGTATAATACTTATGTCATGCAGTGTGAACACGTTTTTGGGTTGCAGTCCAGACTGTAAACCTAATTAGATTTAAGTACATTTTTTATACATAATTAGATTGTAACCCGTTGTGTCACCTAAATAAATAAAATAAAATAAAATAAAATTTCAATCTATCCACAGAACTTTCAATTCCATACTTAATAAATAACGAATCAATTGCTTTGATACACGCAATTTAACCATCAAATTACATAATAGGTGGTCGTTTAAACAAATTTGTTTCCCAAAAGCACTTACTAAGTGTATCTGAAGGGGGAATAAACAAATTGAATACTTACCTAATGATGGTCATTGACGAATCAGTTTAACTGATCAGTTGAACTAGCGTCCATCCAAAAATGGTCGTCAATCACCGGAGCGATTCCATATTCCAGTGGAGAAATCTAGTTGGCCTAAAACTTTTGGAGTGACGCTACAGTTCTATGTCTGGACTGATCGGTTCAACTGACTCGTCAATGGCCACCTTAACGCTAATGCCAATATGTGACCCGCTCAGCTGCGCCGGCGCAGATTGATCGATCGCCGGATGTCGCCAATTGCTGCGGGCGCGAAATTACGAATTCCATTCTCGTGTTGGGTATTTTTTTTCTGGCTACACTTTCATAAAATAGCTTTTGATTGATATTAACATGTTTTGAAATGGCTTTGTCTATACTGTTAAACTCTAAAATTTAACGTTTTTGATGGAAGTTAATTGAATACAACAAGCGCTTTTCCGGTAAATTAGGTAAGTATATAATATAAAAAGGAGAAAATATTAATATTTAGACGTTGGATTGACATGTTTTATAAATATGCTTAAAGTAAGTTTGATAAAAATATCCTATTTTAGCAACGATAAAAATGTACGCAAACAGGTCTATCTATTTTTAATATCTTATCGAATCCTTGAAATCTATAACGATCTATAGCAAAATATTCGTAACTGTTATAAAAGTGTAATCTACCAAATTATTTTTACAGATTTTTAAACATGTAGAGAAAGGGAGAGAAGTTAATAGTATTTAAGACAAGAAATGCATCTAATAAACTAAAATATCTGTAAATAACTTAGTACAAATACCTACAAGCAAAAAATCTTAATCTAGTGTTTATGACAAACAAATCAGGTCACAAATAAGTATAATTAACAAAAACAAAACAAAATATGCTCCACTTACATAGTAGAGCTACAGTTACCCAACATGGCTATTAGTTTTGCAATATTTAATATATAACTGTGGTTTTATTAAACAGAACGAATCTCCGCTAACAACAATTATGTACGGTATATAAAAAATGATTATGTACTGGTTAATTTACATAAAGTACTTTAGAACTTGTTACAATAAAGCTTTGTGAGATTTTGAGTTTAAGTTTATTAAGTCAAATGTATACTAATTAAAGGCAAAACAATTTGTTTTTGTATTTTCTTACATAAGAGGATATTAGGTACTTAGTATGATTTTGAAGATATTGATATCTTTGATTTACATTTTTTATTACAATGATTTTGAAGAGTCAAAAAAAGTTTGAATATTCGGATGTACTCGTATACTTTGTATGCTAGCAGACTGTATATTGTATTTACTACCCTAATACATTGTTTCTAACTCTCATTATCCCTAAATAATTAACGCTAATTATAATCATTATTACTTCTAAACATCTCCCTAAAATCCATTTTCTCCAAGCATATCGTAAAACAAACAGTATGTCCCTATTCATTAAGTATTGTGTATTTTTTACCTCCCAAATTCATCTATTTCAAACTCTTAAACGTACACGAAGCACCTTACGAAGAACACAAACTCCTAAACATGTTTTAATTACCGAACTATAAGTAGAAATCACGTAAATAGACAGTTTTATATCCATTCTTATTTTTGGGTGTTCCTCTCTCTGTTTTTCTTTAAAAGTTGGAAAGAGAGGGCGATACAAAATGGCGACGAGGATATTATTACTTTGTTCGCCCGTAAGAGTAGGTGTTAAAAGACTTAACGCTTCAGTTACGGTTTGGATAACTTATTTTACGTTTGTTTATTACTTAAGGGAATTTACGAGTACGTACTGCAGTAAAGTTAATGTTTTATTATTAATTAAAGTTACGAAATATGTTTTGTAATTTATATCGATTAAAATGCATGTCACGTATGGACATATCATAAAACTGAGAGTCAGTATTTGAGACGAGTTGTACCGCACGCGTTTTGTGTTAAACGCACAAAAATTAAATGGAAAAGCTGAACAATTTCCGATAGATTTATTAAAATGCTAACTTCTTTATTTTCATTCAATCAGAAACATTTTAGTTTAAATAACAATTGGATTATCTAATTATAGTTTATAGGTATATTAAAAGGGTTAAAAATTGAATAAAGGATTTTATTTTTATAGCAAACTAGCTGTGCCCCGCGGTTTCACCCGCGTAGTTCCCGTTCCTGTAGAAATTTCAGGATAAAACTTCATCCCCGGACCATAAGCTACCCCTGTACGAAATTTCAAGTCAATCGGTTCTACTGAACCGATTGACTTGAAATTAGCTTAGACTTTTTTAGCCGTGAAAAGGTAACAGACAGAGTTACTTTCGCATTTATAATATTAGTAGGGATCCGCATAAACGATCTTTAAGATCCAATCCACTAATTATATGCATAACTAAAAAGAAAAAATAACTAATAAATCTCGACCAAATCTAACAGCAAATACGTAAAACTAATTTCTTTAAACAACCGCAAGTTAATTGATAACTTAACGAACGAGTCAACTTTTAAAGTAAACCGATGAACATGAATCATAGTTGGTGAGTACTGTGTGTCTGTGAACTTAGTTTACGGACATTACTAAGAATTTACAATAATACATTCTTATAACATTCATTGTAGTGGTGACTGTATTATAGGTTATGTTTTTGTATTAAAATTATTAATGGTCATAGTAAAAATTGAATTTTTGTTTTTAAATTATGATTAGTTAAGTCCTTATTTCGCATTTACTCGTAGTCAGGTAAGTTGTTTGCATATTTTTTATAAAAAAAAAATTCAAACTTGTTTTAAATATGGGTAAAAAAGACATAAGTAGTATCCCGATCTTTTCGACTTCGGGATTTTAAATACGCATATAAAATCGAGGCCCAGTTTTCTGGAATGTAATTATACTTTAATATAAATTAATAATATAAGTAAGAGCAATACCTATTTAATAAACAAATTCATACATTTCACAATAGGAATGCAGTGCAGTGCAAAATGCAGATAACTCGCCAACATGTGTGCGTGACTGGTGAGCGACGGGAGCGAGCGGAAATGGCGTGTTGATAACGCATGCGTACGCGCATCTCTTGACAGCCACTGATAATGGTGACCTTGATTTATTGGTAGAATAGTTAGTGGTTATAATGTAAATATTTTTATTGATTATTTTATATATTATTTGGTAGTTCTTTTTGTACTTACTTTTTTATTTAAGTGTTTATTTTGGTAGATATTATTTTGATTGTATTAAAGTTTTATTTAGTTGTATGACAAGCTTTTGTTATGTTAGTAAACACCTAAGCGAGAATAAATTAAAATCGCAGTCGCAGTCTGCTTATGTGTTTTCTTTTCTTTTCCCTAAATAATTAATAAATAGGCTATTTGGGGTCCTTTATGCAAGCTGCGATATATTTTGGTTGACATAACATTTTTAAATTCTGTTCGTAGGTATGTAAATGAAAATACATTGATATTTTCTTAAATTACTATACTATAACTTATACAATTCAAGTCATTCAATCCTTAATCTAACTATCAAACCTAAATTGTATACAAAACAAATCAATAGCTACAAAATGACAACTTAAACCTCAATCAGAGAATTAAGTATGATACTTAACTACGTAGTTAGTTAATGTTAACTATCGGTACAGTTATAACGTCGTTTAACCGAGAGCTTTCGATGCTTTCCCACAGACATTATCGTGACAAACATCTGAGCTTTTTTACAAAAACAAGCTTTTGTTTACTTAAAGTGTAAGTGTCGCTATAGTGCAAAAAAGGAACATTATTACGAGCAAATCTTATAAGATCTAATCTAATCTAATCGCTCTCTCTCTCTCTCTCTTACTTTTCCTGAGACCACCATCAACTTGAATTAATAAAATACATACTTAGAAGAAAAACTTTAATATACTGCTGTTTTTGTGAGAATAAGATAAGGAAAATATATATAAAAGATAGACTACGAGTTTTACTGGCACAATTTACAAAACTTACAATTACCTATATATCAATCAACGACGTCTGTGTATTACCTCAACTTATAAGACCTTTAAATACAGAAATACTCAGAAATATCAACTTTATTTCACATGTGTATAAGTTATTAAGCAAGAACAATTACCGTATACCTTTTTCTGCATCGATACCTTCGCTAACTATCAGGCACCATTAGCCAAGCATCTGTCGTGTCATTGAGCAACTTTCGAAGCTAATGTGACATTCCTAGGCATCAAGTTTTCATAATACATACACACATAAGGACATAGTTTCAACTATTTCAATATAATACCATATGTAGTGAAGTAAATAGATTATTTAGTAGTAAATGTTAAGTAAAATGGGAAAATACTAGGAAAATGTCCAAACTTGTAATTGTGTTCGCGGAACATAGACATTATGTTTAAGATAACCAAAAGATTAATAAGAATACGAAAAATCTTACCTTTTTATAATTAAATTAGCGGCATCTCGCGGTTTTACCCGCTTGGTTCCCGTGGGAATACGGGGATAAAATATAGCCTATGTTACTCAGGGTGAATGTAGCTTTCTAATGAAAAAAGAATTATTAAAATTGGTCCAGTACTTTTTGAGTTTATTCGTTACATACAAAAATACAAATCTTTCCTTTTTATAATATTAGTGTAGCTAGCTGTAGATAGTGTAGATGAAAAATGCTTTACTTCTTGGAAAAATTGTGTTTTATTCCGACTATTTGTTAATAATTAATAGTATCTAGCTCTATTTCATAGTATTTTGAGTGCAATTCCAATTTCTTAAGTAGTTCCTTATCCACCCCACGATTCATCTAAACCACCCCAATATAAAAGACAAATAAAAGAAAGAAAGAAAACATATCAAATTAACCGCAAATAAAAAACATAATAACGGGATTACCAGTAACAAAAAATAGTATTACCATGAATTAATCTCTATAAAGGAAGTTGCCCATTATTATTCCGTAGGCTCGGAAACTCGTTAATACTCGTAACCATGTCTTTTATATGAACGTGTTGTGACATGTCTAATAGACCCTGTTTATATAAAGAACTCTACCTGAATCTTAGCCAACACGTCCTGTCTGGGTCGGTTATGTCACAACGTTAAAATATATAGAACATTTATCTATACTAATATTATAAAGAGGAAAGATTTGTTTGTTTGTTTGTTTGTAATGAATAGGCTCCGAAACTACTGGACCGATTTCAAAAATTCTTTCACTAATGAAAAGCTAATTTATCAGTGCGTGACATAGGCTATATTTTATCCCCGTAATCCCACGGGAACGGGAACTACGCGGGTGAAACCGCGGGGAACTACTATCTAAAATATACGAGTATTTCAATTCAGTTTTAGCCTCAAAAAAACGTTTTGTCACAGAGCTTGCAAGACTCAAAAAGTAAATTGATAAACAAATAGGTAACTTATACAATAAAGAACAAAATTTACAATAAGGATGAGTCTTCTTTCCGAAATAACTTTGTGAATTTACCACCGGAAATTACATTAGCTGAGAAGAACCAGTATTGGTAATTTATAAGGATATGCTGGCTGTATAAAAAATGAACCGAGAAAATTTCGTTTCACATGTCGTCCTATAAGAAAATTGAAAAAAAAACACAGAAAATTCTTTGTAATCGGATTTGTGATTCCAGTAAATAACCACGATAATCAAACAAGGTTTTAATAATGTTAGTACAAAAATGCATATAGGTAAATTTGATAAAAGAATAAGTCGTCTTACCTCCAATAAATCATAAAGGAATTCCACATAACTCATGTCCAAAAATTAAAAAATATATCTGAACTTGACTTGTCTGCACACAGGTTGTATTTGAAGTGGCAATACTAAAATTAACCAACATTGTTTATGTGGGGTTACCACACCCGTTTCGCCTACACGCAGTTTTTTAAACACCTGTATAACTAAATAAGGTAACTAATCAACAAGTTTCTATTTAACATTTTTAAATCTTTGACATCTTTTTAAAATTCGAAGTGTCGTTCAACTGTGACATTGACATATATTTAATTTAATATCAAATTTGAAATAAGAACAAAGGAATGAATAATGTTCTTATATTATACTAGCTGTGC
Organism: Timandra comae; assembly: GCA_958496195.1. Classification (NCBI taxonomy): domain Eukaryota; kingdom Metazoa; phylum Arthropoda; class Insecta; order Lepidoptera; family Geometridae; genus Timandra; species Timandra comae. The sequence goes on from OY292358.1 coordinate 1,001,811, forward strand.
ATCCCAGCTTTACATAGATACGTTTCTAAGCGGATCCCTACGTCATAATAACTACTATCTGCGTATCACCTTTCAGCAAAATCCGTTCAATGGTTTCAGCTGTGTGGTGAGCTGATAAATCAGTCGGTCAGTTCAGATTATTTACGCGAACAGTAAATTAAACTTGAAAAAAAAGATAAATAGTTTTATACCTAAATAATAAACAAACTCTTCATATAACAGGTAAATGTATAAATGTTTCACATGGTCGAATCGAAACGAACGCGGATCAAAACCGGTCTCAAATGTAGGCTTGCAAAATGTACGGTCTGTGCCGCTCCGAGTGGCCTATCACAGGTCGGGGCGATGAAATACGCTTGATGGCGTATTTATAATATACTAGCAGCGCCCCGCGGTTTTACCCGCGTAGTTTCCGTTCCCGTGGGAATATGGGGATAAAATGTAGCCTATGTTACTCAGGGTGAATGTAGCTTTCTAATGGTGCAAGAATTATTGAAATCGGTCCAGTAGTTTCGGAGCCTATTCATTACATACAAACAAACAAACAAAAAAACAAATCTTTCCTCTTTATAATATTAGTATAGACTAACAGTATCAAATTATATTATATGTCTTGAAATCTACATTTTATAATAAAACACAAAAAGTTTCTTTTTATTAGTTCAACTGATCTTACAAAAAGTCGAAAATTACTTGACCTATTTCAGTAATATTCACTGTATGTGTAAGATTACAGATCATTATTGAGAGAGAAGCTTTAACCTTCTCACTTTTGTGCGTCCCTGTCCTGGGGTTATTTATTAATAAATCAGGAAATAGCCAAGACGAGATAGGAAACCTTATGTACACTTATAACAAAAACATTATTTTTTCTCATCTAAGTGAACAGCTCGGTACTTAATTTCCTTTAAAGCACTATACAATTTCCTTAAATGCCTTCGTCAAATAAAAAAATACCAACAAAAGAAATATCAAATTAATTTCGTCTACAAATTACACTTACAAAGTCAATTAACAGACATACTCGTATACCATAATGTATCTCAATACAGGCCCATTATTATTAATACAATAACAAACGCTACTTACACGAGATGCGCTTACGCACACCAACTGTACTTAATACTGTCTAATCATGTAAGTATTATCTCTATTGTACTGTCAGCGACAGAGGGGCTTAGTTATTGTTTTTTATATGATAATATGGGAACAATTTTATGAATTATATTTTTATTAAAATTTAACATATTTGAATTTGGAATTGTTTGCTTTGGGTTTAAGAATATAATTACTCACAAAAATTGGTATGTGATAAAGTTAGTCAGCCATTTTTGTTTTCCGATTAATCTATTAGAAATATGCAAATAATAACTAACTATCTCGCGAAATTCATGTCATTACAATTCAGATTCACAAATAGATTTTGCAGAGTAATTTTTGGCATAACTGTACCACTTTTTGACAAGTGACAGAAAAGAAAACATGTCAATATTGTCGGCGACTGTACCTCGTCAACCGGTAATCAAATGAGAATCAAATGAAAGGAGTTTGCTTACTTCAACCTCCTTTGTGCCCGAGGCGCGGATGTGTTTTTTTTATAGTACGAAGAAAAAAGGTAGCCTCGCTCGCGTGCATCGTCCGTGGGAAACATTTGAAACAATAAAAAAAAACAAAATCGACCCGATTATTCGGAGTTGCCAGTCGTTATTATGCGAAAAATTCGGGTGATCACCAACGCCGCCCGGAGCAACAATTTCAAATATTTTTCGAAACAAATTAATATCGGTCGATGCATGCAAATCTTAAATTAAATAAATGTTTTTTTACTGAAATTCACGGTCGTGATTTACGATTGTGTTTGACAAAAACTTGTTGTTTTTATCTATTTTAGTTCATTCTTGACTTGGATTTTAGGACGTTCTAATGCTTTATAAGGATAATTCCGCTTTTGCAAAGTTTCTTTTAAGTGCTTATAAAACAATTTCCCGTTATTTTTAAAGTTCCATAGCTATGAAAAATGTATCTCCCATCTAATCTACACACAACATGATCAATTCAATAATAAATTTATTATTCGCTATTAATCCATCTAAAAAACAAATCAATTTAAAAACAATTTCAAAGAAAGAGCTTTGAATTCAAACAATTCAAATTTCGAACAGGTTCAATAAATTAGCAGGCAATGTGCGTACGCGCAGAACTTGCGATGACTAAACGGGCTGAGCCGAATCGCGATAGATTGTTCTCACAAACTCACAAGTGCGTTGTTATGAGTCCGAATGACTAATTTTACAACGTACATCTAAATAATACGGTTACAACACACCTATTATTTTGTAGGAAATAATGGACATTTAGATTCTAAACAGGTTTACTTGGCTTTCGCGGTTTGAAAGAACGTTGTGAGGTATTAGGAACGAGTGTGAATTTTAAAATGATCTGTACGTTTCTCATTATCTTTACACGTGTAAATTCGATGATTCATTTGTTGGAAAGAGGAACTAGATCATTTAAACAACAGCTTTAAACAAAAATGATGTTTGTTAGACTATAAGGAATACCCAAGAAATCAATGAAATTAAACACACAAGAAAAGCTAAATGCTCTTTCATACGTAATAAATAACAAATAAATTAAAGAATTTACCCAAATTGATAATAACCCTTATGTATATTTCTTTAAGGAAAGAAAAACCATAAGAGAAAAAAATATATTGGTTAAAAAGCTCTATATCAAAAACTATAACTTAAAAAATTATCACATACCTATCTTATCTAAATTAATATAATAAAGAGGAAAGATTTGAATGTTTGTTTGTAACGAATAGGCTCCAAAACTACTGGTCCGATTTCAAAAATTCTTTCACTAATGGAAAGCTAATTAACCGTGCGTGCCATAGGCTATTTTATCCCCGTATATAGGAACGAGAACTACTTGGGTGAAACCGCGGAGCGCTACTAGTTACCGATAAAAAACTAAACATTACCAAACACCAGCACAATTAAACATAATATTGATTTGATACTATCAAGGTAACAAACCGTAAAACGTTGAATTTCATCACATTTTCACGGAATGGACCTTCGGTTTAATAAAGTATGATTCCGATTGTGTTTACATCATTGTATTTAATGCTCCATGGAAAATTGCGACCTCCTCCCGAGCGAGGCTGTATCGAAAGATGGCTAAGAAAAAAGTTAAGATATCCTGTACGTGTTGGTGGGTTCATTGTACAGGGTGTTTATAAAGTATTATTTTTTTAAATATTACTTTTAAATGTGTTAGGTTTAGATTTAGGAAGGTGACAGTAGCAGCTGAAAACCAGCGCTACCCAGTACCCCGGTACTGGTACAGCTACAGCTGAGCTGATCACCTTTTGTCAAAAATTATTATATTTTAAACTAACCTGTACTGTATAGGTAACTAACTGTATGTTTTTTTTCTCTTGTGATTTTTGACGATAAACGTTTTTTTTAAATAGTATTTTTTTGACCTCGCCTTCGGTAGTCCTTAGTTAGTGGGAGACTGCGAAGGGGAATTGGAAATGTTTGGGGAAGAGCTTTGCCCAGCCCAACTGTGCAGTGGGATGATGCGATATGGGTTGACAAAATAAAAGTAATATCTTGGGAACTTGATATGATAATGTTAACTATCTAGTTAATGTTATGATATAAAACCAATAACTTATCCTAAAAGCAAGGAAGTAAGAACCTACATTTTTATCATCTATTTGTAAAACATATAAGTGGTTGGGCAGATTCTCCCACGACTTTTAAACTTCAAATTTCATCTTTAATCCATTACAATAAGAATCAAAATACCAATAACAGAGGTCACCGGAAATCACCAGCGTTCGGATTATTTGAATCGCGATCAGACTTTAAATATGGCGACGCATCCGGTCAATTGAGCGTTGATTTTACTAATTAAAGAGGTTTGATGGAGGAAAAATGTGATTAATGAACGCTTTACAGTCGTTTCTGTGATATATTGTAGTTTAGTGAGATATTAATGTCGTGTTTATATTGTTTTAACATGGATTTTAAATTTATTGTCGCCTCGGATATGATACATTGGGGAACAAAAACAAATGTTTAAAAGTCAATGTGGTAGAGATCGTTATCTGATTTTGTTTACTACATAGGTATTACTCGTACCTAGTATCTATGCATGGAATAAAATGCAATACCTAGTTACTATGTCAAAAATAATGAACTACACAAATATAATTAGAAATACAATACAAAAAACTAAACACAAAACACAAAAAACTAAACTTTCGCAGAATAATACAGTTATCTTAATACCTCAAAATTAACAATACTAATAAAACTAAAACTATCTTTATCAGTTCAAGATAAGAACAAAACAAAACCTATTTAGTTAATGAGACCATTTAATTACGAGTCATTTGGACTCGCCCATAGAGTCCTACATTTGGAACAATAAATCTCAATAAAGAGCATAAAATAAAAAACTTAATCCCATTTAGTTGTACCATTATAATTTTAAATGGCGCCCTTATTTAGGGGTTGTAAAGTGATATTAAAATTGTGTTTCTTGTCACGCACGGATTCGCGTATGACATTTTTTTAATTTAGATTTTAGTGATGATATTACTTATTAACGTACACGACTTTATTATGTTTTTATATCCACTTTTGTACATAAAATAATAAATAAATAAAGAACAGAAAACTATTTTTATAATTTAATTTGAAAGTATTTTGATATTTCTTCCTACAAGTATTAATGTACATAACCCATTATGAGTTCCGTTAGGTTAGGTTGGTCAGTTAGGTAAACCTAACAATATCTTCATTTCTCTCAATTCAACCATCATGGATTACTGGGTTGAACTTCTTATTATAAACTTAATTCATCAACTAATCCATGTACATCCGACTTCTATAAAATTCGTATTAACTGGGTTAAATAATAAACTATTAAACTGAACCCACCCTCAACAATTAACAGTTATATCGGTACATCAATAGGGGCAGGAGGATCTTGATATCTAATTAACAATGTTATTTCATTTCCGTGACAGGCGGACAAGATGGCCGATAGTGTTGACGGACTTTAATTAAAACAATAGTTTTTAACGCTGATAACATTGTTTGAACATGCAAGTTTTTAATTTCAGTAATGTCTGTTTGTTTCCATAATTTGTGTATTTATTTACACATGAATACTGAATTTTGAAATAAAGACATTATGAATGCACGACTTAAAATTGGTCATATTAACTAACCCCTAATTAACGGGCCATTACTCGTATCATATTTTGACGACCTCGATGGCAGAGTGGTCACCATGCCGGATTCTCAACTATAAGGTTGCGGGTTCGATTCCCGTGCGGGATGAATATTTTTTTGAACCACAAATGTTTGTTCTGTGTGTGTGTGAATAAGTTTGTGCGTAGTTTCTGATACCCTAGATACAAGTTACGAACTTAGTTAGGGGTCAGTTACTATAATGAGATGATGTAGTAAATGATTATGTTATGTTTTATATTACAAATCTGATACTCTAAATACAGGTATTTGACATAGTAGTCATTTAACAGTTTTCCGCAATATAAATAGACTGCAGAACAACATTGTTTAAAATTCATGTCATCGTTGATATCATACAAATTCATTTTAAAAGATCTTTTCTATGCTGCACAATCTACCACATCATCGATAAATCAATGTAACATATTCCAATATATACCAAATACCATACGTCATAATTAAAGATATTTTAACAAACCTATTTCAAGAATTAACAAAAAATTTCGAGAAGCGTTACAATACAATTTATAACTTTTATAAGGCTCCTAACTGCACATCAATTATCATGAAAATGTATAATTATGATCGATTTAAAAACATCAATCCTTTAAAACGTATCAAAGTTAAATTATAACCTGTCAGGTATCGAGATAAAAAGTTATTGTTATTTTTATAATTATTTTAACTGTTACTTGTTAGAAAGGGTTTAGAGATAGTATGTGTTTAAATGTAATATCGGAATGCAAGGGTTAATAATTGGTTATATTTCAAATCTTGTTTTCGATTTATTAATTGGGTAAATTAAAACCCTTAGTTTTTATAGTTATTTTCAGGCTTAATTTTCAACCAAAAAATTGTGTACGCAAAAAAGCTTATAATCATTATTTGAAAAACCATTATCTTTGATTTACACGAACACTACATATTGAAAACACTTAAACGGATTTTGATAAAACAAAATACAACCACGACAAAAATCCGTGCAAGTGTTTTATTTCAACCATTATCATAATTTGAATGAAACAGAACCTTAACTTCAATAGAAACCAATATCTTTTTAAAAAAGAACTAGTCTTTTCTTTTTCTACACAAAAACAAGTCACTTTAAATCACAAAATAGTCAATTTATCTTATTTGAAGTAACAAAGTGAGTTCAAAAGCGAGAGTTGGGGAGCAAAGGGCTTCATAAGACACGTTCCGATAAACAGAAGGGCAGTCGACAGAAAACAGACGCCCATTGAAACAGGCCCTTTGTATAACCTTATAAATAACGTTACTAGATCAATAGACGATGTTGTTACTGCTTCGAATTTAGTGATGGTTTAATACAGCTATTACAGATTATGGGTTTTGGTGTTGTGAAAATGGGTAGACGGAAGGATGATGACGTAATTCATGGAAAAAATGAACTAATAAAACGCTTCTATAGACATACAGTGAGTAGACTAGCAGACATATCTATAGAGTAGTCCAAACTTTGCTGTATGTATATATTTTATACAATTGTTTAATCAATATTGTACAAAAACTACACTACATAAGCACTATTTTTATTAGGGTAAAAACGAGTTTTACCATTATTATTTGTTAAATATATTTGGTTAAATATTTACCAAGTTGATTTTTGTATTAGAACTTGAAGATATTCATAGCCAATTCGCGTTGATGTCTACACATTATCTAGCCCAAAAACAGCATAGCATCAATCTATTAGGTTTAAATCGGTTCACATTAGCCTTCTGCCGCGACCTTGTGTTCACAAAAACACACACATTAAGCGTCATAAAACCGTATATAAACGCGAGATAAGTTTTTTATAAATCTGTCAACTTATGTGGCAGTTGTAGGCGGAATAAAGCTTATATTTATGTATAGAAGGCAGCTGCTACATCAGCTGAGCGTTCCGTTCGCCATAATTTCTCTGATCCTCTCGTGCAGGTAATCTTTTTTTGAGCCTCTTATGCGACCTCTGTCAGCTGTTCGGTGGATACAAACGCGTGCGTCCCAATACACCCGAATTTTATACAATTTAACACAGCCTTTCGTTAATGTACGAACATCTGCTACTTGTGACTGGCAGGTGTGGAATTTTTGTGTTTCGAACAACTGCTTTCTGAATTCGAATTTTGTTCACTTTTATTATTTCGATATGAAATTTTATTGATTATAAAAGTTGTAACGCTGTTTAAACAAGACCATTATCAAATTCAGAAATTTAAAATATGTATTTTATTTTACAATCAAACTTCGACCTTTAAAGAGATATAAGTAAATTAGGTATAAATGCATATAGTGGTGAGCAAGACCTATCCTTTCTTACATACAATACAACCCAGTATTCTTATAAGCATAAATAAATAAATAAAATAACTAAACTAAAGTGTTACTTCATATCAAACGTTCTTCATATCTACAGAACGGAAACTTGACATATGATACCAAATGTCAATGTTAAGAACGATGAGACCCAGACCGGAGGTTGCGCGTGCGCAAAAAACTTCAATTTTTATTTTATTTTTTATTATTTAATATTGATAATACGTAGTTTCCGGTTCAAGTTTGACAGATATGAAAGGATGCTGATTCCGACGGATTCATTGAGGAAATGAAAATAAATTGTTGGAGAGAAAGTATTTTATCATTGTCGCAAGCGATGTAAAAACGGTTTAATTCTTAAAAAGTTTTTATAACTTTAGTGAACGTCGAATGTATTTTACTTATAAAATATACTAACCGGTATATGTTGTAATTGTAAATAAAAAAATGAGACTAAAAGCAGAAAAGACAAGACGAGACAAAGACATAAGAATCACACATTGAGGACAAAATTATCTCTATTCCAAATTGCAATATCTTAAAACATGTTTTCCCTGCGTTTATTAAAAACATATTATACCAAAATAATTTAAACTATTTTTATAAACAATAAATTCGCTATATCAATATAAAAACACATTGGTATGTCAGTCAGTTAAAATCTTTGTATTCGCGTCTTTTGTTGCGGCCGCACCCCGTCAGTGTAATGTTACAAACAGCTGACGGTACAAAAAAAACCGCCCCCTCTTCCTATCCATCGATAAGTATTCAATAATAAGTATAAGTAAATATTTTTTTACAATAATGGAGTATTTTTCAAGTATTTCTGATATTATCTTATCTTGTAGATATGGGAATACGCAATTGTGGAATTAGATTTTGGTGGCGATGGCGTACATTGTATTTTTTTTGTTAAAAGTTTCTCTTGAATCTAAGACTTGTTTAGAAAAAATAAAGTAACAAATTATACCTTGATTATGGTTCAACTAACGTAATACATAGTTTCTAACTTTGAAATAGCTCTCAGATATTTCTCCTCAATTATCTCAATTGGTAGATTGTTAGACAATAGGTAAATAACATAACATAATTATTCACTACATCATCTCATTATAGTAACTGACGTAAATGAAGCTATAATTCTACGGACTACATCAATGACCGGGATGTCTGGAATTAAATTTCTGCACTCGCAACCTCAACATGCTACTTTTTGATTATATAGGTACATATAAGTATTTTTTCTATATTTATAGATTTTATTATTTGTTTTCTTTTTTTTATCTGTGACATTGTGCTAGTTTTAAGGTACTGTTTGTATTTTATTTTATTTAAAAAAAAATACCAGCACGAGTTTCTTGCCGATTCTTCTCGGCTGATGTAATTTTTCGAATCGGTGGTAGAATCAATTTTGACGTTCATAAGTGCCTCATTGAGGCCTTAACTGAATAAAGGATTTTTGACTTGACTTGAATTCATTAAAATAGTGATCCTATTACAAAAATTATACAAGCACTTTAACATTACATAATATTTAAAAATAGAATAAACTTTATCAATTAAATAAAAATAACGAATGACCGAAGCATTCTTCCGACTTTGAAATACGAACAACAATTCCAATTTCAAATGTATATTTTTTTTTCACTGGTACGACCACGGTTCGCTTCCCATCGGCTGCACATGGCTCGAAGGAATTTGACACGCAGATGTGACTACACCACAGACTATACATATTAAATACCTAATAAATATTGCGGATCATGCCTTTGTAACTTTCATATGAACAGCTCTTGTTTATTGCAGATAATAATAATATTGATAGTTAATTATTTATGTTTTACTTCTATATTACTTACATAATAAACTTTGATGCTATTTTACATGTTCTGTTACCTCAATGCTATTTTTATATTTTTAAAAGTAATTTTGTACTGACTGCTTTGTTTTTTTTTATTCATGTAGTTTTTTGAATATAAAGCTTAATCTTTTGAGTTCTTAAAAGAAAATGTTATCATGAAACACATACCCATAGACTTTTGATTAAGTTGTTAATCAAAATAAGAATGAAATAAGCTACATTTAAAAAACAAAAGCTTAATTAAACTGAATACCAAAAAATACTTTTATTAAAAACATCACGCACTACAAACGCAACATCATAAAAGACATTTGAAGTAAACTCAATATTTAAAGACATATCTAAAGAATGGGATCGCACGGTGAAAGCAGAGACACCCATTAACAAATGCATATGCGCGTGAGTTACATTACATATGGAAAACTCATCATCACATTTCGAAATCGACGTCACAGTTTGAGATTAATTTTGACTGTTTTTAAGTTTAAACTAATGGTAAACATGTTGTTTAATGGATAATTATTATTACAGATAATGTATATAAATATAATCATATTATGTATAAAAACACTTTTACATCTAGTTGTCTTGTTCAATTAATCATCAGTAGCGCGTTGATGTCTTTTAAGAGACTCGACAATTATTTCAATTTAATGACCTTTAAGTGCGACTTTTCTCGTTATTATAATAATTACTTTTCTTCACACCTAAATATTATCCTGACAATAACGAACACAATGAAAAATAAAGCCATATCGATCGAGACAATCTCAAGTGTTGGTACACATGTGGTAATTGATTCGTATAATATTATTATTGATATAATTCAAGTGCATACACAGTTGCAAAATGCTTACTCGTAATTCTAGGACCAAAACAATGTAAGCAGAATACAAAGTTAAAGTTCATTGATTAGTTCATTCTTGTGTCTATATTATTCAAGAATGTGTAAACCGATTTGCACGCCCCTATTACACAGCTGGTGTCCACTGTCCAACGGGCATTGTAATCATCAGGCCTGCGACATTAAAATCCGCGTTCCATTCTCAAAATTACACCAACGGTATTCAATTGAATTTTACTGTCAATATGACGCGCAATTAAACGTCAACGTCAATTTGACTTTGACATCTATTTGAAATCGGAATGCCCAATAATGTAAGGTTGAGAAATTAAATTTTATTGCACATTTTTTAAATTAATATACAATCGGAAAGGTCACGGTTTTGCATGTGTTTGAGGAATTTTAAAGGTAGGAGTTTTTACGAAATGTTTGAGATTAATAAATTAATATTCATGGTGTCTTGTATGGCTTTGCTAATACCAAATATTTAGCGATTTGTTGTTTTATAGAAATCTTTCTTTCGTGTTACTTTTGGATATTAGGCGTTATTTAAATTTTTTATATTTATTCGTTAATTGTTACTTTTAATACTTGATAGATAGTGATTGGACATGTCCTGATTATTATAACTATACCTACTATTTTTATTATTATTTATCTAATCAAAAAGTGATACACTTATCTAGAAAACATTGTTACAAGATATTCATTTTTATATCACATCTAGGTCAAACATCACAAAAACTAACTTTGAAACAAAGTAACATACCTACCTATATCTATTTGAGACCTAAGTAACCGGATTCGATTCTCAGAACGCAATTTAATACCTAACTTTAAACCTAAGACCTAAAGACAAGCCTTCAGTTTAGAAAGGCAGTCAAGAGGTGAAAGTCATATGCTTTCATGCTGTGCAAAAACTGGCACCTCGCGGCCTTGCCAAGGTGATCGCAAGGGGGACATAACGGTGTTTCGGCGGCGGCGGCTGCCTCCCTACGACCAGAACACGACGCCCATACAGCCTCGCTCGCTGTCGTAACCACTGCCGACCGGCCACACGAACACCCACACATCACAACAACAAAACCGTCAATCTACAAACATCAAGTTGTAAATCACACACAGTTATTTCAACTGGACGGAAACGCCAAACGTCGTTTCATTTCCTTTAATATCGTTGAACCCCGAGTCGCCAATAATGGCGAACGAAAACGACTTATAATTTTATAATCATACACACGTTTGTGTCGCTGCCTTATTGGAACGGGGCTAACTGTAACCCTTTTAGGGCTGTCGTTTGTAAACAAATCTTATTGCACGCAGGTGCTGGTGTTGCCATGACGATTTGTAGAGCGAGGAGTAAATAAATTGTAACAATGGGTAATTTCACAACAAAAGCACACCTTACACAAGAGTGTCATCAAATCCGTACGATACCGCGATAACGCAAGATCTCGACCGAGGAATTTAATCGGCGAGTTGTGCCATTGTTATGTAGTGTGACCAAATGAGAAACATTCAAGGACGTTTCCTCGTTACCGAAAACATTAACCGCAAAAAACCACAGCATTATGAATGGTGAGAACAAATTATCTATGCGCTAGACGAACCTAACAACATTCTACCGCGAAACAGTTACCGTAACATTTTGTAAATAATGAACTACTTTGCATGCGAACCGCGCGCTGCATCTGCAGCTGCGGCCATAGCCCTCGCGAGTATGAACAAACACTTACGATTTGACTGATCTCTGTGATCGGGATGGGTGTTATTGTTTTCTCTGATCCCTGGGGGAGCGAGGAGGCACTGGGGGTGGGCGAGACGCCGGGCGAGCTCGGCTGGTTCCCGACGCTCTCCTTGGAGGTCCGGTTGGGGGAGAGCCTCGCGGGGAAGCTGAGCGTCTTCGTCCATTGCGATAAGCTACGCACCATGTTGACTGTTCATATGCACAAACACGTTCACTGAACCCGGGAGCGCGCGGTCGGTACGTGCGCGACGAGCGACGGTCCGATACGGAATGAGCTCGGCGGAGGGCAGGAGCTCGCGGCCTGTGCAAGTTGCGACTTGTCGGCGGTGGGGGGCCAGCCCGGTACCCGGTCGGGACGGGTCGCGCCTGTGTGCGTGCGTGGACCTTCATGTCATCTGTTCAGCGGGTCTGCAGAGGACCGGCCACCTAGCGCTGCGGGTCCCGAATCCTTTGTTTACAATCGTCACATCCTAAGAAGTTTTTGCAAGTTTTAACGACTTGCCGATACGTTTTTGGGCAACAAAGGAAATTAATTTCTATGGCGATAAATAAAGTGGAAACCAATAGGGTGATCTGCACCATAAGGTACCTTTTATCTCGCCCAAATGTCGATAACATACTGTTTACTAAACAATGTGAGTCAGCTGTTTCTTCCCTGATGTTATCAGTATATTCATGGTTATATCCATAAGTCTCAATTCATCCATTACATGACCCCTGCGTGTTTCCGGAATCGCCCGGCGTATTAAATTAGCGACACCCCACACGACAAGCAGAAATAACTGCACGTGGCCAAAGGGAGCGACCCCTTGTGCTCTTTAATTTGGAAATATCTGCGAGATATTGCAAAAGGGGAACACAGTATTGATCGGTGGGCTTTGGCGATTATTTACAATAGTTTATTCTTGTAGAATTATGACAAAACACATTTTACTGATTGATATATCGAGTTAATCATAGCAAGAAGTCAAGGGTTATGGAAATCAATTAATTGTATGTAAGCAAATATTGGTTAGATAAAACATGTATTTAAAATAACTAATTAAAAAATGAACTTCAACATAAACTACCTGTTACATAACATTTAACTAGTATACCTATTATTAGTAAGATCGTCCTGTAAGATCCACACGTGCTAAAGCCTCTTCTAAAAACAACAATTCTAACACGCACACAAGCATACCATCATAACAAACCCGCGGTAAAAACTAGTGGTCACTAAGGTCAATGCGCAAGAGTCCCTAAGGGGTAAAACAATGGCCTGCGCATACGCACGACTCCTAGTTCCGAGACACGTGCGCAACTGCAGCTGTCGCGTCGCCCGCAGCGAGGATTCCTGCATATCCTTGAAAGGAGGATATAAGCAGGATAAAAATAAAAAAGCTGTTATCTAAAAGCACTTGTTTTGAAGTACTTTTAAGTGTTTGCGTCTTGTGTTACGTCAGGGTTTATGTAAAAGACATTTGTAATTTATTTACTAGGGAATGATTTATGTGATGCTGCAATTATTGAGTGACGTAACGGGTAGGTAAAAAAAAATCTTTCAGTTGGTTTTGTACCAAAAATGAGCTAAAAGAACGTAATAGATCTGCCCAATTTCAGTACTTTTACGAAAAAGAAGTGGATGACATAGGACCTAGAAAAAATAAGTACATAACTTAGACAGGTGTATGTATATAATAGGGGAAATACAGCTTATTTACTAGTACAACATAATTATCATGTTTGTAGCTATAAATTAAATACAGTATGTACTTTCTTATCGGAACTTAACAAAGTCTAAAGCTGCAAACACTAACTTTGAACTAAAGCCGTTTTCAACAACGTGAAAATTAGTTTTTTTTTTCTTCGTTACGGGTAGTTAGAGCCCTCAAAAGTCTAACATTTGGTTTAACCAAAAAATGTCGTATAGCCCTCTGGGTTGTGAAGGTCTGATGGCAGTCACTTCACGTAAAATACTGACATTCCGCCAAATCTGATTAAACTGAAAACCGACCCCAAATAGACATTGGATAAAGGTTCGGAAAATAAGTTTTTAACAAATTTTTTTTTCAACCTATAGTGTCCCACTGCTGGGCAAACATTTCCAGTAAATATTTAAAAATCGAAATACATACGTCAATCAATAGTCACTGTAACACGAGATTACCTAAAAAACGTCCATAGAAACCCCATTGAACAAAACTATGATATTTAAAACGTCTACTAACAAACAAACCATCAAACTCAGCTATCCTCACGTCAATCCTTCAACCCTTACAAATGAGAGACAAAAGCGAGAGCCATCTAAATGGGGTTGTTTTATAACCATCCCCTTTGAACTACAAAGAACGTTATACAACTACCAATGGGTTTTTTAGATGTATGGGTTTTTTATGATAGGTTTCCTCTATTTTAAAATGTTTTCTTATTACTTAAGCTTTTTAGAGTATGTCAGAGATAAATCAATATAATCATCATCATCAGCTCATATATGTCCCCACCGAGGGGCTCGAGCCTCCTGAATTAGGGTGATTAGGCCTTAGTCAACCACGCTGGCCAAGTGCGGGTTGGTCGACTTCACACAATAAATAAATATAATTCATGATTTGCCTAGTTCCCCGGAAAAACAACATAGACATTAAAATGTTTAATTGAATTTTATAAAAATCATTTCTGTTTATGAAAACGTAATAAAAGTTTCTAATATTATTTATTGTTTTTCAATATAATTATAAGTGTATTAAGTATCAATGTATCTTTATTGTTATGTTAAGATATTGACTCACGAAAAACATTCGCTATTTTGTGACAAATCGTTGAAATACAGCAACGACCACATTTTCATAAGTTTTTCATCGGAATTTTGTTAAATTTTTTGTTAGTGTAAATCTTTTGGTTTCTGTGTTTAAAGGTAGCTAAAAAGTGTATTAAAAATATCTAACTGATGATTGATGCGTTAATCCTATTTGAATCTACTATTTTATAAATTAACCAAAATTAGTTTCTTCGTCGCCCTTTGTCTTAAAATTAAATATAGTAATACTACAGCTATTAATATCTTATTACCAAGTAATAAGGTTCAATTTACGATATTTTTTCAATATCTCTATTTTGGTAGATCGTAAATTATTTTCTTATACCGTAAAATACTTCGGTGGCGGTTTCGTAATAAGCTAATTAGGTTCGAAACGGTTTCTGACAAAAATTGTTAAACATTTTCATGATCCTTTGTTCAAAATGCAGTTGTAATGAGTTTTACCAAAAATAGCACAGCAGTTAGTTTATTAATAAAATTAGATCATGACGGTGTTATGTATTGTTATTATAGTATGATTATTACACCAATATAGACAAAATCATTCAAAAAATAAAAAATCATTCAATTCAAAAGTTAATTTTGTAATACATAAACATAATTTCTTTATAAACTTATTGACCAACGGTGCTTATTATGTGACGATAAATTTGTAAAAACACATAAATATTATTAATCGTAATTATAAATTACATGATAATCGAACGATTTGAATAAATATTAAACTGTTAAGTCACTATTTATATAAAATTACCAACATAAATAAAAAGTTTTATAACATAAGTTCCCAGCAAATTATCATTCAATCTTTACAACATTTCTCACTCACACATAACAATATTGTATATATAATATACATTTAAAACTAATTAAAATTAATAAAACAATAATAAAGTTCCATTAACCAAACAGACCATTATCCGGGAAACAATTAATCAATTACCAAAAATAATTTATTTTAATCCCTTAATTTAGGAAAACAATGACAGCCATTAAAAGTATTTCTATTGTTTTTTGTATAAATAGCACACGTGTGGGTTCGCACCCCTTGTACAAGGGATGTTAAGTTTTATGTAATGGCCAATAAGTTGTGTTGGCGATAAAGTCTAAGTAATTTATGTTTGTGGGAAAATTAAATAAGTTTTGTATTGTAAAACTTTATGTAAATAGGTTTATATTTGGGTATTGTGTTTGATGAGGTATATTGATGAATACTATCTATGTCTCTTGTTGTTTACGATTTTAGCGTTTAGGAATAAAAAATATCCTATATTATTCCCAAACTATTTTGACTCTCTAAAAAATAATTACGTCAACCGACCCAAATGTGTACCTACATAATATCAGGTGTTATACCTATGCACACTCAAAGCAAGATGTAATCATTAATAAGCAAGCAGTTTCCACAATAAAACTTTTCTCCGATTTGAGCATGCTATTTGAAGAATCGAGCTATCTGTATTTCGTAATGGACTGTTTTAACGACCAAGATTTTTTTTGCGAATCACACAAAAAACTGAGCAGAAATCAAACCAACAACTTTACATACTTACTCAAAGAAATCGATCAAGTCTGAAATAATAACTGCTTCACAATCATAACAGCTTACTAAATGACTTCTAACCAGTCAGACATGTATTTTTAAAACAAATACAAAAGAACGTTCTCAATCTCTAACCATATGGGTCACGTATTGGTCTTTAAATAGATTTAGCATTGGTCCCCACATGGTGTCTATGGCCTGACCACCGTGCTTGGAACATGTGAACAAACACATTTATGTTACTTTGACTGAGTGTGGTTTCGTTGTAAAAAAGTTTTGAGAAAAGATGGTTTTAATGGCGTTTGAACAGAAATGGGTTACTACTGATGGGATTAAGTGGAAATTATTAATAAATATATCTGTTTTATAGATTTTCCTATTATTAATAACAATTTCTCAATTTTAATATGATTTTCCGTTAAATAACTAAGATTTTTATTGGTTTAGTTTCAAAGGATAAATAAACAATGAATAATAAATAAAGGATAAACAGAATTATCAGAATGAACTTACGTAATACCTTTGCTGCCTTAAATTTTTGGGTCGAGCAATACATGCCGTATTTTAAAAACATGACTACAGTTTGTGATCCCCAACACGCTTCATTTAAAGAAGCCTTACAGAACTAACATAACATAACATAATCATTCACTACATCATCTCACATAGTAACTGACCTCTAAGTTTGTAACTTGTATCAAGAGAATCAGAAACTCGTAACGTTAGACTCATTACAAAAGAATTAAATTTATATATGTATTGCATTTTCTTATCTACAACAAACATCATAATCAACTTATACAAATATCCTCAATATAAAACTTAAAAGTAACTCCCCAGTTGTCTTCAAAGGCATTTGTTTGAATATTTCAAAAGAGTTTTTCTCCTAAAATAGGCCAAACGTGAAGATACTCAAAGGATAAACAATTACTTCAAAGTGTTGCTAACACATGGAGTTACAAACTGGGTCATTCTTTATTGGTTTATTGAGAATTACACGTTAATATGTAAACATACGAAGCACCCATAGTTTGGCATTATTTAGTATCGATTCTGTATTAAAAGATGAAGTGCGTGTTATGAAATGATCAAGATGATCGAGTTAATTTAGTTTTAGGAACTTGACGATTTAAATGTTCTCTCGTTATTTTAGATACTTTACAAAAACTTTTGAAAATAACCTGACTTGTAAAAAAATGATATAGTAGTAGAGGGATAACTGCTTTTTGCTGAAATTGCAATTAAAATTGGCACGCAGATAGATGTTATGATGTAGGCATTCGCTAAGAAAGAAACATGTTGGAACAAGTAGCATGCACCACGGAGGAGAAGTCTACATTGTAACCTCCTCCGTAGTCATTGTCTATTGACTTGTCACTTATAGTTTTTTATATATGTCAAAAATGTCATGTTATGTTTTGGCGGTAATATTTTTAGGAGTCAGTAAAAATATCCTATTATTACAAAGTGGTTTAAAAGCTCAGGAAACCGATAGGACACAGCGATTGTATTTAATAAGAAGGTAATATAACGCCACAATTTTACAAGCATTTTTTTTAATAAATAAGTATTTTTCCTTACTTATTTGATTCCATCTACGGAACATAAGAATTTGATACGGTTTGTAGTTTAATTATAATGTTAGTTTGAAATGCATACTTATAACTAATGAACAGTATGAAAGGCGCGTACGCACGACAATTACAAATTCAAATATTCCGTCAAGCACGAGTCAATATTACGAGTGCATTAATGCAATGCCACTCAGCAAATATAAATTATATAATCGACAAAATCGTGTGTCAAACACACGCGTTTTACCAAGAAGGTTTATTAACAATCGTATTATGACCTCATTATTGGCGCCATTTTATTTTTTGATTGTCTATGGTGGACGTGCGCACGCGCCTATAAAGTACGTGACACCTCAATGAGGATGTTCTATGGTAATATTGTTTTCATTCATTATTTGTTGTCAATAGATACTGGCTTTATATAAAGGATAAATGAATAACTGAATAAATTAATGAATAAATAAATAAATAATATCGAAATACTTCCAAATATTATAACATAATTTCTAATTCTATTATCTTCATTTATGGTAACTGACCAAGACAAACATTATTTGAGTTACACAAAAATATTTACTTCAAACAGAAATCGAACCAGCAACCTTTTGACAATCCGACTTGGTAATCACTGTCCCGCTTGGATCATCATCACACAAACATCTGCACCAAAGAGCTTTAGAAAGCAAACAATGATATATCTTTATAGGCAAACTTTCAAGGAAATATTTCACAGTAATACCCAAAAAGTAATAGAAACACAACAAGACAGGTTGCAATCTGGTCGAAACTGGTCCATGATACATAGTAAAACATAATAAAAGTTGGCAATAAACTCAAATTTGCCGTCCTCCCACACAACAGGACATTCAGACACTACATCTACCTTTCTCTATAAGGCACAAATTAAGTCTATAAATATATGCAAAAGTATTAAAAATCTTAATTTGGCAAGGAATGCAATAGAAGACGCGTCTACGTGTATCAAATCTGTGGTAAATAAGTCTTATCTATAAGTTTATGATCATTATTTTTATAATATGACGAATTTGGACGTATAACTGTCAATTTTAAATGGTTTATTGTAGTCTTAACACATTTGTTTTGTTAGAATGATCATAAAATAATTAGGAAACCGTTTTTGTAGAATATTTAGTTTTCATTAAAACAATATATACATATAACATAAGTTTAAGTTTAATACAAATTACCTATACCGGGCAAGATTGATTAGAACTATTTCAAATTTAGAACATCATCTGAACGCCAAACAAAAACAATCTATCTCCAATTCTAAATTCTAAATTAAAATTTGAAACAAAGAAAGGGCATACCGCATAGAACTTTTAAATCATGGAATAGTGAGGTGACATCGACATCGTGAAACAAAAAAAAATAAAGGCAATGACACATTTATTACTGCTGTCAGTTTAGTACTTACGTTTGACAGCTCATAAGTTTAAAACTTTAATTTGTGATAAGCTAAATGTGTGTTATTTTATGGATGGACGAGCTACCGGATTTTACCTTTCACATTTTAAAATGTGTTGTAACCTGCGTATTGTCTTTTAACGGGTAGAAGGAATTACTTTAACGATTTGATACGCTTTAGTTGCATCATACGTGATACTCATATGTGCTTGAAACTAGGAAGCCATAAAAATATCATCAGCTTAAATGCATGCCATGTGATAAACGATGCGCTATGTATTGGAAACATTTATTCTGTATTGTATTAGATTGAAATATCTTTAAAGTAATGATTGGCTTTAAATAAATTCATATTGTCCGCCGCAAAAATAAAATTTAACGTAAAAGATGAATTTGAAATTCTAGTCAGCGTATCTAGCCGATGTACATACTTTATTTTTGTAACATATATGTATAAATCAGCCTCACAAATTTAAAACATTAAATTTTTTAAATAGTTCATCTGATTTGATTAACTTATTTAACGATTTGCCTGATGTATACTGACGTGATTTAAGAGAAAACGTACTTGAGTCAGAGAAGAACCTAAAGAAATCTGTATAATGTATGGAAAATGGTGAGGTTCAAGTAGAATAAAGACTACACCCTGACCCTAAAGGTCTTAGATTCTATATTCAACTACGCACCTAAACAAAACATCTTCAAAACAATGACTAAACTAAATACCAAAATTGAATCACTCAACAAAACAAACACATTAGCTGTACGTTTATTACGACATCGTAAAATTAACTAATTATGCCCGCTGACAATGTGGTTTGGGACATTAAGTAGACTTATTCTGTCATCTTGACAGCCCAATGGTAATCGTAATCGAGGTAATGCCCGTCACTAGCCATCGACAAATTATGGTGCCATCAACCTTTTTATAAATATAGTTGACAAAGTAATTTGTTTTTTTTTATAATGTTCTTGTTGGAGAGTACGTGTTTTAATGAGAATTTAAAGTACGTAGACATACTATTAAAACTTACCTGTATAGTGGCATAAATTATTGAAAGATTGTTGTAAAGATTTACATATGGATGAGTAGAACCAAATTAATTACATACTATTTTGTTGGAGCTCTGCACTTTACATACCTGGAACAAAAGAAATATAATATTAGTATACTACTAGTACTAAACATATTCAATTCGTAGTTTCCTTCATATAAAAAAGTATAAACTTCAGTCAATTAGACCCATTATTTGAATAGTCTCTTTTCTCCGTCGTTAAGCTGACCTCTAACAATGTATTAAAAACTAATCATCAGATAGAAAAATATATGTCACTAGATATTTCGTAAACATTAAATTAATCAGGACCAATTAAAAATATAAAAAATCGACCTCCAACATTACTACATAAAATATAGATCAATCTATATCGACCGGTAGTTGGACAGTTAACTCAAACTGTCATTATAGACGGAAGAGCAGCGCAAGCGCCGATATCCGTCAAATTTCCGTTCTAAAGTATCAGATTACGTTACATTATTATAATTTTTTGTACCTCCATGTTACCGACAGGTATAATGTAGACCAATGTGGTTAATTAAGGATGTTTAAATTATAAGCTGTTTTAAACAGCATGTTTTTATTAAAAGTAGTGTTAATAGAGTTTGACACAAATTAATAAAAAAAATACGTCATTTACTTCAAGTAGAATAATAAATATTTCTCCTTTGATTTTATCAAAATTTTGGAAATCTATGGTCACAATAGGGTATCGCTTTTCCTTAAAATCCCCTCGGTAACCTATAAATATCCTACTAATATTATAAATGCGAAAGTTTGTATGTTTGTGAGTTTGGATGTTTGTTCCACTTTCACGCAAACTACTGTATCGATTTGTATTAAATTTGGTACGGATGTTCCTTATAACTAGGAATAACACATAGGATACTTTTTATCCCGAAATTTCCATGGGATTGTGTATAAGTAATCGTATGTTTTATTGTAACTTTTTGTAGTCACAAATCCTACCAATAGATGACGCTGTTACTTAATTTTTTAACACACAATGGTGCATTGTGCCGAGATTGTATAATACTACGAGCTACGCATTCTCACGGGAGCGGGTACAACACGGGTAAAACCGCGGGGCGCTGCTAGTCACAAATAAATTAAAAACCCGTAGGACTCTGCTAGTGATTATTGAAAGAGCAGGACATTTACAAATCATTGACCTTCAATATCTGAGTATGACAATAACTCACAAAATTAAACCCTCAAAGTACACTCACGTACCGCCTTTTACCAAAACAAAAATGGATATAATTGAAGCAAATGTCAAAGTGAAATGTCAACCCCAGTCAGCTGTTAACAATTGACAGATGTCAACACAATAGAATTTACTAGAATGTGTCAGCTGCTAAACGACCGATATCAATTTGTTATAGTAAAATTAAATTCTATAAAATTATTTACGTAAAAAAATCGAAGTATTAACATGGAGGTTTGCTGAAACTTTGACTGTATGATGATGTTAATATAGTGACCTTCATAAGTGCCTCATTGAGGCCTTAACCTAACCTAACCGACCTCAAAGCTTTTTAAGCTCTAAGTTGCGTCAATTATTGTAATTTCTTCACACAACATAGGTATCAAAAAATTAAAAAACGAAATACCAAACAACAATTCAGAAACCCATAAAATCATTAAACAATCAATTCGCAGAAAATTAAAATATCGCGTCAGTTGAACTATAGTAACTATTTAGTAATCTGTGATATAGCGGGCCGTAATAGGCGAAGAGACAATAGGGTCCCATGGCGATAACTCATTGCAATTATATGTAGTTAACTTGCAAAAACATAGAAACAGTTACGATAAAGTACCGTAACACTAATGTGAGATTAACGTAGTTAGTGTCGAGTTTGGTTAGGGTTTTAACCATGTTTTAACAGACTATAAACATACTTTACTTTTTTGCGTATTTGGGATTAAACACTAACTTATACTCGTACTATTTCACTTACGAATAATGTAAGAAGCTTTATCGATAGTTAAGTTTTGAATTTCGATTATTAACTCCAAAACACCTCTTTAGATTGTAAAAATGTAAAAATTATGAATAAGAGCAGTTTTTTCTATCCTAAGTTTGATGTCCACTTATTGCTCTGTAGCAAGCAATCAATGTTTAAAACAAAAAAAGAAAAAAATCATAAAATAAAAATACATTACAATGAACAATTCATTTCTCTAAAGAAAACTATTCAAATCATTCTCATAATTCATTTAAAATACCATCATAGACACATTTTCTAAAACATCTAACCAATAAAATAAAAAAATAAATTGTCTATTGTCAACATGGCGGCCGTCCGCATTAAAATTATATTTTATCTTTAATCTGTTCCAATTAAGGCCTATTTGTAAGGGTGGTCTCACACGGTAGGCTGTATGTCACAAATATTTTCTTCAAAGGCCGCTGTGTATGCGACCTCTGTCAATTAGAAATGTCAGTTGCATTATGACATAATGGTTCTCGGTAATGACGGTGCATTCGGTACTAAGACTCAGAAGGAATGCATTTTTATGTGGGTACGTTAATATTATGTAATTGTATGATATGTTACTGATGAAAATTAGTCTCTAATGAGAGTTAGAATTTGATGACATAGAAAATTTAGAATGAAAATACTAGTAGCCCACTAGTAGTAGCCATTTTTCCATAATTTATAAACAACAAATGTAAATCACGAGACGCATGTAATAAAACAGGATTACAAAAAAAGCATTAAAGTACTTTTCACCACGTTTTAATAAAAAATACCAGCTATCGTCCAGTGAATCAAAATAATTTTAACGTGAACACTAATTAAGCGACAAAAAGAACAAGCCTACGATATCTATAATTTCAACTGCCAATTTAAAAATAACATCGTTATTTCTCGGCATCGAGAAAACAAGTAGTTTCATTCAAGTTTGATTACAAGGTCGAAACCAACCGCCTTTACGGGAGTGCTGACCCATACATTTTTTCCATACATTCGTCATACAGCCACATTCCGTACAAACCGTCGTCTTCTCAGACCTTTATTGTCAAACATGCCTGAGTTTTGTTCCTTTTTGTTACAATTTTATGGTCAATAGACACTTTTATTGAGCAATCGCTTTTGAAAAGTTAATATGAAATTCTTTAATGTTACAGTTCGGTTTGATAATAGGCACACATTTATAATATTAAGTGTCTATAGCACAAGTAAATGTAAAATATGATCAAATTGCATAGCAATGATTGTATTAGGAAAGTAAGGCGAAATAAGGCTTCTAAAATTCAAAAATTCAAAATTCAAAGTATCTTTATTATCAAGGATTGATACAATCACTTATAATCTTCTATATGGAAAGAAGAAGTAAGAGTTAATCTATGTATATATATAAAAATCATTTGCTGTTCGTAAGTCTCGCTAAAACTCGAGAACGGCCGAACGGATTTATCTTATCTTGGTCTTGAAATGTTCGTGGAGGTCTAGGGAATGTTTAAAAGGTGAGAAAAATTCGAATAATTGCCGGGAACGGGTACTACGCGGGTGAAACCGCGGGGCACAGCTAGTACAAACATAAAACACTTATAATTTATTTAGATGCATTACAAATTAACACTAAATTACTTTTAATATAAAACACGATAAGAATAAAAACATAACAATAATTAAACAGTTTGTTAAACCAATCGATTTATTCGTAAATCGAAAGTTGGAGCCTGAAATCGTGGCCGTGAGAACTTTACACTTAGGTTTAGAAAGTAAATAAAAATAATAAAAGTATGTAAAATTAAAGTTAATTAACCAATTTTAGAATATTTATGTTTGTCTTGATGAAATACGAAGATTCGCCAAACGTTCATCCGAAGATAACGTAAAATACACGGTAAATTTTGGTTAAATTTTTCAAAAATCTTTCAAGGAAGAAATTCTTATTCAAGTGTTTCAAGACTCAGCTTAAACTACGAGTAAGTCTCTTTAGAGATTTATTGATACACTAGCTGCGCCCCGCGGTTTCACACGTGAAGTTCCCGTTCCCGTGGGAATTTAGGGATGAAAAATAGATGTTGGCCGATTGTCAGACCTACTGAATATGCTCACAAAATTTCATGAAATTGGTCAAGCCGTTTCGGAGGAGTATGGCAACGAAAACTGTGACACGAGAATTTTATATATTAGAGATATTAAAGGCTCGGCTCATTCGGAAAAGCTTAGACATAACAAGAAATAACGAACATTATTCAAACTACATAAAGTATTGTACGATTCTCTACAATACGAGCATAAACATGTTTTTTTTTGTATTTTTTTAAATAAAAACGGTAAGTTTGATACGTTATCTATTTGTGTATGAGATTTATAGATTATTCGACTTGTCTAAACTTGATTTTTTAAGATAAGACTAAACATATTTATGATAAAACTTTTAATTTAATTATTTTTTGCACTTTGAAATTACTTCTTAAAAGGTTTTATTTGTATTTAATTTTAAAATATTTTTATTATAACTATAAGCACTATAATAATTTAATCGCCTATTTAGTAAATTATATATACTTTATGCTTAACTTACTTCAGTTTAACCAAAAATGTCGTATAACCCTCTGGGTTGTGAAGGTCTGATGGCAGTCGCTTCACGTAAAATACTGACTTTCCGCCAAATCTGGTTAAACTGAAAACCGACACCAAATAGACATGGGATAAAGGTTCGGAAAAGAATATATACTTGATGCTTTGAACCCGATGAGTTACGAGTATCTACTACTATACTACTACGAGAGAGATATGACTATTGACCCCCATTACATCCCCACAACTCAATAACTCTTATTATCTTCTGAGTACGTGTAAGTTTTAGACAGTTTTGCAGTTATAACAGGAAAAATGGCAGTTACCATCACAGTGACCATACCGGACAGCTCTACAAAAGGTTCTATTCCTGTGCAAACTACTTTCTGAAAGGCAGTTGGAGATAATTTGCTATTTGAAAATGATAGTGTTGATACGTTTGTATTAAAATATGTTAGTTCAACATTATGTTTTGCTGACACATTTTATTACGAAGTCCCGTAAACATATTCTCATCCCAAAGTCTCATCCCTTAATATTCTTATGAGAGGGGATCAAAAATATGAATGAAAAAGAAGAATAAAATAGAAACTTTCCATAAATGACCTCATAACACTAAAGGTCGGAGCCGACAACCGGTAGAATTAGAATAACTAGTATTTTGATGTGTATTTGTCCGTTAAAATACAGAAACTGGTCTTCAGATCAGCTGGTCACTCCTAGATATACTGGTTCTATAGTTATGTTCGGATAAATCGTTACTGTTAATGCTTTCTTGATGACACATGCATAAAAAGGTTTACATTTTTTGTGACCTGATTGAGTAGCTAGGCCCCTCGGGTTGTACGGTGATATTGGTCACAGTGTTTGTTGTAGCCTTTCCCGATAAATGAGATAATAACTAACACTAAAATATTCGTATCAGTTCTGAAGTTTGCGTGTTCAAATAAGCTAACAAACTCTTATATTGCTTTTATTTATATTGCTATTCCAAACATGGCTCGGCTGTAATATCACCAATACGATGGGGCAAGTGTGGTTATTACGCGTTGGTACCTCCTCCTTGTACTAATGTCATCAATGACAAGAAGCGTTTTACCCTGCAGTGAGATCATACAAGCCGATACTTCAAAGATCTACCCTCATTTCTTCTATAAATAAAAATACTTCTAAGTATTTGTCCAAAGAATTAATATAGGACCCATTTCACCAAACAGTCCCGTAGGGTAAAGGGAACAATACTCGTTCGGGTCAATACCGGCGCGGACGCACTTTATGACTCATTTGCCGACCAAATGTGTGTGGTGTGCAAACACAGCACAACTCACAATCATAAATAATATGTTTTATTTCTAACTATAAAATTTTAGGTGACGGATATACATATCTTTCAATTTTATTTACCATGAAATAAGTTCTTCAAGTTTTATGTAACTTTTAAACCGATGACAATGAGTTTTGTACTTTAATGATTTGCGCTAATATTTTATGCGATACCTAAATTAATAGCTTGCTTTAAGGGGCTTATAAAACAGTATTAACACGTATGTTAAATCATATTATTATAGATGTAAAAGTTGGTTTGTTATGCTTTAAAGTTTTGGTTAAGGAAGTCATTTTATAAAAAAAGTATTTTCTGTTAAAATTGTCAGACTAGTGTTTAGCGACACATAATTTTTCGATTCGGTTAAGAGACGGGAGATCATCTGGTAGAAATAGGGAATAAGACATTGTGTCATGCAATATTACACAGAAGTTCTTTACACAATACAGTAGTCAAAGATTATAATATCAATCAAGATGAAGCGAAAATTAATAAAAATAGCCTCCTTCAAAAGGGATTTGGAATTTACTGTTTTTTAATTGTTTCAAAATTGTTCTCATAATATTTATTGCCTTTAGGGCCGGTTTTTCAATCGTCAGATAAACAACCAGATAGCGTTTATTCGATGGATAACAGGATTCTTGATTTTTCAATAGTCAGATAGTAGTTAACTGACGAATAAAGCCTCTATCTGAGGAATAAACTTATCTGCTACTTTGTGGGCCAGATAGAGGTTTATCTGTCAGTTATCGACGGCGAACACTACGAATACTAGGATTTTCATTCATAGTTTTCATTAGTTTTGAACTGAAACGTACGCAAGACGACTTATTTTAAGTTTAGGTAGTGATTTTTCATGATGGTGTGTTTGAAACCATTGACGACTTGGCTATCGAAGAGGAACGAGAAATTCTTTATTATTTAAACCTTGAGCGGAAAACCCGCGTTTTACAAGAGAGGCCCGATCACTTTAGCAAATGGGATGAAAGTGAATTTTGGAGGAGATTTCGATTAAAAAAGGAAACCGTAGATTATTTACTTTCATTGATTAATGATAAAATAAAACAAATAAACGAAAAATTCAATTCAATCAATTGAAAGAATTTTGAGATTGTCAAAGTCAAAGTTTTGAGATTGTCAAAATATCAAACTAAATTCTGTCTTTGTCTAACGCACATAAGATTGCATATATGTATCTCGCTCGCACTAGCTAGTGTGAAGTCAGCAACAAAATAATCATAGATAACTATTCGCTAGATAATTTTTAAATGAAAAATTCAAAATAATTATTCCTCTGATAAACAGTCTAATAACTTTATTCCTCGAATAGTTATTCGGCCTTTTATCTGACGATTGAAAAATCGGCCCTTAACGACATACCTTGTTTAATTTCACACGTGCGGTGTGGCCAAATCCCAAGAAATTATAAAAGCAAATGTCTTCGTTTTCATGTTAAAGTAATTTTATCATTGTCCCAACAATCCCGACATATTTTATGTGTTGTCATCATCCAATTGATTTTGTGTCGCATTCCCGACGCCGACATCATCGAATGTATGTGCGTTTACCTTACAACCTTAAGCCCCTTATGCCATCGCAATAAGGTTGTCAATAACTGCATTTAAAACTTTGTAAATAATCAACGTTGGTGGTTCTATTAACCTGTATATCACTGTTTGACACCTTGTTTTAACTTGTTACTTAAGCATTGCAATTTGTACGCTATTTTCTTACACACAAAGTTTAAATTGCCATACCAACTGGTGCGTTATGGTGTATTTTTTTCACGTATTTTTTATGGGAAATTGAACTTAAATGTTGGAGAGATAGTGTTGAAATTTATATTTTTAATGTTTTGTAGTTAATTGGCTTACTGTTTGTGTGCCGCCTGTATCAGCGGGAGTGAGTCGGTCCGATTGAGCCGTTTCCTCTAAATCCGATAGCCAAAGGTAAGTTTGTTTGTTTGTATCTGCCGAGACTAATGGGGGGTCCAAAGTGTTCTAAGTAATTGAAATATAGGCGTGGTTGGGAACAATATTGATAGTATACGAGCGGCAAGAAATGTGTCTTTTATCTGGACACAGGTATCGGGAGTCACACTTTGAAAGGTATTTTTTTGTTCTATACCTACTATATAACCTACTAGATTTTTGATAGTTTCCTCAATTAAATGAGCTGACACTGGAAAAATCGCGATAAGAAAATTTAGACCTATAGCTTTCCTTTATTTTAAAAAAGTGCCTATGTGACTTGACGGCATAGGTACATAATATTTCAATTGGAGTTCCAGAGATAAATGTGTTTATACAAATAAACAGTTTGTCTGTTTTGTAGAAAGAATTTCTAGAATTTGTCTAGTCTTTCCTGAGAAATATTGAAACTTGTATATTGTTATCTGATAGTGTTATAAATATAACTATCTCTTAATTCACTTCTGTTTTATGAATACCATATGACAATAATATCCTATTATTAAGGTATCAAATATTAAATCTAGACTACCAACCTTCATCCTAAAGCGACCGACAAGGCCGTACATTCGCCTTATTAAACATTACTAATTTAACAAGACCCCATAACTTAAACATTATTCCTTCCATAATGGTTCAATCTAAATTGGACTATAGTAGTTCTAATCAACCATAAAATTGAGAGCTTAGTTTTAGTTAAATTGATGCTTTATTTGTATGGAAATTAGATTCATTTTTGTTGCTAGGAGGGGTCTAATAATATTGGTGATGAAGTGTAACACGATTTAGCAGAGTGAACTTTTGCGACGGTCAAAGGATTAGATAAAGTAGCATTTTAGATGATTGTATCATAGATTCTGATGGCATAGGTATAGCAATGTGTATAGATAAAGAACAATGCGATATAAAGGTTAATTACTTCTGGGATTTGATTTTATACATAGTATAAAACAAAGTCGCTTTCTCTGTCCCTATGTAAGCTTAGATCTTTAAAACTACGCAACGGATTTTGATGCGGTTTTGTTTTAATTAGATTTAGTGATTCAGTGGGAAGGTTTTTAGCATTTAACCCCATATTCCTACGGGAACGGGAACTACGCGGGTGAAACCGCGGGACACCGCTAGTATGTTATAATTTAAACATTTTAATTTATATTCTGCGTATAGTACACGCTTTCATAACAAAACTCCGATATGTTATTTTATTTCGAGTTTGCCTAAATTTAAGTAATCAGTTCGGTAATCTATTGTCTAAGGAATAATCAATTATACAAATTAGCAATTGCTACTTTAAAAATAAAAATGCTCATAAACCCAGCCATAATACTCTTCAAAGTAAAATATTAATTTACTACATTGTATTTTATTATTAACACAGAAAACCAATAAACGTTCAACAAAAAAATAGCTACTTCTTTAACTACTTAAAAAGACACTCATAAATACTTCTACAGATAATAGAACCCGTTACAATACAATACAAAACTCCTGTTTGAGTTAACGAACTCAATGGGTGTTTTATTGCTCCTACTGAACCCTAAAATTGCGTGAGTTCCGTACACTTTTTGTTCGTAAAGTATAACTAAAGGTCTTTGCATGGTTAATTAAAATCGGAAGATGTATTTCTTTTCTTTGCACGGTCAGTTAAAATTTGTATTGTAATCAATATTTATCTTTTAAATAGGAAAAATAATAATGAGAGTTTTAGATTATTTGCACATAATGGTCAATATAGGTGGTATGTTTAACAAAGTAGGCCTAATAATGCGCTAACCAATTACCGTGAACAACTTATTTTTGTAAATACAATAACTTTGTTGTTTATGAAAAGATTTTTCTGTCGTATCTTCTGTGTGTATTGTGTTTTATTTTACTGTCACCTTAGAGTAAAAAGATAATTATATCTGTAGTAGCATAGAACACAGCACATATCATTATTAGTAGAACTTACTTGGTAGTAACAGTTACAATTATTTAAAATCTCGATATCAAAGTTGCATCTTAAATGCCTATCGAGTAGAGATAAAGATATATGCCTCTCCCAATATACTCGTAGATACGCCACTATTATAACTATAAAATATAGCTTCTATATTTTTCTTTACTTTTGTTGCTTCTTCTTTGCGTGTCGACTCATATTTTTGAGGACCAGAAATCGACCACCGATATGGCACTATCAGTGACCTTTTAAAGGTCCTCGCGTGTGCAGGTGTAGGGACTTTTGTTACTGTTAAACGTTATTATCGTAATCCTACTAATATTATAAAGGCGAAAGTTTGTATGTATGGATGTTTGTTACTCTTTCACGCAAAAACTACTGAATGGATTTTAATGAAACTTTACAATAATCTTGCTTATACATCAGAATAACACATAGGATACTTTTTATCCCAAAATTCCCACGGGAACGGGAACCACGCGGGTGAAGCCGCGGGGCGCTGCTAGTCTGCTATATTTGTACATTTATGCAGGAGACAACCAACCTTGGTTCCAACTAAATATTCTTGTCCATTACTCATAAATTACTTAGAAGCAATTAAGAAACCAGCACAAAGAAACTTAATACATAATACCTTTTTCGTCTTCACTAATCTATAACCAATATCTCCTATAACCCGTTCCAAATTAGGATACAATGTCTCGACTTGTCTCAACACGTCGCGGTAACTACCTGTTATTCTGTGACGACCTTGCTACGACCTAGACGTGAACTGGATCTGGGGTCAATGGACTGGAGACCTGATCTTAGATATATGATTGTAGAATGTCTAGAAAATATTGTATCTGATTATTGTAGACTGTCTTCAAATTGAGATGGGTAGCGGTTACAAGAAGATATTGTAGAGTGTGTTGAAAACTTAACCTGCACTTGGCCAGCGTAGTCGAATAAGGCCTGATTGAGATTACTCTTCAAAGTAACCAATTCAGGGTACGCTCCAGCTTCTCCTCACTGAGAAGCTCGAGCCCACCCTGAATTGGCTACTTACTATTTGAGCTGAGGATGATGATGAAAATAACTACAAATCTGATGGTAAAATTATTGTTATGTTTACCTCTATATGTGTGGTATATAATCAATAATCCTACTAGATTACTTATATGTGTGAATGTCTAAATTCTTCATGTAAAACCTATTTTCTTTCATCTTTCTAAAGAATAATCCTAAAGGCTGACTATATCGTTTACATGTAAGTTAAGTTTCCACTTGTAACCTTTCAAACACTATTTTAATTGTAACCAAAGATACCAAAGAAAACATCAAATATCAGTCCCTATAAAAGTCTCTGTATTATTTAATTTCACCACATTTTACCATTCAATAAATACCTATATAAGCTATTAAGTTTGAACTTGATAATTCTCATTGTGTGAGTGTAAAAGAGTATAAATAAAACAGTGGTGGGTGCACGTGCGCCCGCGCCGCCGCCACCTTGCGCAGATGCGCATGCGCAGCTGCCTCTCATGACTCTCACAAATCTGGTACACCTTCGATGTGGACGATTTTTTAGCCACGTGACAAAGTCAAATATCATTATGGCAATTATGGAAATTATCCTACAGATATGTTACTTACTTATACTTTAGAATTATGAAAAAAATGTACTAAGTATATTTAATTTAATTCAAAATTCATTTTTTCAGTTTGGATCTCAAAGAAGCAATTATGAATGTAAAAGAAGTTAAAAAGAAGGGTTAATATAAATTAACAAATAACACAAGATTATTGAATATCGATGGTGGACACAATCATAGGCAAGACTACATACCATTGATATGTTTATTGGGACGGTAAAATGACAGATATACAGAGTTTTGTATCCGTCGATAAGGAAGATCATAGATAGATCGAATATTGGGAATCTACCACCAAACCTAGTACCACAATAAGATCATGAACCGATACAGAATATATATATCACCTTAGCAACAAAAGCGAGGTTAATTCAAAGAATTCTCTTCAAAATTCAGTTGAATAATTCAATACGGACAGAGGGACATACAAATTGATGTTATGGTAATACAGACGAACGAATGCTCGGGTCAAGTCGGTTCACAAACTAGGAATAGGTAGTGTATGTTAGATTGATAAGTAAATGGTCCATTTGAAATCGTTCGAAATGGTTTGATATAGAGTGAATATTTTGAGAATTTCCTCGTTCTTTTAACTATTAATTTCTATATAAATTATCCCTTGCTAGACTCGCGGTTTCTCTAATTCACGTTAGAATAAGCTCTTAGCCTCGATGTGTCTTTGTTACAGCTAAAATCGAAGTAGTTCCTCGATGGCAAAGTGGTCACCATGCCGGACTGGTCGTAGAGAGCTGAAATTCGGCACGTGTGTTTGTTGGGGGGAGTAGGCTACCACTAAGAGAGGATTTTTGGAAATTCTCCCTCTAGGGGGAGAAAAGGGGGGTAAATTGAAAACTGCGCGTGTGAAACGGCGGGGCGCTTCTAGTATTCTAATAAAACAAAATATTATCATAACAGATACATCTCACAGTAAATAACAACACCAATAAACAACAATTTCATTTTAAAATATAAATCAAGTCAAAAATAACTAACTCATCAACCGAACTATCATTCCACTCCGCCCAAAACTTCAAGACATAACATTAGAATAAATAATATTATAAATGTGACGTAACACATAAATCAAGACAAACAATGGTACTTTTTATATTTTAATATGTTTTTTTCTACTTTAATATGTACAAGAATTATAGGAATCTATCAAATTGTCACATTCGTAAGGTAACTGGCCCATTTATCGTTGGTAATCATAATCAATCATTAGGGCGAGTGCGCCGCGAGATGTGACGTTAAAAATGACCGCGTGTCATAGGCGACGCATTTGTTTGTCGCGGGTGAATGTGGAGCTTTGATTAGGGTTATTATTTGTTGGTTGAAATATGATTTTTATTATGGTAGATAGTTTTTGTGTTTATGTTTTAATCTCTATGTTTAACTAGGTAACTTATATTGTTAACCTATTACTTAAAGATTATGAATAACGTATATTGATACCTATTTTCAGGTATGAGTGTCACCCGCACTCAAGCCATAGACGACCTTCATGTCATGTCAACAAAAGGCTAGCCAACATTTAAATATTTTTTCAATTCAAACCACGGATCATAAAATACTTTATAGTACGTACAACCAAACAAACATTCCAGCTTTTATAAATATTAGTTACAATAGATGAATCATATCTTTAGTATAAAATATATGTCTCCATCAGATCCCTGATCCCCGATCAAACATTTGTAAATTGACCTGTGACTCCGTTACTATTGAACATTAATCCGACATCTGTACGTCTCTCTACGAGTACGGGACGTAACGAATATAGATACGTTTACATGATTAAATAGTTATCATTGTAAGTAGTCTGCAAAGTAGCTGATGTAAAAGTTCAAGAGTCTCAGCTTGAGTATGTGTGATTTATGTAGCCCAGTTAATGAGAACATCATCAGGGTTCAGCATGGTCTAGGGTTTGAATTAAAATTCTAGTGTCCTAAAATTCTAGGTCATGTGAAAAAGAAAGACATTTTACACATTAGTTCGAAGTCTAGATGAAGCAGGAAAAGCAGGTGGAGTGAGTTGCATCTGTTACACACAGAAATCGGAATACTCTATGGTAAGTACCATAGAGTATTCAGATTTCTGTATGTTACAGAGACGAGAGCACCGCTCTTTATATCGAAGAACTTATATTTTTATTATTTGAAGTTGTGGTTCGTCTTGAGGATAATAATCACATTATAAGAGAAAATTACAGATAAGACATTTCATTAGTGAGTCAATTTTTTGTGCGTTATACAAAAAATAAATGTCAGTTAGTAAAAGTAGGTACACACAACCAACATTACAACAGTCCCCTATGACACAACGTCTTCAATTAAAATAAGAGCAGAGTCCATTAGCATCAATAAATCACAAAATTCGGAGTACCGCGATCATAATTACCCGCGCTCTATCACGCGGCCATCAAACTGGACGTCAAACAATCGGTACCGGTCACCGGTGCTTTCACCCAGTGATGTATAAAAACCCAAGATGTACAATAATTTCTATACGTATGTATGTAGTGGCGTCGCAAATCAAAACTGTCCCCATAAATATTCGCACAGATTCAAGTCTTTTTTAATTTTAAACTATCCACGTTAGGTTAAAATTGCAATAGAATACGAGTATTATAATATGTATAGTATCCATCCTACTTCCTACTAATATTACAAACGTTTGTAACAACGGATGTTTGTTTGATATTTTTTCACGCAAAAACTATTGAACCTATTTAAATTTTGGTATAAATGTTCCATACAACAACACTTTAATCCCAAAACACTGGTGTGTATGCGGGTAAAACCACGGGGCAAAGCTATTAATTTCATATGTAGTAGTGTAGTTTTAATTTGAGTCTCAGATTTATTCAGGATTGTACATCTTGCATTTTTTATAAATCAATACTTTCACCCTACATGCGTGTACGCATGACAAATAAAGTCCAACTCGTGAGAAAGTGAGAGATAAGGCAAAACGTCCGTTAATGTAATGTCGAGATAACTTTATTGTTCACTTCTGTGAACTTGGACGGTTAAACTTACGTAATAGTTAAATGTTGTTTATTATAACTTGAGTAGTTGCTATTGTAATTATATTTTTTAAAACAAACATTTATCTTGGTGTGGTTGCCTTAGTCAAGAGTTAGTTACTTTAAGAAGATGGTTAATTATGGTTAATTTAATTATTAAAAAAAGGATAAATTTATTTAACTTATCGTATTTGAAAATACATACTAACTAAATAAATGTAAGTATCTATATACTCGGTACATCAAACATAATAACAACTTTAATTTTATTTTATGTATTGAATCAAATATTCGTTCTAACCGATATCCTTTGTTTCCTAACACAAACTACAAACCAATCTAATCCCATCACAAATGACTCAGTAATTCCTAATTAAACAGTCGCGTTCCCTCACGTCCTACTTTACATTAAAAAGGACTTTCATTCTATAGTGTGACCTGCGCCTGCGCCAGTCTCTAATATTTATGGTAATTATGTATTTGAATTTGGAATGCATATGGTTGTTAGAGTTTATTGTTGTTTAAAAAGTTTGAAATTAATTTAGAATTAGTTGAGTTAGTTTTGGTTTAATAAATTGGTTTGAATTTGTGTAGTTTAGTGTATGTATCTAATATTTTATTTCCATTTATTTTATTTTTCCAGTTTTATAGGGATGATGGTGGCTGAGGTTTTGAATAAAAAAAATACGATACGTCGTCGGGTGGCATCATAGCATGTTTTTGATATAAGAATTTAGAGTTAAATTAAATTAAAGTTAATTTAAGAATAACATTTTTAAATAAATATAACACTCCATCAAGTTCTGACACTAATACCAGTATAATATTCCTTACACAAAAAATACTACACACTAGTATTAAAACGCGTTGATGTCTTTTGTACTAAGACGTCTCCCATACATATTGTCCTTTAAATTATATCTTCGTCATTTGAAATCAATCTTTTTGGACAATAAATCTGAGGGTATACATAAAATTGGTCCCTTTTCAGCGCGGGTCAATGACCCCAGATCCATATCTCTTCATAATAGACTAATCTTTGATTTGAATGCGCTCGAAAAGGGTCACATTTGAAAGACATGCTTGTGTTATGGGATAGAGCAAGGTAAAATAGTAGACAACGACACCATATAGGATTTATAGATAAATTATATATGTTATGGTAGATCAATATTATAGCGTTAGGGACATCCTTCCACCGCGACTCAACGGCAAATAACTTGCCGTGCGTGTCCCTACTCCTGCACACGCGAGGACCTTTACAAGGTCACTGATAGTGCCATATCGGTGGCCGAGTTCTGGTCCTCAAAAATATGAGTCGACACGCAAAGAAGAAGAAGGGACATAATTCTTGAAATTAAAACATTTATTTAACATTAGGAATAAAAGCATAAAATACTACTTTTATTCCTTCGTCAGCTCCATAATTATTAACTGTCTTTTTCAACTTATTAAAAAAACTATTTATACGTATGTAGTTAGAACAAAGAATATTCTTTTCCTACAAATACAGACAGAGATAGATGGAAATGTTTGGCGGCAAGTGGGATTCATTTTATATTATGTAGGTATAAAATACGGGATATATTTACATACAATAAAAAAGTATTTTCAATGCAAAATAATAAATTAATCTTCATTTTAAATATTATTGCTCCTTCTACATTTTTCCGTCACCTACATCTCATACGCATGAAAGATAAAATCTGTCGTTTTTTGAATCGTCAGTTATAATGAATTGATTTCTTGTGTTAGTTTTAAATACGTGAATAAATAATGTAAACGACCGGTTAAATATTATTAGTATATAAAAAAGTAATATATGTACATATAGATTAATTATATTATACTCATAAATAGACTTAATTTGATGATTTTCTTCGATACTGGAAATTAAGTATTAAGTAAGTATAAGTAAGGTATTTGTGGAAAAAATAACATAACAATCCATCATCTAATTATAGTAACTGACCCCTAATTAAGTTGTATCTAGGGTATCAGAAACTACGCGCACACTCATTAAATGATAAATGTATAAATGTACCAGCTATTAATTATTTAATGCTATTATTCCCGCGTTTTATAAAGCTAGAAATTGTAATCTAATCCCAGTTAAAAAAATATTTATTGTTACTAATGAAAAAATCTAAAACAAATGAAACAGCCGCAAAGGGTGACTTAGCGGACGTTTCTCTGGGACCCGAAAAACAAGCGTTGGTTTTTCTCAGACAATCTTTACATAATTTTGTTTTGAATAAATTAAAGCTCTTTAATAAAAATCTATAAATGTTCACGGTCCGTTTGAATCATAGAAAAGGGTCTAGTAATTCGACCACTACGCCTATTTAACATGAATATAATAAGGGTTGAGGGATCAACCCTTTTCTATGGGATTTCCATTCAGTGATAGTCCTATTGTCACGGATCGAGTTTCCTTTGTAATGTTTATCTATTTTGATTATAATTTTAATATCCGTGCGAGTGTGTGAAGTTTCTTTTTTAGTTATTTTTATTTGTGAGAGTTTTCGATTTGATTAATTTTATTTTATGATTAGGGAGAAGATATATGAAAGATGTCATGTGATAAAGTTGAGACCAAAATAAAAATAGAGTTTATATGGTCATGTATCATATAATTACTTCTACATACTCGTAGTTGTGTACGCTCAGCATCAGAATAAAGACCCTTGGTTGATACCAAGGGTCTGTCTGTGACATCATTGCTCCCGAACGGATGAACTGTTTTTTGTTATTAAAGGGGACTTACGTGCGAGTGTTCTTAGACATGTTTGATGAAAATCGGTTGACCCGTTTAAAAGTTATGGGGGTTTGAAAGTAATTGTGTTGGGGGTTTTAATTTTTAATTTTAGCGTTTTTGTCCGAATATTAATCAGAGTTCCTACCAAATCAAAGCACATTATTTTTAAGACGCGCTTAACGTACAAATAATAATCAAGTGACATTTACAACTTAAACTAAAGCTGCGTACACTCGTGACCAATCACCGAGTGAAACGTTTTACAACCCATTGTGAACCGAGAAATAAACAGAGATTATTGTTTTATTACAACAACTAACTGCGTCTTGCGGTTTTGCTCGCGTGAATCCCAATCCCATGGGAATTTCGGTATAAAAAGTATCATATGTGTTATTTCTAGTTATAACGAACATGAGTCCCAAAAATCTAAATCGATAGTTACAGTGGTCTGTGCCCCGCGGTTTCACCCGCGTTGGCTCTACTCTTATTCGTTGTATAATAGTTTCTGAGATTAGCACGTTCAAACAAATAAACAAACTCTTTAGTGTTACATATAACAATACCTCAGTATAGGTGTGTGTATGAATGAGAGAGGATATTTTAGTAGTGGTTCTAGGTGGGGCCGCCCAAAGTGCCGATATGAAGGCTCAAGCCTACCCTGAATGAGGGCAATTAGGCCTTAGTCAACCACGCTAGCTAAGTGTGGGTTGGTCGACTTCACACGATTTTCCATTACTTTTAAATAATTATAAATTAATTTATTTGATAACATATTTCTTATACCTAGATATGTATCTTATTATATTTGTATCGAATTCGTGTGATATCGGGTCCCGCAATACTCATGCGCTGTCGTTCTCACGGCTGCGCCCGCGCACCTCGCTTGTTATAGCAACACTGTGTACACGAGTTGAACGGACATTGTGTGTGTGTTATGATATGTGTTATGCATGTATATTATTTCTTGTTTTCTAGTTCTCGTAAAGCAAAGTAAAACAGTATTACTTTAGTTTTGTAGTAGATTATTTGTTTTGTTTTTGTGGCTATATCACAGATTGACCTCGCAAACGACTTTAAATGATGCGTGAGTAAATAAAGTTTATCTACATATTATAATTATTTTGTGATGCCTTACATAAGTTACATACATCTTTAAATTTTATACGAAATATAATTTATTGCATTGTTTAAAAGGACCCCAACTTAAAAATAATGAATTACATATGTATTAATAATTTTCAAAGAAATATACTAGGGTTCAGAACCGGGAAATCCCGGAACCGAAAATCCCGGGATTTCCCGGTTCTTTAATAGTAGTCAAAGAACCGGTTCTCAATGAATAAGAACCGGGATTTTCGGTATTTTCGGGAAATAACGAATCATGTTAACTAATATGATCATTTGTTTGATTTTATTCTTCTATTAACAGCATTTATTCTTTTTATACAAAATATTCAAGCTAAAACCATATTCTCATTAAAATGTTGTATCTGTAAGTACCTGGTAGATCATTATTCCATCATAAGACAAAATGTGGTACTTAAAAAGCTTACGAACACCTTCTCACAATTTCAACTACTAGCGTGGAGCCAGAAAGAATTTTCTCCTCAGCTGGCCTTTTTTGTAACAAAATTAGATCTCGATTAGGTGATGCAACTTTAGATGCAATGATCTTTTTGAAGACACATTACCAAGAGAACAAAAAAGTTTAATTATAAGGACCAAAATGAAGATACTATTTAGAAGAATCGGCCTACGATATACGTTGATGTGTTATATGTACAACTTTATCAAAAGTGAATTATTTTAATAATCACCAGCCTGTTTGCGTCCACTACTGGACTTAGGCCTCTCCCAACTTGCGCCAATGTGCCCTGTCGGCGGCACGTCGCATCCACTCTCTCCCGGCTACCCTGCGCAGATCATCGCTCCATCTAGCCACAGCACGTCCAAACCTAACCTTTTGCCGAGTCACGGTGTCCACTCGAGAACTCTTCTGCTCCAACAACCATCGGTTCTCCTACAGATGTGGCCAGCCCACTGCCACTTCAGAGAGCTAATTCCTTGAGCTATGTCGGTGACTTTAGTTCTATATCTGATCACTTCATTGCGAATGCAATATTTCAGAGAAACTCCGAGCATAACCCTCTTCAAAACTCTTTGAGCGACTTTAAATTGGTGGACCAGCCACGTGAGTGTTCACGTCTTGGTACCGTAAGTCATCATTGGTAGGACGCACTGATTGAAAACTATTGTTTTTAAAGTTTAGAGTTTCGGGGATATAACGTCACCCTGTCTTACACCTCTGCGCAGATGGATAGACTTTAACTGTCGGCACTGAGCTTGAACGGTCATTTCTGCGGCATCATACAGTCATCAACACCTCTACATAACGAGT
This sequence comes from Timandra comae, assembly GCA_958496195.1. Classification (NCBI taxonomy): domain Eukaryota; kingdom Metazoa; phylum Arthropoda; class Insecta; order Lepidoptera; family Geometridae; genus Timandra; species Timandra comae. The sequence continues at coordinate 1,041,853 of OY292358.1, forward strand.
ATCGACCTGGCATCGCTGCAAAGATTCCAGAATAGCCCAGCCCTTCTCATAGTCCACAAATGCAAGACACAGAGGCTGATTATACTCTTAGGTCATCTGTATAATTTGTCTCAATGTGTGGATGTGGTCTGTGGTGCCATAATCGCTTCGAAACCCGGCCTGTTCGAGGGGCTGAAATTCGTCGAGTCTTCTTGATGGACGAATTGAGACAACCTTCGAGAACAGCTTGTAAACTGGCTCAAAAGTGAGATGGGTCTATAGTTCTTCAGCAGGGTTTTATCCCTTTTTTTGAAGTAGAGCACCATCACGCTTCTGTTCCATGCTTTTGGAGTTCTCCCGTAGAGATGACGTCGTAAAACAGCTTTTGCAGTTTCCGCAACACTGGCCTGCCTCCTGCTTTAAGAGGCTCAGTCGTTTGCTATTTTAATGTGTTAAAGCAATCAATACTTATCTTGTCATGCCAGAATGCGCAATATGTGTTATTTAATATAAATAATATTTTTTAGACTATATTTACCTCCAAAACTAAAAAGAAGAAAAAATCCCGAAAGTACCGAAAATCCCGGGAAATCCCGGTTCTGATTAGTGCTGGTACCGAAAATCCCGGTTCTGTTATTTATACCGGTTCTCGATACCCTAAAATATACATATAAAAACAAACAAAACTGTGTCCGCTTTGCAACAGTACTCAACGCAGCGTCAAACACATGTGAAAGAGACAGCACTACGTCACACGAACACATTTGTATCAAGTTAGAGAGAGACGGAAACAATGCCGCGTGACCGGTTAGCATTGCAAGGTCGTTTTGAAAGGTAAATGACACCGGAGTGTGCGAATTGTTCTAACAATATTTATGAGCCTTATTTCATTGTAATAAATTCGATATTTGAATGTAGTTTTTCCAAAGAATTGCGTGCAAAACTCCAATGTTTTGGTGTTTTGTTGAACTTAATGATATTTATATATTTAACTGTTGATTGGCAGATGATTTGGTTTAATAACCGTGAAAATAACGTTTAGAGAGAAATTTTAAAAAGTTTTTTCGGCAATATTTTTTGCAACTTTCTTATAGGTAGAGTACCTAATAGTTTATTTCAAATTAAATGTATACATACATTTAATGTTCAGTCTGCCATTAAATAAAATAAAACATCAATTGCTTTTTAGAATAATAACTATTTCCCTGAAACAATCATAATATAACTTTTGTTTTTCTAATATAAACTATACTTACAATCTACGACTCAATAAAACTGGATTCTTATAAAACCTTTACACTTCAACCGCATTAGTAATAACGCCATCTATTGGTAACCACTTGAACTAAGTTGTTGACGTTGAAGGGCTGCGCGCGCGTCGATGTCTTTTGAACTACGTGTTTGTAAAGGCTTATATGGATAAGTTATGATGTTTATGAGGGCGCTGTAATCAATATATGAGCTTTTTTTAGAGTATTTTTATTAATTAAGTTCGTTTGTATTTTATGACCCGTGCTAATAGACATAATGTAAATTATCTTAATAAAATTTTTATTAAACAAATAGATCGGTAATTTAAAAGGCTTTGTAAAAATGTTTATATCATCAATTTTGACTGAAATTTATAATATAAGACTGATATAAATATGTTCAAATATATATTTACCTTAGCGTAGTCGACAGGAGAAGTGTTCACCGGACACGTGAAGAGGCCCTCGCTGGAACAAACAAACAAAACATTTTTAGTCATATTTGTAGTTCTACGAACAACTTAAAAGTAGTTTATTACATAAATTTAAAGAAATTAGAATTGATATCTTATTTGTATGTTTTTTTTTTATTTGACATGTGTTTGATATTTAATTTAACTAACATTGGTGTTTTTTGTTTGCATCAATATTGGAGTGGACCAAAACCTCAAAGGAAACTTGAATAAAGTCACATCGCACAACTATATTAAATAACTACAATATGAGGAAGACACTCGTGTTATTAGTCCGTATATTATAAAGAACAAGCAAATCTCATCACAACAAATATCATGTTTCACGGTTAATTATCACAAAATAACGTTCTTAGAACTAAATAATTAATCATTAATAACAACTACATTTTATCCACCTATCACATTAACATAACTAATTATTTGTCGGTAAAACATTACTTTTTAATCTCCCATTATCTCTTTATTGCTATACTAACATAACACTTATTGCAATAGATATAAGATTGAAAATTAGATTGATATAACAATCGCATTTCTTATAAAAGATGTTTGTAATAGACGGTAGTGTTTTTCTTAAATATCTTTGTTATTAAACGTTAATATAGAGATGATGTCGTTCCACTAACGTAAATAGGAATAAGACAAAAAATCTTATTATTTTGCATTTAAAAAAAAGAAAAAATAAAGTTGTGCAGCAAAGATGATCATCATGTCATACTGCCAAATAAAGGGTTGTCGGTTAGATTCCCGTATAAAGTTAAGTAATGTTATTATACCAGTATAATCCACAAAAAAATATCGGTCGGTCTCTGTATGGATGTATCTAATGAACTATTGATCTTATTAATAAATTGATCTAAAAAACTGTTAACCTTTTAAACTTTTGACCTAAAAGTGTTCATCTAATGAAGTTCTGGTGAATATTAATATTTTTCAATCCCATAAAAATTAATAGAATTTCAGACAAATACTATATTTATACATTTAACATCATAATCAAAATACACAAATCTTGAGTTACACCATTCCTCCTCACAACCACCGATACATTATGTCGTGTCTACACTCGCGTGTTTCGGCCGTTTTTGTCCAGCTATCGGCGTTTTTGTCGCGCGCTGATCTCGATGTTTCCGTCCGGAGCCGATTTGCTTAATAATCGGTGTAATAGCTGCGCCGGAGCGTGAATTAGCGTGACTTAGATTTATAGATGTTAGATCTAGAGGCAGTATGCGATGAGAACTACTGATTAGCTATATTGTAACAATAGATATTAATTTTGTGATGGTGGTTGGTTTGCGTTGATTAGTCATTAATTAAAAATAACTTAAGTAAAACAGTATTTTATAATCCGTGGTAATACCTACATTTTATAATTATTATTTTAATTGATTTTATTGATAAGTTCATGTCAATATTAATTGTAAACAATGACGTACGTTTCGTTTAATAATAAAAAAGTTCTAGTCTTTCAAATTGAAGGTGAACTACTTGCTCAGTTTGATGTAAAGTCATTTATAAGACAAAATGCACACGTGACAAAAGCTATCTATGCTACCTGTAATACCCGTAGCTTTGACTTGTCACGAAGTGGAAAATTAATAGCTTTCATTTTAAATATAAAACCTCGCTCTATTTAAAATGCTCTTGAAACTCAGATTTAAATTACATAAATAAATAATTTAAATTTACTCCATCCCACAAATATCGTCAGTCGAGATTTTTACCTTACAATGAAACCTTACTACACAATATTTTCATAATTATATTAACTTTCAATTGCCTCTTAATCATAAATGAAACGTTTTACATGATTACACAACATAACTCGTCAAACCCGCGACATGTAAATGGAGATGTATTGACGTGCGCACGCGCAACGCTTCCCTATTTGTTTGTTTATTGATCTTTACTTTCTAGAACAATGTCTTTTCAGTTATTTATTGTTTATTTGTGAGAAGTTAATTTGTTTTTAAATGTGTCTTATTTATTTGTTATTTTGACATTTGACACGATATGAAACATTGTTATGTTAACATCTGATACGGGATGAACCAGTCTGATACACTTTTATTTATAAAAAATATGTAATATACCTACACATGTTCGAGATAACATTTAGCCATAATAAATCGTTTATTTCATCTCACAATTATTGGTTTGAAGATGTTTCAATTTTATTCTTTATAAATTATTTAACTGGTTTTGGTCTTGAAAGAAAACTAAAGATTCATTAAAATAATCGACCGGACAATCTGTCTGATTTTCTCCAAAATTTTATTTTATGAATACAATTCTTATATTGATGATGATATAATTATTAATTAAATTATACTATAACTACTATACTATGTAGAAACTACATTTATCTATGTAATTATATATCTTAAGTTGGCGACACATTCCATCTCCTAAGATGGTCAATTAAATTTATAGAGCCTATGACTCTACTGTGTTAGTGTTTTGATAAGAAACTCGCTACCAAAAGATTTCACACATGGCTGCCACAGAAGAATTCGTCGCAACAGACGGACTGTTAAATAATACTTATCAATATTAACGATTGTTAGCTGTTAGTTTGATTAATAGGCTGTAAACATACCACCAATGATACATTGGTAGTTTGCTATACAGTTGTGTTTTTTATTTTACTGCTTAAATCTCTAGAATATGATTTCGTAAGGGGGCAGTTTATTTTATTTATTTTTTGCAACTAGACTTGTTCTTGTGCATGCCATAACATTTTTGGTTTTAATTAAAACTTTTTAATTAAGTATCTACCGATTAGATTTTTTAATTTAACTAGAATTTGAACTCAGGATCGGTGAGAATTTTATAGAGATGTATTTAAAAACCGTATATAAGTAAATTTTATTTTGATTTTTAATATTTAAATTAGTAGGTGTTACCTTCCCAGATAAATCTAAATCCGCACAGTAGTTTCTAATTAGCGTTAATATAATTCGAACTGTAACTAAAAAAACTGGCAATATTTTCATTTACATTACTTTAAAATTATCTTCTTTATCTTTAAACCAAAGTAATTGTAAGTAACTGTTGAACGTTGTCAAGACCGGCGTTGAACCCGCGACCGTGCTGCGGTTTCCCATAGGTGTTGATTACAATCCCTTCGAAGCCTGTTTTGTTAACAACTACTACAAGATTGTGTTTCCTCAGTTTGTTTTCGTTTTGTTTTCAACTAGCTGTGTCCTGTGGTTTTGGTCGTGTTTTTGGTATATTACAAGTAAATGTTAAGATTAAAGAATGATTAGTATGAAATTGAAAAGGACTAGCCTAGGAAAAGGATAATTATGTAGAAATAAATGGAGACCTTGGTTCCGCAGTAAGACAAAAATCTAAAAATAACGTTACATAGGTACAATCCGTCAAATTGATTTAGAAGTTTTCAACTAGTTTTTGCTAAGTCTATATTTCATTTTTAATTATGAAAAGCTTCATTTTGAAGAATAAATTGTGCCATCTTCCAAACGTAGCTCAAGGATTTGAGTTCGATTCCCGTGCGGAGTGAATATAAATTTGTGTGAATGAGTGTGTGCGTAGTTTCTGATACCCTAGCCTAGATACAAGTTTCGAACTTAGTTAGGGTTCTCAGTTACTATAATGAGATGATGTAGTGAATGATTATGTTATGTTAAGTAACGTATCGGACATCACAGTGAGATACATATTTTGCTTTACCCTATCAAGTAATATTTAAAGGCCACTACTTTGTCACTATGTATGTCATATTGTATATAGATTTATTTAATACATATAACATAGCAACACACGTAACACTCGTTGAAAGGTATAAACGTTAGTGCAAACTGCGGACACAAGTGTGTCAATGATATGCAAAGTACGTTTGCAACATCCTACAACTAAACGTAGCTTTTAGATTCCAAATATTAGGTTTCAAAGAAATAACGTTAAGTTATAAATTGTGTATTGTTTGTTTATGTTTGTCTAGATTCTAGACAGATATTTTTATTACTTGATTTTATTCTGGAAACTAGAATAATATTTGATACAAGCTTAGTGTAGAGACATGATTAAGAATATTTTTTACTAACAATAACTATAGGTAGGTCTGTAAATGGTCTGTAATATCCCAAGACCTGAGAAAAACAAAATACACAATATTAAACACAGTGACACATAACCACCAAATAGAAAAAAGTTTTCTAATTCGTGCACTCGGCAGAATTTACACAAAAAAATACCAAATTTATAAATCCAAATATGGAAAATGAAAACATAACTAACAGTTAAGTACACATTACAGAATAGATCTCATAACAATGGTAATAAGTTCAAGAAAACTCAGTTTCGTAACACATTCGTAATATTTGTAACGTTTCGTCGAAACAATCGGAACTTACAACAATGCGAACATAACACTTCTATTAACAGATATTAATTACGACTTATAATTGTAATTAATTCGGTTCACGCAATCTATCAATCTATGGATAATCGTTACGATTATCGCTGTTATAAACTAGCTCGACCTCGCGGTTTTATCCACTTTTTTCTTTGATAGCAACTTCTTAACACAACTATTTTACTATATGCGTGCCAAAATCTGAGCTGTGTGTTGATAGATCAGTCAGTCAGTCAGTAAATAACTCATGCATGTTGATATTTAGTCCTTAGGAAAATTGGAAAACAATATAAAGCGTAGGTCTATCGTTCAGGATTATTGAAGTTTCCCTTAGCGATTTTGATTACGTAAAACTTCTTCCTATTAGACCCACTTAAATAACTTTATAGCCTGAATTTACTAATTTTGATATTCTTATTCCACACCTAAACTAGGTATCTACGTATTTGAATCTTTTTACCTACAAACCAAATAAACAAAAATATATATTTTTATTACAACTGGACCTATTTAAATTTCATCTAAACACTTTCGTCATACATAATTAAGTTGAACATTATACACTTAGTTACAAACGCATTGAGGTGAATGGCCTTTTAAGGTCTACCTACAGACGGAAAACATAAAATAACTAACGTTTGACATTTAAAAACATATTTATTTAAAGTTTTGTACATTTTATTATTTACTGACTTTGCCGAGTGGTTACTTACTTTGATATCAATAAAGGTACAGATTTCGTAGAAGTAACTATGCAAGTAAAATGAGAGTGAACTGTATCAGCAGTCGTATTATAACAGGAGTATAGTGTATTTTATTTAAATATACTAAACTAGCAGCGCCCCTAGTTCCCGTTCCCGTGGGAATACGGGGATAAAATAAATATATAGCCTTTCTCGCAAAATGGGCTATCTAACACCGATTTTTTCAAACCGGACCAGTTGTTCCTGCGATTAGCGCATTCAACCAAACAAACTCTTCAGCTTTATATATAAGACTAGCTGCGCCCCGCGGTTTCACACGCGTAGTTCCCGTTCCCGTTCCCGTTCCCGTAGGAATTTCGGGATGAAAAATAGATGTTGGCCGATTCTCAGACCTACTGAATATGCTCACAGAATTTCATGAGAATCGGTCAAGCCGTTTCGGAGGAGTATGGCAACGAAAACTGTGACACGAGAATTTTATATATTAGAAGATATACCTACCTATATTGAATACTTTTCCATACAGCGCCACCAATGGCGCTGTATGGAAAAGTCTTATGCCCAGCAGTGGACAACATAAGCTAGATCTACGTCAAAATAGTATAGCATATCTCAACAAATGTTTCGTCAAACTTCTAGATATTTCACCTCACAGAGTTAATAAGATTTTATTCATCAAAAATAAATATTAATTAGATTGTTTTTAAACAGATCATTCACCCGACACCTAACGTCACCACAGTCCAACAAACACTTATTCGTTTATGTATTAGCATTGCAAAATCATTGTGTGACCTATTTCAATGTTTCTCTATCTTGGATGATAATGATGAGATGAGAATTTCTAGAGCTTAGAACTAATCTAAGAATTTGAAAATGGGTTTCACAGTAGTAAATAATAACTAGTTTGTATCACAAATAAAATAGCATTAGGTACATGAGGGAATTTTGCTCATTATAATGACTCTTACTAAGATCTAAGTGTCCATCTTCTTTCATAACTATGTTACTAAGATAAGTTCTTATAGTACAGTTAAGTACATACTTAGATTTAATAAGACTAATAACCAATATCGATTTAGCGAGGTAAGCTATATTTTACCTAGATTCTTAGAGAATTGGTTTTATACTCTACTAGCAGCGCCCCGCGGTTATACTCGCGTAGTTCCCGCTCCAGTAGAAATGCGGGGATAAAATTATATTTGCTAAAAACCTTCCCCTTGAATCACTCTTTCTATTAAAAGAAACCACATCAGAATCCGTTGCGTAGTTTTGAAGATATATGCATACATACATACATAGGGACAGACAGCGGGAAGCGACTTTGTTTTGTACTATGTAGTGAAGCCTATATTATTTGCAAAAACGCAGACACATACGAGTTTTATAACTCTAATAAAACAGCAACAACTCAATATTCAAATCCAATGACAACTTATTAGTATAATGTTAGTTACATTGTAGTAACTTGACGCTAAAACCTGCGCGCACGCATTTAGCCATCGATAGACAGACCCGTCTCATCATTCTGAGAAGTCGTTGCGAGTTTATGTAAAGAAATTAATTGCTGTCGTTTTGATATGGAAATATACGTGATTACAGTACAACATGTAATGTGTATAACTGTCGTGTTTATACTGTTATTCATACTTTTATAGTATGTTTTAGCATCTTCATTAGCTTGAGTTAGTCTACTATTGAACATTAGCTACCTTATTTGCGATGCATTTTTAGTCTGGATTAGTACTAAACCAGGATTTACAATCTGATCTAAGTACAATTTTGAATACTGTCAAAAGACTAAAGTGACAGATTTGACTGACAAGTGTCAAATGCTTAAACCAGGTTTTGTTAAACTAGGTTTAAAATGTAACGCAAATAAGACCGTAGGAGAATAGGTATTATGAACACCACTAAGCTCAAGTTTAGATTCTTTTCAATCAACTTCATCAGCTTGTATAAAGTCCACTGTTCGACATAGGAGAATATACTATACAATAATGAGACAATACTTGAGCTCTTTCCTTAAATATTAATTCTAATTCTTATTAAGTAGACTTAGAATCAGAATGTGTTGTTTTTTTGAACGTGATAATATCAAGAATTTTAGTGATCGGATACGAAAAATTGTTTTTGCATTAGATATCCCGTTTATCAATGTGTATCAGTCGTACTTTTAGTATTCTATATATCGGTTAATCCAATCAGGATACAATTTGGTTTAGGGATAGTTTGGTTTGAAACTTTTATCCAAAACTCATAGACATAGGGTTGAAATAAACGTGGATAAACTAGTAAAGCACATTAATATGCTAAACATATATTTACAATTGAAATTATAGTTTCTAGTACAGTGCAAGCACCTACAAGGACAATGTGTAACAAGCCAAGCGGTTACTAGGTAACCTTGAACGTTATGTCTCGAGTTTGACTCTCGGATAAATCGACACTAAAATATACTAAGAAATAAGTATTGCAGATCGAAGAAGATCGTCTGCAATATCTAACTACAGCTTAAATTACCAAACACTCATGGAACACAACGTCATCGCCAAACATTTACTAGATTTCTATATATTGTAGATGTTTAATCGTTTTAAAGTGTTTATACTTGATGCAATCACCCAAAAACTGTAAAATTGGACCCTTCTTTTCGTACAATTTTTATTCCTTAGATTTACTACAGGTAACACGTACCTCGAATAGCATAGCCCAGCAAAACTCAAGTAATTTTAAAACGAGATATTGTTTAAAATAACAATAATAAATATGTTAATACATGGTTTTCAAGTTAGTAGCCTCTAAAAGCGAACACCGCGCCTGTGGAATACAAAAGACATGACCAGCGTGCATTAACACATCCCATATTTAAATATCCCTCAAACACCGACTGCATACATTAACGACTCTTTGCTAAACGACTCACCTGTTCACTTTGAACAGAAGTCCAACCGGGGTCATCTCTAACTCAATAACTTCACCGCACGCAAAACTAGCACTTTCACTTCAAAAAAAAGTTTTAAAATATTTATTTAATATTTAAAACCGAAAAAAAAAGCGCTGCCGAAAAAAGTTCGTTTTATTTTTCAAATTTGACAGCTGTCAAAATTTGCCGCCTAAAAAGTTTTCGTTATAAAAATAAACAATGTTTTATCGATAAAATTGTATCCAGTCAAAAACGATATCGAATAAAAATGATATTTAAATGTGATGGATTGCAACGCGTGGTAAACGCACGGAGGCCGGGAGAGTTGTGAGTGGCTCGACACGGTGACAAACAATGGATTCCTACCAATTATACAAGCTGTTTCAGGTGGGAGCCCTTTTAACAATGTCGTATTTTACAGTTATAAGTCGTACTTAACTAGCAATTACTCAGTACAAGTAGGTAGCCTAGAACACAATGAATCTAGTGTTTACCTACACGATAATGGCCGCGATTGTAATTCATAAAAACATAATAATTACCTACTAAAACTAACAATAGACTGTTAAGATAATGAACATTTTTTATAAACTTTACTTATAGCTTTTAGCTAAAGCAATATAATGACATAATGTTGTTGAAAAATGTAAAAAGAAAACTCAGGAAAATAAACATCGTTTCGACAAAATAATAACGTTTATAATTTACTTTAGTAAAATTATTAATTTTGTGTTGTCCTGGTTATAATAACTAAAATTTTTGACGAATTTCATCAAAATCGGTCCAGTCATTTCTTTTGGTAGCTCTATGGTACGAAACATCCGGATAGAACCCACTAGCCCAAAGTTTATATTTTTTAAAGAAGTAGATTTAAAAGGGTGGTAGATACAGGCTAATTTGGAATCTACTGGCCTTCTTATTTTTGTCCAATGTCCATTGCTTAATAGGATAAACAAAATAAGGATGAACAGAATTGTTCTACTTCGAATTATTCAATAACATAACGCCACTTAAAATATATTGAATGAACGCCAATAATAAAGACGACGAAGACTTATAGTAAGTAATCAGCACCTCCAGATGTCGGCATTCGCAAGACAGATACTAGTACTCAACAATTAATTGAATTTTCTATAAAACAGATTATTATCCAAACCAATCTATAAGAATTAATCAATTAGATACATTTAATCCATCTTACAGTCTCAGGTAATATGTAATAGCGTGTAACTATGTACAGACCACATGAATTAAGAATATCTCCTTTATAGACCATTCGTTACACCACATCCGCAGACGACCACAGGACGTTAAACGTTAAAGTTATATAACCCTTATTTTCTAGTACATAGAGTCGTTTATAAGAATCTAAAAAATATATGTTTTTTTTTAAATGCAATTCATGTGGTTCTTATTATGTAAGTGATAGAGTTCAAAGTGATGTTTTTGAGTGATACTGGTCTTGGTTAGTAGTTTCCGTGATATAAAGTTTATTTAATTGAAGTGTTTTGAAAGTTCAAGGACTCTACTTGTGACTCTACTCTATCAAATTCGAAAGAAAAATGTCTTGTTGTCAGTGTTTTAAGTTTAGGCTATGTATATATGATATGATATATTATAATATTCCAATTTCCGTCCTAAGATAAGATGGGTCGTGCTTTGCATGTTTCAAGTTTTTCAAACACAGTATTGTTTAGAGATCACCAACATACATAAGGCAAGCATGAGGATTACACCTATACCTCTTCACTATACTGCTAACTGCTAACATCAGACCTTTTCCCAACAGTGGAATGAAAACCATACTGGCAACAAACTATGTATAAGCTTGCACTACCAATATTTTGATTTTTTTAATAAGTGGGTAATATAATATGCTACATGTGGCGGCTTGTAAATGGCTTTTGCTAATTCATGTTATTTGTTAATTTATAAGGATAGCTGTAAGCCACCCAAATAAAATAAAAAAAAATAAAAAAATAAAATAAATGTTTAAAAATAAACTTTAAAGATATCCTTTAAGAAGCATGTACCTACATTGAAATAAACCACAGACACTGCCCATAGGTCCATAATATGACCTAGTACTTCCAGTAGTCTAACGTCTAACCGACCCATAGGTAATAGGTTCGGCCTTGCGCACGCGCAACACTCGGGTGCGCAAACAAAATAGCAAACCGCTGTCAACTGCATAACACTGGAATGCGGACATTTGACTACCTCCTGTGGTATAAAGGTACTAATATTACGTAGAAATATTGTTAGTGTTTTTAGGTGGGAGGAAAGGAGGGAATCTCTAGAACATATAGTACTTATATCTATGCCTAGAGCATAGATATACTCTATGTTCTAGAGATTCCCTTACTTCCCTTACTTGTGGATTCCTAAAATCTCTTTCACGTAATCTTTGTCCGGACAATGAGAATGAGAAGAACGTTACAGTTTGATCAACCTATCAAAACAGCTCAAATCATTGAACACAGCATTGGCAAAGCAAGTTTGGTAGTCGTTCTCAAGTTACGGCAAAAAATATAATTATAAGTGGTGTAAGTTGTACAATAAAGTGTTTATCTATCTATCTATAAGAAGATTAGCTGGTGGGACACTGCGAAGGATAGGGATGGTTGGAAATGTTTGGGGGATACTTTTGCCCAGCAGTGGGACACTATAGGTTGACATAAAAATAAGATTTTCGTGAAAACTGTACCCATCTACCCACAGATCAGGGAGGATCAGAGAGAGAGGGAGTCACCTTAGGACTTCCGTTTGTGCATCTACCCATCTCAGCAATCTACATCTAATATTTTTTTAGTATATTATTATCCACTGTAAACCAAACGAGAATGGAGAATGTTTCTTTTCTAAAGTATATAAGTAGGTACAAATCGGAATGTGAACTCGGGCTGAAGTCAATCAACAACAACAGTGCATTGTTAAAGTTTACGATCTGGTGCGGAATGCAAACAGGAATCGAACCCGCGACACCACGATAACAAATCCAATGTTATACACTTCCTGACTTATGTACGATAATTTCCTAGTTTTGTATTTATAGTTATAGTTTTACGTAACATATTTTATGTAAAATAGTCTTAAAAAATGTAGAGTTTTTCCCATGTTTTATATAAAATGCGTTAACTATGATTAGTAACCGAAAATACTGTATCACCCACTGAGTTGCAGAAATCTAGTAACAGTAATACTGACTTTCTACCTTCGGGTTAATTAAAAAGTCAACACCTTGGTAGGATGAACTATAACAAAAATTTGCAAAAGAAGAAGACACACTAGGAACCAAACAAAGAATGTGTCTAAAATACCAACACACAACCCGTTCAAATTCCTAACTACACATTTACTTACGAGTTCAAACTCTTATAAAAACCTACCACCATGTAGCCGCATTACAATATCCAAGTCGCTCATTACTTGTTCTGTTTTTGCTGGTCCGTTACGTGATTATAGCGAGCCCTTATAGCGAGATCCCAAGGTCGGTCCAGTTGGCAGGTGTACATGGATAGGATTCCTGATCTACGAAGGTTTTACTAAGTGGGATTCGTTTTTTAATTATTTGTGTGGTATGGTGATGTTAAGTGTGATGGTATGTGTGGAATTAGTCTGTGTCCCCACTCTATATGTCATGTTTCATCACGTCCCTCTTGGAGTGTAGAGATTGAGATAGAAACATAGAAATGTCTCTACATAGACTCTACATCCGATATAAGTTTGACATATACACATGATTATTTTTTTATTGTTTTTGACAGAAATGTAAAACAAAAACTTTAACTGCATCAAAAATACATTTATTTATATGTAGTGAAATCAATACAAGTACTTTCAGGTATATACTTTCAGACAAGTTGCAGGATCGTCTTATTAACTAGTATTTTGTCATTTCAATACTCTTAGATAGATCGCGACACTCAGCTAGTTTAATATAATTACGTATTCAAATCGAGAATATTTCCACCACTTCTTCTAATAATGGACTACAAACACTCAACGTAATGTTCAAAGAATATAAACACCGTCTAGTTATACGACAAAAGGAACCATGATCTTTGGACCGTGAAACTGTGGACTCCGTGGGAGCCCACCCGGCCGAGCGGATGACCAGTGATCATACAGAGAGGTATTCAGTGGTCTTTGTGTGTTTACAGAAAGGATAATAAACGTAAGGTACAGTTTAGGTAAGGAATTATCGATCTTAAATTTTATGAGTGTTTCATCTCATATACTCGTATGTCGCGAAACTAATCCTTTGATATTGAAAGTTACAAAGAGCTCCCCTTAGATGCAGGCTTCAATTAAGTCTTGAGTTTGAGTTACCGACACTTTTGTCAAGTTGATGTAATTTCCGAATCGGTGGTAGAATCAATTTCAACGTTCATAAGGCCTTAACTGAATAAAATATTTTTTACTTTGACTTTGAATGAAGGGAGAGGGCATACACATACACACTTGTACTAATATTTATCAGTAATAGTAACGCCTTGGCTCTGCAGTAAGAACTTACAGACCGATACTTTACTTAAAGTTAAAGTATTTTATATGATTTACATTCCCTCACTGTCCTACCATCATCTCTGGCAGTAAGTTCTTAGCAATTAACATTGGCACAGTCCGTTGTCAGCAAACACTGAATTACACTCGATACCCGTCATGGGAATATGTAATAACATGATTATGTATGTCCACAATGAAGATAACATTATGTTTCACAATTCTGTTCGTACCTAACTTAATTGAAAACATTTTTTAGAGTAGATTTCGCAACTAAGGGCGGTGTTTGTTGTTGAAAAGTGTTGTAAGCGAATGGATTTTGTAGACTAAGGGCTGTTTAATGGCTGGACTGCAAACCAAGTTGGCTGCGGTATTGTTTATGGAATCCACAAATGTTTAACTCGCTCTGAGTGTGATATAAATGGTCACCCATTATGGCAGACGGCAGACGTAGACCGTAAGTTCAAAAGCAATCAAATCATCCGTGGTTAGTAATAGAGCAATTTCGTTATTTCTTTTTTATTTGACTGTACTTCCAAGTAGTTATATGATCGAACTAATTATCGGACAGATTGAAATAAGACATATTTTATTAGCGATCCTCAAAACTATTTATGAGCAATAGGTGCTAGTAACAACTTGAAAGTACATAACTTTTGAATCAAAACGAATTGTAGATACAACTGCAGATGTTCAAGTACTATTCTATGTGCAGTCTACATAGAACATTACATTATAAAACCTATGACATACTTATTAAACCACGACAATAACAAACAAATCGATGATAATAGAGAAATTACCCTCTAACAGAAAGCAGGCGTTTGAGTGAAACCGTGGGAGTTGATAGAGAAATGCGACACGGTTGTGCCTCTGATACTACCTAACGTTACATGTGTCTAGTTTTTGCATACGACTTCGTATGTGTTTTAAGATTGGGCGATAGAAATGGATCCTTTGAGGCGTATTAATGTAAGAAAATTATGCGCAAAACGTGACAAATGTTGATGTTCTGTAATTGAAATATATTTTTGTTAACTTAAAATTAAATCTAATTTCATGTAGCTAGCTGTGAAAATAACTTTGACCAACAAATCGATAGCCATAACTTCAAAATCCAATTTTTTTTCTGTATTAATACGTTTTTAAATGCCATTATAATTTATTTTTGTCCAAAAATCATGAGGTATTTGAAACCCGATCAGATTTCAAAGTCGGCAATAAAACAACCGTTGATTTGAGTATGTTTATCGATACTGGTTACTTTATAAGGTATGATCCTAATGTTTGTACCGGCCGCTGCGTAGGCGCACCGTTTTGCTTATTGGAAAGGATCAAAATATCATTGAGGTGTTAATGATTGGATGTGATAACTTCAAAATACTTTTTTATTAAAGTAAAAGTAAAAGTAATATACAGGTTGCAGAACAAATGTACAGTGTAAATACATGCCCTATTGACCTGCAAAACACGGTGCAACATATGTAGGAAAGTACTTACAATACTTCACAACTGAATAGTTTATGACAAAACCTGCATCGTTTATAAGTTATAAAAAATGAGAACAAATTTTACATGCCAATAAGTTGTTTACAGATATTAGCATTGTGCATTGTGTGCATATTTGTTTAGGTATGTTACTTATCAGTTATTAGATAGAAATGAAGTAAGAAAAGGCGTTTGGACTGTTTTTCTTGGCAGACAATCCATTAAGAACTAAGATAATAAATAAGAACTGAACCATTTAGTTTTAAATGTGATTTCATAAATTCTAAGTAAAAACTATTGGCACAGCGAAGACCCTCTCAAAGGCATAATCACCGCGCTTTTATTTATTTATTTATTCATAAACAATTTTCTTACAAATAGGGTTTTAATGTCATTGTTTTAAAAAATTAAGCGTATTATTTACCACATCCAATAAACAAAAAAATACTTCATGTTTTGAAAAAATCCAGGTAAAATAATGCAATCAGAGAGTAGGTAAATTAATGTGATATGTGTAGGGTGCGTGGGCGCAGACACACAAAGGATCAAGAGCGTTGACTCGGGAACCGTGTGACTGCCCCTCATGGATCATTGTATTAATTAAATATGTACCTTCATTTACAATCATGTAAAAATTTAATACTTATTTAATAAGCTATGAGTGATTCTTGAAAAACTTAATTTAAGTAATGAGTTAATTGACGAGGAAGGTTTTGTATGAACCTTCCTTTGAACTGAGTGTTTTGGAAGTCGCCTTCACTGTCACTACATAAGTAGTATAAAACAAAACCGCTTCCAATGTCCATCCGCTGTCTGTCCCTATGTATGCTTAGATCTTTGAAATTACGCAACGGATTTTAATGCGGTTTCTTTTAATTTTCTTTTTTTTCTTTTAGGTACAGCGAATCAACAAGAAAGTTTTTAGCAAAAATGTATCCCCGCATTCTATTCTATTCTACGAGGGTGCAACCGCGGGGCGCTGCTAGTACTTGATATTACCAATATTAAATACTAGCGGCCTGCCCCGGCTTCGCACGGGACCAATTTTCCCGTTGATTTTCCAATTTTTTTTACATAAGAACCATCTCCTGACAATAACAAACACAACAAAAAAAGAATTGGGCAAATTGGTCCAGGCGTTGTTAAGTTATGCGCTTACCAACACATTTTGCGATTCATTTTTATATTATAGATTAAAAAAAGAAGTTATAATAACAATCATGTAAATATTGTAGTATTATTATCATTAATACCTAGTCACATGTAGTCAACTCTACAGGATGACGGACGGGTCCCGTCAACATACCGGAGGTGGGTCGGACAGAACACGTCCACACCGGTCAACAACACACTGTATTTAGATCTAGTACGTTATTATTTGTAAACACCTGGAGTGGGAGATGTCTTTATTATATTATCGTTGTCTTTTGCGTTGTGTCCGTTACTTACAAATAAGTATAACTACTAAGGTTTGCTTATGAACTAGAACGTTGTTTTTAATAGTAGGTACCATGTAAATCATCATCACCCTACACCTGCACACGCGAGGACCTTTACAAGGCCACTGATAGTGCCATATCGGTAGCCGAGTTCTGGTCCTCAAAAATATGAGTCGACATGCAAAGAAGAAGACCAAGTAAATCCTAGTGAACGACTACGCGCTAACTATGATGAGGATGATCGTGTTAATCCTACTATCCTAGCTTCATCATCATCATTGGCCTTTATATCTACATAAGATGATTTAGGTGGCGTCAGGTGATCGAACAATTTGTGATAGAACATTTCTGTAAGACTCTTTATCCCAGTTTAACAATATTTCTACTTGGATGCATGGATGAATCTTAATACTAAATTGTTTACGCAAAGACTATTAATTTTTTTAGATGTAATTTGATACCGATGTTCCATATAACTGTTGTATTCCCAAGTGTTAGTCTCGTTAGAAAACTGAGATTTATTTTCATTCCAATTTACAAGACTATAAAGTTTTTATCCCGACATACCTGAAACTTTAACAAAACTTTAATTCAAATACCCCAATATCACTTAAAGCTATCAACTTCATACAATTACGAAGATTTATTACCTTTTTTTAGTTTTTAAAGTACTTTTATGCGCACGCGATTCCGTTCCCAGTATGGGAAGCGGAAAAACAATCCTAGATGATTCGCGTTTCATACTTAATGTGATTATGTACAGTTCGTTACGATGATATGTAACAATACCGTTGTAAAACTAAATTGTAGGAATGATGGATTGATAAAGAATAATACTAGGTATATACCTATTGTAAATATTAGGTAAGTATATCTTACATTTTTAGGAATCTTAACCATGTAACCAGCCCCGGATTAACTCTTAGTCAAATTTAACAATTGCCTAAGGCACCACCTCTGGGGGAACCAGAAAACACCAGAAAGGGCACCAGAAAACAGGGTCGTAGCTATGCTTGAAATGACAAATGCCCTACCATGAATATAGCGAGGTCAGTGTTAGCTGAGCTTTTTTTTCGTCCTCAATTTCCAACCCTGGGAGCCCAAAGGCTTGGATTGCTTAGAGCATCATGAAGTCTTAATCCGTCACTGCATGTAACTTCTTACTGATGTAATTTCCGAATCGGTGGTAGAATCAATTTTGACGTTCATAAGTGCCTCATTGAGGCCTTAACTGAATAAAGGATTTTTGACTTTGACTTTACAACGTCAGAGTATAGTCAGATACGAAGAAATAAAAGGTGGACATTTTTGATACATGATTCCTTTTGGGACAAATCTGTATCCTATATGATTTGAGAGTAAACTGTATCCTGTATGTAAATCCAAAGAAAACGATTATGTGTATAATTTAATACAAAACATGCTCAGGTATTTCTGCGTGATTGGGTAACAAACATCTAAACATCCATATTCACAATACACATAATTGTCACATTTCTAACACAAGCAGGATAAGCATAACGGATAATACATCACTACATAGTATAAAACAAAGTCGCTTTCTCTGTCCCTATGTATGCTTAGATCTTTAAAACTACGCAACGGATTTTGATGCGGTTTCTTTTAATAGATAGAGTGATTCAGTGGGAAGGTTTTTAGCATAATTTTATCCCCATATTCTTACGGGAACGGGAACTATACGGGTGAAACGGCGGGGCGCCGCTAGTAGATATATATTACATACTTATATGATCAACACAAAACATGTTCAAAGTTGTTCAATTAAAATTACAAGTCATATTACTGTATCATTATCGATAATGTTATAGGCAATTAATAAGCTTATTTATCGGCACATTGCACGCAGCATCCCATCTTATGATATCTATCGCTTATTTTTAATCTACGTTTACGCTTCATTCAATTAAGCTATTGATATTTGTTAATTAATTAATTACTTAAGTATAATAATTTTTAATTGATTTGTAATGAACACTTTTTAAATGTTTTCGTAATCGATTTGTTTTGTTTGCAGTTGTTTTGGATTTAGTAGCAAATATGTACTTACGTAGGTGTACCTAAGTGCTAGGAACCCCTTTTTTTGTTTTGTTATAAAATTAAAGATAACAATTCTCTATTGTCTTACTTGTAATAGTAAAATTAAGTAGTTATACCTCGCGGTTTCACCCACGATTCTGTGATTTAAAACCTAAAAACAAGAATTATGTGAGTAACTCGCAGCACAGCTAGTTCATAATACATAATTATAAACTTAGTAAGTACTTATAAATTGATTAAGACTAACTAATACTGCTCTGATTTCGCTTACAACTTCACACACCCACATAAACAGTAAATCTGTGTCAGTAACAATCAGCTGAACAGATTTGGATAGAAACAGCACACCGCACGTTGCCGCCATTAACTTCAATTAAGTCATTTGTTTTCGTTAACTTTAACTGTTTACAAGATATACTAGTGTTTTAAATGGGGAACAAAGTGGTTAAGAATAAAAGAGAGATGCATCTGAAAGGATATAAAAGAGAGCTTATGAACTATTAGATCACAAACTGCATGAAAAAGTATCTCTCTTAGTTACTTATACATCAGCGAGAGATAGCTTTTAGTACAGCAAGGAAGCCTGTTAACCTCTCCGCCGGCTCTAAAAATGTGGCTCCTGTTAAAATAGTTTGTCTGATCCGCGGCCTAATAAGACTAGGCGTATGCTGAGACGCAGGCGACGGAGGCCGCAGCCACTTGCGACGTAGACATATGTCGCCTCACAGGAGACGCATACGCTTAGCCTTATAAATAAAAAATAAATAAAAATGATTTTATTTCATGAAATTATTACAAATGAATTGCCGAGGTTTCCCAAATTAGTCGGAGACACCTTATGGTCGTTTGTCGATTGCCATTTAATGTCTATTAATCCACCAGGATTAAGGCTATCTCTCGCACTGATGATATTTGGATAACGATGAAGACTTTGGAGTAATCACTACTCTTGCCGAATGCGCGTTGGTAATCTAAAACCCAAGCCACGGTGCTAAACTATAAACTAATATTATTCATTGAACACTACATAATAAATGCAAAAACAGCACTTCCTTTTCGGTAACAATCGCGTTGTTATTCGATACGGCTAAAGCGGGCGAGGACACGTGTCGCGGTATGTATGTAGATGTACGCTGTTTGTATGTGGGAAACGTACACTTTATAGACGAAATTATAATGGCAATAAACTGGTATGGAATTATAAATAAATGTGGCAGGGTTGCCACTGGTTAGAAATACCAAACTTGATTGATTTATTTATTTCTTGCTTATACATGTTGTTATACAAGTAGGTGACTTAATGTATATAATACAGGGGTTAGTATCAACATGCACCCTGTAAGGGCACAGCATAAGAATTATTTATACAATTTTAATAATATTGTTTACAAAAACAAGTTAAAAAAGAGAATTTTCTTCGTTATAAAATTATCATTAACTAATAGTATAACAAAAAGAAGATAATTAGAAGAAAAAATAATACCTTGTAAGTTCTTAGACGATAGACGAATCTTAGAAAATTAAGTCACAAGAGTCCCTATCTAGAGAATCTATTATAGACTTCTTAGTATTAGGGCTTAATTAGCAGTGCCTCGTACTTTTTAAAACTATGCGTGATACAAGGTAAGTACTAGTAAATCTGTACCAAATATCACCTAAGTCGGTTCCGTGCGTTTTACTTAATTAAAATACTAAATACATAACATTATATTACTGGTATGTATTATATCTTTACTAAATAAAAAGTAGTACCATCCCTATACCACCTCACGTCCCTACATTCTACTTCCTAATCGGGAGAGCGGAAGCTCTGCGCCGGACGAAAGCTCGCGCCGGACAATAACACGTGCCGGTATGCGCAAGCACAGGTACTGTTACATACTCGTAGAAAGCTCTGGGGGTTATGTTAGTAGGATAATACATATTTATAATATAACAGAGCAGGGTCGTGTTCAACCTGTGTAGAGGTTCTCACCCGTGCGGGCTTTCCACAGCTGACATTCCGTGGTCTGAGAATATAACTAAAGAATAGTCAAAGAGATTTTACTTATGTAATTTTAATGATTCCCAAGTATATGCGCCATGTGGAAAATATCACTACTCAACATACATTTATGTTTAGTAATTATATTTTATTTATTAGTTCGAGACACCAACATTTTATTAAGTATGATGCGTATGTCTATTCCTCCTTACTGTACTATTTTTATCATCGCTAAGTGAAGAACAGGTCTTTCCTCTACAATGCCAATATATATTTTTTCCAATTCGATTTCGGATCGCTCTAATAGGATGATTGTTTCAGTTTTGTTCATAATTGGATTATTGGACTACTTAATTGAATAGCATACGAAGTCATACCAATTAAAACAAAATATATTTAAAAACTCAACTCACCCTATGTAAAATCCATAAAAATATCATCTTCGTGTCAGAACACACTCATAAAATAACTTTAAAAACATCAGTTTTACTTATAAAAAAGCCGTAAATCTATTATTAATTTCAATGTTTATCATTTGCTCCAACACGTGTTACCTACCCCTCTTTATTCCCGCACTTCCCCCCAGGGACTGGACTAATAAAATCTACCGTTTTTGTCAATGTCGTTAAAGTGCTGTAAAAATTGTGAAGTAGCCATTTTGGGATGTAAATAGAACGTTTGAAGAAGATCGAAATGACGATTTGGTTACATTAAAAGGTTTGTATGTATACAAATACGAGTATCCTACTGATTGTAAAATTTGAAAGTTTGTATGTACCTATGGATGGACTGGATGTGGAGTGTGTTATGTATAAAAAAACTTACCTGCTCAATGAAACGTAAATAGGTAGTGTTGCCATATTTTGATATTACCTGAAATCAAAATTAAGGAATTATACACAAGTTATAAGAAATATCGTGCGCGGTTACGCAATGTACACTTTTAAAGCAGAAATGTTAATCCTTTAGTTTATTTATTTCAGTTAAAGCAAAATAACTGCCTATTTTCATTCTGATTTCATTGTTTTACAAGCTTTAGCGAGTACGTAGAATCACAAGGTCAAGTACTAGTAGATATAATTATTCGATTTCGGTAAAATTACGTAGAATAAAAAAACAATTCACCGGATTTAAGGTGAAGCTTCACAAATTAACAATAGAAAACTCTACTGTACCGATACTAATAGCATACAATGAACTTTATTGTCTTGTTTTTTATAAATCTACAAGGATTTTAAATTAGACATGAAGTTCAGGTTTTTAATGTTTAATTGGAAAATGTGTGTAAATTAATATAAAGCTCTAATTAATCAGATTCGTTACATGATTGTCAAGGGGTAGGTTTTTTACGTGTTCATGGTAAAGAGAAAACCCAGTGAACCGATTTGTATGCTATTTTTAAATATGATTTAAAAGTGATATGTAAGTATACAGTTTCAAACATCCATTTAACGTTCAATAACGGATTCCAAATTCTAATAGGTATCTTATCTAATAAGTATATAAAATTCTCGTGTCACAGTTTTCGTTGCCATACTCCTCCGAAACGGCTTGACCGATTCTCATTAAATTTTGTGAGCATATTCAGTAGGTCTGAGAATCGGCCAACATCTATTCTTAATCCCAAAATTCCCACGGGAACGGGAACTGCGCGTGTGAAACCGCGGGGCACAGCTAGTGTATTAAAATCTGCTAGTTTTTGTTTATTGCAAAAATGGCTGTTCAAATTTGGGCGTTTTATCTCTCACAAACCTAGGTACCTACTTACATATAAACTACATGTAAAACATGAAATAGGTACTTTTTATGCCAAAATTCCCAGAAATCTGAATATTACGACTAAAACTACGCGACAGTAATCAATTAATGTAAATCGGATACCTAACTTTCATAATCAAAGGGAGTCTTGTTTGCTTTGTTTAATGCAGGGGTTGGGTTTTAGGGTTGATCAAAGGCATAGTGTTTGTAGTTCCTCCGCTGGGGTTGTAAGAGTCATACCTACTTACGTTAGGTAACCCTGCGTATTTCGTATGATAGGGTAGGTATTATGGAATGTTTTAATACCTACCTTATTTTAGGAACATACCTATTACAAGTAACTTAGCTTTTTTTATATAATTCTAACAATGTAAGACTTAGAAATAAGTTTATCGCACTTACGAGTATAATTACTTTCAATACTTATTCATATTTTGTAAAAGAATACAATTTTGAAAACTTTAAATACCTACTATTACCTTTAACTACCCACACATTTAGAAAAACCAAAACTTGACATTTTAATACAACATGAACATTTCGAAAATATACCGCATAAGTACTTATCATTTCAAAAATAGTGTCCTCCATCTTACTCCAAAATAATCTAAGAATATAAATGTAAAGAACAATTTTATTTACCAAAATATTAAAACAAACACCAAAACATCACACAACACTTTGACAGTCACAAAATAATCCGAAAACAAAAACAAACTACGAATCTATTCGAAATATGAATTCCCGCTTGACAAACGTCACTCGCGTACGTTTCCCGCCATTGAATAAGTCTGTGGACAAAAATGGCGGCCGTATATTTGTATGATAGCTTTGCATGGGGTTGCGGTGGTAATTTGGGACAACAAGTGGTATTATTGGACTCACGCATGCGTGGTGGTCGCTACTTGCAAATACATCGTATTTGTGACGATTTCGCGTGGGGTAGAAATTTGTAGAAAATTTAATTGGTGATTGTTGGCTATGATTTTGCTTTGAAGTCTAGCGTTTGATGTTTCTAGAAAGGTACTTACTAATTTATGAGTTACAAATGTATTTTATTATAATTTTAAAGTATTCTTATAAAAGTTTACTAAGTTGAAAATCATGTGGAATTTAAGAGTAGGTACTAAACCAAGTCGTTATGGGTAGTTAAAGCTGTCAAAAGTTTAGCCAAAAATATCACAAAGGACCCAAATTACATTATAATAGAAAGGTTTAATTGTGGTAAACTAGCTACATAATTATCCATAGTTATATTGTTTATAAGTACCTTCAATACAATAAAAAAATATCTACTTATGCAAAATATGTAAGTACTTACTTACTTATACATATTAACCCGCCGTTGGTGACGTCAATTTCACTTACATCGTTGGTGACGCCCCGGTCTCACGATCCAGGTTTTTCGACCTTAGATTTTCCCAATAATTAATAGTATATATGACAATTAGTTAGTTTCATTTTAATTTGACATGTATAAATAGCAATAAAACATAAATATTTTATGAATCACAACTCGTTTATTATTATTAATCAGTCATACTTACAACACCAGAAATCACCATGTATTTTTG
This sequence comes from Timandra comae, assembly GCA_958496195.1. Taxonomy (NCBI): domain Eukaryota; kingdom Metazoa; phylum Arthropoda; class Insecta; order Lepidoptera; family Geometridae; genus Timandra; species Timandra comae. The sequence goes on from OY292358.1 coordinate 1,066,376, forward strand.
TATAACGTTTTATAAAATTGAAAAAGAACAACAAATATATACATTTAAGCATTAAAACAGCTTTTGTCATTTTGATGACATGACAAACTAATTGAAAAATAACAAAACCATATAGTCTTCTAACATAAAAAAAAAATAACAACCATCCATAAAAATACTCTTCTTGTACCGTCAAACGAGTACTACAACAAGGCACTACATGCTCAAGGCACAAATATTTCTTGCACTTGTGACCAGAATATTTGGTTTTTCTGATTGACATTTTTCATCTGTTGATATCAGATCTTCATCAGATGGCATGGCATCTTGAAGAAGCGCTTCAAGACGACTTTGTTCATCCTCGCAAGACATTCTGAAACAAAATAGCATTTATTATATATTTTTGTAAAATAACAAGGAAATTATAAAAAAAATGATTTATTTAATTATTGTAGATACTATAATGTAAAAAACAGTAAATGTAGCATTTATTTTTACTAAATTTTCAACTTTGTTTTAAATTATATAAATAAAACTTTGAATAATTTACTTACGTAATTGGTGACGCCGGTCTCAATGACCGGGTTGAGGCTAGAACTCTGGAACGTGCAGCCTCCGCGCTGTGGCGCTCTCGTGAAGTTGTGGGGGGCGTGAAATGAGGCAGCTACTCGAAATCGCAACACCCAACAATAACGGGTCAAAAAGTTATACGACTTTTTCTATTCACCCGGTCTCTCAGACATATACGTCACCAACGGCGGGTTAACAGGTTTAATAATATGTACAATCTTCCTCGCATAATAAGTTCAAGTCAAATTACTTATTTATTCCAAGTACTTAATTAAGTAGAATAATTAAGTACCGCCTTCTTGTACTTAACCTTTGAACGCTCCGATAACTGCTTTTCAAATCACATAAAGATTTTAATCAGTGCACAATAGAAAAAGTAATAAAATTGTTTAGTTTTTATTTTACCTTTTTGTCTGTGGATGTGTAATGTCTTGCGGCAGGTCGGCAGTCGGAGCAGGAACCGTGCTTGACCGAGCGTGATGGAACTTATGGTGTTACCGCCTTACGTGTAGGGATAAGGGACGTTACTCCCGAATAACTATTGTGTTAATAAATACGTCAAGGTAAGGTGCGGCTTTGGGGTCTAGTCCTGTTTATATGTATTTATTCCGTATGAAATAAGGGATTCAATTCAAATGTTAAATGTTAGGTAATGAAACAGCATTAGGAATATTTTATTATTAGAGATGTTTTAAATAGGTCCACGAGTTCTCTCTATAGATAGACGATAGAGGATAAATCAGAAATAATATAAAAATATTGTAATTAACTACAACCTTTGATTCAACGGGAATATTATTGATATAATAAATTCTTGATAGAACTACGAACCCCTGAAATCTCACAGTACCTCTATTTCTAATCATCTATATCATTATATAAAAGGCTTTGTCCTGAATGACTGATGGATCAACGCATAGCCTAAACCGCTGATCGTAGAGACCTGAAACTTGGAGGGTGTATTATTTGTATTACGTAGGCGTCCGATAAGAAGGGATTTTTGAAAATTCCACCTCTAAAGGGGTGAAAAGGGGTTGCAAAGTTTGTATGGGACAACGTGTTTCCGTGGTCTGATTAAGTTCAAACTTGGCATAAATGTTCTTCAAAAAGATTAATTAAATATGTGATACTCATTTTTCTTAAAATCATCACCTAACATAATTAAAAAGGGGTGAAAAGTTATTTTGGGGTTGATTTGCGTCGAAATTGATATCAATACTCCTTTGACATATGTTTCAATTTGTAATTTGACAGCTGAATGTCAAAATGGCGGACTAAAATAAATTGACGGGTAATGAGGCAGCGTAACAAAACTACAAGTAAATAAAAAAATACCGTATTTTGACTTATTAATAGATATTTATCAATATTCTTCACCCCGCATTATAAATCTAGACATTAATTTAAATAACTATTTCAAATATCAAATCTGTAGGTGAAGTAGTTTTTTCATAAAATGTACCACCAAATTGTTGTTTTATAAGGGCTTCGCTTTGCTCGCCCTAATTAGATATTTTACTCATAATTTGATTTCTGCTTATCATATCTTCAGACATTTTCGATCTAAAATATTACTATACGAAAATTATTATTCATGTGCGATTTATCGATTTTAGCTTTATGATATGAAATTATTTAAGTCGAGCAGGGTTTTTTATAACTAAATCATCCACTTATTATATAGATACATAGATTCGCTAAATTACAATCCCAGTGTTAACTTGGCAGAAGCTTGGCAGTTTAGTTTTTCGCAGAATCTAAAACACTTTCCAATATAGTAGAACGACGATTAACCGAATAACAAATACATATAGGAAAAAAAAATACATAAAATAAAATAAATATTTAAGCGGGGCTTCACAATACAACAAACGTGTTTTTTTGTCATTTTTGGTGGAACCCTTCGTGCGCGAGTCCAGCTATATGCAGTCTATATCCAAATTTTCGATTATCCGAATGGACCCCGGTCCCAATTAATTCATAATCGGCGGATAATCGGCGTTCTACTGAATATGTATTGTATAATGAAACGCCGACTCTCCCGAAGAAAAGATGAAAAAATGGGATGGAAGTGGTAGTGGGGTAGAAGGGGTAGTGGCGTGGAAGTGGAGTGGAGTGGTGTGGATGCGGAATAGGCGTTGAAGTGGTAGAGATGTGGAAATGGGATTAGTGTGGATGTAGGACGGTGTAATGTAGAGCGTCGGTGGCGTAGGGGTTTAAGGCCTTTGACTTTCGATCGGAAGGTGCCTGGTTGGAACCCCACCACGTACCAATTTGTTTTAAATCATCATAACCAGTTCATTGAACTCCCTACCGAGGGTACAAGACCAGAAATAAGTAATGATGAGTGATGTGGAAGTGGGAGCGGTGTGGAAGGTGTATTAGTGTGGAAGGGGAGTGGGGTGGAAGAGGTAGTGGCGTGGAAATGATATTAGGGGATCAGCATCAGCTACCTAAGGAGGGGCTAGGGCCTGTCCTGAATCATATCTAATAGGGGTAATTACGTAGGCACATAAAATATTAAAGTTTACCTAATTTATAGCGGCGCCCCGCGGTTTCACCCACGTAGTTCCCGTTCCCGTAGGAATTTAGGGATAAAATTATGCTAAAAACCTTCCCACTGAATCACTATATCTATTAAAACAAACCGCATCAAAATCCGTTGCGTAGTTTTAAAGATCTTAGCATACATAGGGACAGAGAAAGCGACTTTGTTTTATACTACACTAGCGGCCCGCACGGGTCCAATTTTCCCGTTGATTTTCCAGATTTTTTTACATAAGAAACTTCTACAGAGTATTAGAAACTACAAAAGAAAAAAATTGCCAAATCGGTCTAGCCGTTCTCAAGTTATAGCGTCGGGAAGGAAAACCAGACTTATTTTTATATAGTAGATATTATGTAGTGATAACGAATAATATAGGCGTGTTTATTATTTAATTTTAATATCGACTGCCAGATCCACATATTGATTAAAGTTATTTTATTACATCGATATTTAGCGTTAGCCCAAAATAACTATTCTTCGCGTACGAAGTCGCGGGGCAGAAGCTAGTCCACAAATAAATACGTCAGTATACTTACCAAGATTAGGTACGAGTTCCAATAATTACCTAAGTACATATTATATTAATTATTCATACATATCACATAAAATCGTAGAAATAAATGCAGCACGCTTCAAACTGAATAAAAACCAAAAGGTCAATAGGATTCAACGAAGGTTCACGACCGGGCACGAGCCTTAGAAAAACAATAATACATTAGTTATGTGCATGCATAACAGATACAGATTTTACTGGAAATAGGCTATTCTCCTATTTTTTCAAATATTTTTTAAAATGCTCATATATATCAGATAATCAAGGATTATTTTTATTTCTGCAAAATATACCTGCTAAATGTTAAAAAAAATATATCAAAAATTTGACTTAAAATATACGCGCCAAAACACCGACCGCCATGATGGTGGCGGCGACTGACGTCATATAAACTAAAATGAAGAAATGTCAAAATGCCAGTTTGTCTTGTACTCTTGTAGTGATTTAATATAATTTAATTTCAAGTAAAAATGAGTTTTTATAGCCCATATCGTTGGTGTGTAGCGTTGAATTGTAAAAATTCTACGTTGAAGACTCCAGAAAAGTTATTTATTAATGTGCCGACCGACGTTTCTATGAGAAATGTTTGGTTGGAACTCGCGGGACGAGATCCTGTAAAATATTCTAAGAAATCTCATTTATATCTTTGTGAGGATCACTTTGACGTAAGTACATAAGCTTTTTTTATTGATTTTTATTTAAATTACGATATTACTCTCTTTTTTACTATGTAAACGAGACTTTGAGGTTATTTTTACTACATAGCTCGGTATCATTGCTCTGCTTAGCTAAATAACCTACAATAATTATTAACATTTGTTTTTAGCTAGAGCAAGACATGGAAAATTATATGCAATATAAAATAATGGGCTCAGTAAAGAAAATCAGAATGAAACCTGGCATTATACCATCTAAGTTTAATAATATACCCATTGTGAGTCCTGGCCAGGAAGCAGAGAGCTCTTCAACAAGTGTACAACCTGGTTCATCAACATCACGTAAGTATATTTTATTTACCAAGCTTTGATGGTGCTAAAATGATAAAATATATTTAAACCTAAAGGGAAATTTTGTTTCTAACTGAAATCCTACCATTTACATCGTGTCATAGAGAGGTTGTGAATCTCAGCCAAACACCATTTACATCATGTCATACGTCCATTTTAATTAAGTAAAACTAACGTATTAAAATATTAAATCTTTTAAATTTAAGCTTCAAAACACATTAAACTCAATAAAAATATTAAATTTCTATGAGCGCTGGTAGGTAAGTAGTTTGTTGTTTGTAAAACGAGTGACGGACGACGAGCTTTAGTGAAATTGACGTCACATCATGGCGGTCGGCGTTTTCAATCACGTGACATACAGATAATGAAACCTCAATTTTAATTTTGAAAAATAAAATTAACCTTAGGTTTTCATGGGAAAATAACTTTATATTTGCATTTTCCGTGATGAAAACTATCCAAGTAATATAATTTCATAATTTATTGTTGATATAAGAAAATGGCCTATTGTTTCATGGTTCAATGAGAATAATGGGTATTATGAGTTCACAGTTATCGTGTTTCATTAAGTAAGTACTAATAAATAAATATATAAGAACTTTTTAATATACTTAATCGAAAAGTTTGCATTTTAAACTCAAATAGGATAAGTACTTAATTACATTTTATACAAAGATATGATAAGTAAGTATACTTACGCAGTAATTTATGGGTCTGGAGTGGACACTGAATTTTCATTAATGGTTTTGCTTGGTGGATTTTTGAATTCCTCTAAAATAAAACTAACAAATTCGATAACAATCTGATTTAATCATCGTAAGTATTAATAAAAACATAGATACATATTGATACCGATGAATGTATTAGAAAATAATAGTATTTATGACAAAGTCACACCCTTATAGCATTCTTCGGGTTGTCCCTTGATACACGCTTGTTGATAGCAGTAGCAATCGTCCCTTGGAGGGTCTGTAAGCAAGATGCCAACATATAAATCCAATTACACATACAAAACAGTCAATTATTATTGCAATAACTCGAAAAAGGAAGATTTCAATAGTCAATTTAATATGTGTGGACTCCATCTTTTCATAAACATCGATTAATTTTCTCTAAGTATTCTTTTTTGTATCAGATTGATAAATCATGACTAAGAATCACCAATAGGATCGCATCCACATTGGTTCTGCTGTTTTGAGAACTACGATAACACAGAAGACACAGATAGCAGCCAAACCTAAAACACCTCTATTTTCACGCTAAAAAATAAAGATACTTACCTACATAAACTTAGCGTAAACTAACCTTCAGTCAAATCATCATTATAATACAACAGTATCGCCGGTATATGGAAGTTGTTCGGTATGCCCAGATCGTCATACAGCTCTCTATCATCAATGATACCATTTTCTTCCAGTGTTTTGCTCATGACGACAGCCTTGCCAAGGTAACGCCACGTGTACGACATGACGTGTGCGTTATGGGGAATGTAACGCATTGTTATTTGGTTGAGGGTCTCTTCGGAGCATACTTCTAGAGTTACTGTATTGCCTAGGGGAGCAGGGATTGGTAGATGAGTGGATGTTACAGAAGCGTAAGTTGTGACGCTTTCATGAAGAGTTAGGTACTAGACACATTTATTCAGCTCCATTCAGCGTTACGCGTAGGTACGCATCCATTCAGCTGAATGGAAGCGTACGCGTCTCCATACAAAATCGTTGTTTTGTATGGACAAACGCTGAATAGAGCTGAATAAAGCTGAATAAATGTGTCTACTCCCTTAATATCAAGAAGTAGCAAAAAAATAAGCGTTACTTCTTGATGTAGGTAGTGGAACTACTTATTGTGGTCGCCTTGATAATACAAACAGTTGCGGGTTCTATTCCCGCGGTGGTGGATGTGACTGGCGATATTTTAGGTAAGTACTATGTTTTCCTTCACCATACCAACACAGGAATTCGAAAACACAACAGTGCGGGGGCATCGAACCAGCAGCGCCTTGCAAAACGCCATCGACGCTAGTTATACACCTATAATTTCTAATAGAAGTAAACATACTTAGGTATACTTTATCGTATTTCAAACATTCCTATTCTTATTAATTACATTTTTCTTATAATTAAATAACAAAACATATCTACCAGTAATAGTATTAGTCAGTCTAATAGGCCTCGTTTTCGCAGTAGCCTTGCCGATGACCAATCTTTCGTCCAACCACCAAGGTTTAGGCGAAAACGGTCGCCATCTTGTTGATGGTACCACGGGTTGAAACGGCCCGGGACCGTGTGGCATGAAAGGGGTGTGGGACCCTGTCACTGGGTGAGTGTACTTGATCCAATCATCGCCTTTGAACCAGTGACTCACGTCTTTACCCGCGAACGCTACTATTGTTTTTGCTAACTGAAAATTAACAAATATATTTTGTAATAGATACCCACAATAAATAGTGTACTGAAATAAAACACTTAAACGAATTTTAGTTACGACAAAAATCCGTTTAAGTGTTTTATTTCAATGTGTAGTGTTCGTGTAAATCAAAGATATCAATAAATAGTGTACTGTACTGATGGACTCCAAATATTCATTGTTTCTATGAACCAACACTTGGTGGCGCTTAGTAAGTGTGGTCGCGTACCAAATAAGTATTAAAAGTCGTAAAACAAATGCTTACCGCTTACTCAACTCATTTCAAGTTAGGTAAGTACTTCTTAATCAACAGTGCCCTCTACGTTTATATCCAGCAACGTGCATTTCGTATAATGAGTAGATAAATAGACTTACACAAGAATAATATAAGGGTATAAGTGCCATAACACAAAGTAATTTTTCTACGTTTTAAATAAAAAGTCACATTCAAAGGAAACTCACCCTCTTCCCATCACAATAAAGAAACCCCCGTTTAAAGCACGGACACAACTCCGTACACTCCTCAGTACAGTACCAGTTCTTGATACCGCAGGTACAAGTCTTCAAACACTTGCAGTACATGAATTGATGTTCGAGCCAGTTGGTCATATCCAGCACTTTGCCATTCAGTGATATCCAACAGTCTTTCACGGTATTGTGCACCGCGATTTCCGCTGGAGTATACCATTCTTGTTTTGTGTATATCATTGCTTTTTATTGTTAATTTTAATTGGTTTTATTGTGGTTAAGTTTTAGTCGGGACTGTCAAAATAATGTCAAATTTTGTCCGTCAATATTTGTGGTGCTTAAAAAAGTTTGGTGTGATATGTGAACTCTTTGATATACCTACTTAAACTTTGTTAAGCAACGTGAGGATCAGTAGTTTGATTGGTGGCCTTGATTGCATTTCCGATTTAACTCTAACAATTACATTATAAATAAATAGATACAGACCTACGAAATAAAATAAGTAAATATAATTCACCACAATTTTATACAATTTATTGGCAGTTCAATTTCAATAAGATATTATTTAATTCATAGAAATACATATTTCAATAACGTTACATTAACATATCAACCAGCACGCACTAGGCAAATGTGATCAGATCATATTTCTAAATATCATCTACATCAATATTATAAAGAGGAAAGATATGTTTGATTGTATTGTTGCGACTAGGCTCCGAAACTACTGAATCGATTTCAGAAATTCTTTCACCATCAGAAAGCTACATTCACCCTGTAACACAGTATATTTTATCACCGTATTCCCACGGGAACGGGAACTGCGCGGGTAGAACCGTGGGGCACTACTAGTCATCAATAAAAGAGATGCCTCTGGTATGCAGTGGTATCGTACAAGCTGCTATTTTTGTTAATATAATGTTATTGAAATTGTATACTCCATAAGAGCATATTACATAGATACGTACAATTTATACAAAAATAAGCTATACATAATATAATACATAATTTTGTATACAAGATACTGAGCTACTTTTGGTGTTCTTTTTTTTCAACTAATTATAGAAAATCAAAAATAATTACATAAATTACTAATGAGTACACATAATTATAATAGATTTATCAGACACGTTTATTTTTAAGCACCAGCTAAACATTGAACACTAAAACTTAGTTCTTTTTATTATTTAATAACATAATCAGAAGGTTTGAATAAAATAAACTTTTATATTATTCTATTATTCTCACTGGATAAATATGAATAATATGTATGATAAAATATAGCTGAGATTTCGAAAAACGGTTATTTTATTTGCATATTCATCAGAAAAAAACAAATTTTCTAATACAAATAATAAGGAATTTAATACAGATTTTAATACATTTACATAATATGTTTAAGAATCATTAATTAAAATAAAATTTAACTACATGTAAATAAATATATTAAGGAAAATAAAATGTTTAGGCTTTTTATACAAATCGTAATTAAATTCATACACTTTATTTGACAAAATGAAAATACATACATACATCCATTTCTATAAAACCATAGACGTATTATACGTGTATTAACTCTATGTATTAAACTCGCACAGTAGCGCCTCTAGTGGAAAAAATACTGAACTACAACATGTAGCATAAAAATATAGTGGCGTTGAGAAATCTATACAGAATTAGATTTTCTTGAATTTATTTGTTGCAAAAGGAAACTAACACATTTTTATGATGACTGTACCATGGTACCAAGTATAAAAACTGGATAGGGGTTTTTGTATAATTCAATTATATGCCATTCTTGAACACTTTTTACCTGGAAACCAAAAATAAATGTGGTGAAAATGTTGTGTGGTTAATTTCTGTGATTCAGTAAATCTATTCAGCGGTTTGATCTGTGTGTTTATAGATATTTTCTTTATGTTTTTTTTATGGAAAACCAGCCATTGTTGCTTGCTTGTTTTCGGCTGATGTATTCTCCGAATTGAAGTGTAGATTCAAATCTTATGTTATTTTAGGTCTACAGTTGTTGAATTTGATTTGATAGATCAGTCGGTAACGATTAATGAACCAATAACCTTCAGCCCGTACCATCTACAGCAAAACCTCACCTTCAAACCAGCGGACACAATACACTAAACAACGAATATCTTCCACCCCCGTTGGCATGTCATGAGGCGGGCGTGTGCGGGACCTGCGACAGATGTCGCACGATGTCGACCCAGTCCCAGCCGCGCGGCCTCTCCCCCGCGCGCCCCATCTCCGCGCGGTCCCACGCGCGACGCTTCTGCGCTTTGGTCAGTTGTTCCTTCTTGTCCATCGGCTTTTTAGGGTCCTGTAATTTGATAGATAAAGGTAAGGTTGAGTCTGGTAAGTCAATGGTAGACCAGTCTCTCTTAATCAAGTGATGGCTTTTAAGAAGAATGATTTTAAAGCCAAGGCTCATCTGATGTAATTGACTTCACTGTATGTATACCATTTGTCTCACATCAATTATGCACATTTAACTCAAGATATGATTGTTTGTTGAGCCTAGCTCACAAATTGCATGAGGCTGGAATCTGTTTGATTGACAAGGGGATAGGAATTATTGAGGTTATTTTAAATAAACTATGAGATGTAATGCTATCTTTCTGCAAACTAACAGAAGTAAAAATCGCACATTGCTCATTGTTAGTCACCTGATTCTGGTCATCAATAGCAACCTTCTGTACTCTAGCGGCGATGACCTCCTCCGTCTGTTCAGCCAGTAGTTCCGGAACCTTCTCCTTGAGACACTCAAACAGTGTGTATGTCATTGCACATCCCACCCATTGCTCCGCCTCTGTGTCTAACATTGATAGGATATTCTCTTTTACTGATGGTAACCTAGAAAACAGGAAAAGTATAAATTAAATATTGAAATTGTCAGTTTCTGCATGTTATTTGCTGTATTCGAAAAAACTAGTGTCACCTGGCTGTTTTGATTTGAACTGAAATGTATCTTATGGAAACATTGAGGCAGGTTTAAGATACTTTATCATTTACAATATTAGTAAGGATTATAAAAAGTATATACTTATAAAAAGTTACACACTCTGTTCTGTTTATCACACACTGTATTAAGTTGTTGGTAGTATAAAAAGTAAGCTATCAAAACTCTAATACTCACAAATGTTGATTATAAAATATTTCTAAATTGAAATTAGGTTTGTCTGTTGGATATGTGGGCCCCCATGAGATCTCAAGCACAAACGATTTTTCTCCATCTATGTACTGAAATATTTAAAAATATTATGAGAAGTACAAATAAAATTTCAAGTAATATTCAGAAGTTTTCATAAAATCTTTACCTTATATTGATAAGTTTTTGAGTCTAATTGTTTAAAATTCTCGTCGCCTTCGTAAATAGATTTCAATACTTCAATCTCTTCAGCCTGTTGCTCTGCATCATCAGACATTCTGTAACATTTTAATATTCATCATTATTATAAAAAGGATATAAGAGGTTATATTTTGAAGAATAGTTTTTAACCGAAAGCTGGCTGTTAAGAAGATATAAATATTATAATATTTGGCTATTATATTAGAAATAATCTATAGAATATCTTACCTGCTAAACAAATGGTATTGTATTAGAATAAAACTGAAAAATCACTATCAAAGTTCGACAAAACTTGTCACAGATTTAAAGTACTTGTTTACTAAGAGTAAACATTCCTATGACTTGTAAATAAAATCTAAAATCACAATCGTGTTCGGAATTTACATAAATATCTGTAAATTAAGTTACAACAGTCGATAAATATATATTTCAGACGATTTTACTTTCTTTTCGTGCCAGGCAATAAAGATCAAACAGCTGGTTGGTTGGTTATATTCTGACTTCTGACATTTTTGACATTAGCGTTCTAGCTAGATTGACAGTACTTATCAAAACAAACTGTTACCGAAACTAAACTGTATACCGAATACATAAATTTTACATTTTCTGAATAGGAAATAAAACAGAGTTTGATTTATCTTTCATTAAAAAAGCATTAAAATTAGATAAAGAGTGTATATTTTCATTTGGAAATATATATTTCTGTCAAATTAAATCAGATCTGTCAAATCAAATGATTGTTTGTCTCGCTCATTCCCTTTCAACGGACCAACCACGGTCCACAACGAAATGACAAAAAGGCTGACTGCCTGCTGGTTCACTGAGTTCGTTATTCTGAAACTTTGAAACTTTTGAATATTTGAAATTTTCTCAGATCTAATCTGAACTTGAAATAACTTTAAAATAAGTGTATGTGAAAATGAATATACCAAAATGTGCTTGTAAAGAAAACCGAGGGCCAGGTTTCGTTAGAACTACGTGCTCTAATTGTTCCACAAACATGCCAAAAATGCCTGCGGAAGGTTTCAAAGTTCCGGCTGTTCCTGTGTCTCGTCCTCTGGCTACAAAAAATACTAACGAAATTAAAGATCAAGCTGCCACTTCCAAGAAAGAAGACAAGAAGAAATCGTGGTCATTATCCGACTTCGACTTAGGCCGTCCTCTGGGCAAAGGTAAATTCGGGAATGTTTACTTAGCTCGCGAAAAAGAATCGCACTATGTCGTCGCACTGAAAGTTTTATTCAAAAGCCAAATATTGGACTCGGAGATAGAGCACCAAGTCCGCCGCGAAGTCGAGATTCAGTGTCGTCTACGTCACCCAAACATTCTACGTATGTATGGATATTTTCACGATGAGAAACGCATTTACCTTATTTTGGAATACGCGAAACATGGCGCCTTGTACAAACTGCTGAAGGAGCGAGGGCGATTCGACGAAAAGACTGCTGCAATTTACGTTAGGGATCTAACAAAGGCATTGATATACTGCCACACAAAGAAAGTTATTCACCGTGACATAAAACCTGAAAACTTACTCATTGGTCACAATTATGAGCTAAAAATAGCTGACTTTGGTTGGTCCGTGCATTCTCCATCGTCCAGAAGAATGACTCTATGTGGAACCTTGGATTATTTGTCTCCAGAAATGATTGAAGGGAAACCTCACAGTTACACTGTTGATATTTGGAGCTTAGGAGTTCTCTGCTACGAATTGCTTGTTGGCCTCCCTCCGTTTGATGCTAAAGACTCTCACCAGACTTACAAGAAAATAAGATATGTTATCATTAAGTATCCTGATTTTATATCAGAGAAAGCAAAGGATTTGATGGGGAGATTATTAGTGATAAACCCGGAACAAAGACTGCCCCTGACCAATGTCCTACAGCATCCGTGGATAGTTGAGAATGCTCCAGAAGGTGTCCAGCCAACAATGTTTAACACTGAATAAAAATTATAATGTTACTGAAGCTGGACTTCATTCGGGAATATTTTATACTTAGTTATTATAATATTTAATAATGTATGATTTTAAAATAGTCAAACAATATAACTGTGAATGACTTAATTTATGAAAATAATTGTGTACTGTACTTATATGATAATTAGTGAAACAAAACTGGTAATTTTTCACATTTAATTTCCATAACATGTTATTTCATTATTAACTTGATATTTCAATATTTTTTAAATGTATTCCTAAACACAGTGTTTAATTCAAAAATTCCATGATGGGGTATAAAATATAAGAACTTAAATGTGACTGAAAATTTATGTTTAAATAGCACAATCATGTTAGATGTAATTATTATTAATTAATACATTTTAGTTCAATTTGTACATTACTGTTTTTTATTTTTTGTGTAATATTCATCTAAGGCATACTTGTCAAATTTAGGGTCTCTTTTGACTATACAATTCCAGTGAATTAGCTCTCCTATTAAGCAGATAGCACTTAGGAAGTATCCTATAGCCAAGGCTATAAACGCGCCGTATAATTTCCGTAGGTTCATAAGTGCCTTTATCTCGTCCTCACTGGTTTCTAACGACCTTATAGGTTGCATTGCATCATTTAGCCACTTCTCCACAAGACCAACTTCAACGATTCTCCTTAAATACACATCAGCCAACGGTTTTAGAGGCGAGTTTTTATGGAAACCAATAGAAATAGGAATATGTACAACACAATCGGACATTATATGCAAATTCCTTTCCGAATTATCAGCCAATGTAATATTGGTCGTATTGTCTGCAGAATCCATTATGATAGCATTTTTTCTTTTAACACTTAAATATTTTAAGAAATCTTTGTTATCGTAGTACGCGTAAACACCCTGAACTATTTTATTTGCAGCCTCGTTAGGATCGTCGATTGTTTCGAATCGTTGTGCTATTTTTTGTCCTATTTCGTCAAGAGAATCTGCGAAGAATTTCTTTGTTTCCGCTCCCCAGCCGCCGCAGGTGACTTTGCTTTCGACCAGTTCTTTTAAAGTGTCGATAGTGACTCTTGGCGCGGGGTTCGCGAGGATAGCTGTCATACTTGCCCTGTATGACACCACCAATAGAATGCAATAGAGCCAATACCATCCAGTTAGAAGCCTAATAGACCAGCCAGATGGAAGCTTAGGTAAAGATACCACAAGCAACATGCCGTAAGTGTAAAGAATGCTGTTAATTATTTCGCCAAACAAGTACAGTCCGACCGGCTTCTCGTCTGCGAAAATAAAGTTTAATGACTTTATTTATGAATCTCACACCCACACAATACCGGTTATACATAAGTATTTACATAATAAAGAAGTTATGTTCATGTAAATTTACCTGTCTCGAAATCTTTCTTAGATTTGGATGTAGTATTGTGGTCTTTTTTGTATTCCTGAAGGCTTATGTAATACTGAGCCAATCCATAAAATATAGAACCAGTGATAAGGAGTACTAGGAGAACGGCAATCCACATGTATAATCTGAAATGAATTAATAAATTAAGTTGATCTAGTTGTAAGAACCTTTATCATCAGAAAGCATCGGCTTTCAACCTCATTCTCACTGATGATATTAGCATATTGTGAAGGAACACACGCAATCACCAATAGAAATAATACCCCTTACTTGAAAGGCAAAATAAGTGTCTTCCAAGAGTTATCAGTCAATGCTTCAGGCGTTAAGAAAGTCCAGCATTGCGACGTATAAGGTATGCTCAGATCGGTCAGTTCCAAATGATAGGGGTTGTACTGAAGGTTTCCCAGAGCTACGTCAGCGTGGCCATTGACCATCTCCCCCAGAAGACCAGAGAAGGAACCGTTGGCTTGCTTCTGCCCCCATTTGTGGAGCTCCGCGTTTACCGGTTGATATAGTTTGGGTTCGAAGTTCATTTTGTCTGCTAGAGTGTTTAGAATCTGGAATATAATAAGGATATGTTATGTTAGATTAAGTAAGTACATACCTACCTACGTTATATACTTACTTGGGTACTGTTCTTCACCTAACTAATATACTTAATCATTATCGGCAGATAGATCCGCCCACCCAAGACCCAAGTTACAGAGGAGGAGAGGCCAAAAAAAATCGACTTATGTAAGTGCTTAATGAAGTTGGAGGAGGCCTATGTCCAGCAGTGGCCCAAAATAACGGGTTATATGATGATAATGAAGTATTTTATGCAGGTTTTGTGAAAGTGTTGTACTTACCTCAATCTCAATCCCACCAATTCTATTAGTAGCATTGTTCCTATTGACCACGACAGAAGGTACGTGGTCCAGGTACACCACGTTGAGGGTCTCCCCGTTCAGGTTGCTGGTCTTGTCACGGAACAGAGGCCGGTTGTAGTGGAACTTACCCTTCTGCCAGATGTCTACTCTTCGCGGTACTAGTACACTCTGGAAATGTTAGTTTCTTTAGTAATTGCTTATACTGATGCGGACGACAAATCTATGCTCAAAAATCAAAGTCCAGTTTAATTTAAGTTACCTACCTACCAAATGGAATAAGTACGTACGGGCAATTGGTAAGTCATATCAATAGGACTTACCAATTGCCCTAACCTTTAACCGTTGCAAACCAAATACTTAAGTTGTTCAGGAGTTAGGAAATAACCAAACATAACTTGCATTAGGTACATACATAGAGATAGATAGGTACTACCTACCTACTTATTTTATTAAAGTTCTTTAGATCCATGAAGTTTGTTTTTTACTTACTTTTATCGGATTAGGGAATGGCACAGTAGAGAGATCAAACCACGCCCTACTGTTGGCTGCACCCGTCTTGCTGTGGTACTTCAGGAATATAACATTGACGATCCGTTTCCAGAGATAGTGCAAATCGCTGTGGAATAACCTGAAGTCGTGCAGCATCACGAACTTGGCTCTCGTGTCAAGGACCCTGTGTCTGATATAATGGGGGTGAATAAATATCAGATTAAGATAATAATTAAGATCAATAAGAAGGATTAAGATTTACTTAAAGATAAAAGACTAAGATCCTATGCGCAATATCCAAATCGATTAAAAGAAAGCTCTAATCAATGCTCTTTATAAGACCTAGTTGTACTTAGGTCTTTGACGTAGATATAAGTTCTTTAAGAGCCAAAATCTGAATAAAATCTTTCTTATCTTTTTAAATTTTAAAAGACCAGATTATTTTAGTGGCTTTCTTGAACCACCATGTATTATTCACTATTTCCTGAACTTTAGATATGGATGGACTAACAAAACTGTACACTAATCAAAATCATCCTTTCTCCTACCTGTCTCCAAACCTAAGCAGCCGAGACGCTTGATACCCGTTGGCGAGCAGTATAACGTAAATATTACACCCGTCTCTCCTCACCTCCCTCAACGCTTCCAGCGTATCATAGTTAGGTGACAGTAGATCTTCGCGTTCTTCTACTACTATCTGAAAGTCGAAGCTAATTTATACACCCACTAGAAAGCTATAGGTATAGCCTATGTAATATATCTGACTATTTATCTATTTAGTCGTGTTATGTTAAGGTACAGACAATTGTGGGTACTTATTTAAGTTAAATGTAATCATTGAATACATTTATGTAATCATTAATTCAGTTCGCTTTTTGCTACCACTCGAGTAAGACGTTAGTCTGTTATAAGAAGTTTCTCAAAGTTTGTTCCCAATTTATTTATTTATTTTTATTTTTTTAATCCACGTGTGAAACATACTTCATTTAAAATGGTTATATGCGGATGGTGTAATGACGAAGTTACCGAAGCCATTCAGTGCTCAGCCTGCCACAAGCACTTTGACTATCCCTGCTCAGGCATAACTGAAAAAGGGTATCGTAAACTGGGTGATCGCCAAGCTTCGTGGAGATGTGCTACTTGCAAATCTGCTGGTAACCCTAGCGCTCAGTCAGCTACTAATATTTCTTCACCTATTGCTTCACCATCAGTTACATTGGAGTCACTAATGGGTGAGCTAGCAAGCATCAACTTGAAACTAGCCCCTTTGTCGAGCTTAACTTCGGAACTGCAATTGCTTAGGAAGGATGTAAGCGACTTGAAGAATTTTACTGCTGAGTTTCCAGCTAGAATCCAAGTCCTAGAAGACAAAGTGTCAAAACTAGAGGTCACGCAGAGTGAGGTGATCAATCTCAAGTCCCTCGTCGAAAAGTTGCAGGAAGAAGCAGACGCTACAAATCAATGGCTCCGATGCAATAACATCGAAATTAAAGGTGTGCCCATCAAAGACAAAGAAAACCTTTTTGAAATCGCCATGAAAATAGGGAACCAAATTTCGTACCCGATTACAAAACCGCAAATAAATTTTGTTCATAGAGTTCCTTCTAATATTGCTGGAACAAAGAATATAATTGTTTCCCTGACGAACAAGTATCTCAAGGAAGACTTTGTGGCTGCCGCGCGCGCGCGAAAGGAACCATTGACTCCTAATGATATTGGTATACCTGGCTCTGGGAGAATCTACGTGAATGACCATCTGACGACAAGGAATAAAATACTGCTGTCGAAAACTAAGTCTTTGGCCAAGGAATCAAATTTTCAATTTGTATGGGTGAGACACATGAAAATATTTGTAAGACGAGACATGACATCGAAATCCTTTATTATAAATTCGGAAAAAGACTTACGAAAACTTCATCGATCTTAATGTCAGTTATTATTCCAATATTCATAAATTTACTCAAGATACTATTACTAAGTTTGAGAAACATTGTATTTACCCATTTACTAATCACCGCTATTGTATTCTTCAACTGGATTTCTTTTGTTTATACTCGGATTTCTATTCATTCTAAACGTAAAGTTATTTTAATGTTTGGTTACGACCGATCCATCTTTTGTTTACTTAAGTTAGTTGGTGCGACAGTATTCAAGTTAATATTTTATTTTGAACTTTACTATCTCGTTTTTACTCGTATTACCCTAAATTTTTTGTTAATATTTTTTACATATTTGTTTTATTTTTATAAAGCTTGCTTATTTGAGCGTTCATGGAGTTGTTTCGATGATTTTATTTATAATTATTATCAAGGATTATATTTTGTTATTGTCTATTTGTATACAAATGGCTAGTCTAAGTATTTATCACCAAAATACTCGAGGATGGCGGACTAAATGTCAGTTATTCTATAGGAATGTACTTTTAAATAATTACGACATAATAACTTTGACAGAAACCTGGTTGACCGACGATTTCTTAGATAGTGAACTTTTTGATGGTAGGTATTTAGTATGGAGACGTGACCGGGATTACGTTTCTACTGGGCAATCACGTGGTGGGGGAGTTGCCGTGGCCGTTCGCCGCGAGTTGTCCACCTTGGTTAATGTCGAATGGCAATCTAGTGCAGAGGATATATGGGTGACATTAGTTTTAAAATCGAACTCTTCACGGGACTCGGTTCGTCTTCACATATGCACCTTATATTTATGTGAACATAATAGAGTTCACTCAGTTTCTTATCAACTTAATGCGTTCTTATTAAAACTCGCCGATCTTATGAACACTTATTCTTCCGATAATTTCGTTGTTTTAGGTGATTTTAATATGAGCCAGATAACATGGACAACTCGCGACGGATGTCTTCAGCCACTTGCCCCGCCATTGAACTTGTATACTTATTTTATTGATACACTTCATTTATGTGATTTAAAACAATATAATTCAATTTCAAATAAATTTGGTAAAATTTTAGACTTAGTATTATCAAATGATTCTGTCTCTGTCACTGCTTGTAATGATCCTTTAGTTCCTGAAGATGCTTATCATCCTGCTATTCTCATCAAATTTCAAACTACTGTAATACCTTATCAGAAAATATCAAAGCAGCTCATTCATCAATATAATAAGGGGGATTATGAAAATATACGCTTAGCCATTGCTGATACGGATTGGAATTCGATTTTATTTCAAGGGAGTATTGATGACGCGGTAGGACAATTTTATTCGATTATTTTTGATTTACGGACTAAGTACATTCCTCAACGGATAATAAATAAGTCTCAATATCCCACTTGGTTTAACTCAGGCCTTATCAAAATGATCAAAGAAAAACATAAATATTTACTAAAGTATCACGTATATGGTAATATTTCCGACTTGTCTTCTTTTCAACTTTTAAGAGAGAGGGTTAAGATCGTTGAACAAACCTGCTATAATATGTATATGTCGAAAATGGAAAGCTCCCTTATTTCTAATCCAAAGATATTCTGGTCATATATTAAGAGTAAAAAGCAATGTAGTAACTTTCCATCGTATATGTCCTATAATGGATCATTGAGTGACAAAGGTGAGGATATATGTACCATGTTCTCTAATTATTTTCACTCAAACTTCCTCGATGGTACCTCGTCCCTCTCTCAAGTCTCCAATCCGCCCGGTAACTCCTCCGTGGGTGGCCTAAATTCCATTGAAGTAAACCCATCAGTGGTTCATAAATTACTAAAGTCCCTTGACCTCAAAAAATCACCAGGTCCTGATGGTCTCCCGTCTATCTTTTTAGTTAACTGTGCTGACGAATTGAAAACCCCAATATCCATAATATTCAGTAGGTCTCTCGCGGAAGGGGTGATGCCTCGTATATGGAAATCGGCTTTCATTTCGCCTATACATAAAAAGGGTCCCAAAGAAATGGTTGATAACTATAGACCGATATCTAAACTTTGTTTGCTAGCAAAAATATTTGAAAAGGTGGTGTATGCCCAACTTTATGGCAGCTTGGCTCATTGTTTTTGCCCTCAGCAACACGGTTTTCTTAAGGGCAGGTCTACAACCTCTAACCTTTTACTATTTACCAATTTTGTCTCTCAAACCTTAGATAAGGGCTCCCAAACTGATACCGTATACACTGATCTAAGCAAAGCCTTTGATAGGATAGATCACGATATACTTCTACAGAAGCTTTCTGGTCTAGGAATTAGGGGGGATTTGTTCCGTTGGTTCTCGTCTTACGTTCGTAATAGAACACAGGCTGTAGTTCTCAATGGGTTTATGTCCTCGTGGTCAACCATACCTTCTGGTGTTCCCCAGGGATCATTATTGGGACCCCTCTTATTTGTCATATTTATCAATGACATTCAACACTGCTTCACACACTCAAAATTCCAGCTCTTTGCTGATGATATGAAAGTTTATAGTGAAATTAACACATACGTTGATGCATTAAATTTACAAGATGATCTCAATAGAGTAGCTGATTATTGTTCAAAAAATAAGTTAGACCTTAATATCGTCAAATGTTCGGTCATAAGTTTTTCTCGTAGGAAGAATCCGATTATTTATGATTACTCTTTTAAAAGCCAACCACTTTCACGTTGCAATCAAATAAGCGATTTAGGTGTTATAGTCGACGATAAACTGACCTTTGAATATCATATTGACAAAATAGCCAAAAAAGCATCATCTGCTCTTGGATTTATTCTTAGGAACGCGAACTCTTTTAAACAGATGAAAACTATCAAATTGCTCTACTGCACGTTTGTCCGCAGTCAACTCGAGTATGCAAGCCAGGTGTGGAATCCCAATTTTGGTATTCATATTAATAGACTGGAGTTAATCCAAAAGAAATTTACTAGATTTATTTGCTTTAAATTCAAAATCCCTAAATGTTCCTATGATGAACGTTGTGCTCGTTTTCACTTCCTTAGCCTGTCTGCTCGTAGGGACATCTCGGATGTATGTTATTTATTCAAAATTGCACAGTCTAAAATCGATTCATCTGATCTCTTAGCCAATTTGTATTTAAATATTCCATATAAACATTCTCGACCGAAAGATCTCCTCCATGTTCCGTTCGCTCGTACCGTTCGTCACCAAAACTGTTATTTTATAAGAGCCTGTAAATTATTTAATAGACTAATTAAGGTAGAAAATAATTCTCATTTAGATTTATTTAACAGTAATATGTATGCAGTCATTAGAGTGTTAACCAAGCATTTCGTTGAATGTTAAACCTGTGAAATCCTGTTTTCAATTTGTTTATTTTTATTATTGTTTTCTATAATTCTTGTAGTAGCAATTTTATATTATCATACCTTTTTTCATAACTGTGGTGGCTTGTTATTGGCTGTTTGTTATCTAGATTATAAATATTTTTTATGTTAATAGCTGTAAGCCTCCCAAATAAAATAAATAAATAAATAAAATAAATTAAAGGGGATATTTAATCAATGTAAGGGCTAAGGGTCCTAGAATAATGGCGGTTTATGGTCGCAGAATTGCACGATCTACTCCACTCATCAGCCAGACACACAACACGTTAAATAATTAGCCAAGCCCTTCAAATTCCTCACCATAACAAAAGGCAGATTATAAGTCCTCCTAAAGAACACCCCGTCGAACACATTCAAGTACACCGTGTCGCAGATAATGGCGGCGCAGGTGACATCATCCGTGTGACGTCGCGTCGCGCCGTTGAGGACGTCTATCAACATGAACTCCAGGTCTTTGCGATCTTGCAGCTCTCGGAGTATTGGGGCGATGTCGGATTTTGTGCTAGGGTTATTTAAATATTATGATTTTACATAAAAATAAAATAGTAGAGGAATATGATTAGGAAGGCTGACCCCACCACCATGTGGGATGGATACATAGTCGGGAAGAGAGTGAAAGATTTAATATAGGTAGGTACTAGGTACTTACTTACGGGGTGAAAACGACAACCAAAATAATTCTATGTTGTAAACACACATCATATTATCATCATCAGCCTATGATGTCCACTGCTAAACAAATAGCCTCTCTTAATAGTTTCCAGCAGGATGTTTCATGGACAATATTGTCATTAGCGCGTTTAAAAATTAGGTCACCATTTATGTAGATCTACTAACTTTTTAATCCCCGACGCAAAAAGAGGGGTGTTATAAGTTTGACGTGTCTGTGTGTGTGTATCTGTCTGTCTGTGGCATCATAGCTCCCGAACGGATGAACCATACAATAAGGATCACGACCAGGATTCTCTCGTACATAGATTATCTAAGGGATGAACCGATTTCAATTTAGTTTTTAATAAAGGGGACTTACGTGCGAGTGTTCTTAGACATATTTGATGAAAATCGGTTAACCCGTTTAAAAGTTATGGGGGTTTGAAAGTAATTGTGTTGGGGGTTTTTTGAATTTTTAATCAACTGTTTACTTACCTAATAAATTCATTTAGAAACAATATGATTCCGATTAAAAAGTCCTTTTTTGAAGTCATTTTAAATACAACTGCTTCAACAGAATTTTCAATACTTTTAAATGTATTTCTTGCAGTTACCATAAAGTGTTTTCGTTTAATTATTTATAATCGAAGCCCTTTTTGTGGACATTGATTGACAGAACCAATCTGGTGAAGGAAATTAGTTCATTTATAATGCGGATACAATTACAGAGTCTTATTGGTTCAATTAAATGTGGAGGTTAACTTAAAAGTTATATTTATTTTAGTAAAGTAAAAAATCATTTTCAACACACTTGCTCTTATAAACTTGCACTCATAATGGGGCTCTTATTTGTGCAAAAACAGTTGAATAATGACACGCTTGATTCACTAGTGAGTCATAGTTTTTTTTTTTAAATTGTTAAGTTTTAAAGAAGTTCCAAAAAAAATCGTGTATACATATATACATTTTAAAAACAAACTTCAACTATGTTGCCTTACTTTTGGTAGGTCTATGGTCGATTCCATTCATTCATTCATTCGATTTTTTTTTAAATAAGTAAGTATATTCTTTTAGTCTTTGGCTGATCACCATTGTTGTGTTGGATGCGCGCGAATAGAATAACTGTTTATTTATTAGCGAAAAATGATAATTTCTTCGCAAATGTGTTGAAAAACGTTGTATGGTACACGCGTGTATTGATGATTACTATCCTCGGCTATCTTCTGTCCCTCGCCTGACGGCTAGGGCCTCAATAGCGCCTCGGAAGTAATCACCAACTTACCTCGCTTGTACCATAAATAACTATTATTGCTACATTCAAATTAAAATACATAAAAAAACACACACAATTAAACTTAAAACAATACAAATAAGTATATGTAGCAAAAGGGTGACATCTCAGCTGTTGCTGTACTGAAGGTTCAGTACAGCGCTGGTTTTCGGATGCCCCCTGCTCTCCCCCTTTTAGTACCATTATATTATAGGGAAAATAATTTTATTTATTTAAAGGAATGCAAGCTATTTTATTTATATTTTTGCTCAAAGGAAAATATATTGTGTTGTGTAAATAGGGTAAGTGTAAATAATAAACATAAATAATACATTTTGTATAATAAACATTTATTAATATAAAAATATAAACTGCTCCCATAAAATAAACAAAATATACAACTGATGTAAATAAAAATATAATTTGTATGTACCCTTGTACCTTGTATAATTATCACATTATTATATTATTTGATCAACTTAAAGCTTACACTAAATCAATCTTATAACTAAGCAATAAAGTCTAATTATATTTGATTCGAATCCAAGTGCATTTTATACAAGTGGATAATTAATTACGTGTTTTTCTAATTACAACATTAATTTGTTTTGAAATGTATAAATAGACCGATCGACGAATTTTTTCTATCTTTCTAAGTAGGCTTGCGATTGATGGCAATTCGTCTGATGTCAAGCAACTATTACGGCATACGATGAAAGGCTTTGTATAAAAGAAATCGATTTACTCATCACTTCATGGAATTGTAAACCTACATATAGGACAACAGGCATTATAAATCAAAGTATTCGTTCCAGTTTACAGTTTGGCCTGTACATAAGTGTCCCAGAAGACGACGTCCCTCCACCAGTGCGGGCGCTCCATGCTCCCCGGGTACGTTAGGACGCTGCGCTCGATGTGCTTGTACGCCTGCCAACAAATATTACTTATATAGCCAAGTTGATCATAGAGGCTAGTTCTTTTTTGAAGTCGGTTGAAAGGCTTAATTATTGATATCTTTGATTTACACGAACACTACACATTGAAATAAAACACTTAAACGGATTTTTGTCGTGGTTATATTTTGTTTTACATTTTCTGACGTTTCGGATTCTTTACAGAACCCGTGATCACAGAAGACTAAGATGGAAGACGTCTGTACAAAGTAATGTAAAAATATTACTACCTTCAATATTTCTGAATATAATTTTAAATAAATGGTAAATTCACAATGTATTTAGAATTATATTCAGAAATATTGAAGGTAGTAATATTTTTACATTACTCTGTACAGACGTCTTCCATCTTAGTCTTCTGTGATCACGGGTTCTGTAAAGAATCCGAAACGTCAGAAAATGTAAAACAAAATATAACCACGACAAAAATCCGTTTAAGTGTTTTATTTCAATGCTTAATTATTGACTTATATGATATGCAATATGTCGGAATGGAAGCAGTAAGGAGGGATAGATGTGATTACTATGTTTGTATAATAGACAATTGTAGTCTCTTACGTCATCGACACGAAGAAGTCTCTTACAGGAAATTTTAAAGGACACCTCAACAATAAAATGGAGAAAAAACTACTTTAAACAGATTTTATTGCAGTTACGTTTTGTTATTATGTTTTGAATTCTGTCTTCTGTGAACACAAAACCGCGTCTAAAATCCACTTGAACTAATTCCATCTCGACATACATAATTTATAACACACTATAACGCATATTTCACGTTAATATGTAAGCAAACATTTGTATGTTTGACTTGTATGAAACAAACCAAAACCCATATTAACATCTTTGTACATACCTGTCCATCAGCGTTTCCAAGTACTGAGTTAAGACAGAAGTCCGGTGGTGACAGCGTGTCCACCAGCGATGGGGCATCAGTGCTTAAAGCTGAACATAATCGAAGAATTCCCTCACGGAGAAGGGAACCTTGTTCGCCGGTGAAGTATCCGCCCTGAAAAGCATACACATTTAATTTGGATGATAAAGTTATGTTTGTAGTTATTAATCTGATCCGGAAGCAATGTCGCTGCAAATTTAAAAATCGCATAATAAAATTTATGTTAACAGTATATTTAAAATTTAAAATGCAACAAATGATATTTGCGACAATATTAGTTCAATTTTCTTCCGCCAAGTCAAAATTTAATATGGCGATCTCCCAAAGATGGCGGACCAATTCTTTTTTACATACCTAAAAATATCTTTTGAATGACTGTGTACATTAAACTTAATAAAGAATTAAGATAAGACGTATTTAATGTATTTGTATGCTGTTTTTTACTGACCTGAATGTTATAAATACTAGACAAATTCAAGTATAACTTACAATATAGAGTGTAGCCAAATGTTTCTCGAGCAGAAAGGCTCCGTACAACGCGACCAATTTCAGAAGCACCTGCCTACAGGCGGGGTCTTTGAAAGCCATAGCCGTTTTGTAGAAGTGGTTTAGCACGTAGTTCTGGAATTAATAAAATACATCATACATGTTATCGGATTATGGTTGGAATCCTATATTTTATATTACATATACAATTAATAACATAAGCATTATATTACACTAGCAGCGCCCCGCGGTTTCACCCGCGTCGTTCTCGTTCCCGTGGGAATTTCGGGATAAAAAGTATCTTATGTTCTTTCCCGGACCATAAGCTCTACCCCTGTACCAAATTTCAAGTCAATTGGTTCAGTAGTTTAGCCGTGACAAGGTAACAGATAGACAGAGTTACTTTCGCATTTATAATATTAGTTAGGATTCTAATCCATTACAGTTTCGAGGGTCATATTATACAGGAAGGGACAAAGAATTTTAAAGTTTCAATGGAAGCATGGTGATGATTTTCCGCAGGTAAAAGTAAGATAATTGATTTTTGAATTGCAGATGCAATATACATAAAAAAATATGTCTGCCTTCCTCAACAAATTATCGAAGACAGATATTAGGTAATATGATTTCAGTGTGAGTATTAATTACCTCTCCATAAACAATCGAGAGTGTGACAGCGGCGTACGTCTGCGAGTTGTTTTTAGCGCTGAACACATCTGCGCCAGCGCCGCGCAGTGACGTCACCTTCTCGCTGGTGACGCGAAGCACGTAGCATGTCAGCCACTTATAGGACTTTATTAGGTCTGCAATGAAGGTATATTGGTACAGGTAGGTATATGTACTTAAAAAAATTTTAGCTTTCACACAGAACTTCTTTTTTTCATTCACCTCCACATATGGATGGGTGTGAAACATTAATATTGCTGATAAACAAATCAAACAGGTTCACAAGTAGTAACTATTACAAATACATACTTTTAAAAACTTACACATCAAAAACTTTATCTTCACACCAAAAGAAAATGAAGCAAAACAAATCAAAATACAAGCAGGTAACTCACTCTCAGGCTTAACAATATCATCAATGGTATTCCATGGACACTTCTCCCGGAGCGTGTCGTCAGCTCCCCGTAGGAATTCCAAGGATCCTAGCGGCGAGTCTTCAGGCGTGAGTTCCTTCCGTTTGTTCCATACAGTAAGCAGCCAGTTGCTGGCCTGCTGCAGGAGGAGGCTGTTCTCGCCCTCGTACGTGCAGTTCGCGTCGTTGTCGTTACGGAGGTCGCCGAGCCCGGCCGCTGGAGAATTATGTTATTTTAGTTTCATCAGTCAGCAAGTAACGTAGATTTTCTGAAAATTTCTGCCCATTCCTTATAGTTTTGGACTTACTTAAATTTATCATATTGCGTATTTAGTGGTGGAGTCAAAGGGGTGATTATCTCAATAATCAGGCGTGGAGTGGTGCGAAATTTATGGTCGCAAACTTAAAACTACATTTTCCTACTTCAAAACCCAGCTACTCTTACACAAGCACTAGCCAACCTTCATCAGGTCTTCTCGACTTGTATGTGTTGCAACTCGCCTACCACCAGGTGATCTGACTGACCCCTCCCTCTACCACCAGTTGGGTCACCTATCCAGCTATCTATCCACCCACCCACTTCCCTTGGTTCTTCGTCCAGCTATCTATCCCCCCCAAGTACTTCTCCCCCTTACCCTTGAGGTACCCGTGCCCGCCGCAGCACTCGCGGCAGTGCTGCAGCCCGTCGCGCGCCGCCCACCCGAACGCGGGCTTCACGGCGCACGACACGGCGTGCAACTCGATACCCTTGGCCGCACTGTCTGATGCACCTGCGGTAAACATAAAACAGACTTACTTGGAATCCTTAGGCACACTTTTTTGAGTTTCTAGGATAAGTTTTATGTTAAAATTATCAAGTCTGGAGATATAGAACCTGAGTCAGAGCTTATACGTTAAAATTAGGCATTTTGCAGATTGGTTCTGAAATCATAGGAAAGTGTACAGCGTACAAAATAGTGAACAAGTTTTTTCTCAAATCTGATAAAACTATAATAAATGAGGTGAAGCAAAATGACAAAAAAAAGGGAAAACTATTACTTAGTCATTCTCATCAACTCATAGTCTATATTGAATTGACAATGATATCGTACCAAACCATGCATCATCCAAACTAAACATGTGCACAAGATTTCAGGACAATTGGTGCAAAGCAACAAAGTTTTATTTTTAAACAAAACAAATAAATATTATCGGGTAAAGATAATGTGACCGATAAATTAATTGGATATTTTAACGTTTATTTTTTTAAAGACTTGTAATCATTTTGATTGATAAATAATAATTTAGATAATCGTAATCAAAGGTCGTAACAAATACCACTGCAAGTACTAATCGCTCTATCATACATAATCATAATAGTTTATCTACGAATATTGAAAGATTATCTCTACATTATAAACAATGTCTTTTATAAGAGATCTGATGAAGGTATGTAACTAAGAGAACTGACATGCTGACTGATGGCAGTCTATTTACTTATCTAGAGTGCAAATATTCCTTACACGACGTAAGTGTGCTCTTAGAAGACTTGACGAAATACCTTTCCTAAGGATTGGTTGCACAACCCTAAGGTCAGATGGACATCCCTATAAGGTTGAATGCCAAGAAAAAAAAAAGGTCAAGGAATTATCATTACAAACTTACCCATCATGTTCTGTATAGTCAGGTTGATGTGCACTTCAGACATCCACACGGAGAATATTTTCATAGCGTAAACTGTAGCCAGGTATGGGAGCAGGCGGATTTGCTGGAGATACAAAGAGCATTTATTATTTTCCTTTATAACATTTCTAGACTTAAGTTACACACATCAAAAGTGTCTAGGGATCAAGCATTTTTATGCGGATTTCTTGAGATTGAGATGTGGCTTTGTAATAAATTTATGATTTTATAAATTTATATGGATCCTTTTTGGTGCATTTCATAATTTGAATCAGGAACTGTGAATCAAATTCGAGTAAAAGATGAAAATCAGCTGTCAATATTTTCCCTATAAAAACATACAACGCATTGAAGACATTATCAGTGCTACTGTTTCCCTACTACTGATTAAAACCAACGTTATTATGGAGCGGCGACGTCATTTAAGCAGGGAAGAAATGCTCAGAGCCGTGGGAATGATAGAAGCTGGTTCCCGGCAACGTACTGTGGCTTTAGCTCTGAATACAAGTCAGAGTGTTATCAGTCGACTTTGGACACGTTACCGAAGCACTGGTACCGTGGCTGAGCGCCATGGAGGACGGTATCGCTGCACCACACGGAGACAAGACCGATACATTCAAATCTTAACTCGAAGACCTCCAACAATAACCGCCATGATGTTAGCCGTGCGGCTTCATCACTCTTCAGGGAACTTAATTAGCGACCAAACAGTCAGAAACCGCTTGCATGAAGTGAACCTTCATTCCCGAAGACCGCTACGGGTACCACCTATAGCAATGCACAATCGTAGGATTCGATATCAATGGGCTCTTGAACACAGAAATTGGGCAGAAGAACAATGGCGTTTCGTGTGCTTTTCTGATGAGTCTCGTTTTGGTATGAGACCGGATACAAGACGTATACGACACTGGAGAACCCCTGGACGCCAACAGCGATTAAAATCCTGCCAGGAAGTCCATCCTTATAGTGGTGGAACCATCATGGTATGGGCGGGTATTTGGATCGGCGGAAGAACTGAGTTGATTTGGATCAGAGGCAACCTCAACGCTCAAATTTATGCTGAGACGATTGTATCAGACGTCATCGTTCCTCTACAAGTGCAAATCGGTCCCTTATTTCAGTTAATGCATGATAATGCACGACCGCACACCGCAAGAGTTGTAAGACAGACTCTCGCCGCAGCTAACATCAATGTCCTGCCCTGGCCTGCTCAGTCGCCAGACTTGAACCCGATTGAGCATGCATGGGATATGCTACAGAGAAGAGCTCTGCCGAATATGGAGGGTATCCAGTCGCAAGAAGACCTTTTTTTGTTGTTGCAACGAACATGGGCGGCCATTCCACAGCGTGATTTGGATGAACTCATTTTGAGTATGCCAAACCGATGTTCTTGTATTGTTAGTGTTCGCGGTAGAAACACGGATTATTAATTGTTTAAGTTACCCAATAAAATTTTAAAGAAAACTGTTATTTCAGTCTTTTTTTCGAACTTTAATGTTAGTGGTTCAAATGTCAAAAATCCCTTTATTAGGAAAATGGCAAATTTCTTTATTAATGCAAAGGTGACTTGGTTTATCGTTACTGTGACAAACGAAAACACTTTATTTGATGAATCCTTAAAGAAAATTTTAATTAATATCAATCAGGAGAAAAGTTATTGCAAAAATATATGTTGATCCCTAGACACTTTTGATGTGTGTATTTTTGATGGATTAGTTATGGGGTTAAATATTTATTTCTCAATGGTTTCGTCTGTGGACGAATGTATCGATATTGATTTGTTTTTTTGTTTGGAAATGAAATATTACTAATCTTAATCGCGATTATTCTTCTCTTTAATTAAGAGAAGTTTATATCAGGTTTCATAACATTTCTAATATTGGCTGTTCCAAGAAGCTTTCAGTTAAATTGTCAAACCTGTTGCTGGTACTCCAAAACTGGTGTTTCTTCAGTACTCTTCTCAGGCCCGAACTGTCTTCGTACTGCAGAATACCGTATTGCGATCACCAGCCCCTTGATGAGATAGTGGGTTGATATCGACATTATGTGGACTCTACCACCTTGAAAATAAGAGTCAGTTTAGTTTGTTATTTTGAGGGTATAGACGAGAGCCAGCAGTGGACGAGAGCTTGTTGTTGATGATAATGATGACGATATAGTAAGTTTTAATAATAATACGTGGGTCACAAGTTTTTGATTAATTACCAACCATGGCACCATAGTACTAACCTAAACGTACTTACCCCACTAGTAAGTAAGTAATAAACATACCAGACAAAATGCCAAGTGAAGCTCCAAATCTCTTGTTAGGGTCCCTGAAGGGACTCTTGTAGTCACCGTTGTCATCTACTCCGCCTAATTTGTCTAATGCTATCTCTTTGGGCAGGTGATAGTTGTTGAACATTACGAATCTACAAACAGGACAGATTTGAAAAGGGTGATAGAGGAAATTAGATTAATCTAGAAATGGAAAGGATGATGTTATGCCATTTCCTACTATGTTAAATTCCAGCTATGATATGGTAGACAGTTTAGATAAGACAGGGTGCGACATTACATGTGACATTTAGACAGGGAAATATCCTAGTTAGGAGCAGTTGGATAGAACTGAAGCGTAGATAGAGCAATTGATACATGTTATGTTAATTGGCGACAAATGATTTAGTAAAAAACTTAATTACAAAATAACAAAACCCAACCTTTTCAACCACCACCTGCGCAAGAAGGAAACACGAGCATGTTATCACACATACTTACCCATTATCAACTCCATTAAGACCAATCTTCTCTCCCAAATCTCCAACCATAACTCCAGGGAATGGTTTCAAAGTCTTCGGGTCTCTGATTGGTACCACAAATGCGTGGAGACCGTGGTTTTTACCCTTGGATATAAGCATAGCGTATACGATGGCGTGGGTTGCGCATTTACCTGAAAATAGACTTTATTTTTGTATAATCAGGGTTTAGTTTTGAGTACGTGTTCTAGGGAGGTGTTTGTTATCGATTTCTTTAATACGTTGTATGGTGTATTTCTACAATATAGAAAACATTATGTATTTTTAGATTTTAGAAAGTCATTTGTTGCAAAAATATCGTTATTTTATAAATTATAATATGGTTTATGACCACATTTTATTCTACACTAGCTGTTCCCCACAGATTAAACAGAGTTAGCTCCGCTCCTATTGGTCGAAGCGTGATTTTGTTTAGCCTATGAGGTTATAGAGTAGAAATAACATTGAAATCCAATGCCCAGATGGTGTTATTTACCTTTAGTACCTAAGCCACCTAAGTCAATGCAAATTGAATTACATAGGTCACTGTTAGTGAACCCTAATGCATTGTTTATCCTTCTATCTCTGTTCTATCTATATTATAAAGTAAAGTAGCGACCTGTCTGAGTTTTATAATTGTAAAGTTTTAGCAACAAATCTTTTAAACAGTGGTTTAAAGTTGAAAATAAAGCATTTATTTCTTTATTCTTTTTATTAACTGTTTTATATTATAACTAGCTGCGCCCCGCGGTTTCACACGCGTAGTTCCCGTTCCCGTGGGAATTTCGGGCTGAAAAATAGATGTTGGCCGATTCTCAGACCTACAGAATATGCTCACAAAATTTCATGAGAATCGGTCAAGCCGTTTCGGAGGAGTATGGCAACGAAAACTGTGACACGAGAATTTTATATATAAGATATTATTTTGTATTAGATGTGGAAATAAATGGTTTAAACAAACAATTACCCAAAGAGAATAATTTACTATCATCTGACAAATGAACACACAGAAATTATTTTCTTTGTTGTAGCTAAATAGGTCAGTTTGAGGTCAGTTGCTGTATGAAGATAATAGAATGATTGATAATTGTATTGATAAATAAAATATAAAAATAGTTTTTGTATGAAAATAAAGGGTATAATATAAGTAATTTAATCTTTCACTACATAGTCTTATTATAGTAACTGACCCCAAACTAAGTTCGTAATTTGTATCTAGGGTATCGGAAACTACGCACACATCCAGACTGATATTTAAAAAATTTGAAAGCAATTAATGCAGAATTGTCGAAAGACGTTGTGTTGACCACACATTCACATATCGTGGGAAAGGGCAGGGACAAGAATAAAATTTATTAAATTCTCATATTAATTACATTAGGTGTTTGTTTATGTATTAATTAAAACAGAAACATTTAATAATTACGGTAGTTTGTGTACATGTTTTTATGTATAAGTAAGTAGCTATAAGTAATTAAATACATTAATTTACATAACATTCTGTCATACAAACTCATTGTTTAGTTAATAATGTATTGTAGTTTTATTTTAAATAACCTGTTCCGTAGTTACGGTATTTAAATCTAAACTAATCTATACTAATATTATAAAGAAGTAAAGTTTGTGTGTTTGTTTGGTTGAACGCGCTAATCTCAGAAACTACTGAAACTACTGACTTTGATTTGAAAAATTCTTTTGATGTTACATATCCCATTTATCGAGGAAGGCTATAGGATAGGCTATATTTTATCCCCGTATTCCGGGAACGGGAACTACGGGGGTAAAACTGCGGGGCGCTACTAGTCTAATAAATTAAGCAAACAATTTTTTCGAGTACTTATCGGACATTATTATACCTACACGAGAAACTGCGAACAAATATAATTTCTAATATGTATATTTATTTTAGTGTAGGTACTTAAATAAGTTTTATTTATACCAATAATCACAAATAAACTTTTGATGACAAAAATTCTTACGGAATCGGTATTTAACAATAACACTATGGGGCACAACTAGTTTTAGTTTGTAGAATATAGTACTTACATAAAATATATTCTTTATAATTTTTCATATTATGTACTTATACATATACAAGTGGTCTCAGTTACCTTGACAACATAGTACCTACCTATTTCATCAAAAATTAAATAAAAGAAATACCTAATTGAATAAAATATGAAGTAATGTATTGCGTCATTTAAATTTTTTATAAAGTTAATTTAAAAAAATAAGAAACCGACTTCAGCACTAAAAAGTAAGAAAATAATTTAAAATAAACGATATTATTAATACATATTTACAATTTATAATTAGTAACTTTTGGAGTCAGTGCCAGCCCAGGATAGTTTTTTTCCTTATAAGATAGCACGAGACGCGCCTATAATATTAATGAACGCTTTGGCTGTCACCGACTTCAAAAATAACTAATTATAAATTGTAAATATGTATTAATAATATCGTTTATTTTAAATTATTTTCTTACTTTTTAGTGCTGAAGTCGGTTTCTTATTTTTTTAAATTAACTTTATTTTAAACTTTTTAGTGGGAAGCAAGTCTCCTTCTACAAAAGACGCTTAAATTTTCCTCCAGAAGAGCTTTTGACTCGTGGATCACTTGAATCCTTTTTTGTGGGAGGAAGACTTTACGTCTTTCCTCTGTCCAGGGGAACGACGGGGTATGTCGGACTCCGCGCCACAAAGATAGAGCGGCGACGCGCTTACTGACTAAAACCCCTTGGTGTGCCACCTCTGCGCTTATGGCCGAAACCGGAAGAAACACGGCTGCACGCTACTACGATCCCGGACAGCGCCTCTACCCTGTTAAGGGTTTCTCCTCCGAGCTAGAATGTAGCTCTAGGCGACAGATGTTGAGTTACCCCCTTCCGAAAGTACCGCGCGCCACCTCGAGGCCTATATGGCGGCAGTGGATCTCCCCCCGGGGATCACTGCCGCAGGTCGGGCGTATGGCGGTTGCAGGACAAAGTGATAGTCCCGCTTCCGTCTGCCCAACCTTTTGCTGCAGATAGTATTAGTGGAGAGGGCTTCGCGCTCTCTCTCCGCAGCTTTTTTTTGCGAGAGTACGACCTCACAAATGGTGGACACTCCAATCCAAGACCTCTCCTCGCTCTGAAGACTACATTTGGCAAGGAGAGGTCATTTCCCATGATTGCCGCGAGAGTTGCGAGGGCAATAGCCTCTTGCAGGGATTTTTTCGCTGCTCTATAAGTGTCGAGCAGTTCAACCTCAACGGTTACCGCTTGAATCCTGTCCCATGAGCTGATGTTACTCATGATTCATAATCTTGTAACACAACCCATTTTATTACTTCTTTTGAACTTCATCATCCCAATTAAACCATCGTTTTATTACAAAACTTCTTTATAACCACAAAGGTATAAGAACTTTTTAGGAAATTAACCAAAGTCAAAATAAAAACGAAAATAGAGGATGACGTTTATACTGTCTATTTATTAATTAAAATAATATATACAATCTAATCTGGTGCAGTGTTTGTTTGTAATATCTAAATATATTTTTTTACGAAAATTTTATGAAAACGCTCTGAAGATATAATGTGTAATAGGTACCTATAATAATATAAAAAAACATTTTTAAAAAATGTTGTAGGTTCGGGTTTATTTCAGTGTGTGTTAACGAATTAAAAAACAGGACATTTTTATATCTAAAACCCATGAATAGTGAACAGCATTTGATTTAAATACGAAAGAATACAGCCAAAAAATTTTCATCCAGAAATTCTTATGGTATCAAGAATATCGCGAGCAAAACCATGGGTCACAGGTAGTTTTACTTTTAATAATGTCAATCGACACCTCAGCCTATATTGTTGCGGGTTTTCCCTCGATTTTTCCTGGATCGCATCATCAGATCCTGATTTCCTTGAGATGGGACCACTTCGCGAATATCCGCTTTCTAATGAAACAAGAATTTTAAAATGTTTCATTCATGATTACAAAGAAATCGCGTAACAAACACACAAAAAAAAAAAAAATATACACGTCGAATAGAGAACCTCCTCCTGTTTTTTTGGAAGTCGGTTAAAAATAGTGGCAGGTTTTTTACTTGTACTAACTTAAATAAAATGCATATTTGCCACAATGTTTCATACAAGTAATTTGATCATTGAATATGGATCACGAGATTCTCTCTGGTCTTAATTTGATCA
This sequence comes from Timandra comae, assembly GCA_958496195.1. Taxonomy (NCBI): domain Eukaryota; kingdom Metazoa; phylum Arthropoda; class Insecta; order Lepidoptera; family Geometridae; genus Timandra; species Timandra comae. The sequence continues at coordinate 1,101,184 of OY292358.1, forward strand.
TCGAATTAATGACACTTCTTTTTCTTATTTGTTCAACCATCTTACCATAGAAAATGGAACATTCATAGGGGTATGCACGGGCGAGGAATCCGTACGCGGGAGAACATTCCATGCTCTATGACGAATATAAATCCGAAGGCGAATAACAATAATACCACTATCAAACTACTGATAGTAAAAGGATATTAGATAATGATTTTGATAGTTCAAATAAATACTTTTTAGATTAGGTACTTTACAATAATATTATTATGGCTAACTTTGATGGGTAACTAGGGAGGGTAACCACTATACATATCAAAAGTGTATAATAAGCTTTGTATATTAACTAATAATGCATCTGAAGTACTTATTTACTTTCTTGCCTAATTACTAAATTGTAAAGACCACCTTGACCCATCACTATTATAACAGCAGCAAGCGTTGCTTAATTATACAGATCACAAGCAATTCTCATTAGCATTCTTCTTCAAAGTCACCTCAGTAAAATACCTAGCTAAAAAGCAATTTACAATTCCTATAAAATTTCATAAGTTAAAGAACACATACCCAAAGATCCAACCCAGAATTTGGCAGCTTCAAAATCAGGGGAATGCAACACAAATTGTTTCTTCTCCGGCACATAAGTTGCAGTGGTTCTCATGCCCTTAGCATTAGACCCGTGAGCTACCTCCGTCAACGCAAAGCATCCACCAATCTTAGCCTTGCCTACATCTTCCACATAATGGTAATGGTGGTTCCTCCCACTACCCTGGATGACATTACTGAACATCCTAAAAGTGAGTGACAGTTTGACAGCTAGAGAACTGTCAAACATGAATATGGCCTCAGTTTCAGCTTGGAATATTTTGGGATCTTCGGCTATCTGTAACAGAGATTTTGAAATTGATTTTATGATTGTTCTCATACTTATTATAAGTTAAGTACTAACTTTAAATATGACAGTTAATTAATTACTACAGAGATTTCAAAGTATGATCTTATAAAATACACAAAAGTATGTTTTTATACTTCAATTAATAAGTTTTACACTTCAAATATGACTAGGTATATGATAAATATGTAAATAAATTACTGCCGAAGATTCATTGTAATTGCATGAATGGTGTAGGTATGCATAATGAGATAAGAAATAGAGAGCTGATTGTAGAATCTCATTTAAAATTCTTGATTTATTTAACCTTGCTATGCCAGTCTATCTTTCCATAGACATTTTCTTACCTTTTCAATAGGGATGAAGTTTTGATGGAATATGGTGTACATCCTCTTAGTGGCGATGTGTCTCTGTTCATCCAGGGTTCTGGTCGCATCAGTGTGTTGAAATAGGGGATGGGACTCCATGAACTTCCAGATTTCATTCTAGAAGAAATAGAAATATTAGTTTTAGATCTGGTTTTCTAAGGACATGATATTATCAACTCTAAAACCTTTATGGTTGTTAATAAGGCCTGACATGTGTGATAAAGTCAAATAAATATTATGAAGTACCAAAACTTTAACACAGTAAATCCAAATTAGCAGGTGATGGGGGACAGAACTAAAGTTACCAACTGTAACCAAAATAAATATGTTTGTAGACATCAATTAGTCGCCTAAATAAAATTATCAGAAGTACAAAATTAAACAATAATTCAATACAGACATAACACAAATATTCTTTATTATTATTCTGATAAGAAATTGAGTGCACAGACATAATTTTTGATGATTTTTGTATGGAATGTACACAAAACACATTTTTTCAAACTATGCATAATTATTGTATGACTTACTTTAATTTTGATGGTGTTCAAATTCTCGTAAACCAACTTTAAGCGACGCCAATCGAAGGATGCTTTATTTCTATAAACATCCAGAGGCCCAGAAGGTAAATCCGGGAAATATTCTTTCAATTGCGCGTCCGAAACTTCTAGCTGTTCCATTTTCAAACACTTGTTTACTTAACCACTGCAGTTGAACGACTAATATTCAAGTCTCAAGATATAAAATCGAACTTTGCCTGGTACAAAATACAAATTTAATCAGTGAATAAATTAGCGATAAGTGGTATATAAATGATATTGTACAAAGTGAAGACTAATTTGAGGATTTAGATAAAAAAGAGCGAAATCTATTTGTGGAAGTTTGCTTTTTCAATTGGCAAATTATACAAATAAGGTGTAAGTAGGTATTAAACATTAAATTAATAATAATTATAAAATAATTGAGTTGCTCTAAAAGTCACTTAAACTATACTTACATTTATTAAAATAACAAACAACTGAACGGCGAAAAATTAAATTAATTTTTAGAAAGTTTTGTGAGCTCTAAAAATTCTAAAATCTTATATGCATAAACATAACTTTTTGAAGTGATTGACTTGACACTTCGTAACTTTTTTTTTGGAAGGAACCGATGGACGAGTGACGACTGTTGATTGACATATTAACATGAAGTTAAAGGTAAACATGGAGTCCACACTTCGAATACCTACTTGAAGCATACCTATATGTATCACTATCGCGTCTCTGTGGGCAGGCTCTCTCTTTCTAACTAAGGTAACCTCTAGAAAGAAAAGGTCTGACTAAAAAGAGAGATCGGCCCACAGAGACGCGCCACGACCCACTTTAAACGGCCAGATTTCGTTCAAACTTTGTAGATTTATTGAGAACCGATGACAATACACTAATTTGATAAAATTATTCCATTTTTCAATTTGCAAATTAAAAAAACAAGCTATTATAAATAATCCAATCTAAAAAGTAGAAAATAAATTATAGTTTAAAAAAACTAAAAAACACGCTTTTTATAGAAAACCGAACTAAAAAATAGAAAATAAAAAAAAAGCGTGGGGTACTTTTTAAAATATTGACACCATGCACCCCACGCTTTTTTTTTATTTTCCTTTTTTTTTGTTCGGTTTTCTATAAAAAGCGTGTTTTTTAGTTTTTTTAAACTATAATTTATTTTACCTACAACTTCATGCATATATGACATCCTGACGTCACATCACAACTAACTGATGTCCACTCTAAATTATACAGGGTGGCCCAAATAGAACGGTCAGTGGGAGGAAGTATAAAACTATAATAGATATAAAGATTTGTTCTTAGGATCGATTTTTGTAAAAATAAAAACTGCATTCATAGATTTAAAAAAAACTATTACTCACTTCGGGATTCGATTCCCGGAAGTTTAGAACATATTAATGTTCATTATTTCTAACTGGATATTGATTGTGTGACGTATGTCTAAAGCATTAAATGTTACTAAGAAAGAATAAAATGCATAGTTTTTAAATGAAATAGTTTAAACTAGCGATTTTTGTATCTCTTGTACTTTCAGACTTCCTCCACTGACCGTTCTATTTGAGCCACCCTGTAAGCAGCATCATCATTATCAGCTCATAATATTATAATATGTCCCCACAGAGGGAATCGAGCCTTCCCTGATTTAGGGTGATTAGGCTTTAGTCAACCACGCTGGCCAAGTGCCTGTGAAGAATTTTTTTATGAGTACCCACATGAAGAATTTCTTCGCAGTTGTGTGCAGTTTTCCTCACGATGTTTTCCTTCACCGTATGAAAGCCGAATAAACGTACATATTTTTTTAAATTAAAACCACATTGGGTACGTGGTGTGGTTCGAATTCGAACCAGGCACCTTCCGATTGGATGTCAAAATGTTCGAATTGTTGGAGGCCTTAACCCCTGCTACTACGACGCTCTTACGCCACTGACGCTCTCACATAAAGCATAATATTGTGCTTTATTACTGTAATTGAAAAACTTCCGTAATGTCCTATTGTATCGCTTTCTATGGTGTCCAATGTCCATGCATGTTGAAGCATTTCTATTTTTTTCTCATCTGCACTGTCCAGTTTAGATGTAGGCTTGTGACTTTAATTGTTTTTTAATGTCAGTGTCATATCTGTGAAATCTGTCAACTGTCATTATTCAAGGTGATTGAAAACAATCAAAGTCAAAATTCAAATTGCAAAGTTCCAAAATTCAAATCAAAACAAAAACAAAAGTGAAACAAAATACAAATTCAAAATTTTAAAACAAATTTTATAGTAATACAGTTCTATTTTCATATTGTTGGTTCTTAAAATGACAAAAGGTATGTTGTATTTGTTTTGATTAATTATTATGATATTATTTATTAACATTTAAAAAATAGGTTATAAATTAAGATAAATTTGAAATTCTATGAGCTTAACTAACAAAATAAATACAGGCACTGTTGTGTTTACTAATAACAATTTAACTCGTAAGCCCAGAAAAGTTGAATGAAAACTTGAGAGAGGTTTTATTAATTTAAAGTAAATAAACTAAGTTCAAATGTTGGTAAGTACTTACTTACACAAAATTTAAAACAAAAATACTTACTTACTAACGAAGTAAAAATCTGTGTCCCTCTGTTTTTTTTTCTATATTTTCGGTTCTCTAGATTTTATGATTTGTTTTTAAATTTATTTACTACGGGGTAAAGAGAGTACCTAAGAGCTTTCTTGTCTAGATAAAAAAGATTTTATTAACAATACCTTATTGCCATAAACCATAAATACTAATATTCTGTTCTGTTCCTCTCTATGCATAACCATGAATTTCAGAATATAAATAATAATTGGATTAGCAATTGTAAGATTGAAGAAAACATAAAACTAGACCAATTTTCAACTGACGGTGAACATATATTTCTTATGTCATGCACCTTCACTTCTTATTACATTACACACATTAAGTATATCTTGTTATTACAATATCTATTCATTTACCACCATTATTTTTCATTTCAATAAGAATGAAGCTTTGTTTTATTTGTAAAACCATATTGAAATGGCCTTAGTTTAGAAAATATATATTTTATAGTTATAAACTTAATTGTAGAATTATAATGTTATGTGAACTAACTAAAAGTGGTAAGTACAATAAAACTTAATTGTGATTATCACAATTCAAAGGGAGGGCTTGTCCAGAGTCCATCGTCCAACCTCATCCATCTCTCCTCTTAAAAAATAAAACATATTAGTATTTTATTTTGCTACATTGTATATTTAGGGAACATGGTATAAATAATTTATGTGAGTACATATTACAAAATTTCAACAATGTCTCAATTGTTTACGATTTTCTTTTTAATCAAACATGCAAATTCTGTCTGTCCTTACATTTTCATTTTCATGCCTAAGTTTTATTCTGATCCTAACATATAAAGAGGAATTTTAGCCATGACCATATTCCGTCCGTCCACCGCATGTCCACGCTCATTATTTTTGGATAATATTTTCGCCTAATACTTACGTCCCTTATACGTAAGGGGGGGAGAAAGTGTTATTTTCTTCTCTTTTCCATAGTTTGCGCCGTGCAGTCGTGCCCCCATGAGCTATTTTCTACTTTCGAATCTATCATATTAGAATTAGAATCTAATTTAATTTCGGTACACTAACAATCTAACAAGATTGCTAAGAGTCTGCAGTTATACCCGCGTAATTTTGCAATTCCAATCCTGTCGAACTTACGAAATAAATATCCTGGTCATGAAGAACATTGTATTCATTATATTATTGACGACCTCGATGGCAGAGTGGTCACCATGCCGGACTGCCACCCGTAAGGTTGCGGGTTCGATTCCCGTGTGGGGTGAATATTTGTGTGAACCACAAATGTTTGTCTCGGTCTGGGTGTGTATGTGAATGAGTGTTTGCTTAGTTTCTGATACCCTAGATACAAGCTTCGAGCTTAGTTAGGGGTCAGTTACTGTAATGAGATGATGTAGTGAATGATTTATTTATTATCCATCTAAATCGGTTATAAAACAAAAACTTGAATAGGACTTCTTCTTTTAATAATGTGAGTATACAAACTAACTTACGTACACTGCGCAATGTCTCTTCGAAAAGACCCATTTAATAGACACAGGTGCTTTAATAAATAATCAAACAAATAAAACAAAGAACAAATGAGAAATCAATTGAAGTGCAGTGGAGGCTAATCACGAAATGGATCCAATGCAATATGCACGTGTAAGCTATTAACTCGGTAAGTGTCCCCCACACTGCCATTTGTCCCGCCTTTAATGTCCACCATTTATTTTCTATTGCAAATATCCCGATACTTTCCACCGTATTGCTAATTGAATGTTCGACCAAATTGTTTTTTGAAATATAAAAATTGTAACAGTTTTAAAGGAAAAACAATATTACCTTCTATTTTCTTCAATTTTAATTTTCACTGCGTTATCTACAATACCAATAACGTACAATACCAATACGATAGATAGATAGATGAACGCCGTCGTATACAGCATTATTTTCGATGAATTACCTATGTTAAAATCTGGACCAACTAAAGAGGTATTTCATCATCCCTCTAATAAGTCGGAAGGCAAGCCAGCAAACTCGCTAGACACAGTATGTATTAATCTACTGCAGTAAATTAATACGACTAGGTACAAAATAACATTAAGTTTTCTAAATAATACGCAAAATATTCCACCACTAAAACCACAACTGAAAACAAAGTACAAAAACTTTTTATTGTGAATGTGCGCCATGACACTTTGAAGGATTTTATGGCGGTAATTTCGTTAATTTTTCTCTCTCGGAGCGACCTCCGTGGTCGCATTTGGAGTTTTAGACAAGTCTGAAACACTTTCAACTTAAACTGAGCCACCTTTATAGTCCATCTCGTAAATTATTTGCGTTCCCGACCGTCATTTTGCACTTTTTACTGTGCGTACGTGTTTCGAAAATTTTATATTGAAGTGGAAAATTCACATGAACATCTACAGTATATTTGTGGTATTTTGTGCTTTGTTTAACGAATAATAGGTACTCACAGAAATAAGTATAAGTACTTACTTAGGAAGGTACTAAAATAGTTGGTTATTAGGTATTATGCATTCTAACTTTCTACGTTACTACTAGTATTACTACCTAGGCATATACGTAGTTAGGTTCCATAGTTTTCTATAAAATATAGAAAATACAATCTGTAGGAATATGAAAAGTACGGACCTAATTCATTGGATAACCATTCCATACATATAAGTAAGTACTTATCTAAACATCTTCTTGAATAAAAACACCATTTATTCACTTGTTTAACAAATTAATCAGACCTAATAAAAACGTTTTTAAACAACAACCAAACATCTCCAATTGTCCTTTACAATGCTTATTCAACCGTAAATGATAAAAGAACCCCATTGTCGAGCCTGGCAATACTTGATGGTTCAATATAAAAAAAATATTGTGTCAATTAATTAAATTGGCTTCTTGACTGTGTATTGTTAACGAATGCAATTATAAATACATTGTAGCCACTGAAAAGCGTTCATAATTACTTGTGGATTGAAATATTAATTAAATTTTGAATTATTTTTTTAAGTGTAATTATTGTATTTGGGTAAATTAACGGATGAAGGTTTTTAATGTGATCCATGAAGTAGATTAGCTAACTCTCTAATAATTCCTAATTTATTATATTGTTTGTAAACATGTGTAAAACAATATCCTTTGTTCGTAATTACTTTCGATTCTGAGGTCGTATGAGGTCGTTGTCAAACATGGTTTGGGTTTTAGATCACCATTATGTACTTAGTTATCTATATTAATTTATTTATTTAAATTATTCGGTTAAAAGGATCTTTATATAAAAATGTAGAAATTATTATAAAAAAACAATTATTCGGTTAAAAAAGTAAGTACTTACATTCTAATCAATATCTCTGAACAATTTTCAGGGACTCGAAATTCATTTGACTTGAATATATCCAAAAGTTTTCAATCAATGACTCATTAGACTCATACAAACCTGTAGCAATCTTAAACTTAATAACATAGTTCAAACGTTACTTAACTTTACTAACTTTAACAAACGTAGTATAAGTTAGTTCCTCCGTAACTACGTAGCGCGACTACAAAATGTGTCTATGGCTCCGGTAGTACGTTACTGGCCGGCAAGAGAACCGTACGCGCGTTGACAGTAAACTTTCCCGCCAATATGCACGCGAGAGGTACGAACTCGAAAAGAGAAAACTTTTTGGTTAAACAAATGTTTCTTTTTTCAAATATTTGTGACGTATTTCTTTTGTTCCAGTTACTCATTTGGTGCTAATTCTCGCCTTCCTACAATGTGTTCTAAGTTTTGGTAAGTATTTTGTTTTTTTAATTATTTTTTAAGATTTAAGATTATTGTTTGAATTAAAAATATTTTTCGGAAAGTTAAATTCACTGAAATTACTCACAATTATGCAACAATGTTTTTTTATCATATTCATAAAAACAATTAATTAAGTACTTAGTATGCATCGGCGCATCGTATTCAATTTGTTTTATTACATTTAGGGGTAGGTATTTTATTATAAGTAATTTAATTAAAAAAGGAGATTTAAAAAATTAAACTTTTGCCGTAAAGTCTGGATATATTTAATTTGTGCACTTTTTATAATCAGAACAATATAAGTATGTACGTACCTACCTTATATAAATGTATCTACCTCACAATTTTATCATTACTTATGTTGAACGTGCTTTGCTTATCAATATGCGATCAAAAAATTTTAATCGGTCGTTTATCAATGCCGTAAGTGCCTACATTTTTATGTTTTGACGGGTAAGTAGTTTTCCGTATTAGGCGTACCTATGTTAGGTACATAATGGTCTTTCTTGTGATTTTTTTAAATTCTTTTCTGTACGCTTTACCACGTGTATGTGAAATTTCAAGATGATAAAATACTCATTTCCTTATTTATAACTTTTGTTAGAAATAACTTTGCCTCGTGCTTTTTACCGGGTTAGAAATTACAACTTCACTTTTCTGATAGATAATTATATAGCTTTTTTATATGGTAACATCTAACGCAGACATTTTTTTTTCTAAAAGGATGCGCTTTTCCTAGCCAATTCTATTTAGCAAGTAAAGTTAAAATTAGCAGAAAGGTACAAACAAACATATTTATTTATTGACACACCAACAGTATACACACAAAACATTCACACAATTTCGTTTACACATATTTTCTTATTCTAGTGTGTATGCCTATAATAGGCATGTACAGCATGTATCTACTACATTTGGCTGGCTACATAATATGTTTATACATAATTATACAATAAAAAAGAGAATTTAGGAAACAAAAAAAAAAAGAATGCATTTAACTATAAGTAAGTACTAAATAAAATAACAAGATGAGTTGATACAATTTTTAACAGGTTTATTTATATGCTGATATTATTTATTGAACTTATGTTACTATTATATTAATATTATCATAAATGTTCAACTCACGTGTTCACACCGATAATTTCCACCAAAGGCGGTGCATCTTTAACTTTTCAATCAATCGTACTTGAATCAGTTTCCGTACGATTGGCCTCTCTCGGTTCCACTCATTCGATTCGAACGATTTATTCGCTCGATTGAATCCCGCTTTGATTTTGAATTTATTATCTTATCTTACACTTAGATTCTTGATTTATACGTTTGGAGAACGTATATAAAATAATCTTATTTATTTATTACCGATGCTGAATGTTTATCTTTATTTTTAGGACTTTATATGAGAAATTATTTCGTTTATTCCGGACGCTATAAGTAGATAATAATATACTTATCATAATTTTGGTTTTTTCGGTTTCGTATGCACTTTATGTTAATGATCTATTTAAAACATAGTTATGGTCTAAAAGTGTAACAAACAAAATCATCTTCACTGCATCATTTTAAAACATTATTCAGGATATCCAACTTTAATTCAGCCGTCAGACTTACTAAAAAAAGGTTGTCTTAGTTCTCAAAAAGGTATGCAAAGTTACGGAAGCAGAGCTTAAGAAAAGCTTAAAACTTAAGTTTGTGACGTGATCGCATCGTGAATAATTTGGCGTGTTCTTATTCGCAGAACCCGGGTTCAAGTCAGGTGAAGTAAGGTTCAAGTCACCCAAACATTTGAACTTCAGTAGATATAAGTACGTCTTACTAGATTCCACGAACTTTATAAATAACCTTTGATTTTCGAAAGTACCTGTGAAGTTTTTTACTATGGTTTTAAAGGGACTTTTGAATCTACTATGTTAGATGTTTATTTATGATAGTTTTTTGAGATTTGTAAGAACGATTAACAAACCCTAAACAAACTTTGTATTTTCAAAAGAATATTTCCTTTCAATTAACTTCGGAAGTTCTTAAACTGAGTGCTTCTTTATATTAAACAGATTTTCTTAGTTCACATTCTTCACTATCATCACTACATAGTATAAAACAATGTCGTTTTCTCTGTCACTATGTCCCTATGTATGCTTAGATCTTTGAAACTACGCAACGGATTTTGATGCGGTTTGTTTTAATAGATAGAGTGATTCAGTGGGAAGGTTTTTTGGGATTTTATAATTTTATTCCCATATTCCTACGGGAACGGAAACTACGCGGGTGAAACCGCGGGGCGCCGCTAGTAACTTATAAATATTCAATTTCAAACTATCCTCCTACACGTTAAAATACACGGAGCTAGAAGCTACACAGTAATATCACATCACAATAGAAAATATTTTACTTTCACACCCACCTTTTACTAAAAAAGCCACTAAGTAGTTCTATTATTATTACGTGGTCTTTCACAGAAATATTAATATACTCGTAAATGGCAAATTATTTGCGAATCGTAATATATTTGGAAACCTCTACGTTGCTATTCAAGTATTTACTTATATGTGATTGTTAAGTTAAAATTAAAATAGCGTTTAGTAGCCATAATTTGCCTTGTCTAGTTAACAACTTTACTTTAAAAATATGGTTAAAACTGTTTGATAGTGATGTAAGAAAGAAAAGAAAAGAAAGAAAGAAAACATTTATTCAGACACCAATACAGAGAAAAAAAATCGGAGAAAAAATAAAAAGGAAACAATGTATGTAGTCTTGTGATTCGAGGCCTCCATAAATTCTTTCCACCTGTTTCGGTCTACGCCAAGTCCACGCTGATCTTTTCTATCCATTTAGCGAAGGCTCTGCCAAACGGATGGAAAAGAACTACACGACGGCTCACTTCGCCTATACATAGCTACGCCACTAAGCAGCAGAACATTATCTCACCTTTTAATTTTGCACCTTCTTTTACGTGCATGTTTAAGTTATTTAATAATTGATTTTATAGTATGTACATATATCATTTTTATTGGTATAGTCGGTTGGTTTTTAAAACATGTTTTAGAAGAAAGATTTTTTCGCAGTCCGTCTGCGTCTTTTTCTTTGTTTGTTCAAATTTTCACAACTACTATTAGTCCTGGTTCTTTTTACAAGAAACATTAAATACTGTCTCTAAGTTACAGCTTTCCGCAATTACATGAAAGGATAAAATGTAAACTACTTTTTCCTTAAAACCTTTACAAAGTTATAATTTCCCTCCGTCACAAGAATGAAGTTAAACTAATATTGTCGGCTAAAAAGTCTTACGTAAACTCCTTGTACAATGTTAGCAGTTACCAGGTATTGTGCGAAGTAGCCGTGGTTTTCGCAAGACATTTTAATTTTATAACTTCTTGAATATAGAACGGGTTTTGGCTTAATGTCTGTGTCTTTAAATATTCCTAACATTTTGTGTGAACATTCATGTATCTATTAGGTACTTGTGTTCTATTTTTGAAAGGCGATAAGGGGTTAATCTACGAGTATCTACCTATGATTTTCTTTTACATCTTTGATTGGATTGCTTGATTTTTATTGAAAGACTAAGCAACGTCGGGCATCGTCATCACTGTAGAAAGAACTATCTCTCGCTTTCTCTCTTGATCATAATAATGAGGGATGTCCGTTTCTGAAGTGGCTTTCAAATTTACGATAGTTTACGTTTGGTTTCCAATATTCAGAGAGTACATTAATCCGTCGATCCCGGTAGTCGTACCAACATAATTGTCAGTCGTTTCGGGCAACCTTCAAGTTTCCATGCTTTGGAGAGTACGTTAAGCTGTCAGTTTGGGTGTACTTACACTATCGACAGTTGGTAGAGTCTTCAAAGCATTATTGACAGTTGTTACAGTCTTCGACAGTTAATAGTCTTCAAAAGTCCGGTTGGTTTGACCAAAACGCATAAGTGACAGTCACTGAAGAAGTGTTATTGCGAAAAACTCCCGACTTAAATAAACTACAAGTTCATATTAGTATAGGACTTAGGACTAGGTTCAAAGCTAAGCAACATCTACTATAATTGCCGAGATGGGTGACCGCCAGACTGCGTGAAATTAAAAAAAGTCAAAAATTATTTAATCAATTAATGCCTCAATGAAGCACATATGAACGTCAATGAATCTACCACCGATTCGGAATTACATCAGCCGAGAAGAATCGGCAAGAAACAAGGGCTGGTGAATGATTTGTCATTTGATGCATTAAATTATAATTTAAAATGAATAATTACCTTTTAATCTGAAATATGAAGATTAAAGCAATAAAGAATGATTGTAAATATGTAATGGAATACACTTACGCAAATTGTGAGTTGTGAGGTAATTACAATGTCATACGAACAAAATTGATTTTATACGATGCTGAATTCTGAAAAGGTATTGTTATTTATTAGCTTTTAACTGTATTCATCATAATAACACATTTTGATAAATGGTAACTTCAATGGTTACAAGTTCGATTCTCGCTTCATGACTGTTTATGGTGACTTAAAAAATGTAACTTGATAATGTGTAATCGGAATAAAAGTCTACCTATCAATAAATATTGGTTCAATTCATCAATAAATATTGGTTGGATCAAGGAAACTCCAGATTTAATTATTTTAGATTGTTTTAAAGGATTTGACTAAAATCAGTAAGTTAATTGATAACCCGTATAAAATAAAATATGTCCATCGCACGTTCCGTTTCATAATAAAACAATGATCCTATCTGAACCAGTAAAATCACGTCAGCTACTCAGATAATGATGTGGTACATTATTTAATCTCGTATGTACGTACATAATTATGTACTAAACTACTCACACGGTGCAAATTCTATAACGTTTGATTCAATCACCCTGATTGCTTCAGTTGCTATTTGCTAAAACATGTTTACATTAAAATCTCGCTTGATTCCGTCCATTAATAGATTAATAATTACAATTTGCCCGCATTATTTGTTTTAACATTTGTGTAATATATTATATTTGCTTAGTAATCATCTATATTATTGACTTATTAATTGACCAATGATATTGTAATGTGATGGTAAAGTGAGTGTTCTATGCGTGTTGGTGATGTAAAACTCGGGTCATGTTTGAAAAATGACAAATGTGCATTACTTATATCAGACCTAGCAAGGCTTCTCCCTTTGCCCAGCTGTGGGCCAAAATTGGGACTTAAAAATGAAATCTGAATACAACATAATTACATCTTTATAGACAACTAGCTGCGCCCCGCGGTTTCACACGCGTAGTTCCCGTTCCCGTGGGAATTTCGGGATGAAAAATAGATGTTGGCCGATTCTCAGACCTACTGAATATGCTCACAAAATTTCATGAGAATCGGTCAAGCCGTTTCGGAGGAGTATGGCAACGAAAACTGTGACACGAGAATTTTATATATTAGATAAAGCATATTCAATTATTCATATTGGAATATATACTTAAATTGTTCACAAACCTTTTATTCGTACTTTATAATAAACATAAATAAATCCGAACAACATTGTCACAAATCCTCGAAACCTAAGTCGAAGTAAAGATTACCCGTTTCCTAGAAACTCTATTCGAATTTAAATCTGATAAGATGTGTTCGGAAACGGACTGCATAAGTCAGGATTTGATTCTATCAAGTCCCGGGCTGAAAGGCCAATCCCGGAACAAATCATCGGGAATTGTTTGTTTGTGCTCCTATTGCGACGGGATTTTCACGGGATATGTACAGTTTAAGGTAGTTAAAGTGAAGTTTGAAAGGTTTTGAGATTAATGTTGTCTTATTTAAACTTAGAAGAATAATTGTAGAAAGAGAGAAAGAAAAATTGTATTTATTTTAACTATTATTTTGTACTATTTTTATTTCGATATAAGTAATGTACCTATGTAATACTAAAGTACCTATGTATGTATTTTTCTTTTGATCTCATATATTGAGTTAAGCTACTACGGCGACTGCTACGGCGTAGTACCTACGACACCACTTAAATCTCAGAGTCGATTTCACCGTAAAAAATTAACTCGATCACTTTAAACTAAGGCAGTTTACGTGCTTTATCTGAGTTCAAAAGTGAATGAATAGTAAACTAGGTTTATTTCCTGTTTTTAACCTCGCAAGGGAATCAAACTCGTAACCCTTTGGTTGGCAGTATGGCTTGGTGAATTTGCCTTTATCGCCTAGTAGTAAATACCATATTGTCGACATAAAATCAATTAACAGCAAAACATTAAATTATAACAACTATACCCACTACACATTAAACTAATTTAATCAGCTTCAAATTGCACAATATCGTCAAATTATTTGCATAATTCCACCAAATTACGAGTATTATATTGGAACTAGTTAATCAATAGTGTGTGCAGTTTGTCAGTTTCCGAGATAGACGTACATCACTGGCAGTGTCGGGTGGACAAGGTCCATATATCACTGACGATTTGATGTGGTGTACTGACGATACTCTGTATGTGCCTAGGATATAACTAAGTCTATCTATAGTATACTAGCTATGCCCTGCAGTTTCTCTCGCGTAGTACCCGTTCCCGTGGGAATTTCGGGATAAAAAGTATCCTATGTCCTTCTCCTGGTTCTTAGCTACCTCTCCACCAATTTTTAGCCAAATCAGTTTAGCTGTTTTTGAGTTATAAATAGTGTAATTAACACGACTTTCTTTTATACTCGTATATATAGATATCTAGGTATATTTGATAAGGAGCTATTTGTGTTAAACCACAGTATAATAATTAGTACTAGCGTAGTTAAACTTCTAAAGATATATGATAGTTATTTGCAATATCTCGCTGTCGTAATGCTGTAAACTATGGTACCTTTTTAACACAAAATTTTGGTATTTCACTTTTTTCCTCGACAGTCCATTTCTACCTTAAAAAAAGGGTAAATAATTGACATAACAATGAGTGTACCGACTGGGAAGAAGTCATCGCGTTATTTAAATATTTTTTTTAAATTTTTCAGATTTATAATTTTGGGTTTTTTTAGTCACTGGTATGTTCTTTTAAAATATAATTTTGTGGTTGGTAAATATAGAAGAAGCTAGTATGTATAGTATAACCTATCAACAATAACAAGTCTATCAATGGAAGTCATATAACATCGCAAACATCTAAAGACCGCCCACGTAGACCCTTCTGCTTTATTGATAGAAGTACTTATGTATTTGAAATAAAAATGATATTTCGCATAATAAACAGTCTTATATCGCTATCATATTGATAAAAATATCCAATGCATTAAATTCATTTTAGATATCATGTTTCTTAGTGACATGTGCTGCTTTAGACATACACAATCGATTTCTAGTTAGAAATATTAAACAATTTTTTTTCAAACTTTCGGGTTCGATTCTCGGAGTGAGTAATAGGTTTTTTTTGTAAATCTATGAATGCAGTTTTTATTTTTAGACATGGTTCCTTAGAACAGATCTTTGTGTCTCTTATAGTTTCATACTTCCCCCCACCTGACCGTTCTATTTGGGCCACCCTATACATAAAAGTACATATATATAAAAGCCTGTATGTCGACATAGTATATTATAACATCGACAGACCCTTTCATCATAATTATAACGTAACTACGTTTACTTGACGTGCACTATAACTTATAATTAACATGTTAGCGTTAATTAAATCAAGTAGATTGCTCTCAGCTAGTAATGTAGTAATACTTATTCCATTACAAGCGTTCGGTATCTATTAATAAATGATACAAATAGAAATATTCCGAACATCAACTAACAGGAACTGGAGACAGTTCTAGTTCCCGTATCCCGTGGGATTTGTCTGAATTTTACCCGAATTATTGATAGAGTTTACTCTTACACATACACATGTTTGTGTATGTAGTATGCATGTGTATTCTCGTACATACACATAATATTAACACGTTTTTTCGCACCTGTAATAGGAAAGTCTCTTTGTCACGATAAAAGAGTGTTCCAAAAATGTTTTTGTTTGATGTTTCACAAGAAATTGGATCGAAATATCCCGTGGTGGCGTGTAATAAGAACTTTGACATAGTTATTTACTGGATGTTTGATAGTATTTTTTATTTACATGGGATTTACTTAAATCAATTTTAACCAATAACAGACTTACATTTATATAATTAAAACATGTATTAGTCTCGATTAATGCACATTCCAAGCCGGACTAGGAATATTTCAAATTGATAATTACACATATGCAAACACTAATAGGAGTATGAGAACAGGATCGACAGTTTTTGGAATTACCCCGATCTTTCAGGCAGAAAGACAGACAGAAGATACGACAGCGATTTAGTTTAATTAATATCCGAAATAATTCTAAAACTAAACTACTTAAAACTTATTAACCACATTTGCAGCATTGTCTCATGTTCACAGCTGAGTTCTGACTCGCATTTCAGCAAATTGCTCTGCTAAAGTGAGTGACCCGTGCAAATTGAATGTTTGCATAATAGAATTCTTGAGAATCATCCAGAGCTCAGACAAAACGGCACGCGCACAGAACATCGTAGGTTTGGTGATAAGGGCTGAGGTTTCAAATCTACATTTTGTTGACGCTTTTCTGTAATTGAATTAATATTATTTTTGAAGTCGTAATTGATTTCAAGTTAGTAGATATTAAGGTTAGCCATTCATACGAAAATATTTCAGAAAATATTTTTCTTATCTTTGGTAATTTATAAACGATTTCGTGAATGAAAATAATAACTCATTATTAAACTATGTATCTCATCAATATCATATGAAAAATCATAGCGCCCCAAAACTAGATTAGCATTCGTATTCAGAATATGAGATGTTCCCGTGATGCACAGTTCGAATCGGGAAGAGCATCAAGGTTCATCTATTATTTGGTTGGTAGTTGCAAATGGACGGGTTCGGTTCCCGTGGGACCAGACCCAAGTGTTCCTCTACACCCGCTGATATTCCTAGCATACATACCGAGACCGGAGGTAAATGGGAGAAACTACTTCGATTGAATTCTACAATTGAATTTTTATCTGCTGTTGGATTGTGTTTTGGATTAGTTGAAAAGCAAATATTGTTTTTATTTTCTTAGGAATATTGTGAGACATCTAAGTAAGAAGAATTATATGAAAAAATGTGATAGTTTATAATTACCTTATTTAACCGACTTCCAAAAACACAGGAGGAGGTTCTCTTTTCGACGTGTATTTTTTTTGTGTATTTGTTAAGCGATTTCTTTGTAATCATGAATAGAGCATATTAAAATTATTGTTTTGTTAGAACAAGGATATTCGCGAGGTGGTTCCATGTCAAGGAAATCAGGATCTGATGATGGGAATCAGGATAAATCGAGGAAAACCCGCAAAATTGTAAGCTGGGGGTGTCGATTGACATTATTAAAAGTAAAACTAACTGTGACCCGCGGTTTTGCACGCGATATTCTTGATACCATAAGAATTTCTGGGTGAAATTTTTTGGCATTTTTGGCTTAAAGATAATTCTATTCACAATTCATGGGTGTTAAATATATAAGAAGGTCAAGTTCAATCAATAAGAAACTTCAAAAGTAATCCAAAAAAATAAAAAATGTTTTTCGGCTACGTTCGGGTAAATCAGCGTGAAAAGAGCTAAAAACTTTTTGTTTTTAATCCGGTTTTAAGTGTGCGGAATCGATAAAATCCGTTAAAACAGCGCGAAAAAACGAACTTCAAATTTTCGCCCAAATTCGGTCATATGGCCGCCTACTCCGCCCAACTCGGCTCGAAATTCGCCCAAAAACCTTTTGTTCCAAATCCGGTTTTAAGTGTGCGGAATCGATTAGGCATATCAAAAGACAATAAAATCCGTTAAAACAGCGCGAAAAAACGAAATTAAAATTTTCGCCCAAATTCGGTCACATCCGTCTACTCCGCCCAACTCGGCTCGAAATTCGCCCAAAAACTTTTTGTTCCAAATCTGGTTTTAAGTGTGCGGAATCGATTAGGCATATCAAAAGACAATAAAATGCGTTAAAACAGCGCGAAAAAACGAAATTCAAATTTTCGCCCAAATTCGGTCATATGGCCGCCTACTCCGCCCAACTCGGCTCGAAATTCGCCCAAAAACTTTTTGTTCCAAATCCGGTTTTAAGTGTGCGGAATCGATTAGGCATATCAAAAGACAATAAAATCCGTTAAAACAGCGCGAAAAAACGAAATTCAAATTTTCGCCCAAATTCGGTCATATGGCCGCCTACTCCGCCCAACTCGGCTCGAAATTCGCCCAAAAACTTTTTGTTCCAAATCCGGTTTTAAGTGTGCGGAATCGATTAGGCATATCAAAAGACAATAAAATCCGTTAAAACAGCGCGAAAAAACGAAATTCAAATTTTCGCCCAAATTCGGTCATATGGCCGCCTACTCCGCCCAACTCGGCTCGAAATTCGCCCAAAAACTTTTTGTTCCAAATCTGGTTTTAAGTGTGCGGAATCGATTAGGCATATCAAAAGACAATAAAATGCGTTAAAACAGCGCGAAAAAACGAAATTCAAATTTTCGCCCAAATTCGGTCATATGGCCGCCTACTCCGCCCAACTCGGCTCGAAATTCGCCCAAAAACTTTTTGTTCCAAATCCGGTTTTAAGTGTGCGGAATCGATTAGGCATATCAAAAGACAATAAAATCCGTTAAAACAGCGCGAAAAAACGAAATTCAAATTTTCGCCCAAATTCGGTCATATGGCCGCCTACTCCGCCCAACTCGGTTCGAAATTCGCCCAAAACCTTTTTGTTCCAAATCCGGTTTTAAGTGTGCGGAATCGATTAGGCATATCAAAAGACAATAAAATCCGTTAAAACAGCGCGAAAAAACGAAATTCAAATTTTCGCCCAATTTCGGTCATATGGCCGCCTACTCCGCCCAACTCGGCTCGAAATTGGCCCAAAAACTTTTTGTTTCAAATCCGGTTTAAAGTTTGCGGAATCGATTAGGCATATCAAAAGACAATAAAATCCGTTTCAAATTTAAGAGAATTTTCCGATTTTCAAATTTAAGTGAATTTTCCGATTTTCAAATTTAAGAGAATTTTCAAATTAAAGAGAATTTTCCGATTTTCAAATTTAAGAGAATTTTCCGATTTTCAAATTTAAGTGAATTTTCCGATTTTCAAATTTTAGGGAATTTTCCGATTTTCAAATTAAAGAGAATTTTCCGATTTTCAAATTTAAGAGAATATTCAAATTTAAGTGAATTTTCCGATTTTCAAATTAAAGAGAATTTTCAAATTTAAGAGAATTTTCAAAATTAAGAGAATTTTCCGATTTTCAAATTTAAGAGAATTTTCCGATTTTCAAATTTAAGTGAATTTTCCGATTTTCAAATTTTAGGGAATTTTCCGATTTTCAAATTAAAGAGAATTTTCCCATTTTCAAATTTAAGAGAATTTTCCGATTTTCAAATTTAAGTGAATTTTCCGATTTTCAAATTTTAGGGAATTTTCCGATTTTCAAATTAAAGAGAATTTTCCGATTTTCAAATTTAAGAGAATATTCAAATTTAAGTGAATTTTCCGATTTTCAAATTTAAGTGAATTTTCCGATTTTCAAATTTAAGAGAATTTTCCGATTTTCAAATTTAAGTGAATTTTCCGATTTTCAAATTTAAGAGAATTTTCAAATATAAGAGAATTTTCCGATTTTCAAATTTAAGTGAATTTTCCTATTTTCAAATTTTATAGAATTTTCAAATTTAAGAGAATTTTCAAATGTAAGAGAATTTTCCGATTTTCAAATTTAAGTGAATTTTCCGGTTTTCAAATTTTAGAGAAATTTCCGATTTTCAAATTTAAGAGAATTTTCCGATTTTCAAATTTAAGAGAATTTTCAAATTTAAGTGAATTTTCCGATTTTCAAATTTAAGTGAATTTTCCGATTTTCAAATTGAAGTTAATTTTCCGATTTTCAAATTTAAGTGACTTTTCCAAATTTCAAATTTAAGAGAATTTTCAAATATAAGAGAATTTTCAAATATAAGAGAATTTTCCGATTTTCAAATTTAAGAGAATTTTCAAATGTAAGAGAATTTTCCGATTTTCAAATTTAAGAGAATTTTCCGATTTTCAAATTTAAGAGAATTTTCCGATTTTCAAATTTAAGTGAATTTTCCGATTTTCAAATTTAAGAGAATTTTCAAATTTAAGAGAATTTTCCGATTTTCAAATTTTAGAGAATTTCCCGATTTTTAAATTTAAAAGAATTTTCCGATTTTCAAATTTAAAAGAATTTTCAAATTTAAGTGAATTTTCCGATTTTCAAATTTAAGAGAATTTTCCGATTTTCAAATTTAAAAGAATTTTCAAATTTAAGAGAATTTTCCGATTTTCAAATTTAAGAGAATTTTCAAATTTAAGTGAATTTTCCGATTTTCAAATTTAAGCGAATTTTCCGATTTTCAAATAAAAGAGAATTTTCAAATTTGGGAGAATTGTCAAATTCTAGAGAATTTTCCGATTTTCAAATTTAAAAGAATTTTCCGATTTTCAAATTTAGAAGAATTTTCAAATTTAAGTGAATTTTCCGATTTTCAAATTTAAGAGAATTTTCCGATTTTCAAATTTAAGAGAATTTTCAAATTTAAGAGAATTTTCCGATTTTCAAATTTAAGAGAATTTTCAAATTTAAGAGAATTTTCCGATTTTCAAATTTAAGAGAATTTTCAAATTTAAGTGAATTTTACGATTTTCAAATTTAAGTGAATTTTCCGATTTTCATATTTAAGTTAATTTTCCGATGGTCAAATTTAAGAGAATTTTCCGATTTTCAAATTTAAGAGAATATTCAAATTTAAGATTTTCAATTTGAGCCAAATTTGAATGAAAATTATAATTTAATTTTTTCGCGTTTTTTTAACGGATTCTATTGTATTTTGATGTTCCTAATCGATCCCGACACTTAAAACCGGATTTGGAGCAAAAAAGTTTTTCGGCGGTTTTGGCGCCAATTTGAGCCAAATTTGAATGAAAATTATAATTTCATTTTTTCGCGTTTTTTTAACGGATTCTATTGTATTTTGATGTTCCTAATCGATCCCGACACTTAAAACCGGATTTGGAGCAAAAAAGATTTTCGGCGGTTTTGGCGCCAATTTGAGCCAAATTTGAATGAAAATTATAATTTCATTTTTTCGCGTTTTTTTAACGGATTTTATTGTATTTTGATGTTCCTAATCGATTCCGACACTTAAAACCGGATTTGGAGCAAAAAAGTTTTTCGGCGGTTTTGGCGCCAATTTGAGCCAAATTTGAATGAAAATTATAATTTCATTTTTTCGCGTTTTTTTAACGGATTCTATTGTATTTTGATGTTCCTAATCGATCCCGACACTTAAAACCGGATTTGGAGCAAAAAAGTTTTTCGGCGGTTTTGGCGCCAATTTGAGCCAAATTTGAATGAAAATTATAATTTAATTTTTTCGCGTTTTTTTAACGGATTCTATTGTATTTTGATGTTCCTAATCGATCCCGACACTTAAAACCGGATTTGGAGCAAAAAAGTTTTTCGGCGGTTTTGGCGCCAATTTGAGCCAAATTTGAATGAAAATTATAATTTAATTTTTTCGCGTTTTTTTAACGGATTCTATTGTATTTTGATGTTCCTAATCGATCCCGACACTTAAAACCGGATTTGGAGCAAAAAAGTTTTTCGGCGGTTTTGGCGCCAATTTGAGCCAAATTTGAATGAAAATTATAATTTCATTTTTTCGCGTTTTTTTAACGGATTCTATTGTATTTTGATGTTCCTAATCGATCCCGACACTTAAAACCGGATTTGGAGCAAAAAAGTTTTTCGGCGGTTTTGGCGCCAATTTGAGCCAAATTTGAATGAAAATTATAATTTCACTATTTCGCGTTTTTTAACGGATTCTATTGTATTTTGATGTTCCTAATCGATCCCGACACTTAAAACCGGATTTGGAGCAAAAAAGTTTTTCGGCGGTTTTGGCGCCAATTTGAGCCAAATTTGAATGAAAATTATAATTTCATTTTTTCGCGTTTTTTTAACGGATTCTATTGTATTTTGATGTTCCTAATCGATCCCGACACTTAAAACCGGATTTGGAGCAAAAAAGTTTTTCGGCGGTTTTGGCGCCAATTTGAGCCAAATTTGAATGAAAATTATAATTTCATTTTTTCGCGTTTTTTTAACGGCTTCTATTGTATTTTGATGTTCCTAATCGATCCCGACACTTAAAACCGGATTTGGAGCAAAAAAGTTTTTCGGCGGTTTTGGCGCCAATTTGAGCCAAATTTGAATGAAAATTATAATTTAATTTTTTCGCGTTTTTTTAACGGATTCTATTGTATTTTGATGTTCCTAATCGATCCCGACACTTAAAACCGGATTTGGAGCAAAAAAGTTTTTCGGCGGTTTTGGCGCCAATTTGAGCCAAATTTGAATGAAAATTATAATTTCATTTTTTCGCGTTTTTTTAACGGATTCTATTGTATTTTGATGTTCCTAATCGATCCCGACACTTAAAACCGGATTTGGAGCAAAAAAGTTTTTCGGCGGTTTTGGCGCCAATTTGAGCCAAATTTGAATGAAAATTATAATTTCACTATTTCGCGTTTTTTTAACGGATTCTATTGTATTTTGATGTTCCTAATCGATCCCGACACTTAAAACCGGATTTGGAGCAAAAAAGATTTTCGGCGGTTTTGGCGCCAATTTGAGCCAAATTTGAATGAAAATTATAATTTCATTTTTTCGCGTTTTTTTAACGGATTCTATTGTATTTTGATGTTCCTAATCGATTCCGACACTTAAAACCGGATTTGGAGCAAAAAAGTTTTTCGGCGGTTTTGGCGCCAATTTGAGCCAAATTTGAATGAAAATTATAATTTCATTTTTTCGCGTTTTTTTAACGGATTCTATTGTATTTTGATGTTCCTAATCGATCCCGACACTTAAAACCGGATTTGGAGCAAAAAAGTTTTTCGGCGGTTTTGGCGCCAATTTGAGCCAAATTTGAATGAAAATTATAATTTCACTATTTCGCGTTTTTTTAACGGATTCTATTGTATTTTGATGTTCCTAATCGATCCCGACACTTAAAACCGGATTTGGAGCAAAAAAGTTTTTCGGCGGTTTTGGCGCCAATTTGAGCCAAATTTGAATGAAAATTATAATTTCATTTTTTCGCGTTTTTTTAACGGATTCTATTGTATTTTGATGTTCCTAATCGATCCCGACACTTAAAACCGGATTTGGAGCAAAAAAGTTTTTCGGCGGTTTTGGCGCCAATTTGAGCCAAATTTGAATGAAAATTATAATTTCATTTTTTCGCGTTTTTTTAACGGCTTCTATTGTATTTTGATGTTCCTAATCGATCCCGACACTTAAAACCGGATTTGGAGCAAAAAAGTTTTTCGGCGGTTTTGGCGCCAATTTGAGCCAAATTTGAATGAAAATTATAATTTAATTTTTTCGCGTTTTTTTAACGGATTCTATTGTATTTTGATGTTCCTAATCGATCCCGACACTTAAAACCGGATTTGGAGCAAAAAAGTTTTTCGGCGGTTTTGGCGCCAATTTGAGCCAAATTTGAATGAAAATTATAATTTCATTTTTTCGCGTTTTTTTAACGGATTCTATTGTATTTTGATGTTCCTAATCGATCCCGACACTTAAAACCGGATTTGGAGCAAAAAAGTTTTTCGGCGGTTTTGGCGCCAATTTGAGCCAAATTTGAATGAAAATTATAATTTCACTATTTCGCGTTTTTTTAACGGATTCTATTGTATTTTGATGTTCCTAATCGATCCCGACACTTAAAACCGGATTTGGAGCAAAAAAGATTTTCGGCGGTTTTGGCGCCAATTTGAGCCAAATTTGAATGAAAATTATAATTTCATTTTTTCGCGTTTTTTTAACGGATTCTATTGTATTTTGATGTTCCTAATCGATTCCGACACTTAAAACCGGATTTGGAGCAAAAAAGTTTTTCGGCGGTTTTGGCGCCAATTTGAGCCAAATTTGAATGAAAATTATAATTTCATTTTTTCGCGTTTTTTTAACGGATTCTATTGTATTTTGATGTTCCTAATCGATCCCGACACTTAAAACCGGATTTGGAGCAAAAAAGTTTTTCGGCGGTTTTGGCGCCAATTTGAGCCAAATTTGAATGAAAATTATAATTTAATTTTTTCGCGTTTTTTTAACGGATTCTATTGTATTTTGATGTTCCTAATCGATCCCGACACTTAAAACCGGATTTGGAGCAAAAAAGTTTTTCGGCGGTTTTGGCGCCAATTTGAGCCAAATTTGAATGAAAATTATAATTTCATTTTTTCGCGTTTTTTTAACGGATTCTATTGTATTTTGATGTTCCTAATCGATCCCGACACTTAAAACCGGATTTGGAGCAAAAAAGTTTTTCGGCGGTTTTGGTGCCAATTTGAGCCAAATTTGAATGAAAATTATAATTTCACTATTTCGCGTTTTTTTAACGGATTCTATTGTATTTTGATGTTCCTAATCGATCCCGACACTTAAAACCGGATTTGGAGCAAAAAAGTTTTTCGGCGGTTTTGGCGCCAATTTGAGCCAAATTTGAATGAAAATTATAATTTCATTTTTTCGCGTTTTTTTAACGGATTCTATTGTATTTTGATGTTCCTAATCGATTCCGACACTTAAAACCGGATTTGGAGCAAAAAAGTTTTTCGGCGGTTTTGGCGCCAATTTGACCCAAATTTGAATGAAAATTATAATTTCATTTTTTCGCGTTTTTTTAACGGTTTCTATTGTATTTTGATGTTCCTAATCGATCCCGACACTTAAAACCGGATTTGGAGCAAAAAAGTTTTTCGGCGGTTTTGGCGCCAATTTGAGCCAAATTTGAATGAAAATTATAATTTCATTTTTTCGCGTTTTTTTAACGGATTCTATTGTATTCTGATGTTCCTAATCGATCCCGACACTTAAAACCGGATTTGGAGCACAAAAGTTTTTCGGCGGTTTTGGCGCCAATTTGAGCCAAATTTGAATGAAAATTATAATTTCATTCTTTCGCGTTTTTTTAACGGATTCTATTGTATTTTGATGTTCCTAATCGATTCCGACACTTAAAACCGGATTTGGAGCAAAAAAGTTTTTCGGCGGTTTTGGCGCCAATTTGAGCCAAATTTGAATGAAAATTATAATTTCATTCTTTCGCGTTTTTTTAACGGATTCTATTGTATTTTGATGTTCCTAATCGATTCCGACACTTAAAACCGGATTTGGAGCAAAAAAGTTTTTCGGCGGTTTTGGCGCCAATTTGAGCCAAATATAAATGAAATTTATAATTTCATTTTTTCGCGTTTTTTTAACGGATTCTATTGTATTTTGATGTTCCTAATCGATTCCGACACTTAAAACCGGATTTGGAGCAAAAAAGTTTTTCGGCGGTTTTGGCGCCAATTTGAGCGAAATTTGAATGAAAATTATAATTTCATTCTTTCGCGTTTTTTTAACGGATTCTATTGTATTTTGATGTTCCTAATCGATCCCGACACTTAAAACCGGATTTGGAGCACAAAAGTTTTTCGGCGGTTTTGGCGCCAATTTGAGCCAAATTTGAATGAAAATTATAATTTCATTCTTTCGCGTTTTTTTAACGGATTCTATTGTATTTTGATGTTCCTAATCGATTCCGACACTTAAAACCGGATTTGGAGCAAAAAAGTTTTTCGGCGGTTTTGGCGCCAATTTGAGCCAAATATAAATGAAATTTATAATTTCATTTTTTCGCGTTTTTTTAACGGATTCTATTGTATTTTGATGTTCCTAATCGATTCCGACACTTAAAACCGGATTTGGAGCAAAAAAGTTTTTCGGCGGTTTTGGCGCCAATTTGAGCGAAATTTGAATGAAAATTATAATTTCATTCTTTCGCGTTTTTTTAACGGATTCTATTGTATTTTGATGTTCCTAATCGATCCCGACACTTAAAACCGGATTTGGAGCAAAAAAGTTTTTCGGCGGTTTTGGCGCCAATTTGAGCCAAATTTGAATGAAAATTATAATTTCATTTTTTCGCGTTTTTTTAACGGATTCTATTGTATTTTGATGTTCCTAATCGATCCCGACACTTAAAACCGGATTTGGAGCAAAAAAGTTTTTCGGCGGTTTTGGCGCCAATTTGAGCCAAATTTGAATGAAAATTATAATTTCACTATTTCGCGTTTTTTTAACGGATTCTATTGTATTTTGATGTTCCTAATCGATCCCGACACTTAAAACCGGATTTGGAGCAAAAAAGTTTTTCGGCGGTTTTGGCGCCAATTTGAGCCAAATTTGAATGAAAATTATAATTTCACTATTTCGCGTTTTTTTAACGGATTCTATTGTATTTTGATGTTCCTAATCGATCCCGACACTTAAAACCGGATTTGGAGCAAAAAAGTTTTTCGGCGGTTTTGGCGCCAATTTGAGCCAAATTTGAATGAAAATTATAATTTCATTTTTTCGCGTTTTTTTAACGGATTTTATTGTATTTTGATGTTCCTAATCGATCCCGACACTTAAAACCGGATTTGGAGCAAAAAAGTTTTTCGGCGGTTTTGGCGCCAATTTGAGCCAAATTTGAATGAAAATTATAATTTCATTTTTTCGCGTTTTTTTAACGGATTTTATTGTATTTTGATGTTCCTAATCGATCCCGACACTTAAAACCGGATTTGGAGCAAAAAAGTTTTTCGGCGGTTTTGGCGCCAATTTGAGCCAAATTT
The DNA here is from genome assembly GCA_958496195.1 of Timandra comae. Lineage (NCBI taxonomy): Eukaryota > Metazoa > Arthropoda > Insecta > Lepidoptera > Geometridae > Timandra > Timandra comae. The sequence continues at coordinate 1,128,046 of OY292358.1, forward strand.
GAATGAAAATTATAATTTAATTTTTTCGCGTTTTTTTAACGGATTTTATTGTATTTTGATGTTCCTAATCGATCCCGACACTTAAAACCGGATTTGGAGCAAAAAAGTTTTTCGGCGGTTTTGGCGCCAATTTGAGCCAAATATAAATGAAATTTATAATTTCATTTTTTCGCGTTTTTTTAACGGATTCTATTGTATTTTGATGTTCCTAATCGATCCCGACACTTAAAACCGGATTTGGAGCAAAAAAGTTTTTCGGCGGTTTTGGCGCCAATTTGAGCCAAATTTGAATGAAAATTATAATTTCATTTATTCGCGTTTTTTTAACGGATTCTATTGTATTTTGATGTTCCTAATCGATCCCGACACTTAAAACCGGATTTGGAGCAAAAAAGTTTTTCGGCGGTTTTGGCGCCAATTTGAGCCAAATTTGAATGAAAATTATAATTTCATTCTTTCGCGTTTTTTTAACGGATTCTATTGTATTTTGATGTTCCTAATCGATTCCGACACTTAAAACCGGATTTGGAGCAAAAAAGTTTTTCGGCGGTTTTGGCGCCAATTTGAGCCAAATATAAATGAAATTTATAATTTCATTTTTTCGCGTTTTTTTAACGGATTCTATTGTATTTTGATGTTCCTAATCGATTCCGACACTTAAAACCGGATTTGGAGCAAAAAAGTTTTTCGGCGGTTTTGGCGCCAATTTGAGCGAAATTTGAATGAAAATTATAATTTCATTCTTTCGCGTTTTTTTAACGGATTCTATTGTATTTTGATGTTCCTAATCGATCCCGACACTTAAAACCGGATTTGGAGCAAAAAAGTTTTTCGGCGGTTTTGGCGCCAATTTGAGCCAAATTTGAATGAAAATTATAATTTCATTTTTTCGCGTTTTTTTAACGGATTCTATTGTATTTTGATGTTCCTAATCGATCCCGACACTTAAAACCGGATTTGGAGCAAAAAAGTTTTTCGGCGGTTTTGGCGCCAATTTGAGCCAAATTTGAATGAAAATTATAATTTCACTATTTCGCGTTTTTTTAACGGATTCTATTGTATTTTGATGTTCCTAATCGATCCCGACACTTAAAACCGGATTTGGAGCAAAAAAGTTTTTCGGCGGTTTTGGCGCCAATTTGAGCCAAATTTGAATGAAAATTATAATTTCACTATTTCGCGTTTTTTTAACGGATTCTATTGTATTTTGATGTTCCTAATCGATCCCGACACTTAAAACCGGATTTGGAGCAAAAAAGTTTTTCGGCGGTTTTGGCGCCAATTTGAGCCAAATTTGAATGAAAATTATAATTTCATTTTTTCGCGTTTTTTTAACGGATTTTATTGTATTTTGATGTTCCTAATCGATCCCGACACTTAAAACCGGATTTGGAGCAAAAAAGTTTTTCGGCGGTTTTGGCGCCAATTTGAGCCAAATTTGAATGAAAATTATAATTTAATTTTTTCGCGTTTTTTTAACGGATTTTATTGTATTTTGATGTTCCTAATCGATCCCGACACTTAAAACCGGATTTGGAGCAAAAAAGTTTTTCGGCGGTTTTGGCGCCAATTTGAGCCAAATATAAATGAAATTTATAATTTCATTTTTTCGCGTTTTTTTAACGGATTCTATTGTATTTTGATGTTCCTAATCGATCCCGACACTTAAAACCGGATTTGGAGCAAAAAAGTTTTTCGGCGGTTTTGGCGCCAATTTGAGCCAAATTTGAATGAAAATTATAATTTCATTTATTCGCGTTTTTTTAACGGATTCTATTGTATTTTGATGTTCCTAATCGATCCCGACACTTAAAACCGGATTTGGAGCAAAAAAGTTTTTCGGCGGTTTTGGCGCCAATTTGAGCCAAATTTGAATGAAAATTATAATTTAATTTTTTCGCGTTTTTTTAACGGATTCTATTGTATTTTGATGTTCCTAATCGATCCCGACACTTAAAACCGGATTTGGAGCAAAAAAGTTTTTCGGCGGTTTTGGCGCCAATTTGAGCCAAATTTGAATGAAAATTATAATTTCATTTTTTCGCGTTTTTTTAACGGATTCTATTGTATTTTGATGTTCCTAATCGATCCCGACACTTAAAACCGGATTTGGAGCAAAAAAGTTTTTCGGCGGTTTTGGCGCCAATTTGAGCCAAATTTGAATGAAAATTATAATTTCACTATTTCGCGTTTTTTTAACGGATTCTATTGTATTTTGATGTTCCTAATCGATCCCGACACTTAAAACCGGATTTGGAGCAAAAAAGTTTTTCGGCGGTTTTGGCGCCAATTTGAGCCAAATTTGAATGAAAATTATAATTTCATTTTTTCGCGTTTTTTTAACGGATTCTATTGTATTTTGATGTTCCTAATCGATCCCGACACTTAAAACCGGATTTGGAGCAAAAAAGTTTTTCGGCGGTTTTGGCGCCAATTTGAGCCAAATTTGAATGAAAATTATAATTTCATTTTTTCGCGTTTTTTTAACGGATTCTATTGTATTTTGATGTTCCTAATCGATCCCGACACTTAAAACCGGATTTGGAGCAAAAAAGTTTTTCGGCGGTTTTGGCGCCAATTTTAGCCAAATTTGAATGAAAATTATAATTTCATTTTTTCGCGCTTTTTTTAACGGATTCTATTGTATTTTGATGTTCCTAATCGATCCCGACACTTAAAACCGGATTTGGAGCAAAAAAGTTTTTCGGCGGTTTTGGCGCCAATTTGAGCCAAATTTGAATGAAAATTATAATTTAATTTTTTCGCGTTTTTTTAACGGATTCTATTGTATTTTGATGTTCCTAATCGATCCCGACACTTAAAACCGGATTTGGAGCAAAAAAGTTTTTCGGCGGTTTTGGCGCCAATTTGAGCCAAATTTGAATGAAAATTATAATTTAATTTTTTCGCGTTTTTTTAACGGATTCTATTGTATTTTGATGTTCCTAATCGATCCCGACACTTAAAACCGGATTTGGAGCAAAAAAGTTTTTCGGCGGTTTTGGCGCCAATTTGAGCCAAATTTGAATGAAAATTATAATTTCATTTTTTCGCGTTTTTTTAACGGATTCTATTGTATTTTGATGTTCCTAATCGATCCCGACACTTAAAACCGGATTTGGAGCAAAAAAGTTTTTCGGCGGTTTTGGCGCCAATTTGAGCCAAATTTGAATGAAAATTATAATTTCATTTTTTCGCGTTTTTTTAACGGATTCTATTGTATTTTGATGTTCCTAATCGATCCCGACACTTAAAACCGGATTTGGAGCAAAAAAGTTTTTCGGCGGTTTTGGCGCCAATTTGAGCCAAATTTGAATGAAAATTATAATTTCACTATTTCGCGTTTTTTTAACGGATTCTATTGTATTTTGATGTTCCTAATCGATCCCGACACTTAAAACCGGATTTGGAGCAAAAAAGTTTTTCGGCGGTTTTGGCGCCAATTTGAGCCAAATTTGAATGAAAATTATAATTTCACTATTTCGCGTTTTTTTAACGGATTCTATTGTATTTTGATGTTCCTAATCGATCCCGACACTTAAAACCGGATTTGGAGCAAAAAAGTTTTTTGGCGTTTTTGGCGCCAATTTGAGCCAAATATGAATGAAAATTATAATTTCATTTTTTCGCGTTTTTTTAATGGATTCTATTGTATTTTGATGTTCCTAATCGATCCCGACACTTAAAACCGGATTTGGAGCAAAAAAGTTTTTCGGCGGTTTTGGCGCCAATTTGAGCCAAATTTGAATGAAAATTATAATTTCACTATTTCGCGTTTTTTTAACGGATTCTATTGTATTTTGATGTTCCTAATCGATCCCGACACTTAAAACCGGATTTGGAGCAAAAAAGTTTTTCGGCGGTTTTGGCGCCAATTTGAGCCAAATTTGAATGAAAATTATAATTTCATTTTTTCGCGTTTTTTTAACGGATTCTATTGTATTTTGATGTTCCTAATCGATCCCGACACTTAAAACCGGATTTGGAGCAAAAAAGTTTTTCGGCGGTTTTGGCGCCAATTTGAGCCAAATTTGAATGAAAATTATAATTTCATTTTTTCGCGTTTTTTTAACGGATTCTATTGTATTTTGATGTTCCTAATCGATCCCGACACTTAAAACCGGATTTGGAGCAAAAAAGTTTTTCGGCGGTTTTGGCGCCAATTTGAGCCAAATTTGAATGAAAATTATAATTTCACTATTTCGCGTTTTTTTAACGGATTCTATTGTATTTTGATGTTCCTAATCGATCCCGACACTTAAAACCGGATTTGGAGCAAAAAAGTTTTTCGGCGGTTTTGGCGCCAATTTGAGCCAAATTTGAATGAAAATTATAATTTCACTATTTCGCGTTTTTTTAACGGATTCTATTGTATTTTGATGTTCCTAATCGATCCCGACACTTAAAACCGGATTTGGAGCAAAAAAGTTTTTTGGCGTTTTTGGCGCCAATTTGAGCCAAATATGAATGAAAATTATAATTTCATTTTTTCGCGTTTTTTTAATGGATTCTATTGTATTTTGATGTTCCTAATCGATCCCGACACTTAAAACCGGATTTGGAGCAAAAAAGTTTTTCGGCGGTTTTGGCGCCAATTTGAGCCAAATTTGAATGAAAATTATAATTTCACTATTTCGCGTTTTTTTAACGGATTCTATTGTATTTTGATGTTCCTAATCGATCCCGACACTTAAAACCGGATTTGGAGCAAAAAAGTTTTTCGGCGGTTTTGGCGCCAATTTGAGCCAAATTTGAATGAAAATTATAATTTCATTTTTTCGCGTTTTTTTAACGGATTTTATTGTATTTTGATGTTCCTAATCGATCCCGACACTTAAAACCGGATTTGGAGCAAAAAAGTTTTTCGGCGGTTTTGGCGCCAATTTGAGCCAAATTTGAATGAAAATTATAATTTAATTTTTTCGCGTTTTTTTAACGGATTTTATTGTATTTTGATGTTCCTAATCGATCCCGACACTTAAAACCGGATTTGGAGCAAAAAAGTTTTTCGGCGGTTTTGGCGCCAATTTGAGCCAAATTTGAATGAAAATTATAATTTCATTTTTTCGCGTTTTTTTAACGGATTCTATTGTATTTTGATGTTCCTAATCGATCCCGACACTTAAAACCGGATTTGGAGCAAAAAAGTTTTTCGGCGGTTTTGGCGCCAATTTGAGCCAAATTTGAATGAAAATTATAATTTCATTTTTTCGCGTTTTTTTAACGGATTCTATTGTATTTTGATGTTCCTAATCGATCCCGACACTTAAAACCGGATTTGGAGCAAAAAAGTTTTTCGGCGGTTTTGGCGCCAATTTGAGCCAAATTTGAATGAAAATTATAATTTCACTATTTCGCGTTTTTTTAACGGATTCTATTGTATTTTGATGTTCCTAATCGATCCCGACACTTAAAACCGGATTTGGAGCAAAAAAGTTTTTCGGCGGTTTTGGCGCCAATTTGAGCCAAATTTGAATGAAAATTATAATTTCATTTTTTCGCGTTTTTTTAACGGATTCTATTGTATTTTGATGTTCCTAATCGATCCCGACACTTAAAACCGGATTTGGAGCAAAAAAGTTTTTCGGCGGTTTTGGCGCCAATTTGAGCCAAATTTGAATGAAAATTATAATTTCATTTTTTCGCGTTTTTTTAACGGATTCTATTGTATTTTGATGTTCCTAATCGATCCCGACACTTAAAACCGGATTTGGAGCAAAAAAGTTTTTCGGCGGTTTTGGCGCCAATTTTAGCCAAATTTGAATGAAAATTATAATTTCATTTTTTCGCGCTTTTTTTAACGGATTCTATTGTATTTTGATGTTCCTAATCGATCCCGACACTTAAAACCGGATTTGGAGCAAAAAAGTTTTTCGGCGGTTTTGGCGCCAATTTGAGCCAAATTTGAATGAAAATTATAATTTAATTTTTTCGCGTTTTTTTAACGGATTCTATTGTATTTTGATGTTCCTAATCGATCCCGACACTTAAAACCGGATTTGGAGCAAAAAAGTTTTTCGGCGGTTTTGGCGCCAATTTGAGCCAAATTTGAATGAAAATTATAATTTAATTTTTTCGCGTTTTTTTAACGGATTCTATTGTATTTTGATGTTCCTAATCGATCCCGACACTTAAAACCGGATTTGGAGCAAAAAAGTTTTTCGGCGGTTTTGGCGCCAATTTGAGCCAAATTTGAATGAAAATTATAATTTCATTTTTTCGCGTTTTTTTAACGGATTCTATTGTATTTTGATGTTCCTAATCGATCCCGACACTTAAAACCGGATTTGGAGCAAAAAAGTTTTTCGGCGGTTTTGGCGCCAATTTGAGCCAAATTTGAATGAAAATTATAATTTCATTTTTTCGCGTTTTTTTAACGGATTCTATTGTATTTTGATGTTCCTAATCGATCCCGACACTTAAAACCGGATTTGGAGCAAAAAAGTTTTTCGGCGGTTTTGGCGCCAATTTGAGCCAAATTTGAATGAAAATTATAATTTCACTATTTCGCGTTTTTTTAACGGATTCTATTGTATTTTGATGTTCCTAATCGATCCCGACACTTAAAACCGGATTTGGAGCAAAAAAGTTTTTCGGCGGTTTTGGCGCCAATTTGAGCCAAATTTGAATGAAAATTATAATTTCACTATTTCGCGTTTTTTTAACGGATTCTATTGTATTTTGATGTTCCTAATCGATCCCGACACTTAAAACCGGATTTGGAGCAAAAAAGTTTTTTGGCGTTTTTGGCGCCAATTTGAGCCAAATATGAATGAAAATTATAATTTCATTTTTTCGCGTTTTTTTAATGGATTCTATTGTATTTTGATGTTCCTAATCGATCCCGACACTTAAAACCGGATTTGGAGCAAAAAAGTTTTTCGGCGGTTTTGGCGCCAATTTGAGCCAAATTTGAATGAAAATTATAATTTCATTTTTTCGCGTTTTTTTAACGGATTCTATTGTATTTTGATGTTCCTAATCGATCCCGACACTTAAAACCGGATTTGGAGCAAAAAAGTTTTTCGGCGGTTTTGGCGCCAATTTGAATGAAAATTATAATTTCATTTTTTCGCGTTTTTTTAACGGATTCTATTGTATTTTGATGTTCCTAATCGATCCCGACACTTAAAACCGGATTTGGAGCAAAAAAGTTTTTCGGCGGTTTTGGCGCCAATTTGAGCCAAATTTGAATGAAAATTATAATTTCATTTTTTCGCGTTTTTTTAACGGATTCTATTGTATTTTGATGTTCCTAATCGATCCCGACACTTAAAACCGGATTTGGAGCAAAAAAGTTTTTCGGCGGTTTTGGCGCCAATTTGAGCCAAATTTGAATGAAAATTATAATTTCACTATTTCGCGTTTTTTTAACGGATTCTATTGTATTTTGATGTTCCTAATCGATCCCGACACTTAAAACCGGATTTGGAGCAAAAAAGTTTTTCGGCGGTTTTGGCGCCAATTTGAGCCAAATTTGAATGAAAATTATAATTTCATTTTTTCGCGTTTTTTTAACGGATTCTATTGTATTTTGATGTTCCTAATCGATCCCGACACTTAAAACCGGATTTGGAGCAAAAAAGTTTTTCGGCGGTTTTGGCGCCAATTTGAGCCAAATTTGAATGAAAATTATAATTTCATTTTTTCGCGTTTTTTTAACGGATTCTATTGTATTTTGATGTTCCTAATCGATCCCGACACTTAAAACCGGATTTGGAGCAAAAAAGTTTTTCGGCGGTTTTGGCGCCAATTTGAGCCAAATTTGAATGAAAATTATAATTTCACTATTTCGCGTTTTTTTAACGGATTCTATTGTATTTTGATGTTCCTAATCGATCCCGACACTTAAAACCGGATTTGGAGCAAAAAAGTTTTTCGGCGGTTTTGGCGCCAATTTGAGCCAAATTTGAATGAAAATTATAATTTCATTTTTTCGCGTTTTTTTAACGGATTCTATTGTATTTTGATGTTCCTAATCGATCCCGACACTTAAAACCGGATTTGGAGCAAAAAAGTTTTTCGGCGGTTTTGGCGCCAATTTGAATGAAAATTATAATTTCATTTTTTCGCGTTTTTTTAACGGATTCTATTGTATTTTGATGTTCCTAATCGATCCCGACACTTAAAACCGGATTTGGAGCAAAAAAGTTTTTCGGCGGTTTTGGCGCCAATTTGAGCCAAATTTGAATGAAAATTATAATTTCATTTTTTCGCGTTTTTTTAACGGATTCTATTGTATTTTGATGTTCCTAATCGATCCCGACACTTAAAACCAGATTTGGAGCAAAAAAGTTTTTCGGCGGTTTTGGCGCCAATTTGAGCCAAATTTGAATGAAAATTATAATTTCATTTTTTCGCGTTTTTTTAACGGATTCTATTGTATTTTGATGTTCCTAATCGATCCCGACACTTAAAACCGGATTTGGAGCAAAAAAGTTTTTCGGCGGTTTTGGCGCCAATTTGAGCCAAATTTGAATGAAAATTATAATTTCATTTTTTCGCGTTTTTTTAACGGATTCTATTGTATTTTGATGTTCCTAATCGATCCCGACACTTAAAACCGGATTTGGAGCAAAAAAGTTTTTCGGCGGTTTTGGCGCCAATTTGAGCCAAATTTGAATGAAAATTATAATTTCATTTTTTCGCGTTTTTTTAACGGATTCTATTGTATTTTGATGTTCCTAATCGATCCCGACACTTAAAACCGGATTTGGAGCAAAAAAGTTTTTCGGCGGTTTTGGCGCCAATTTGAGCCAAATTTGAATGAAAATTATAATTTCATTTTTTCGCGTTTTTTTTAACGGATTCTATTGTATTTTGATGTTCCTAATCGATCCCGACACTTAAAACCGGATTTGGAGCAAAAAAGTTTTTCGGCGGTTTTGGCGCCAATTTGAGCCAAATTTGAATGAAAATTATAATTTCATTTTTTCGCGTTTTTTTAACGGATTCTATTGTATTTTGATGTTCCTAATCGATCCCGACACTTAAAACCGGATTTGGAGCAAAAAAGTTTTTCGGCGGTTTTGGCGCCAATTTGAGCCAAATTTGAATGAAAATTATAATTTCATTTTTTCGCGTTTTTTTAACGGATTCTATTGTATTTTGATGTTCCTAATCGATCCCGACACTTAAAACCGGATTTGGAGCAAAAAAGTTTTTCGGCGGTTTTGGCGCCAATTTGAGCCAAATTTGAATGAAAATTATAATTTCATATTTTCGCGTTTTTTTAACGGATTCTATTGTATTTTGATGTTCCTAATCGATCCCGACACTTAAAACCGGATTTGGAGCAAAAAAGTTTTTCGGCGGTTTTGGCGCCAATTTGAGCCAAATTTGAATGAAAATTATAATTTCACTATTTCGCGTTTTTTTAACGGATTCTATTGTATTTTGATGTTCCTAATCGATCCCGACACTTAAAACCGGATTTGGAGCAAAAAAGTTTTTCGGCGGTTTTGGCGCCAATTTGAGCCAAATTTGAATGAAAATTATAATTTCATTTTTTCGCGTTTTTTTAACGGATTCTATTGTATTTTGATGTTCCTAATCGATCCCGACACTTAAAACCGGATTTGGAGCAAAAAAGTTTTTCGGCGGTTTTGGCGCCAATTTGAGCCAAATTTGAATGAAAATTATAATTTCACTATTTCGCGTTTTTTTAACGGATTCTATTGTATTTTGATGTTCCTAATCGATCCCGACACTTAAAACCGGATTTGGAGCAAAAAAGTTTTTCGGCGGTTTTGGCGCCAATTTGAGCCAAATTTGAATGAAAATTATAATTTCATATTTTCGCGTTTTTTTAACGGATTCTATTGTATTTTGATGTTCCTAATCGATCCCGACACTTAAAACCGGATTTGGAGCAAAAAAGTTTTTCGGCGGTTTTGGCGCCAATTTGAGCCAAATTTGAATGAAAATTATAATTTAATTTTTTCGCGTTTTTTTAACGGATTCTATTGTATTTTGATGTTCCTAATCGATCCCGACACTTAAAACCGGATTTGGAGCAAAAAAGTTTTTCGGCGGTTTTGGCGCCAATTTGAGCCAAATTTGAATGAAAATTATAATTTCATTTTTTCGCGATTTTTTAAAGGATTCTATTGTATTTTGATGTTCCTAGTCGATCCCGACACTTAAAACCGGATTTGGAGCAAAAAAGTTTTTCGGCGTTTTTGGCGCCAATTTGAGCCAAATTTGAATGAAAATTATAATTTCATTTTTTCGCGTTTTTTTAACGGATTCTATTGTATTTTGATGTTCCTAATCGATCCCGACACTTAAAACCGGATTTGGAGCAAAAAAGTTTTTCGGCGGTTTTGGCGCCAATTTGAGCCAAATTTGAATGAAAATTATAATTTCATTTTTTCGCGTTTTTTTAACGGATTCTATTGTATTTTGATGTTCCTAATCGATTCCGACACTTAAAACCGAATTTTCCGATTTTCAAATTTAAGAGAATTTTCCGATTTTCAAATTTAAGAGAATTTTCAAATTTAAGAGAATTTTCAAATTTAAGAGAATTTTCAAATTTAAAAGAATTTTCAAATTTAAGAGAATTTTCCGATTTTCAAATTTTAGGGAATTTTCCGATTTTCAAATTTAAGAGAATTTTCCGATTTTCAAATTTTAGGGAATTTTCCGATTTTCAAATTTAAGAGAATTTTCCGATTTTTAAATGTAAGAGAATTTTCAGATATTTAAATTTTAGAGAATTTTACGATTTTCAAATTTAAGAGAATTTTCCGATTTTCAAATTTAAGAGAATTTTCCGATTTTCAAATGTAAGAGAATTTTCCGATTTTCAAATTTAAGTGAATTTTCCGATTTTCAAATTTAAGTGAATTTTCCGATTTGCAATTCTAAGAGAATTTTCCGATTTTCAAATTTTAGAGAATTTACCGATTTTCAAATTTAAGAGAATTTTCTGATTTTCAAATTTAAGTGAATTTTCCGATTTGCAATTCTAAGAGAAATTTCCGATTTTCAAATTTAAGTGAATTTGCCGATTTTCAAATTTAAGAGAATTTTCCGATTTTCAAATTTAAGAGAATTTTCCGATTTTCAAATGTAAGAGAATTTTCCGATTTTTAAATTTTAGAGAATTTGCCGATTTTCAAATTTAAGAGAATTTTCCGATTTTCAAATTTAAGTGAATTTTCCGATTTTCAAATTTAAGTGAATTTGCCGATTTTCAAATGTAAGTGAATTTTCAAATTTAAGAGAATTTTCAAATTTAAGAGAATTTTCCGATTTTCAAATTTAAGTGAATTTGCCGATTTTCAAATTTAAGAGAATTTTCAAATTTAAGAGAACTTTCCGATTTTCAAATTTAAGTGAATTTTCTGATTTTCAAATAAGAGAATTTTCCGATTTTCAAATTTAAGTGAATTGTATGATTTTCAAATTTTTGAGAATTTCCGATTTTCAAATTTAAGAGAATTTTCCGATTTTCAAATTTAAGTGAATTTTCCGATTTTCAAATTTAAGAGAATTTTCCGATTTTCAAATTTAAGAGAATTTTCAAATTTAAGAGAATTTTCCGATTTTCAAATTTAAGTGAATTTTCCGTTTTTGAAATTTAAGAGAATTTTCCGATTTGCAATTCTAAGAGAATTTTCCGATTTTCAAATTTAAGTGAAATTTCCGATTTTCAGATATAAGAAAATTTTCAAATTTAAGAGAATTTTCCGATTTTCAAATTTAAGAGAATTTTCCGATGTTCAAATTGAAGAGAATTTTCCGATTTTCAAATTTAAGACAATTTTCCAATTTAAGAGAATTTTCCGATTTTCAAATTTAAGTGAATTTGCCGATTTTCAAATTTAAGAGAATTTTCAAATTTAAGAGAACTTTCCGATTTTCAAATTTAAGTGAATTTTCCGATTTTTAAATTTTAGAGAATATTCCGATTTTCAAATTTAAGAGAATTTTCCGATTTTCATATGTAAGAGAATTTTCAAATTTAAGAGAATTTTCCGATTTTCAAATTTAAGTGAATTTGCCGATTTTCAAATTTAAGAGAACTTTCAAATTTAAGAGAATTTTCCGATTTTCAAATTTAAGTGAATTTGCCGATTTTCAAATTTAAGAGAATTTTCAAATTTAAGAGAATTTTCCGATTTTCAAATTTAAGTGAATTGTATTATTTTCAAATTAAGAGAATTTCCGATTTTCAAATTTAAGAGAATTTTCCGATTTTCAAATGTAAGAGAATTTTCAAATTTTAGAGAATTTTCCGATTTTCAAATTTAATAGAATTTTCAAATTTAAGAGAATTTTCCGATTTTCAAATTTTAGGGAATTTTCCGATTTTCAAATTTAAGAGAATTTTCCGATTTTCAAATTTAAGAGAATTTTCAAATTTAAGAGAATTTTCAAATTTAAGAGAATTTTCAAATTTAAAAGAATTTTCAAATTTAAGAGAATTTTCCGATTTTCAAATTTTAGGGAATTTTCCGATTTTCAAATTTAAGAGAATTTTCCGATTTTCAAATTTTAGGGAATTTTCCGATTTTCAAATTTAAGAGAATTTTCTGATTTTTAAATGTAAGAGAATTTTCAGATATTTAAATTTTAGAGAATTTTACGATTTTCAAATTTAAGAGAATTTTCCGATTTTCAAATTTAAGAGAATTTTCCGATTTTCAAATGTAAGAGAATTTTCCGATTTTCAAATTTAAGTGAATTTTCCGATTTTCAAATTTAAGTGAATTTTCCGATTTGCAATTCTAAGAGAATTTTCCGATTTTCAAATTTTAGAGAATTTACCGATTTTCAAATTTAAGAGAATTTTCTGATTTTCAAATTTAAGTGAATTTTCCGATTTGCAATTCTAAGAGAAAATTCCGATTTTCAAATTTAAGTGAATTTGCCGATTTTCAAATTTAAGAGAATTTTCCGATTTTCAAATTTAAGAGAATTTTCCGATTTTCAAATGTAAGAGAATTTTCCGATTTTTAAATTTTAGAGAATTTTACGATTTTCAAATTTAAGAGAATTTTCCGATTTTCAAATTTAAGAGAATTTTCCGATTTTCAAATTTAAAAGAATTTTCCGATTTTCAAATTTAAGTGAATTTTCCGATTTTCAAATTTAAGAGAATTTTCCGATTTTCAAATTTACGTGAATTTTCCAATTTTCAAATTTAAGAGAATTTTCAAATTTAAGAGAATTTTCAAATTTAAGAGAATTTTCAAATTTAAGAGAATTTTCAAATTTAATAGAATTTTCAAATTTAAGAGAATTTTCCGATTTTCAAATTTTAGGGAATTTTCCGATTTTCAAATTTAAGAGAATTTTCCGATTTTCAAATTTTAGGGAATTTTCCGATTTTCAAATTTAAGAGAATTTTCCGATTTTCAAATGTAAGAGAATTTTCAGATTTTTAAATTTTAGAGAATTTTACGATTTTCAAATTTAAGAGAATTTTCCGATGTTCAAATTTAAGAGAATTTTCCGATTTTCAAATGTAAGAGAATTTTCCGATTTTCAAATTTAAGTGAATTTTCCGATTTTCAAATTTAAGTGAATTTTCCGATTTGCAATTCTAAGAGAATTTTCCGATTTTCAAATTTTAGAGAATTTACCGATTTTCAAATTTAAGAGAATTTTCTGATTTTCAAATTTAAGTGAATTTTCCGATTTGCAATTCTAAGAGAAATTTCCGATTTTCAAATTTAAGTGAATTTGCCGATTTTCAAATTTAAGAGAATTTTCCGATTTTCAAATGTAAGAGAATTTTAAAATTTTAGGGAATTTTCCGATTTTCAAATTTAAGTGAATTTTCTGATTTTCAAATTTAAGAGAATTTTCCGATATTCATATTTAAGTGAATTTTCTGATTTTCAAATAAGAGAATTTTCTGATTTTCAAATTTAAGTGAATTTTCAAATTTAAGAGAAATTTCCGATTTTCAAATTTAAGTGAATTTTCCGATTTTCAAATTTAAGAGAATTTTCCGATTTTCATATTTAAGTGAATTTTCTGATTTTCAAATAAGAGAATTTTCCGATTTTCAAATTTAAGTGAATTGTATGATTTTCAAATTTTAGAGAATTTCCGATTTTCAAATTTAAGAGAATTTTCCGATTTTCAAATGTAAGAGAATTTTCAAATTTTAGAGAATTTTCCGATTTTCAAATTTAAGTGAATTTTCTGATTTTCATATTTAAGAGAATTTTCCGATTTTCATATTTAAGTGAATTTTCTGATTTTCAAATAAGAGAATTTTCCGATTTTCAAATTTAAGAGAATTTTCCGATTATCAAATTTAAGTGAATTTTCCGATTTTCAAATTTAAGAAAATTTTCAAATTTAAGAGAATTTTCCGATTTTCAAATTGGAGAGAGTTTTCCGACTTTCAAATGTAAGAGAATTTTCAAATTTTAGAGAATTTTCCGATTTTCAAATTTAAGTGAATTTTCTGATTTTCAAATTTAAGAGAATTTTCCGATTTTCATATTTAAGTGAATTTTCTGATTTTCAAATAAGAGAATTTTCCAAATTTGCAACTTTAAGAGAATTTTCCGATTATCAAATTGCAGTGAATTTTCCGATTTTCAAATTTAAGAAAATTTTCAAATTTAAGAGAATTTTCCGATTTTCAAATTGAAGAGAATTTTCCGATTTTCAAATTGAAGAGAATTTTCCGATTTTCAAATTTAAGTGAATATTCAAATTTAAGTGAATTTTCCGATTTTCAAATTTAAGAGAATTTTCAAATTTAAGAGAATTTTCAAATTTAAGAGTATTTTCAAATTTAAGAGAATTTGCCGATTTTCAAATTTAAGAGAATTTTCCGATTTTCAAATGTAAGAGAATTTTAAAATTTTAGGGAATTTTCCGATTTTCAAATTTAAGTGAATTTTCTGATTTTCAAATTTAAGAGAATTTTCCGATTTTCATATTTAAGTGAATTTTCTGATTTTCAAATAAGAGAATTTTCTGATTTTCAAATTTAAGTGAATTTTCCGATTTTCAAATTTAAGAGAATTTTCAAATTTAAGAGAAATTTCCGATTTTCAAATTTAAGTGAATTTTCCGATTTTCATATTTAAGTGAATTTTCTGATTTTCAAATAAGAGAATTTTCCGATTTTCAAATTTAAGTGAATTGTATGATTTTCAAATTTTAGAGAATTTCCGATTTTCAAATTTAAGAGAATTTTCCGATTTTCAAATGTAAGAGAATTTTCAAATTTTAGAGAATTTTCCGATTTTCAAATTTAAGTGAATTTTCTGATTTTCATATTTAAGAGAATTTTCCGATTTTCATATTTAAGTGAATTTTCTGATTTTCAAATAAGAGAATTTTCCGATTTTCAAATTTAAGAGAATTTTCCGATTATCAAATTTAAGTGAATTTTCCGATTTTCAAATTTAAGAAAATTTTCAAATTTAAGAGAATTTTCCGATTTTCAAATTGGAGAGAGTTTTCCGACTTTCAAATGTAAGAGAATTTTCAAATTTTAGAGAATTTTCCGATTTTCAAATTTAAGTGAATTTTCTGATTTTCAAATTTAAGAGAATTTTCCGATTTTCATATTTAAGTGAATTTTCTGATTTTCAAATAAGAGAATTTTCCAAATTTGCAACTTTAAGAGAATTTTCCGATTATCAAATTGCAGTGAATTTTCCGATTTTCAAATTTAAGAAAATTTTCAAATTTAAGAGAATTTTCCGATTTTCAAATTGAAGAGAATTTTCCGATTTTCAAATTGAAGAGAATTTTCCGATTTTCAAATTTAAGTGAATATTCAAATTTAAGTGAATTTTCCGATTTTCAAATTTAAGAGAATTTTCAAATTTAAGAGAATTTTCAAATTTAAGAGAATTTTCAAATTTAAGAGAATTTTCTGATTTTCAAATTTAAGTGAATTTTCCGATTTTCAAATTTAAGAGAACTATCCGATCTTCAAATTTAAGAGAATTTTCAAATTTAAGTGAATTTTCTGATTTTCAAATTTAAGAGAATTTTCCGATTTTCAAATGTAAGAGAATTTTCCGATTTTTAAATTTTAGAGAATTTTACGATTTTCAAATTTAAGAGAATTTTCCGATTTTCAAATTTAAGAGAATTTTCCGATTTTCAAATTTAAAAGAATTTTCCGATTTTCAAATTTACGTGAATTTTCCAATTTTCAAATTTAAGAGAATTTTCAAATTTAAGAGAATTTTCAAATTTAAGAGAATTTTCAAATTTAATAGAATTTTCAAATTTAAGAGAATTTTCCGATTTTCAAATTTTAGGGAATTTTCCGATTTTCAAATTTAAGAGAATTTTCCGATTTTCAAATTTTAGGGAATTTTCCGATTTTCAAATTTAAGAGAATTTTCCGATTTTCAAATGTAAGAGAATTTTCAGATTTTTAAATTTTAGAGAATTTTACGATTTTCAAATTTAAGAGAATTTTCCGATGTTCAAATTTAAGAGAATTTTCCGATTTTCAAATGTAAGAGAATTTCCGATTTTCAAATTTAAGTGAATTTTCCGATTTTCAAATTTAAGTGAATTTTCCGATTTGCAATTCTAAGAGAATTTTCCGATTTTCAAATTTTAGAGAATTTACCGATTTTCAAATTTAAGAGAATTTTCTGATTTTCAAATTTAAGTGAATTTTCCGATTTGCAATTCTAAGAGAAATTTCCGATTTTCAAATTTAAGTGAATTTGCCGATTTTCAAATTTAAGAGAATTTTCCGATTTTCAAATGTAAGAGAATTTTAAAATTTTAGGGAATTTTCCGATTTTCAAATTTAAGTGAATTTTCTGATTTTCAAATTTAAGAGAATTTTCCGATTTTCATATTTAAGTGAATTTTCTGATTTTCAAATAAGAGAATTTTCTGATTTTCAAATTTAAGTGAATTTTCCGATTTTCAAATTTAAGAGAATTTTCAAATTTAAGAGAAATTTCCGATTTTCAAATTTAAGTGAATTTTCCGATTTTCAAATTTAAGAGAATTTTCCGATTTTCATATTTAAGTGAATTTTCTGATTTTCAAATAAGAGAATTTTCCGATTTTCAAATTTAAGTGAATTGTATGATTTTCAAATTTTAGAGAATTTCCGACTTTCAAATTTAAGAGAATTTTCCGATTTTCAAATGTAAGAGAATTTTTAATTTTAGAGAATTTTCCGATTTTCAAATTTAAGTGAATTTTCTGATTTTCATATTTAAGAGAATTTTCCGATTTTCATATTTAAGTGAATTTTCTGATTTTCAAATAAGAGAATTTTCCGATTTTCAAATTTAAGAGAATTTTCCGATTATCAAATTTAAGTGAATTTTCCGATTTTCAAATTTAAGTGAATTGTATGATTTTCAAATTTTAGAGAATTTCCGACTTTCAAATTTAAGAGAATTTTCCGATTTTCAAATGTAAGAGAATTTTTAATTTTAGAGAATTTTCCGATTTTCAAATTTAAGTGAATTTTCTGATTTTCATATTTAAGAGAATTTTCCGATTTTCATATTTAAGTGAATTTTCTGATTTTCAAATAAGAGAATTTTCCGATTTTCAAATTTAAGAGAATTTTCCGATTATCAAATTTAAGTGAATTTTCCGATTTTCAAATTTAAGAAAATTTTCAAATTTAAGAGAATTTTCCGATTTTCAAATTGGAGAGAGTTTTCCGACTTTCAAATGTAAGAGAATTTTCAAATTTTAGAGAATTTTCCGATTTTCAAATTTAAGTGAATTTTCTGATTTTCAAATTTAAGAGAATTTTCCGATTTTCATATTTAAGTGAATTTTCTGATTTTCAAATAAGAGAATTTTCCAAATTTGCAACTTTAAGAGAATTTTCCGATTATCAAATTGCAGTGAATTTTCCGATTTTCAAATTTAAGAAAATTTTCAAATTTAAGAGAATTTTCCGATTTTCAAATTGAAGAGAATTTTCCGATTTTCAAATTGAAGAGAATTTTCCGATTTTCAAATTTAAGTGAATATTCAAATTTAAGTGAATTTTCCGATTTTCAAATTTAAGAGAATTTTCAAATTTAAGAGAATTTTCAAATTTAAGATAATTTTCAAATTTAAGAGAATTTTCTGATTTTCAAATTTAAGTGAATTTTCCGATTTTCAAATTTAAGAGAACTATCCGATCTTCAAATTTAAGAGAATTTTCAAATTTAAGTGAATTTTCTGATTTTCAAATTTAAGTGAATTGTATGATTTTCAAATTTTAGAGAATTTTCCGATTTTCAAATTTAAGAGAATTTGCCGATTTTCAAATTTAAGAGAATTTTCCGATTTTCAAATTTAAGTGAATTTTCCGATTTTCAAATTTAAGTGAATTTGCCGATTTTCAAATTTAAGTGAATTTTCAAATTTAAGAGAATTTTCAAATTTAAGAGAATTTTCCGATTTTCAAATTTAAGTGAATTTGCCGATTTTCAAATTTAAGAGAATTTTCAAATTTAAGAGAACTTTCCGATTTTCAAATTTAAGAGAATTTTCCGATTTTCATATTTAAGTGAATTTTCTGATTTTCAAATAAGAGAATTTTCCGATTTTCAAATTTAAGTGAATTGTATGATTTTCAAATTTTAGAGAATTTCCGATTTTCAAATTTAAGAGAATTTTCCGATTTTCAAATTTAAGTGAATTTTCCGATTTTCAAATTTAAGAGAATTTTCCGATTTTCAAATTTAAGAGAATTTTCAAATTTAAGAGAATTTTCCGATTTTCAAATTTAAGTGAATTTTCCGTTTTTGAAATTTAAGAGAATTTTCCGATTTGTAATTCTAAGAGAATTTTCCGATTTTCAAATTTAAGTGAAATTTCCGATTTTCAGATATAAGAAAATTTTCAAATTTAAGAGAATTTTCCGATTTTCAAATTTAAGAGAATTTTCCGATGTTCAAATTGAAGAGAATTTTCCGATTTTCAAATTTAAGACAATTTTCCAATTTAAGAGAATTTTCCGATTTTCAAATTTAAGTGAATTTGCCGATTTTCAAATTTAAGAGAATTTTCAAATTTAAGAGAACTTTCCGATTTTCAAATTTAAGTGAATTTTCCGATTTTTAAATTTTAGAGAATATTCCGATTTTCAAATTTAAGAGAATTTTCCGATTTTCATATGTAAGAGAATTTTCAAATGTAAGAGAATTTTCCGATTTTCAAATTTAAGTGAATTTGCCGATTTTCAAATTTAAGAGAACTTTCAAATTTAAGAGAATTTTCCGATTTTCAAATTTAAGTGAATTTGCCGATTTTCAAATTTAAGAGAATTTTCAAATTTAAGAGAATTTTCCGATTTTCAAATTTAAGAGAATTTTCCGATGTTCAAATTGAAGAGAATTTTCCGATTTTCAAATTTAAGACAATTTTCCAATTTAAGAGAATTTTCCGATTTTCAAATTTAAGTGAATTTGCCGATTTTCAAATTTAAGAGAATTTTCAAATTTAAGAGAACTTTCCGATTTTCAAATTTAAGTGAATTTTCCGATTTTTAAATTTTAGAGAATATTCCGATTTTCAAATTTAAGAGAATTTTCCGATTTTCATATGTTAGAGAATTTTCAAATGTAAGAGAATTTTCCGATTTTCAAATTTAAGTGAATTTTTGTGATTTTCAAATTTAAGAGAATTTTCCGATTTTCATATTTAAGTGAATTTTCTGATTTTCAAATAAGAGAATTTTCCGATTTTCAAATTTAAGTGAATTGTATGATTTTCAAATTTTAGAGAATTTCCGATTTTCAAATGTAAGAGAATTTTCAAATTTTCAAATTTAAGTGAATTTTCCGATTTTCATATTTAAGAGAATTTTCCGATTTTCAAATTTAAGAGAATTTTTCGATTTTCAAATTTTAGAGAATTTACCGATTTTCAAATTTAAGTGAATTTTCTGATTTTCAAATTTAAGTGAATTTTCCGATTTGCAATTCTAAGAGAATTTTCCGATTTTCAAATTTAAGTGAAATTTCCGATTTTCAGATCTAAGAAAATTTTCAAATTTAAGAGAATTTTCCGATTTTCTAATTTAAGAGAATTTTCTGATGTTCAAATTGAAGAGAATTTTCCGATTTTCAAATTTAAGACAATTTTCCAATTCTAAGAGAATTTTCCGATTTTCAAATTTAAGTGAAATTTCCGATTTTCAGATATAAGAAAATTTTCAAATTTAAGAGAATTTTCCGATTTTCAAATTTAAGAGAATTTTCCGATGTTCAAATTGAAGAGAATTTTCCGATTTTCAAATTTAAGACAATTTTCCAATTTAAGAGAATTTTCCGATTTTCAAATTTAAGTGAATTTGCCGATTTTCAAATTTAAGAGAATTTTCAAATTTAAGAGAACTTTCCGATTTTCAAATTTAAGTGAATTTTCCGATTTTTAAATTTTAGAGAATATTCCGATTTTCAAATTTAAGAGAATTTTCCGATTTTCATATGTAAGAGAATTTTCAAATTTAAGAGAATTTTCCGATTTTCAAATTTAAGTGAATTTGCCGATTTTCAAATTTAAGAGAACTTTCAAATTTAAGAGAATTTTCCGATTTTCAAATTTAAGTGAATTTGCCGATTTTCAAATTTAAGAGAATTTTCAAATTTAAGAGAATTTTCCGATTTTCAAATTTAAGTGAATTGTATTATTTTCAAATTAAGAGAATTTCCGATTTTCAAATTTAAGAGAATTTTCCGATTTTCAAATGTAAGAGAATTTTCAAATTTTAGAGAATTTTCCGATTTTCAAATTTAATAGAATTTTCAAATTTAAGAGAATTTTCCGATTTTCAAATTTTAGGGAATTTTCCGATTTTCAAATTTAAGAGAATTTTCCGATTTTCAAATTTAAGAGAATTTTCAAATTTAAGAGAATTTTCAAATTTAAGAGAATTTTCAAATTTAAAAGAATTTTCAAATTTAAGAGAATTTTCCGATTTTCAAATTTTAGGGAATTTTCCGATTTTCAAATTTAAGAGAATTTTCCGATTTTCAAATTTTAGGGAATTTTCCGATTTTCAAATTTAAGAGAATTTTCTGATTTTTAAATGTAAGAGAATTTTCAGATATTTAAATTTTAGAGAATTTTACGATTTTCAAATTTAAGAGAATTTTCCGATTTTCAAATTTAAGAGAATTTTCCGATTTTCAAATGTAAGAGAATTTTCCGATTTTCAAATTTAAGTGAATTTTCCGATTTTCAAATTTAAGTGAATTTTCCGATTTGCAATTCTAAGAGAATTTTCCGATTTTCAAATTTTAGAGAATTTACCGATTTTCAAATTTAAGAGAATTTTCTGATTTTCAAATTTAAGTGAATTTTCCGATTTGCAATTCTAAGAGAAAATTCCGATTTTCAAATTTAAGTGAATTTGCCGATTTTCAAATTTAAGAGAATTTTCCGATTTTCAAATTTAAGAGAATTTTCCGATTTTCAAATGTAAGAGAATTTTCCGATTTTTAAATTTTAGAGAATTTTACGATTTTCAAATTTAAGAGAATTTTCCGATTTTCAAATTTAAGAGAATTTTCCGATTTTCAAATTTAAAAGAATTTTCCGATTTTCAAATTTAAGTGAATTTTCCGATTTTCAAATTTAAGAGAATTTTCCGATTTTCAAATTTACGTGAATTTTCCAATTTTCAAATTTAAGAGAATTTTCAAATTTAAGAGAATTTTCAAATTTAAGAGAATTTTCAAATTTAAGAGAATTTTCAAATTTAATAGAATTTTCAAATTTAAGAGAATTTTCCGATTTTCAAATTTTAGGGAATTTTCCGATTTTCAAATTTAAGAGAATTTTCCGATTTTCAAATTTTAGGGAATTTTCCGATTTTCAAATTTAAGAGAATTTTCCGATTTTCAAATGTAAGAGAATTTTCAGATTTTTAAATTTTAGAGAATTTTACGATTTTCAAATTTAAGAGAATTTTCCGATGTTCAAATTTAAGAGAATTTTCCGATTTTCAAATGTAAGAGAATTTTCCGATTTTCAAATTTAAGTGAATTTTCCGATTTTCAAATTTAAGTGAATTTTCCGATTTGCAATTCTAAGAGAATTTTCCGATTTTCAAATTTTAGAGAATTTACCGATTTTCAAATTTAAGAGAATTTTCTGATTTTCAAATTTAAGTGAATTTTCCGATTTGCAATTCTAAGAGAAATTTCCGATTTTCAAATTTAAGTGAATTTGCCGATTTTCAAATTTAAGAGAATTTTCCGATTTTCAAATGTAAGAGAATTTTAAAATTTTAGGGAATTTTCCGATTTTCAAATTTAAGTGAATTTTCTGATTTTCAAATTTAAGAGAATTTTCCGATATTCATATTTAAGTGAATTTTCTGATTTTCAAATAAGAGAATTTTCTGATTTTCAAATTTAAGTGAATTTTCAAATTTAAGAGAAATTTCCGATTTTCAAATTTAAGTGAATTTTCCGATTTTCAAATTTAAGAGAATTTTCCGATTTTCATATTTAAGTGAATTTTCTGATTTTCAAATAAGAGAATTTTCCGATTTTCAAATTTAAGTGAATTGTATGATTTTCAAATTTTAGAGAATTTCCGATTTTCAAATTTAAGAGAATTTTCCGATTTTCAAATGTAAGAGAATTTTCAAATTTTAGAGAATTTTCCGATTTTCAAATTTAAGTGAATTTTCTGATTTTCATATTTAAGAGAATTTTCCGATTTTCATATTTAAGTGAATTTTCTGATTTTCAAATAAGAGAATTTTCCGATTTTCAAATTTAAGAGAATTTTCCGATTATCAAATTTAAGTGAATTTTCCGATTTTCAAATTTAAGAAAATTTTCAAATTTAAGAGAATTTTCCGATTTTCAAATTGGAGAGAGTTTTCCGACTTTCAAATGTAAGAGAATTTTCAAATTTTAGAGAATTTTCCGATTTTCAAATTTAAGTGAATTTTCTGATTTTCAAATTTAAGAGAATTTTCCGATTTTCATATTTAAGTGAATTTTCTGATTTTCAAATAAGAGAATTTTCCAAATTTGCAACTTTAAGAGAATTTTCCGATTATCAAATTGCAGTGAATTTTCCGATTTTCAAATTTAAGAAAATTTTCAAATTTAAGAGAATTTTCCGATTTTCAAATTGAAGAGAATTTTCCGATTTTCAAATTGAAGAGAATTTTCCGATTTTCAAATTTAAGTGAATATTCAAATTTAAGTGAATTTTCCGATTTTCAAATTTAAGAGAATTTTCAAATTTAAGAGAATTTTCAAATTTAAGAGTATTTTCAAATTTAAGAGAATTTGCCGATTTTCAAATTTAAGAGAATTTTCCGATTTTCAAATGTAAGAGAATTTTAAAATTTTAGGGAATTTTCCGATTTTCAAATTTAAGTGAATTTTCTGATTTTCAAATTTAAGAGAATTTTCCGATTTTCATATTTAAGTGAATTTTCTGATTTTCAAATAAGAGAATTTTCTGATTTTCAAATTTAAGTGAATTTTCCGATTTTCAAATTTAAGAGAATTTTCAAATTTAAGAGAAATTTCCGATTTTCAAATTTAAGTGAATTTTCCGATTTTCAAATTTAAGAGAATTTTCCGATTTTCATATTTAAGTGAATTTTCTGATTTTCAAATAAGAGAATTTTCCGATTTTCAAATTTAAGTGAATTGTATGATTTTCAAATTTTAGAGAATTTCCGATTTTCAAATTTAAGAGAATTTTCCGATTTTCAAATGTAAGAGAATTTTCAAATTTTAGAGAATTTTCCGATTTTCAAATTTAAGTGAATTTTCTGATTTTCATATTTAAGAGAATTTTCCGATTTTCATATTTAAGTGAATTTTCTGATTTTCAAATAAGAGAATTTTCCGATTTTCAAATTTAAGAGAATTTTCCGATTATCAAATTTAAGTGAATTTTCCGATTTTCAAATTTAAGAAAATTTTCAAATTTAAGAGAATTTTCCGATTTTCAAATTGGAGAGAGTTTTCCGACTTTCAAATGTAAGAGAATTTTCAAATTTTAGAGAATTTTCCGATTTTCAAATTTAAGTGAATTTACTGATTTTCAAATTTAAGAGAATTTTCCGATTTTCATATTTAAGTGAATTTTCTGATTTTCAAATAAGAGAATTTTCCAAATTTGCAACTTTAAGAGAATTTTCCGATTATCAAATTGCAGTGAATTTTCCGATTTTCAAATTTAAGAAAATTTTCAAATTTAAGAGAATTTTCCGATTTTCAAATTGAAGAGAATTTTCCGATTTTCAAATTGAAGAGAATTTTCCGATTTTCAAATTTAAGTGAATATTCAAATTTAAGTGAATTTTCCGATTTTCAAATTTAAGAGAATTTTCAAATTTAAGAGAATTTTCAAATTTAAGAGAATTTTCAAATTTAAGAGAATTTTCTGATTTTCAAATTTAAGTGAATTTTCCGATTTTCAAATTTAAGAGAACTATCCGATCTTCAAATTTAAGAGAATTTTCAAATTTAAGTGAATTTTCTGATTTTCAAATTTAAGAGAATTTTCCGATTTTCAAATGTAAGAGAATTTTCCGATTTTTAAATTTTAGAGAATTTTACGATTTTCAAATTTAAGAGAATTTTCCGATTTTCAAATTTAAGAGAATTTTCCGATTTTCAAATTTAAAAGAATTTTCCGATTTTCAAATTTACGTGAATTTTCCAATTTTCAAATTTAAGAGAATTTTCAAATTTAAGAGAATTTTCAAATTTAAGAGAATTTTCAAATTTAATAGAATTTTCAAATTTAAGAGAATTTTCCGATTTTCAAATTTTAGGGAATTTTCCGATTTTCAAATTTAAGAGAATTTTCCGATTTTCAAATTTTAGGGAATTTTCCGATTTTCAAATTTAAGAGAATTTTCCGATTTTCAAATGTAAGAGAATTTTCAGATTTTTAAATTTTAGAGAATTTTACGATTTTCAAATTTAAGAGAATTTTCCGATGTTCAAATTTAAGAGAATTTTCCGATTTTCAAATGTAAGAGAATTTCCGATTTTCAAATTTAAGTGAATTTTCCGATTTTCAAATTTAAGTGAATTTTCCGATTTGCAATTCTAAGAGAATTTTCCGATTTTCAAATTTTAGAGAATTTACCGATTTTCAAATTTAAGAGAATTTTCTGATTTTCAAATTTAAGTGAATTTTCCGATTTGCAATTCTAAGAGAAATTTCCGATTTTCAAATTTAAGTGAATTTGCCGATTTTCAAATTTAAGAGAATTTTCCGATTTTCAAATGTAAGAGAATTTTAAAATTTTAGGGAATTTTCCGATTTTCAAATTTAAGTGAATTTTCTGATTTTCAAATTTAAGAGAATTTTCCGATTTTCATATTTAAGTGAATTTTCTGATTTTCAAATAAGAGAATTTTCTGATTTTCAAATTTAAGAGAATTTTCAAATTTAAGAGAATTTTCAAATTTAAGAGAATTTTCAAATTTAAAAGAATTTTCAAATTTAAGAGAATTTTCCGATTTTCAAATTTTAGGGAATTTTCCGATTTTCAAATTTAAGAGAATTTTCCGATTTTCAAATTTTAGGGAATTTTCCGATTTTCAAATTTAAGAGAATTTTCCGATTTTTAAATGTAAGAGAATTTTCAGATATTTAAATTTTAGAGAATTTTACGATTTTCAAATTTAAGAGAATTTTCCGATTTTCAAATTTAAGAGAATTTTCCGATTTTCAAATGTAAGAGAATTTTCCGATTTTCAAATTTAAGTGAATTTTCCGATTTTCAAATTTAAGTGAATTTTCCGATTTGCAATTCTAAGAGAATTTTCCGATTTTCAAATTTTAGAGAATTTACCGATTTTCAAATTTAAGAGAATTTTCTGATTTTCAAATTTAAGTGAATTTTCCGATTTGCAATTCTAAGAGAAATTTCCGATTTTCAAATTTAAGTGAATTTGCCGATTTTCAAATTTAAGAGAATTTTCCGATTTTCAAATTTAAGAGAATTTTCCGATTTTCAAATGTAAGAGAATTTTCCGATTTTTAAATTTTAGAGAATTTGCCGATTTTCAAATTTAAGAGAATTTTCCGATTTTCAAATTTAAGTGAATTTTCCGATTTTCAAATTTAAGTGAATTTGCCGATTTTCAAATGTAAGTGAATTTTCAAATTTAAGAGAATTTTCAAATTTAAGAGAATTTTCCGATTTTCAAATTTAAGTGAATTTGCCGATTTTCAAATTTAAGAGAATTTTCAAATTTAAGAGAACTTTCCGATTTTCAAATTTAAGTGAATTTTCTGATTTTCAAATAAGAGAATTTTCCGATTTTCAAATTTAAGTGAATTGTATGATTTTCAAATTTTTGAGAATTTCCGATTTTCAAATTTAAGAGAATTTTCCGATTTTCAAATTTAAGTGAATTTTCCGATTTTCAAATTTAAGAGAATTTTCCGATTTTCAAATTTAAGAGAATTTTCAAATTTAAGAGAATTTTCCGATTTTCAAATTTAAGTGAATTTTCCGTTTTTGAAATTTAAGAGAATTTTCCGATTTGCAATTCTAAGAGAATTTTCCGATTTTCAAATTTAAGTGAAATTTCCGATTTTCAGATATAAGAAAATTTTCAAATTTAAGAGAATTTTCCGATTTTCAAATTTAAGAGAATTTTCCGATGTTCAAATTGAAGAGAATTTTCCGATTTTCAAATTTAAGACAATTTTCCAATTTAAGAGAATTTTCCGATTTTCAAATTTAAGTGAATTTGCCGATTTTCAAATTTAAGAGAATTTTCAAATTTAAGAGAACTTTCCGATTTTCAAATTTAAGTGAATTTTCCGATTTTTAAATTTTAGAGAATATTCCGATTTTCAAATTTAAGAGAATTTTCCGATTTTCATATGTAAGAGAATTTTCAAATTTAAGAGAATTTTCCGATTTTCAAATTTAAGTGAATTTGCCGATTTTCAAATTTAAGAGAACTTTCAAATTTAAGAGAATTTTCCGATTTTCAAATTTAAGTGAATTTGCCGATTTTCAAATTTAAGAGAATTTTCAAATTTAAGAGAATTTTCCGATTTTCAAATTTAAGTGAATTGTATTATTTTCAAATTAAGAGAATTTCCGATTTTCAAATTTAAGAGAATTTTCCGATTTTCAAATGTAAGAGAATTTTCAAATTTTAGAGAATTTTCCGATTTTCAAATTTAATAGAATTTTCAAATTTAAGAGAATTTTCCGATTTTCAAATTTTAGGGAATTTTCCGATTTTCAAATTTAAGAGAATTTTCCGATTTTCAAATTTAAGAGAATTTTCAAATTTAAGAGAATTTTCAAATTTAAGAGAATTTTCAAATTTAAAAGAATTTTCAAATTTAAGAGAATTTTCCGATTTTCAAATTTTAGGGAATTTTCCGATTTTCAAATTTAAGAGAATTTTCCGATTTTCAAATTTTAGGGAATTTTCCGATTTTCAAATTTAAGAGAATTTTCTGATTTTTAAATGTAAGAGAATTTTCAGATATTTAAATTTTAGAGAATTTTACGATTTTCAAATTTAAGAGAATTTTCCGATTTTCAAATTTAAGAGAATTTTCCGATTTTCAAATGTAAGAGAATTTTCCGATTTTCAAATTTAAGTGAATTTTCCGATTTTCAAATTTAAGTGAATTTTCCGATTTGCAATTCTAAGAGAATTTTCCGATTTTCAAATTTTAGAGAATTTACCGATTTTCAAATTTAAGAGAATTTTCTGATTTTCAAATTTAAGTGAATTTTCCGATTTGCAATTCTAAGAGAAAATTCCGATTTTCAAATTTAAGTGAATTTGCCGATTTTCAAATTTAAGAGAATTTTCCGATTTTCAAATTTAAGAGAATTTTCCGATTTTCAAATGTAAGAGAATTTTCCGATTTTTAAATTTTAGAGAATTTTACGATTTTCAAATTTAAGAGAATTTTCCGATTTTCAAATTTAAGAGAATTTTCCGATTTTCAAATTTAAAAGAATTTTCCGATTTTCAAATTTAAGTGAATTTTCCGATTTTCAAATTTAAGAGAATTTTCCGATTTTCAAATTTACGTGAATTTTCCAATTTTCAAATTTAAGAGAATTTTCAAATTTAAGAGAATTTTCAAATTTAAGAGAATTTTCAAATTTAAGAGAATTTTCAAATTTAATAGAATTTTCAAATTTAAGAGAATTTTCCGATTTTCAAATTTTAGGGAATTTTCCGATTTTCAAATTTAAGAGAATTTTCCGATTTTCAAATTTTAGGGAATTTTCCGATTTTCAAATTTAAGAGAATTTTCCGATTTTCAAATGTAAGAGAATTTTCAGATTTTTAAATTTTAGAGAATTTTACGATTTTCAAATTTAAGAGAATTTTCCGATGTTCAAATTTAAGAGAATTTTCCGATTTTCAAATGTAAGAGAATTTTCCGATTTTCAAATTTAAGTGAATTTTCCGATTTTCAAATTTAAGTGAATTTTCCGATTTGCAATTCTAAGAGAATTTTCCGATTTTCAAATTTTAGAGAATTTACCGATTTTCAAATTTAAGAGAATTTTCTGATTTTCAAATTTAAGTGAATTTTCCGATTTGCAATTCTAAGAGAAATTTCCGATTTTCAAATTTAAGTGAATTTGCCGATTTTCAAATTTAAGAGAATTTTCCGATTTTCAAATGTAAGAGAATTTTAAAATTTTAGGGAATTTTCCGATTTTCAAATTTAAGTGAATTTTCTGATTTTCAAATTTAAGAGAATTTTCCGATATTCATATTTAAGTGAATTTTCTGATTTTCAAATAAGAGAATTTTCTGATTTTCAAATTTAAGTGAATTTTCAAATTTAAGAGAAATTTCCGATTTTCAAATTTAAGTGAATTTTCCGATTTTCAAATTTAAGAGAATTTTCCGATTTTCATATTTAAGTGAATTTTCTGATTTTCAAATAAGAGAATTTTCCGATTTTCAAATTTAAGTGAATTGTATGATTTTCAAATTTTAGAGAATTTCCGATTTTCAAATTTAAGAGAATTTTCCGATTTTCAAATGTAAGAGAATTTTCAAATTTTAGAGAATTTTCCGATTTTCAAATTTAAGTGAATTTTCTGATTTTCATATTTAAGAGAATTTTCCGATTTTCATATTTAAGTGAATTTTCTGATTTTCAAATAAGAGAATTTTCCGATTTTCAAATTTAAGAGAATTTTCCGATTATCAAATTTAAGTGAATTTTCCGATTTTCAAATTTAAGAAAATTTTCAAATTTAAGAGAATTTTCCGATTTTCAAATTGGAGAGAGTTTTCCGACTTTCAAATGTAAGAGAATTTTCAAATTTTAGAGAATTTTCCGATTTTCAAATTTAAGTGAATTTTCTGATTTTCAAATTTAAGAGAATTTTCCGATTTTCATATTTAAGTGAATTTTCTGATTTTCAAATAAGAGAATTTTCCAAATTTGCAACTTTAAGAGAATTTTCCGATTATCAAATTGCAGTGAATTTTCCGATTTTCAAATTTAAGAAAATTTTCAAATTTAAGAGAATTTTCCGATTTTCAAATTGAAGAGAATTTTCCGATTTTCAAATTGAAGAGAATTTTCCGATTTTCAAATTTAAGTGAATATTCAAATTTAAGTGAATTTTCCGATTTTCAAATTTAAGAGAATTTTCAAATTTAAGAGAATTTTCAAATTTAAGAGTATTTTCAAATTTAAGAGAATTTGCCGATTTTCAAATTTAAGAGAATTTTCCGATTTTCAAATGTAAGAGAATTTTAAAATTTTAGGGAATTTTCCGATTTTCAAATTTAAGTGAATTTTCTGATTTTCAAATTTAAGAGAATTTTCCGATTTTCATATTTAAGTGAATTTTCTGATTTTCAAATAAGAGAATTTTCTGATTTTCAAATTTAAGTGAATTTTCCGATTTTCAAATTTAAGAGAATTTTCAAATTTAAGAGAAATTTCCGATTTTCAAATTTAAGTGAATTTTCCGATTTTCATATTTAAGTGAATTTTCTGATTTTCAAATAAGAGAATTTTCCGATTTTCAAATTTAAGTGAATTGTATGATTTTCAAATTTTAGAGAATTTCCGATTTTCAAATTTAAGAGAATTTTCCGATTTTCAAATGTAAGAGAATTTTCAAATTTTAGAGAATTTTCCGATTTTCAAATTTAAGTGAATTTTCTGATTTTCATATTTAAGAGAATTTTCCGATTTTCATATTTAAGTGAATTTTCTGATTTTCAAATAAGAGAATTTTCCGATTTTCAAATTTAAGAGAATTTTCCGATTATCAAATTTAAGTGAATTTTCCGATTTTCAAATTTAAGAAAATTTTCAAATTTAAGAGAATTTTCCGATTTTCAAATTGGAGAGAGTTTTCCGACTTTCAAATGTAAGAGAATTTTCAAATTTTAGAGAATTTTCCGATTTTCAAATTTAAGTGAATTTTCTGATTTTCAAATTTAAGAGAATTTTCCGATTTTCATATTTAAGTGAATTTTCTGATTTTCAAATAAGAGAATTTTCCAAATTTGCAACTTTAAGAGAATTTTCCGATTATCAAATTGCAGTGAATTTTCCGATTTTCAAATTTAAGAAAATTTTCAAATTTAAGAGAATTTTCCGATTTTCAAATTGAAGAGAATTTTCCGATTTTCAAATTGAAGAGAATTTTCCGATTTTCAAATTTAAGTGAATATTCAAATTTAAGTGAATTTTCCGATTTTCAAATTTAAGAGAATTTTCAAATTTAAGAGAATTTTCAAATTTAAGAGAATTTTCAAATTTAAGAGAATTTTCTGATTTTCAAATTTAAGTGAATTTTCCGATTTTCAAATTTAAGAGAACTATCCGATCTTCAAATTTAAGAGAATTTTCAAATTTAAGTGAATTTTCTGATTTTCAAATTTAAGAGAATTTTCCGATTTTCAAATGTAAGAGAATTTTCCGATTTTTAAATTTTAGAGAATTTTACGATTTTCAAATTTAAGAGAATTTTCCGATTTTCAAATTTAAGAGAATTTTCCGATTTTCAAATTTAAAAGAATTTTCCGATTTTCAAATTTACGTGAATTTTCCAATTTTCAAATTTAAGAGAATTTTCAAATTTAAGAGAATTTTCAAATTTAAGAGAATTTTCAAATTTAATAGAATTTTCAAATTTAAGAGAATTTTCCGATTTTCAAATTTTAGGGAATTTTCCGATTTTCAAATTTAAGAGAATTTTCCGATTTTCAAATTTTAGGGAATTTTCCGATTTTCAAATTTAAGAGAATTTTCCGATTTTCAAATGTAAGAGAATTTTCAGATTTTTAAATTTTAGAGAATTTTACGATTTTCAAATTTAAGAGAATTTTCCGATGTTCAAATTTAAGAGAATTTTCCGATTTTCAAATGTAAGAGAATTTCCGATTTTCAAATTTAAGTGAATTTTCCGATTTTCAAATTTAAGTGAATTTTCCGATTTGCAATTCTAAGAGAATTTTCCGATTTTCAAATTTTAGAGAATTTACCGATTTTCAAATTTAAGAGAATTTTCTGATTTTCAAATTTAAGTGAATTTTCCGATTTGCAATTCTAAGAGAAATTTCCGATTTTCAAATTTAAGTGAATTTGCCGATTTTCAAATTTAAGAGAATTTTCCGATTTTCAAATGTAAGAGAATTTTAAAATTTTAGGGAATTTTCCGATTTTCAAATTTAAGTGAATTTTCTGATTTTCAAATTTAAGAGAATTTTCCGATTTTCATATTTAAGTGAATTTTCTGATTTTCAAATAAGAGAATTTTCTGATTTTCAAATTTAAGTGAATTTTCCGATTTTCAAATTTAAGAGAATTTTCAAATTTAAGAGAAATTTCCGATTTTCAAATTTAAGTGAATTTTCCGATTTTCAAATTTAAGAGAATTTTCCGATTTTCATATTTAAGTGAATTTTCTGATTTTCAAATAAGAGAATTTTCCGATTTTCAAATTTAAGTGAATTGTATGATTTTCAAATTTTAGAGAATTTCCGACTTTCAAATTTAAGAGAATTTTCCGATTTTCAAATGTAAGAGAATTTTTAATTTTAGAGAATTTTCCGATTTTCAAATTTAAGTGAATTTTCTGATTTTCATATTTAAGAGAATTTTCCGATTTTCATATTTAAGTGAATTTTCTGATTTTCAAATAAGAGAATTTTCCGATTTTCAAATTTAAGAGAATTTTCCGATTATCAAATTTAAGTGAATTTTCCGATTTTCAAATTTAAGTGAATTGTATGATTTTCAAATTTTAGAGAATTTCCGACTTTCAAATTTAAGAGAATTTTCCGATTTTCAAATGTAAGAGAATTTTTAATTTTAGAGAATTTTCCGATTTTCAAATTTAAGTGAATTTTCTGATTTTCATATTTAAGAGAATTTTCCGATTTTCATATTTAAGTGAATTTTCTGATTTTCAAATAAGAGAATTTTCCGATTTTCAAATTTAAGAGAATTTTCCGATTATCAAATTTAAGTGAATTTTCCGATTTTCAAATTTAAGAAAATTTTCAAATTTAAGAGAATTTTCCGATTTTCAAATTGGAGAGAGTTTTCCGACTTTCAAATGTAAGAGAATTTTCAAATTTTAGAGAATTTTCCGATTTTCAAATTTAAGTGAATTTTCTGATTTTCAAATTTAAGAGAATTTTCCGATTTTCATATTTAAGTGAATTTTCTGATTTTCAAATAAGAGAATTTTCCAAATTTGCAACTTTAAGAGAATTTTCCGATTATCAAATTGCAGTGAATTTTCCGATTTTCAAATTTAAGAAAATTTTCAAATTTAAGAGAATTTTCCGATTTTCAAATTGAAGAGAATTTTCCGATTTTCAAATTGAAGAGAATTTTCCGATTTTCAAATTTAAGTGAATATTCAAATTTAAGTGAATTTTCCGATTTTCAAATTTAAGAGAATTTTCAAATTTAAGAGAATTTTCAAATTTAAGATAATTTTCAAATTTAAGAGAATTTTCTGATTTTCAAATTTAAGTGAATTTTCCGATTTTCAAATTTAAGAGAACTATCCGATCTTCAAATTTAAGAGAATTTTCAAATTTAAGTGAATTTTCTGATTTTCAAATTTAAGTGAATTGTATGATTTTCAAATTTTAGAGAATTTTCCGATTTTCAAATTTAAGAGAATTTGCCGATTTTCAAATTTAAGAGAATTTTCCGATTTTCAAATTTAAGTGAATTTTCCGATTTTCAAATTTAAGTGAATTTGCCGATTTTCAAATTTAAGTGAATTTTCAAATTTAAGAGAATTTTCAAATTTAAGAGAATTTTCCGATTTTCAAATTTAAGTGAATTTGCCGATTTTCAAATTTAAGAGAATTTTCAAATTTAAGAGAACTTTCCGATTTTCAAATTTAAGAGAATTTTCCGATTTTCATATTTAAGTGAATTTTCTGATTTTCAAATAAGAGAATTTTCCGATTTTCAAATTTAAGTGAATTGTATGATTTTCAAATTTTAGAGAATTTCCGATTTTCAAATTTAAGAGAATTTTCCGATTTTCAAATTTAAGTGAATTTTCCGATTTTCAAATTTAAGAGAATTTTCCGATTTTCAAATTTAAGAGAATTTTCAAATTTAAGAGAATTTTCCGATTTTCAAATTTAAGTGAATTTTCCGTTTTTGAAATTTAAGAGAATTTTCCGATTTGTAATTCTAAGAGAATTTTCCGATTTTCAAATTTAAGTGAAATTTCCGATTTTCAGATATAAGAAAATTTTCAAATTTAAGAGAATTTTCCGATTTTCAAATTTAAGAGAATTTTCCGATGTTCAAATTGAAGAGAATTTTCCGATTTTCAAATTTAAGACAATTTTCCAATTTAAGAGAATTTTCCGATTTTCAAATTTAAGTGAATTTGCCGATTTTCAAATTTAAGAGAATTTTCAAATTTAAGAGAACTTTCCGATTTTCAAATTTAAGTGAATTTTCCGATTTTTAAATTTTAGAGAATATTCCGATTTTCAAATTTAAGAGAATTTTCCGATTTTCATATGTAAGAGAATTTTCAAATGTAAGAGAATTTTCCGATTTTCAAATTTAAGTGAATTTGCCGATTTTCAAATTTAAGAGAACTTTCAAATTTAAGAGAATTTTCCGATTTTCAAATTTAAGTGAATTTGCCGATTTTCAAATTTAAGAGAATTTTCAAATTTAAGAGAATTTTCCGATTTTCAAATTTAAGAGAATTTTCCGATGTTCAAATTGAAGAGAATTTTCCGATTTTCAAATTTAAGACAATTTTCCAATTTAAGAGAATTTTCCGATTTTCAAATTTAAGTGAATTTGCCGATTTTCAAATTTAAGAGAATTTTCAAATTTAAGAGAACTTTCCGATTTTCAAATTTAAGTGAATTTTCCGATTTTTAAATTTTAGAGAATATTCCGATTTTCAAATTTAAGAGAATTTTCCGATTTTCATATGTTAGAGAATTTTCAAATGTAAGAGAATTTTCCGATTTTCAAATTTAAGTGAATTTTTGTGATTTTCAAATTTAAGAGAATTTTCCGATTTTCATATTTAAGTGAATTTTCTGATTTTCAAATAAGAGAATTTTCCGATTTTCAAATTTAAGTGAATTGTATGATTTTCAAATTTTAGAGAATTTCCGATTTTCAAATGTAAGAGAATTTTCAAATTTTCAAATTTAAGTGAATTTTCCGATTTTC
Organism: Timandra comae; assembly: GCA_958496195.1. Classification (NCBI taxonomy): domain Eukaryota; kingdom Metazoa; phylum Arthropoda; class Insecta; order Lepidoptera; family Geometridae; genus Timandra; species Timandra comae. The sequence goes on from OY292358.1 coordinate 1,162,684, forward strand.
ATATTTAAGAGAATTTTCCGATTTTCAAATTTAAGAGAATTTTTCGATTTTCAAATTTTAGAGAATTTACCGATTTTCAAATTTAAGTGAATTTTCTGATTTTCAAATTTAAGTGAATTTTCCGATTTGCAATTCTAAGAGAATTTTCCGATTTTCAAATTTAAGTGAAATTTCCGATTTTCAGATCTAAGAAAATTTTCAAATTTAAGAGAATTTTCCGATTTTCTAATTTAAGAGAATTTTCTGATGTTCAAATTGAAGAGAATTTTCCGATTTTCAAATTTAAGACAATTTTCCAATTCTAAGAGAATTTTCCGATTTTCAAATTTAAGTGAAATTTCCGATTTTCAGATATAAGAAAATTTTCAAATTTAAGAGAATTTTCCGATTTTCAAATTTAAGAGAATTTTCCGATGTTCAAATTGAAGAGAATTTTCCGATTTTCAAATTTAAGACAATTTTCCAATTTAAGAGAATTTTCCGATTTTCAAATTTAAGTGAATTTGCCGATTTTCAAATTTAAGAGAATTTTCAAATTTAAGAGAACTTTCCGATTTTCAAATTTAAGTGAATTTTCCGATTTTTAAATTTTAGAGAATATTCCGATTTTCAAATTTAAGAGAATTTTCCGATTTTCATATGTAAGAGAATTTTCAAATTTAAGAGAATTTTCCGATTTTCAAATTTAAGTGAATTTGCCGATTTTCAAATTTAAGAGAACTTTCAAATTTAAGAGAATTTTCCGATTTTCAAATTTAAGTGAATTTGCCGATTTTCAAATTTAAGAGAATTTTCAAATTTAAGAGAATTTTCCGATTTTCAAATTTAAGTGAATTGTATTATTTTCAAATTAAGAGAATTTCCGATTTTCAAATTTAAGAGAATTTTCCGATTTTCAAATGTAAGAGAATTTTCAAATTTTAGAGAATTTTCCGATTTTCAAATTTAATAGAATTTTCAAATTTAAGAGAATTTTCCGATTTTCAAATTTTAGGGAATTTTCCGATTTTCAAATTTAAGAGAATTTTCCGATTTTCAAATTTAAGAGAATTTTCAAATTTAAGAGAATTTTCAAATTTAAGAGAATTTTCAAATTTAAAAGAATTTTCAAATTTAAGAGAATTTTCCGATTTTCAAATTTTAGGGAATTTTCCGATTTTCAAATTTAAGAGAATTTTCCGATTTTCAAATTTTAGGGAATTTTCCGATTTTCAAATTTAAGAGAATTTTCTGATTTTTAAATGTAAGAGAATTTTCAGATATTTAAATTTTAGAGAATTTTACGATTTTCAAATTTAAGAGAATTTTCCGATTTTCAAATTTAAGAGAATTTTCCGATTTTCAAATGTAAGAGAATTTTCCGATTTTCAAATTTAAGTGAATTTTCCGATTTTCAAATTTAAGTGAATTTTCCGATTTGCAATTCTAAGAGAATTTTCCGATTTTCAAATTTTAGAGAATTTACCGATTTTCAAATTTAAGAGAATTTTCTGATTTTCAAATTTAAGTGAATTTTCCGATTTGCAATTCTAAGAGAAAATTCCGATTTTCAAATTTAAGTGAATTTGCCGATTTTCAAATTTAAGAGAATTTTCCGATTTTCAAATTTAAGAGAATTTTCCGATTTTCAAATGTAAGAGAATTTTCCGATTTTTAAATTTTAGAGAATTTTACGATTTTCAAATTTAAGAGAATTTTCCGATTTTCAAATTTAAGAGAATTTTCCGATTTTCAAATTTAAAAGAATTTTCCGATTTTCAAATTTAAGTGAATTTTCCGATTTTCAAATTTAAGAGAATTTTCCGATTTTCAAATTTACGTGAATTTTCCAATTTTCAAATTTAAGAGAATTTTCAAATTTAAGAGAATTTTCAAATTTAAGAGAATTTTCAAATTTAAGAGAATTTTCAAATTTAATAGAATTTTCAAATTTAAGAGAATTTTCCGATTTTCAAATTTTAGGGAATTTTCCGATTTTCAAATTTAAGAGAATTTTCCGATTTTCAAATTTTAGGGAATTTTCCGATTTTCAAATTTAAGAGAATTTTCCGATTTTCAAATGTAAGAGAATTTTCAGATTTTTAAATTTTAGAGAATTTTACGATTTTCAAATTTAAGAGAATTTTCCGATGTTCAAATTTAAGAGAATTTTCCGATTTTCAAATGTAAGAGAATTTTCCGATTTTCAAATTTAAGTGAATTTTCCGATTTTCAAATTTAAGTGAATTTTCCGATTTGCAATTCTAAGAGAATTTTCCGATTTTCAAATTTTAGAGAATTTACCGATTTTCAAATTTAAGAGAATTTTCTGATTTTCAAATTTAAGTGAATTTTCCGATTTGCAATTCTAAGAGAAATTTCCGATTTTCAAATTTAAGTGAATTTGCCGATTTTCAAATTTAAGAGAATTTTCCGATTTTCAAATGTAAGAGAATTTTAAAATTTTAGGGAATTTTCCGATTTTCAAATTTAAGTGAATTTTCTGATTTTCAAATTTAAGAGAATTTTCCGATATTCATATTTAAGTGAATTTTCTGATTTTCAAATAAGAGAATTTTCTGATTTTCAAATTTAAGTGAATTTTCAAATTTAAGAGAAATTTCCGATTTTCAAATTTAAGTGAATTTTCCGATTTTCAAATTTAAGAGAATTTTCCGATTTTCATATTTAAGTGAATTTTCTGATTTTCAAATAAGAGAATTTTCCGATTTTCAAATTTAAGTGAATTGTATGATTTTCAAATTTTAGAGAATTTCCGATTTTCAAATTTAAGAGAATTTTCCGATTTTCAAATGTAAGAGAATTTTCAAATTTTAGAGAATTTTCCGATTTTCAAATTTAAGTGAATTTTCTGATTTTCATATTTAAGAGAATTTTCCGATTTTCATATTTAAGTGAATTTTCTGATTTTCAAATAAGAGAATTTTCCGATTTTCAAATTTAAGAGAATTTTCCGATTATCAAATTTAAGTGAATTTTCCGATTTTCAAATTTAAGAAAATTTTCAAATTTAAGAGAATTTTCCGATTTTCAAATTGGAGAGAGTTTTCCGACTTTCAAATGTAAGAGAATTTTCAAATTTTAGAGAATTTTCCGATTTTCAAATTTAAGTGAATTTTCTGATTTTCAAATTTAAGAGAATTTTCCGATTTTCATATTTAAGTGAATTTTCTGATTTTCAAATAAGAGAATTTTCCAAATTTGCAACTTTAAGAGAATTTTCCGATTATCAAATTGCAGTGAATTTTCCGATTTTCAAATTTAAGAAAATTTTCAAATTTAAGAGAATTTTCCGATTTTCAAATTGAAGAGAATTTTCCGATTTTCAAATTGAAGAGAATTTTCCGATTTTCAAATTTAAGTGAATATTCAAATTTAAGTGAATTTTCCGATTTTCAAATTTAAGAGAATTTTCAAATTTAAGAGAATTTTCAAATTTAAGAGTATTTTCAAATTTAAGAGAATTTGCCGATTTTCAAATTTAAGAGAATTTTCCGATTTTCAAATGTAAGAGAATTTTAAAATTTTAGGGAATTTTCCGATTTTCAAATTTAAGTGAATTTTCTGATTTTCAAATTTAAGAGAATTTTCCGATTTTCATATTTAAGTGAATTTTCTGATTTTCAAATAAGAGAATTTTCTGATTTTCAAATTTAAGTGAATTTTCCGATTTTCAAATTTAAGAGAATTTTCAAATTTAAGAGAAATTTCCGATTTTCAAATTTAAGTGAATTTTCCGATTTTCAAATTTAAGAGAATTTTCCGATTTTCATATTTAAGTGAATTTTCTGATTTTCAAATAAGAGAATTTTCCGATTTTCAAATTTAAGTGAATTGTATGATTTTCAAATTTTAGAGAATTTCCGATTTTCAAATTTAAGAGAATTTTCCGATTTTCAAATGTAAGAGAATTTTCAAATTTTAGAGAATTTTCCGATTTTCAAATTTAAGTGAATTTTCTGATTTTCATATTTAAGAGAATTTTCCGATTTTCATATTTAAGTGAATTTTCTGATTTTCAAATAAGAGAATTTTCCGATTTTCAAATTTAAGAGAATTTTCCGATTATCAAATTTAAGTGAATTTTCCGATTTTCAAATTTAAGAAAATTTTCAAATTTAAGAGAATTTTCCGATTTTCAAATTGGAGAGAGTTTTCCGACTTTCAAATGTAAGAGAATTTTCAAATTTTAGAGAATTTTCCGATTTTCAAATTTAAGTGAATTTACTGATTTTCAAATTTAAGAGAATTTTCCGATTTTCATATTTAAGTGAATTTTCTGATTTTCAAATAAGAGAATTTTCCAAATTTGCAACTTTAAGAGAATTTTCCGATTATCAAATTGCAGTGAATTTTCCGATTTTCAAATTTAAGAAAATTTTCAAATTTAAGAGAATTTTCCGATTTTCAAATTGAAGAGAATTTTCCGATTTTCAAATTGAAGAGAATTTTCCGATTTTCAAATTTAAGTGAATATTCAAATTTAAGTGAATTTTCCGATTTTCAAATTTAAGAGAATTTTCAAATTTAAGAGAATTTTCAAATTTAAGAGAATTTTCAAATTTAAGAGAATTTTCTGATTTTCAAATTTAAGTGAATTTTCCGATTTTCAAATTTAAGAGAACTATCCGATCTTCAAATTTAAGAGAATTTTCAAATTTAAGTGAATTTTCTGATTTTCAAATTTAAGAGAATTTTCCGATTTTCAAATGTAAGAGAATTTTCCGATTTTTAAATTTTAGAGAATTTTACGATTTTCAAATTTAAGAGAATTTTCCGATTTTCAAATTTAAGAGAATTTTCCGATTTTCAAATTTAAAAGAATTTTCCGATTTTCAAATTTACGTGAATTTTCCAATTTTCAAATTTAAGAGAATTTTCAAATTTAAGAGAATTTTCAAATTTAAGAGAATTTTCAAATTTAATAGAATTTTCAAATTTAAGAGAATTTTCCGATTTTCAAATTTTAGGGAATTTTCCGATTTTCAAATTTAAGAGAATTTTCCGATTTTCAAATTTTAGGGAATTTTCCGATTTTCAAATTTAAGAGAATTTTCCGATTTTCAAATGTAAGAGAATTTTCAGATTTTTAAATTTTAGAGAATTTTACGATTTTCAAATTTAAGAGAATTTTCCGATGTTCAAATTTAAGAGAATTTTCCGATTTTCAAATGTAAGAGAATTTCCGATTTTCAAATTTAAGTGAATTTTCCGATTTTCAAATTTAAGTGAATTTTCCGATTTGCAATTCTAAGAGAATTTTCCGATTTTCAAATTTTAGAGAATTTACCGATTTTCAAATTTAAGAGAATTTTCTGATTTTCAAATTTAAGTGAATTTTCCGATTTGCAATTCTAAGAGAAATTTCCGATTTTCAAATTTAAGTGAATTTGCCGATTTTCAAATTTAAGAGAATTTTCCGATTTTCAAATGTAAGAGAATTTTAAAATTTTAGGGAATTTTCCGATTTTCAAATTTAAGTGAATTTTCTGATTTTCAAATTTAAGAGAATTTTCCGATTTTCATATTTAAGTGAATTTTCTGATTTTCAAATAAGAGAATTTTCTGATTTTCAAATTTAAGTGAATTTTCCGATTTTCAAATTTAAGAGAATTTTCAAATTTAAGAGAAATTTCCGATTTTCAAATTTAAGTGAATTTTCCGATTTTCAAATTTAAGAGAATTTTCCGATTTTCATATTTAAGTGAATTTTCTGATTTTCAAATAAGAGAATTTTCCGATTTTCAAATTTAAGTGAATTGTATGATTTTCAAATTTTAGAGAATTTCCGACTTTCAAATTTAAGAGAATTTTCCGATTTTCAAATGTAAGAGAATTTTTAATTTTAGAGAATTTTCCGATTTTCAAATTTAAGTGAATTTTCTGATTTTCATATTTAAGAGAATTTTCCGATTTTCATATTTAAGTGAATTTTCCGATTTTCATATTTAAGAGAATTTTCCGATTTTCAAATTTAAGAGAATTTTTCGATTTTCAAATTTTAGAGAATTTACCGATTTTCAAATTTAAGTGAATTTTCTGATTTTCAAATTTAAGTGAATTTTCCGATTTGCAATTCTAAGAGAATTTTCCGATTTTCAAATTTAAGTGAAATTTCCGATTTTCAGATCTAAGAAAATTTTCAAATTTAAGAGAATTTTCCGATTTTCTAATTTAAGAGAATTTTCTGATGTTCAAATTGAAGAGAATTTTCCGATTTTCAAATTTAAGACAATTTTCCAATTTAAGAGAATTTTCCGATTTTCAAATTTAAGTGAATTTGCCGATTTTCAAATTTAAGAGAATTTTCAAATTTAAGAGAATTTTCCGATTTTCAAATTTAAGTGAATTTGCCGATTTTCAAATTTAAGAGAATTTTCAAATTTAAGAGAACTTTCCGATTTTCAAATTTAAGTGAATTTTCCGATTTTTAAATTTTAGAGAATTTTCCGATTTTCAAATTTAAGAGAATTTTCCGATTTTCATTTGTAAGAGAATGTTCAAATTTAAGAGAATTTTCCGATTTTCAAATTTAAGTGAATTTGCCGATTTTCAAATTTAAGAGAATTTTCAAATTTAAGAGAATTTTCCGATTTTCAAATTTAAGTGAATTTTCCGATTTTCAAATTTAAGTGAATTTGCCGATTTTCAAATTTAAGAGAATTTTCCGATTTTCAAATTTAAGTGAATTTGCCGATTTTCAAATTTAAGAGAATTTTCAAATTTAAGAGAATTTTCCGATTTTCAAATTTAAGTGAATTTTCCGATTTTCAAATTTAAGTGAATTTGCCGATTTTCAAATTTAAGAGAATTTTCAAATTTAAGAGAATTTTCCGATTTTCAAATTTAAGTGAATTGTATTATTTTCAAATTTTAGACAATTTCCGATTTTCAAATTTAAGAGAATTTTCCGATTTTCAAATGTAAGAGAATTTTCAAATTTTAGGGAATTTTCCGATTTTCAAATTTAAGTCAATTTTCTGATTTTCAAATTTAAGAGAATTTTCCGATTTTCATATTTAAGTTAATTTTCTGATTTTCAAATAAGAGAATTTTACGATTTTCAAATTTAAGTGAATTTTCCGATATTCAAATTTAAGAGAATTTTCCGATTTTCAAATTTAAGTGAATTTTCCGATTTTCAAATTGAAGAGAATTTTCCGATTTTCAAATTTAAGAGAATTTTCCGATTTTCAAATGTAAGAGAATTTTCAAATTTTACGGAATTTTCCGATTTTCAAATTTAAGTCTATTTTCTGATTTTCAAATTTAAGAGAATTTTCCGATTTTCATATTTAAGTTAATTTTCTGATTTTCAAATAAGAGAATTTTACGATTTTCAAATTTAAGTGAATTTTCCGACTTTCAAATGTAAGAGAATTTTCAAATTTTAGAGAATTTTCCGATTTTCAAATTTAAGTGAATTTTCTGATTTTCAAATTTAAGAGAATTTTCCGATTTTCATATTTAAGTGAATTTTCTGATTTTCAAATAAGAGAATTTTCCAAATTTGCAACTTTAAGAGAATTTTCCGATTATCAAATTGCAGTGAATTTTCCGATTTTCAAATTTAAGAAAATTTTCAAATTTAAGAGAATTTTCCGATTTTCAAATTGAAGAGAATTTTCCGATTTTCAAATTGAAGAGAATTTTCCGATTTTCAAATTTAAGTGAATATTCAAATTTAAGTGAATTTTCCGATTTTCAAATTTAAGAGAATTTTCAAATTTAAGAGAATTTTCAAATTTAAGAGAATTTTCAAATTTAAGAGAATTTGCCGATTTTCAAATTTAAGAGAATTTTCCGATTTTCAAATGTAAGAGAATTTTAAAATTTTAGGGAATTTTCCGATTTTCAAATTTAAGTGAATTTTCTGATTTTCAAATTTAAGAGAATTTTCCGATTTTCATATTTAAGTGAATTTTCTGATTTTCAAATAAGAGAATTTTCTGATTTTCAAATTTAAGTGAATTTTCCGATTTTCAAATTTAAGAGAATTTTCAAATTTAAGAGAAATTTCCGATTTTCAAATTTAAGTGAATTTTCCGATTTTCAAATTTAAGAGAATTTTCCGATTTTCATATTTAAGTGAATTTTCTGATTTTCAAATAAGAGAATTTTCCGATTTTCAAATTTAAGTGAATTGTATGATTTTCAAATTTTAGAGAATTTCCGATTTTCAAATTTAAGAGAATTTTCCGATTTTCAAATGTAAGAGAATTTTCAAATTTTAGAGAATTTTCCGATTTTCAAATTTAAGTGAATTTTCTGATTTTCATATTTAAGAGAATTTTCCGATTTTCATATTTAAGTGAATTTTCTGATTTTCAAATAAGAGAATTTTCCGATTTTCAAATTTAAGAGAATTTTCCGATTATCAAATTTAAGTGAATTTTCCGATTTTCAAATTTAAGAAAATTTTCAAATTTAAGAGAATTTTCCGATTTTCAAATTGGAGAGAGTTTTCCGACTTTCAAATGTAAGAGAATTTTCAAATTTTAGAGAATTTTCCGATTTTCAAATTTAAGTGAATTTTCTGATTTTCAAATTTAAGAGAATTTTCCGATTTTCATATTTAAGTGAATTTTCTGATTTTCAAATAAGAGAATTTTCCAAATTTGCAACTTTAAGAGAATTTTCCGATTATCAAATTGCAGTGAATTTTCCGATTTTCAAATTTAAGAAAATTTTCAAATTTAAGAGAATTTTCCGATTTTCAAATTGAAGAGAATTTTCCGATTTTCAAATTGAAGAGAATTTTCCGATTTTCAAATTTAAGTGAATATTCAAATTTAAGTGAATTTTCCGATTTTCAAATTTAAGAGAATTTTCAAATTTAAGAGAATTTTCAAATTTAAGAGAATTTTCAAATTTAAGAGAATTTTCTGATTTTCAAATTTAAGTGAATTTTCCGATTTTCAAATTTAAGAGAACTATCCGATCTTCAAATTTAAGAGAATTTTCAAATTTAAGTGAATTTTCTGATTTTCAAATTTAAGAGAATTTTCCGATTTTCAAATGTAAGAGAATTTTCCGATTTTTAAATTTTAGAGAATTTTACGATTTTCAAATTTAAGAGAATTTTCCGATTTTCAAATTTAAGAGAATTTTCCGATTTTCAAATTTAAAAGAATTTTCCGATTTTCAAATTTAAGTGAATTTTCCGATTTTCAAATTTAAGAGAATTTTCCGATTTTCAAATTTACGTGAATTTTCCAATTTTCAAATTTAAGAGAATTTTCAAATTTAAGAGAATTTTCAAATTTAAGAGAATTTTCAAATTTAATAGAATTTTCAAATTTAAGAGAATTTTCCGATTTTCAAATTTTAGGGAATTTTCCGATTTTCAAATTTAAGAGAATTTTCCGATTTTCAAATTTTAGGGAATTTTCCGATTTTCAAATTTAAGAGAATTTTCCGATTTTCAAATGTAAGAGAATTTTCAGATTTTTAAATTTTAGAGAATTTTACGATTTTCAAATTTAAGAGAATTTTCCGATGTTCAAATTTAAGAGAATTTTCCGATTTTCAAATGTAAGAGAATTTTCCGATTTTCAAATTTAAGTGAATTTTCCGATTTTCAAATTTAAGTGAATTTTCCGATTTGCAATTCTAAGAGAATTTTCCGATTTTCAAATTTTAGAGAATTTACCGATTTTCAAATTTAAGAGAATTTTCTGATTTTCAAATTTAAGTGAATTTTCCGATTTGCAATTCTAAGAGAAATTTCCGATTTTCAAATTTAAGTGAATTTGCCGATTTTCAAATTTAAGAGAATTTTCCGATTTTCAAATGTAAGAGAATTTTAAAATTTTAGGGAATTTTCCGATTTTCAAATTTAAGTGAATTTTCTGATTTTCAAATTTAAGAGAATTTTCCGATTTTCATATTTAAGTGAATTTTCTGATTTTCAAATAAGAGAATTTTCTGATTTTCAAATTTAAGTGAATTTTCCGATTTTCAAATTTAAGAGAATTTTCAAATTTAAGAGAAATTTCCGATTTTCAAATTTAAGTGAATTTTCCGATTTTCAAATTTAAGAGAATTTTCCGATTTTCATATTTAAGTGAATTTTCTGATTTTCAAATAAGAGAATTTTCCGATTTTCAAATTTAAGTGAATTGTATGATTTTCAAATTTTAGAGAATTTCCGACTTTCAAATTTAAGAGAATTTTCCGATTTTCAAATGTAAGAGAATTTTTAATTTTAGAGAATTTTCCGATTTTCAAATTTAAGTGAATTTTCTGATTTTCATATTTAAGAGAATTTTCCGATTTTCATATTTAAGTGAATTTTCTGATTTTCAAATAAGAGAATTTTCCGATTTTCAAATTTAAGAGAATTTTCCGATTATCAAATTTAAGTGAATTTTCCGATTTTCAAATTTAAGTGAATTGTATGATTTTCAAATTTTAGAGAATTTCCGACTTTCAAATTTAAGAGAATTTTCCGATTTTCAAATGTAAGAGAATTTTTAATTTTAGAGAATTTTCCGATTTTCAAATTTAAGTGAATTTTCTGATTTTCATATTTAAGAGAATTTTCCGATTTTCATATTTAAGTGAATTTTCTGATTTTCAAATAAGAGAATTTTCCGATTTTCAAATTTAAGAGAATTTTCCGATTATCAAATTTAAGTGAATTTTCCGATTTTCAAATTTAAGAAAATTTTCAAATTTAAGAGAATTTTCCGATTTTCAAATTGGAGAGAGTTTTCCGACTTTCAAATGTAAGAGAATTTTCAAATTTTAGAGAATTTTCCGATTTTCAAATTTAAGTGAATTTTCTGATTTTCAAATTTAAGAGAATTTTCCGATTTTCATATTTAAGTGAATTTTCTGATTTTCAAATAAGAGAATTTTCCAAATTTGCAACTTTAAGAGAATTTTCCGATTATCAAATTGCAGTGAATTTTCCGATTTTCAAATTTAAGAAAATTTTCAAATTTAAGAGAATTTTCCGATTTTCAAATTGAAGAGAATTTTCCGATTTTCAAATTGAAGAGAATTTTCCGATTTTCAAATTTAAGTGAATATTCAAATTTAAGTGAATTTTCCGATTTTCAAATTTAAGAGAATTTTCAAATTTAAGAGAATTTTCAAATTTAAGAGAATTTTCAAATTTAAGAGAATTTTCTGATTTTCAAATTTAAGTGAATTTTCCGATTTTCAAATTTAAGAGAACTATCCGATCTTCAAATTTAAGAGAATTTTCAAATTTAAGTGAATTTTCTGATTTTCAAATTTAAGTGAATTGTATGATTTTCAAATTTTAGAGAATTTTCCGATTTTCAAATTTAAGAGAATTTGCCGATTTTCAAATTTAAGAGAATTTTCCGATTTTCAAATTTAAGTGAATTTTCCGATTTTCAAATTTAAGTGAATTTGCCGATTTTCAAATTTAAGTGAATTTTCAAATTTAAGAGAATTTTCAAATTTAAGAGAATTTTCCGATTTTCAAATTTAAGTGAATTTGCCGATTTTCAAATTTAAGAGAATTTTCAAATTTAAGAGAACTTTCCGATTTTCAAATTTAAGAGAATTTTCCGATTTTCATATTTAAGTGAATTTTCTGATTTTCAAATAAGAGAATTTTCCGATTTTCAAATTTAAGTGAATTGTATGATTTTCAAATTTTAGAGAATTTCCGATTTTCAAATTTAAGAGAATTTTCCGATTTTCAAATTTAAGTGAATTTTCCGATTTTCAAATTTAAGAGAATTTTCCGATTTTCAAATTTAAGAGAATTTTCAAATTTAAGAGAATTTTCCGATTTTCAAATTTAAGTGAATTTTCCGTTTTTGAAATTTAAGAGAATTTTCCGATTTGTAATTCTAAGAGAATTTTCCGATTTTCAAATTTAAGTGAAATTTCCGATTTTCAGATATAAGAAAATTTTCAAATTTAAGAGAATTTTCCGATTTTCAAATTTAAGAGAATTTTCCGATGTTCAAATTGAAGAGAATTTTCCGATTTTCAAATTTAAGACAATTTTCCAATTTAAGAGAATTTTCCGATTTTCAAATTTAAGTGAATTTGCCGATTTTCAAATTTAAGAGAATTTTCAAATTTAAGAGAACTTTCCGATTTTCAAATTTAAGTGAATTTTCCGATTTTTAAATTTTAGAGAATATTCCGATTTTCAAATTTAAGAGAATTTTCCGATTTTCATATGTAAGAGAATTTTCAAATGTAAGAGAATTTTCCGATTTTCAAATTTAAGTGAATTTGCCGATTTTCAAATTTAAGAGAACTTTCAAATTTAAGAGAATTTTCCGATTTTCAAATTTAAGTGAATTTGCCGATTTTCAAATTTAAGAGAATTTTCAAATTTAAGAGAATTTTCCGATTTTCAAATTTAAGAGAATTTTCCGATGTTCAAATTGAAGAGAATTTTCCGATTTTCAAATTTAAGACAATTTTCCAATTTAAGAGAATTTTCCGATTTTCAAATTTAAGTGAATTTGCCGATTTTCAAATTTAAGAGAATTTTCAAATTTAAGAGAACTTTCCGATTTTCAAATTTAAGTGAATTTTCCGATTTTTAAATTTTAGAGAATATTCCGATTTTCAAATTTAAGAGAATTTTCCGATTTTCATATGTTAGAGAATTTTCAAATGTAAGAGAATTTTCCGATTTTCAAATTTAAGTGAATTTTTGTGATTTTCAAATTTAAGAGAATTTTCCGATTTTCATATTTAAGTGAATTTTCTGATTTTCAAATAAGAGAATTTTCCGATTTTCAAATTTAAGTGAATTGTATGATTTTCAAATTTTAGAGAATTTCCGATTTTCAAATGTAAGAGAATTTTCAAATTTTCAAATTTAAGTGAATTTTCCGATTTTCATATTTAAGAGAATTTTCCGATTTTCAAATTTAAGAGAATTTTTCGATTTTCAAATTTTAGAGAATTTACCGATTTTCAAATTTAAGTGAATTTTCTGATTTTCAAATTTAAGTGAATTTTCCGATTTGCAATTCTAAGAGAATTTTCCGATTTTCAAATTTAAGTGAAATTTCCGATTTTCAGATCTAAGAAAATTTTCAAATTTAAGAGAATTTTCCGATTTTCTAATTTAAGAGAATTTTCTGATGTTCAAATTGAAGAGAATTTTCCGATTTTCAAATTTAAGACAATTTTCCAATTTAAGAGAATTTTCCGATTTTCAAATTTAAGTGAATTTGCCGATTTTCAAATTTAAGAGAATTTTCAAATTTAAGAGAATTTTCCGATTTTCAAATTTAAGTGAATTTGCCGATTTTCAAATTTAAGAGAATTTTCAAATTTAAGAGAACTTTCCGATTTTCAAATTTAAGTGAATTTTCCGATTTTTAAATTTTAGAGAATTTTCCGATTTTCAAATTTAAGAGAATTTTCCGATTTTCATTTGTAAGAGAATGTTCAAATTTAAGAGAATTTTCCGATTTTCAAATTTAAGTGAATTTTCCGATTTTCAAATTTAAGAGAATTTTCAAATTTAAGAGAATTTTCCGATTTTCAAATTTAAGTGAATTTTCCGATTTTCAAATTTAAGTGAATTTGCCGATTTTCAAATTTAAGAGAATTTTCAAATTTAAGAGAATTTTCCGATTTTCATATTTAAGTGAATTGTATTATTTTCAAATTTTAGACAATTTCCGATTTTCAAATTTAAGAGAATTTTCCGATTTTCAAATGTAAGAGAATTTTCAAATTTTAGGGAATTTTCCGATTTTCAAATTTAAGTCAATTTTCTGATTTTCAAATTTAAGAGAATTTTCCGATTTTCATATTTAAGTTAATTTTCTGATTTTCAAATAAGAGAATTTTACGATTTTCAAATTTAAGTGAATTTTCCGATATTCAAATTTAAGAGAATTTTCCGATTTTCAAATTTAAGTGAATTTTCCGATTTTCAAATTGAAGAGAATTTTCCGATTTTCAAATTTAAGAGAATTTTCCGATTTTCAAATGTAAGAGAATTTTCAAATTTTACGGAATTTTCCGATTTTCAAATTTAAGTGAATTTTCTGATTTTCAAATTTAAGAGAATTTTCCGATTTTCATTTTTAAGTGAATTTTCTGATTTTCAAATAAGAGAATTTTACGATTTTCAAATTTAAGTGAATTTTCCGATATTCAAATTTAAGAGAATTTTCAAATTTAAGAGAATTTTCCGATTTTCAAATTTAAGTGAATTTTCCGATTTTCAAATTGAAGAGAATTTTCCGATTTTTTAAATATAAGGGAATTTTCAAATTTATGAGAATTTTCCAATTTTCAAATATAAGTGAATTTTCCGATTTTCAAATTTAAGTGAATTTTCCGATTTTCAAATTTAAGAGAATTTTCCGATTTTCAAATTTAAGTGAATTTTCCGATTTTCAAATTTAAGAGAATTTTCCGATTTTCAAATTGAAGTGAATTTTCCGATTTTCAAATTTAAGAGAATTTTCCGATTTTCCGATTTTCAAATTTAAGAGAATTTTCCAATTTTCAAATTTAAGTGAATTTTCCAATTTTCAAATTTAAGAGAATTTTCAAATTTAAGAGAATTTTCAAATTTAATAGAATTTTCAAATTTTAGAGAATTTTTCCATTTTCAAATTTTAGGGAATTTTCCGATTTTCAAATTTAAGAGAATTTTCCGATTTTCAAATGTAAGAGAATTTTCCGATTTTTAAATTTTAGAGAATTTTACGATTTTCAAATTTAAGAGAATTTTCCGATTTTCAAATTTAAGAGAATTTTCCGATTTCCAAATGTAAGAGAATTTTCCGATTTTCAAATTTAAGTGAATTTTCCGATTTTCATATTTAAGTGAATTTTCTGATTTTCAAATAAGAGAATTTTACGATTTTCAAATTTAAGTGAATTTTCCGATATTCAAATTTAAGAGAATTTTCAAATTTAAGAGAATTTTCCGATTTTCAAATTTAAGTGAATTTTCCGATTTTCAAATTGAAGAGAATTTTCCGATTTTTTAAATTTAAGGGAATTTTCAAATTTATGAGAATTTTCCAATTTTCAAATATAAGTGAATTTTCCGATTTTCAAATTTAAGTGAATTTTCCGATTTTCAAATTTAAGAGAATTTTCCGATTTTCAAATTTAAGTGAATTTTCCGATTTTCAAATTTAAGATAATTTTCCGATTTTCAAATTTAAGAGAATTTTCCGATTTTCAAATTTAAGCGAATTTTCCGATTTTCAAATTTAAGAGAATATTCCGATTTTCAAATTTAAGTGAATATTCAAATTTAAGTGAATTTTCCGATTTTCAAATTTAAGAGAATTTTCAAATTTAAGAGAATTTTCAAATTTAAGAGAATTTTCTGATTTTCAAATTTAAGTGAATTTTCCGATTTTCAAATTTAAGAGAACTATCCGATCTTCAAATTTAAGAGAATTTTCAAATTTAAGTGAATTTTCTGATTTTCAAATTTAAGAGAATTTTCTGATTTTCAAATTTAAGTGAATTTTCCGATTTTCAAATTCAAGTGAATATGCCGATTTTCAAATTTAAGAGAATTTTCAAATTGAAGAGAATTTTCCGATTTTCAAATTTAAGTGAATTTTCCGTTTTTGAAATTTAAGAGAATTTTCCGATTTGCAATTCTAAGAGAATTTTCCGATTTTCAAATTTAAGTGAAATTTCCGATTTTCAGATATAAGAAAATTTTCAAATATAAGAGGATTTTCCGATTTTCAAATTTAAGAGAATTTTCCGATGTTCAAATTGAAGAGAATTTTCCGATTTTCAAATTTAAGACAATTTTCCAATTTAAGAGAATTTTCCGATTTTCAAATTTAAGTGAATTTGCCGATTTTCAAATTTAAGAGAATTTTCAAATTTAAGAGAACTTTCCGATTTTCAAATTTAAGTGAATTTTCCGATTTTTAAATTTTAGAGAATATTCCGATTTTCAAATTTAAGAGAATTTTCCGATTTTCATATGTAAGAGAATTTTCAAATTTAAGAGAATTTTCCGATTTTCAAATTTAAGTGAATTTGCCGATTTTCAAATTTAAGAGAACTTTCAAATTTAAGAGAATTTTCCGATTTTCAAATGTAAGAGAATTTTCAAATTTTAGAGAATTTTCCGATTTTCAAATTTAAGTGAATTTTCCGATTTTCAAATTTAAGAGAATTTTCCGATTTTCAAATTTAAGCGAATTTTCCGATTTTCAAATTTAAGAGAATATTCCGATTTTCAAATTTAAGTGAATATTCAAATTTAAGTGAATTTTCCGATTTTCAAATTTAAGAGAATTTTCAAATTTAAGAGAATTTTCAAATTTAAGAGAATTTTCAAATTTAAGAGAATTTTCTGATTTTCAAATTTAAGTGAATTTTCCGATTTTCAAATTTAAGAGAACTATCCGATCTTCAAATTTAAGAGAATTTTCAAATTTAAGTGAATTTTCTGATTTTCAAATTTAAGAGAATTTTCTGATTTTCAAATTTAAGTGAATTTTCCGATTTTCAAATTCAAGTGAATATGCCGATTTTCAAATTTAAGAGAATTTTCAAATTGAAGAGAATTTTCCGATTTTCAAATTTAAGAGAATTTTCCGATTTTCAAATGTAAGAGAATTTTCCGATTTTTAAATTTTAGAGAATTTTACGATTTTCAAATTTAAGAGAATTTTCCGATTTTCAAATTTAAGAGAATTTTCCGATTTTCAAATTTAAGAGAATTTTCCGATTTTCAAATTTACGTGAATTTTCCAATTTTCAAATTTAAGAGAATTTTCAAATTTAAGAGAATTTTCAAATTTAAGAGAATTTTCAAATTTAAGAGAATTTTCAAATTTAATAGAATTTTCAAATTTAAGAGAATTTTCCGATTTTCAAATTTTAGGGAATTTTCCGATTTTCAAATTTAAGAGAATTTTCCGATTTTCAAATTTTAGGGAATTTTCCGATTTTCAAATTTAAGAGAATTTTCCGATTTTCAAATGTAAGAGAATTTTCAGATTTTTAAATTTTAGAGAATTTTACGATTTTCAAATTTAAGAGAATTTTCCGATGTTCAAATTTAAGAGAATTTTCCGATTTTCAAATGTAAGAGAATTTTCCGATTTTCAAATTTAAGTGAATTTTCCGATTTTCAAATTTAAGTGAATTTTCCGATTTGCAATTCTAAGAGAATTTTCCGATTTTCAAATTTTAGAGAATTTACCGATTTTCAAATTTAAGAGAATTTTCTGATTTTCAAATTTAAGTGAATTTTCCGATTTGCAATTCTAAGAGAAATTTCCGATTTTCAAATTTAAGTGAATTTGCCGATTTTCAAATTTAAGAGAATTTTCCGATTTTCAAATGTAAGAGAATTTTAAAATTTTAGGGAATTTTCCGATTTTCAAATTTAAGTGAATTTTCTGATTTTCAAATTTAAGAGAATTTTCCGATATTCATATTTAAGTGAATTTTCTGATTTTCAAATAAGAGAATTTTCTGATTTTCAAATTTAAGTGAATTTTCAAATTTAAGAGAAATTTCCGATTTTCAAATTTAAGTGAATTTTCCGATTTTCAAATTTAAGAGAATTTTCCGATTTTCATATTTAAGTGAATTTTCTGATTTTCAAATAAGAGAATTTTCCGATTTTCAAATTTAAGTGAATTGTATGATTTTCAAATTTTAGAGAATTTCCGATTTTCAAATTTAAGAGAATTTTCCGATTTTCAAATGTAAGAGAATTTTCAAATTTTAGAGAATTTTCCGATTTTCAAATTTAAGTGAATTTTCTGATTTTCATATTTAAGAGAATTTTCCGATTTTCATATTTAAGTGAATTTTCTGATTTTCAAATAAGAGAATTTTCCGATTTTCAAATTTAAGAGAATTTTCCGATTATCAAATTTAAGTGAATTTTCCGATTTTCAAATTTAAGAAAATTTTCAAATTTAAGAGAATTTTCCGATTTTCAAATTGGAGAGAGTTTTCCGACTTTCAAATGTAAGAGAATTTTCAAATTTTAGAGAATTTTCCGATTTTCAAATTTAAGTGAATTTTCTGATTTTCAAATTTAAGAGAATTTTCCGATTTTCATATTTAAGTGAATTTTCTGATTTTCAAATAAGAGAATTTTCCAAATTTGCAACTTTAAGAGAATTTTCCGATTATCAAATTGCAGTGAATTTTCCGATTTTCAAATTTAAGAAAATTTTCAAATTTAAGAGAATTTTCCGATTTTCAAATTGAAGAGAATTTTCCGATTTTCAAATTGAAGAGAATTTTCCGATTTTCAAATTTAAGTGAATATTCAAATTTAAGTGAATTTTCCGATTTTCAAATTTAAGAGAATTTTCAAATTTAAGAGAATTTTCAAATTTAAGAGAATTTTCAAATTTAAGAGAATTTGCCGATTTTCAAATTTAAGAGAATTTTCCGATTTTCAAATGTAAGAGAATTTTAAAATTTTAGGGAATTTTCCGATTTTCAAATTTAAGTGAATTTTCTGATTTTCAAATTTAAGAGAATTTTCCGATTTTCATATTTAAGTGAATTTTCTGATTTTCAAATAAGAGAATTTTCTGATTTTCAAATTTAAGTGAATTTTCCGATTTTCAAATTTAAGAGAATTTTCAAATTTAAGAGAAATTTCCGATTTTCAAATTTAAGTGAATTTTCCGATTTTCAAATTTAAGAGAATTTTCCGATTTTCATATTTAAGTGAATTTTCTGATTTTCAAATAAGAGAATTTTCCGATTTTCAAATTTAAGTGAATTGTATGATTTTCAAATTTTAGAGAATTTCCGACTTTCAAATTTAAAAGAATTTTCCGATTTTCAAATGTAAGAGAATTTTTAATTTTAGAGAATTTTCCGATTTTCAAATTTAAGTGAATTTTCTGATTTTCATATTTAAGAGAATTTTCCGATTTTCATATTTAAGTGAATTTTCTGATTTTCAAATAAGAGAATTTTCCGATTTTCAAATTTAAGAGAATTTTCCGATTATCAAATTTAAGTGAATTTTCCGATTTTCAAATTTAAGTGAATTGTATGATTTTCAAATTTTAGAGAATTTCCGACTTTCAAATTTAAGAGAATTTTCCGATTTTCAAATGTAAGAGAATTTTTAATTTTAGAGAATTTTCCGATTTTCAAATTTAAGTGAATTTTCTGATTTTCATATTTAAGAGAATTTTCCGATTTTCATATTTAAGTGAATTTTCTGATTTTCAAATAAGAGAATTTTCCGATTTTCAAATTTAAGAGAATTTTCCGATTATCAAATTTAAGTGAATTTTCCGATTTTCAAATTTAAGAAAATTTTCAAATTTAAGAGAATTTTCCGATTTTCAAATTGGAGAGAGTTTTCCGACTTTCAAATGTAAGAGAATTTTCAAATTTTAGAGATTTTTCCGATTTTCAAATTTAAGTGAATTTTCTGATTTTCAAATTTAAGAGAATTTTCCGATTTTCATATTTAAGTGAATTTTCTGATTTTCAAATAAGAGAATTTTCTGATTTTCAAATTTAAGTGAATTTTCCGATTTTCAAATTTAAGAGAATTTTCAAATTTAAGAGTAATTTCCGATTTTCAAATTTAAGTGAATTTTCCGATTTTCAAATTTAAGAGAATTTTCCGATTTTCATATTTAAGTGAATTTTCTGATTTTCAAATAAGAGAATTTTCCGATTTTCAAATTTAAGTGAATTGTATGATTTTCAAATTTTAGAGAATTTCCGACTTTCAAATTTAAGAGAATTTTCCGATTTTCAAATGTAAGAGAATTTTTAATTTTAGAGAATTTTCCGATTTTCAAATTTAAGTGAATTTTCTGATTTTCATATTTAAGAGAATTTTCCGATTTTCATATTTAAGTGAATTTTCTGATTTTCAAATAAGAGAATTTTCCGATTTTCAAATTTAAGAGAATTTTCCGATTATCAAATTTAAGTGAATTTTCCGATTTTCAAATTTAAGTGAATTGTATGATTTTCAAATTTTAGAGAATTTCCGACTTTCAAATTTAAGAGAATTTTCCGATTTTCAAATGTAAGAGAATTTTTAATTTTAGAGAATTTTCCGATTTTCAAATTTAAGTGAATTTTCTGATTTTCATATTTAAGAGAATTTTCCGATTTTCATATTTAAGTGAATTTTCTGATTTTCAAATAAGAGAATTTTCCGATTTTCAAATTTAAGAGAATTTTCCGATTATCAAATTTAAGTGAATTTTCCGATTTTCAAATTTAAGAAAATTTTCAAATTTAAGAGAATTTTCCGATTTTCAAATTGGAGAGAGTTTTCCGACTTTCAAATGTAAGAGAATTTTCAAATTTTAGAGATTTTTCCGATTTTCAAATTTAAGTGAATTTTCTGATTTTCAAATTTAAGAGAATTTTCCGATTTTCATATTTAAGTGAATTTTCTGATTTTCAAATAAGAGAATTTTCCAAATTTGCAACTTTAAGAGAATTTTCCGATTATCAAATTGCAGTGAATTTTCCGATTTTCAAATTTAAGAAAATTTTCAAATTTAAGAGAATTTTCCGATTTTCAAATTGAAGAGAATTTTCCGATTTTCAAATTGAAGAGAATTTTCCGATTTTCAAATTTAAGTGAATATTCAAATTTAAGTGAATTTTCCGATTTTCAAATTTAAGAGAATTTTCAAATTTAAGAGAATTTTCAAATTTAAGAGAATTTTCAAATTTAAGAGAATTTTCTGATTTTCAAATTTAAGTGAATTTTCCGATTTTCAAATTTAAGAGAACTATCCGATCTTCAAATTTAAGAGAATTTTCAAATTTAAGTGAATTTTCTGATTTTCAAATTTAAGTGAATTGTATGATTTTCAAATTTTAGAGAATTTTCCGATTTTCAAATTTAAGAGAATTTGCCGATTTTCAAATTTAAGAGAATTTTCCGATTTTCAAATTTAAGTGAATTTTCCGATTTTCAAATTTAAGTGAATTTGCCGATTTTCAAATTTAAGTGAATTTTCAAATTTAAGAGAATTTTCAAATTTAAGAGAATTTTCCGATTTTCAAATTTAAGTGAATTTGCCGATTTTCAAATTTAAGAGAATTTTCAAATTTAAGAGAACTTTCCGATTTTCAAATTTAAGAGAATTTTCCGATTTTCATATTTAAGTGAATTTTCTGATTTTCAAATAAGAGAATTTTCCGATTTTCAAATTTAAGTGAATTGTATGATTTTCAAATTTTAGAGAATTTCCGATTTTCAAATTTAAGAGAATTTTCCGATTTTCAAATTTAAGTGAATTTTCCGATTTTCAAATTTAAGAGAATTTTCCGATTTTCAAATTTAAGAGAATTTTCAAATTTAAGAGAATTTTCCGATTTTCAAATTTAAGTGAATTTTCCGTTTTTGAAATTTAAGAGAATTTTCCGATTTGTAATTCTAAGAGAATTTTCCGATTTTCAAATTTAAGTGAAATTTCCGATTTTCAGATATAAGAAAATTTTCAAATTTAAGAGAATTTTCCGATTTTCAAATTTAAGAGAATTTTCCGATGTTCAAATTGAAGAGAATTTTCCGATTTTCAAATTTAAGACAATTTTCCAATTTAAGAGAATTTTCCGATTTTCAAATTTAAGTGAATTTGCCGATTTTCAAATTTAAGAGAATTTTCAAATTTAAGAGAACTTTCCGATTTTCAAATTTAAGTGAATTTTCCGATTTTTAAATTTTAGAGAATATTCCGATTTTCAAATTTAAGAGAATTTTCCGATTTTCATATGTAAGAGAATTTTCAAATGTAAGAGAATTTTCCGATTTTCAAATTTAAGTGAATTTTCCGATTTTCAAATTTAAGAGAATTTTCCGATTTTCAAATTTAAGTGAATTTTCCGATTTTCAAATTTAAGATAATTTTCCGATTTTCAAATTTAAGTGAATTTGCCGATTTTCAAATTTAAGAGAACTTTCAAATTTAAGAGAATTTTCCGATTTTCAAATTTAAGTGAATTTGCCGATTTTCAAATTTAAGAGAATTTTCAAATTTAAGAGAATTTTCCGATTTTCAAATTTAAGAGAATTTTCCGATGTTCAAATTGAAGAGAATTTTCCGATTTTCAAATTTAAGACAATTTTCCAATTTAAGAGAATTTTCCGATTTTCAAATTTAAGTGAATTTGCCGATTTTCAAATTTAAGAGAATTTTCAAATTTAAGAGAACTTTCCGATTTTCAAATTTAAGTGAATTTTCCGATTTTTAAATTTTAGAGAATATTCCGATTTTCAAATTTAAGAGAATTTTCCGATTTTCATATGTTAGAGAATTTTCAAATGTAAGAGAATTTTCCGATTTTCAAATTTAAGTGAATTTTTGTGATTTTCAAATTTAAGAGAATTTTCCGATTTTCATATTTAAGTGAATTTTCTGATTTTCAAATAAGAGAATTTTCCGATTTTCAAATTTAAGTGAATTGTATGATTTTCAAATTTTAGAGAATTTCCGATTTTCAAATGTAAGAGAATTTTCAAATTTTCAAATTTAAGTGAATTTTCCGATTTTCATATTTAAGAGAATTTTCCGATTTTCAAATTTAAGAGAATTTTTCGATTTTCAAATTTTAGAGAATTTACCGATTTTCAAATTTAAGTGAATTTTCTGATTTTCAAATTTAAGTGAATTTTCCGATTTGCAATTCTAAGAGAATTTTCCGATTTTCAAATTTAAGTGAAATTTCCGATTTTCAGATCTAAGAAAATTTTCAAATTTAAGAGAATTTTCCGATTTTCTAATTTAAGAGAATTTTCTGATGTTCAAATTGAAGAGAATTTTCCGATTTTCAAATTTAAGACAATTTTCCAATTTAAGAGAATTTTCCGATTTTCAAATTTAAGTGAATTTGCCGATTTTCAAATTTAAGAGAATTTTCAAATTTAAGAGAATTTTCCGATTTTCAAATTTAAGTGAATTTGCCGATTTTCAAATTTAAGAGAATTTTCAAATTTAAGAGAACTTTCCGATTTTCAAATTTAAGTGAATTTTCCGATTTTTAAATTTTAGAGAATTTTCCGATTTTCAAATTTAAGAGAATTTTCCGATTTTCATTTGTAAGAGAATGTTCAAATTTAAGAGAATTTTCCGATTTTCAAATTTAAGTGAATTTGCCGATTTTCAAATTTAAGAGAATTTTCAAATTTAAGAGAATTTTCCGATTTTCAAATTTAAGTGAATTTTCCGATTTTCAAATTTAAGTGAATTTGCCGATTTTCAAATTTAAGAGAATTTTCAAATTTAAGAGAATTTTCCGATTTTCAAATTTAAGTGAATTGTATTATTTTCAAATTTTAGACAATTTCCGATTTTCAAATTTAAGAGAATTTTCCGATTTTCAAATGTAAGAGAATTTTCAAATTTTAGGGAATTTTCCGATTTTCAAATTTAAGTCAATTTTCTGATTTTCAAATTTAAGAGAATTTTCCGATTTTCATATTTAAGTTAATTTTCTGATTTTCAAATAAGAGAATTTTACGATTTTCAAATTTAAGTGAATTTTCCGATATTCAAATTTAAGAGAATTTTCCGATTTTCAAATTTAAGTGAATTTTCCGATTTTCAAATTGAAGAGAATTTTCCGATTTTCAAATTTAAGAGAATTTTCCGATTTTCAAATGTAAGAGAATTTTCAAATTTTACGGAATTTTCCGATTTTCAAATTTAAGTGAATTTTCTGATTTTCAAATTTAAGAGAATTTTCCGATTTTCATATTTAAGTGAATTTTCTGATTTTCAAATAAGAGAATTTTACGATTTTCAAATTTAAGTGAATTTTCCGATATTCAAATTTAAGAGAATTTTCAAATTTAAGAGAATTTTCCGATTTTCAAATTTAAGTGAATTTTCCGATTTTCAAATTGAAGAGAATTTTCCGATTTTTTAAATATAAGGGAATTTTCAAATTTATGAGAATTTTCCAATTTTCAAATATAAGTGAATTTTCCGATTTTCAAATTTAAGTGAATTTTCCGATTTTCAAATTTAAGAGAATTTTCCGATTTTCAAATTTAAGTGAATTTTCCGATTTTCAAATTTAAGAGAATTTTCCGATTTTCAAATTGAAGTGAATTTTCCGATTTTCAAATTTAAGAGAATTTTCCGATTTTCCGATTTTCAAATTTAAGAGAATTTTCCAATTTTCAAATTTAAGTGAATTTTCCAATTTTCAAATTTAAGAGAATTTTCAAATTTAAGAGAATTTTCAAATTTAATAGAATTTTCAAATTTTAGAGAATTTTTCCATTTTCAAATTTTAGGGAATTTTCCGATTTTCAAATTTAAGAGAATTTTCCGATTTTAGAAAATTTTAGAGAATTTTACGATTTTCAAATTTAAGAGAATTTTCCGATTTTCAAATTTAAGAGAATTTTCCGATTTCCAAATGTAAGAGAATTTTCCGATTTTCAAATTTAAGTGAATTTTCCGATTTTCATATTTAAGTGAATTTTCTGATTTTCAAATAAGAGAATTTTACGATTTTCAAATTTAAGTGAATTTTCCGATATTCAAATTTAAGAGAATTTTCAAATTTAAGAGAATTTTCCGATTTTCAAATTTAAGTGAATTTTCCGATTTTCAAATTGAAGAGAATTTTCCGATTTTTTAAATTTAAGGGAATTTTCAAATTTATGAGAATTTTCCAATTTTCAAATATAAGTGAATTTTCCGATTTTCAAATTTAAGTGAATTTTCCGATTTTCAAATTTAAGAGAATTTTCCGATTTTCAAATTTAAGTGAATTTTCCGATTTTCAAATTTAAGATAATTTTCCGATTTTCAAATTTAAGAGAATTTTCCGATTTTCAAATTTAAGCGAATTTTCCGATTTTCAAATTTAAGAGAATATTCCGATTTTCAAATTTAAGTGAATATTCAAATTTAAGTGAATTTTCCGATTTTCAAATTTAAGAGAATTTTCAAATTTAAGAGAATTTTCAAATTTAAGAGAATTTTCTGATTTTCAAATTTAAGTGAATTTTCCGATTTTCAAATTTAAGAGAACTATCCGATCTTCAAATTTAAGAGAATTTTCAAATTTAAGTGAATTTTCTGATTTTCAAATTTAAGAGAATTTTCTGATTTTCAAATTTAAGTGAATTTTCCGATTTTCAAATTCAAGTGAATATGCCGATTTTCAAATTTAAGAGAATTTTCAAATTGAAGAGAATTTTCCGATTTTCAAATTTAAGTGAATTTTCCGTTTTTGAAATTTAAGAGAATTTTCCGATTTGCAATTCTAAGAGAATTTTCCGATTTTCAAATTTAAGTGAAATTTCCGATTTTCAGATATAAGAAAATTTTCAAATATAAGAGGATTTTCCGATTTTCAAATTTAAGAGAATTTTCCGATGTTCAAATTGAAGAGAATTTTCCGATTTTCAAATTTAAGACAATTTTCCAATTTAAGAGAATTTTCCGATTTTCAAATTTAAGTGAATTTGCCGATTTTCAAATTTAAGAGAATTTTCAAATTTAAGAGAACTTTCCGATTTTCAAATTTAAGTGAATTTTCCGATTTTTAAATTTTAGAGAATATTCCGATTTTCAAATTTAAGAGAATTTTCCGATTTTCATATGTAAGAGAATTTTCAAATTTAAGAGAATTTTCCGATTTTCAAATTTAAGTGAATTTGCCGATTTTCAAATTTAAGAGAACTTTCAAATTTAAGAGAATTTTCCGATTTTCAAATGTAAGAGAATTTTCAAATTTTAGAGAATTTTCCGATTTTCAAATTTAAGTGAATTTTCCGATTTTCAAATTTAAGAGAATTTTCCGATTTTCAAATTTAAGCGAATTTTCCGATTTTCAAATTTAAGAGAATATTCCGATTTTCAAATTTAAGTGAATATTCAAATTTAAGTGAATTTTCCGATTTTCAAATTTAAGAGAATTTTCAAATTTAAGAGAATTTTCAAATTTAAGAGAATTTTCAAATTTAAGAGAATTTTCTGATTTTCAAATTTAAGTGAATTTTCCGATTTTCAAATTTAAGAGAACTATCCGATCTTCAAATTTAAGAGAATTTTCAAATTTAAGTGAATTTTCTGATTTTCAAATTTAAGAGAATTTTCTGATTTTCAAATTTAAGTGAATTTTCCGATTTTCAAATTCAAGTGAATATGCCGATTTTCAAATTTAAGAGAATTTTCAAATTGAAGAGAATTTTCCGATTTTCAAATTTAAGTGAATTTTCCGTTTTTGAAATTTAAGAGAATTTTCCGATTTGCAATTCTAAGAGAATTTTCCGATTTTCAAATTTAAGTGAAATTTCCGATTTTCAGATATAAGAAAATTTTCAAATATAAGAGGATTTTCCGATTTTCAAATTTAAGAGAATTTTCCGATGTTCAAATTGAAGAGAATTTTCCGATTTTCAAATTTAAGACAATTTTCCAATTTAAGAGAATTTTCCGATTTTCAAATTTAAGTGAATTTGCCGATTTTCAAATTTAAGAGAACTTTCCGATTTTCAAATTTAAGTGAATTTTCCGATTTTTAAATTTTAGAGAATATTCCGATTTTCAAATTTAAGAGAATTTTCCGATTTTCATATGTAAGAGAATTTTCAAATTTAAGAGAATTTTCCGATTTTCAAATTTAAGTGAATTTGCCGATTTTCAAATTTAAGAGAACTTTCAAATTTAAGAGAATTTTCCGATTTTCAAATGTAAGAGAATTTTCAAATTTTAGAGAATTTTCCGATTTTCAAATTTAAGTGAATTTTCCGATTTTCAAATTTAAGTGAATTTTCCGATTTTCAAATTTAAGTGAAGATTCCGATTTTCAAATTTAAGTGAATTGTCCGATTTTCAAATTTAAGAGAATTTTCCGATTTTCAAATTTAAGAGAAATTTCAAATTTAAGAGAATTTTCCGATTTTCAAATTTAAGTGAATTTTCCGATTTTCAAATTTAAGAGATTTTTCCGATTTTCAAATTTAAGAGAATTTTCCGATTTTCAAATTTTAGAGAATTTACCGAATTTCAAATTTAAGTGAATTTTCCGATTTTCAAATTTAAGTGAAGATTCCGATTTTCAAATTTAAGTGAATTGTCCGATTTTCAAATTTAAGAGAATTTTCCGATTTTCAAATTTAAGAGAATTTTCAAATTTAAGAGAATTTTCCGATTTTCAAATTTAAGTGAATTTTCCGATTTTCAAATTTAAGAGATTTTTCCGATTTTCAAATTTAAGAGAATTTTCCGAATTTCAAATTTAAGAGAATTTTCAAATTTAAGAGAATTTTCCGATTTTCAAATTTAAGTGAATTTTCCGATTTTCAAATTTAAGAGAATTTTCCGATTTTCAAATTTAAGAGAATTTTCAAATTGAAGAGAATTTTCCGATTTTCAAATTTAAGTGAATTTTCCGTTTTTGAAATTTAAGAGAATTTTCCGATTTGCAATTCTAAGAGAATTTTCCGATTTTCAAATTTAAGTGAAATTTCCGATTTTCAGATATAAGAAAATTTTCAAATTTAAGAGGATTTTCCGATTTTCAAATTTAAGAGAATTTTCCGATGTTCAAATTGAAGAGAATTTTCCGATTTTCAAATTTAAGACAATTTTCCAATTTAAGAGAATTTTCCGATTTTCAAATTTAAGTGAATTTGCCGATTTTCAAATTTAAGAGAATTTTCAAATTTAAGAGAACTTTCCGATTTTCGAATTTAAGTGAATTTTCCGATTTTTAAATTTTAGAGAATATTCCGATTTTCAAATTTAAGAGAATTTTCCGATTTTCATATGTAAGAGAATTTTCAAATTTAAGAGAATTTTCCGATTTTCAAATTTAAGTGAATTTGCCGATTTTCAAATTTAAGAGAACTTTCAAATTTAAGAGAATTTTCCGATTTTCAAATTTAAGTGAATTTTCCGTTTTTGAAATTTAAGAGAATTTTCCGATTTGCAATTCTAAGAGAATTTTCCGATTTTCAAATTTAAGTGAATTGTATTATTTTCAAATTTAGAGAATTTCCGATTTTCAAATTTAAGAGAATTTTCCGATTTTCAAATGTAAGAGAATTTTCAAATTTTAGAGAATTTTCCGATTTTCAAATTTAAGTGAATATTCTGATTTTCAAATTTAAGAGAATTTTCCGATTTTCATATTTAAGTGAATTTTCTGATTTTCAAATAAGAGAATTTTCCGATTTTCAAATTTAAGAGAATTTTCCGATTTTCAAATTTAAGTGAATTTTCCGATTTTCAAATTTAAGAGAATTTTCCGATTTTCAAATTTAAGAGAATTTTTCGATTTTCAAATTTTAGAGAATTTACCGATTTTCAAATTTAAGTGAATTTTCCGATTTGCAATTCTAAGAGAATTTTCCGATTTTCAAATTTAAGTGAAATTTCCGATTTTCAGATTTAAGAAAATTTTCAAATTTAAGAGAATTTTCCGATTTTCTAATTTAAGAGAATTTTCTGATGTTCAAATTGAAGAGAATTTTCCGATTTTCAAATTTAAGACAATTTTCCAATTTAAGAGAATTTTCCGATTTTAAAATTTAAGTGAATTTGCCGATTTTCAAATTTAAGAGAATTTTCAAATTTAAGAGAATTTTCCGATTTTCAAATTTAAGTGAATTTGCCGATTTTCAAATTTAAGAGAATTTTCAAATTTAAGAGAACTTTCCGATTTTCAAATTTAAGTGAATTTTCCGATTTTTAAATTTTAGAGAATTTTCCGATTTTCAAATTTAAGAGAATTTTCCGATTTTCATTTGTAAGAGAATGTTCAAATTTAAGAGAATTTTCCGATTTTCAAATTTAAGTGAACTTTCCGATTTTCAAATTTAAGTGAATTTTCCGATTTTTAAATTTTAGAGAATTTTCCGATTTTCAAATTTAAGAGAATTTTCCGATTTTCATTTGTAAGAGAATGTTCAAATTTAAGAGAATTTTCCGATTTTCAAATTTAAGTGAATTTGCCGATTTTCAAATTTAAGAGAATTTTCAAATTTAAGAGAATTTTCCGATTTTCAAATTTAAGTGAATTTTCCGATTTTCAAATTTAAGTGAATTTGCCGATTTTCAAATTTAAGAGAATTTTCAAATTTAAGAGAATTTTCCGATTTTCAAATTTAAGTGAATTGTATTATTTTCAAATTTTAGACAATTTCCGATTTTCAAATTTAAGAGAATTTTCCGATATTCAAATGTAAGAGAATTTTCAAATTTTAGGGAATTTTCCGATTTTCAAATTTAAGTCAATTTTCTGATTTTCAAATTTAAGAGAATTTTCCGATTTTCATATTTAAGTGAATTTTCTGATTTTCAAATAAGAGAATTTTCCGATTTTTAAATTTAAGTGAATTTTCCGATATTCAAATTTAAGAGAATTTTCCGATTTTCAAATTTAAGTTAATTTTCCGATTTTCAAATTGAAGAGAATTTTCCGATTTTCAAATTTAAGAGAATTTTCCGATTTTCAAATGTAAGAGAATTTTCAAATTTTACGGAATTTTCCGATTTTCAAATTTAAGTGAATTTTCTGATTTTCAAATTTAAGAGAATTTTCCGATTTTCATATTTAAGTGAATTTTCTGATTTTCAAATAAGAGAATTTTACGATTTTCAAATTTAAGTGAATTTTCCGATCTTCAAATTTAAGAGAATTTTCAAATTTAAGAGAATTTTCCGATTTTCAAATTTAAGTGAATTTTCCGATTTTCAAATTGAAGAGAATTTTCCGATTTTTTAAATTTAAGGGAATTTTCAAATTTATGAGAATTTTCCAATTTTCAAATATAAGTGAATTTTCTGATTTTCAAATTTAAGTGAATTTTCCGATTTTCAAATTTAAGAGAATTTTCCGATTTTCAAATTTAAGTGAATTTTCCGATTTTCAAATTTAAGAGAATTTTCCGATTTTCAAATTGAAGTGAATTTTCCGATTTTCAAATTTAAGAGAATTTTCCGATTTTCCAATTTTCAAATTTAAGAGAATTTTCCGATTTTCAAATTTAAGTGAATTTTCCAATTTTCAAATTTAAGAGAATTTTCAAATTTAAGAGAATTTTCAAATTTAATAGAATTTTCAAATTTTAGAGAATTTTCAAATTTTAGGGAATTTTCCGATTTTCAAATTTAAGAGAATTTTCCGATTTTCAAATTTTAGGGAATTTTCCGATTTTCAAATTTAAGAGAATTTTCCGATTTTCAAATGTAAGAGAATTTTCCGATTTTTAAATTTTAGAGAATTTTACGATTTTCAAATTTAAGAGAATTTTCCGATTTTCAAATTTAAGAGAATTTTCCGATTTTCAAATGTAAGAGAATTTTCCGATTTTCAAATTTAAGTGAATTTTCCGATTTTCATATTTAAGTGAATTTTCTGATTTTCAAATAAGAGAATTTTACGATTTTCAAATTTAAGTGAATTTTCCGATATTCAAATTTAAGAGAATTTTCAAATTTAAGAGAATTTTCCGATTTTCAAATTTAAGTGAATTTTCCGATTTTCAAATTGAAGAGAATTTTCCGATTTTTTAAATTTAAGGGAATTTTCAAATTTATGAGAATTTTCCAATTTTCAAATATAAGTGAATTT
This sequence comes from Timandra comae, assembly GCA_958496195.1. Classification (NCBI taxonomy): domain Eukaryota; kingdom Metazoa; phylum Arthropoda; class Insecta; order Lepidoptera; family Geometridae; genus Timandra; species Timandra comae. The sequence continues at coordinate 1,193,215 of OY292358.1, forward strand.
TCCGATTTTCAAATTTAAGTGAATTTTCCGATTTTCAAATTTAAGAGAATTTTCCGATTTACAAATTTAAGTGAATTTTCCGATTTTCAAATTTAAGATAATTTTCCGATTTTCAAATTTAAGAGAATTTTCCGATTTTCAAAATTAAGCGAATTTTCCGATTTTCAAATTTAAGAGAATATTCCGATTTTCAAATTTAAGTGAATTTTCCGATTTTCAAATTTAAGTGAATTTTCTGAATATTAAATTTAAGTGAATTTTCCGATTTGCAACTATAAGAGAATTTTCCGATTTTCAAATTTAAGTGAATTTTCCGATTTTCAAATATAAATTAATTTTCCTATTTTAAAATTTAAGGGAATGTTTAAACAGTGCGAAAAAACAAAATTCAAAATTTCGCCCTAATTCGGTCATATGGCCGCCTACTCCGCCCAACTCGGCTCGAAATTCGCCCAAAAACTTTACGTTCCAAATCCGATTTTAAGTGTGCGGAATCGATTATGCATATCAAAAGACAATAAAATCCGTTAAAACAGCGCGAAAAAACGAAATTCAAATTTTCGCCCAAATTCGGTCATATGGCCGCCTACTCCGCCCAACTCGGCTCGAAATTCGCCCAAAAACTTTTTTTTTTCAATTTTTCTTATAAATATAATATGAACAGTTGCCCTAGTGTCCCACAGAAACATCACCAATAACCCCTAAGTTCTAGTAATAGTTACTCGAGTATCACATACAGACTCTAGTTACATCACCAATATCCTACATTGTACAGTCCCGGAATGAAAAGGTTCGTCACCTTACTGTCGGTTTTCACTTATTTTCAGAAAGTCTTATTTTTCTTAATGAAATTACCTCTAATTACTTGAACACTACGACACTTAATATAGACGAGGACCTTTCAAACTCACCACAGATACAAAATAAAAGAACACTCCGCATCAATGGACCGAGCACTTGCAATTTAACAAATTAGAGAGTGGTTCAATAAAGAACTTTGACGTAAATATTTGCTTTGTATTTGATACAATTTGAGGTCTATTGAATTTGGTTTCGGTCTTAATTGGTTTCGTATTTAATACGAGTACAAATACGTTTCGTCGTTTCAAATTCTTTTATTTATTTACCAATCGTACATTGTTTATAAGAGTTACGTTAATTGAATATAATCTGTTTCTATTGAAGCAAAGCTTAAATGGAGACCGAATCTTGTGTTTTTTGGAAGTCTACTTCTTAGTGTTTAAATTAGCAAGATTGTACTAAAAATGTTGCAAATAAAAATAAGTCATAAGTTGTGTTATAAATTCGAAAAGCTATTTCCACACTCATAACCGAAGAAAAAGCATTAAGAGGATTGATCTGCCGCGCGACAACTCAAATTTTCACTCACACAGACGCGCACGCGTGTCCGCATGCACACTGTCTATGTGGTGACGGCGCGCTTGCTCTGAATACTCCGGCCGAATGGTTTTGATCCATTGGAAATTATAAATTGTGTAAAAGTTATTGACAAAAGTAAAAATACGAGTATATTTTTTTACGATTCATAGTAGGTAGTATATGATTAGATATAATTTACGTAATACCTTTCGATTCGATATTCCATTATTCACAACAAGGAATAATGAATAAAACAAATACTTAGTTTTTTGTTTTTAAAATAAGACATGATTTTTTTTGGTAAGTAACGAAACTTTTTAAAAACAAAGCAACATACGAGTAAAAAAAAGTCTATAACTTACTTGTGAATAATATATTTTTTGCCATAATGGTATTGATTTTTCATATACTAATTGCAGTTTTAGTTTTTATTAAAATCGCCAGCCTTTTTCGATATTCCTTTCCATATAGTTTCGAATATCGTCTACCACGCCTACTTGAAAAATGCATTCTCTGTATATGTACAACATATATTATCGGGACAACCTTTTAGCGCTAAAAGCAGGACTTTCTAAATTATTTCGTTTCCGTTTTTGTTAAAAAAAAACCGACTTCAAAAATTAAAAAGTATAAAATAACAAATATTTCATGTAATACCTCTTATGCGATGTAGCACATAAATAAAATAAAAATGCGACCAACCCAAGCGGGCAAACGTTCGTTAACGGTCGTCTCGAATTATAGTTTTGTAGTTTATTTTTGTAATAGTTTTATTTCTTTAAGGCTTGGCACCGACTTCACACTTATCAATAGGTAACATACACACAAAGGTATTAATTAGCATCGCATAAGAGGTGTATTAAATTAAATATTTGTTATTTTATACTTTTCAGTTTTTGAAGTCGTTTTTTTTTTACTTTTGAGTGTCACAACCTATCTGGTTGTAAAGTTCTCATCGATACAAATTAATCAAGCCCAAACACGAGGTAACTGCTGTTAGTCGTTGAAGAGTTCCCTCGACTATCTTCCAGGTGCATCATCAGATCGACTTCAAACCTTCATTTAATTATAATGCTTTAAGATAATTAACGAAAAACTTAACAAATGCACTAATCACCCTACGATTTTCTAAAGTTCCTCTCAATTTCTCTAGAATGCCATCATTAGATCCTGGTTTCCTTGACATGGGACCAAACGGCAAGTCCATTCTTTTGAATAAAAAAAGAATTTTAGTAATCGGTACAGAATTGACGGAGATATCGTTGAACATATTCATAAAAAAAAACATACCGGCCGAATTGAGAACCTCCTCCTTTTTGGAAGTCGGTTTAAAATAATGTTGTTTTATTGCTCATTATTTCTAAAACATTATTTGTTATCATAAATGTTAATATTTTTTTTTAATAAATAATTCAAATTATAATACAAAAATTATTATCGAGTATCAAAACATGTTGATGATCGCATAAAATTCGTACGCGCCGCAAAGGTCAAACGCTCGGTAGGAGCGATACGTCCTCTCTCTAAAAAGCCTCGCGGCAGACTGATTTGAATTGTTTCGTGCGTCCGATTTTATAGTAGTTTTATGATGATTTTAAAATATTTGTAGAAAAAAAGACAATTTGTTTTAGAGATTTTTTTTTAGTATAATTGTTGTAGAAAATATTCTTTTATTATTTGAGGTAATTTTAATAACGTTTTGAGCATCATTTATCAACGTAAATTACGATTTTCTTGAGTGTGATTTTTACAAATTCTAACTTTATAATTTTTTCGATTTCAATAATAATTATAATAACAATTAAATTTTCCTATGAGTATTTCCTTAATAAGGATCTGGACTTTAAGTTTGTTTAATTTTTAGTGCTAAATTGGTCGAATTACTAGAATCCGAAGGCATGGAAGTTAATGCTAAAAGTGAAATTCAGAAAACATATGTTCAGTTTTCTTGATATATTTTTTAAGTTTTCTGTATAATATTGTTTTTCTCTGAGTATTTTTTAGATGACAATATTTCCTTTAATTATTACCTAAAAGCATGTTTATAAAATACGCTTTACATATAATATGACTAGATCAAAAAGTACAAAAACCGTCAATTATCGAGTTTAGGGTCTTAAGAAGACAAGGCAATAAATCAGGTGTGGAATCTGATCGATATATCGTAGCGAATACGTCATGCTATCGAATATTTTCGCCAGTTAACCCCCGTGAAGCGTGACTTCGTAAAGTGCCATTATCGGGGCGCCGGGCCATATGTCTTGGAGCGGCTCGGGGCTCGGGGGCGTCGTAAACCATCAGAATGCGATTTTAATGTGTCGTACCTTAGGTGATCGCGGAATTTGCATTATACATGAGCTCTCTGGGTGCCTGCGCGGCTGATAACAGCCTTTAAGAGACCATATTAAGATTTAATCTTATTCTATGTGGTTTTAAGGTAAAGTTAAACGGCTTTTGGTGTGAAAGTAATGGATTGATTCGGTAATTTTATTTGTTGATTGAGGGAAATTGTGTGGAAATTGACTTTATCGACGATTTTCTAAATGTATTGCGTTCTATACTCGAGACGAATTTAGTCCTTTTAGTTTAATTTTAACTTCGCCAGTTAACTTACTATTGTAAAAACAACACAAAGTTCCATATAATATATTTTTCCTTAAGTATGTAAGAAAGCTTAAAAATAATATGTATTTCTGCGGCAACACGTAACTAATATTGACACAATTTCACTATCGTCACGTACATCTTGTGTTTGTCACGGGAACTTGAAACAACAATACTTAGAGTTCTTCGCAAATAGTTGTCTCACTTATAAGTATATTCTGTACATTTATTATGCAATGTGAATATTGTACTAATTCATTATGTGGTTTGTAAGTTAAGACGTTTATAATTGCGTAACAATGACTGAACAAATTTGAAATCCCTACGAAATTAATATTTACCGTGTGGTAGAGTAACATAACATAATCATTCACTACATCATCTCATTATAGTAACTGACCCCTAACTAACTTCGCAACTTGTATCTCGGGTATCGGAAACTACGCGCATACGATAAAAGATCGATTACTAAATTTATCCAATATTTATAATTATCAAAAAAACTCATACTCAATACCTATTGACAATCTTGTCATACCTACTAAACTCAAGTTTGCTACCAGAATCTCAAGAAAAACAATCAAAATTAAAAATCTATCCGAGTCCAATCCAATCAATATTAAAAATCATTCAAAGACACAAATTAATATTCTTAAAACGTTCACATAAACAAAGTTAACTATTCTATTGTTATCTCTCTCGATCACCTATATTTTCTTTAGGAACAAAAGAGACAGAACATTTACGGTCTTACCACAAAACGAAGTCTAAATTTAAAACACATTTTAAAACGATTTTTACAAATTTTTGTACCATAAATCGATGTCTACCTCTAAAATTGGTTTAGGCAGTGTTTGAAATGACAGTCTACCTAAAAACTCTGATGCCCTTGTTTAAAGCTATTTCTAAAATGGCCGCCTGAATTTGTATCAGCTGATTTGAAACGTCAACGTGATTTTATATCGATTATGATATTATGACCTCTTTAGTTTGTTATTCAACCTCTTTGCTATATTGTTACTACAAGGTGCCGCTTGATGGCGCTAGTGCACAAACTCCAAAACGGCGAGAATATGAAAAGATGTAAAAAAACTATTCGAAACGTATTAATGTAATTATATTCTAATGAAAGAACTGCATTGTGTCATTGAATTCAATTTATTTATTTAGACAATAAGTACATTATATTCTAAGAGAGACCCCTCTCGAGACCCTACCTCCCGTGCTAGTTACAAACTGTGTTACGGTAAGGTAAGGCCTCTCAAACCACGCGCACATATAAAATCATTCAAATATATGAGGAACATGTCCGTGTACTTCGTAGGTACTTGAAGTAAACGATACGGTGCAGGTAGGCTCCACAACACGTAAGGTGACCTCTGTTGCTGTAGCAGGGGCGATACCACGTCGGTTACGGGACGGATACGGTCGACGTTTCCTCTCCACCAGGGTGAAGCCATCCACGTCGCCTTTCTCTGCTGCACTGACTGCTGTTCGCTGTTTCTTCGGTGCAGCTACGCTCTTAACCTCAATAGTACGCACCAGATGAGGCTTGTTGGGTAGCTCACGCTACTCGCCTTTGTTGATAGTAGTGACAAAATGATTATTCTGCCGAACATTGAGGCAGTTGTTGCGGCACGACACGACTGCTCATGTTTTCGGTACAAACGCAACGCAACGGTACAAATCCATTAATTGCTACTCTGCAAGTTTTAACTATTTAAAATTGTACGAAAATATAAAATTAAACACAACGTCGATTGAATAAATAGTCACACATGACATAAGTCAGTCAGACAACGTCGATCAACAGTCAATTCAAAAAACGTTCCTTTACGGATTAAACGATCTTTGAGAATGAAAATATCAAGTAATTAGTTCACTGTTTCTTCAATCAACAATTATATTTATAGACAATAATACTTTTAAAAATAAATTTTATCAATTAATAACTTAATTCAATAATTATTATCAACATTTGAGATACATTTGTTTATGTTGTACTCAACTTGTCCTGCATATAACGTAACGCGTTTATGTATTGCCATACGTATTTTATTAAAACCAGAGAGAAACAGTATCGTGATCCTTATTCTATGAGTAAAACCATTTTTCTCAAGACGAGAGCAAAACAACGATTTGTGGTAAGAAAAATTCAAACACGGTCTAAAATGCCAAAATCGTGTTTGACTGAAGAGTGGTCTAAAGAGTGTTTAAACATCGATTTATGGTAAGACGGTTAGTTTTCCACATACGTCTAAGTTTAACTTTACTAACGAAGGAGGAAGTATAATATAAATTAGCTACGACATTTATAGTTATCAATCACTACATAGTACATAACAAAGTCGCTGTCGATGTCTGTCTGTATCTGTAAAACTACGCAATGGATTTTGATGCGATATTCTTTAATAGATAAGAGTGATTCAAGAGGAAGGTTTTTAGTATAATTTTATCCCTGTATTATCAAGGGAGCGGGAACTACGCATGTGAAACCGCTGGGCGCTGCTAGTTAGACATAATACAATAGTAATGTGAGCTCATACCATTCATACATAATTTGATGTGAAGATGCATTAATTAGGTGACAATGATTATGTCACTATAGGTAAATTATATTATACATATATCAGTCATGTCGTCCTTATTATGTTGTTAATTAAGACGGATCTTATGATAATAAAATTATACAACTTAACACTAAATGAATATCATACAGGCATAGCAACGACAGTAATATTTGGAATAAGTACTTAATACGTTTTAATAGTATTAACTTATGAACTAGTAAATCCAGAAATTCCATTTATTGTTACATATTGTCGCCACTACCCACTATAGCAGTGTTCTCAAGCTTTTTTGGTAACGGAACCCTTTTGGAAAGCGATATACTTGATGAAACCCTATTTGAAGTACACACCGGAAAAAATAGAGGAACGTTAGTTCATTTGTGAAAATTTTCGGATTTTTGTTATAATGTTGTTTTATTTCTATGATTGAGTATTCGAATATTCTATGTATGATTATTTTTAATAATAAACTTGTTTAATAAAAAAAAAATAAGATTGATATTTTACGGCGTGTTGTCGTCGGAAGCAAACGCCTGACAAATTGACAAACAGCACATGAACTGCAAGGAATGCTCCTGAATGAGGTTGGCCTTCGAATGAATCGGTCAAAGACACAAAGTCGGTCAGATAAGGAAGTCGGTCAGACGGGGAAAATGGTCAGATGAGGAAGTTGTTCAGTTAAGGAAGTTGGTCAATTGGGGAAGTTGGTCAGACGGGAAAATTGGTCAGATTAGGAAGTAGGTCAGACGAGGAAGTTGGTCAGTCAGATCAGTCAGGTCAGTCAGTCAGGTCAGTCAGTCAGGTCAGTCAGTCAGGTCAGTCAGTCAGGTCAGTCAGTCAGGTCAGTCAGTCAGGTCAGTCAGTCAGGTCAGTCAGTCAGGTCAGTCAGTCAGGTCAGTCAGTCAGGTCAGTCAGTCAGGTCAGTCAGTCAGGTCAGTCAGTCAGGTCAGTCAGTCAGGTCAGTCAGTCAGGTCAGTCAGTCAGGTCAGTCAGTCAGGTCAGTCAGTCAGGTCAGTCAGTCAGGTCAGTCAGTCAGGTCAGTCAGTCAGGTCAGTCAGTCAGGTCAGTCAGTCAGGTCAGTCAGTCAGGTCAGTCAGTCAGGTCAGTCAGTCAGGTCAGTCAGTCAGGTCAGTCAGTCAGGTCAGTCAGTCAGGTCAGTCAGTCAGGTCAGTCAGTCAGGTCAGTCAGTCAGGTCAGTCAGTCAGGTCAGTCAGTCAGGTCAGTCAGTCAGGTCAGTCAGTCAGGTCAGTCAGTCAGGTCAGTCAGTCAGGTCAGTCAGTCAGGTCAGTCAGTCAGGTCAGTCAGTCAGGTCAGTCAGTCAGGTCAGTCAGTCAGGTCAGTCAGTCAGGTCAGTCAGTCAGGTCAGTCAGTCAGGTCAGTCAGTCAGGTCAGTCAGTCAGGTCAGTCAGTCAGGTCAGTCAGTCAGGTCAGTCAGTCAGGTCAGTCAGTCAGGTCAGTCAGTCAGGTCAGTCAGTCAGGTCAGTCAGTCAGGTCAGTCAGTCAGGTCAGTCAGTCAGGTCAGTCAGTCAGGTCAGTCAGTCAGGTCAGTCAGTCAGGTCAGTCAGTCAGGTCAGTCAGTCAGGTCAGTCAGTCAGGTCAGTCAGTCAGGTCAGTCAGTCAGGTCAGTCAGTCAGGTCAGTCAGTCAGGTCAGTCAGTCAGGTCAGTCAGTCAGGTCAGTCAGTCAGGTCAGTCAGTCAGGTCAGTCAGTCAGGTCAGTCAGTCAGGTCAGTCAGTCAGGTCAGTCAGTCAGGTCAGTCAGTCAGGTCAGTCAGTCAGGTCAGTCAGTCAGGTCAGTCAGTCAGGTCAGTCAGTCAGGTCAGTCAGTCAGGTCAGTCAGTCAGGTCAGTCAGTCAGGTCAGTCAGTCAGGTCAGTCAGTCAGGTCAGTCAGTCAGGTCAGTCAGTCAGGTCAGTCAGTCAGGTCAGTCAGTCAGGTCAGTCAGTCAGGTCAGTCAGTCAGGTCAGTCAGTCAGGTCAGTCAGTCAGGTCAGTCAGTCAGGTCAGTCAGTCAGGTCAGTCAGTCAGGTCAGTCAGTCAGGTCAGTCAGTCAGGTCAGTCAGTCAGGTCAGTCAGTCAGGTCAGTCAGTCAGGTCAGTCAGTCAGGTCAGTCAGTCAGGTCAGTCAGTCAGGTCAGTCAGTCAGGTCAGTCAGTCAGGTCAGTCAGTCAGGTCAGTCAGTCAGGTCAGTCAGTCAGGTCAGTCAGTCAGGTCAGTCAGTCAGGTCAGTCAGTCAGGTCAGTCAGTCAGGTCAGTCAGTCAGGTCAGTCAGTCAGGTCAGTCAGTCAGGTCAGTCAGTCAGGTCAGTCAGTCAGGTCAGTCAGTCAGGTCAGTCAGTCAGGTCAGTCAGTCAGGTCAGTCAGTCAGGTCAGTCAGTCAGGTCAGTCAGTCAGGTCAGTCAGTCAGGTCAGTCAGTCAGGTCAGTCAGTCAGGTCAGTCAGTCAGGTCAGTCAGTCAGGTCAGTCAGTCAGGTCAGTCAGTCAGGTCAGTCAGTCAGGTCAGTCAGTCAGGTCAGTCAGTCAGGTCAGTCAGTCAGGTCAGTCAGTCAGGTCAGTCAGTCAGGTCAGTCAGTCAGGTCAGTCAGTCAGGTCAGTCAGTCAGGTCAGTCAGTCAGGTCAGTCAGTCAGGTCAGTCAGTCAGGTCAGTCAGTCAGGTCAGTCAGTCAGGTCAGTCAGTCAGGTCAGTCAGTCAGGTCAGTCAGTCAGGTCAGTCAGTCAGGTCAGTCAGTCAGGTCAGTCAGTCAGGTCAGTCAGTCAGGTCAGTCAGTCAGGTCAGTCAGTCAGGTCAGTCAGTCAGGTCAGTCAGTCAGGTCAGTCAGTCAGGTCAGTCAGTCAGGTCAGTCAGTCAGGTCAGTCAGTCAGGTCAGTCAGTCAGGTCAGTCAGTCAGGTCAGTCAGTCAGGTCAGTCAGTCAGGTCAGTCAGTCAGGTCAGTCAGTCAGGTCAGTCAGTCAGGTCAGTCAGTCAGGTCAGTCAGTCAGGTCAGTCAGTCAGGTCAGTCAGTCAGGTCAGTCAGTCAGGTCAGTCAGTCAGGTCAGTCAGTCAGGTCAGTCAGTCAGGTCAGTCAGTCAGGTCAGTCAGTCAGGTCAGTCAGTCAGGTCAGTCAGTCAGGTCAGTCAGTCAGGTCAGTCAGTCAGGTCAGTCAGTCAGGTCAGTCAGTCAGGTCAGTCAGTCAGGTCAGTCAGTCAGGTCAGTCAGTCAGGTCAGTCAGTCAGGTCAGTCAGTCAGGTCAGTCAGTCAGGTCAGTCAGTCAGGTCAGTCAGTCAGGTCAGTCAGTCAGGTCAGTCAGTCAGGTCAGTCAGTCAGGTCAGTCAGTCAGGTCAGTCAGTCAGGTCAGTCAGTCAGGTCAGTCAGTCAGGTCAGTCAGTCAGGTCAGTCAGTCAGGTCAGTCAGTCAGGTCAGTCAGTCAGGTCAGTCAGTCAGGTCAGTCAGTCAGGTCAGTCAGTCAGGTCAGTCAGTCAGGTCAGTCAGTCAGGTCAGTCAGTCAGGTCAGTCAGTCAGGTCAGTCAGTCAGGTCAGTCAGTCAGGTCAGTCAGTCAGGTCAGTCAGTCAGGTCAGTCAGTCAGGTCAGTCAGTCAGGTCAGTCAGTCAGGTCAGTCAGTCAGGTCAGTCAGTCAGGTCAGTCAGTCAGGTCAGTCAGTCAGGTCAGTCAGTCAGGTCAGTCAGTCAGGTCAGTCAGTCAGGTCAGTCAGTCAGGTCAGTCAGTCAGGTCAGTCAGTCAGGTCAGTCAGTCAGGTCAGTCAGTCAGGTCAGTCAGTCAGGTCAGTCAGTCAGGTCAGTCAGTCAGGTCAGTCAGTCAGGTCAGTCAGTCAGGTCAGTCAGTCAGGTCAGTCAGTCAGGTCAGTCAGTCAGGTCAGTCAGTCAGGTCAGTCAGTCAGGTCAGTCAGTCAGGTCAGTCAGTCAGGTCAGTCAGTCAGGTCAGTCAGTCAGGTCAGTCAGTCAGGTCAGTCAGTCAGGTCAGTCAGTCAGGTCAGTCAGTCAGGTCAGTCAGTCAGGTCAGTCAGTCAGGTCAGTCAGTCAGGTCAGTCAGTCAGGTCAGTCAGTCAGGTCAGTCAGTCAGGTCAGTCAGTCAGGTCAGTCAGTCAGGTCAGTCAGTCAGGTCAGTCAGTCAGGTCAGTCAGTCAGGTCAGTCAGTCAGGTCAGTCAGTCAGGTCAGTCAGTCAGGTCAGTCAGTCAGGTCAGTCAGTCAGGTCAGTCAGTCAGGTCAGTCAGTCAGGTCAGTCAGTCAGGTCAGTCAGTCAGGTCAGTCAGTCAGGTCAGTCAGTCAGGTCAGTCAGTCAGGTCAGTCAGTCAGGTCAGTCAGTCAGGTCAGTCAGTCAGGTCAGTCAGTCAGGTCAGTCAGTCAGGTCAGTCAGTCAGGTCAGTCAGTCAGGTCAGTCAGTCAGGTCAGTCAGTCAGGTCAGTCAGTCAGGTCAGTCAGTCAGGTCAGTCAGTCAGGTCAGTCAGTCAGGTCAGTCAGTCAGGTCAGTCAGTCAGGTCAGTCAGTCAGGTCAGTCAGTCAGGTCAGTCAGTCAGGTCAGTCAGTCAGGTCAGTCAGTCAGGTCAGTCAGTCAGGTCAGTCAGTCAGGTCAGTCAGTCAGGTCAGTCAGTCAGGTCAGTCAGTCAGACAAGAACAGGAATGGACCTAAAATTGAGCCCTGCGGCACGCCCATTTCTAGCAATGATCCCTTTGATAAAACATCGTTGATCTTAACCTTCTGTTGCCGACCTCCTAGATACGATTTGACAAGACCTAGAGCAGGACCCCGAATACCATAACAGTCAAGTTTAGAAAGCAGCGTCGAGTGATCAACGCAGTCGAAAGCTTTCGAAAGGTCGCAAAATACACCTAGAGCATCATGTGAATCTTCCCATGCGTCAAAGATGTGAGTCAAAAGTTTAGTCCCAGCGTCCGTAGTCGACTTGCCCTTCGTAAAACCAAACTGATTTTTATGTAGTATATTGTGGTCACTAAAGTGAGAAAGTAACTGGTCTAGTATGATCTTTTCGAAAATCTTGCTAAGAGCAGGAAGAACAGAAACCGGCCTATAATTATTGGGATCCTCCTTACAACCTGACTTAAAAATAGGAGTAATTCGACTCTGCTTCATCACATCAGGGAAAATACTATGATCTAGACACAGGTTCAATAACGCTGTGAGGTGAGGAGCTATGGTCTCAATAACAGAATTCAGTAACTTAACTGACATACCCCATAAATCTTCTGTGGACTTCATGTTAAGTGATCGAAAGGTTTTTATAACCTGAACTATGGAAACAGGCTTAAAAGTAAAACTGGGAATACTTTCTCTGAAATTATTCCTAAGAAGTATCTCGGCTCTAGCCGTAGAAGACGTAAGGTTTTTAGTGGTTTCCTTAGGAATATTACTAAAGAAATCTTCAAAATGATTAGCTACAGAGATTGGGTCCGTAATGGAAGAATGCTTAGTTTTCAATGTGAATGTAGTATCCCTCGGAGTAGTCCTACCAGTCGCTTTGTTGACGGTTTTCCAAACAGCTTTGATTTTATCATTAGATTGACGAATAAACCTACTAGTATGTTTAGCCTTAGCCAAAAGACAAACCCTTTTAAAAACCTTGGAATAGTTCCTAACATACTCATGGAAGGTTTCATCGCTGGTACACGACTTTCTAAAATACAGTTCAAACAAAACATCCCTGCTTTTCCTAATACCCTTAGTAGCCCAATCACTAAAACAAGACTTACCGCTTACCACAATATTTTTCCGAGGACAAATTTGATTAATGTTGCTGCTTATGACTGAAAAAATATGAGTACAAATATCATGCGGGTTATTTGAAGAGAACTGACTACAACCTAGGTCCAAATTTTGCCGGTGTATGTAGTTTATTTAATTTGTTATACATTTTGTAATCTTAGTACGTTACAATTACGGGTAATAAGTAGGTAGTTATGTATAATCGGAATGATAAAATGTCATACGCTAGGAACTAAAGACGCTGCTGCTACCCGCGCTTAGTCAGTACGGTCGACCAGAGAGGGGTGTTTCTCTAAATTCTTGCGGAACCCTAGGGTCCCGCGGAGCACACTTTGAGAATCGCTGCTCTATAGTAATAAATTTGGGATATAATAATGTATAACTTTTGATTATGTATTTGAAAGTGGGCAGATTTTCGCAATCAGACTTACTAATGTGAATTCTTTTTGCGTATTGCAATAATATTTGGTGAGACTTTTGAAGGTTCTAACTACTCAAAACGAATAATACCTACTACATACAATTAACACCAGAGAGAATCCTGGTCGTGATCCTTATTCTATGCAATTAACTAATAAACAAAATTACTAAGAGCATCGCTATATAGCTAGAGTCTTCATCTTTAACTCAGTGTTGGAATCCAAAAGCAATTAATCATAATTTGACTTACATGACTGGCGTCTTCCTAGTGACATGTCGATATTATTCCGAGTTGATTTATGGCCACATTAGTTTATTACATACATAGTTTTAGTGAATAATTAGGGTTCAAATCACTATATATAAATACATAGTAGATAATCACTATAGAGGCTAATAGACGTATTTATGATACAAATATTACCAATAATTTACTACTGTATGTATACTGCGTTTTAAAAATATGATCCCGTAAACGTGCAAAGTAAAAAGTAAACATTAAAAAAATACTAATATCCTACCCCCCTTCCCCTATTTCTTCCTGTAACTGTAACTTAGGAATTACATAGAACTTACAATGATAACATACAATTAAAAATTCTATACTCATTAACTATGCAAGGGTAGTATCTCTTTATATATATCTATATCTTTCCAAAAATCTTTTTACTAAACCTTTGTCGCATAACTTAAATGTGGCTTTTTGGTTGTACTAGATTTGGCTGAAATTCAGTATTTTTCGTGGAACTTCTACTAGCAGACATTTTTTTGCGTCCACCAACTGTAGAAATGTTATTTATTTAGTACGCTATGGTATACATTACAAAATATGTACCATAGAATCTTAAAAACTAGTTATTAGACCCCGAAAGGGATTTGCAATATAAAAGAGAGAGAAAATTTAGAAAACATTTATAAAAAATGTTTTGAGGGGCTCTTAACCAGGCATGACAAAATTTTCATAAATATCCAATATTTAAATTTATTTTTGTTACAGATTCAAGAAATGTAGTATTTGTGATAGTTAGCCAATCGGAGCCGTACCATGCAAGCGTGGTCAAAAGACTTAAAGAGAGTATAGAAGTGGAGTATAGAAGTGGAGGTGTTTGATATGGAAAATGTAAGTAGATTTTTGGTATCAATAAATTATTACTGTAATCATTCGTAAGGAAAACCGAAGATCGGGCTCAGGAGCGTATATTGGGAGAGGCCTATGTCCTATGGCAGCCTAAGGTAAACTGATGATAATGATTAAGTTACTTCTCCAATATATACATACTTATACACATTGGAAATTAAGCTCTATTTCCTAATATGCAAAGTGTATAATCATCAGTTTCTTCAACATTAACTTGTACTTACTGCATTGGAAATTAAGCTTTATCTCCTAACAAGCAAGGTATAAAACAATAATTACTTTCCAGAGGTACCCAATAGTCCACATGACTCATGAAGACTTCCCAATCCGTGGCGCGTGGACCATCACCCCACTGCTGGGGCCCTTAGCAGCCAAATACAACTCGACTGATGTCCGATGGGTGCTGTTCGTAGAGACGCATACTGCTGTGAGATGTAATCGGTTGTTTGATGCGCTTAAAAGCGCTGATAAACAGGAGGTAAGGAATTTTCTTAGTTGTAGTTGTATAATGATTATAAATCTTTTGCCCTTTGTAACTACTGTCATTCATGAATACTTGCTGCGGGTATTTATGGGCGAAGAAAGTTTCTTATCATCACGATGACAAGTCTGTTTGTTTGCCTTTTATATGCGTCATAATAAAACATTACTACACTCAAAAGTCAATAATCCAGATAAATCTTTAGGAAAACCTTGAATGGATAGAAAGTTGAAGCTGCAAAAAGTAGAGCAATATAATGTTTTGCTTGCAATAAAATGTCACTTTTATTTTAGCACTTAAAAAATATACCTAAGTACTCTATACTTCAACTTTCCCCTAGGATGTAAAGTGGATAGGCCATCCCCTAAGCGATGAGGAGCCGACCATCATCCACCACTTCAGCATCTACGAGGAGTTGGAGGAGGATGGTGGATTCGTGTACCCTAACTTCGCCAGTGGATTCGCCATGAAAATGGAGCTTATTACCAAGTAAGTAGTTACTTGCATGTATGTATATATCAGTAAGTACAAGAAAAGTTTGTTTGTTAAAAGCGCTAATCTCAGGAACTATTGGTCTGATTTGAAAAAACATTCCAGTGTTAGATATCCCATTTATCAAGGAAGGCTATATTGCTATATTGTATTCCCGTATTCCCACGGGATCGGGTACTATGGTGGTAAAACCGCGGGGAGCTGCTAGTCAGTACATATTTTATAAGTATCTCTTTTCTAATTGTCATAGTAATAGTTTTCTATTGTAATAGAAGGACCTATAATTTTGATTTCACTTGTTTGAAATAATACTATTGTAAAGATTTTTAAACATTTAATTACAATAATATTGTTTTATATCCTCTTGTAATTGAGTTGTTATATGTAAGAACTTGTATAAAAATTATTATAACGAATAGCGTAACATTTCATTGTATTGTTCAAGTTTAATCTTCTTTAGAAGGTTTTGTACTTAATTAGTGTTTCTTCAATTTTCTTGCTTAGTAACTATAAAATTAAGAAACAATAACATTAAATTAAAAAATTAAAAAACCCCCAACACAATTACTTTCAAACCCCCATAACTTTTAACCGATTTTCATCAAACATGTCTAAGAACACTCGCACGTAAGTCCCCTTTAACTAAATGAAATCGGTTCATCCGTTCGGGAGCTATGATGCCACTGACAGACACACACACACACACACACACACACACACACACACACACACACACACACACACACACACACACACACACACACACACACACACACACACACACACACACACGCACACACACACAGACACGTCAAACTTATAACACCCCTCTTTTTGCGTCGGGGGTTAAAAAGACTATTTTGTAAAAAAAAAAACAACTGGCCTTACGACAATTTGAAATAAACATTATTTCTTTCCTTATCAGTTTAGTATCCCGCATATCCCGTGGGGAAGTCCGCCTGGAGTCCGAGTTCTCCATCGACCCGTCCTACGAGTTGTCCCAGCTGGTGTACGCGGCGGGCGCGGGGCTACTCGCTCCAGACCTCAGCTTCTGTGTCGTCTCTGCCGACAACTGTGCCACTTACCCTACCCAGTTCTATCCGTGTGTGAGTGTCAATATTTGTAGTTATCGCATAATCAATTGATCGTTTATCCTCGGAATGTAGCGCCAATTTTCTAAAAAACTGACATAAACTTGAACAGTGACCATTGCTGCTAGGGCCTTCCAATATGTGGTTATTGATAGCAGAGTTTCTAAATTGGCCCTCATTGATGACGCTGCGACCTCGCTTAATAAGACTTTTTTCTGAGGAGAACATAAGATTAGTTAACGTTAAGAAAATATATATACCCCTTCCATCATTTCTTGAATCCTAACAAAGAACACTTGATCATCTTTTCAAATTATGAACAATGATTGAGTCGCGTGGAAGCTGTGACGCCATAGTCAGACAGAACTTAGACCAGACCTTAAGTTTTAGGAGATGCCTGCTACCTAGACAGACCTTAGACCTTAAACATAATGAAGTACGTATGTAACGGGCGGTGTCCGGCAGGGCAGGCCGGTGTCCGAGCGGTCGGTGCTGTTCGCGGTGAAGACCTGGAGCGCCAACCACCTCACGCGCGCCAAGGTGCTGCGCAAGACCTGGGGGCGGCATGTGTCTAATCTCGTGTTCTACAGCGATGTTGATGGTAGGAGGCACTAGTACACACATCTTTACACTAAACCCTGGATCAACTTCTATGATCAAAAAATCAATAATTTATTTTGATCCAATGGAGAATTGAAGCATTTGCATAAATCTTCAAAACGTCTAACTCGCCAGATTTTCAAAGAAAGCAATAAACATTTATTCACATACGATAGTATAGAAACCTGAAGGAAAAATAAGTTATGACTTTACCGTGGCTATCATACTGAAGTGCTGGTCTTCTGACAGAACCCATAATGTAATCACTTTTTATCATAGCGAGAATAATATTAATTACTTTCGCAAGATGGTTGTGCTGCTTATAGTTGGTTTGCTTTATAATGTTCCCCTAGATCCGTCCGTACCATCAATCAGTGTGGGCGTACCGAACACGAAGACCGGCCACTGCGCGAAGACCATCGCCATACTGAAGCACGCCGTCGCGAAGGCGCAGACCATGCCACATGTCAAGTGGATATTCCTCGCTGACGATGATACTATACTTGGGTAAATGATTTGTATAAGCAATCTGTTTATTTGTGAATCATTTTTGACTGATGATAATAGATTATTATCTTATCTCATCTTCCTCCTGATGTGCTGTTATCCCTTTAAGCTGCATAGGTGACTGTAGTTACTTATCTTAAGGTGACCCGTCAGCCCTTGGTCTTAATTTTGTCCCTTCTAAGTCACAAATAAATATGGGTTTTATATGGCATACTGTAACTCTATATCTTACAATTACTTTAGTGTCCAACGACTGTGTGAGTTGCTAAGCTGTTACCGCGGCGGTGAAGACATCACCATACTCGGGGAGAGGTACGGCTACGGGTACGGCAAGGAAGAAACTGCTGGGAAAGGTATGTTTAGATTAGGATAAACAAAATTCTTTACAAGAGCTTAGAAATTAATATTCGTTACTATTTGAGAAACTGTTCATTTTTCCCTCTATCCATTCCAGTCCAGTCAGGTTTCTGATCCTAATTTGACGATTCAATGAGTCGTGTCAATCTAACTAGACGAATTGACTTGACGAAGGAATAATTTGTAATTTTATTATTGATTACCACAAATATTGGAATCACAGAAACATCTCTCTCTCTCTTCCCGACTATGTATCATGTTTCAATTAATAAACACCAGCTCAAGTTTCTTTCCAATTCTTCTCGACTCATGTAATTTCTGATTAGGCGGTAGACTCCCAAAGTTTTTGCGAAAAGGCATATGCCTAAGGGGTACCTATTACTTTGATTAGTGCGAGTGTGCGTGTCGATGATTAATGTTACTAGTTCAGAAAGAAAACATGTTTTCTATACTTTTGTTACCGTTTTGTTCACTCGTATTAATAAATGGTCTTCACGGTTTTTTAAAGTCACTGATTAATAGCAATCTGACTAATCAAAGTCGAAAGTTTACATTTTGCACAAGTTTCCATAATAATTTAATTGAAATAAAACACTTATTTTTGTCGTGGTTGTATTTTGTTTTACATTTTCTGACGTTTCGGATTCTTTACAGAACCCTGTAAGAATTTCTGTAAAGAACAACCACGACAAAAATCCGTTTAAGTGTTTTATTTCAATGTGTAGTGTTCGTGTAAATCAAAGATATCAATATAATAATTTAATGTTATTTGTTACTTAATATATTTATTTTGAACCTCCTCTTGAAGTGCTTATAAGGTAAGGCTCAAACTGTGTAGAAGATATTGTATTTGAATAAAGCCGTGTAGATACTAATAAACAGTAAAACTTTAGTAGGGTCAGTTCAATATCAAAGTCGGAACCAATTTGAAATGACCCGTCGAGATTCGTCCAAAACAAACAAGACATGTTGCGGACTGCGAAACTATTTTAATTACTACCGTCTTCCCAAATCAATGTCTTACAGGGTAATATTGCTAAATAACAACACATATTTATAAGTATAGAATGTTTGGAAATAAAATACACATTACGTCATCATACACAGCACATCGTCAATTTTTTGTAAGCCCAAATAGTACTTAGATATTTATTATTTCATAATGAGTTATTGAGCATCTTACCAAAATTTGTTCCTTCTTAGTGACAGTATCGCAGGGTGTATATATAGTATATTACAGTGTGTGTTTTTTTCGAAATCAACTGGTTCCAGTCCTTATTAGAAGTTTTTTTTTTTAATCTGCCGATGTTGTTTTTGTTTTTATTAAAATCGCCTCGCTCTCTAAGTTTTAAGCTTTCTTGAAGTAGTTTTTGTGATAAGTATGCCATCCAGTGAGTGAGTATGGCAGTATATTATCCGTGTATGTGTAGGGTACGACTACCCGACGGGCGGCGCGGGCGCGGCGCTGTCGCTGGGCGCGGCGCGGCGCCTGGCGGCCTGTCAGTGCGCCGCGCCGCACGCGCCCGACGACATGACGCTCGGCGCCTGCGCAGCGCTGCGACACAACCTGTCCGTCACACACTCGCCACTATTCCATCAGGTAATGTTACTGCTTAGCAGAGTGCGTTTTTACTGATGTGGATTGGAGTAGAATGGATGGTCAATAACATTGAACTATTTTTTTCTAAAAAAATCAAGCAAGCGCTGTTTTTATCCAATTCACCATCTGCTCCGCTCCACTCCGCAAACCTCCACGCCAGTCAGTGGAAACGCATCCAAATAATCGGGCTCTAACCGAGAAATCTCACAGCAAAAGAACCACGATTTCTAGGGCCCTTATCCTTATAATCTGGACCCTAGTACTGTTGTCTTAACTCCCCTTATTATAAGGACCGTAGTACTCATAAGGGTCTAACATGACACTATGTCCAGGCGCGTCCCCAAGACTACCCTCGCGAGGTGGTGGCGCGCGACCGTCCGGTGTCGTTCCACCGGCACTCGTCCCCCGACCCGCTGCGCGTGTACTCCACCTGGTTCCACCACGACGACCTCGCGCTGCACCGCCGGGACGAGCTGTAGGGACCACGGGCTGAGTGATAGGGACCCGGACAGCCTACAGGCCTACGCAGACCGGGACGGCGGCGGCGTGCTAATGGACATTCAAACGTATCTATATAGAAATACGACATAAATTACTATACTTTAAAACGATTCCGTGGCATTTTTTAAATCCCTTTCGATGTCTAAATCCCTTACTACCCCTATCCCGGTCGTAAACCTTAACAAAAATACGTAAGTGGTATAGTCCTGCGTCAGAGTAAATGGTATCTATGGGTGGTACAATACCCGGACAGACTTCACTTAATACAGTTTTTATATAAATTGAATTGATTCATTGATTACCAAGGGATGCCCTCCTTGGTAATTGACTCTGTCGCTGACTGTACACTCGAATAGAACGCAGTTAATTAAGTAATTAAATGTTAATAATAAATGTGTTGAGTATCAAATTTATTATTTATGGATAAAGAAAGGATCCTTAATAAAAATCGTACACTTTTTCCGAGAAGTCCGTACGGTGAGATAAAGGAACTTCGAAAATATTATCTTCCAATCAAATGGATTTTGCTTAAAAGTTTAATGTAAAATATAAGAATTCGATCTGAAAGTAACATTTTCGATGCAATACTCTGGTAATTGTTACTTAATCGCTATAATATTACTTAATTAAATGTTATGTTTGTTACTTAATCATGTTAAGTTATTTTGTATGAAATTTGGCTCACATAAATGAGAAAAAACGGCTAAGTTATTCTTAATCCTATAAGCTATCGCTATTATTCAGTGACATTACCATCACAATCAATCCTGCTGTTTCTTTTAACAAGTTTTAACGAACATCAGCTTAGTTAGGGGTCAGTTACTACAATGAGATGATGTAGTGAATGATTATGTTATGTTATGTTATCAAATTTAAAAAATACTAACTAAAATCTTTTAATATTGTTATATGTTTATCTACAATGTATTTATTCTACATAGCTTAGCTTAAAAGTGTTCATTTGCCATCACAAAAATATATTTATTAAGGTTTAAAAATGATTATTGTACTTATAATGTAAGAATTATGTATTGTAATATTATGAGATACAGCATTTAACTAGTTATAATTAGTATTTAGATTTATGAATATAACGCTGAAATGTAACATATCAAGAAATAATAAATGTTTCATATTTTTTTAATTACTCGTTGTTTCTTTTTGAAGTTCCAATATTTTTTATTTGCCTTTTCAGATTATGAATTCTGAGAATACAAACACAGAAACTCTTTAATAATAAAAACCTAGTTAAATCAATCAGGATTGTCAAATAAAGGGTTGCGTGTTCGATTCCCGCGCGAAGTGATGTTTGTAGTCACTATCCTTGACTAAAAACATGACATAAAAACCTCAAAGTAATTTTGTTTGATGTTTGATAGATAGATAAATAATTTATCGTAAACACCACAAAAAATAAACGTCATAAAAATGCATTATATTTTAGGGGTAGTTTAGAATAGAAAAAAACTTTGTTTCAATGAGGGTAGTAGCTTCGGTTGATGTAACTGTCACGTTTGCTGCGCGTCATCGAGCAGAAAAGACGTTATATTTAGTGATATGAGTGAGTGGATACATTATAGTGCCAGGATTTCTAATAATATGTGTGTTGTGTATTCTCAACCGTGTTAAGTGCTTGTATTTAGTGTATTGAACTAATCTTTGTGAATATATTTTCTTCTACCACTCTGTTCGTTGTGTCTTCTTGAGCTGGAGAGTCTTTTGCCCCGAGAAGCGTTGACAAGGTTAGTGATGTTCATTTATATTATAGGTACATGAATGCAGTGCGGGATCGAGCTTTATTTATCCACTAGCAGCACCCCGCGGTTTTACCCGCGTAGTACCCCCTCCCGTGCGCATGTGTAGCTCGTAGTATCATACAATCTCGGCACAAGTTGTAAGGAACATCTGTACCAAATTTAATCATAATCGATACAGTAGTTTTTGCGTGAATGTGGAACAAACATCCAAACTCACAAACATACAAACTTTCGCATTTATAATATTAGTAGGATAGTCATTTGACTTTTATCGTCATTTCTCTTCTTTCTTCTGACTATAGAATATTATTTAATACCGTGCCTGACGTCAGGAATCTAAATTATCTCAAAGAGATTGTTCGCCATCTTCGCGCCGTCGTAGACCTAGGCAATGAACTAGTTAAGGATCAAGTCATATAATATATTAATTTATTGATTAACTGAATGCTAGATGTGCCAGGTTCAATTATCGGCCGAGTAGACATGATTATTGTAGAAATTTTGATAAATTCATTTCTTATATTTGTTTGTAATTAATGAGATGATAATTGGCTTTTAAGCACAAAAAAAAAGATGTAAGTACACACATCAAAAGTGTCTAGGGATCAACATATATTTTTGCAATAACTTTTCTCCTGATTGATATTAATTAAAATTTTCTTTAAGGATTCATCAAATAAAGTGTTTTCGTTTGTCACAGTAACGATAAACCAAGTCACCTTTGCATTAATAAAGAAATTTGCCATTTTCCTAATAAAGGGATTTTTGACATTTGAACCACTAACATTAAAGTTCGAAAAAAAGACTGAAATAACAGTTTTCTTTAAAATTTTATTGGGTAACTTAAACAATTAATAATCCGTGTTTCTACCGCGAACACTAACAACACAAGAACATCGGTTTGGCATACTCAAAATGAGTTCATCCAAATCACGCTGTGGAATGGCCGCCCATGTTCGTTGCAACAACAAAAAAAGGTCTTCTTGCGACTGGATACCCTCCATATTCGGCAGAGCTCTTCTCTGTAGCATATCCCATGCATGCTCAATCGGGTTCAAGTCTGGCGACTGAGCAGGCCAGGGCAGGACATTGATGTTAGCTGCGGCGAGAGTCTGTCTTACAACTCTTGCGGTGTGCGGTCGTGCATTATCATGCATTAACTGAAATAAGGGACCGATTTGCACTTGTAGAGGAACGATGACGTCTGATACAATCGTCTCAGCATAAATTTGAGCGTTGAGGTTGCCTCTGATCCAAATCAACTCAGTTCTTCCGCCGATCCAAATACCCGCCCATACCATGATGGTTCCACCACTATAAGGATGGACTTCCTGGCAGGATTTTAATCGCTGTTGGCGTCCAGGGGTTCTCCAGTGTCGTATACGTCTTGTATCCGGTCTCATACCAAAACGAGACTCATCAGAAAAGCACACGAAACGCCATTGTTCTTCTGCCCAATTTCTGTGTTCAAGAGCCCATTGATATCGAATCCTACGATTGTGCATTGCTATAGGTGGTACCCGTAGCGGTCTTCGGGAATGAAGGTTCACTTCATGCAAGCGGTTTCTGACTGTTTGGTCGCTAATTAAGTTCCCTGAAGAGTGATGAAGCCGCACGGCTAACATCATGGCGGTTATTGTTGGAGCTCTTCGAGTTAAGATTTGAATGTATCGGTCTTGTCTCCGTGTGGTGCAGCGATACCGTCCTCCATGGCGCTCAGCCACGGTACCAGTGCTTCGGTAACGTGTCCAAAGTCGACTGATAACACTCTGACTTGTATTCAGAGCTAAAGCCACAGTACGTTGCCGGGAACCAGCTTCTATCATTCCCACGGCTCTGAGCATTTCTTCCCTGCTTAAATGACGTCGCCGCTCCATAATAACGTTGGTTTTAATCAGTAGTAGGGAAACAGTAGCACTAATAATGTCTTCAATGCGTTGTATGTTTTTATAGGGAAAATATTGACAGCTGATTTTCATCTTTTACTCGAATTTGATTCACAGTTCCTGATTCAAATTATGAAATGCACCAAAAAGGATCCATATAAATTTATAAAATCATAAATTTATTACAAAGCCACATCTCAATCTCAAGAAATCCGCATAAAAATGCTTGATCCCTAGACACTTTTGATGTGTGTATAAACAAATTTCTTCAATACTTAACAATGACTAGCAGCGCCCCGCGGTTTCACTCGCGTAGTTTCCATTCCCGTTTGAATAAAGGGATAAACTATAGCCTATGTCACTCACTGATAATATAGCTTTCCATTAGTGAAAGAATTTTAGAAATCGGTTCAGTAGATCCCGAGATTACCCCTTACAATTTAACAAACACACAAACTTTACTTCTTTATAATCTAATATATACAATTCTCGTGTCACAGTTTTCGTTGCCATACTCCTCCGAAACGGCTTGACCGATTCTCATGAAATTTTGTGAGCATATTCAGTAGGTCTGAGAATCGGCCAACATCTATTTTTCATCCTGTAATTCCTATGGGAACTACGCGTGTGAAACCGCGGGGCACAGCTAGTACTTAATAATGATGAGTCAGCTTATTGCATCAGTTGATCATTAATTAGGGATACGTTGTCTTAGTAATGGGAGTATCGAGTACAATGGGGAGGACTCGTTGTATGGAACCCTCCAGTCATTCAATTTAATACGTCTTAGGTGTTATAGGACTTTGGATCAATTTATTGGTAAAACCAAGGTAGTAGTTAACATTTTGTCATATCAAAAAGCTTAGCATAATAGTCTTAATAATATCACCAACTTGTTGTACCTGGCGGGTTTGCACGCGTTGATCCTGATCCCGTAGAATTTTCAGCGTTAAATATAAAGCATACCTACTTTAGTGTGTAGTTATAAATATACTAGCTGCGCCCCGCGGTTTCACACGCGTAGTTCCCGTTCCCGTGGGAATTTCGGGATGAAAAATAGATGTTGGCCGATTCTCAGACCTACTGAATATGCTCACAAAATTTCATGAGAATCGGTCAAGCCGTTTCGGAGGAGTATGGCAACGAAAACTGTGACACGAGAATTTTATATATTAGATATGTACACACACAAAACTTTAGCCTTTATGATAATACATATGATAATTAATTCTAAATAATAAATATGATATGATAATTCTAACCAAAACTTTAACCACAATCTAAGGTCGTCACCATCGACGTTGATAACTCAATTCTCAACTAACACATCAACTTAATACTTACAATATTTTCAACAAACTTCTCGAACTTTCTGCAAAGGATCAATGGGATAAGGTCGGTCATTTGTCATTCAGCATGCGATACTTTGCTAAGTACCAACCCTACGTAACTCAACGCCAACTTACATTTTTCATTACGAAAAACTTTTGAGTGGTGACCCTGTCTCCTGATTCTATTATTCAACTCTAACACCTTTGAAATAAGGCTCAAATCGCAATAAAAAGATTACAGGGTTGTCAAAGAAATCCCCACTCGAAACTGGATTGCATTAATCACAAATATTGGTTTCTCAAAGGCTTTCATTGCTTCTTACTTGTTTCTTTCATGAAGATTTTTGTAAGATTGTATTTAATTTTGGGTTTAGCAAAGTGGATCATTAATAATACTTTTCACGCTTAATAAGTAGGCTTATTAATTTTACTTAGGAACAAATGCTTTCAACTTTTTATACTTAAACTAGTGCTTAAGTATAAAAACTTTAAAGCATTTGCTAAAAGGTTCGATAAGTAGGAACTCAAATTATTTTGTTTAGTAAGACGTTTATTAGAATGTTTTTGTTAATTACGAAATAAGGTAAGCAGGCAGGTATATGTATGAACTAAGTACCTACTTAGTACTTATTGATTTCTTAATTCGCATAGTTACATTATTTATTGATTTTTTTACTTTGAACGGATAAAACTAAAAATGCAAAATGCAAATTATATATTTTTTAGTTTTTTTTTAATTCCAATAACTATTGACTTAGGATGACCTGACTTAGAAAAACAATAATAAAACTGAAAAATCATTAAATCTTCTAACCCGTACATCTGTAAGAGGACTTGAGCGGTACGAGTCGCATCTTCAATCCAGAAACGAAACGATTATTGCGACCAAAATCGTAAATCAACCTCCTCCATCAGCTCGACAAGTACTCCAGATTACTTGTTCGAATATGCACTCTATTGCTCAGAAAATAAAGTATAAATGTTCAGTTAATATGTATACGTTTTGTGGTTGAATGGAGAACCTCCAGTCTTGAAATACAGGAATAATAAATGGCTTAGAAATTGTGTACTTCAATTGAGTTTGTCGAGGATTTATATGTGTGCATATTGATTGAAGTAAATACATATAGTAGTAAGTTTAGGTCTTCTAGGTAATTAGGAAATTTATTTAAAAATATGCTTCTCTAAAATATGCAACAATTTTGCCATCGATTCTATTTCGGTATTCATTTAACGGGACGAGGTTTTTGTGAACAGATTTTGGAAAATTCACGGGATCCTACGTCCCAAACGAAGCCGGGGCGCATCTATCGGCGATACTATTTTATAATAACTATAAAATTAACATCAATCAGCTTATCACTTATTTCAAGCCCACCACACACAAGCAGAGTGGCGCAGTGGAAGCGTGCTGGGCCCATAACCCAGAGGTCCGTGGATCGAAACCACGCTCTGCTAAGTGCAGAATGTCTTTTTGGAAATTTAATTTATACTTTTCATAAGAAAAATAACATTTTCTACAAGATGATCCGTAATTTGTGCAAAAATGGTTCTGTTTTGCTTAAAATATCTTCATAAATATATCCAACATAAATATCACCAACTTTAGTTATCAACGATATCTTTTTAAAAGAAGAAAGACGGGAACTAGTTTCCAACGTAACCTACTTAATTTATTGAAATCTTAAGTTACTATAGGTGTGAGACAGGAAAGAAAATTGAGAGCGAGTACCTCAGCACTCCACGGAGCTGAATTCAATACTCTTTTTATTCATTTCTTGTCGAATTGTTATTTGATGCACTAACGCCTCAGTGGTTTAGTGGATTGTTCAATTTTATGTCGAAGTTGAGGTTTCAGATTCAATCTTTGGTTGAGCATTGAAAGAAATGTTTGCTATTTTGGTCTTGGTTTTGAGATCACCAACACGCACTGGACAAGTGTGGTGATTCCTACTTCTCTCTCCTTGAGATGGTATCAGTGAAAATCTCACTAGAGGGTTTAGACTTTTCTCAAGTTGGCATCCTAATCATAAAAACATAAGTAATATGTTTTCCTGACTATTTCAACCGAAATTTTTCTAAGTATTTCTCTTAGTCGTTAAATAAGAAACGTTTCCGTGCTTCGGAGGGCACGTAAAGCCGTCGGTCCCGACTGTCGTACTAACATCATCGACAATCCTTACGGGTAGTTAGAGCCCTCAAAAGTCTAACATTTGGTTTAAAGTCTAACATTTGGTTTAACCAAAAAATGTCGTATAGCCGTCTGGGTTGTAAAGGTCTGATGGCAGTCGCTTCACGTAAAATACTGATATTCCCCCCAATCTGGTTACCTAAAACTGAAAACCGACCCCAAATAGACATGGGATAAAGGTTCGGAAAAGAGTTAAATAACAAACGTTTTACTTAATAAATAGATTTTATGTATAATATATTATACCGCCCAGAATAGAGATATCTACAAAAACAATACAATAAAAACTTTTAGTAACAGTTTGTTTGACATTATCTACTTAGTTAAAAATTCAGCTAGCTATTCACACGTTTCAGGAAAACTGAAAAATATTTCACACTCGCACACAAATATGTCACGTCCGCATTTCCATTTTTTTTTAATTTCAAAGAGCTTGTTACGGTACAGTGTTTGTTATAGTTTTTGAAATATTACATACTAGCAGCGCCCCGCGGTTTCACCCGCGTAGTACCCGTTCCCGTGGGAATTTCGGGATAAAAAGTATCCTATGTTCTTTCCCGGACCATAAGCTACCCCTGTACCAAATTTCAAGTCAATCGGTCCAGTAGTTTAGCCGTGAAAAGGTAACAGACAGACAGACAGACAGACAGACAGAGTTACTTTCGCATTTATAATATTAGTTAGGATTCAGTTAAATACAATGATGCTGAAAAACGTGGAAAACGAAAATAAGTGCCAAAAGAACTTATAATTTTTGAATTTCATAAATATTAAACAAGATGCAGATTTTTTTAACTCCACTTATAAGCAGAGTTTATCTGCTTATAAGTGGAGTTAAAAAAATCTGCACCAATTTAGCCAAAACCTGAGCCTTTTCGACACTATTTTTAAAATCAAAGTTAAAACCTTTTAAATTCAAAAAACTTGTATAAAACCCTGTAAGAGTCATAATGTAGTTAGTGAAAATTGTAATTAACACTTGCTTTAGTTTTTTGTTAATCCATTTTCCCACTCATACATTTTTCCTAGATTCCAAGTAAGTAATTTACAATAAAACTTTAGCGAACTGAATTCATAATTATATTAAAACACATTTTCTTTCAATGATCCAAAAACATTTTTAGGTAATACAAACATAACTTCTCTACCTATTTTCTTCAATATTCCACTAGTTGAAATAGTCAAAGCGTAGTCTCTATCCTGCCAAAGGAAGAGAAGCTGAAAGGCTCAAAAACAAAGATGGCGGCGGCAAGCAAAAGACTTGGTCCAATTTATTTTATTGGTGTTTATATCGCGATGCCGGCCACTCGTAAAGATGTGATCTTATTTGTGTTATGAAGAGAAAGCTATCTCGCTTAACTCGTAAAGAAAATCACAACTAAATGTTGTATTGTGATTGAGACATTTTATTTTAGATGTTGTTGTTGAATTCAGAATGAGGGTAGGTTTTAAAAGCTAAGTATTTTTTTGTGATGAAGAGTATAGCCAATTTAAATTAATTTAAGACATTAAGTAGGTAGATAATAAAGGCTTAATATTTAAAAAAAAGACCGAGTTTAGTGTCGTGGGACGTTACGTAGGAACGAAGTTACATAAATATATTATATATCACTAGGTACATAGTATAAAACAAAGTCGCTTTCTCTGTCCTTATGTCCCTCTGTATGCTTAGATCTTTAAAACTACGCAACGGATTTTGATGCGGTTTTTATAGATAGTGATTCAGTGGGAAGGTTTTTAGCATAATTTTATCCCCATATTCTTACGGGAACGGGAACTACCGGCGGGTGAAACCGCGGGGCGCCGCTAGTATATTATATTATATATTCGCCTGATAGAAATCGACGTTATAGCCTAATCGCATAGATTCTGTCTCAAGTAAACTTGTGTTATACCAACAATGATTCTCAGTATTTTATAACCGGCTATCCGGTTGAAAAGCCCGGGTAAATACCTATGACCGGATAACCGATAACACCCTCACGATCTTGTATCGCGACGATAATCTGTCGAGGGTCGCGCGTTTCATTGTATTTATTGGACCGCTTGGCTGTAAACATCATTCTTTGGAAGAAAATATAAATATTGTGAACAGTTTTTTTTACTAATATTCGTATAAACTATCAGGAAAGTAAGGTATTATTATACAATTTATATTTGTTTCAAGTTGCGAGGTGAGAATAATAAAAAAACTACCAATAATGTCATGATTTAGTACATACTCGTAGAAATCCTTGAACAAGAACTTCCACGCAAAACAGCTACTCTAGTTTCATTGTTAATTAATATTTTTAGTTGCATTTTAACTTTATTTAGTTGTTAAAGTTAGTTTTTACTGTAACAGTTAACAAAACACGTTCAGGCGTGGTATATTGTAAAAACTCGAGCTTAGTTTAACAGACCCGGTAAGTGGTAGTTTTATAAAAAGTCTGCGAACGGCCGGAACTCGTTAAACGCGGTAAAATTGCTTCCGGTCACCGGCATGTTTCACTTACAGTTTGTTTTCAAATTAGAATTCCTTTGGCCAATAAATTAGCTAATAAATAGAACCATTACGAACGTTTTATCACTCTATAATTTTTATATAGGATTTACCTATCCTCTAACAGCCTTACCAATAAAAAATACCCACTGTGTATATTCTTGATATAACGAATTATTAATATCCTTCACACTCGTTATATCAAGAATATACACAGTGGGTATTTTTTTATTAGTAAGGCTGTAAATGATTATCGTTCTTAAAAATAACATAATCAAGCACTGACCCCTAACTATGATTACTACCTACCATCATAAAAACCTTATATTGAAAATTTAAAAATCCCCCAACACAATTACTTTCAAACCCCCATTACTTTAAAACGGGTCAACCGATTTTCATCAAACATGTCTAAGAACACTCGCACGTAAGTCCCCTTTAATACAAAAAAAAAAACTAAATTGAAATCGATTCATCCGTTCGGGAGTTATGATGCCTCAGACGGACACACATACGCATACGCACACACAGACACGTCGAACTTATAACACCCATCTTTTTGCGTCGGGGGTTAAAAATATTCAGAAACACCCAGATACAGAGTTAAGCAAATATTTACCATTTAGTTTCTTTTAGGCGTTCAACATTGTGAAATCATCCGGTGAAATAAATTGCTAAATGTAAAAATCAGGAATTTCTGGGTCATTTTGGCCTTATAATCGTCGTTATATGGAAATCATTGCGCGGAAAATTGGAAAATCTGCAAATAATAGCAGTAAATGAATCCATCTATCAGTCCCGGTTGTTTTCTTTACGTTTTATTTTAAATTAAAAAGTCACATTAACACTTTATCTTGGATATGTTTTTTTATTTATTGATTTATTTTAATCAAGATTTTAAATAAAATTATTCTATATTTTATTAAATAAATATTATTATGCGGAACCCACACCTCATACCCACTTCACACTTGCCCATTTTCTCTGTTCCTTTTTCCGCATTATTCACAACATGAACCTACTTATTTTAAACTTTTTATCTTTTGTAAATTGCGGGTATTTTAACGTTTGCCGATAGATAATAGTACGTTGATTGCAAACTGCACTTTGGACAGAGGCCTTGATTGCTTACAACGTTTTCAGTATTCAGTATTCACGTTTGGTTGGCAAAAATAATCGTTCCTTTTAGAGGAAAAGTTTCCTTTTTTGCTTGTTTGGTTTGCCAGAGCTTTCGTATGGTTTTTCAAATGGCGTTAAAAGAGGGGTTAGGTTAGGGCGCGAACTAATAAGTGGATGTGTATTCTGTCTGTGTCAGTGTAGCTTTCAAATAAATTTTGATATAGGTTGACTTCATCGAGAGTAATCTTAGTTATCATTTAAAATTGTGTTTTTTTCGGGGACTCAGACAGGATACTCAGGATGCCGTTTTGTTTGGAGGTATGTGCCTGAAAAATAAAGTTCCTTGGTACGATTAACGGGTAGAGCGAATCTTATTCATATTATAAATGCGAAAGTTTCAATGTTTGTGAGTTTGGATGTTTGTTACTCTTTCACGCAAAAGCTACTGTATCGATTTAGATTAAATTTGGTACAGATGTTCCTTAAAACACTTGGGATACTTACCCGAAAGTCCCATGGGATTGGAATTCACGCGGGTAAAACCGCGAGGTGTTCTATTATGTAAAGCAAAGAGATCTTACTGATGATATTAGTACATTGAAGAAAAACATACTTATTTACCACAATTGATTACACACATTTTAAATGATGTCTTTAGATAATATACCTAATAGACATTATATGGATAACCTATCAAATTACCTGGCATTGACAGAATAACTAAGTTGTAGCTAGAGCTGGGTATGAGGGATTGCCTGAAAGTTAAGTTTAATTACAGATTGCATACTGCATAGTTTAGTGTTTAGTCTGCTAACTTGGATGAATATTGAACATGCCTATAGTTACGACGATGCAATACGTTAAGACTAGATGAAATTCCTATAAAAAACAAAACTTTTTATTAGTAAGTAACGCAATAACTAACATCGGGATCGATTGATAATTATGTATTTACGTTAAGTACTCTTATGTTATAATATACCTAACTTTCACTGGATAGTAGTATGGGATCAAACAAATAAAGATACTTAAAACAGCCTTTATCCTGACTGATACTTAGATCAACGCATGACTTAAACCTAAATAATCTTTCAACAAGGGTAGTGTTTGCGTAAATAAAGAAATCAATACCAAAGTTTACATTTTAAACCTTTTACTGATCTCCCCATTGTGAAAACAATTGGACTATTTAATTCAATAACCGTTTTAATAAAACTAATCAACACTCCAGGGATCACTTGACATTAGAACGCGCGAAACGGAACAATTAGGTGGTAACTTAATCAACGTAATATCTCGAAATAGTCGGAATTTGTTCAGAATTCAACCCTTGTGGTTATAGAAACGGTCCTTTATTTAATAACCTTCATAATAAGGCTATCATA
The DNA here is from genome assembly GCA_958496195.1 of Timandra comae. Taxonomy (NCBI): domain Eukaryota; kingdom Metazoa; phylum Arthropoda; class Insecta; order Lepidoptera; family Geometridae; genus Timandra; species Timandra comae. The sequence goes on from OY292358.1 coordinate 1,224,819, forward strand.
ATTTGGAGTAAGCGGCGTGGAATATTGACAATATGGGGCAGCGCGGTCGGCGCGAGACCCGAATATTCGATGACGATAACTTGTGTGTGCGTGTGCATTGACTAACGGGAACTTTATTGGAAATGGTTTAGTACAGACATAAGTTTTTTTGTGTGTGAGTAGTTGATTTTTTAACCCCCGACGCAAAAAAGGGGTGTTATAAGTTTGACGTGTCTGTGTGTCCGATTTAAATTTAGTTTTTTTGTATTAAAGGGAGCTTACGTGCGAGTGTCCTTAGACATGTTTGATGAAAATCAGTTGACCCGTTTAAAAGTTATGAAGGTTTGAAAGTAATTGTGTTGGGGGTGTTTTTATTTTTTTATTTAATTATCTCTATCGATAGTTAAAAGATAAGTAAATACAACATTTAGGTACTTATTTTATTAAGCTGCTTAATTCAACCTATGAAAAATAATAATTAAGTATATACATACTCTCAAGTATTTAACAATAAACGGTTACTTAAATTATCAACAATGATGTTGTTATAACTATGCAGTATACGCAGCAGTTAAGAATTTGTCTAGTAATTTAAATCACGCCACAATCAATAATGTTGGAGTACGAGTATATTTTAATCCAAAGTTATAATTATTCTACAGTCTACATTAGGGCGCTTGGATTGGGTATCCAAGTACCCTAATTTTGTCTGTAATTATTGACGGACGAAAATATTGCCGTACGTCAATGGACCCGCGCCACAGGAAACACACAACACAAGTGGAATCCCAAACGACCTCTTAATAATACCTCTCTATGATATCGGCTCTGAATTCAGTAAATGGTTTTGCTAACTTATTTTCAGATTTACTGGACAAATATTTATTTTGTACCCTATTACGTAGCCGTTTCGGGTTAAAATCGTGTAAAAAATTAAGCCAACAGGGTAGTTATGGTGAAAGAAATTGAATTTTGGAACATGTAGAGTTATCGTAACGATGTGAGGACGGGCTTATTGCCTGGTAATGTGATTTCTCTGTGGCTACGCTAGGTTTTGGTTGTAATTTATTTTTAGCAGAGCTTTATCTTTTATCTTTCAATTGTTTTAGTTTTTTACGACTGGGGGGAAAGGCAGACGATTCATTTGAAGGTAGCAACTACCGTGTCGTCAAAAGGCATCTGCTGCTCAGAGTTACTTATGTAATATTTATTAGATATCAATATATCTAATAATAATATTATACAATATTATTATAAGACGCATCTCCTCCATTATCAAACTTGACAATAATGTAAGACAATAAGATTATACAGCTAATAATTAAATTGAATGACACATACGTATTATGTGTAACATAATGTTAATCCGAAAAATATTTGCCTATACAAATACCTAAACGCCTAAAACATGACGATTTAAAACATTACATAAATAAATTAAACAGTTGACATTACGCGGTTGCCGAATGGTGGTGTTTATTTCTGTAATTTAATAGTAAATTTAAATATTTATTAGTAAATAATAATAAGTATAGGTGAAGCAGGAAAATGCAAAAATATATATGAGTATATTTTCTTTCTGTGTTTGATTCACGGGTTAAATAATTGATTAGGTAATAAAATAAAGTAAAACAAGTAAACGTTTACATAAACTAACGAGTACATTCATCAGTGATTCGTAAAGAAATACAGACGTTATAAACTATGATCATGAAGTTAACTACGTTAATAATACAAGTGATACTGTTATTGGTAGTTGTTGAAACTCAGTGCGGAATATTTGACGGGTTCTATGGTACATTAAAGAACACTACAAAAGCAGTAGGAAACGATTTCAAGAATGCTTGGAATTACGGAAAGAGTGTACTTGGAACTGAGACATGTCATCGTAAGGAACAGGGTTCTGAAGACAAAGGACTGATCGGGGGCTGGATACATTCTGTTCGCAACTATTTGTGGCAGAAAAATGATGAAGAATCCCAAAAGAACGGAGTGCTCACCAAATTATACTCCAACGTAAAGGAAGGAGTTGTGGCTTTTAATAGAACGGCGGTAAAATTTGACCAAGGTATTGCAAACGACTCAAGAATAATCACCGAATCTCTAAACAAACTATTCTACAGTAACGGAACGAGAAAACTAAAGGGAAAAGCATTCCAAAAGGAGATATATAAGTTGAAAAATAAATTTAGAGATATACGTATCGATGGCACTGTAAGTGAGAATCCTGTTATTTACACCAATGGTCAATTTTTCGTAAGAGTTCATTATAAAAACGATAATGTTTATGATTTAAGAATTCATAGAATTGAATCAGATTTTGATACTGATGGTGGGAATATCATTCGTACGTTCAATGGTAATGTTATCGATATAAGTAATAAAGTGACACAAAAAATGGAAGATTTTGGAAATAGTGTAAAAGACGGTATTAAAGAAGGTGACAAACAATTCAATTATGCTGTAAACAAAATAAAAGAGAGCGTTGAAAACAAGGACTTGTTTTTTGATACAATAATTACATAATTAAATAGTGGGTCGTTGTTTTTTATTATTACTCGTATACCACCCCAATATACACTTCCCATATAGGAAAGGTAGGTTTAATTAACTTTACTATTTAAAAAAGATGGATGCATGCAATCGCATGATATATCCTTTCCAAAAACATTGTATTAGACGATAGAGTGTTTGTTGTTGTTAGTGATTTAGATTCGATGATAAAGCTTAATTGCTTACATAATTAATTGAATATCATAAGGGTTAAAGTACAAATAAACGTTATTTACCAAAACAATGCAGTAAATCATATTCCATTCATACATTATCCAACGTTTACAGACACACCGATTTGTATTCAACGATCAACTGTGTCATTGATTCGTTTTTCCAATACTTATTATAGTTTTGATTTAGTGCCGTTTCGTGTCTGTCGTGGCGCCTTATCTGACAACTTTATGTTGTCTCTCTACCTTTTGTCTTTATGTGGTCTTTGTTTCAATGCGGTGTCAACTGGAGCCGTCTCCTGAGCTAAGTGTGGCTCGTAATATTTATAGTTGTTTTCAGAACTTATGAATTGATACACGTTATGGTTTACATGCCCTTTTAACTGACTTAAGAGCCCTTATTTTCGCATTAAATGTTGTTTGATTCTAAAATGATTATTAGTAGTATCCATGGTGCAAACTTTGCTTAGCTTGGAGCAATGGGGTGATATGTGAATGTGATATTATTTTTTATAATGTTTTGAGATGTTAGTTTCTTGAGTGAGTATTTTGTATGTATAAGTATATAAGCATTATCTACTTATGGTATACTTAGTAAGTTGTGGTTACTGGTTTGGGTTGAGAGGGCGACTTTATAAAAACACAAGACCGCAGTACCGCCTTATATGTAATACAAAGCGTAGCATGTTTTTGCACAATTATCAAAAGACTAGTCTTTAGTTTAGAAGTCCAGTGTTCTATGTATACAACATTATATAATATAAGCATGAATTAATTAATTAATTAAGTGCAGTGCAAGTGCGCAGATAGAATTTACTACGTGCATTTTCTTGTAACTTAATTTATATAATTACAAGGGTTCTTAAATAATGAGCAAATAATTTCTTTTGTATGTTTAAATATTAAAGTCTCAAGGTGTCCTCACCTGGACAACCCGACACCTAATCAGGGTAAAATAATTAGCTGGAATAAAAGTAATGATATTATTTACACACTCACTCGTAAAACTGATTAAAGAGGTTCTTTTTTGTTCTGTTTTGCATATTTGTACGATGACGTGCATACTTAATTGTTGTGTAATGAATAGATATAAATAATGTATAATGACTAGCTATGGCCGCGGTCTTACACGATACGTCCTAGTTTATTTTAATAAAAAAAATACAAATTGTTTTATGGCTTCTGTTGCTAGCACAGGTCATGGATACATTTAGGAAATCTGACCTAACATTGCTAGAGACTCGCCTCCCCCCTTATTAGTTTTACTTAAATATTCTTATTGTACAAAAATCGGCTTGTTACTATTTTATTTTACTCGTATGTAGATACCTAAGTTTAGGGACGTATAGGCCTACAAATCTTGCAATTGAAATGCTTATTCTGTTTTTATCCCCCGACGCAAAAAGCGGGGTGTTATAAGTTTGACGTGTCTGTGTGTGTGTGTATGTGTGTATCTGTCTGTCTGTGGCATAATAGCTCCCGAATAGGACGAACCGATTGATCCATTGAAATGTTACATTTTTTAGGCCTTACCTTGCGTTTCTTAGAGGACGCAATTTTATTTTTTTGACGTGTAGGGGGGGTAAGTGTAAAGCTAAAATCAAGTTTGTGGGGTCGCCACCCTTGTCCCACGGCCGCCATCTTGAAAATAGGGGTTGAAACGGTTTTTACGATATATCTCTTAAACTATTTATCTGATAAAAAAAAAATTAACGTTTTTTGTTGCAAATTAAATTCTCTATAACTTTTGTCCAGTAATTTTTTGTCGTAAAACTATAAATAAAAAAGTTATAAGTGAAAATGTACAGAAATTCGAGAAAAAAATTACCGAGAATGCTGTCCAGGTAGAAAATACCCAAGCGACCATTAGGAAACAAAAGAAAAGCTGCTATTATTATTATCATTATTTCTTACCTCTCTTACTGTACTATTCTTTTTTTGAAGTGAAAACTTCTTTAGCGGCGCTGAGCACTTTTTGTATGGGTAAAAACTTTCAAACTCGCGTCAGGGTCACGTGATGCTGATCGAAAAAGAAGAGAAGTAAGATCGAGGGGAAGGGAGAGGAACTAGTATCTCCCACTCTTTCTACCGTGCCTGAGTGTGCTGCAGCGGTATCCTCGTAACAAATGTCATTGTGACATTGCCTCCAGACTCTACCTCGTGGGTGGTGAGGAAAAGAGTCAATAATTAATTATTAATAACATTGCAAAATTACTAATTAAAAGAATTATAAAAACAAAAAAAATAAATAACTGATGACACATTATTAGTACCCACGTATAAAATATGTATAGTTAAGAGTACTGAAAAATAGTACTCACTTCGGAGCGCTGTAAAACCTTAGCTATTGACTTAATGAAAAAATGTTGCATATAAAAGTTGTCGAAAAAACGATCTGCAAAAATGGTCTGATATCGTTTTTTCGTAAAATGATAAAAAAAAGTTATATCGAAATATATATTTTTTTTCTCGAATTTCTGAACATTTTCACTTATAACTTTTTTATTTATAAATTACTGGACCAAAGTTATAGAGAATTTAATTTGCAACAAAAAACGTTAAAAAAATTTTTTTATCAGATAAATAGTTTAAGAGATATATCGTAAAAACCGTTTCAACCCCTATTTTCAAGATGGCGGCCGTGGGACAAGGGTGGCGACCCCACAAACTTGATTTTAGCTTTACACTTACCCCCCCTACACATCAAAAAAATAAAATTGCGTCCTCTAAGAAACGCAACCCCAAATGTAACTTTTCAATGGATCAGATTTCAATTTAGTTTCTTGTATTAAAGGGGACTTACGTGCGAGTGTTCTTAGACATGTTTGATGAAAATCGGTTGACCCGTTTAAAAGTTATGGGGGTTTGAAAGTAATTGTGTTGGTTTTTAAAATGTTTAATTTAATGGTTTTTTTAATAATTTTAATTAACTTACAAAAAGAGAGATATGCGAAATCCGTGATACTTACTTTACTGATTACTGTTTCGTTTGTCTTAAACTACACAATAATTCTCGCTGTACCACCGCCTTTCGTTTCCCGCCCTTCTGCCCTTCGTATAATTAAACCAAACCTTTGTGGTCCAGTAGAGACGAGATGAATAGCCACGTCTAATCTCGTTATGTACTGTGTAAAGTACCTTAAGGTAGATTGTTGCAAAGTTAAGATTATTGAAGTGAGGTATTTGGTAAACATTTGTAGAGTATAATAAAATAAAAACTACAGGTCAAGTCAAAATTTTAGTAGTGGCCGCGTAAATTAAAGAGACCTTTATTATAGAAAGCACTGTGGATTACACTTTGTTATTAGTTTTGGTAACCCTAAGCTAACGCTACGAAGAGGTTGTAAGTACGATGCCTATCCATTACTCTATAGACGTGAAACCACACCTGACGCAAAAAATTTTAGCTTAGTTTTGGTGTCAAAAAGGCTACTAACTAGTTATGATAGACTTAGGGCCTATTTCCGACCTTCAAGTAAAGTTACTCACCAAGTAAAGCTAGTTTTGTCTCTTTCTTACTTTATATCAAGTGACAAAGACAAAAAATGTGACTAGTTACTCGAAACGTTACTTGAAGATGGTGAAATAGGCCCTTACTATTAAGACTACTGATGATGACTCACTTTGCTGGAAAGATTAAAAAAGAGAAAAAAAACTAGGTACGATAGAACTATCTCTTTCTCGTAGAAATTGTAGGCGAATACTAGAACCGATAGAACTGTATTCTATCGGTTCTAGTATTCGCCTACAATTTCTACGAGAAAGAGATAGTTCTATCGTCCGTGATTCCTACAAACGTTGTGGACGAGATGTTATAGGATATTTTAAAATACTTAATGAACAAGAATAAGATAAATAATATCGATATAGTTGCGTATCATTAGTCCATCTGAGCTCGGTCCGATCACACGATCAGACAGTTGGCGGTCCTCGAGATTTACGAATCTCACAATATGGTACCGACAGCAAAAATGTATCTTCATTTATCATTTTAGTTAATAACGTACTGATTGGTGTGTTTTTTGTTTCGTAATTATACTTATTTATATAGTTTTTATGACAAATGTAATGTCTATCTAATAAGTTGGAAGCGAGGTAATTGTTAGAATACATTTTTGCCAATAACAATGAAATATAACTATTATGTAGGTACTATATATTATATAGGTACTTTAAATGGATTAAATAAAACCACAATCTTTAAGAATCGGAAACAAAAATGAGAGAGCGAATAATCTGTTTAAAATGGTTTTGTTTTAAAGATGTTAATTTCGTGTATACATACTATACAAAAAAAGCACTAACACTAATAAGTTTTAAAGGAACAGTCCCGAGATAGTGACCGGCTTTTTAGAAATACCATTGAATTTACACTCCTAGAAATTCTTTAAAATACCTATTTATATTTTAAAGTGTTTTTCTTCAATCGGTACAACCAAAACCTAATTTAATTCGTGACTGAGAATAGATAGTTTATCTTTGTTTCCAATTTAAAGAATATATAGTATCAGCCTTACTAATAAAAAATACTTGATATAACGAGTGTGAAGCATATTAATAATTCGTTATATCAAGAATATACACAGTGGGTATTTTTTAGGCTGTTAAAGGAAAAGTACTATCCGGAAAAAAACACACACAAAATAAATTAAAACAATTTTTTATTAAAATGTTCTTTTTGGTAAATGCAAAATAATTACCAAGTGACAAAAACAACCAAAATGTAACCATTACATAAAAATATGGCATCGTAAAGATATTTAGTTAAAATAACTTTATTATAAGTAGAAGCAATTAACTTAGCGGGAAATATTTAATAAATTAATAAATAATAATTACAGGTTAATTTAAATTTAATTTTTTCACAGAAATTATTTTGTTATACACTTATTAGATACTACGAAATAGCTGCTATTAAAAATATGTTTTGACAACTCGTTTTTTTTTCGAAAAAATATTTTTACTTTTTTTTACAAATATTAAGTACAATTTATTCGTTTTTATCTTAGACAATTAACTATCCAAAAATAATTATAAAAACTAAAAACAAAATGTTATTTCTGTGAAAAATAATATCAATGAAGTCTAAAAATAACATAGAAAAATACCTACCTATTTAACGGTAAAAACCATACAAACCAATCCATCTATATTTTTTTTATATAAGTATTCTTGAATATTGAAGCTATCAGTTAAGGTTGTCGTACTAACATCATCGACAGTCGTTATGGGTTGTGAAAAAGTCTAACAATTTTATGCCAAAAATATTGCAGCACGCCTCAATGATACTAAAGGCGTGTGTCCACAGTAAGAGTCTTGTCTTGTCTTGTGTGAGTAAGTCTTGTCGGATTCAGATAAGATAAAAAATATTCATGTAAATACTAAAATACATAAATAACATAAACATATTTTTATTTCCAGAATCAAACAGAAACAAAATAAAATTAGAAAAAAATGAATCAGTAAATGCAAAAGGATAAGTCTCAGCATTTGCTGTGTCAATTTTTTCTTGTCTAAAATAGACATGTTTTTTTTGACAATTTGTCAATTTTTTTCTCATTTTCATGAGTCCGACAAGACAAATTTCATACCGTGGACGCGTGGCTTTAAGCTGGAGAGATCTAAAAGTTGCGGAAAACCGCAACTGTTAACTTACAGCACAAGAAAACTATATTTTGTTTGTTCATATTAATATTTAAAAAAACTAATTCTTTATCTATCATTTCTATATGTCATTTGTTACTTAGATATCAAAGCTTTAAAAATACCGCTAGAGTGATTTAACTCCATTTAAATGATAAATATGTAAGTACGACAACTTTCTCTAAACATTTCAAAACACACACAATTTTATCAACTTATGTCAAAAATATTGGATAAAATTTATTAATACATGTTGTATGACATTAATACTATCATCTGTTTTCAAAATTTAACGATGTTTTAAGGCTCAAACCCACCGAAGTACACGCACACGCTACGTACTAAAATGACGTCATTGATACATTCGTGGTTGACTCGGCTATAGCTCAACGTAGCTGAGCTGCGTGGCCATGGACCGAGGGCGTAGCGTGCGTGATGGTGGGTTCGCGGCTTTAGTCAGACAACCATTGACACAAATAATTTTTTTATCTACTTTTTTATAATCTACACACGTAATTGACCTATGATACAAGTATTTACTTTTGAACATCAAACAATTTGATCGTGCGCTAATATACTACTACTATTTCACAACTACAAATAATCTTTTCTTTCGCATTATTTACCAAAATAAAGTTTAGCGAAAATAAGGCTGAGCCAATGTAGAGCATCTTTTATTGCTAAACTATTATTGACTTTACATACATTGAAATAGGTTCGAAAATTAATAAACCCAAACCATCACTTAGTAGAATTATTGTTTTTAGTGTTAATTAAAATTCGATGTTACTTCAATGTTTGCAAAGATAATACATGTGTTTTGCTTGTATGTGCGTTGACCTTTATACTACGTCATACAGTAAAAGTTTAAAATAAGTACATATTTTCTGTTAATTTTGACCCATATTAAAGTTGCAAGCAACGCTTATTTAAATTGACATTAATTTATAACGTTTCTAGTTATATTGTATATCTTAAAGCTTAGTATTTTCAGACACCATTGATATACAGCATGTTCTAATATTTACATAGTAACTGGCAGTTATTAAGGCACATAATTTACAATTAAAATATAGTTTTTTACAAAAGCACATTATTACAAATATATAAATATACTTATAAATTATTTTTTTATTGTACATAATACTAATAAGGCACCTATTATTTTTATTTAATTTTTTAATTGACAAAAAAAATTATACATTTTTGAGTTGCTATAAAAGTATTCTTTTAATTTTAATATTCACGATAGATATGTTTAAACGAATATTGTATCATTATTTAACGATAATAATATTTTCGGCTAAACGATGTTATTCCATCAAAGGACGGAACTAATGGTGCCGTTATAGTTAGATAAGTACCTAATTCTCTCTAATTACAATACAAGCACTAATTAGTGTTTAATAATTATAACCGCCCCAAAAAATAATAATTAAAATAACAATGTTACAGTAAAACGTATCTTATATTAATTAGCTTAGATCACATTTCTCAACAACTCACATTCACACGTTAGAACACACACAACTGTATCACACTTCGAGATTTTTTCCCATCCTTTTATACGTTTGGATATATGTAATTAACAAAATAAATGAGAAATTAATGAATTAATGATATTGAAATTGGAATTAATGATAGTTTTCATTTTAATGACATTTTCGTGTCGTTAATAATGTCATTATTGTGAACATGTAACATTTACACTATCCAAACGCATTCTTAAATTAATATTTTATAGTTAATTCTCCTAAAACGGTGTACCATAATTTAAAGTTATTTATTAATAATGTAACGTGACTAGTCGTTATGTTACAATTATTTATCTATAATATTTTACAACAAATATTTATGTTCTTTATCCTTTTAATACTTTCGGACGAAAATATCAAAGGATTAATTGACATGTCGATATGTCATGAGGCACCTAATGTAAAATTAGTGGCAAACCATACACATAATTGAAGCGTTTTATCTAGACGTCTAACTGTTTTTTTCTATTTCTTCCTATTAACATATAACAGAAAGGGACAACGATACCCAAGGTTTCGTTTATTAAAATCTGATTGTGCCAAAATGTAGGGACTTTTACAAAATGTGATGCTTGTATCGTGTTTCTGCATTGTCACGATCTCTTCTTATTGCCTTTGTTTTCCAAATTGATGGTGTGTTAATAATTAGTACCCTTCTACCAACAGTAAACAATAGACAAATCACTAACATTGACACACAGTGACACAATCAGACTGTAACCCACAAGCACTACCAACAGATACAAAAGCGGAACAGTTCACTATTATAATTTGAAGACAACAATCCTTGTCTGGTGTCAGTATCTGTCGAAGCTGGTGGAGTCCCTGCTGGTGACGTCACTGGCGGCGTCAGTGGACGCCTCGCTGGAGGTGTCGGAGGTGTGCCGCGCCCGCGAGGTGTCGCTGGTGTCGCCCGTGTCGCCGGCGGCGCTCGCCGCGCTCGGACCCGCCGCCGCCCGATATCAGAGGTGCTCGTCGCGACCGTTCAGCGGTTGCCGCTCCGCGTGGTCCGACGGCCGGTTGCGCTTGAAGAAGCCGCACTGGAAACACGTACATACATAGTACCCTCTCGCCAATTTACTTTCCGACGCGACGTCACACCCCAAACTACTAACAATACTGTGTAAGTACGCTCTAGTGGCCGGTCGGACGATTCCGCTGGAAGAACCCGCACTGCAAATAATAATATTTAGATAGTAACGGTTTTAAAACCGATCAGCAAGACACGCCGGCACACCGAAGTCACACACGGCAGCGAACAGCGGAAGATTCTCGGAGGCGAAGGTGACGGAAACTGGGAAAAGTTTCCGAAGCTGAGGCTCACACAAAAGAAAAGAAGAGAGCAAAGATTGAGTCGAAGCGAAACCGAACGTACCTTGTAGAGGGCGAAGATGAGGAGGAGAAGGAGGAGGGCGCCGATGACGGCGGCGAGCACGACGACCCAGAGCGGGATGGTGCCGCTGTCGAGCGCCTCGAGCTGCGGCGTGACCACCGTGTGCGCCTCCGCCGTGCGCCACGCGTCGCGTCCGCGCCCCACCATGGGCAGCCGCGACACGCGCGCCGCCGCTAGCGACGACAGGATCACCGCCTGCTCCTGGGAGATCTGGAAAAATCATAAAGAAGGTTAACGTTAGTCTTCCACGTAGATTTCATAAACTGCTTTGTAACTTCTTCCCTGAAGTGTTACACATGCATGGCTTTATTACGCCCAAAAAAATCTAGGAGTTCAGTGATAAAGCCATTGAGGGGTAGCCCTCCAAGAGAAAATTAAATACGTGAAGAATTTAAGGGGGAGGAGAGACGAAGACCATCGGGGGATTTTCAACTGACCTCATTGAGCACGGTCGCGTTAATTCTTGACCGGAACGCGAACCAAACTTCCTGTCCCTTGACCATACGGCCGGTGGTACACCGCATCACCTCGCACTTGTACTTCGCTTGACAGTTCTCTAAGATATCTTTCAACTGTTGGTCCACCTATAAACAGAAGCAAGGAAACAATTTATATTTTGTTACAGTATCCTGTTTTAGCTTTAGTATTTTGATTAATAGGTAGAACTTCTTACCTGATCCTCTCGTCGCCGTCTGGTATTCTCACGACGATCATTTGCAGCGTTATAACTAGTACCACTAGAACTATATGAAGTTTGACCACCTGGAAATATTTCACTAAATTAATTACCCGCAACTAGATTGCATATGAATTTATCAGTATTAATCAATACTAAAGTAATAATTATACCTGATCGTGAGGAATATGAATATCCACCGTTGTTTCCAGAAGAACGGCTCCAAGATCCTCCAGATTGATATCCTCCTCCACCGGCCTGGTAGCCAGCACCTCCAGCTTGGTACGTCGCTCCGCCTGACTGACTACTGCTGCCGGCACGATAGGCTCCCCCTCCGACTTGGGCATTTCCACCTTGTTGACTTCCAACTCTATAACTACCTTCTCCAGAACTTGAACCTGTTCCACTGCCAGAAACATCAGCGATCCCGTATCTAAACTCATTGTCGGGGTTATGCGCTGCAAAGGCTCCGAAGCCTTCCAGTTTGTCTTCCTCTTCATCGCCGACCACTGTAACAGTAGAAGCTCCACGGAAGGTAGAGGAACCTGCTTTCATGACTTCTGAGTTGACAGTTTCAGTTGTTGCCCAGTTACCATGAACAAAGCCTTGGCCTTGTGCGCCTTGGGCATTTTGTCTGTTTGCTTGCCCATAGCCACTTTGGGATCCTTGTCCATAACCACTTTGAGATCCTTGTCCATAACCACTTTGAGACCCCTGGACATAACCAGCACCGGAATAGGAATGTTCTGAACCATGTTGGTTAACGTTTCCACGGTTGTTGGCGTAGCTGTAAAAGAAAAATAATTAATAAAATAACTTACACGCCACATACGAGGTTTTATCAACATTATTATAAACTGTCATACAACAGGTTCTATTATTATTAAAAGAAGGTTTGTAACTTACGCATTAAAAGAGCTGCCTTCTTCACCTTCATGTCCCAAAGATCCATACTCAGTGCTAGTCTCAGTTTGAGAAATGATGTTATGATTTTCATCATAAACAATAGTCTTATTCTTAACCTTCACAACCTGACCGCCTTGTCCGTAGCCACTTTGAGCGTAACCTCCCTGAACATTACTGCCTTGTCCATAACTTCCCTGGGCATGACTTCCTTGGTTAGAACTGGCTACAGCTTGTAGATTTTTCCTTATTTGTTCTTGTTCTTCTACAGTCAGTCCTTCTCCTGAACTAGTCCAGGTTCTGTTATAAGTTTGGAAACCTTGGCCGTATTGTCCTTGGCCTCCAGTCGTTCCTCTGTTGTCGTACTGGCCTGTAGAACTGGCACCACCTCCTTGACTGGAGCTGAATTGTCCATTGGAACTTGAGCCTTGGCCTTGACCGTACTGGCTTCCAGAATATTTGTTACTTCCACTAGATGTTACTTGGCCGTTGCTTGATTCTTCCCAGTAAGCTGAAATATTACCAATACGTTAGGAATAGTAATAATGAAGGCGATTGGTGCTGATTTTATTTTTTATGAATCGTACTTACTTTGTCCATAATATCCACCACCACCGGACATTTGAGACGCTGTATAGAGGTCGCTGCTCACCATTGCTGAAACGTCAACAGAATACGTTATTTTTGATGACTCTTATTAAAGTTATAATGGGTTTTTAAGAGTCAAATATCAAAAAATTACATAATTTTTGTTAGAACTTTTGTCAAATAATAAGCACTGACCTTCCTTCTCCTTTGTCAGTAAGAACGCATACGGGTTCTGTACGAATAAGTTGTCAGGGTTTATGTGCCTGGCGACGTCACACTTCACATTACCGAGCCATTGTGGCTGCACAAGCATGTACATTAAGTTCTCTCCTGTAATTAAAATGTTGGATGATTAGTAAGTAATATAAATATTTTACAAAATTATTTTATACCGAAACTAGCTGGGCTAAGTGGTTTACCCGTGTAAATTTCGTGTCTAGGAATTGTAGGAATTTCGGGACAAAAGTTCTTTTAATCTATTCCTGCCTATGAAGGAAAAAAATGGTGTAAAGAAACTTGATCTTGTTTTATGAGTAGATACTAATAGATGTTTCATTTTGTTCACTTTTATACAAAAATTAATAAATCTTTGCCATAATTACCATCAAGAGTCTGATAAGGCCACATAAAGTATATTTCAGCTTCGTCCACTGTAAATGGTCCTTCATTCTTGATGTTGTATTTGTGTATGATTTGCGGGCCGAGTTTCGTGTCATCTTTTACGTCCTGAGTCTCGTATAGAGACGCGTTGTAATGAAGCTCAGGAGGGTCGGAAGTTCTATGGAATAGATTATCAAATTAAGTTAATTTCACCGAACAAAATTAATAATTCGAAGTAGTTTAAATTTTGTAGAAACTGTTTCTGCTTAACATTGTACATTGTATCCAAATTCTGAGTTCTTTAGGTCTGGCTTCTTTAAGTTCTCAACTTACCCAATAATAGATAGAAGAGCTTTAACCACAACACCGATATGCATGTGCATGGTGTTATCGTAGTTGGTGCCTTGTTCAGGGTTGGTAGAATTCGCCTCCATGTCAAAGTTGAGTGTTGTTACGCGGGCGTCTACTTCCAGAATCACACGGAATTGTACCTAGAAAAAAAAATGGTAGTTTAGGTAATGTTTTAGTTAATAAACTTGCGAAGCTAAATTTCTAGCATTTTTTTCTAGAAAGATCCATTATCTTACTTTCTGTCCACTAGCCATTGGGTTTCCAAGATCACACTTCAAAGTACTGTTACCACTGCCATCCCTGTTCGATATAGAGCAGTAAATGGGGGTGTCTGAGTCCTTGTCCAAACGTTCCATTTTGGCGTAAGTGACGCCAGCAGGAATACGAAGATAGTAAGCGGCTTCGAAGGCGTCTTCAGCGGAGTTTTCGACTTTTACGTCAATGTGGACATTTTCACCAGAACCGAGTACGTAGTTTACTGTAGGTCTGCAAAGAGATTACAATATTAAATAGATTTCTTTGCTTATGCACATGCTTTTTAATTTCGTATTAATGTTTCGAGTCTCAAAAATATACACTAACACAATTTATTGCTTATTGTTTAGTCATCATTTATCTGATGTGCAATTATTTATCTAAAATATTCATTATTAACTTACGTAGTAGCAGCCATTCTCAAATCAGGTACACAAATATTATCAGCACCGCAGTTCTTCTGTATATTGAGGGAGTCAGCGTGTACTATCTTCGTGGTTTGATCCAAGACGGGTGGGACTACATCTCCTGACGGTTGGGTTATCAAGTTGTATGTCATCTTCACTTCGATTGGTGTCAGTTTGTCACGGATTTCATCCTGTAATAAGTTACAATTGAAATTGGCAATAAAACAATAGGAATGTATGTATTTTTGTTGCATTTCCATAGAATAATCAAGTCTTCTTTTAAAAACAATTTATTAGTTCGTAGGCATCAAATAGGTACCTAATAACTTGTATAAACACTACTTACATCTAAGTAGACGGTGACATCTTTGCATTCCTCCTGTCTTCTGGTCAGCATAATGTGTGTTGTGTACGTGGTCTGTCGGCTTTCAGCAAGGAACAGACGCTTGCTGGTCTTCACGCGGGAGTCTAACTCCAAAGTCACTTCGAAATCTGGAGATTTTAAGGTTAAGAAATCATTATTTGTTAACTTTGCCAAGGTTTTAAATGACAGTCAATGAAACATATAACATGTAGTTCAACAGTCTAAAATGTTTTTTGTCACATGGTCAAGTCAATTTGTGTCGTAATTTTGATGATATTGTGCCGCTAAACTAATTTGTGATTCTAACACCGAGACACTACTGAGTGGTATTATGTACAGTATTTGCTATAATTTTGATGACATCGAACCAATTGGGCTACCTCGACCACTCACCGAAGAAGCAGATATATCCCTCCGCTTGGAAACAAACAATAAAACAAATGATTCACGCTGTTTTACATTTCTGTACAAATAGGAAAAAGAACACTAAACCGTTTAAAATCGTTATCAGCGTTTAGAGAATTCCATCAATTCTTCCTAAAGAATCTTTGATATTGAGAATACTCAAATTATTATTAGTTGAGAATAGAATACTCACTTATCTGCTGATCCACATTGATGCCATCATACGATAGACAGAACTTAAGATGCGCACAGGTAACCTTCGTTCCGTTAGCAAGAGTACAGGATCGCTCATCCAGGGAGATCAGTTTACTCTCACCCATAAACTTCACGTCAGCAGTTACTTTCACAACGGGGCGGGATCTGAAGTCATAATCATATCCATAATTATTTATTAGGACAAAAACGTTAGAGACACTCATTTTATGACTAAGTACATATAATTATATTTCAATCACGTCGAGATTTTCAAAGCTTTCAAAGATGGCGTACTAAAAGCACCATAACAATATAAACATCGTAATATTTAGTATGACTTACTTCAAGAATACGACGCTGTCAGATTTATACGACCCAACTACCAAGTCAGTGTAGTTGTTATCATCAAGATCGACGCCTCCAGATAACGCGAAGCCAAATGTAAAGAGGCTAGAAGAGATTTCCTCAGCGGTGATGGCTTGAGAGTATTTCTCTAAGATACCAAGTTCACTGCCGTGGTAAATGTATACCACACCACGACCGTTGTCACCACCGTATGGGGCGCCTACAGCAATATCTGAAATTTTAGGAATATTACTTTTACACTTGTTTCATATTTTAATAATGTAATGATAAAAAAATAATATAGGTATTGTGAATTGTCTATTGGTAATTTCTTAAATATTGATTACGAAGTACGTACCTCCGAATCCATCGTAGTTGATGTCGCCTAGAGAAGTAATAGCCAAACCAAATCTGCCTCGTGACACCTCACCAGTACGAGCGTGGGTTTTCAAGAAGTTCTGTAATAATTAGACCATCTAGCATTAGAAATCAATCAATTTACTTACTTGTTCTGAACTTACAGTAGAATATTAATGTTGCACGAGATAAAATTTATGTTCGTGTCCATAAAACGCGTCATTCATTAAAAAAAAACTTATTTTACAACTTACCCTGTCTCTTCCTTGATAAATAACGTAAATCCTGCCGTGTTCGTATCCGTCACTCTTAGGTTTAGTAAACATGGGCGCGCCAACGATAACATCCTCGGCACCATCACCATCGATGTCTACAGAAGCCAGACTGTACCCGAAATAGGCTCCGATTTGGGATCCACTGATGTTCTTGATAATTTGAAGCTCCCAAGTGTAGAGAACAACCTGGAAACATATTTAAAGATTATAGAAGATATATTTCGATTTATTTAGAGTCTTACAGATAGCTACATCTTTACAAACACTTGTTAAAAATTATCTTAAATTACTTTTGTGTATGAAATATTACAAAAGTGTTGGTATATCATATTTAACAAATTATTAAAAAAAAACATTCTAAGGAATCATAATACTTTACAAATACTTTAATTGACGATCAAATACTCACCAAACCCTTCAATTCTGCTCCTCGAGGCACACCAACAGCAACACTTTGGATACCTTCGCCAGCAAAGTCTCCTACAGTAATGGAGTATCCCATATACGAGTCATCGTACCTGGCACTAGCTTCAGGTGTAGCAATCAGCGCTGGCTTTCCAGACAAACTTTGTGCCATAAGTTGACCTATAACAGACGTGATACTTAAAAATTTGATCGTATTTTGATTTTCTTTTACAGATGATTTCATTTGGAGGAATCCTTCAATTGTAATACTAATGTGAATGCCAGTATTTTTAAAATGTTGTAATATTTCTTGTTAAATAATATTTGAAAATATTAATAGAAAAATTCCAAATGAAATCATTATCAATATTACAAAATTCATGAACAACCAAAATAATGAGAAGCATCTGATTTTCTTAATTAGGCGTTGGTATTTAATGATCCTGATGTCAGTTTGTACATCAGTATTCAGAGCATCAATGAGTTATGGCCGACAATGACGATGTGTTGCAAATAAAAATAAATTTATTTTAAGTTTGTCAATTTATAAGCATTGGTTTGTCGTCGAATTAGTTTTCAGCGTTGTCATTTATGTTACATTTGAAGCGTTATAAATATTTTAACCAAATCCAAATAATCACCATCTAAAGGGGTTTCATCATTCCTATTTACAAAATAAAGAAATACATAAACTAATAGAAAAGAAATTCAAATTATTGGGTATGTGTTCCACTCCGTTGTATCAAACTATAATGATGTCATCCAGAACGTTAGCACAGATATTTTTAATGGAAATGGACTATGAACGATTAAAACAGTGGTTTCGTGCACGACAATACTCGAACCGACTACTACTTCTAGTACAATCTATAAGGTGTTCTAATGGGTGTATTGAACAAGTGATTTAGGGTAACAAGTAAAACTTGATGAAAACCATAGGTAAATGCCACCGCATCACACCATGATTTATGGGAAAGCTAATGGTACCACTATTAAAGTCAACTTGTGTCAAGTTCAAACTTTAATAGCTGTTTCATAGCTGTTATATTCAAACAAATTTCTCGTGATCAAGTATAATTTGTAATAAAAATTAAAGTAATAGTTTCAAAATGTAGGTGTAAGTATTAATTTTTAAGTGTTTTTGGAAATAAGTCATTATTAAACTGAAAACCTGCACAAATTATTTTTTAGAAAGCATTAAAATTAATACAGTTAGCAAATATTTGGATAAGCTGTGAATTTTAGTAAAAAATGAAAATTATACTCGACCATTAGAAAAATATTTAAATTAACTGCTGTAATGGTTTTTAAGGATTAGGCGCTCATAAGCCTTTCACTATGTTATTATGGTTAAGAGTTAGGATGTTTGTTCAGTCGACGAATTTTTGTTGTCTTGTTACCTTCATCCGGTATTTTCGGCATAAAGTGGAAGAATCGTTCGTTCGAGTCTATTGATAATGTTCTTCCTGCGAATCGGTATTATAACATGTCAGTATACTTACTAATACAGGCAGTGCTGGAGGAAGATGCTTTGTCTCCACAGAACATCTTCTAAGGGAGGGGATAGCCTTGGACAGGGATTTACTAAAGATAGTTCACCCTACTAGAGATTTAATTTTGCTTCCTATCGACAGTCTTAAACGTTTACATTCTCAGACCGCAATTATAAACTAGACGATAAATACATAGGTATGTATTAAGAATTAAACATTTTGGCCCATTTAATGAATTGATTAATATGGTTTCCTTTATTACCACAGACACAAAACATAGACTTGACGTATATCCCCATGGTACCAGACACAACCCACCATCAAACACAGAGATGCACGGCACATAAGTAATGGAATCTGTTATTATGTAAAAATATTGTTACCTTGCCAATAAAAGCTGCCCGGTGCTCCCATGAACAGTCTTTGGCCATCCTGCAAATTAAAAACAAACATTAAGTATGCTAAATTCATTACAAAAAATATTGGGAATTCCGAAAACATATTGTGACGAAATATTTCACAGAAAATAAATTTGAAAAACGCTCAATACATATTTTTTCTAATTAAAAACAACATAAACAAACAAAATAGTTAAATACTTATTAGAAAAGTTACGGAATACCAATACAAATTCAATAAAAACCAAAGAATTAAAATTCCAGAACCCTTTCAATGTTAAAATCTATCAATCGGTATGTGAGCCATGTTTCTCTATGCACACTATCATCATTATCCCACATTTTTATGGACACACTTATGGTAATGCACAGAGCGTCCTGCTTTAATTACAAACCACAGATAAAACTATCGAGACGCCATTTTGAAATATTCGAAATGTCCTTTTATGGAGTGTTAAAGTGTCGATGAGTTTGGTAATGGCTTGGGACTGTTATGATCAACAAACAGACCACTGTTGTCTTGTCTTTTTAATGGATTTGTAATAACTTTTGTTTATAAAATGGTTGTTTCTTAGGCAGCTTAAATAGAACTCACAATTATTCCTACTTCGAGTTTATTTTGATAGGAGTATAGTAGTAAAGCATTCAAAGTGTTGTTTCGTTAAATTTTGTTTAGAATTTAATGCGACTCTTTGACTCTTATAAGAATACATTATGATCGAATACCGCAACATAAAAATAATTCATTTATTTTTACCAGAACATCTAAAAATACTAACCAAACCCCGTTCATTACACTTATTTATATCATAAACATAACAACAACATTAAAACTAACAGACACAAACCAGGCGGTGCGCAAGCGCAGACACTCTTACGAACGTGACAGATAACTTCGGCTCCGATTACAACAAAAACCGTTTCGGTTGACATGTCAACATGTGGCCCTTTACAAGTGGTTTGTCGCGAATGGATGTCGACATTACTAGATTTAATTGGTCTATGAGATAGAAATGTTTTGGGAAAGACGACTAAGTAATTAGTTTGGTAATTGATCTACGGTTATAGTAACAAATCGAATTTATTTTTATTTTACATAAGATGAATCGCCATCTAGTCCTTAACTAATTAAAGCTTATACGGTGCTCTTATACACAGTAGATACTCTATGCCCACACAAGTACGCTTAAAAAGACTTATAGTATTTAATATCCATTTTATTTATTTACCGGCAAAACTCTTTGGGATCGCCGAATACAATAAGAAATCTTCCAAAGAATAAGAAATAACAATATGTCACTTGAACCAGACATAAAACTACATTGTCGTCGCCAAATTAAAAAAAAACAATAGAATAAAAAATAATGAAAAACTTCTTTTGTGGGCCGTATCGATACGAAAATGGTTAGCTGTAGCAAAATACGGCGAATTTAAATGGATTTTACCATTGAATCAGCGGGGATGGAGCAATGAATAAATATGCGCGCGCGCATCGGCGACATGCGCCTTTTATAGTAGGACAAGAGGTGCGCATGCGCGCCGCGCACGCCTCACAACATACGTCACGAGGGGCCACCGATGTCAACGGGAGTTGGTACGTCTGACGGAGGATCTACAAGGAATGCTGCATAATGAGCAACGGAATAACATTTTGTGTGACTGATTTTTATTTACATTTGACAAAATGACAATATTCTTTACATGGTATAAAGCTCACGTCTCTTCACTCCCGCTCTTTAAGCTACGGAAGTCGTAACAGATATTTTTCAGCTATAAAGTGATTCAAGAGAAAGCTACTTATATATATGTACGAGTATATAGATATACCTATAATAAATATCACGCAGTTTACCCGCGGGAGCAACTATTAAAGAAAACATTGAGAATCAGCGCGATGCCGATGAATTGAACAGCATATTGTCGTCAGCAGATTTATTTTACTACCATCACACTATCGTGTATAGAACCTATACCATCGTTGAAACCAACAATACGCCCATTAAAACATAACAAGTATTTAATGCTATCATAACTGTAGCCGTTTATTATAAACACGTCAAAAGAGGTCCTAAACTCCCCGACAATGGCCGTTCCCGTCGTTGTGGCTATAAAACAGTGTACAAAGGCTGCGCACGCGCATGACTGTCGCTTTAGCGCGGCAGTAAACGCGGAATAATTGAATTTTCAATTAAACTTACAATAACTTGACCGTAGTTAAATATTAATTACAATTTGTTATTCAGAAATGGTTGAAACATAACATTTTGTTGAGTGAATTTGGAATTAGAGAAACGTTTACGTAGCTACAATACTAGTATACGATACAAAGTATTATGAAAATGGAAAATACTTAGTCAGCAGAGTTTGTTCAATGTGTTGCTACAATTTTCAAAAAGAAAAAAGTGACCCATGACGAAAGACATCCAACAAAAAGATAAAATATTAAAAACAAGTTGTTACAATGCGAAAATAAACTCTGTAGTAATTTTTCATGACAAATCTTCGGATTCACTGTCTACTGTGCGCAGGCGCATCGTTTTCCCGCGCGACGCCATTGTCTGCAAATATGGCCGCCGTTTACGGACACGATCGGATCCATGTTTGTAACGGAGAGGAATATTCGGAATATTTTCATGGTTTGTGTATTTTCAGAAATGGATACCTGTCAGTTACGTAAATGGTAATAAAATACTGCTTATATATTGTGGGAATTTGAAAGCTTATATTATTTGGCTTATATTTTTCTTACATTATTTTCCTACAAAGCTCATTTTTCCAGATACGTATCTTCTATACTAATATATAAAGCTGAAGAGTTTGTTTGTTTGGTTAAACGCGCTAATCTTAGGAACTACTGGTCCGTTTTCAAAAAATCTTTCACCATTAGAAAGTTATATTCACCCTGAGTAACATAGGCTATATTTTATCCCCATATTCTCACAGGAAACAGGAACCACGCGGGTATAACCGTGAGTCGCCACTAGTTATACTATTTGTTTTTTTTCTTCTAAAGGTAATAGTTCAAAACTAAGTACTTACACAAATATAGAAAGCAGGTGTAGTGTGATACGGGGCCATTCATTGCCCTTATTTAGAGTTTGTTGCTTCCACAGAATTCACAGATGTATGAATTTGTAACCTATTGCTGTTCGCACTTACACGTATTATACAGAGAGGTATTAATGATTTGAAAGTCTATATTAAAAGTATTGAAATAAATTCGGGTTAGTTATATAATTTAAAACTTATGACTGAACTGATACAGGTGACATTTAATACAAATGTGCCTTACATATGATCAGGATATTTTTATCCCGAAATTCTTACGGGATCGAAAAGCGGGTGTCGCGCGAGTGAAACTGCAAGGCACAATTGATTCTTTGAAAGATAATTTTTTTTCTACCCTCTAGAAACTAAGTGATAAGTATAGGAAAGATGTCCTGAGTTCAATTCTACTTTTAAGTACTTAAGTTTATTTTTACATCAAAATTTCACACTCCTCACTACATCCCTGTGCTAAATGCATTGAATTTCTAATAAAATCGTCGTCAATATAAATTAAATTACAGAGAACAGGTGTGCTAATCTATAACAGTAAATAATTTGTAACATTATTTATATGTTCCTACTTATATGAATTGCTTCTCGCACATAGTTTATTACTTAGCTATTTACTTGATACAAAATATTTATATGTTATAGGTACTAACTTACTAACCTTGATTTGTCTATATTGTTGTTATAGTACAGATTACGTTTATGTTACTTCGTCTAGCCAAAGATTTTTAAAACACTGCCAACTAGGGTTCAGAACCGGGAAATCCCGGAACCGAAAATCCCGGTATTTCCCGGTTCTTTAATAGTAGTCAAAGAACCGGTTCTCAATGAGTAAGAACCGGGATTTTCGGTATTTTCGGGAAATAACGAATCATGTTAAATATATGACCATTTGTATGATTTTAATCTTCTATTAACAGTATTTATTCTTTTTATACAACATATTCAAGCTAAAACCATATTGTCATTAAAATGTTGTATCTGTAGGTACGTGGTAGATCATTATTCCATCGTAAGACAAAATGTGGTACTTAAAAAGCTTACGAACACCTTCTCACAATTCCAACTACTAGCGTGGAGCCAGAAAGAATTTTCTCCTCAGCTGGCCTTTTTTGTAACAAAATTAGATCTCGATTAGGTGATGCAACTTTAGATGCAATGATCTTTTTGAAGACACATTACCAAGAGAACAAGAAAGTTTAATTATAAGGACCAAAATGGAGATACTATTTAGGAGAATCGGCCTACGATATACGTTGATGTTTTATGTGTACAACTTTATCATAAGTGAATTTATAACTGTATTTTGATCATCAACAGCC
Organism: Timandra comae; assembly: GCA_958496195.1. Classification (NCBI taxonomy): domain Eukaryota; kingdom Metazoa; phylum Arthropoda; class Insecta; order Lepidoptera; family Geometridae; genus Timandra; species Timandra comae. The sequence goes on from OY292358.1 coordinate 1,248,491, forward strand.
TGTTTACGTCCACTACTGGACTTAGGCCTCTCCCAACTTGCGCCAATGTGCCCTGTCGGCGGCACGTCGCATCCACTCTCTCCCGGCTACCCTGCGCAGATCATCGCTCCATCTAGACTCTAGGTGGAGCGATGATCTGAGATTCTAGATTCTAGAGGTAGTTGTATTATATGCTATCTCGAGAAAGGTACCTTACCGCGGTACATAACCGCTTCGAAACCTGGCCTGTTCGAGGGGCTGAAATTCGTCGAGTCTTCTTGATAGACGAATTGAGACAACCCTCGAGAACAACTTGTAAACATGGCTCAAAAGCGAGATGGGTCTATAGTTCTTCAGCAGGGTTTTATCCCTTTTTTTGAAGTAGAGCACCATCACACTTCTGTTCCATGGTTTTGGAGTTCTCCCCGAGTGGATGACATCGTAAAACAGCTTTTGCAGTTTCCGCAGCACTGGCCTGCCTCCTGCTTTAAGAGGCTCAGTCGTGATGCTATTTTAATGCGTTAAAGCAATCAATGCTTATCTTGTCATGCCAGAATGCGCAATATGTGTAATTTAATATAAATAATATTTTTAGACTATATTTACCTCCAAAACTAAAGAGAAGAAAAAAATCCCGAAAGTACCGAAAATCCCGGGAAATCCCGGTACTGATTAGTACTGGTACCGAAAATCCCGGTTCTGATATTTATACCGGTTCTCGATACCCTACTGCCAACTTAATAACGGATATTTAGAATATAATTTAAGTACATAATCATAATTATTTTAATAACTGAATTTCTTGTATTCATTAGCACTACATTGTACTTTTTACATCGCAATTTAATACGGTATTAAACTAAACCGAAATTAACAGTTTATTCGTATTATTTTCACATTACAATAATTTGTATACTTTTATTCTAAACAGTTTTTAATACTATAATAAATTAAACGTTCCTAACATCACACACATAGAATCATTATAGACGTCATTTCACAGTGAGATCACGTTCAAATCTCACATTAGATTCACGCTATTCACGATTTAAGGATCCATTCTTGGAAACAGATGCTCATCTCGGTTAATGTTAACTGGGATTTTGATATAACAAACAGCTCATATAGGTAAATAAACTATCATTTCTTTAGAAAACATATTCGAAGTTTCTAGTCGTCCAGTAATTCGGACGAATAAAATTATATTCATCCGACTAGCGAACGAATGACATTATATTAAACGCCCATTCTAGCGGACGCCTAGCAATAAACAATATTATATGTAGTTAAAGACGAATTCGCAAGGACGCAATTTCTACGCGAGTTTTCCAAAAATATTTTATACTCAACAATTATTTAAAGTCTCTTGAGTATGAAACGCGGATACACATAGATTGAGCGCTCTATTTTATTTAAATAGACTTCGAAACAGTCTGGTAAAAACAGAAAGGTAGTCAAAAGAAAAAATACATCGATAAAATCATAACATCATATTGCAGCTGAATGCTTTATGTCACAATATTTCTACGGTTTTATTGGAGATAAAATCACAAGTAAACGGCTTTCCATTTCAATTGATACCAAAAATGGTATCGCCGGCTCTACAACAGACGTACAACAGATTATAACCTCAATTGTATCCCAAATAAAGCCACAAATAAAACGGCAATAAAATAAGTAACTATTCGAAATAGGAACGTGCGCCATCTTGTTTTATTTTTTGCGCGGGAACAATAAAAGTTTTTAATAATTCATAAGCGAAATGCGTGCGCGCATTCGGCTCACGCGCGAGATGTGATCGCGCAGATAACAGGTAGTAAACGCGTGGGTAACAGGTATTCTATTCTCACGCTCGTAAAACTCAGGTGATTCGCGTTAAAACGTAATAAATTAAACAAAACCGGTTCTTACACAAAAAAATAAGCGCTGTCTTACAATATGACAGAATAAGTACCAAAACATATTACTGGCAACCAAAAAATCGTGCAGAACTCAAAAGCAGCACACTTTCTTGGAACTTAATTGGAAACTTTTATTCAAATTACAAAAAGGCCGCAACTACATTTACATTAATTTAATATCAATCAAAATACAATTATAGTAAAGAAAAAGAAAACCCTCGTAAAGTCACGTATTATTTTAATGGCACTAAGTGTCATACAAATTATTTTTCCTCAAAAACGATTTCGAATTCCCTTTCCGAATTATTCGTATCGAAATATAATCGGCGTGGCGGAATGATAAATACCTTGGCTTTTTTGTAAACTTTTCAATTGACGCAATTACTTGAGCTTGTCAATGTCATTACATTTTGGCGGTTTTTTTCAACTTAAACATTCCTTGTAGCAATTCCCGTAAATTGTTTAAACAGAATTTAATAAATCATTTTAAATTATATAGTTTTTAAACGTAATTAATACTTTTAAAGTAATATGCGGGTAATAGTTGTGTAATGGTAGTCATTTCAATCAATCAGCTGGAGTCATTACGGAACAAACTTGCTTCGAGCACCGGACAACACTCCGGAGGACATATTTTAAATTAACTAGTTTTACGGCCGTTTATGTTAAATTAATTATTATTACCGTACTAATCGTTATTAGCGAATAAATAAATGTTATTTGTTACTAACCTTTGACATTGTAGCAGAAAATCCCGCTTGACAAACGCCGGTTTTTCTTTGACCGTAACTGGCTGGAAAATTTTAAAAATCATTTTTAGATTGTCATAAATACTTTTCTAATAAGTACATAATATATAATTATAACCAGAAAATAATAATTAATATATTATTGTATGAACAAAGCTGGCTACTTTTTAAATATACTTAAGTATTTAAAGTTGTAAAATATCTACGACTATTCACATCGACTATGAAATAATTAGTGCATTTTTTACACGGTGAACATCAATACGTTTATTCATCTAAATTTTCCGTCTAAACTTACCATCATCCGCGTTACGAAATGCTGAATAATATATAAATTAATATAATACTTATTAAATGTACTTATATAATATTTGGTATAATATTAAGACGACCTAATAAGAATTGCGTGGAGTTGTAAGGATATATGGAGGATCTTAAGGTCACTTTAGAAGTCGATGAAGGAGGACTATGCAAAACAGTGGACGATAAATTGCGGCTAAGATAAAATATTTAGTACAGGAAACATATAATAAAGAAAACATCACATCTCTATCAAGTCTTCCCGTTAAAAGGAACTTAAAACATTCAAAACTAAAAGTTATATAGGTAAGAAGACCGTTTTATAACGCAAATAAATACTTGAAAGTTACGAAACCAGATTTAAAAATGGAGTCTGTTCATTTTATCGTAACGTTACACTTTAAAAATAGCATTTTCAACAAACAGCGGTCGTAAATCATGTTTTTAGTGCGGCGCGTGAGCGGGTCACGCCAATTTTCCCGCCGCCCGCCGCCATTACCGGCGGAAGTGATTGCCTGTTTTCGCGCGCTTTTACAGGCGCCATTGTTGTCTGATGTTACCGTTTATGTACTCATTAAACATGGACTTTTATTCATATTTTACATATTGTTACATAAGTATTAACGAATCTCATATCATGTACAGTTTTATTTTTAATTTTGTTACTAATACATGTTAAAGCTCTGCTCGCACTAAGGAAAGAGTGGAACTGAAGACTCATACACCTATTTTTTTTATTTTACTTATTTAATTTAAAATATATATATCGTCCTTCTTGACGTGTCCGTCAACGGCGAGCCTCGGCTTAATGAGCTCGGTCGTGTGCTCTAATGTGGCTTGCAAAGCCAAACTTAGTCTTGAAAGACCTATTGCAATTTAAAATAAAAAGTAATTAATGGCTTCAATAGTCTACATAACACAATAAATATATAAAGTAACACTTACAAGTCCTACACGGCGAGAACTCCAGTACATCCTGGAGACTAGAGGACTTGGCCACGAAGCAGGTCCCCACTGGGTCCCGGAGGTTCAGCTTCGCAGACACATAGGACACGTACCGGGGAGCGCAGGCCTGGAACAAAACGTACCATTTAAATACATTACATAGAACATTTTAATACTAGTAATAAATAGCTAAAAATAACTAAAATATAGGTGTATTCATGGGTCTTCTAGTTGGTTGTGGGTTTGATTCCCGTGCGAGGTAATAATGATCTACAAATGTGTTCTGTCTTGATGTTGTATGACTGTGTGTGTGTAGTTTCTGTTACTCTAGAAATTGTTTTTACTTTAAGAATATGATAGATTGATTTGATTTACTTATATTATCTCAATGTAGTATCCCATAGTTTATACGGTATCTGTTTGATTTTTAACATTACGGTTTACATAATATCTCCGAAGAAGATTTTTTAAAAAAGCCAAACTAATCCTGGTCGCAGTTTTAATAAATAACTAAACGAATGAACTTGATCAAACTTTTCTGAAGTTTAATCTCATGTTTTATGTATCTTAAAAGAGAAATTTGTTATTATTTCGGGTTCTGTTCCATAGAATCTGGAGCGTGTTTACGAAAATAAACAATGTTTATATAAACAGTTTGTGAACTTGAACAGTTAACTGTTAATTTGTGTAACACTATTTCTGTATAATATTTATTAGAACATGTGCCACAACACAAGATAACTCTAGCTTTTTTAATATTAAAAATCTACCGAAATAGAACACATTCATACATACAATATTGTTCCCACTTTGTTGTAATAAGGGAATTTAAACCCGAGTTAGTCGAGGGTTTCAACATAGGTATGTGTAAATGTCTCGTAAAATATATTAAATAATAATAAACCCGCAGTTTTAAATAAATTGAAAGTTGTGGGTTCGATTCGCGAGCAAGGTAAATTATTTATATGATCCATCCACGTTGATACATCTCTATTTAGCTAGTTTGATATATGGGTAAAACCTAGTTAGGAATCATGCTATATGAATATAGTGATAATTATACTCTGTGCGAAGTTTCATGAAGATCCTTTTCTCGTTTAAAAAACAATTAAAACTGCAAAGTTCATTGACATTTAACTGTCCATAAATAATCACATTACTTTAGTGAGTCAGTCCCTCGCGGTGACCAATACTTGAGGCATCCCAGCGGGACAGAGGTGCATTATTGGATAAAGAAATTCACATTAGATAACACATACTTAATGTTATAATTACTTTAGCGTTTGTAGATAAAATTCCACTTGTTTGTTTGTTGGTTTGTAGCTTTATTTATTACTAGTTGTGTCATGTGCTCCGCGGATTTACCCGCGTAAGTCCCATTCCCGTTCCCGTGGAAATTTCGGGATTAAAAATAGATGTTGGCCGATTCTCAGACCTACTGAATATGCTCAAAAAATTTCATGAGAATCGGTTAAGCCGTTTCGGAGGAGTACAGGAACGAACATAATGACACGAGAATTTTATATATAAGATGTGTCTCGTGGCTTTGCCCGCGTAAGTCCCAATCCCGCGGGAATTTAGGGATAAAAAGTATCCTATATGTTATTCCTTGCTATAAGGAACATTTGTACCAAATTTCATCCAAATCGGTTCAGTAGTTATTTCGTGAAAGAGTAACAAACATACACACTCACTTTCGCATTTAAAATTTGTGAAGAATAAAAACGCAATTCTTTTGTCGACAAACGGCGTTGTTAGTTTTTTACATTGTATATTATTGTTGGATTAACTTTTTATTGCTTTATCAATGTACATGCCAACGGTATCCCGCGGTTTTATTCGCGTTTATGTTTAATCAATACTCAGTTAAACTTCTTAATTATCAAAATAAAACTTAATTGTCGAAGTAATCATATTAAAAAAGACATTTGCGTCAATTAGTACAACATATTTCGAAAAATTTGATACTGTCTAGACATATTAAATGAATAAATACATAAAAGTCTTAAAGCTTAAGTAAGTCATAATTTTAAGAATTGAAGGCAATGATGACTCAAGACGTGGTCATACTTATGATTCAGAGTTCGCTAAGTGTTAGTAAACAAAGAGGTTTTTTAAGTTACAAGTAAGATACGGACTTATATGGATAAAGAAATAAATTAGCGGTTCATATTTTTGGATATTACGTGGGTTTGAGCGTTTTTTGGGCGTATCTTTGTGTAGTTTTCTTTTTAATATTGATAACCTTTAACTTAAAACAATTATTAACTTATGTGTAAAACAACGGGATGTTAGTACGTACTTATTTAAGTCCAATCTCGACTAGTTTCAGCCACGTCCATATATTATGTATACTTAATATCATAAGTTTCGTTTGATGACAAAATGATTAACTTTGTAGGTAGGTACTAATGTTCACAGTTTGATTACTATATCACTCATGAATGTCAAACATATTTAGATTTCAAATCAGTGAAAAGTTTAACTTCAGTGACTTGGCATAGTTTACTTTCTATCAGGGGCTGTGCCCGAGTAAAATTCACATAAGTAAGTACACAAAGACTAAAACTGCAATGAAAGATAACCTTTTTAAATCTGTTCATTTTCTTTAATAACTGTTAAAAGATAGATAGACTTTTGGTTTGAAAAAAAAATTCAACAAGGTATTGTTTTTTTATTTTTGAGATGTAAAAAGACTATCCAATTTCCCAACAACGGAAACTTCCAACCATCTCCAACCATATTGTCAATCAACATTTCTCGTAAATCAGTATTGCAATAAAACCAATTGCATGTTTGTTTGTAGTTCGACAATTGAGGGCTGGCGTATGCTCTGAGGACGGTCTCGTGGCCCACATAACTCAAGAATAGATCTGTGAAGAAATACCATGGAAATGTGGGTCATTCCGCTACTTTAGGTTGGTTGGCCAGTTAGATCTATTTTCGGTTGCACACAAAAAATGAATTTCACGTTATTTATATGAGAATCTGTGTGGAGATAAATAGCAATAATGGAATCTATTGGTTTTGTGTGTGAGGTTTTGAGCGTAGAATTGTGATTTGAGTAAGATATTAAGTATATTAGGCATTTTAAACGACTATAGAAATTTAAGACAACTTTAAGATAATGGGGGAGGTACAGAGTACAGACCATCGTTTACCAGTTGACGAAAAATTAGAAAAAAATTCACGAAAGATCTTTAAAATCGAAAACCCACATCATACCCAAAACTAAAAAACCTCTAAAATCCCAAAATTTTACCACTTATCCTATAACTCAATAAGCGCACGCGCCATCAAAATACATATTTATTGGTATTTCCCAAAGTAAATCCCTCATGATGTCAAACATGTTTGTATAGAGGTCCGCCATTGTTGTTTGATTTACGATGCGCGTGAGTGTGTGACAGAGGCACGTGCCAATGTCACGGATTGAGATCCCGAGACGAGACTGGGTTACGGGATTTTAATATTTGAAGTTGACAATAAAAGTTGAAAATAACTTATAAGCTTATGTCTCTGTATAATAACTTATATCTCAGCAAAGGTATGTAATTTTCAAGAGGAACTTGCAGTTCGATTCCTGCGTTGAAAAATAGTTGTTTTTAGCAAACGAAGCTCGGATTCAAGATCACTAACACTTATTAATTACTAGCAGCGCCCCGCGGTTTCACCCGCGTAGTCCCCGTTCCCGGGAATTTCGGGGTAAAAAGTATCCTATGTTCTTTCCCGGACCATAAGCTACCCCTGTACCAAATTTCAAGTAATCGGTTCAGTAGTTTAGCCGTCAAAATGTAACAGACAGACAGACAGAGTTACTTTCGCATTTATAATATTAGTAAGGAAAAGTAAGGAAGTAAGAATTTAGTTAATTACAATACAAAGAGTGTCGATAATGTCTATTTCAAACAACCATTGTCTAGCAATGAGATACCTATCAGTAGGTATGATATTGGGATAAAAAAATAGATAGATAACCTACCTATATAATCTTGACTCGGAATATTTACCTAAGTACTTACATTTCGGTATTCAGTGCAGTATGTTTGTTGTCCATCATACATGTTTACCAATATTATTAGACAGATTTATATAAATAACTCGCTAATAAGTAAGTTTCGAATGCGACATAGATAACTTAATTTTGTATCTAAACTGTCTTGCAATGAGCAGAGATTTATCTATGGTTTTTTTTATTCTATTCCTAAGTTAGTGACAAATATTAAAGAATAGCCTCTGTGTCTGAACTAAGCTTTAATAGCTTGTGTTTAAGACATCAGCGCACTCCGTCTGTTACAAACATAATTTTACAATAATATGAAAAAGGTGTTTAGCAAGTCCGCAAATAAACAAGACGTGTTACACATTTCTTTTGGATTCCAATCACTTTATAATCAAACTAGCTGTGCCCCGCGGTTTCACCCGCGTAGTTCCCGATCCTATGTTCTTTAAACGTAGCCTATGTTCTTTCCCGGACCATAAGCTACCCCTGTACCAAATTTCAAGTCAATCGGTTCAGTAGTTTAACCGTGAAAAGGTAACAGACAGACAGACTAGTAAGGATGCCAATATCACGAGCGAAAGGTTCCTAATAATGTCATATTATAATTTCACTTGCAATCTTACATACTAACATAACTAACGGCTAATCAAATGCTCTATTCTGTTTATAGTACAACATAAAAACACGTCTTCACAAGTCCAGTTAATTCGCGAAATAAACGCCACAGACTCTATTTAGGGAAACTTAGAAAAAGTTGCATTACAGTTGCGTATGCGCACCGAACGGTCCCGCTCTTTATATGGGACCGATCCGGATTGAGGTCCCTTTTTGACCCCATTGCTTGGAGATCCGTTAATCATTTCTTGTTTTGTTTTATGGATAGATTATGTTACTAAGATAGTCCGATTGAGAGAGGGTCTAATGGTATTCACAATTCATTAACGTTAGAATACAGGTAAGAATTTCAGAATTATTGTTCACTAGGTACAATTGTTTTAGTAGTTACTCTTAACTTGGTTCTTATAGGATTCAATTCTCTCACTATCCTTATTATAATTATACCAGCCTAACAGCTGCAGGTCACGTACAGTAGGTACAATAAAGACAAAACGATCATCCGTTAAAGTAGTCAACTTAAATAGTACAACAAACTGGTCACTTGAAAAAACATAAAAAGCTATTGGAGACCATCAATAACACTTATCGGTATCTGTACACCATCGATAAACCATCAGAGAGTAGTGTAAACACACCATAAATCCCGAATACCGAGGTAGCGGCGGTGTGAACATCGCATTCCACTTTATACTCCGTGTAAATGGACCCTTATCGGCGCACGCGCAAACTATATATTAAATGTTGCCATTTTCAGTGGTTATTCTGCCGATGTGTGTGAATTATTGATATTGTTGGTATTTTGTTGTGGTGGGAATTTTCTGAAGGGAATTTTGATATATATCCACGGAATTAAGAACTATACTCTCTCCTTCTCTTTTATACTTCGTGATATTATATCCTTTAATTTTTTCCAATATTATTACAAAATTCCCATTAGCTAAAATAAATTAACGAGTTTAGTGATCCTATTTGACGATTAGTGAAGGTTAGCCGGGCTAAAAATTCAAGTAATCCTAGATTTTTTAAAAGAAAAATAAAAATATAATGATTCGATTAAAAAAATAAGAATAACCCCCCCAACACGCCCCTTGAACTACGAAGTACAAATTCCCCGTACAAAAGACTGTATTCCTTATATAGCGATGCCCTTTGGTTGACATTTCCGTAATTAGGTTCTTAATAGTCAGTCAGACAGTTTTGGACAGCGTTTGTCGTGATGGCAATGTACTGGGGATTGCGTAGAAGATTTTTAGTCTCACGGGTAACTCGTGTTTGGAGTTTGTTGGCAAGTGATACAATATAACAAGAATAAATTTCAAAAAACCTTTTAAAAACAAGCTTTTTTAGCTTTTATTGCATTGTCATGGGACTTACATAAGTATGCCAAATTTCAGCTCAATCGGATAACCAGGAGTGGTCGAAACATGGCTTGCAAGATTTGATTACAGAAAACGGGACAGGTGAAACTTAATAAAAGCTTGTAAAATAGGAAGTCTTATTTTTCTTTGTGGAAGTAAGTATAAAAAGTTTGGTCAGATAATAAGAAAATTAATCTCGACCATATATAAAAATTACCATCCATGATCTTATTATCATTAGGGTCTATTTCACGATCTTTAGGTAATGCTCCGAGTAGTTACTCAGAAGTTTTGTCTTTGTCACTTGATATTAAGTAAGAAAGAGAAAAAACTAACGATACTTGAAGATCATGAAATATGCCCTTAGTCAAATTATGTGCCAGGTACTATTATAAAAGACTAGTCCATGTTTTATAAATTATTAATACTTTTTAATAATATAAAATATTAAAAAGTATAATACAAGTTGTACTACCAATAAAGTAGTACACATATTATTGTAGTGCGTGTGTAATATAACAGTCTCTGGAGTACGGGGAACTGCCGCCAGGGAGCGCCACTGACCGGCTTGTTTTTACACTAACTGTAACCCTTTAAATGGAACTCCCGTTAACGTGTCACTTTTGTTTTTCAAATACACAAAGCTTTGAGTTTGTTTAATGGAGAAAATAGATTGTTAATGAAAACTTTGGTTTAAAAATGAAGAATTGTAAGTCTACTACGGCATTACTACAAGAAGAGGAAGAAGCTCATTGATAATCTAAATTCCTCTGTAATCAGGATATAATATACCCTCCATACCACCTTTCCGGCTTACACGAGACAGGCTCAGCCTAGTGTGTAAATCACCTTCAACTTCTTCTTTAGTGTCAATGGCCACAAAAATAACTAAATAATCTAATTTTTCCCGGACCAAAATCAAGCTACGCCTTCACCAGGTCGTGTAAGCCACCGAAAAACTGTTTTTAGTTTTACTTTTCTTTTTAACCCCCGACGCAAAAAGAGGGGTGTTATAAGTTTGACGCGTGTGTGTGTGTATCTGTCTGTCTGTGGCATCATAGCTCCCGAAAGGATGATCCGATTTTAATTTAGTTTTTTTTGTATTAAAGGGAATTTACGTGCGAGTGTTCATAGACATGTTTGATGAAAATCGGTTGACCCGTTTTAAAGTTATGGGGGTTTGAAAGTTGTGTTGGGGGTTTTTTAATTTTTTAATTTAATGTTATGTCAATAAAATTTATTCTTATTCTTATCGATAAAAGCAAAACACATAAAATAGAAAACTAGCACAACTATATACAGAAGGAAGAAAACAAAACTACCATATCCAAAACTGCAAACATTGTCAACAAAACACAGTTACCAAAACAATCCATCTTAAATGGTCCAGCAATATACATAATCATAGGGTTTGTACCATCGTAACCATTGACAAAAGGCGATAAACAGAGACAATACAGATTGTCGTGATCTTATGAGGCTGTCATCTCCATAGAGACATCTCTTTAGACTATTGAGCAAATTGCAGTTCTACGTTCTGCTGCTAACAATGTGTATTACAATTGCAATAACACTTGTACAATACTACATTGTAATGAGATGAAGGTTTTTGGAAAGTGTGATGTTGGTTGTCAGTCAGTGAAGTATTGAGTTGTAAAGTGCCACTAGTATCTATTTTGCAAAGATTTTCACTCATTGATAGATACATACTATCAGGAGGAGTTATCGCCTAGTAGTAGTACGAGTATTTGTAATTGCTGGATACATAGATCAAATCAAATGATCTTCCTAAATTTTTCCTACTAAGATATAAGTAGTTATTGAGAATCTTTTTTTTTTTTTTAACACAAAACAAATTACAATCATTAAAAAGCAATATAAAATAAGTAGTGTTAGTGTCCTAGATTATAATTCAAATATATGTGCTAACATAATGATATAATATTCAGTAGTACTGAGCGTGTATGCCCTTCATTGGCAAAACAAAACGTTACTTACATACAAGAGAAAAATATTATACTTATATACATATATTATAAGTACTTATACAGATAACAAAACAAAACAAAACGCATCAATACAATATTAAGATCAAATAAAAACCAATAAATCATCGTAAAACTGCATTTTATATTTCCTTTCATCGAAGTACAAAACAGTGTTATATTGACGTAGAATCGCCAACAAAAACTTACATCAGACACCTTCAAGAGAGTGTAATAGAAAATTACCTTTATATGGAGAGAATAGGCACAAACAATTTGCTATTTGCACACATGGTGCGCGTTCGATTCCCGCCTCGAGCTCACAATAGAGTATTTATTACGTACCGACGTTCGTGTTGAGGAGAGTGCCTGTGGCACGGACTTCATGGTTGGTCCAGGTTATGAACTTATTATTTTTTTGTTTTCAACAAGTGAACTAATAATATAGTTGATACAACACCCAAAAGACATGTTTATATTTCTGTATGAAACAAATCAAAATAAATAAAACTGTTGAAAATGTGAAAAGAAAAGTGTAAGATAGAGTAGATAAGCTATTTAACTTATATGTTATATATCAACTCAACAGAGTTGATTCCGCAATTACCTAACAAATTTTAGAGTCATTTTGGAGTCTATAAAATGTCTATAAGATTATTCGATTCGTTTTGATTTCGATGTTCCAATATTTTGACCATTATTTTGTAACCTAGACAAACTCTCACGCCTTAAACCCATTCAAAAATTACAGGAAACATATCTTGTTGTCTATTTATATAGTGGATGTGTTGCACAGGAAACCTAACAACGATCTTATTCGCGATCGACAAACAGACACTCGAACGAAACGATATTTAGATGTCAGCTCGCTTTTTGATGTTTATAGAGTTTACGACGGGTGATTGCTTGCACGTTTACTTTAACTAACTTATCTTGAATTGCTTTATTGTAAATGTCTTTATTTATTCAGGATGGTTTTGTGTTATTAATTTAGTTTAATGATGGCCGCTGTCCATCTTTATTAGATGCATGCAACTCTAACAAACTTATAAAACTTCAAAGTATTTGCTTGATTTATTATAGTTAACGAGTTCAGTTTAGTCAACCAAGAGTCGCTTTAGATACTCTGATTCAGTATTTTACCTGGTCTCATTACTATTAGGACCTTTACAATTCAGAAATCTATACAAACATTAGGTAAATTCTACTTCAAAAATAAGCTATTATTGAAAATCGATGACACGATATCAAGTCAAAATCCAGCTACACAACTTTTTTTTCAACCCACATCGTCCCACTGTTGGGCAAAGGTCTACCCCAGACATCTCCAACTCTCCCGATCCTTCGCATTAAAAAACTATGAAATAAAAATCAATTGACATCCATTAACCATCAATTCATCATTTTCCTATACCCCGATTCACCCATCGATCGTTTCAACTACAAAATACCCAACAATTATGTTAAAATGAAACAAAACAACCGTTACAACCCGACTGCGTTCACTGTGCGATGATTGAGCGATATCAATTGATCAATATCTATAGAGAGAGCCGCCACAGCCCGGTACTGGCACCGCGACCGATCAATTTGATTCCATATAGATATGTTAGTTAGATGAACTACAATAGTTAAGTGTGCCTTGTCCATTAGCTGGTGCAGTAATTATTTAAAGAGGAATGTCGAGGCAAGCGTGTAATATTTTGTATTGTACAGATGTACGGGTGACTGTGTATTTTTTTTATGTACAAAAGAAAAAAAGGATGTACTATATGCAATTTCGAAGTATTTAAAAGTATGTACTAAAATTAATTCTCTGCCAACTAGACAATATAAAATACAATAGATTCTAATTGGTTAGCGTTTTGGCCAAATAAACAACAAAAAATAAATTAATAGTTTAGGGTTCCGCTTGCGTTAAGTATTTTAAGACAGATTTGTTAGCTACGACATTTTTATTTAAATTTTTAATGAACATAGTAATATTCAATTAAATGCTTTTCTTTGTTTTAATGTTAATACATAGTTGTTGTAAATCTTTCAATTGTAAGCTATAATGCAAAGGGGAGGGAGACCTTTTTCCAGCTAAGCAGTGGAGATTTAAAATTACTTAGCTGTTGAAGTTAGGTAAGTATATTATTTATGAGTAATATGTTAAAATAATATTTCTTCATTCTTTTCCCACATTTCTTACGAAATAAACTGAAAATAACATTAACGGAACCCATATCCCTAATTCAGAATCCCTCTTCACAGATATTTTTTCTCCATACTCTGTACAGTCGTGCGTGACTGATTCCTATAATTGCCCGTACCCAGACTCTGGTCAGATCAAGTTAATGGGATATTAAATACCACTATATTGATGAGATCTCATACTTTTGATTAACTGCTTCCAACTATTTATAAGGGAACTTAAAGTGTGGCCCGTGAAGGGTTTGTTATTAAATTAGTTAATAAGTTGTTTTGGAGATGAATTGTTAATGTTTTCTTGCAGAATATTTAATTATCTATTTTATTTTTAAGAACAGGCTAATTTCATAAAGTGTTTTATTAGATTTGGATATAATAAAATACAGATTAAAATTGTGTTCTTTTTCAAATTCGGAAATGAAAATCCTTTTGTATACCGAAGTGATTGGGAATATAAAGGAATGTCTAAATTTTAAGACAGTATACAGCACGGAGGTTTATACAGGTATCTTTCAATATTATTTAATTGCTTATTCGGGATAAATATATACCTCATGTAATTATTTGCTAATATTTGGCAAATTACGCACTATGCCAACAATTTAAGCAGCAGCTACTTCGAAAAACAGATAACCTTATATGCTTAAGTTTCCCCTCAATTACCCCAAAGGTCATTAAAACAATACCACTCGTGAAAGTCGAAATAACACTAAAACACTTTAATAACCACAACGAGACTACCTCTTAACATTTGTCAAGAAAATTAACTACCTCTTATGAACATTCCCAAAAGATTGATACGTTTTCATAATTACTCAGATTTTTTTGTACAAAAACAGAAGGTATGCGATTTAAATACTTATAAAATGACCGCTAAATAAAATACTTTGGATTTGTTAGTGAAAAAGAGAAGGTTTCACAAATGGAGACAATAAAATGGTGATTGTAAAAGGCGCGCCGTGTGTTTGTGTCAAACTGTTGGCCGCCATATTGGAGAAACAAAAACCAAAGAGTCCTTCTGACAAATCACCACACAATTTGTTGGGAGAAAAAGTTTTCACAGGCTGTGTGCAGTGAGGATGTTTTATTTTATTTTTATTTAGAATTTTTGTTTACTTTGTTGTGTTTTTAGTTCATTTTTTTATTTGTTTGATATACTTTTAATATCTAACTATAGCATAATCTAATGTAAAAAGCTCGAAAGCTTTTTTGTCCACAACCCTTTGGATATTTTGTGAACAGAATAATTTTGACTCTTGGAGCTTTCGCGAGCGCAATCCTCTAAAGTGCAAAGAAAAAAAACTAAAGCTCTAAAATTACTTGTCATGATTCAGAAATCATAACTTTGCAATCAGGCGAAGCTGTTCCTTAGCTAATACAGGGACAGGAATTTGAAATAATTATCACATCTTGACAAATTCAAAAATTTATAAAACAAAATTAAAGTCAATATTAATTCCGACGCTCACATTACTACAGCCCATAAAGATAACCACATAAGAAACTGTCTAAGGCCTCCTTGTTAGGCATACCATTAGGTAATAAATATTCACCACAGACGAACAATGAAGGAAGGATGAAATGTACAGAGATAGCGGCCAATATCGGCACATCAATCTATTAACTTTGATACCTTATACGAACTACACAGAGTGAGGAATACGTGGAAAGTATCAAGAAGAAATGATCATAGATATAAATGAAATTAGAAAAATAATACATTTATTAACTGTCTCTTATATTTTAACAAATCTACAAATATTTAAGGTGAACATTTTTAATCGCTGGTATATATTATATGTAAATATTTTATGATCCGTGTTAGTATTAATGATGCTATTCTGAGACGTATTTATTTCAATGTTCGGCTTTAATTTCCAGTAAGTTCTAATTTGTTACATTTTCACTCAAACAAAAATAATTAGTTTCTATCCCAAATATATTTATTACTCGGCACATGTTATGTTTTAGAAAATTAGATTATGCTAAAACCAATAGAGCTTTTTCTCTACAATATAAATTAATAATAACTCGTAACATAGTAATAAAAGCTACACTTCTACCTACATTATTCTATAAGTTGCGTGCGTCTATGCGTACGCGCACAGCGACGCACGTCAGCCGACAGCATACGTCAAGGGTACGGGATACGTATCTTATCTAAGTATTTATTCAAACATTTTGCAATTGTAATCAGTTACTTACAAGAATGTTAAGTTAAATTACTGTTTTATTGTTAGTTTTTGTATAATTACAAAGATGTGCAAGAGTATTAAGAATTGATGCTACGAGTATTTGTGATGTAAGAAAACCATCTTTAACAAACTAACAAGAAAAAAAGCATAATGTATCTACAAAATAATGTATCTGGTGAATAATATTATAAATGAAAGACGTGCTAAGGAACAATAGGAAAAGCACCACAAATATAGGCTTAATAATAGTCCAACTTTCTCAAGGGAAGAGTCATTACAAGACACAGTCAACATTACTAGTGTATAATCATTAAAATTGCACATTAGAGCAATGAATAGGAGCAGAGTAGAGGCCCCCAAGGCGACACTTTCAATGTCCTCAATGAGCAGTTAAATAATGTATTACGCGAGTATTTATCGATGCCATAGGCTGCGTCGGAGTACTATAATAATAAATTCCGAACACGCCCGATCGTCTCCGAGTGCAAATGGAACAAAATACCTAAACAAATTGCTTTAACAACAGCACCGCCTGGGAGAGTCCACTTTTTGCACCAATTCGGCATTCCGAAATAAAAATTCCAACTCCTTAAGTAGAATACGCAAAAAGTTGAACGTTTCTGAACGAAGGGTGGCTTCGTCGAACGCTCCTGTTGGCTCATTTCAAATATGGAATTGTGGCAAAAGGACAAAAAACGTTCTGAAACCGAGACGCGAATATATTTGTATTGGCGCGTGAGTAATCACTGGGAGATGTATTAAAATTATAATTCTTAAAGTATTGTCGTCTGCCAGACATTGTTTTTATCATACATTTATCATGTATTCTTGCAAAAATATGGTCCGTGTCGTCTGATGTGAAAACCATCCTCATCATTCGCTGTTTATCAACCAATTGGCGTTTCATTCTGGTACTTATATTTTAATTTTATCAAAGCACGAAACAGCCTTTGCAAAATACAGGCTAAAAAGACGTTAGTTACAAAAACAATCCGTTAAAACCAATAACCTACGTCATCATTATTTACTTTGCAATCTCCTTTAATTTTACGACGTTCGCCATACATACGTCTATTAATTTCGTTCAGTGCCTTGTGACTTTTATAGGTCACATAGAATGAAACAACCTGACCCAAATAGACTCCCCTAAACCCATTTCCCGTAGATAAGCAGTCAGCCAACAACTCGTAAAGCCCCGTGACCTAATGGCGTCCAACCCTATGAGAGCGAGGCCTTCGTGACCCTGACATGTCAAATGTCAACACCTGTCAAACTGATTCCAAATTGATGGTTGTTTTACATCGTAATGGTTTTTGTGTCAATTGTATTTGCTATAAATTGTAGTTATTCTGCTTCTTCGAGTGCTTTTTCATTACGAAAAATTAATTTTGGTTGTTAGCGTCTTGTACTCATCATGATTATATTAAGTTATTACGATACCCCAGTGGGACAGTCCAGAAAAAGCCATCTCGCTTCGGGGACGCTCACTAAAAGTTTTTTTTTTAAAGTCTCTGACACATACGGTATTAAGCTGTTTACGCATTTAATTTTTAACTTTATCATATAAGTAAATATATACTTTTACACTTTGATAAGTCACTTACAATTTAACGTTTATTATAAGCTAATTATGAACACAATCACTATAATCTTCATTACTTCATATTGAAACATAGACATTACAGTGACATTATCAAGCCAGTCGGGTGTATCACTTTGTCATGAAGGGTGGGACTCCCGCACAGCGTCATAGGTCAGCGTACAATATAATACTTTTGTTCTTAGTGTTATTGGTATTATTAACCTAGTTTACATTGCAGTGATCATATAGCTTAAAGGTTATGTGGTATTGTAAATTTGTGTAGTAAAAGTTATCGAAATTAATAAGGATTTTGGCATAAGATGAGTTAAATGGTTACGGTATATCTTTCGATTTTTTTAGAAATAAGATTCCACTTAGGAATTGAATAATGAGAATTGAAGGTATCTCAAAATTTTTCCTATGAATTAAGACCATCTTTCTTTTTTGATCAGTTGCGGTTGATAATCATGGCGTATAACATTCTAAGAAATAAAATCCTTACAACTTAGATTGCTAAAACATTGATGTTATCACATCAAATAAAATAAAAGTATGTGTTTTTATCTATATGATGTACTTACGTATGGATGTATAGGTAAATATGTTTGTTAAAGACTAACTGTCCTTAGTAACTAGTTTACTGCAAAATTCTTTCTTATAACATGTCTTTTTCTTATACTTACGGACTATTTCACGACCTTCAAGTTACTCACCAAGTAAAGGTCTGTCTCTTTCCTATTTTATATCAAGTGATAAAGACAAAACATGTGAGTAGCATCTCGGAACGTTACTTCAAGATGGTGAAATAGGCGCTTAGCTAAATAATATAGACAAAAAATCACTTACAACAATAGGCCCGTTCCGTCCGGTGCTGGCGAGCGTCGCCCCAAACCACTGGTTTGACTTCTGATCGATCTGGTGGCCATTCTTGTCCATGTTGTTAGCTGTTGGCAATACAAAACAAATATAAGTACTTATAGTTAACTTAATTGGCATCCTCATGAAGGATAACATCGGAATTGGACGAGATAACGCTGATAAGATAATCTTTAAATCTTCGACAGCTACAACTGTTTGTGTGGATGTCGAGGATGCGGACCAGTGGAGGTTAGTGTTTCAGATTTTTGTGATATTGAAAAGAGTTTTTAATTGCTTGATGAAAATCTTCCGCTTTAAGATCTGGTATGCATTATTACATCATAAAAATCGGATATCTTAGCAACAGATAGACAGTGAGAAGTCACTTTGTTGTTTGAAGTATTTCACTTGTTATAAGTAAAGTTTCTCCACAAAACAGAGAAGTCCATGATCTGTGAGTTTCTCAATTAAACATACGTAAAATACTTCGATTAACAATAAAATCCTGCAAAATATTTTTATACATATTAAATTCAGCACACGCACAAACATTATTCTACATTACCCGCTTAAGGCGTAATCCAGACTCTTAAAACGTTACTCAAAACTAAATTTTATGTTTAAAAAATATTTAAAGCGCATGTACATCGTTTAAATTGCGATTATTATCGGCCGTACATGGTCTGATGTTGCCATGTTCAATGCGGTGAGCACAGAAGATGGATGGTAATAGCTTAATTCGGAGTGTACGTACATATATCATCGGTGGCGGAATTCAATTTTGTAACGGCAAAAATGGCGTACATGATGAATGTGTGCGAGTGGACGCGTGTCCACGGCTCTATTCGATATAGTTATAATTTTTTTTCACTATAAATGTGTTGCCAAATGTTTAATTTAGAAGGAAAAAAGAAAGAAACTTTCTGAAATCTTTTTTTCAACCTTTGTCCTGGGCTGCAGAGACACTACAACCATTGTAATTATAGTTTTGAATTATTAAAACTTAATGAATTATATCAAAATTTTATGCCAATATTAATTTTAAACCTTATTTTACCAGACTAGTAGATCGAACGAAATCTCACCCGCTAGAAAAAATCCTTATCCTGTAATGACTACTGTATTAGTGTCATGATGTTAACTGTGATATAACAATAAAGTATCATAATCAAATGACAATTAATTAATTAACGATACAATATCACATTCATACATCCATTATTCTAACGTACAATGGAGACGCGTGATGGGCGTGCCGGTTGCACCGTGGTCCGTCCGTCCATCCGTTTGTACTACACCACCGAAACAAACACCAACTGACAACCACAATTAATATTATGTAGTATATACAACCATTAATTTAATTAATATTTTAAGTAAGTAATTGTTTTTTTTTTATTTCTGCACGATAATAGAGTAACAGTATTATTGTTTTCTTTTGTAATTTAAATGTAAATATCGATAAGAAGATAATACATAAATATCATTGAGATTAACCCGCGCGGCAAGGTAGGTAACCTATTATAACCCTTTAATTTAGTCATCAATTGACATTAAAGTCGTATATTACATACACTTCATATTTTATTCATCTACATTTTGATAGAGTCTCCTAGTTTTCTGTGCCGGCGGCGGCCAAAATTGGAAGCTCCTATTGTCATGTTGACTATAATGTCATTTGGATACATTTTGTTTAGACTGACAACCAAAAGATGCGATTACAGCGACGCTGTCACCGGCACAGAAAACTCGGTGACTCTATATACACATCGAGCAAATGTCTACTAACAAGCACCACTACAAAAGAATAAAGCCGTAACTGTAAAATTATAAATGCACCATTTTCCCCGTATGTCCCCGTTAATGACAGACCACCCCTACAGTAGCGCAGTGACACACCTAGTCCTACCGTCAATCTAGGGGAGGGTTAGGCTTGAACGTAGCGTGCAATCACTACACACTATACATATTAAAATGATGTATCACTGTATTATCAGTGGGGTATTTTTGTTGCAGCGGGATCTTAGGTTAATACTAGAAATTAAATAACAACACACATATGAATGTTCATCATAATATTTATTTAAAGTAATTAAGTATGTCTTTCTAAAATTATGGAGAGTATGGATGGAGCAGTATGATCAACTATCGTCTTCTAAGATTAACTGACCCAGGTAAAAAAATCTAGCACTCAGTCTTACAAAAATAGCAACTAAGTAATATGTCATGTCAAATGACGTCTAAAATGACAGATGAGTTGTCACGTCACGTGACACTTGTGGTTAATGTGGACACGACAAATGTTGACAATTCATAGCTGTGTTCAGTGGCTTTACTTACAAGAACCTCGAATATGTATGACGAAATAAAATCAAAACGTTTAGAAGCTGAATCTGATCTTCAGTTATTGAGTGTTTGATAATCCATGATCATTCTGAAAATTAATATTTTTACAGTTCTAGTAAGCAATAAATATAAAAATCAATAAAAACCTTATCGCTGATATTTCATCAATGATCCAACATCGGAACCAAACTGACAATTATAATTCCTACAGCCATACTTTGGGTCAATAAAACAAAACGTTACAATAAATCGTAAGTGCTCTCTCAGATAACCGATCATACCGGACGGGCCGTTTCTCCTCGCCTTCTGTTTGTTTTCGTACAAAAATCCATCCAAAAGCGTCCAGTCCCGATTTTATCTGAACCGATAACCTTAATAGCAATCCTTATAAAGCCACGCGCGCACTTCCATAACAGACACAAATTACAGCGTTTGTGGCGATGAAAAAATAACAAATGGTTTTACATCCTACTAATATTTTATACGCGAAAGTTTGTATGATTGTATGGATGGATGACTGTATGGATGGATGAATGTTTGTGACGCTTCCACGTAAAGTTTAGAAGATCTATTTAAATTACATTTAAACGAATTTAATAAAACTATAACATACCGATTTTTGATAAAGACAAACTTTCAGTCTGTAAGTTTGAACACGCATCACGCGAAAACTACTAGATCATCATCAAAGGCCTTTACATCTGTAACAGATGATTTAAGCAGTGTGTGATATTGAGCGACACCTTCTCCGGTGACTAGTTAAACGAAAATAGAAAAAAATTAATTAAATTACTAGATAGGTGTAGACGAAAATAGCTTGAAAGGTTTCATAGAATCAAGACCATATACAATACCTTTTATTCCGTAATTTTCACAGAAACGCATACATATTGCAAGTAAAACCGCGTGGTACAGCTTTTATCTGAAGATTGACTTGACGCGGTACATAATTAGTTTCCATTGAGACATTAAACGTAATCGATTTCTTTTTTTAACAATAATGGCTGCCATAATACTTACCGCAGTCTAATAAGGATGTCACTCTTATCGAATTTCACAAAATTGATGGTTAAACAGTTACCGCTTTATTGGCCCGGGACGAGTATAGTAACTCTGTGTATTTTTAGGGTTCCGTACTCAAAGAATAAAATAAATATTCAGTAACATAGAACCTCCTCCTTCGAAGTCGATTAAAAAGGGACTCTATTATTAGTAATAGAGTCTTAGGACTCCACAGTCCGTCCGTCTCTCTGTCAATCTGTTACCAGGCTGTATCTCTAAACCGTGATAGCTAGACCATTGAAATCTTCACAGATGATCTTGGTTGGCACCCGTACAACAAACGTGTTTTTTGCCATTTTTCTTACGGAACCCGTCATACGAGAGTTCGACTCGAACTTAGCCAATTTTTTGCTTTTAAGATTGACGACTTAATGAAGATGTGTTTTCGTCTTTCAACAAATTTAACGGTTAGTTACTGACGATAATATCTTATATTGACGCAGGCGCAGAGAGCATACAAATGGGATATTGTTGATAAATTGAATGATACTTGAAACTTTTTAGGGAAATTTTATTGTTGGTTATTGGAATATGTTTTAAAAGGCTTTATGTTATTATATTTAATGGTTATTCATTAAAGTTATCAATCAATGTCTTATTATATTATGCTGTTTATATAAATGCTTATTTAATCTATCTTTGTGAAGATGGATGAAAATAATTTTGCTTTTTCACGCAAAAACTACCGGATCAGTAAGGCTGAAATTTGATGTAGGTAGACTTATGTTCAGCATAAATCATTACATTTTAGACCACAATTAATTAACGTAAGTAAAACCGCGGGCCCCAGCTAGAAAAAAAAAATACATTTTTACTGTAACGGATATCGAACACAACACCTATCGTGACTGCAACAATTTGAAAATGCAATGACAATAAACCAACTACTACCCTTCTATAATTTACAAAAATGTCTCATTGTTATGATAATATTTTCCCCTAGGTGTCTATGGGGTAATAAATGATTTTTAAAACGAAATGGTTCTCGTCCGGTAATCGAATGAATTATTGTATTATCTTCTATCCACTACCGGATGACTAGCTGCAGCCTCGTTAAAGAAGAAATGCCAGCGAAATTTTAATGATATTTGAAGTTATCCATTACCCATCAATATGTTAAACAATGCCCAATTTTAAATTTTTATTACGTTCTGTTCAGTGAGCGCGACATTCCTAAAACTCAATAATCATTACTTTCATTTCGAAGGGTCTTCTATAATACTTTGATGAACCGTCACACTTCAATGACGATTCATCAAAATGAACAGATTTGAAGCCAGGACTGTAGCATTGATTTACCCAACAGAGTTACCGAGTCTATTTCGTAAGCTTAAAGTACGGAAGTCAATCTATTCGTTTGTCCATCAAAGGCTATCTTCAATGACGAAATTTTATAGAGTTACGTGTGTTTGTGTGATTCGTATTCAATCACGGTCTAGGTAGGCAAGTGGATGAGTGTTTGCGTAGTTTCTTTTACTCAAGATACAATTAATGAACCTAGTTAACAATTAGTTATTCTAAATGTTATTGATTATGTTATCGCATTCTTGAGAAAATTATGTAATTCCCGAAATTTAAAAACCTCAATGTAAATAATTAAATGTTTGGCATTTTTAAAAAAAACCAAACCAAAGCGGAAATCAAAGTAAAATAATAAAATAGTCAAACGTATTGTTATTATAAATCAGTTATGAAAGCCATTACCGTTGAGGAAGGGCTTGGCCTCTGATTGTACGTTTAGACAAGCATTCGGAACAAAGAGGATATTATAAATTAACGTTATTTATTACTCGCAGTAACTGATTGCAATTAATTAAACATTTATGTGTGAGACGGACAGCTGAACTGTATTAATTAGAGTGAAAGGGGATGCGATAGGGGTCGTTCTGTTATTTATTATTTGTTGGTAGTTACCTCGTGATCAATAAATTATTAGTTTTTGTGATATTTGTTTGATGTGATGTATTTTTGATGGTTTTACGTACGATACTAGAAATAATTGTTTGGTAATATAAGTGGGTACCTATAAGTTTTAAGTTGTAAATCCTAACTAATATTATAAATGCGAAAGTAACTCTGTCTGTCTGACTGTTACCTTTTCATGGCTAAACTACTGGACCGATTGACTTGAAATTTGGTACAGGGGTAGCTTATGTCCGGGAAAGAACATAGGATACTTTTTATCCCGAAATTCCTACGGGAACGGGAACTACCTGGGTGAAACCGCGGGGCGCTGCTAGTAATACTATATTAGTTTAAACACTCATAAAATTGTATCAATTACAATATCAATCAAATCATATCGTGATGTATTTTGTTACGTTTTCTTTGACCTTCATCTAATATTAAGTATATCGTTCAGTTAAATGTAGCGTTACTTTACGCTTGAACACTTGATATACCTAGTCAAATCAGGAAACAATGGATTAAATTACTTAAAACAAAATTTAAGTTAAATAATTACTAGTTGTATCTCGCGGGTTTAGTCTGCAGGCGATAAAATTCACGAACTATACTTATGTATGTAGGTTTCAAAGTTAAAATTTAAAAAATCGTTTACAATTCATTGTAAAGTCATACAGTGTAGCATACAATGGAAAAGAATCTAGTTTTTATACAATTTACAATAAAGAAAAATATTGTTTGTAAATTAAGGTAATAAGTCAGCTCTTGTCATAGACAGATAGATAGATAGATAATTACTTTATTGTACAACTTATACACCACATTATGAAAATACAAAATTATAACAAAACACTATGTCATAAATTTTGAAGAATATTTCGTATTTTCTTTCATGCTCAATTTGAATAATTTCAGAGATAACACCAAACCATCAAATATATTTTTTAATATTGTGTACAATACGGTACTCTTACAAAAACTGCTGATTTATAAAGTGTTTGCTCAGAACCAGTCGCCGAGATGTCAAGTGATACAAACAAACAAACGTACTGTGTTCACTATGTAATCATATCCCTCAATAGAGTACTCGGTTTCTCCGTACTCTTATCAAGATAACGGAAGTAAAGTCAATATTTACGTAATCGTTTTAATTATTTACACGGATGACTGATGTTCATATTTTTGGGGAATTTACAACAAAGTAGCTGTATAGAAAAGTAACATAGATAGGATAAATTATTGTGTTATGTTATTCATTAAATGTTTTCATAGATTTAAATGTATGGATGTGTGTAATTCTCTAAAGGAGCATGGGCCTTCCGTCCTATACGTTGTAACACAACATGACCTACGTCATTTGAAAGCTCTCGAAGAGTCAACAAATTCTTATACGGGCTGAAGTCTGTATCTCGTGCAGGGAAACCGCTAGGGCGGATTAACTGACTCCATGAGGTGGCCCACTACTCATACAATTAGTTCATATATCCTTTTTTCAAATTATGGACTAGCTAAAGTGGATTAGTAACTAACAATTGAACAGTGAAGTATCGGCTTGTAAGATGACAAAGGCAAATGCCTTTCTCTCACTGATAGGTAATACTATAGTACAGTTAGTCAAAGTCAAAGTCAATCATTTATTCAGTTAAGGCCTCAATGAGGCACTTATGAACGTCGAAATTGATTCTACCTCCGATTCGGAAATTACATCGGCAAGAAACTCGTGCTGATATTTTATTTAAATAAAATAAAATACAAACAGTAGTTTAAAACTAGTACAATGTCATAGATGAAAAAAGAAAACAAATAATAAAATCTATAAATATAGAAAAATACTTATATGTATGTACCTATATAATCAAAAAGTAGAGGTTGCGGGTGCAGAAATTTAATTCCAGACATCCCAGTCATTAATACATTCCGTAACCTTATAATATGCTTTGCTTATCAAAATCTAAACCTTCCATCAGTGAGCCCACTCACTTCCCGGGGGATTTTATTATAAAATTTAATACATCTATGAATGAAGGACTTTTTAGTCCTAGCTAACCTACATCCTGAGATTGTTAGAAGTTATATGTAGGTTAAGTTAGGAGAAATATTTAGGTGTAACCCATAGAGTTAATACACCCCATAATATAATACCTCTATGGTGTAACCACGCTAGAAAATTGTTGGTGATCTCAAACCGAAACTATTTACTACAATAGAACACATAAAATATTTAAACAAATCAATAGCAAGCATACCAATCAATTCAATTTACGGAGTACGGTTGTATCAATCAAGCAATAACTGGAAGTAGGTACTGGCCCATCAACCACTTCACCCAATCAGCGGTCAAGTGGGGACAGTAGGACAGTCCAGTCGACAGATTGAGGGCTATTCATTACTGTTATTAGGTACTTTGTTAATTAATTAGCCCTCTGTTTATACTGGTTAAACGATCGAAAAAGATATTTGTGAAGGTCAGCTTGGAAGAGGTTTGTAATTTTCTTTCTAGAGAGAGATTCTGTCGGTCATGTTTTCTTTATATTATATGTTCCTATTTCTTCGTTTGTCGAGTATGTACAATTTGCACTTTGTACAGATTAAGATTCTAAAACACTTTAGGAGTGTTATTTGAAAACCTTACACAAAAGAAGTGAAACTTAACTTAGGTACATCAAAGGTTCAATATAGCTTCATTACATAAGTAACTTAAGTATAATTATTTTCTGCACAAAGAACAAAATGCAGATTTGTTTAGCACCATGTGTTGCGGTCATCGACCCTGCGTTTGCGCATCAAAACGTCATTATTATGGCACTTCTTAAAGAACGCAACGACCTCAATGGTGGTCAGATGTGGCTTAGAGCTATTAAATTAATGTTATCATTTGATGTTGGTGTTGGCAGGGGCGTAGCTACCGCCGTATTTGCCGTATCAATTATACGGGGCCCCCGGGCCACGGGGGCCCCCAAAGTGTGTAAGGAAAAAGAATAAAAACTTTCTAATTTATTTTATTTTACAAATGACAAAATTCTATAAAGCAATTCCTTTTTTTCCCGCCTTAAGCGTGCGTTCAAAAGTTGGCAACACTACATCGTTATGGCGGGCTGCGGGACTTCCCCGTTTTACTTACTTCATCTTCAACTCAGCGGGGAATCCCCGGGAATCCTTCATCGATATCGCGATGTACGTGTACGTTGTTGTACTTATATAAGGGCCTCCAAAAAAATTTTTATACGGGGCCCCGACAAGGCACGCTACGCCACTGGGTGTTGGCTAATGTTTTTTCTGATTGATTGATGTGTAATGTGTAATTTCGAAAAGTGTAAAATTTGGGTCATTTGTGCGTGCTGCTATATTTTTTGTCAGACTTTTGAGGGTTCTAATTAACCTACTCATATCGTAAGGTTGTCATTAACTAGTCTTGTTATGCTATCTTACCAGCCCCTGTAAGTAACATTAACCTTATGTTTTGCAGTCTATTCTAATTAACTCAGTGTAACTCTGGGTTAATAAGTTAATCACTCTAAGGAGTTGTTACTTTTAACCAGAAATAGGATACTGAATATTCTCACTTAAACTTGTAGTTTTAAGTGTATAAAATATATATATTAGTTTGTAAGATATATATTTAAATTCTTATGTTAGTTATATATTTTTGTGAACATGGTTTTAGGGGCCTTACTTCACCGTAACACAGTTTATTTGTAACTACCACGGGAAGTAATGTCTCGATGATCACGTTAAATAATTTGTTACTACATTTGAAGTTATTATAAATAAATAAATCAAAAATGAAAAAAAAATCGCTCGCTTTTTGATAAATACCACAAATCAAAGCTAATAATAAAATAACTCCAAATCTAAAGCAATAAAATAATAATTAAATATTGAACCCATAAACGTCCATTTGATAGTAAAACTGCAATAAATTACATCAAATAGTTATTTGATAGTGTTGCTACAATTTCGGTCGTTGGGGTAGACCGCAGCGCCCTGATTATGGTCTAATCTCGTTGAGGATCATGTTACATCCTGGTTTGAGTTCATTTGTTACACAACAATGTATTGTTACTAAGATGTAACCTAGGAACAGGCAGTTTAGCTGGAGCTTTTTGATTTGCTGAACTGCCAAAAAGAAGCAACGAAGTTCGATTTCTAAAAGTAAGATTGATGAATCTGATCCATTATTATATTAGACTAGCTGTGCCCCGCGGTTTTACCCGCGTGAAACCTTATCCCGTGGGAATTTTGGGATAAAAAGTATCCTATGTGTTATTCCTAGGTATGAGGAACATCTGTACCAAATTTCATTAAAATCCATTCAGTAGTTTTTGCGTGAAAGAGGAACAAACATCCATACATACAAACTTTCGCATTTATAATATTAGTAGGATTACAAACTCTAACGATGGCTTGGGTTGGACATTCTAAAAGTACAAAAACTACTTAAAAACGAAAATTACGTGATCACGCTGTCCTACGCATTTCTAAACGAATTTTCTCTTCTAATATCCAAAACTCAGTTGATTCAAATCAATGTTGTTCTCCATCCCAATTTGCATGTAAACACAGATCCCCATTAAAGTCAAACGTCCGAAACCGCGTACAGTCGCCATCACCGTCCACATGGTACAATCGCGTACACAATACTATTTGTCTTTCGGCAAATTAACCGCTGTGGCCAATGGTTTCGTGAACGAGCCATTTCCGGCATGTTACTGCTTCCACTAACTAGTTTGCTTCATTTTATTTGGACACCAAAGATTCTTTGGCTATTTATGCCTGGTCTGGTATTTCTGTCTGTTACGAAATTTTTGTTTGGTTTTGAAATTGTTTGTAAGTCTAAAAAACACTACGTACATTTGGGCAAGCACGAAAGAGTATCGAAATCGTATCGTACAGTTTAGACCTGGAGCTTGAAGTATGAAATTCTGCACAGATGGTTTTTAAATGTACGGACCACCGGGGGGGCGGTTGGGCCATAATTTCTTGGAGGGGGGAATATGTGTTTTCTATGGTACTCTTATATCTTAAAGTTAAATTGATTGTGAAAATTACGCCAAAGAGATTAGCAATAAGATCAAACAAAGCTGTCTAAGAATTAAAGCATGTTATTAATTAAGTCGACCATATTTTTGGCCATAGCAAAAGCAAGTTTACATTCGAAAATATTCAAATCAAACTCTGCATTAGGTAAAGAAAGTTTTGACTAGTAAAAATCTTTAAATATTATGTAATCTAGAATAGGTTAAATTACAAATACTTAAACGTGTTTTCAGATAGATCAAAAACATCAACAACGCTTCAAAATAATGCACTAAAACGATTTATAGTTTTGTTATTTTACTTTAAAAACTTCCTAAAGCTGAAGTTCAAAAACCTTCTAAATAAAATATTCTTACGAAAACAAAGGCTAAGTATATAATAGCATATAAAAAACAAGTTTTTGCAAATGTTATCTAACCAACATTTTTAGGTATTTCAGTACGTTTTTCCTTTGAAATAAAGGTTATTATTGCTTGATACAATCCACTATTTATCTGGTGTAAACTACATTTTTATCTACCTACGTTTAAAGGCTTATGTTGCTATGGAACACACGTATTTGGTAACGAACCTTGACAAACTTTACGTAAGATTTTTTTACATTTTAAAGTGAAATATATTTGGCAGCGCCCCGTGGTTTCACCTGCGTAGTTCCCGTTCCCGTAGGGATATGGAGATAAAATTATGCTAAAAACCTTCCCACTGAATCACTATCTAATAAAACAAACCGCATCAAAATCCGTTGCGTAGTTTCAAAGATCTAAGCATACATAGGGACATAGGGACATAGGGACAGAGAAAGCGACTTTGTTTTATACTATGAAGTGATAATATGTTTAAAATACTTCGAAACTATATAACATGGTATAATTTTTATCTTGGTTCAAATGGGTTTGTATTTGAAGACGATAGATATACTCTTTAAGTGTACAAGATGCTATAAAACTTTAATTGTGACATTAAAAGAGATGATCTAGGTCTTAGTGGATTACGAGGCAGGTGGATCATTAAACTAAGGTGATAGGTTCAAATCCCGTAATCTAATCACTTAGTTACGGTTCAAGATCATAAGACTATTTATTTTGACGGGATCCTTATTTTTTTCGAAACGGATATCCGTCGGGGTTATCATTTTCTTTTGCATTTTCTGACGTGATTACAGTAAACTGGGATAGACTAGACTAGAGCAAAATAAAATTTAAAACAAAGAAAATGGGATATCTTAACTTAATATTATAAATGCGAAAGTAACTCTGTCTATCTGTCTGTTACCTTTTCACGGCTAAACTACTGAACCGATTGACTTGAAATTTGGAACAGGGGTAGCTTATGATCCGGGGAAGAACATAGAATACTTTTTATCCCGTAATTTCCACGGGAACGGAAACTACGCGGGTAAAACCGCGGGGCACTGCTAGTATGCCATAAAATCAATCGCAGTTAGCAACAAATAAAGAAATATATGTTAAACACACCAGCACCGTATCAAATTCCACTCACATCTTATTTTATTTACTAACACACCTCAAACAACATGATCTAACTTGTCAAATCAATATTCAAACGCGAATAGCCCACGCGTGCACTCCCACTCCCCAAATATTTTGCCCACGTAAACTCGACCACTTTTGATACACCTCGCTCCAATGTACAAGTTATTTATTACTTTATTGTGTGGCAATAGCTATCAAAATACAAGTTTATGTCCGATTGAAGGCTGTTGTTTAGTGTAATTGATTGGAGATAAAAATAAATACAAGTTGTATTTGGTTTTTCGGGCTTAGACAGGTTGACAGTCTATCTAATACTCGAGTATATAATACTTGGTAGAAACTTACGTCCATGCTACTATTTTATATTTTCACAGAGGAAACTTATAATATAGGAGCTAGCAACGTTTTCAAGAAAGAATTTTAGGTGACATGTCGTCCTTCTTGCTATTTCGGTTTCTGGGCTGTAACTGCGCTCGTTAACAGTGCTCTACAATACATATACAATACATGCACCATGAATTAAAAGAGAGATTGTTCTTTTTCCGTGCCTGTCACCTGCATAAATTTATATTCTTTAGAGGAACCTACTCCCCCTCCCCTACTTCTTTTAATATCCTGTAATTCCTTAAAGGCAATGCACTTATAACTCTTCTGAGTAACAGATGTACAATGTGCAAGGATGACGGAAGTTACTTTATCATCAGCTGACCCATCTGCTCATATAAAAAAATGCAGTACCAA
Source organism: Timandra comae (assembly GCA_958496195.1). NCBI lineage: Eukaryota > Metazoa > Arthropoda > Insecta > Lepidoptera > Geometridae > Timandra > Timandra comae. The sequence continues at coordinate 1,279,741 of OY292358.1, forward strand.
AAATTATAATAAAACACTTAAACGTATTTTTGTCGTGGTTGTATTTTGTTTTAAATTTTCTGACTTCGGATTTTCTTGATGATCTTCGGACTTTCGGATTCTTTACCCGTGATCACAGAAGACTAAGATGGAAGACGTCTGTACAAAGTAATGTAAAAAGTTTACTACTTTCAATATTTTGTAGTGTTCGTGTAAATCAAATACATCATAAAAAATATCATGTTTATTAATCCTGGTCATAAATAGATTTGTATTAAACTTTTAAATCCTTTTATTCGACGTATTACGGAAGGTATTCAGATAAAATATGGATTCAAAACACTTAAACGCAATAAGAAAACGTTTACACATGTAAACGTATTGCAACAAAGTAAGAAAGCTTGTAAGATAAATCTTAGCCACGGGGCGGGGACATGCGGAGCGACAGGTCGTGGGTTCGAGTGCCGGCGCCGGGACAAATTCGTGAGCTCCCATCCACCGGGAACAACTATGGAATGTGTAATGCTTTTGGTTACTTCGGATTTACTGGAATTGTGGTTTAAATGGTTTTTATATTTACTTATTTGGATGGGTTTTTTCTGTGACTATCAAATGTGTAAAAAAATAAGACAAAGTGTTGTGTGAAAGTGGTAGGTAATGGATGTCTGATATGCCAAAGGTTGCGGGTTCGATTCCCGCTCTAGACAAACGTTTTGTGTGTGATATTTATTGTTACAAGCACGGAATAACGAACTATCTCCCTCTCTTTTAGAAGATTAAACGGAAGCACAGGTAATGAAATCAGAGACGGAACAAATTAAATTGATATTACGCGAGTAAAACAATGTACAAAAACTGTAATGAAAAAAATAGAATTGTAAATCTAATTAAACATAAAACAAACATCTTGCAATAGCTGTAAACGTATCTGGAGCAATTTGATAACAAGTTGATAACAGAAAAAGTCGGCAACTGTTTGAGAAAGCGATCATTACGAGGAAACTTGGAGATAAGAGATAACTTATAGATGAATTATTATATCCTGTACTATTTTTGATAAAACAATTCTTTGAAAAAATTACAAAAAAAATAGTTTGGGTCTTCAAACAGTTTATAGCTTTCGTAGCGTTAAGGAAGGTAGTGACTTAGTGGCGTCATCTAGTATACAAGAACAAGAATAGCTACAAAAACGCATCTTCTAAGTACGTTGGTAATATAATAATCGACCTATAAGAACTCATTAAAAGATAAGGTCTCAATCTTACTCATGATTATTTAATCCAGGAAGGGGAATAGGCCTAAGTAAATAAAAAATTAAAACAATTACTCTTCTATCGATTTATAATTAATTTTATAATCCTAACTTAATATTATAAATGCGAAAGTTACTCTGTCTGTCTGTCTGTTAGCTTTTCACGACTAAACTACTGAACCGATTGACTTGAAATTTGGTACAAGGGTAGCTTATGGTCCGAGAAAGAACATAGGATACTTTTCATCCCGAAATTCCCACGGGAACGGGAACTACGCGGGTGAAACCGCGGGGCGCTGCTAGTTTTAAATAAGAGAGGTTGTACTAATTCGTGTAAGACTATGTTCATGTTCAATTTATAAGATCGCAGTACAAACCGACCTTTGGTAACGAAACCAGTGCACTACCAATTATTACTAATTGACCAATTATTAGGCACTTAATTAAATTCTTTTTGAACCATTTTAAATCAACTACGTAATTATTAACAAGTTATTAAGTAATATTTTATGTTTTACTGAGTTAATTATTGTCAAACTAAGTTCGAATAAATCAAAGTTATTAAACAAATATAAGTTACTTAATGTTAGTCCATAATTTTTGAAGCTTTTCCTAAAGAAGTATAAAGATAGACATACAAAGACAAACAACAACCTTTCCTCAACTACTGTATTTCGAAACAAACATACTTCAACGTATCTTCCTCACATCATCACACATTTTATGAACCATTATTCGTGTTGGCATTCTTCATATAAATAATAATCTCCCACACATAACAAGAACTAGCTACTGTACAGTCTGATAGTTGTTTAGTTTATTCAAATATATATAATAATACTAGCGGCGCCCCGCGGTTTCACCCGCGTAGTTCCCGTTCCCCGTAGGAATATGGGAATAAAATTATGCTAAAAACCTTCCCACTGAAACACTCTATCTATTAAAACAAACCGCATCAAAATCCGTTGCGTAGTTTTAAAGATCTAAGCATACATAGGGACATAGGGACATAGGGACAGATAAAGTGACTTTGTTTTATATTATGTAGTGATAGACGTGTCATGTCCACCAATATCTCACCTAGGCGCCTTAGCATGGAGCAACACAGCATCACGCATTGACGGTCTAATCGCATGTGTATGGATTCAATTGTTGAGAACGATACATGTTTGCTATTTTCTAAACATAGCTCTAGTTTGAGATCACCAAATCATTGACAAGTGCAGTGATAACGAGTATCCTTCTCTATGTACTAAAATCAGCAGTGAGAGAGACCCCTGCAGCGGGATCTAGGACCGATACTTAGTTACTTAAGCACCAACATCGCATTCCTGAAAAATCCTTTTTTACAATGCTACGAGTATTCCAGTGATCGGGCAACGCATCTATAGTTTATTATATCATTGGGTTTACTGTTTTTACTTCTATTCTTGTAGCTATTACGATAACACTAGACGTATCTTAGAATTATTATCGGTAAAGCCACAACTTAAATCACCACTTCGTCAAGTTACGTTAAGAATAGAGAGTAAGAGTCTACTTAATTGGAAGTAATTCAGAAGCTAGCTATAAAACTATGGTTTAATCTGATTTCGTACAGTTAATGAAACAATCGTAAACTCAGCTATAAAGATCAGTTATAGATATTACTTTTAACAACTTTTTAAAGATTAGGAGGTAGTTCGATCACAGATTACATAACAATTACTAAGTATATCACAATCACTATGCCACAGATACTGGGCAAAGTAAAAGGTCGTGGAAGGCGCGCGGGCGCAGGTATCGCGGCCTACACTTGCCCACGCTCATCCCACAGACCTACATCTGTGTCGTAATCGCTTATCAATTAATTAACCGTCGGTTATCGGCCGACCTGTGGATAGATGAGGCGAAAGTGAGATCATCTTTGAACGTTTATCGTATAATTATTGGTTTAGCCGCCGCATCTGACTCATTGGGTGACGCCTCAGGTGAAACTGAGCCACGGGAAGTGGTCATCTGAATTGGAACAGTGTTTTACTCGATGACTTGAAAAACGATCTTTATGTTACAGCTGATAAGGTAGATAATAGCTTACAATAAGTTTTTCCAAAGACTATACGTGTTGCAAATTACTAATAGTCTTGTTAACACTAAACTAAGCTAAATGCTTGTGTCTGAAAAGTTCACGTCAAAATAGTGCAATAGATAAGGATCAAACTCAGAACCTCTCGTTCGTCATGTCTTAGCCATTGAATAGACAATTTAATGTATAGAAATAAAATATTCATTCACATTGCACACCGTATAATCGTAGTATAATAAAAATGAGAATACTTAAAAAGTTCATCAACATTGCGCATGCGCATGTGCCAATTTGTTCCCGGGCGCGGTGCGTCCGCCCATTGTTGGTGTGTCCGATATGGGTTAAGAACCCAATCACGCGCTCACTGTGTACCTATAAAGTGCTTGCACCTACATCACTCATCCTGCGAAACTATAATTGAACGGAAGCTAATGGTGTTAGACAAATCGTTTTCCTTTTGAGAAATAATAGTTTCTAAAAAAATTGCACGTTATCATCATAGAGTCCTCATAGTTTTATTGTACGATTTTTATTTGGTAACATTTATGTGCAGGATATTTTTATGGTGGAGTAACGACTAGTTATATTTGTGTTTGTGTGTGGTTTGTGGTAAAATTGACAATACTTAGATATGTAGAGGTTTTCTTGACAATTCTTCTTTGGAATCATTCTCTAAAAACGTCTTGGGGTAGTGTGTGTGTGAAAATATTTTGTGTGTAGTGGAAATATTTTTGGGGTTGAGTGGTATAAAACTTCTAAATCGTAGGTATAGGACGGAAGTCCTAAACTGACTCCATGATCTGTAGTAGTACACTACGTTTACTAAATTAAAGGCTTCTTCTTAACTTCCAATAAGGTAGAAGGAGCAAATTTTTTATAGTCCAAACTAATTTATAATTTGTATTTAAAAAATCTTGTAAATTATAACGTTTACTCTGATAAATGCTATAACAGTTTCGGACCCATTTTTTCTTGTTATTTATTGCTCCCAACAGATAATTTGCATATTTCCTTGTACCCGGTGTGGAATGTTAAGAGATCCCAAAAGGAGTGATTCACGGTCACACATTGTTGCTTCTTCGGATTTATTTTCACAACATTATTGGCGTTGAATCCCTTTTCTTGAATAAAATTAATCGTACAAAGCGGACATATTTGGGTTGCCGTATATTTTATTACGGTGACTCTGGAGAGAGGATTTTGGAAATTGTTCGCATTTGAGTAGTGCGTTTAAAATTCCTTTTGGTGTTATGCAAATACGTAAACGCATTTTTCTCCTTAAAAAAATATAAAAATAATCTGAGTTAGGATTACAAAAAAAAATTGACAAGACTTAAGTCTTGTCAAATTATTTTTGTAGCGTATTTTCTGTTGTTTTTTTTCTTGAAAAAAGTTTAAAACTTTTAACAGTATAAGTAGGTACCTATATCCTGGAAAAATATAAATATAGGTTACGGCCGCAAGCCCGCTTATCATTGTGCAACTTTTTTGTGATAAAGTTTTAATTTATAATTTAATTTATAAATTAATAAAGTGTTCAGATCTATACAACATTCAACAATAATTTAATTTCAATTAATCATCAAAGTTCATCACAACGATCCATTACTTATCACATCTATTTATAACAACAATACATCTCAACTACAATAAATAATCATAATATAACCGTATGAACATCACAATAAAGCTGGATGCTCACGGGCGAGTGTCATGACCTGCGCGGCGCACGCTCAACTGATTTATGCCCCATCGGTGGAGCCAGCTGATGTGCAACGGGGATTATGTCCTGAATCACAATGTCTAGCTGACTAGACACGGTTTTGTTAGACGTTTAGTAATGGAAATTGTTTGTTTGTATGTCTGTATGGTGTATAACCTTAGTTTGTATACTATCTCGAAATAGTTACTAGTATAACTTGAGTTGGTATTTATTCTTGAAATCATTCATTGCCAAAAAAAAAGTATAATAAAGAGTAGTGTTTTCTTACGTAAACTGCAACACCTTGTGATCTTGTGAATCTACCCTCGATTCGAATATTATCACCCATCAGCCAAAAATAATGGACAAGAAACTCTGTTTAATTTTCTCTAGACTGTTTATTTTTCTCTAGCTCTGTCTCTCTTTCTATACTTATAATATTTTTACAGAGACTACTTTTAAAAATAGAGAAATATCGGAAACTCGAAATAAATACTCGTAATATACATGGTAAATATCCCGTTAATCATAATAAATTAAGTACTTTTAAAGAGTTACAACAATTTAAACATAGAATAGGGATCACGACCAAGATTCCCTCTTCCATGATTTAAAAGAAAGAAATCGTCTACTTCTTATTAAAGTCTATAGTTGTCTATCTGTATCTACGAACTTCCTACTTGGAAGACTGTCGCCAACTGTTATAGTAACTGTTATTAATCTGTGTCGTTTATTGTCCATATACCAATACAGAGTGATGCGTTATCTGTCCATCTGTCATGCCACTGGGCCATTAATAATGATGTTTATAGCATTGATAGCTCTTTATATGGTGTACAAAGTTTATCTTATTATGATTTATTAAGATTTGTTTTTATAATATATATTTGATTTGATTGGGATTGTCTGGGAAAATGTTGATAGAAAATGATAAAAAGTCATAATAATGAATAGTAAATATAGCTTTAAGTTATTAAATTATTGCCTATTATTATAGCAACGGTCATTCTTTATTTTAGATCGCCTTCTTCGAATTCGATTCGTAAACATAATGATTATCTAACTAAACTACTGAGTTAAATCCCATCCCATACAAGGAATATTTTTGAACCCGACCAGAGTCCACTGAACGGATTTAGAAGGTATTATAACGTAGGCCATTTAGAAATGAAATCCTTACTAAATCAAAAAGCAGGAATCACGCGGGTGATTTCTAGCAGTAGTTTATAAAATTAAAGCTATAGTTATTATGACTTATAAATCCACTTAGAAATAAAATCCTTGCTAAATCAAAAAGCAGGAATCACGCTTAATCTGCAAGGCACAGCTAATAATAAGTAAGTACATAAAATGAAAGCTACTCACAAGTCTTCTTATCAAAGACCATCTCCTGGCAGTGCCGTAGCGGCGCCAGGCCCCTTGCCTCGCCCGCGTAGTCCCGGTACCCCGGGGAGCAGCCGTACACCGCGCCGGGACGCGTCACGTTGTACATACGGGTCGGCGGGTCATCCTCTGGCGCTCCTACTAGGATCCTGGGGAAGAAGAGAGGTGGGTTAGATGGTGTTGTTTTAAATGTTACTTCTTTTTCTTCTTTGCGTATCGACTCAAATTACGGCTACCGATATAGCGCTATCAGTGGCCTTGTAAAGGTCCTCGCGTGTGCAGGTGTAGGGACACGCATGGCAAGTTAAAAGATGAGCCATTGTTTGGGTAGAAATGCCACACAGACAAGCATGGTACTCTAACAGCTAGGTAACCAAAATATTCTTCGTTGCTTGTCGATTCATATTTTTGATAACCAAAACATTTATTAGGTTGGCGGTTGAGGGGAACGGTAGGACACGGAAAAGAATTTCAGTTTTAGGTAGTGAATTTTATATCGAGTTAGGCTAAAAAGGTATTGGTTGAACTATCTCAGGTGTCAAACCTTTTCTTTGGCAACATGAGCCCATCAGGCTTACTGCCAAAGACAGGTAGAGAACTATAGAAGAAGGATCCAAGTTGGTAACAAACTACCCAATAGTTTGAGTTACTGCAATCCCTATATATGCAGCTTCTTTAAGTCTACATAAGTCAGTTGAACTTTTAAAGAAACGCTACATTGAACAGATTCAAAGACATTCAGGTAAATTCAGAATAATATGAACGTAATGTGGTAACATCCTAAACCAGTAGATTCTCGAAACTGAACTCAATATGCACAAAAAGTTAAACAACTCGTCTACATTTCAACCGAATCGTAATAGATCCAATTGCATTAGTGATAGTCAGGACAGTGGATCAAACAATCGGTCCCCGCCCCTGGCACAGCGCCAGCTCCGCAAATAGTGCGGGTTCAATCCCGGTCGGAGCACAGCACTCATCACAACACGTATTTCCACACCGGTGAGTCAACCAGAGTCGTCACGCTTGGCCAGATTCAGAAAATGATGTAAACAGTTTTGTAATATTCATAATTTTAATTTTGTTCTGTATTTTTATTTGTTTACAATTGTTGTATTTGTCCAAAAGACATTTCACTTTGGCTTAAAACACTAACATTTTCTCTACACGGGAGCTTCACTATACACACAAGCAGAATTTATTTTAAAAAGCTTTAGTTGGTTATTTTAATGTTACTTAGTTAAAAATTGCTTTTCCATGACCCTGTTTCTCTTCAATACAGGAAAGGCAGATGTCCTCCGTGTATTGAAGGTAGGTAAAGGTAACAGAGTAAGTCTTTTGGCAATATTTGTTTCCGTCGAAGCTTAAAAAAAGAATATAATACGCTTAAAGCTATATAATACGGCCAGAACCACAGCATATTAAAACTGCTAGACAACCGCAAAGAAACACCTAACTCAATAGTAAACAAACTATTTAAAAAGTAGTAATACTCCCAAAATACAAATTATGAATGTTGGCTCGTACACCAGTAGGTGAACGCACAGAAATAGCCCCCTTCCGGCGCGAGCGGGATGCGACAGAAATAATTCGTCACCAACCACCGATCCCCCTCTGATGTTCATTACATCAATTCCAGAAACTTTGTTTAGTAAAAAGTTAATCTATGAAAGGTTATCTAAATTAGGAGTACATATTTGTGTCTTTGTATTGTTTTGCTTTCTTTTTATAATTGGAGATAAACTATGAGTTATATAAAGGTGCTCCTTCACCGGGAGCATTCGCGTGTAATGTAAAGTTACAGATTCGTCTTTGAGCATTACATTACAATAATACCTCCCTGACTAACGAGCATTCGCGTGTAATAATTACAATTAATAAATGACAATGTGCGCATTGTAATAATCGGTTCTCCTCCTTCACTGATGTAATGCTCAAATCTGTAACGTTACATGACACGCGATTGCTCCGGGTGAAGGAGCACCTTGAGAGTAGAAAAATCAATTGATTGTCACCGCCACCCATCTACATTTGCAACTCAGAGATAGAATAATCGAAAAATCTGATAGGTATACACACAAAGTAACGATGTGGTAAAGGTTCCTACGAAAGCCCCCTAGAGAACCTTTCAATTTCAATTAAATAGAAGTCAAAATAATTATATTACTCTTAATTATTGCAAATATATTTCAACGTATTTATGACAAAATCTTGATTCCAATTAGAACCGAACTCTTGCAGTATTTGACGCAATAATTGGCAACATTTGGCAGGTGTGTGCACCACCTGTTATACACCTGCCTTTGAACCCTTTTACAAGTTTACTTTTACTTTGTCCCAATTATTATATTTTATTCTTAATTCTTTATCAATAAAAACACACGACACACAAGACGACCTCGATGGCGGTGTGGTCACCATGCCGGACTGCCATCCGTAAGGTTGCGGGTTCGATTCCCGTGCGGGGTGAATGAGTGTGTGCGTAGTTTCTGATACCCTAGATACAAGTTTCGAACTTAGTTAGGGGTCAGTTACTATAATGAGATGATGAAGTGAATGATTATATGTTACTTACTTTTCAATCTAACTAAGAAAAAAAGAAGTTTATTACTATTTTTTTGTTACCTTAAAACTTTGTAATGAGAGAACCGATTTGGAGAATTCCTTTTTTAGGAAAGTATTCTTCCTTTTTAGTCCCATATGAAAATGTTTGCAGTCAGATGCATAGTTTTAGTTTAATTGTACAAACGTTTTAACTTAGCGCTACCCTAGATAATCGTATCTACATGATACATCGAATCGTACGAAGCAATAAAGATGTTATCATAATATTCCTCGACTTATTTGGAAGTTCGGAAAATTGTAAAGCGATAAAATTACGTGCTAGGGGTGTGACTGAGACCAATCGGTGTATGTGAGCCGGAGTTCAAAATATGTACGAGTAATTAGGTGGAAAACATACGGAGCCTCCTGCATATATTTGTTAATTACGAAAAAAGATAATTCATTCAATCAGCGTAGAAATTAACAGGAAATTTAAGTGTAATCGCCATTAAATTAGTTATTAAATTCATTTTATCAATCTATTTATTACACCTATTAAAACTACTTAGCACTTAAAACTATGCTATAATACGGCTGTGGCTATAACCAGGACATAAGCAAACTGGATTTCCAAGCAAATTAATACCACTTACTTAGTTACAATTTTATATATATAGTAAAAAGCTGAATTAATTTCCACACAATTTAATCACATAGTAACATTTTTATAGATATTACTAGCTGCGCCCCGCGGTTTCACACGCGTAGTTCCCGTTCCCGTTCCCGTGGGAATTTCGAGATAAAAAATAGATGTTGGCCAATTCTCAGACCTACTGAATATGCTCACAAAATTTTATGAGAATCGGTCAAGCCGTTTCGGAGGAGTACGGGAACGAACTTTGTGACACGAGAATTTTATATACACACATCAAAAGTGTCTAGGGATCAACATATATTTTTGCAATAACTTTTCTCCTGATTGATATTAATTAAAATTTTCTTTAAGGATTCATCAAATAAAGTGTTTTCGTTTGTCACAGTAACGATAAACCAAGTCACCTTTGCATTAATAAAGAAATTTGCCATTTTCCTAATAAAGGGATTTTTGACATTTGAACCACTAACATTAAAGTTCGAAAAAAAGACTGAAATAACAGTTTTCTTTAAAATTTTATTGGGTAACTTAAACAATTAATAATCCGTGTTTCTACCGCGAACACTAACAACACAAGAACATCGGTTTGGCATACTCAAAATGAGTTCATCCAAATCACGCTGTGGAATGGCCGCCCATGTTCGTTGCAACAACAAAAAAAGGTCTTCTTGCGACTGGATACCCTCCATATTCGGCAGAGCTCTTCTCTGTAGCATATCCCATGCATGCTCAATCGGGTTCAAGTCTGGCGACTGAGCAGGCCAGGGCAGGACATTGATGTTAGCTGCGGCGAGAGTCTGTCTTACAACTCTTGCGGTGTGCGGTCGTGCATTATCATGCATTAACTGAAATAAGGGACCGATTTGCACTTGTAGAGGAACGATGACGTCTGATACAATCGTCTCAGCATAAATTTGAGCGTTGAGGTTGCCTCTGATCCAAATCAACTCAGTTCTTCCGCCGATCCAAATACCCGCCCATACCATGATGGTTCCACCACTATAAGGATGGACTTCCTGGCAGGATTTTAATCGCTGTTGGCGTCCAGGGGTTCTCCAGTGTCGTATACGTCTTGTATCCGGTCTCATACCAAAACGAGACTCATCAGAAAAGCACACGAAACGCCATTGTTCTTCTGCCCAATTTCTGTGTTCAAGAGCCCATTGATATCGAATCCTACGATTGTGCATTGCTATAGGTGGTACCCGTAGCGGTCTTCGGGAATGAAGGTTCACTTCATGCAAGCGGTTTCTGACTGTTTGGTCGCTAATTAAGTTCCCTGAAGAGTGATGAAGCCGCACGGCTAACATCATGGCGGTTATTGTTGGAGCTCTTCGAGTTAAGATTTGAATGTATCGGTCTTGTCTCCGTGTGGTGCAGCGATACCGTCCTCCATGGCGCTCAGCCACGGTACCAGTGCTTCGGTAACGTGTCCAAAGTCGACTGATAACACTCTGACTTGTATTCAGAGCTAAAGCCACAGTACGTTGCCGGGAACCAGCTTCTATCATTCCCACGGCTCTGAGCATTTCTTCCCTGCTTAAATGACGTCGCCGCTCCATAATAACGTTGGTTTTAATCAGTAGTAGGGAAACAGTAGCACTAATAATGTCTTCAATGCGTTGTATGTTTTTATAGGGAAAATATTGACAGCTGATTTTCATCTTTTACTCGAATTTGATTCACAGTTCCTGATTCAAATTATGAAATGCACCAAAAAGGATCCATATAAATTTATAAAATCATAAATTTATTACAAAGCCACATCTCAATCTCAAGAAATCCGCATAAAAATGCTTGATCCCTAGACACTTTTGATGTGTGTATGTATATGAGATACTCGTATAAATCACGTTAATATTGTCCAATAAACAGACAGACTGACTTTGAAACATTGTGTTCATATACATAGTAACATTATGTGTGTAGCCAGTCATTGCCCGTGTGTGCAATTCGTTGCGCTCGCGCAGATGGTCGGGACCCAATTTAAGCTACCCATATAATATGTATTTAACACATAGCTGCGTACTTTGTAAGATGTTGTAGTATGTAAAATTATAATAAATGTCGTATTTTCATTCAAGGAATCTTAGTATAAATCATAACTTATACAATAGACCTGTAAGATCCCCCTGTAAGAGTAAAGGCCAGTCTCTTTTATGAATATAATAATACTAGCGGCGCCCCGCGGTTTCACCCGCGTAGTTTCCGTTCCCGTAGGAATATGGGGATAAATTATAAAAACCTTCCCACTGAATCACTCTATCTATTAAAACAAACCGCATCATAATCCGTTGCGTAGTTTTAAAGATCTAAGCATACATAGGAACAGAGAAAGCGACTTTGTTTTATATACTATGTAGTGATAGTGATGAGCCTACAGATATTATGAACAATGGATACCATTTGCAAACTGTCAAAGGGTTTTTCCATTCTTTGCGAGGTAAATATGTGCATGTTCTTCAAATATTTTTGGTCTAGTTTTGAATGAGTGTGTGCATAGTTTCTAATAACCTAGATACAGGCAATTGCTTTGTTTTCTACGTAAAATTTAATTATTATTTCATGTTATTATTGGTTGTTTTTTCTGTATCTCAAGAGTAACTCCTTAGATTAGAAATCATTCTAACTTCACCTATTCCTTCACATCTTTATTTGAAATAGCTGTGCCACGCGGTTTCACCCTCGTAGTTCCCGATCCCGTGGGAATTTCGGGATAAAACGTAGTCTATGTTCTTTCCCGGACCATAAGCTACCCCTGTACCAAATTTCAAGTCAATCGGTTCAGTAGTTTAGCCGTGAAAAGGTAACAGACAGACAGAGTTACTTTCGCATTTATAATATAGATAGGGATTAGTATGGATTAAAGTCATTAACATAACCGCCGTACAAACCACATACATATAATATCCAGTATGTACATGTAACATGTACGTTGAACCTAATCACCATCCATTGTCTAACACAATAGATCAGATAGACGCGAGTGGTGCATCATTACGGTGGTCGCATGCGCGTGCGACGGCATTCCAGCCATTTTGATTATTCATTAGTAGGTCACACACTTGTTATTGTGCTTGTAAGTCATATTTGTGGAGATATTGTAATTTTATGATAAGCATTAATTTTAATAATAGTAATATTTGTGGAGGTATTAATTATTGACTGTGGTTTCAAGTTTTTGATACCCTTTTTTACATCTCTTTCTTTAGCCCTCAAAACTCATACATTTGTTTGTTTTAACTAAAGAATGTTTTATTGCCTTCTGGGTTAAGGTCTGATGTCAGTCACTTTACACTAAAATACTGTCATTCCGTTAAATAGGTTTAAATTTAAAAACCGAGCTCAATTAGAAATGGGGTACTACTTATAGGTTTTTAAGAAGAATAAAAAGGTATCTAATAATAATATAATGTACTAAGTAACTCAAACAAAATCGCGCTACGCAACTACTTTATCAATTATTCAATACTCAATATTTTATTGCTGACCAAAATACACATAACATGTTTTTCAATTAAAATTATTCGTCATCTTTAGACTTCCAATAAAAAACCACGACAGTTCAGTGAATCAACTTATAAGATCGCTAAGGTAATCAACTAAAGGAGGTGTGAGTCATAATCGGACGTCACACGATGTGTCAGCGAAGTGCGCGGGCGCAATTAGCACGACGAATTGACCAGCGCTATGCCAAATATTAAACTCGGTTAGTAAGTAAGATCATTCGTTGTTTTAGCTGTTGATGCTTTTCCGAATTATACTAAACTCAATCTTTTTTTTTTAACCCACATTGTCCCACTGCTGGGCAAAGGTCAAAAGGCACTCAATCTTATCTATCAATTAATTATCTGATAGCTAATATGTAGTTAGATTTTATAAATTATGCCTGACTAATTTAAATTCAGGTTGTCGTCTTATAAAACAAAGTCGCTTTCTCTGTCCCTATGTCCCTATGTGCATACATAGGGACAGAACTGAATCCGTTGCGCAGTTTTAAAGATCTAAGCATTTAGATCTTTAAAACTGCGCAACTGTTACTCAAGTAAACTAATTAGATAACTGAAGTTTCAGGAAACAATGAAATGGGTTAAGGTATGGGTTAAATGGGTTAAGTAATCAGAAAGATAGTGTATCTCTGTTTAATTATTGTGATGTTTGCACCGAGATATTTCCGAGTCTTGTTGTTCAACGACGTTGGCTCTACATTGCATCACAAAACGCATTACGAAAATTATTATTTTACTATAAATAACACATAAAGTATCGGTCTGTAAGGCCCTATTAGATACCAAAGGACAAGCTTTCATTTATATTAATACAGTGAGTAGGAATGAGCCCAATAACCTTATGTTCAATTTTTGTCAGTGATCTTAAACTTGAGCCGTGTTTGGAAAATAGTCTAATTTACTTATTATTAGAAAACCTAAACTATATCTTAATGTTAATTTGATTAAAACTTAAGCCGAGGAAGTTCCGCAAAATTCAGAATCGACCTCGCTTAGATTCAATAGTAAATAATCAAATATTATTAATTTTGTATAAATAAAAATATATGTTATAGTTTAATAATCCAGCTTTTTGATAAAACGGCTGGAAACACGAATTAAACAACTTCGCTCGATCATAAAATATTTTGAAATAGTCCAATTTTTCAAATTTTGCGATCGTAATTTCCATTTCATCTGGATAATATTAAACTTATATTCGTAAAAATTGCGTCAAATTATAGACAATGACATTTAGAATATAAAAAAACCGAAAAAATATCTAAAATTAATAATATAATCTAACAATAACACAATATTTCAATTTATATAACCACGCGGCGAGTGAGTTCCTCCGCAGTCCGCCGTTTGGCGTCAAGAAGGTAGGACCTGTGTGATTTTTGCCGGCTCGCTGCGTAAAAATACGCGTGTTTCGTGTTTATTAGTTAGGTTTGTACTTTCAGTGTAAATATTATTGTTTAATTAGTGGATTGTGTTGTAAAATAATTATTGGACATGGCAAATAAAACAAATAGAGCGAAAAGGAAATCAAAATTAAAAATTCGACGTAACACAAAAAGAATAAGGTAAGTTTATTTATTTCTTGTTATATTAGCAACAATGTAAGATAAAGTTGGTCCCGCCATTATGATTTTTCATTATGAATTCAATATTACAAACTGACACTCCAATTTTAATTTATATATATAGATAATATATATAATGGACTAGGTCGAGATGACAATTGACAAAGAGCCACAGTATAACGTGTGCGAGGTATGAGTGTAGTAGGTAAAAAACGACCTAATATCATGCAGTAGCGTAAAGGTCGCTATGCCGGACTGCACATGAGAGGGTCCCGGGTTCAATTCCCGGTACAGTCAACATTTGTGAGATGAGCATATTGGTTGGCTGTAGTCGTTGTATTACAACATGTAAGTATATAAATAAAATATGTTATGTATGTCAATGTCTATATATATTGATATATATATAATTATGTCAATATTTCAATATCTGTATGTGTTAGTACCCATAAGCTTTTAGGGGATAACTAATGGTGGTTAAATATGTCCTGATATTTATTTTTTATTATCACTAACTATGCTAGAAAGGTATACAAAGATACGATACCTAATAAATATTTTTTTATAGTTCTTCAATACCAAGATCTGAAAATGGTCGTTATAAGAAAACATACGCATATGGAAGGTATGTATGTGATTTCTATTATACAACAGTGCCTTGTGGTTTCACACAAATAGTTCCCGTAGGAATTCCGGGATAATATGTAGCCTATGTCAAGTTAAGTCTATAATGGAAAACGAAATTGTTCCATTAGTTTCGAAGCCTATTCATTACCATCAATCAAAAAATCCTTCCTCTTTGACAAAAAAGTTGCACCAGTTAGATCATCTGTGTATATATTTTTTTATTTGATCGAGCGGTGTAGTTGGTAGTGGCCCTGGCTGCTATGCCCAAGGTTACGGGTTCGATTCCCGCTCAAGACAAACAGATGTGCCCCAATATTATTTATTTAATTTAATTGTGTAAAATAGTGCAAATCTCCGTTGCTGAGTGCAGTTGTATGTCGTAGATAACGGACCTACCTGGAAGCCATAACGAATGTAAAAAAAGACGAAACTGTACAAATAAACACAAAATTAATTCAATTGACAATCACCTAACTAAAACTATCTCTTTTTACAGCGAAGCTGTACAAACTGTCGAGGAACCACAGGCTAAAATAAACACAAGTGAAGACCGTATTGTAAGGGTGACAAATCTACATCGAGCTGAGCTGCGTAAGTAATAATAACTTTGACATTAACTTTTCATTTAAAATCCCGTAAAAATCAGTCACGCCATTTCAGAAATTAGCCGAAACAAACAAACAGACAGACAGACAAAAAATATTTTGGTGTGTCTACCGTATCCTACTATCCTACTAATATTATAAAGGCGAAAGTTTGTATGTATGGATGTTTGTTATTCTTTCACGCAAAAACTACTGAATGGATTTTAATGAAACTTTACAATAATCTTGCTTATACATCAGAATAACACATAGGATACTTTTTATCCCAAAATTCCCACGGGAACGGGAACTACGCGGGTGAAGCCGCGGGGCGCTGCTAGTAATATTATAAATGTGAAAGTTTGTGAGTTTGGATGTTTGTTACTCTTTCATGCAAAAACTACTGTATCGATTTTGATTAAATTTGGTACAAATATTCCTTACAACTAGGAATAACACATGGGATACTTTGTATCCCAAAATTCTCATGGGATTGTGTATATGTAATCGTATGTTTTATTGTAACTTTTTGTAGTCGCAAATCGTACCAATAGATGGCGCTGTTACTTAATTTTTAACACACGATGGTGAATTGTGCCGAGATTGTATGATATTGATACTACGAGCTACGCATCCTCGCGGGAGCGGGTACTACGTGGGTAAAACCACGGGGCGTATACTATATTCCTAAGCATGTAGTATACTATATTCCTAAGCATGTAGTAAGCAGCGGTTATTTCAATATTACAAACTGACACTCCAATTTTATTTATATATATGTTTTTTTTTTTATTATTAAGAAATCAAACAGACTTTTATTTGAACCACATTTTGCCTGAAATTGTGGATTCAAGGCAAATTCGTGGTATGCCTCTAAGGGACATTACATTATCGCAAAATAAATAAATACCTAATTGGCATTATTGGTTTTATTTTATTCCTTTATTAAATATTTTCAGAATGTTATTGTTGTATGTTATTATCGTATATGGGAATGGGAACTACGTGAGTGAGGCGCAGGTAATAATATTTATTATTTAGATTTAAAGATTTACTTATAAGAATAAGATTTTAATATATTGAATTTCCGACTGAATGGGCCCAGCCTTAGCAGTAACTAAAGTAGGTAGGAGTTTCACTATAGAACATAAACAGAGTAATAAATAACAACATTATTATTCACTACATCATCTCATAACATTAACTGACCCCTAACTAAGTTTGTGACTTGTATCTAGGGTATCAGAAACTACCCATACACTCATTCACACACACACCCACACGTTCACACAAATATTCACCCCGCGCGGGAATCGAACCCGCAACCTTACGGATGGCAGTCCGGCACGGTGACCATTCTGCCATCGAGGTCGTCAATAGAAGTAGCGAAAAATAAATTAAATAAATAAATAAAATATAGTACCTACTAATAATACAGGTAGATAATATATTTGTACATATTTTATGTTTTTACTATATAAGTAGGTAGATACTAATGTGCACGAAAGGTTTTAATAAGGTAGTAGTGTTTTTTTTATTTAGGTCACGAAAAAGTCGATTCTAATACATATTGATATCTTTCAAAATTAGTAGTCCTACTGCGTGATCGGCTCTACTGTGGCTTTACTGAGTCGCGAGGTCGTCGACCGGACCGCGCGAGTTACGTATTTGCGCGCGCTATCTGTGTCGTAAATGAATACGCTACACGCAGCTAGCGCGGGGTCTGAGGTAGCTTAAAATACCTAAAGTTGTGGAACTTAGTCGCCTTAAAAGAAACCTAGATATACTCTAGTCAACAAACATAAAATATTCAGGACAAGATAACGCAGAATTTAAACCAAATGTCTTAGTTTGTGCGCATGCGCACATTTGCATAGTAATCGCGCCGACTCCGTCAAGATACATAAGTACCGACTGTTTTATTATTAGACTGTTACTGCTGTGAGACGAGACCACGATCGGAGATAATATTATTTATATTGTTTATAACAATTGAAAGTTTTATACCCTTTGAAACCGTAATAATTATCTTTTTATGGTCTATAAATCTATTCAAATAAATAACAAAAATCGTGATTAGTTTGTCTCGCAAAATTCCAAAAATTTATTGATTCTACGATTGATTTGCTTAATA
Organism: Timandra comae; assembly: GCA_958496195.1. NCBI lineage: Eukaryota > Metazoa > Arthropoda > Insecta > Lepidoptera > Geometridae > Timandra > Timandra comae. Next base: position 1,297,740 of record OY292358.1, read on the forward strand.
CGAATATAACGTTAAATACGCAAGTAAAACCGAGGAACACAGCTACTTGTAAATTCTTTTTATTCTTTAAGTTTATGTAAGTAAGTATATTAAATTCTTTTGGTTTATCTTTTTCTGTATTCGTAATTGTTTTTGGCAGTCAACAGATTTATTACAGGTGGAGACAAATTCTTAATTAATTTAACAATAACCTGTCTTATCACAATTAAAATCCACAAGATTTAAACCTCCCAGCTTACAAAAAAGAAAAAGGTTTTAATCTTCCACCGATCTCCAGCCTTACTCCAACAATGCTCTCGCGTCATGTAAACGGATTCAGGCGCAGGCAGGTGCCCTATATAGCATACTGTTTTCATAATAAGATGCGCCCGCGCATTACCCAACTCACAAATGTCACGCTTACAAAACATCTTCTTGCCCTTACATTTATAAAATGAATGTTTAACATGCCCTTAAATGTCGCATAAATCTTCACAATCTGAACTGAACTTTATAGATTGTGAAATTAATATTTAATATTTTCAAAATGGTGTACTTACATCTTTTCGTGTGATTATGGATGGGACTGACATGTTGGATTGGTATCGGTAATTGAATTTCATATTTTATGATTGATTTACACGAACACTATAAATTGAAATAAAACACTTAAACGGATTTTTGTCGTGGTTGTATTTTGTTTTACATTTTTCATATTTTATTTGATTTTAATTTAAAACTGATTACTTTCCGAATCGAACTTACAATTTTTACAGAAAGAAGAAGGATTTTTAATATATTATTTCCATTAACTAATTTTCGATTGTTTTTAAACCACTGCACCAAATTACATAATTCTTTTTTTGCACTCATTATAGTAAACTTTCTCACTTTTAATAATCATGATAACTATAAAAACTAAACTAAATGTTTATTTGAAAGATGGAAAATCTCCGGGAAAATTGCTAGAGACTAATAAATTATAGGATAAGTACTGGAATTAATACATCATTAAGCTGTCTCCGTCAGTCAACGTGTTAAAGTTGTAATAAATAGGTGTTTGCTATGTTTCACTCCATACTTAGTGTAAGTGAATAAATAACAAGGATGTAATATTACGACACTTTAAACATATTTACAAAAGTACCTCATTGAACATATTTGGAAAACAGCAAATACATTGAATTATTCATTAAAAGATCATTTTACAATTTAAATTTGAACGATGTGGTGATAAGTGCGATGTTTTAACGATTCTAGGTGCGGGTGTTGGTGTGCTACATCTCAATATGGTGGTATTAACTCAGTATGTTAAATTAATCGTGTACTTGTATCAAAAGTTATGGTAATATAACATTATTTTCACACGTTGTTGTGCTCAGCCTGACTCCCAAATATTAGCTACATCCTACAAAAGTCACATTATCCCCGATTCCAGAGGATTTATAAGATAAAAAGTATCTAATACGCTTCTTCTATTCATCGTTGTGACAGGACTACCTATAACTTATTAGGGACTCTAGGCGGTATAAAATAATGGGACTCTTATAAGTTTTATCAAACGAATCTACCAAGACTTTGAGGCCCTGGTAACTTTTCTAGTGGATTAGAAGATCCAGTAATATTTTCTTGATAGAGTAATAAAATATATGTATGTATAATAAAATAATAATAACGTGATAAAATAAAAACTTACCCAAATACACTTGTATCTATCTATTTGTCTATCATGTGTAATTTACCTACTTTAAAAAATCCTTTCACTCAAATGAGTCAGACATTGAATCACAGTGGAATCCATAGAGCTTTCTCCTTAACAGCGGCGGGGTCACCTCAGTCACATGAGCCCTCGCCACAGGGTTAATCAAACGTGAGGGTACAAATCGTTTTAACCCTTACTTTTTATGGCTTCAGGTTGATAGCTGATACTCATTTATAAAGTGTTTGACATTGTCAGCACAAAAGAGTCGTTTAAGTCATAACTTTTTTGTTGATTACCATTTTTTGTGGATTTTATTTGTGGTTAGTGTTGAAGTGAGTAATTTGGTGATGGACACGAACAATTCTTGTGCAATCGTGTCAGTTATTAAAGTTAAACAAATTCTGAATAAAGATTGTTCTATTCTATTCCGTTCTGCTAGTAACTAAAGTACAGGACAGTGTTAGCACAAATAAAAACAATGTGAATCCTAACTAATCCTAACTAATATTATAAATGCGAAAGTAACTCTGTCTGCCTGTCTGTCTGTCTGTTAACTTTCATGGCTAAACTACTGAACCGATTGTCTTGATATTTTGTACAAGGGTAGCTTATGATACGGGAAAGAAAATAGAATACATTTTATTCCGAAATTCCCATGGGAACGGGAACTACGCGGGTAAAACTGCGAGACGCCGCTAGTTTCTTATAAATTTTCATAACTATATATTTACCAACGCGAATTTAACTCTACAGCTAAGCGTCAAAACATAAAACAAAAAAGGAAACCGCGCCAAAAGTCTGTTTAAGTAGTTTTATTTCAAAAGTACTCATTGCAGTTGTATTCTCTGTGAGCTAGTGTCGGCAATGTATTGCAATCTTTTCATTGATACAATCAAGTGTATCGCGAGGGAGCGCTCTCATTCTGATCACATGCGGGCACTGGATGCTATAACCATATGTTACAGTTAGTAGAGCTGTTTTACTTATAAGTATGGTTATTTTGTGTTTGCTGAAGTTATTTAAAAGCTATGCAATTGTTACAAAGGAATATCGTTACAGATTTCGATATGCTTACTACAAAAGTTGGCATACACCTACACAATTTTATTTTATTTGAGAAAGTTTTCATGAAACTCTAATTAAATCTTTACAAGGTCACTGATAGTGCTAAATCGGTGGCTGGGTTCTGGTTCTCAAAAATATGAGACAACACGCAAAGACGAAGAATAACATTATTAGAGATTACATCACTAAAACAGTCTGACGTCAAAAAAGTTACATAACTAGAATTCAAGTAAACAATCCCAAAATTCTAAGTAGAAACTAAGCTCAAAGCACAAAAACAAAAAACCGCATCAAACCAGTTACTTGGCGTCATAAAGCAACTGTCAGTCCTGACACATCGCCATTACGATGTTGAACACATTGCCCTAATAAAATAGTTTCTTTCCCATCAATACACAGATGTACCGTCAGTGTAGGAAAACCTTCGTCAGTTAAAGTCATTACTTTGTTTTTACAAAGGAGAGTTTAGTCATTGTCTAAGAGTCTTTTTAGACTATTGGTAACTTTTGAAACTAAATCACTCAGCAGACAACTGCATTTAAAATTATACTAACACTAGCAGCGCTCCGCGGTTTCACCCGCGTAGTTCCCGTTCCCGTGGTAATTTCGGGATCAAAAGTATCCTATGTTCTTTCCCGGACCAAAAGCTAGCCCTGTACCAAATTTCAAGTCAATCAGTTCAGTAGTTTAGCCGTGAAAAGGTAACAGACAGACAAACAGACAGAGTTACTTTCGCATTTATAATATTAGTAGGGATAATACATAGCTGGAGGCTGCGAAGGATAGAGTTGGAGTTGTTTCGGAGAGACCTTTGCCCAGCAGTGGGATGATGTGGTTTGACCAAAAAAAATAATAATATGACAACTAGGTTCAAAATAGAAACTGTGAACTACATCTACGAGTATCTACGCAATATGTTATACTCAATCGGTAAAACAGATAATCAATCATACTGAGCAAACGAAAATAGGTCTTAAGGTGACGAACCTTTTCTCACCATGACTGTACATACAAACCATCGTAACTAACAATCAAAGTACCAAAACAATAGAACTAAGATATTCACCGGCGCAACGGTATTATGTGTCACATGTTGCGCAAACGCATGTTTTCGGTCCAAATGCAAATGACAGAGAAAGTTGTCGTGTAGGAGGTTTTATTAGAAGGTCGCTGTTAATCTGTGGTTTTGCGATGGAAGAGTATTGTACTAATAGGGGTGTGGTGGGGTAAAGTGTTTGTTGGAAGTAGGGAATACATAGGATTGGATGTAATTGATTCATAGGACACAATTGATTTATAATTTTATATCTAATCTGGACGCCTGCCCCGACTCCGTATAGCTCCAATATTTTCGCTGATTTTCCAAAATTTTCTTTCAACAAAAAAAAAACAGTTAAGTTCAGCCGTGCTCAAGTTAAGAGGAACTACGAGTAAGTGTTATAGAGGAACCTATAAGAGGAACTAAGGGACGCGTAGGGATACAGTATTTTATAGATATTAAAACTAACTTATATTCTTAAATTCAATAAATAAATAACCAACCAGAAATAAGACTAATTACGCGTGGGATTGGTAACAATTATAAATATTAAGTAAGTATATAATGTAAGGAGTTAATGTATAATGCGGCCGGTCGTGTCAGATGTCGTGGGTGTGGACACGGCCTAATGATTATCTAATGAAGTTCACTGAATTCTAACTGCTGGGTCTGTGATTTGCCAACCTGTAATATACATAGAAGGTAGTGTATAAAGAAAACATGGCGATGATAATTTACATAGAAGGAATGATTATTAAATGAGAAAAAGATAACATTAAATTAAAAATTTAAAAAAACCCCATCATAATTACTTTCAAACCCTATAACTTTTAAACGGGTCGACCGATTTTCATCAAACATGTCTAAGAACACTCGCACGTAAAAAACTAAATTGAAATCGGTTCATCCGTTCGGGAGCTATGATGCCACAGACAGACAGATACACACACAAACACACACGTCAAACTTATAACACCCCTCTCTTTGCGTCGGGGGTTAAAAAGAGCCGAGATTTACCAATCTAGACACCAATCTCTTGCATTACTTAGCCAAAAATGGTAAAACAACATCGTGATTCGCGTCGGTCTGTTTGTCAGTTCCTAATTTTAACAATAGTACTTACAGCATTTTTTCCCAGCTTAACTGTATAGAGAACATACCGTATCATGTTTTGCGAATTCGCAATCGCAACATCGAATCACAGTTTTATTTTGACCCTAAGTTAAAAGCACTTAGCTCTCCATTAACACATTACCCAGGGTATCAAATTCAAGAGCTCACAACTGAATATCTCATAATATTGTAAATAACACATTTAAATCCTACAATACACGTAATAATATAATTTATATTGTGTAAACTGGTAGCCGCGACATTAAGTAGGCAGTGCGCTATCGCCGTGAGCTATCACACAGACTCACATACCGTTTACGATCTATGGAAATTTATGGCGTGTACAGACGAGAAGCCGTTGTTTATACCCCGAGCCGTCGGACCACCCGTGTGTACACGCCTTTAAATACCTTATTGTAATTTATTTGCCTCATTACAACAAGATTAGGGACTTAATTTTGTTATGCGTTTGTGATGAGTAACGAGGGTGTAGGCTGTTGTGTAGTAGTTGAGCTGTGATGCTGTTATTTGATTTTATCTTTAAATTGAAATATAGAATTATATTTACACATAATATATTTAAAGAACATACTTGTTATTACAATCGCTAAATTTTGTTTCTTCAAATTTTTATTATTTCGTTTTGACGACGGAATCGATTTGGAAGAGATTTGGCTCATTCAGACTTTTTCAAAATATCTATAGCATTTCAATTTATACGAATAACTAATAGAGACTTAGCTAGTGTTGGTTAAAAACTAAACATATTTCATAAGTACATACAATTAGTTTTCAATCTATGCGTGAAATTATCGTGATTAGTTTACAACATTCCAAGTACTACTACGTAGACTATTTATAATCTGTGACCGTTCGATACGGTTTAGCTAATAAGATGTAAATTTGATGACAATTGATGACCGCGATAAATAAAGACATAATACGTCTTTATTGGTGTTAAAGTCGGTTAATTCAGAGTTATGGCCGATAAGAAATGTTTCGGAACTTTGATGGTTTAAAAATTGGATAAAAATTTAAATAGAAAACATGGTTTTGGTGTGAAAAAACATATCTTGCATATATCTACGTAGCAGTACTTTACCCACGCAGGTATTTTACTGTAACATCGAAAAAAAAAATTATAGTCACCATATTTTCTGTGCCGGCGGCCAAAATTGGAAGCTCCTATTGCCATTTTGACTCAAATGTCATTTGGATACATGTTCAATAAACTGATAACCAAAAGATGCGATTACAGCGATGCTGTCACCGGCACAGAAATATTGTGACTCAATACTATGTATTAACTAACATTTGACAAACTCTAATCTCAATTAAGCTTGAGTAGTAACAGAGATTACTCTTCTCAAAAAATCTCTATCCATATAATGTACACATTTGTTTTATATCTATTTTCCTAAATAATGAAAAACAATACTGAAAACAATGCAAAACCGCGAAAACCATCTTTTCCTGTAAAATATTAAATACATATTAACCAAAACACAGATTATAACGTTTACTTGTTTTATACCAACAAAATCCACCTATTAATAGAAACAGGAAGGGACTGTACTAGCGGCGCGCCGCGGCCCGGTCCGTATTTCTGTTTACAATTATATCTCTCGTCACCTGCCCGCGGCTTAGGGCTGTCACTGTCACACATCCTGTCACTCCTGTGACATCCTTTAGGAAGTAATTATGGTGTAGGAATATGGGATTGGATTTGTAACTGAAAGGATTGTAAGTTGTTCCTCTCATTTCCTTTAATGTTAAGTAGTTGTATTTTGCTGTTTTACATGCGTCAACGCGAAAATAATAATCTCCATAGCTGTAAGATAAACGTACTAATAATATGAGTATAGGATAAGTGTGTTTTTTTTTAATCAAATCATATTATCTACTCTAATGTAATTAGAAAACATACAACTGTTAAGAGTCAAAAGATTTTTTTTATTTCAATTAGATATTTTTTTAACCCAGAATAGGCTTGCACTTGACTGTAACAGAATTCAGAGACAGCTTTGGCTCCGATCACAGCATACCATCATCAAATATAATTAATTTAATAAAAAAATATCTCCAAAACTGGTAGCAGGTATGCCAGCCCTAAGCCCGATGCGCCTGCGCACGTGCCTTCTATTATGATACCGTGGAGTCGCCACCCTCACTACTAGATATTAATATTAGATTAGCTTACAACTTTATAATCAACGGTATTGGTACGGAAAGATTGGTTGATGATAACATGATATTGTAATACGATGTCTATGTATTAGGACCCTATATTTATTTATGGTAGAGCTAGTGGGATGTTAAAAGCACGCGTTTCCGTAAAAAAATGGGAATAAGTTTCTTAGTTAATGTATAAGTTATACTGACGAAAGATTCTAATTATAATACAAAATAAGCTGTGCCTCACAATTTCATCCACGTTTTTTATTTAAATATACTTGTGATTGATTGTTAATATAAACCTTTTTCTTAAATTGCTCTATCTATTGATGAATCTGCATTAAAATCCGTTTTATTTAAGTATATCCGTTTTATTAGAATACCACGGGATCGGTATTTTCGCAAGTGAAACCGCGAAGCATGACTAACACATATGTAAGGGCGACAATTCAAGTACACTAACTACATTGTACTGAAGCACTTTAACACACTCCATAAAGGATTATGGAGTCGTAAACAAAATTAATCCTTACTTAACTGTGGTTATTCTACGCGTAGTAGTTAACGCATCCTTTGTGACGTACTAACATGGAGTTAGTTCCAAGTAATGACATATGCGTATCTGTATGTCTGTTTGTGTCATAGTAGCTCGCAAATATTTAAACAAATTTTGATTATCATCATCAGCTCACATAATGTCCCCACCGAGGGGCTAGAGCCTACCCTAAATTAGGGTGATTTGATTTTGATTATAAGTTGACATAATGTGAGATTTTCTATTCTTTTCAATATTAGATACTCATTATAAACATAATTTTATTAAATTTAAAAAAGTACGTACATACCACTAAAATAACTTTACAACGAAACTATTTTTTTCTTTACTTAATGACTAACTACTACAACTCAATAATCTCAGTTCACAAGTTAACAAATCGTGGTGGAGTGTACTCCCGACTATATATAGAGTCCCGAAGGAAACCGGGACTATTTCGGGAAGAATAATATTATCAAATTAGGAGCCGGGATATGGACTGCGGTGGTACACATGCCAGCTTTTATAACTTGTAGGGAAAGTGATGGAAATATGTTTTGGTGTTTTTTTAAGGTAGCTATGATTTGTATTAAAATTAGATTCAATTGAAGAAAAAATAAGTTACTGTATGCCAATTAATAGTAATATTTACCAAATAGTTATTTACCAGACAATAGTTAGTAGTTTCTGACACCCTAGATACAAGCTCTGAGCTTAGTTAGGGGTCAGTTACTATAATAAGATGATGTAGTGAATGATTATGTTATGTCAATATCTCTTCATTTAAAGACAAAAATATTCTTTAAATTAGCATCCCAATTTAGTTATTTTTGTTGAACTAATTATAAAAGTTTTCGTTCATTTGTCAGAACTTTCTCGTAACGAAATCGTAACGAAAAATAGAAAGTGATTTAAGGTTGTTTCACATGTAGACATTAATCAGCGAACCGAGGTCTGTAAGTATATCATAATAGTGATAATTTGTGAACCCTTCGATTGGGTGAAAGTATATGTTGTACAAATGTTTTACGCAAAAGAATAGTTTAGTGCAGTTAGAAGGGTTTTTACTGAAATAAACAAGTGCAGTAAGTATTTATTATTGAGGAAGAATATACGATGACTGATGATGCTCTATTGTCGCCTAAATACCTGGCCAGATTTCCTCATATTAATCGCGCTTGAAGATCACAATTATCCCTCAACTCTCGCATAAGGTCAAAATTAACTAAATTCTTTTATAGCGGACATGGAAAACAGTCAATTGATTGTCGATTCCTTAAAGATGGTATACTCACAGACACCTTGAACTAACTACATTACTTTTCATCACAAAACTCCCTCGGGAAAATTACAAAAAAGAAATATTGCAACGAACACCAAAAACAATGGAGTAATAATAAAAAATAAGTTTTTTATCTCAGCGCGTGTATCAGTTGCAGGGTGTCCGTGATTTGGGGTCAGTGCACTGTTATCTATTGTCGTTGGATTAATCGGCCTCAATGAACCGGGCTCGTAATTAGGGAATGTAATCGGGATGTTTACATCCTAATGTTTGGATACAAGATTACACGCTCCATTGAATAGGAAGATTATAAAAGAATAGAAACTTTTATAACATCCGGACATAATGCCATGAGTAAATAAATAAAATACGTCGCCATCGAATTATAATATCAAAGATTTGATACTGTAGATACACTCGTACTTGACAATTAATAAACACACGATTCTGACTAAACAACTGGAATATAGGGCAACGATCCAATAATAAAAGATCAACTGCCTTATTTGCGTTGCATTTTAGTCTGGTTTAACAAAACCTGGTAAGTATTTGACACCTTGTCAGTCAAATCTGTCACTTTGACAGTATTCAAAATTGATTGTAAAACCTGGTTTAGTGCTAAACCAGACTAAAAATGCAACGCTAACAAGGCAGCGCACGTCTAGCAATTGCATCCGAGACCTCTGGCTTGGCAGACTATAATACACCCGCCGAGATATTGCTACTAATTTAGACTAACTTATCGTTTCACCAACAATTTCCTTTCCTTTTTTACATAAACAACAACTAACAAGGTATGTACATACTATATTTAAATCTTATAATAAGAAAAATATTCATTTCTAAGTATGTATCGTAAATACGCATTTACTTATTTAATAAAGCAAATATTGTTAAAGGATATCTAAGTTCATTGACCCTACATTTTAAGAACCTTACCGACAAACAGAAAAGTTTCAGAAACTCACTCGTGAAATCAAAGGATTTTTTGACTAATAAGATCAGTAAATAATACGATAAATCAATCATATGGCAGTAGTAAACTAAATAAGTAATACGTAACATTTAAACACACAAACAAACATACAGAAACAATGTATCAAAGTGTGAAATTATCCATAAATCTGCAGTGGGTGTCAGGTTGCTACGCCCGCGCACCATACGGCCACCGGACGGACAGACAGACGGACAGACCACCAGGACGGCAGCGTGTGAATACACTCCTTTATCTCACACTTGTAACACGATCGGTCTCATGAACAAACATAATTATATACAATATATGTTATATGCATCCTTACTAATATTATAAATGCAAAAGTAACTCTGTCTCTCTGTCATTATGTTATCTTTTGTCTGTAGCTTATGGTCCAGGGAAGGGCATAGGCTACGTTTTATCCCGAATTTCTCACGGGATCGGGAACAATGCGGGTGAAACCGCGAGGCACAGCTAGTAGGTATGTAATAAATTATTTATATAAATTTATATTTACTTAATTATACTCGTAATATGAATAAAATCATTTTACATATGTATATTTATTTGAATATTAAAATATGTATGTATAAATATGAGTAATATTTAAGTATTTGTAATTATAAAGATAAAAGTAAACGTTTCTTACTTCGAGATGTAAAAAAATAACTGCGCATGCACATTCTTGATTTGAAAAAATATGTTTGTTTATTTTATAATCACTACGTGTCATTTTTTATTTATTGTATTCGATATTGCGTAATATCAAATAAGAAATAAGTAATAAATCTTATTTTCTTTTATTTAATTATCTTAATTAAATAAAAAGGAATAATATTAAAGTTCTCTACATGTTTCATTCAACGCGCTATTCATATTAGAAATGTATTTTCATATAACATACATAACATAACATAGTTCAACCTTATCCCGTGGGCATTTTGGGATAAAAAGTGGTTCTGGCACTTCGCCGGCCGCTGCCGCGGCACGCTCGCTACGCTCGCTCGGCTCGTGCGTTGGGGTCACAGTTCTAACATAACCTAAACCAATAATTAGGAATAGGACCGATTCGTTACTGGAACTTGACTGAATGATTGGAGCAGGACTCTGGTTTTGCTCGCTCGGCTCGTGCGTTATATGTTATACCTACATGTTATGTAAAAACAAAGTTACGAAAAATTTATGTATATAATATTTTTGATTTAAATTTATGATTATAATAAATAAAAATAAATCTAAACAAAAAATATATGACTTTGAATAATAGTATGAACGATGGTTATGTTGAGAAAATATAGGAAAACAAATGTTTCGGAATTAAAACATTAGTGACAAAGATTTTAGGAGTTGCGATTGTTAGGATAAAAAATGTTAGGAAGAAAATTTTCGGATTTCCAATTATCGGAGTTGAAATTTTAGGTGAACTTTGGCGCACCCCGGGAAATAGGCCCTTAGTGTTGTAACATTTAAAAAATGTACTTCAACTACATACAAAGTAAAAGAATGATGTCACTTCTAAAATCGTATCAGAAACTCGTTAAAATCACATTATTTATACAGTAATTTAACGTTAAATAGCAACGTGTTATCTACGTAAGTGTTTAAAGGTAAACTAGCTGTGCCACGTGGTTTTACTCACGTGTATGTAGCATCCTAATATTATAAAGCCGAATGTTTCTGAGTGTGGATGTATCGATGTGTGGATGTTTGTTCCTCTTCCACGCAAAAACTACTGGATGGATTTTAATGAAATTTGGTACAGATGTTCCTCATACCTAGAAATAACACATACGATACTTTTTATCCGAAAATTCCCACGGGATAAGGTTCCACGTGGGTAAAACCGCGGGGCACAGCTAGTATAAGTTGATAATGTAAGTTAATTTTATAGTTTTCATAAAAAAGATCTAAAATTAAAACCTGTTTTAAGAAGACAAACAAAATAATAAATCATTAACTCTATCGTCTATTCATAACAACTGACACCTAAGTTTATTACCTCAGTCTAGGCCATGAACATTATACGCAAACTCATATACACACACCCAGATCAAGACAAATATTAATTGCATGAATATTTACCTCGCACAGGAATCAAATCTGCTACCCATTATTTAGTGAAGTCCAACATACTATTTGTAACATAATGTTTCTAGAATAGACATGTATATGTATATCTCTATGACAAACTGACTGACAGACAAGTACTTAACTTAAAAAAACTGACCATCATAGGAATAAGTATGTCAGCTTTCTCTGAAATCCTTAAGACTCATCTTTATTCTTAAATTGAATCTTATTATTTTCTTTCCTTGGTACAATAATTTGTAGAGCAGTCATCAGCAGTCACGGTTCGCGATCGCAGGCGCCATATGGGCGTTACGTCATGCGCGTGGGCATCGCGCTGACGGCCGCTGGACGCAACCGCGTTATATTGATTTGTACTTGAACGAATTGAACGGAACACTGTTTCTAAGACGATAGTTTACTTTTATTTGTAAAAAAAATATGTTGACAATTAATAGTTATTTAATGGATTTTAAATTTGCCGTACGTGTCCATACACTTGCACACGCGAGGACCTTTACAAGGCCACTGATAATGAAATATCGGTAGCTGAATTCTGGTTCTCAAAAATATGAGTCGATACGCAAAGAAAACGAAGATGTTTTTTTTTATTTTATCATCTCTTGATGGGAGTTTGAGTCCTGTACAAGGAGCTATATTCATATAGCAAATTCATTTTAAGTTTATCTGGCTGTGGAAGTATAAACACATTCGTAAGAATGAGTGTTTCCGGTTCTGATAAGCCTAGTTAGGTGCCTGCTATAATTAGTTGATATTGTTTGATTACAATATGACAATATCCGGATACATAATTAGGCAGGTTCCTATAAGTATCACAAAATCGCGACCGAACAAATCCAGTCCTAAGCTATAGGTATGTAAAGCTTGTAACATGGATACAACGGATAATTTGATTTGACGACCTCGATGGCAGAGTGGTCACCATGCCGGACTGCCATCCGTAAGATTGCGGGTTCGATTCCCGTGCGGGGTGAATATTTGTGTGAATCACAAATGTTTGTCTCTGTCTGAGTATGTGTGAATGAGTTGTGCGTAGTTCAAGTTACGAACTTAGGGGTCAGTTATAATGAGATGATGGAGTGAATGATTATGTTATGTTATGTTATGTTAAAAAAAACATTCTTATTTACTTTTCTTATAAAATACCTACTTACTAAGAACATATAGAAAACCCATTTTAACATTTTACAAGCCATTTCGAAAACTCTCTCTAAACTTAGTCCCTTTTACACAAGACACCTAAATTCACAGACCCAATGAGTAAACAGTAATAATATTACTCAGTGGATGAGTGGCCGTTCTTGGAATAAGGTGTCACAATCACAACACTCATTAGTGAATCAATGTTTGTTTGTATGTGTACCTATGTCACGGACTGACCGGTCACAGGTACGACGAAACGGATGAAACATAAACCTAGACAGTTTGTATAACTTTACGACAACCTAGATGTTTATATCTTTACTAGCTGCGTCCCGCGGTTTCACACACGTAGTTCCCGTTCCCGTGGGAATTTCGGGATGAAAAGTGAAACGGGAGAAAAAGATGTTGGCCGATTTTCAGACCTACTGAATATGCTCACAAAATTTCATGAGAATCGGTCAAGCTGTTTCGGAGGAGTATGGCAACGAAAACTGTGACACGAGAATTTTATATATTAGATGTAGTTATGACGTGGAATGTTAGTATGATAATAGTAGCTACATTTGGACAAAACGACTTCATAGCTTTCCCCTACTACTTATTTGGAGTCCGGTCTCTATCTCCTACCATCGGCTCATTGATTAGTGCATTATGAGAGGTCCTATTTCACCATCTTCAAGTAACGTTCCTACTCACATGATTTGTCTTTGTCACTTGATAGAAAGTAAGAAAGAGACAAAACTAACTTTACTTGGTGAGTACTTTAAAGTCGTGAAATATGTAGGCCCTAAATGGTGTTGCAAAATCGATGTTAATCATATTTTTCTCTCGTAATTCGAAAAGAAAGAAAACTTTCTTATACTACAAAGAAATATTTGTCAACCAAACCATTGAAGGTATAAGAAGTAGGTTGATTGCTGAAATAACTAAACAAAACTTGTTTTAAACTATTCGTGTATCCAAATATAGTGCGAGGTGTGTGCGCCCGCGCCGAAGCCTCCAGCCGTTGTCTATAGTTGGTTCAGTTGGCGGTGAATGGGCGTGACGTCACACGCCGATCAATGAGTGGCCTGCCCACGCGCATCCACGCAACACCATATGGCGTAGAAACAAAACTTTATGTCACAATCTTTTTTATAGAACGGCTACTGTTTAGTTTTGTTTTACCTTGAATTTCTTTTTTTATTGTTATTGTAAAGCGTTGTGATTATCGATTTTATTGTATCATCTTTGTTAGCAGTTTGGAGACTATTATGTACGCGTAAGATTACGGGAGACATTGATGCTAATTCGTCTAAATATATCTAAGTACATTATGTATGACATAGTAAACACACACATAATCATAAACATTTGACTCTATTTTCTTGTAAGTAGGCTTGCTCTAACTTCCTATTAACAACTGTTCATGATGTGAATATGACAACTAGGCCTATAACCTATACAAATGTATAAGAAAATGATAGATCAGGCAGCTGATTTAACTAGGATCACAATTCAAAGTCATCGTAACTCTAAAACAAACAGAAACTCGGTCAAATCGTTATTATAATTCAAATCCAAGAAACTGTAATTGCATGTACACAAATATTCTGGTTATACACAAGTCATTGTTATTTACCGGTAAATAAATAACAACGATTAAATAGGTGAGTAAATACTACATAATCACATTCTAGTTTCTTATCTCGAGGAAAATTCTTGGATTAATTGTGTGCGTGTACTATTTATTTATGTAGTCGTAAAGAAAGAATTTTAAGTTATAAGAAAATAAAAATAGGGCTTTATTTGTTGTAATAAGACCTCGAAACGTTGTTCTATTCATAGCTACCTATTTAACTATTTATCCCGAAATTCCTACAGAATTTACAGAAAATCAATTACGCGAATAGCTGAGTAAAGCAATGTATATATTATTGTGAAATATAATATTATGTGGATGCAATAAAAATAAATAAATAAATAAAAAAGCCGAGCTAGAAACTGTAGTAAAAAAAGGTTGTTCATGACACCATTGATTGACTGATATTAGTCATATGAAATCCCCGTGTTCGCGTGACACTAGCAATGTGACTACGTGATACATACACCGGTACATGACGACAAGTGCGCAGGTGATTCATTTTTTAAACACATCTATAATAACTAGATATTATATATTTTCCTCAACAAGAAAATTGTTGCAGGTTCCTATAATATTTTAAGAATATGCATGTACTGACTAAGTATGTTTGAAGTTGAAATCTTTTACTGCAGAAGCTATTAGATTTTACCTTTGTGACAAATAATACTAGTCAATTACTAATTGTGCTCCTCGGTTTTACTTCAATCTCGAGTAAATCTCAGGAAAGAGAAACAAATTTTACTCTCTTGTGTATATATATGTATATATATATATATATATTCATGTACTTGTTAGTGACCAGTTGTCCGCAATGAAACCAAGTTTATTTTCTTTATGCGTGCTGAGTATATTCATAACTTCAATAAATATTTAACTTTACTTGTTTATATTATCTACAAATACCATCCCTATTTCAATAAGCATAAAGTACGTATTTACGCGTCTGATAACGTTATCACAAAAACATTGAACTTATACCTAATTGAATATAAATCTCTAACCTTTAATTAAATATAATAATCTGTTTGCTAAACAAATGATACAAGGCAAGTTATGTACTTGTAACTAATGTTTATAAAAGTTTCTTCTACTCCTTACAAATTCGCTGCCATAAAGCCGGAAAATTATTATTAATGATTAGGTACTATTTAACTAAGTAAGTATTTTATTATAAACATTACAGTGAACTCTTATTTCGAAATTTCGAATTTTAAAGTTGGTACCTATCAAAAATCGTTATTGTTTGTTTCATGTTTAATAATGTTTCCCACTTATAGCCTATTAAGGCAAATGAAATGTATTAATGTATGTATTAACGAGTACTTATAGGTACTTATGTATATGGTGAAAAATTCGATAGCCAAATGTAATGACACCCATAATGTATTAGATAGGTAACTAATTAAATGTAATTAGTAAACACACCGTTTATCCTTTAATTACCACGTAATTAATAAATTAATCACCCGCCATTATCATTATTGGTATTAAAGACCGCGATTAATTTAAAAATGGTTTTCCGAACCTAATTGACACAATAATTTCTACAATAACTGTTCAGTATTTAAATCGAATTAGTTATGTGTGATGTCGTGAGTTCCGGTGTCGTTGCTTCCGGGAGGGATGCGCGGACGCATACAAAGGCTGCGCGGGCGCCACATCTGGCTCAGCGGCCGCGGCGGTCACTGCCTGCGCTGCGCCTGCGACTCCCCGGTCAACTTGTATCCGGTGGCGGTCACACGTCGACGCGTTACCCAAATTTTTAATTATTAATCTATATACACCCCTATTTTGAAAATATGGGACTTATTAAAATCAGAATATCTGTAGCAGTAACTGAATCCATATATCCAATAAAAATATCAAAAATGATAATCGATTACTTATCTTTAAAAAATACAAAATAAATGTCGTATTACCAGACGGCACACTAGCTATCAAGTATTCTGTGACGGCTCGGGTCGATGACCGCGCTCAGCTGTGTATCGCAGCGTTCGGTGTAGAATAACAATAAAATTCGGCGCGATTTTGAAAATCTTTGACTTATCATAACTTTTTAAATAAAAGCAAAAGAAAAAACTAACTTCACTATTATATTATCACCCGTCGTTTACATTAGCTGTGAGATAAGGTATCGCAATTTCAAAATAAGGGTGTATATAAAAGATAGTCGTGTTAGTTACGCCACTTATAACTCAAGAACGGCTGGACCGATTTGGCTGAAAATTGGTGGAGAGGTAGTTATGAACCAGGAAAAGGACATAGGATACTTTTTATCCCGAAATTCCCACGGGAACGGGAACGGGAACTACGCGAGAGAAAGCTCCATAAAACTTAGATGGTTGTCATGGAAACTGTATTCTGACGTTTATTTGTCAAATTGTTTATATGCAACAAAGACCACTGAGACACCATAGACATATGAATCAATTTTAGCAGAATACCAAATTTCTGAAATTCCCACGGGAACGGGAACGGGAACTACGCGAGAGAAACCGCGGGGCACAGCTAGTGTTTTATAATTTAGTATCTAATTTGTTTTAAACAAGGAAGTTACTAAAAGTATGAATATTTTACTGAACGCATAAAATAACAAAAATAAGTAGCAAAAGAAACACCTATTTTTTAAAATATTTATAAAATTCTGGCAATTGCTGATTATCAAGTTCATTAAAGCTCAAATTAATTAGGTAATGTTAGTTGCCAGCTAACCCGTCGTTGACCCTTCTAAATTAAACAAAAAACACAAGAGTACTTGCTGTTTTACATAAAAAAACCCAATTTTTCGGATAACTATCATTCAGCGAAAATTTCGAACTCGTTTAATCCCTTGTTTGCGTATACTGGCATTCTCTATTATCCCTGCCTCATCACATGTACTGCCTTATTTGCGTTGCATTTTTAGTCTGGTTTAGCACTAAACCAGGTTTTGCAATCTGATCTTAGTACAATTTTGAATACTGTCAAAAGATTAAAATGACAGATTTGACTGACAAGGTGTCAAATGCTTACCAGGTTAAACTAGGTTTAAAATTTATGACGAATAAACTTTACCTACACAAGATAAATGACTAAAAGATTACCTAGATGTTATTAAAATACGTGTTGTACCACCTGTGCTGCGCCCGCGTCGCCTTGACTCATCGAATGTCATTGAACAACAAGAGAGATGACATAACGCTTCCTAGTCACGGCGCACGGCAATATCTTATTGTTACAATATTATTCTTGAGAAATGTATTACTAATCGTTATTTTTACAGGTTTCTGTAAACAAGCTAAACATCTGTTATTTTGAATCTATTAGCAACTAGCGGCCTACCCCGGCTTCGCACGTGTCCAATTTTCCTGTAGGTTTTCCGGATTTTTTTTTTATATAAGAACCTTCTCCTGATAATAACAAACAAAACAAAAATAGAATTGACCAAATTGGTCGAGGCGTTGTTGAGTTATGCGCTTACCAACACATTTTGCGATTCATTTTTATATAATAAGAAGATATAAATTGTGTATTTATATTTCTGCGTGTGTCTATCAATTGCTACAAGAAGATAAAAGAGTTTGATTGATTGTTTATCCCACAGAAAACCATTTCCTAGTATGTCATTTTGTTTGTATAACTGCTCAAAGGTGACTGACTAACTGACTGACAGTGATCTATCAACGCACAGCCCAAACCACTGGACGGATCGGTCTGTTTGGCATGCAGGTAGATGTTATGACGTAGGTATCCGCTAATTAGGATTTTGATTAATACCCCAAGGGCATAAAAGGAGAAAATCCCCAAGTTCTGCCGGAAGTCATTATTCCACGCGGACGAAGTCGCGGGCAAAAGCTTGTGAACTATAAACCAATTCAAGCATTGTTTTCGCAGTCAAAATCATTTCTAAATAATCAACTCCTTGCGCGGACCGTCTTTATCCTTTTACTTTTCCTCCATAATTTTCTTAATAACTCTAGAAAAGTAATTGTACCACACTCATAAAGTTCACTCGATAAAATCAAATTACACATTGACCTGATTCGGTTCTGAGTGATTGTATCTTTAATTACTATTTTAAGAAAAACATTAAGTTCTAAATGTCAGCTGTAAAACAACCTTTCTCCGTGTCAATAGGCGTGTTATCAATAGTTGATGTGTGTCGAAACACTTTGCTCTTATTTCGAACACTTTCCATTTCCATGCAAACGAGACGATAATTCGTGTGAACGATTATTGTTTTACGTAAATGGCGTTTTAAGTTTAATTTAAATAAATCTTTAATTTCATTATAGCTCAGCAGTTTTGGAGCCTATACATTACAAAAATTCTACATGTACTTAAAAATTGTATAAGATAAAACTAAAACCGATTCTCATTATAATATTACTTTTCCTCTTAATCGACTACAGTTTTGAT
The DNA here is from genome assembly GCA_958496195.1 of Timandra comae. Taxonomy (NCBI): domain Eukaryota; kingdom Metazoa; phylum Arthropoda; class Insecta; order Lepidoptera; family Geometridae; genus Timandra; species Timandra comae. The sequence continues at coordinate 1,316,859 of OY292358.1, forward strand.
TCACAGTCATCCATCGCATTCATATCTATTTGTATTGTCACCAATCTTGAATAAAACCCGCGATCTTAATCAACCAAAACACCACGCATACCACTTAACATGGGAGTCTAGCTCTAGACTAAATAATCAGTTAAAATTCTTTGCATACAACGTCATACCTATTTACTGCACGAAAAAACCATATTTTTAACAAAATATTTGCCCGTACGTCCATATTTTACCTCCATTGGCCGGATCACCTTGTATAACTGTTCTGAATATACCTTGACTGCGCTTGCGCATATTGGGTCAAGGAGATCGATACTGGGACGCAGAATCACCTCTCAGAAAGGTTTAGTCATCACTGCAAAGGTTTAGGGAACTTTTGTAAATGTTACAAAGTTATTTGTGCCCTACTAGTTTTTCCTTCTCTACTGTAAGTGACCTCTAAGCATTTACGTCATGTTGTCTTATATACTTTGTTTTTCAGACTATATTTAAAACATTCTGTTTCTTTACATACTCTGACTATAACATTCTTGTCTTTTTGCAGTGTGAAATCGAACTTGCAACCCGCTAATTGGTAGCCACTCTGCTATCACTCTACCACTTACAATAGAACAATGTCTAAATTCAGAACTACATTCAAAGTACCTGTAGATTAGTTTTTGTAAACAAATTGCATAATTATTCAACACATTACACAGACAAGGTCAAAGTCGTTAGTGAATTCATACTTATTTAAAATAGTAAATTAACTACATCGGTCATCACATAATTGCAATGAAACTGTTAATTTTATCCATTACAATGTGACTCTACAGACGATGCTTATCAGAATAGACCTCATACAAAGATCAAGCCTGACTTTTTATTAAAAACACATCAATCGGATCAACTATAGGTCATTTCATAACTTTTGTTATTACATACCCGTAAGGAAAATACGGCATAACAAGAGTAACGTAAAATTCTGTCATAACATTTTTGAAAATTAACATAACATAATCATTCACTACATCATCTCATTATAGTAACTGACCCCTAAGTTCGAAACTTGTATCTAGGGTATCAGAAACTACACACACACTCATTCACACTCAGCCACAATTATTTCATTAGTTCGTGTTTCTTCATTACAAATTAAAAAACAAATATTTACTTTTTTCATTTACTCGAACTCTGTACTATGAAAAAAAATACTTTAAACAAAAATAAAACCGGGACAAAAATTCGTTGAAGTACAAATAAAATACAAATCTTTTCTCATTACATTTATTAGTCGTGTATCAATTTAAAGCGACCACATGTACTTATGTTTAATTAAAGACATCTATTACGAGAACAGGAGAAGTAATTAGAATATAATTAATTGTTAACACATTAGTAAAGTTTGGTACAAGTGTGCGTCTATTAGAAATGTTTCAGTAATTATCCAGATATTTAGTAATTATAGTCTTTAACACATTATAATTAAAAGTAATTCATTGTTTTTATTATAGTAGAGTATTTTTTATTGTTTTCTTTGTAGGGGACATCAAACTTTTTACTTCAGAATGTATAGAGTTTTAGGGAAGGTTCATATCTGACGGAACATGCGTCGCGTATTATCGGTCGCGTAACGCCAGAACAGACAAATGTATAGAAAAACACTTGACCGTTCGATTATACGTTAGTGCGTTGAGTTAGGACTACACATGGACGAAGAACTCCAAAATAAATTAAAAGCAAACACATTATTAGATAATCCTAAAACTAAGATGCCGTTACGTCACTGCCAATATGACAAGAGTACCACCAATAGTTGTAAAGTAAACTCAGACTGAGGTCGTCGGGCGCCATACTAGAATGAGGTCACGGATATGTGCCTGCGCACCTCGATACATCTCCGAAATATCTCTCGTACTATATGCATAATGTTATGCAAATTTTTTGTTACTCTAGAAGAATGAAATTATATTATTCTAAGTCTAGTTTGTGGCGATGGTAAAGATTCTGGAAAGAGTATTGTTATTTAAGTATTTCGTTGTTTCTGTCTTCATATTTTAATCGTAAAGATAAGTACTCCAAGGGATATAATAAGGGGCGTGGTTTCTGATACCCTCTCCCTGGTCTATTCATTAGAATTCATTATTATCTGTATCTAGACCTAATACATAAAGCAATAAACCTAGTTTAGAGTATCAATGTTTTGATCGTAAATATAATATTGTACCTTTTCGTTCATATGGCACTTCGATCATTTGGCTTTCGCTTAAATGGCTTTCGATCTCGTGTCATAAACCCCCAATACATACATATACACAAAATAAATGGGACAGTTTATCATTAAATTACTTTTTTCGATAGTTATTTACACCTTTAACTGTCAACTACCGTTTCCCTAACAGCATACAGCACCCTAATTTGTATTCTCGATCGCAAGTTAGCACCGACACCATCGGGAGCACCGCGTTCTGAATACACACACAACTTGGCAACTGCAGATGGGTCATTACACGACGTTACATGTGTTCGAACACCATTCAACTCGTTAATTGTTTTAGTTTTATTCTCTTCGAAGAAATGAGTAAAGCTTTGTTGAGTACAGAAAATTAGGATTTACTGACGCGAAATAATAATTTCGTCACGTTTATTTAAATACCAGCTGTGGCTCGTGGTTGCAAAAAAACTATTCTGTGGAATTTTTTGCTTAAAAAGTACCGTACATATATCTAGCAAGCTATTTTATAATGGAAATCTATCCAACTAAAATCAATATCTACATTGAACTAGAAGCCCTATTTTATAAATCTACCATTTTTCATTCACTTTTAAATTAAGCTAAAAGTAAAAAATCTTTTAGACAATCCCAGACATTGCGTGACAACTGATACTATTTTGATACTCAAAGAAGAAAGGGGGGAGACACACCCTCAACCTTTCGGCCACAGCTTTTGTCTAATAATTTTGTCGCATGGACTCGACATTTCGTAAAATCCTATTTGGATCATGCCAAATGTGTTTGACATTAACTTTACGTAAACGGTTTCGTTATTCTTACACCAAAACAGAAATTAGGTAGGTACCTACTTACTTGTTACAATAAGGGCTGATGTTTCCAACACCTAAAAACTTAATACGAGGACAATATTTTGAAATTTTGACAGTTATTTCATACAAAAACTGTCTAACGTCAATTTTATTCCTTGAATAAAAGTTATCTGGCGATGGAAAAATCGGCCATTAATTGAATATCGTCCTATAAGATCCCAGTACAGGTCAAAAACCTTTAATTGATGATATTAGTACAATAAGAGGAAAATATATTATTATTATATTGATATTTTGACTTAAATTCAATGTGTAGTGCTCACAATAGATTTTAATTCAATGTATATTGCTTACATGAATCAAGGAAATTACTTAATATTTTTTTGTTTTATAGGTATGTGACATACAGATAACAGTGAGAGGTCTGGTCTCGGGTTATCTCTCACGAGACTGCATCAACCGATACGTTTAACGCATTGCATGACTACTACTGGTACACTGTTTTACATATAATTTTATCATTAGCTTTTAAAGACTAATAATAGAATTTGGAATGGTGTAGTTGGTGATCATACTATTCCAAAGGATAGGAGTTCTCTTCCCGCTCAAGGCATACTTTCTCTTGGTCTGGGTGTTTTCTATCTATTCTATTCTTCGTCCACTGTCTAGTACCCGTGATTTTGATTAATTTCGGTATGTGTTGAGTCCGGTATATTGAAAATTGAACAGTATTTATGACAAAGAATAAACTCTTGTGTAACATGAGACAAAAATAAAAGTATTCACTTTCAATATCTCGCAGTATTAACCGTTTCACTTCGGTTGACCACAATGGGTTCATCTACACTTTCATTTATAGATATTGATGAAGATGGATCGTAAAATATTACTATAAAAGTCCATCAATCATGTCTCAGTTCACATGTGACGAGAAAAACATTTCAACATACGTCAATCAATAATCAATAAAAACTCACAGCAGATGCGTATGCGCCGGTCATTACTTATCTCGACCATTAGCCGGATAAAAGACCACTTGTTGAGGACACTGTAACGACATTTAAACTTAAAAAAATATGTAAAAGAACTACTCATAAATCAGGCGGAAAGATCACCCCACAACCTAAAATAGCCGCATTCACGAATTAAACTAAAAAAAGTTAAAAAGGGCGTCGGTCTGCGCGTGCGCATGTGTTGAACATGTGTCGTTGCACTGTTTCCGGTTCGAATTGAAATTTGCGTTGTATTGTCTATGGGGTTGGGGGTGTCAGAGATAATAAAGTGAAGTTCAAAGTCAACAATGCGAGCTTTGGGTGCCCGCGCGCCGACTGCGATACACAAAAAACGTTTCATTTAAGTTTTTTTGCTGACCTTCTGTGACTTCTTACATTCATACCAACTATGGATATGGTTACCCATTTAGAAACTTAAAAAAAATATGAATTTAAAGGCAAAAGCATATTTAAATGTAGTAACAAAATTAATAAAACTTTTTAAAGTGATATATTTGTTATAGTCGTTTGCATTTACCTCTTTATCTGTCTAATTTGTTTTCATAATCAATTTTGTGTCTCCAAAGACCTCAGACATGACGAGTCAAGAGTCTCGTCACACAACTTTAATAACTTTATATGAATAACGTTTGTGACGTTATTTTGCGGAAACTTACACTATTTTCGTTGAATTTGATGACACATCAGAAAATCAAGACTCATTCATGATATTGGATATGTTTTGCGGTTTTGCCTGCATTTGATGATACTAGTTTATTACTGACGTCATTGAGGTGGCCTCTCACTGGAGTCCCATAATCTATGTCTTGTCCATCGACACGAAGAACTGACTTCACGTGATTTACATACATAACAAATTTACGTTAAAAAAATAAAATTAAAAATAACTTGCATAGTAAGTACTGGACAAAATGATTTTCCATAAACTTACTCATTGAATATGACACTAACAAATTATTGCAGCGATGTTATAGTAAAATATTAATTCAGTACATGAAGGTTTAAAAGTACTTGATATAGTAGTAAATAGTAGCTTTATACCTATGTATCTATCTTACCATTATTATTTACTACCTATATGGTAAAAAATAACAAAATAAGTAAAAAATCTTCGTTAAAAATGCTAACAAACTTGCTTATTTCTAGTATTCTCAAGGATACCAATACAATGATCTGTTGATCAAATAACCAAATAAATTTTATTGGGCGTGCTAAAATTTGCGCTCGCGCCGATGACATCATAGCTAGGAGTTGATCTTGAGTCGACCGATATGATGTAGGCAACCTTACGTTAATTGGAATGTACTGGTTATGTATTACGTTTGGTATTTATGTGTTATTTACTTTTAAATTCAGTTTTAGAGCTCTATATTTTAACAGATTAATACAAAATTGTACGGGACCTTTTTGTTGCAGTTAACAAGTAAAAATAACTTAAGAAAAACACAAGAAAAGTACAGGTAAATAAAGTTCATGGAGCTGTGTTTCGGTGTTGGTCATGCAGTAAATAGGCGAATATTTTTTTTCTAGTATCATTAGGTGCCCAAAGCCTCTCATAATTATACTCGTAGAGTACGTGTCTTAAAATTTTACTTTCGTTTGTTTAATGATTTTCCAGTTCTATATCAATTAAGTAAGTACAGTCTCGGAATGAAAAGGTTCGTCAATTTTCTAATTGATTCGTATAATGTGTCGCGAAAACATATTACCTTTTGAAACTATGGTACAGAATAGACTCGGGTTAGGGAAAATAATGTTCTACTGTTCGATACTAAAATTCAAAATTATTCAGATCAGTGCTATTTGTACTAGTAATATAAGTATATTACTAGTACCTAATTGAATATTATAATTAAACACATTTAACGACATTTACGTTATTATTTTGCGTATGTAGAGCTAATTCTTATATCGACTCTACCATAACAATAACATATGAATTTCCAGAAATAAAGATTATACCTACTGAATAACAGGATTTTAAGATAAACAATGTTCAAATAGGTATATTTGTATTTATGTATCTGGCATTGAACATTTGAATATCATTAAAGACCGGCGTTTCGTCACGTATTTAAATGAATGTAAGTTCATAAATTTAGCAAATCTTATTCAATAATATTGATTTAAAATTCATTAATCTACCTATTTACTTCTTGCAAATTAAGAAAACTTTCTTGTTCTATTTATAACTGGCGCGTATGAATCATGTCTTACTCAGCATTTATTAATAAATCGCAACAAACAATATTCAATAAATAAATATTTAAAAATACTTACATTTTTCTAGAGCCATCAACGTGAGCTTGAACTGTAAATCCAAACATAGATCCTTCATTTCCCTTATAAACAACCCTCGAGGGTATGTCCACGTTAAATCCTAAAACACCGGCGCACAAACAAGCAACCAAACACAAAAATAACGCCATTGTTTAATTTAAATATATATTTAAAAACACTCGCGACACAAAAATATTTTAAAATAAAATTATATAATTCGTCCTCATGATTCGTTCGAACGTTTACGTGATGTTTCGTTTCGCTCCGGTCGATACGCCCGTCCGGAACGGCAGTCAGGCAAATACTGACGGTGACGGTCTCTACTCTACTATGGCTCTACCTCGCCAAGTAAAGGCGAGGACACAGTCTACCAAGAAAACTCGACTACATTTTTCGCGTCAGTTTTCTTAGAAAATAACTTGTGCAGACGTAACTGTGAAACAACTGACACATATACAACCATGACCTATTTATTTGTGATAGGGTTCTCAATAAAATTGAAATAATATTTATTGTTAATCCTTGAGGATTTATTATTCAGATGTGATGTTATTAAACATTTTTACTAGTAATTTTGATAGGAAAGTTATGAGTTTAACTGTGAGTAATTAATTGTTTTACTAGCTTATTTGCAGAAAATTACGTAATAAATAAATAATGATAAAATCAAAGCTATAAGCTATATTGATAACTATAAGCTACCTATATGTACCTAACTTACCATAGAGTATCCCAATTTCTGTGCTACTTTCTTATAATTTAACCAGGTAGGTGTAAATGATTTATTTCGAGTTTTTAATATTTCGTAGTTTATCCGTGATCATGGCGCTGTCTGGTAGAGCATCGAATAATTTCCATAAAATATTAAAATTACTTGAAATTTTCAAATAATTTCTCACTATCTTCTACTCTAAACTTCCACACCTTCACTTTTCCACAATTAATATATAAACTCATATTTAAGTAATCTAATAAATGTATAAATATTGTCCCTTTATCACGTTGATGTAATATTTCCTACAAGTCGGAGGGTCGTGTAATGACATAATACTTTTAACCAAATTCCCCGATTCATTTCCCGAAGATGTTAAGTGGTGATTACGTGTAAAAATTTTTACACATTATAATATTATAGAGTAGGGTGATACTAGTAGTGCGGTGTAATGTAACTAATTCTTAAATACCAATTAAGTATTTTTCAACACACTTGCTCATAAAGTGGCTCTTATTTGTGCAAAAACAGTAGAATAATGACACGTTTTATTCACTAGTGAGTTATAGATTGTTTTTTTAAATTGCTTTGTTTTAAAAAAAGTTTCGACACAAAAAAATGGTGTCCATACATTTTAAAAACAAACTTCAAATATGTTGCCTTACTTTTGGTAGGTCTATGGTCGACTCCATTCATTCATTCGATTTTTTTTTAAATAAGCATATTCTTTTAGTCTTTGGCGATCACCATTGTTGTGTTGGATGCGCGCAAATAGAAAAACTGTTTATTTATTAGCGAAAAATGATAATTTCTTCGCAAATGTGTTGAAAAACGTTGTATAGTACACGCGAGTATTGATGATTACTATCCTCGGCTATCTTCAGACCCTCGCATGTCGGCTCGGGCCTCAATAGCGCCTCGGAAGTAATCACCCACTTACCTCGCTTGTACCATAAATAACTATTGTTTAAAGGGGGCGTCACTGTATTATCTTCAAATAACAAACTTTTTATAATAAGCATCTTATTATTCGCACACTTTATTTTTTCGTATCGGACCCGTACTTAGTTCCTAAGATTAGCGCGAAAGAAAACAAACTCTTCAGCTTTATAATATTAAGTATTATACTTAGTATAATATATACTTACCTATATCTGAAACTCGCTTATCCCAAAACGAAACACAAAAAGACTATTATTATTTTAGTATTTATCTAAGTAGAGTAGCTAGAGTATCAGAAACCACGCACGAATTCATTCATATTCACACTCTGACCTAGATAACCTTTTGTGAACCACACAAATATTACCTCCTACGGGTATCCAAGTCGCCATCCTTTTCCTGGAAGTCCTGCATAGTGACCACTCTGCCATTCTGGGTCGTTAAGGACAATTAATTTTCAAAGAAATAGCTGTGACCCGCTTTTAAAACCAACTTAGCAACGTTTGTAGCGTGATGTTTTATATAGAGTATCGAAAATGTTCTATTAAAGTGTATCAATACTTGTAACCTAATTTGTTAATGCGGTCAACCGATGCATCTCAATGTGTCAATGAACATAAAAATGTGTTGTCAAGTGTTTCAATTGAGAGTCACTCAATCAATTTTGATTAAACTTTAAAAGCTTCTAAGTATATAAATATTTGGTGATAATGTTTGTACAAAAATTAAACAAGGTTAAATTTAATAAGTACTTACATATTTTTATATTTTCTCAGGTTTGAATACGTCTACTCCTCCTCATTAAGAAAGTGGTTTATCAGTAGGATCTTAGACCTTCCTAGAATTTCTTAGAGCTCTCTAACACATTATTACACGCTTATTTCACAATTTTCTTATAGGCAGTCACGGATTAACCCTTAATCGAATTAAGCAATTGCCTAGGGCACCACGTTTCGGGGGGCACCAGAAAACTTCTTAGTTAACATAAGAATAGGGGGGGGGGCAGGGCCGTAGCTATGCTTCAAATGACAAATGCCCTAACATAGAACATAGCGAGGTCAGTCTTAGCTGAGCTTTTTTTTCGTCCTCAAATTCCACTCTATCTAGCAGCCCTGGGGCGCAAAGGCTTGGATTGCTTAGGGCATCATGAAGTCTTAATCCGTCACTGCTCATAGGTACTTGATACATTTCAAAAGGCCCTGTTTTTAAAACACTGTTATTTACATAGGGGAAAAGAACTCGAAAGAGCGATGAGCGAGGAAAGCGGGGTGGAGAGTGGATACTCAAAATGTATCCACTTTTAGCCCCAAATATGTACCCCTGTCTGTCTAACATTGCAAGATACCAGTGCGGTCTACGAATCTTGTATATAATGACTACTAAGTTGTAAGGACGTTATCCTAACTAATATTATAAATGCGAAAGTAACTATTTACCTTTTCACGGCTAAACTACTGAACCGATTGACTTGAAATTTGGTACAGGGGTAGCTTATGGTCCGGGAAAGGACATAGGCTAGCTGTTTTACCCGAAATTTCCACGGGATCGGAACTACGCGGGTGAAACCGCGGGGCACAGCTAGTTATTTTATATTTGATACAGCCTAAAAAAATGTGACGAAAATAATGTAAGTATAGATCCCGTCATAGGATTAATTATAAGACTTAAGACTCTATAGAGCAGTCGGGTGAAATGCTATTGTTAATTAATAAAAACTAGAAGATCAAAAATAACTCAACCGGTTTGATATTTTTTCCCATTTTTCAGAACCTTAAACCAAAATTAATATCTTAAAGGAAAATAGTTTAATACAAAAATAAAACACAATAATTTATTTAAATAATTTTAATAAACAGATCATTTATAAGTATACAGCGGGCCTTAACAATTACAGCTGCGCTTACAAAAATATACGTAATAACTAACTACCGTTGGATATAACAAAATTGTTCGTTTGTGCCGTCAGCTCGCTATACCGATACAAAATGTCAATGTCTTTAAAAAGTCTTTTATTGTATATTTAAGTAATGAAAGCAGTTTTGGCTGTTGACATGTAAAATGGGGTATCTGAGAGTTTTCAATTTTTTATTACGAATTAACAAAGTTATATATAGTAGGGTGCCTGTTTATGTAGAGCTATTGAATTTGAGTTAATGGATGTACCCAAAAAACAGTCATGTAAATATATCTTGGTTTCAGACCTATTTATATATATGTATTTATTTAAACAAAAATGTCAGTAACCCCATTTCACTATTGAATCGTCAATTTCATTTAAAAACAAATAAAAGTTCGTTTATGATTCATTCAATTACGATAGCTTTTATATATAAAACTATATAGCATACGTAAAACTCAAAAAAGCTCCTCTAAATCTCATATCATAGGCTATTGTTTATCCCGAATATCCTACGGGATAAAAACACGGTTATTAACATACATACAGTCAATAAGTCCATATAAAAACGGTTGTTACATAATACTTTTCAGTAATACTTTATGTATTATTTTATTTTAAAATAACTAGCTGTTCCCAAAATTAAGATCTCATGATTATAATCTAAATAAAAAATAAATAAAGCACTAATTTAATAACGTTAAAAACGAAGTTTATAATATTAAGATTATATATGGAGAAGTAGTTTTTTTTATAAAAACTTTAGTATTTTAAAAACAAGGTCATATATTATTGCCTGAAATAAATGATGATTTATTTATTTATATACTTTTTTCTTTTCTATAAAATCATATTTTTTGTTTAAGTATGTAAAACAACGGGATGTTAGTACGTACTTATTTAAGGAGTCGTCGGCGCGGGCGTATCGCACTCATCCTCCTGATGATGGCCACCGGACGTGGCTGAAACTAGTCGAGGGATTCGACTTAAATAAGTACGTACTAACATCCCGTTGTTTTACATACTTATACACCCCTATTTTGAATTCGAGATACTTAATCACACAGATAATGTAAACGACGGGTGACAATATAATAGGGAAGTTAGATTTTATCTTTTGCTCTTATTTAAAAAGTTATGATAAGTCAAAGTTTTTCAAAATCCCACCGAATTTTATTGTTATTCTACACCGAACAACAGGCGAACGCTGCTATGAACAGCTGAGCGCGGTCATCGACCCGAGCCGTCACAGAATACTTGATAGCTAGTGTGCCGTCTGGTAATACGACATTTATTTAGTATTTTTTAAAGATAAGTAATCGACTATAATTTTTGATATTTTTATTGGATATATGGATTTAGTTACTGCTACAGATATTCTCATTTTAATAAGTCCCGTAATTTCAAAATAGGGGTGTATATAATGACGTTTCGTTTAATAATATAATATTTTTTGTTGTTGAGTTACTACATTACATGTTACTACTACCAATATCAGAGGTAGTATGGTGAAACTAGTATACATAATTATACATAACACAGTTGGATAATATAAGATTGCTTTATTTATATTAATTTATTATTTGTTAAATATTTTATCATCATCATCAGCTCATATAATGTCCCCACCGAGGGACTCGAGCCTACCCTGAATAAGGGTGACAAGGCCTTAGTCCAACCAAATATTTTATATAATTGAAATATTATTACATAATTATATTCGTAGTAATTGATTCGTTCATCTAGCTTCCTAATATATAAATATTAACTTAAATAATTAAGATTTGGAAAACTTAAACACGCTTGGAACACTTCCTTTCTTCTGAGGTTTGTTTTCGGCCACCTGTCAACAAATAATTATAGAATTTTAATCACTACATAGTATAAAACAAAGTCGCTTTCTCTGTCCCTATGTACTTATGTCCCTTTGTATGCTTAGATCTTTAAAACTACGCAACGGATTTTGATGCGGTTTGTTTTAATGGATAGAGTGATTCAGTGGGGAGGTTTTTAGCATAATTTTATCCCCGCAACCCCACGGGAGCAGGAACTACGCGGGTAAAACTGCGGGGCGCTGCTAATATTATCTAAGTGAAGGTTGCGGTTTCGTAAACATTTATCGCGGTCTGTACTGTATGGTGGTTTATGATAAACTAGCTGTGCGCCGCGGTTTTCCATCAGTAATTCCTGTAGGTAGTTCAATATAAAATTATCCTATATGCTATTCCTGGTTAAGTTCTGATTCAAATTTGACTTTAACCCAGCTATTCTTATTGTTATTTTTTATTCAAAGATACAACTATACCGATTTCAGTACCGTATGTGGTACCGGTCAAGGCATTTTAATAACATATTTTCATTTCAACCTACTTCAAAAAAGGAGAAGGTTCTCAATTCGGTTGGGATTTTTTTTATTTAAAACTTTCAAAATATTTGCTTAAACAGCTTTCCTTAAATTCTAAACACAATCAAAAGTATAATCCATACTAACAGTCCTCTCTCCCAGCAGTAGTCGTGCTTTATCCTCCTCGTGCGGTTCGGGCGCGGCGGCCGCGCGGCGGTGGAGCTGGAGCTTCTGGCGGATCGCTTGGGACAGGATCACTCTGATACACGGAGATGACGACATATTATAATAATGAAATACTTACATAATTACAACAGTCGAGGTCAAAACGTGTAAATGTGAACGAGTAAAGGTGAATTAGGATAGAACATTTTCTAGTTTCAGAACATCCAACATCGTTTAAAAAACAGAAACTCTTTAAGAAGTATATGAAAGGTAGAAAGAATTGTTATAAATACGCTCTCTCTCAACCCGAGCATTACGTGGAAGTCATGGAGCTCAACGTCGAGCATTTGCCAAAATCTTACGTTTTATTGTAATGATCTAGAAAATTCTCTAGTCTATATTCACCTTTATTAGGGTAAGCTATGATTATTTCTGTGAGCTATTGTATGTGTCTACGTACCCAGCGGTGGATTTACACTAGGGGCAGTCGGGGCAAGTGCCCAGGGCGGCAAATGTTTTAGGGCGGAAAAATTTTGAAAGTTTCTACACGTATTTCCCCCCTTAAGTAAAATTCTAGTAATAGGGCGGACTTTTTTCTGGTGCCCAGGAGCGGCATTGAGTTTAAATCCGGCCCTGTACGTACCTCCTAGTGTCGTTCTTCGTGGCCAGCAACAAGTCCAGCCAGGTCCAGGTGACGTTGTGGTACTCGATGGTGGGCAGCACTAGCGGCAGCTCGCGGACGTCCTCGAGGTTCTTTTCCTTGCTGCCCTTGTACGAGACGCGTACTGGTACTTCGGGGATCTTTATGTAGATGAATAGTTTGTTCTTCTCGGCTCGTTCCTGGGTAAACGAGGAATATAATATTAAAGTATAAAGTTGCAACTTGCACCTTTGTTTTTACCTATAACTATATTATCTATGCCAATCTTATAAATGCTGAACGGTTTTGTGCGTCTTTTTTCTATCATGTTTTGAAACTGGGTGGGTTAACATTTTATTTTATGAAGAAAATGTTTTACTATCTTACAATTTATACATGTGAAAGATTAGATTGTATTTAGACATTTTGGCAGAAAATATCTAAACAAATTCGATTTAAATTAAATTAATATCAAAAACATTTCAGCCTTCATATAAAAGCCATACCACAAAACAAAAAAGTGCATATTTTCTATACAAACAATCCCCTTTTTTATTTTCCCCTTCTTACCTTCATCTTCTCAACATCATCCTTGTCCGTCTTATCCCTCTTCACATAGAAGTTGGAGTTGGAGTCCTTCTGTTTCTTCTTGTTCTTCTTGGAGGAGGAGGTCACTAGTGAGGAGGTGGAGGCCTTCGCGCCGTCCTCGTCCTCGCCCTCCTCCAGGTCGGGGTCGCGCTCCGGGAAGCAGAACTTCAGCATCGTGTTGAAGAACTTCTTGGTTAGACCTTAGGGTAGGGTATAGGTGTTAGTAGAGTAACATTACATAACATAATCATTCTCTACATCATCTAAATATATAGCACGGTCGTCGTACCTGCATAAATTATAATGCGTCTCGCTCGCCATTGCATCCGTGCGAGCGGGACGCATTATAAATTACGCAGGTGTGACAGAGATAGATAGCTACAGGTCAACGTACGAGATTTCATGTGAATTACGACCGGACTTTAGTAACTGACCCCTAACTAAGTTCGTGACTTGTATCTAGGGTATCAGAAACTACGCACACACACCGAGATAAACATTTGTGTTAACAGTTTGTAAGAGTCAACTGCAAGACAAGACTATTGATGATAATTAGTAGAGCGTTAGAGTAGAAGGGCATACCAGGACATAGGTGTCTTTCCCACTGATAAATTTAATACAGCGCAAATTAATAGGGGCTACTACTATGCTTAGTTAGGGATCAGTTACTATAATAAGATGATGTAGTGAATTATTATGTTATGTTTAATTCGTGATATATTTGTACGCACAACACAAGATTCAAACCTGGAACCTCCGACTTGGCAGGCAAGGCTTGATAACAATGACATAAAAACTGAGATGCTTTTGATTAATTCTCTAAATTCGACCTTCTATACTATTATTACTTATAAGATTTTTATATTATCAGTGAGTGACATAGGCTATTTTATCCCTGTATTCCCACGGGCATGGGAACTACGCGAGTGAAACCGCGGGGTGCTGCTAGTGATTTAATAAATTGGTGTTTATTTGTCAACACCTTCACCTCTATAAACAGTTCACAGAATATTGTCTGTTTGTTCTATTATATCAATTGCGTGATGCGTCCACCATTGTCTGAATGAACATAAACAATTACATTGTTATTAATAAACATACAATATTGGTTGTATTGTATTCCCAAAGAAAAAGTATGGCACCTCCCGTGGCAATACACCCTTATTTTGAAATTGCGATACCTTATTTCACAGCTAATGTAAACGACGGGTGACAATATAATAGTGAAGTTAGTTTTTTCCTTTTGCTTTTATTTAAAAAGTTATGATAAGTCAAAGTTTTTCAAAATCCCGCCGAATTTTATTGTTATTCTAGGTACAACGAACGCTGCGATACACAGCTGAGCGCGGTCATCGACCCGAGCCGTCACAGAATACTTGATAGCTAGTATGCCGTCTGGTAATACGACATTTATTTGGTATTTTTTTAGATAAGTAATCGACTATAATTTTTGATATTTTTATTGGATATATGGATTCAGTTACTGCTACAGATATTCTGATTTTAATAAGTCCCATATTTTCAAAATAGGGGTGTATAGTCAAAATTATCTAAATTAAAAGATTTTTTTTGCATTTATTGAATACTAGCGGCGCCCGCGGTTTCACCCACGTAGTTCCCGTTTCCGTTGGAATATGGGGATAAAATTATGCTAAAAACCTTCCCACTGAATCACTCTATCTATTACCACAAACCGCATCAAAATCCGTTGCGTAGTTTTAAAGATCTCAGCATACATAGGGACATAGGGGCAGAGAAAGCGACTTTGTTTTATACTATGTAGTGATAACTTCATCAACTAAGATTGTTTTCAAATACTGCATTTAAAGAAAGAGAGTCCGGCAGAATGGTCATCATGCGGGACTGCCATCTTGCGGGTTCGATTCCCGTGCGGGGTGAATATTGTGTGTGAACCACAAATGTTTGTCTCGGTCTGGGTTAGGTTAGGTTAGTGTGTGTAGTTTCTGATACCCTAGATACAAGCTTCGAGCTTAGTTAGGGGTCAGTTACTATAATGAGATGATGTAGTGAAGGCAAAAAAAAATCTTATAATTTGATAACTCTAACTCTAAAGTTTAGACATCGTTTTGTAGTAACACTGCTGGTCTTTCAAAATAAGCCTCATTAATGACTTTTACGAGGGCGAAACTGCGGGACACAGCTAGTTGCATAACATAACACCCACAGAATACAGTAGTACTAGTTAATTCCTGCGGTTCCCATCACCATAATGAACATACAGTAGCGCATATAGACTCTGTACGTGTCTATAGGCGAGCGGCAGGCGGCCTGTTTACCCAGGTGCCGCCTCAAAGGTGGTATGCCGTCATTAATATTCATAATCATGTTTCACAACTAATTTAAATAGATTTCATTGTTTAACTGTTCTCAAATGTGTTGTGACATATGGTACGGTTGCTTTTTGAGTGTCCTTTTTTAATTATTATTTGTCTTTAAACAGTTTGTGTTCGATAAGTGTTGCGACACTTTAGGAGTCTAAACGTTTTCTTATAAAAGTCCAATAAACATTCTAAATGTGGATATTTGCAACTCAATCACGCAAAATCGACGAAGTTTATTACCGGAACACTCTGGATAGATGTCCATTGTCCATTTCATGGATAAAATCGGAGGTCTTGTTGGACATATTTTTTTATTTAGGATACCATAATTATAGCTATATTACTAGGATAATTGATGGGGAAGAGATCCTCCCTCTACGTGTGTCAAAGAATTATAAACCTCGCAAGCGAGGTATTCCAAAAATGCTCAAGGCTCATTTGAGTGTTCCCTCCACGGAAATCTTTAGTAAAAGGCGAAAGATTTGTACGTTTTGAAGGGAAACCAGAGTGTGCCGAGAGAAGCGCGCGCCCGAACCCCTATCGCCGGCGGTATAAAACGTTTGCGCGATTCAACTTTGAGCTAGCGCCATCTAGTTGGTGAGCGGGGAAGCTTTTAACTAAACTTGAAACGTCTCATGACGTCATCGTTTTTGTAGTATGATAATAGAAAATGTTTTTCGTCAAAACTAGTTTTTGTTTAGATCATTTAGTAATTCTATTATGTTGGATTTAATGTCTTTATTATGGTTCCGCTTTCGATAAAAAATTAAATTGTCATGGGGTCGGATGGAAATAATATATGAATAAATTGTATATGAATGACTTTCCAACTAGCTAGCGAAATAGCGATTATGTGTCTACGTGTGACAGTTGAAATTCCAATAATAAAGTAAGTACTTATAATGTGTGTTGTGTATGTATAGTTACCGATGCGTATGGGCACGATGTTGACCTCGAAGTGCTCCTTGACGGCGATGCCGCCGACGGGCGGGCGGTCGCGGCAGAACACGCGCAGCGCCGCGCGACGGGCCACCGCGCCGCGCGCGCTGCCGCCCGCCGGCGCCAGCACCTACAACGGACTTCAACTTAATGGGAGCCAGTGGTTTTCTGCTGCGACATCGTGGATTCGTGTGGTCTGACAGCGGGTCAAACAGGAGCAAAATGCAACGACCCGCGTCGCCACAAAAGGCCGGGAGGAAGAACTCCAATTGGTGCTTCGTCCTCCCGTGCGTTAGTGACGAAGTTCACAGGTCCACTAATCTAATGGTGTCACATACTAGTATTCTGGCGTGGAAATATTTGTTAAACATGTTAAACACTGTTTTTATTAAAATCGTATGTAAGTATATTTTATGTGTACTGTACATACCTCAGGGAAGGGCTCGTTGGGCAGTAAGTTGGTGACGCGAACGTAACCGACTTCGAGCTGATGTTCCACCGAGTCGTCAGATCTTGATGTTTTCGTGTACCTGACACAAACATAATGTATTGTGAAACTTATATTCCTTGTATCCTATTAAAAAATCGCTGTCGCCGTGTCTCCCAAAAATTCCAACTATTGACACAATTGATTACAACAGTTTTATTAGACTTTACTGCTACGTTAAGGTTCAAGTTGGTAGCCGACTGCAAACAGCAGCAGCAGACCACACGTCGCCGCGCCACTACTGGTTTCTACACATTTCTATGAAATTCTCTCCGTAGTAAGCGACATGAAGCTAGCTTCGCGTCGTCGAGCAGCAGACGGTAGTGTTCGACCGCAGATCGAGAGCAGGGAAGCTTTAAGTCGGTGACAAAATTTCTTGTCTTTGTGATGCAATGATTTGTATTTGTTTAAAAAAATATTAAGTTGTTGTACCTACCGCGGATCTTACGAGGTAGATTAAATCGCTATACCAGTGAACAGAACCTAAATTTATTTATACATTTAACACCCACATGCCCAAATGAGGCCACAACATTACACTGACTACTAATACGATGCCGAGTGCCCCAGTGTACAAGTAGGCCGCTACTCACAGGAAGTTGGTGAGCAGCAGGTCGGCGATGCCGAGCTGTCCGTCGGCGTCGGTGAGGCGCCAGCGCGCCGACTTGAAGCAGATCTCGTGGTGGCGGTGCGGCGAGGCGGGCGGCGGGCACGCGCCCGGCCGGCCCGCGCCCGGCCGGCCCGGCCGGCCCGCCTCGCGCGCCGCGCCCACCAGCGCCGCCAGCTCGCCGCCCTCCTCCCACACCGCCTCCTTGCACTCGTTCACCTGCACCAGGGGACACACTGTCGGCCGCACACGGAGCGCCCCCACCCCGCCCGGTGGAGGCGCGCGGCCCCCCCCCCGGGCACACGTTGGGCCGAGCGCGGCGCGGCCCCGAGCCATGCGATATCGGTTTTTGCCGCAGATCTGAGCGGCATTCGCGACCGATCTGGGTGGAGGTACATACCACGCGGATTTCGCTCAGGTATTTACCTACCTTTGCTCTAGTATGAACAGTAATATTACCGCATACCCAGTGGGTTTTCTCTGCCGCAAACGCTAGCGAATGCCGCTTAAATCTGAACAGGCCTTAACAACAAACCATTAACGGAATCTTGTTCACCTGCAAGTCCATAGTATAGATACAGGTACTACAAAATCATTTACACGCTACCCATCTGCATACGTCTTAATCCGAGGTACATTGTTTTAAACATTACAATAAATAAACACTTCATCGTGTTTCTTCTATCATTTTGAGCAACATGGATAATCATAGTTTATGAGGAACCTGATCGTCGAGCGCCTTGAGCTCGGCGAGTGCGGCGGGGTCGTCTCCGTTGATGGACCTGTTCTTGAGGTAGTACTCCTTCTCCAGCCGGCGCAGGCGCGCCAGGGACTCGCGGCACTGACAAATTAACAATAACATTCAGCGATGAGACATGATAATACTAGATGCGACCGCATATTTAAGTAAGTAGAAAAATGTCACGATAAAAGTTTAATAAAATGTGTGATTATAATAATAAAATCTCAACCTTACTTAGACGTAGTAACTAATTAACATAGCCAGTATATATTTTTTTTGTAAGTATGAGTATAATGTGGTGGGTTGCACAGTTACCCATATTTTGTACACACTTTTTGTTTTATATTTGATTGTGCTTCTATTTGTTATCCCTATGTGTTGAATAAAAAAAAAAAAAAACTCAGGAAAAAATCAAGTATCCTATCAGTTTTTAATGTAAATCTGTTTAGTTCTTTTTTCATGAAAGAGTTATAAATATTAATTTGTTTTGTTCTTATTTAAAAAATTATATAGATATTTCTTTATCACATTATCTTATTGTTATCATAATGACCTTCAAAAACAAATATTTTAACAGGTGGTGTGACTCAGAACTCCGCATTATCAATACTCGTAAAATTTCGACAACCCAAATACGATCCGCGGTAGTATAGTGGTCAGTATCCCCGCCTGTCACGCGGGAGACCGGGGTTCGATTCCCCGCCGCGGAGAACACCTTTTTGTACAATTTCAAAGTAGTTTTTTATTTCACTTTATCTTTATGCTATACACAAAACATTATAATTTTTTTTTAAAGTTTAATTTATTATTAGTTTACGGGTTTTTTTATGTGAAGTAACTGTCATCAAACTTTGACAACAACAGTGCTTAAAGTTTAGACGTTTTTTAAATGTAAACAATGATAGTTTATTTAACATACAAAAATAATAAAAGAAGCTTTACATAAAAGTCGTACACGAGTACAAGAAATCAAAATTCATTCATAGTATTTCAGTTGATTCATAATTGACTAATCTGAGCGCTAGAATTGTGTAGAAAAACCACGATAAAAACTATATAACATACCTGTGTCTGCAGTTTATGTATCAAATGTCTCGGGTCCTGGTCTTGCCTCAGCTGTAGTTGGAACCGCATACGGGCCCGTCTCTCTAACGTACGCTTACGTTCAGGTTCCACGTGCAGAACTACGTTGTTTATCACGTCTAGTAGTAGGGCGTACTGGAAAATAATGTTTTTTGGTGTTGTTTTTGAAATGTGTTGGATTTGGGATCACTGACATGCGTTGGGTAAGTGTGGTAATAGTGATATGAATAGCTGTTTATGCTCATTTCACTAATATAATTTGTAACAGAGGTCTTTGAACTGCTGTCGCATCTTACAGATCAATACTAAATTTTTAGAGTAACACATAATGGTTAAGACTTCATAAAGGTTTTATTTTAATTCCTGATTTTATGAACAATAAATATAAACTATTTTTTTATTTATGTTAATCTTGATTTCTTGTATAAATATCCGGGTGACGTCATTTTAGTATCGGTTATCGCATGTCGAGTAACAGATGCGTAATTTCGGCACACAACTCATAATCCGCGGTAGTATAGTGGTCAGTATCCCCGCCTGTCACGCGGGAGACCGGGGTTCGATTCCCCGCCGCGGAGAACCACTTTTTATTTAAAATATTTTTTTATACAAATCATTACAGCTATTTCTTATTATAATGTAATTGTTTTTAACACTACAAAAGTTTTTATTGTAAATAGAGCAACCTGTTATAGCATACAAAATTAATATTATGTAGACTTGGAATAACATAATATTTTATGCGCTCTTATCGAAGAAATATCTCGTCTCTTTTCCAATATATGGTGATTGTTACTTTTTTTCATTGCTTGTTATCATTTTGAAATAAGAACGATAGTCACGGTGAGGTACGACGTACCTGCAGCGAGTTGGTGCAGACGTCGAGGTCGTTGTGCATGAGCGTGAAGGAGTCGTAGGGCTGCGGCTGGTGCGGCGGCGGCGCCTTGTCCTCGCGCGCCTCGTAGTGGAACTCGCAGGCGCAGCGCGACACGATGCGCTGCAGCCCCGCGCCCGCGCCCACCGTGCTGCCCACCACGCCGCCCGCGCCGCCCTCCGCGCCCAGCTCGGCCGCCGGCAGCCACGCCACGGCGTCCGCGCCGCCGCCCACCGTCGCGTAGTACTGCATGTTGGCCAGCGCGCCCGACCACGCCGCGCCGCGCCGCCCGCGCCGCACGCGCCCGCGCACCGCCGCGCGCGCCGCCGCCACCACCACGTGCCCGCGCGACTCGCAGCCCTTCAGCACCACCTGCGAGTTCACCAGCTCGACTGCGGCGGGTCAGCCACTCCCCGCCGCCCGCCGCCCGCCGCCCGCCGCCCCGGACACTCACTCAGGCACACGGTGTGCGAGTTGTCGTCGTCGAGGTGGTTGCGCACGGTGGGGTGGTGGTGCTGGTCGTTGTCAGCGCCGCTCAGCTCGTCGCTGAACACGACGGGCGCGTCGCCGCCCGCCTCCGCCACCAGCGCCTCCAGCATGCCGGCGCCCGACCCGCCCACCGCGCCGCTGCCGCCCGCCTGCACCGACCACAACTTGATATACTATTTGAAAGGGCCCTAACCCCGTCGATGCGCGACGTGGTGTCCGACCTGCATGGCGGCGGCGGGGGGCGGCGACACGACGTCGGCCTCGCGCTGGTGCTCCGGCTCCGCCGGCTCCTCCTCCTCCTCTTTGAACACCTTCGTCGACAGGTTTTTCTTCAATTGCTGAAATCGAGAACGCGGCCGTCGTATTCGAGAGCAAGAAGTGAGAGAGGGACACGGGACGAAAAGAGGTACGGTATACCTGCGTCTTGATGTAGGTGTCGATGAGCGCGAAGGCGAGGTCGCGGTTGAGCTTGGTCCAGGCGCCGCGCAGGTCGTGCACGGCCAGGCGGTGCGTGCGGCGCGCGGGCGGCGGGCCGGGCGCGGCGTCGCGGCCGTAGGCCAGGCGGCGCACGCGCACCATGTAGCAGCGCGCGCCGTCCGCCCACTTGCCGGGCGCCGCGGGCCGGTGCTTGAGCCAGATCTGCGCGTCGCTGAGCTCGCAGTTCATGTACAGCGTGTCCCACACGGGCCGCGTGCGGCGCCGCAGCCCGCGCGCCGCCGCCGGCGCCGCCAGCCACAGGCGGTGGCGCGCGCCGCACGTCACGCCGCCGCTCGACAGCTCCACGCCGCGCTGCAGCGACGACGACGACCAGTAGTACACCTGCAGACCATACGCGTTACGACCGCGCCTCCTACACACCCCACACATCGCACTCCCCGCCCGCCCACCTGCAGGTTGTGCAGCGTGACGGACACGCTGACGTTCCGGTAGTGCCGCGACAGTTGCGGCTTGCGCGGCCGCACGTTGTTGAAGATGCGCCCGCGCCGCGTCGGACGCGTTATGCCCGACAGAATCAACTTTAAGCTCTCGAACCACCTGCCAGGGAGACGATGTTCCATTTTTATTTTATCCACTATTTGTTTCTTTAAAAAATTTGTTAACATAATCATGTGTACCTGAGCGTGCTCCCATACAGCAGTAGCACGGGTCCGAGCACGTCTCCGTCCCCGCCCTTGGTCTCCAGCGTCAGGTGCACGTCCACGCCCGACGACCGGAACGCGCGGTATGAGTCGTGCTCCTGTAGAATTTATCATCTTAGAAGTGAGGAATCACAGGGGTATTGCGTTACCTTCTATCTATATTCTATCTACCTACATTTGATCTGAAATCAGGTTTTACCTGGTTGCTGGAGTACTCGGGCAGGCGTGTGGGCGCGCAGGGCACGACGGCGTGGTGGTCGCGCGGGTCGGCCACGCACTGCCAGCCCAGCTTCACCACCAGCCGCAGCCCCGGCACCACCACCACGCGGCAGTCGTCGTACTTGCTGGCCGTCCGGACCAGCACCTCCAGCGCGCCCAGGAAACAGATCTTACCTGGAAACGATGTGATTTAGGTTATTATCGATAAATACTCAACACGAAGACGAATGTTACGAAGTCGTATGTGTGCGTACCGTTGGTGACGTCGAGCGCGAGGTCGGTCCAGGCGAGCTCCATCTCCTCCGTGGTGTTGTAGGGGTCGAGCGACACGTGCAGCAGGCACACCAGGCGCCGCGCGCGCGCCGTCACGCGCCCGTGCAGCAGCAGCCGCGCCCGGTCCCACCACGCCAGCGGCAGCGACGGGTCCGCCGACACCGCCGACACCTGCTCGAACGCTGTCCGCGCGGTCAGCACCCGCCCGGCACACACTCCCTTACCCCCGCCCCCACTCACCGAGGTTGCACTGCGCGATGACGGGCTCCCAGCACGGCCCGAAGCTGTAGCTGTACTCGTCCATCTCGCAGCATACGTCGTAGTACCACTTGAGCGGCATCATGCTGCGCTCCAGCTGCACCTCGCCCCACGGCGCGCCCTGCTGCACGCGCACCGTCCGCACCGCTGTACGTATACAGTGACGTCAGCGCCCGCCCACACTCACCCACACTCGCCCCGTGACGTCACGTACCTCTTGGCGGCGGCGCCATCTCGGCGGCGAGCAGCGTGCCCCAGAGGCGCAGCGCGCGCAGGCGCAGCAGCGGCTGGGGGAAGTCCCGCAGCGCCACGCGCCACTCGGCCGCGCGCACGCTCACCGCGCGGCACCACAGCACCGCCCACTCCACGCCCTCCTCCGGCCACGGGCTGCGGACAGGGGGGGGTTAGTGAGCTCGGAGAGGGGGGGTTAGTGAGCTCGGAGAGGGGGGGGTCAGCGAGCTCGGGGAGGGGGCCGGCCACGGGCTGCGGACGGGAGATGTGGGAATGGGCACGGCTCGGGGGGTGTGGGGCATGCGGGTGCAGCCGGTACCTGTCCCCGTCGATAGCGCGGAGAGCCGCCGTGGCGCGCCGGGTGCCGTGCACGCTGGGGTCGGCCAGCGCCACGAGCGTGAGGCGCGACAGCGCGGCGGTCAGCAGGCGGCGGCGCGGCGCCGGCGCGGCGCGGCTGCGCTGCACGTAGATCTGCGCGTCCTTCTGCCGCAGCGCCGCGTACAGCTCCTCCACCTTGCCCGCCGGCAGGAACAGGTGCGGCTTGCACAGCTCCGCCACCTTCCACAGGAAACCACTCGTCAAACACGAACAATATGACGTGTTAACCTGCCGAAGCCCTCATTACCTTGGCGTCGAGCATGCTCCTCCGCTTCTGGCTCTCCTTGTACTCGTCCTCGAGCAGCTCGTAGTTGTCGCGCAGTTTCACCTCGAACGGGTCGTCGCTCATCTCCACCACAAACTCGTCGATCTGAAAGCCATATAAAATTTCATCTATGGTCTCAAGTGATCATTATAAACACCGAATATATGGCTTCAGCCTGACCTGTATATGCAAATCACTGGGCAGCGGACTATCACTAGTAAACGGTTTCTTCTTGATGCCGTGTATCATTTTGACCCACTTGAACAGGGTAACAAAATCTCCTTGCACAGCCTCCGCAAAGCGATGCTTGTATGGGAATACCACCCGGATCGACTCTACCGTCACCTGCCTATAAAGACAAACCATAATCAATCGATATTGACTACATCCCCGACCATTAAATGACCAGGTTATCCCATACCATATCCTGTTCCTAGCGAGCTGGAAACCCTCATTGGCCTTCCTCTCGAGGGTGACGTCAGGGTGTGACGTCACGCGGCGCTGGCTGTACCTCTCCACTGCGGCGATGTCCTCCCCGTTCAACGTCATCGTCAACTTGCTCCACAGTATGGACAACCCTAGCTCGTGGTCGTATGAGATTGTCATGTCGTCTGCGAAACAAAATGTTTTATGTATGGTTTTAAAATGTACAGGGTA
The DNA here is from genome assembly GCA_958496195.1 of Timandra comae. Classification (NCBI taxonomy): domain Eukaryota; kingdom Metazoa; phylum Arthropoda; class Insecta; order Lepidoptera; family Geometridae; genus Timandra; species Timandra comae. The sequence goes on from OY292358.1 coordinate 1,341,435, forward strand.
ATTTTCAAATGGTTGTGCAGTGGCGTAGCGTAGTGGGGGCGGCAGGGGCGGCCCGCCCCGGGCGGCACATTTTAGCGGGGCGGCAAAATTTCACAATAAATAATAATAATATTTGAACCATTTCATATTTTTAACGCAACTACAAAGGACCGATTGAAAAGAGCATGGAATTTTTCATTACTTATTCTGTAACGGATTCGGGGAATCCCCTTTCTTTGAATGATATTTTGTAGCGACTGCTGGCAACACCGTCTACGACTTGCGGGGATTCCCCGTATTTTATTTATTGCTTGGATTGTTTATGGCTAACAAAACAACAGCGAAATGTGTGATGCTATAGACATTGATGGTGCAATTAAAGACATTGCTCTTAAAAAAAGTAGACGTATAAATTTACTTTGACGTCTACTTTTTTTAAGAGCAAAGTCTTTTATTATAATAGTAATACTATTATAATAAAAGACTATACTATTATAGTATAGTTCTAGTATTTATTAAAAATTTATTTGCGTTTTATATTCAATTCTCCAATTATTTAATTTTGTCAATCTGACGATCGACAGCTGTACCTAATCTGCGGTGATAGGTATTGTACAGTCGAGCTCACATCAAGCTATACACTCGCAGTTCAAGTTTCGAGCTTATGCGTTTGTTAATAAGAATGGTGCAAAGTCCAAAGTGTATAGGTTGACGCGTTCTTGAGTGTACCTGTTATAAAAATGTATCAATGTATAATAAAGATGATTGTAAAACTTAGATAAACTTTTTTATTTAAATGTATGTTATGTAATGTATAGTATACATTAAATTGAAATATCTAAATAAGAGGGCGGCAAAATTGTCTTCCGCCCCGGGCGGCCGACACCCACGCTACGCCGCTGGGTTGTAGTAGGCCGAATCTCAAACTATAAGGCATTAAATTATGTAGTGACGAACAATTTTCAAATGAGGTAAATTCATCCTGTATATTGCAACGGCTATCTGATCACTCACCTGTTCCAAAAACCATATCATTCTCCTTAGACAGGAGCAGCAACAAATTGGTTTGCGTCTTGAAGCTGACTCTCCAATCTAGCGCTCTCTTTGTCCCCTGGGTCACTTGCGTTTCCCCTGCCTTTATTTGCCGTAGTTGTTCTCTAAACTCCCTGAACGCTCTTACGAAGGTGACTACTTTTAGGTGGAGGTTAGGGCTCCACTGACAGTCAGCGTGTTCTAGAAACTGGAAGTCTAGGAGGGCGGAATGTTTCTGCTTGGATGGCACGTGTTCGATCCTCGCCAGGCGAACGCTGAACACTGATTTTGGTATCTCGTCTGAACGTTGGCATTGGATGTTACCTATATTAAAATAAAAATATTTATAAAGTACTTACTTGAAGATATTTTTTTAGATTTTGATGCTTTTTGAAAAAGGCTGTTCATACCTTTATAAGGCACCATATCAACCACCTTGAATCCGGAGATATTAGCGCCGGATTTGGTGGTAGTCTTCTCCAGGGTAACGGCGTCCAGCCGAGTCATCAGGCACATGTCTTCGTTTACTGAAACGTGCAATAGATATTCGAAGAATTTCCAAGTAGGAAGTTGCGCTGGAGTTGTGTTGGCTCAAATAAGCTGAACGTCTCAAACATGACCACGAATTTCAATAACTGAACTCTGTGTTAGCATTTTTTGACTTACCAATAAGGAACAGATTTATATGCGAAAGTGCCACATTGATAGAGATGTTAGCGGGAACGTCAGCGGCGGGCGGCGGTGACTTGGGCGCGGGCCCAGAGCTGGCGGAGAGCGGCAACAACTCGCGGATACTCCTGTGGACGGCCAGGACGGTCTGCGCCATCGTCTCACTCCATTCCACACGGAGGCAGTCCATCATTGCTTCCACCTGTACAATCATCAAAATAGGCATATAAAATCCAAAGCAATGCTGTCTCCTGTCCCGTCATGTTACCTTAGAGTCCCTGGCGCCGTGCGTGCCCCACTTGACGAGCGCCACGGCGAGCAGCGCGGAGCCCCACGCGTGCTGCTTGCGCGCGGCGGGCGGGGGCGGAGCGCCACCGGCGCCGGGCGCCGCCCAGCCGCCGTCCACCAGCAGCTCGGCGCTCCAGTGCCGCCCGCCCATCACCAGGCGGGCCATAGGCGACTTGTACGCCTCCTCTGTATGAAGGATACTTTTTATTAACATATCTTTATGTTCCAACATAGTTTCATTGTCCCCTGACTGTCCGTACCCCGTGCGTCCCGCAGCTGGTCGAGCTTGACCTTGAGCCCGGCGGCGCCGGCGCCGAGCGCGCCGCCCGCCAGCCGCGCCGACAGCGCCGCGCCGCGCAGCTCCAGGCAGCCCTGCACCACGCACCACGACAACACCATCACCAGCCACGCCGGACCTGCAACATTATGAACTTCGTCACGACACATATTACAACAAAATAAATACATGTTATATTATAATCTGATATATACACAATTCTGTTATGTTAATAACGTGTAAAATCGTGGTCTAGAAGAAAATTTAGTAGAACGCCAGGGCAATCAAAACTTACCTGTCTCAGTGTCCCCATCCAGTTTCTTTATTTTGAGCGGTTGTGAGTAGTTCTCTCTGATAGCGAGCACCCACTTCAAGACGTTGGTGTGGGTGTACTCGATGTTCAGGGTGCTTAGAATGATGTACAGGTTTAGGACGCCTTTTTCTAACTGTAAGACGAAAATTAAAGCTTTTAGATAAATAGATAAATTTTAAATAAAATCAGATTTGTATGTACGTACTAAGACGACAGTTTTCCCAAAAGACTACACTAATTTGGGTCTTTTGTGCACAATATTGTATGATTACATATTTAAAGGCTCTAACTACAACTAACTGTTAGAACGACAACCGGGACTGATGGCTAAGATGGAAACTTTAACGACAACCGGGACTGATGGCTAAGATGGAGACCTAATCTAGGTAAGCTTATACTTAACTAGCTGTGCCCCGCGGTTTCACCCGCGTGGTTCCCGTTCCCGTGGGAATACGGGGATAAAATATAGCCTATGTTATTCAGGGTTAATGTAGCTTTCTAATGGTGAAAGAATTATTGAAATCGGTTCAGTAGTTTCGGAGCCTATTCGTTACATACAAACAAACAAACAAACAAATCTTTCCTCTTTATAATATTAGTATAGATAATTCCAGACATAAATACCTTAGCATCCAATTTCAATTTATTCAGAAACAGTATGGTGTCATTGTTGGCATCAAACTGGTACTGGTCCATTTGGAAGGCGACGTACACCTGCGGCAGGCACACCACCTCGCACCCGCTCTCGTTTACTACCACTGATGCTGCACTGAATCTTGAGTTCACCTGGTGTAAAGATATAAAGGGTAATTTTCAAGAAGGTAGGGTACACCAAGTGAGAAACTATAAGGATTTGCAAAAAAAATCTGAATGGACTCAGATTTTGATTAAAACTAACACTAAGCTTTAGTGACCATATATTTTTCAGTACAATTGTAAGATAATTTTACCCATATCTCAATAAAGAATAATAATAATCTAATAGGGACATCAGTAATTAGACTTCAATTTATTATATCTTGATTACTTTCATTGTTGTAACAGTGTACAATACTTACATGTAAACTATTCAGTGACATTTCGAAGTTAGTGTCAGTTATCTTGCTTGCACACACAAACTTAGTTGCATCTATTCTTAGGCTAAAGATCTGTAAAAAAAACACATATTATTTGGACTTTATAATTTACTCATTTCAAGTCTCTCTTTCTTTTTAGTTATTAAATAAATAATATTTATATAAAAACTTTATTTGCCTAAATATACATGTATATGTATAAATTAATACCTTTGGTATAACAGGTGAAAATCTTGGTAAAAATGTATTTAAATTATCTTCTGTTTCCAATTTTTGTTTTGGTGTCATTCTTGTTTTCTTCTGCCTCTTGATGAAGGAGTACAAGTCATCATGGAATGATATTTGAGTGTTAGTCACTGTTGCATGAATTTTCTGAAAGATAACAATCACACATATACTAGCCTACACATGTAAATTTTTGTAAAAAATACCCTGGCTTGATTATAGTGCGTTTTTCTGATAGCAATCTTATTGGAATCTCATTGATATTTTCAAACAAATTAGAAACATAAATTAATTAATATAATAAAACGTAGTTAAGTTATCCATACTTATAAAATTTTATTAGTGTTTGCAAACATGTAAAATCTCTACATATATAAAACTATTAAGCTCAAGACACATAAAACTATTAAAATTTTGTATAATACCTCAACATTCAAAGGCCCATCAGCTTTAACTGTCCCTTCTATCACAAAACTACACATTGCTTCTCCCAGCCGTTCACCCCCGCCTACAACAGTGGCCGTTCCATCCACAACCTTTGTAGAGAACACCAGGGCACGAGCAGGGCCACCCGCGGCGCCATCTGCGTGGACTTCTGAGGCAGTAGCGTGGATGGAGAATAGCTCTGTAGTGCCACTGTGTATGGTAACTGATGCATTGAATATGTGGACTCCCATGAACTGTAATAATTGATTTAGTGATGTTAATTTGGCTGACATAGTCTCTAAATTAGTCAAGAAAATAATTGATTTTAATTTTAATTGATGATAAGCTCTTAAATTTTATATTCCTGGTTATAAGGAAGTCTGCTAGCCATTCATGAGTAATATATTAACTTTGTTTTAACAATAAATAGTTTATCATAACATACCTGAGCAAACATAATCAAGCTATGAGGTAACTTTTTATCTCTGAAGTCCAACAGATTATTAATCCCTACATTCAGGTCTCCTTCAGGAGAGCCGGCACCAGGGACCACTTCCTGCAGACTATCCTTAGAAAGTGAGTTCTGTTTGGAGAGTAGAGGTTTGAGGATGGTCTCCACCACCACACTGCGCCTCTCCGGCACATTGTTGGTCACCTCCACACCTCGGATCACTACAGACACCAACTTGTTGATCTCAGAGTTGAGACAACTGCTTTGAAATGATATTTCGTCTATTTGCTGAAAATCATACATGCCCATATATTATCTAATGTTTAGCGGCATCAATTAGTCATCTATTAGAAAGTATTACGTAATTTATCACAAACAGTAATAATAAACTTACAATGGAGTATTTATCCTTAGACAAGCTTACGTCTTTTAATATCAGTTTTGGCACAGCAATACGTCCTATTTTTAGTCTTATATTGTATTTTCTCATAAACAGCCATGCTAAAAGATTTGGAAGCAACCTAAAACATATTTATCAAAATAAATAACAAACAAAAACAATAATAAGTTATCATCACAAACTTTACCGACCATGAAACACAGAAATAGATAAACACAAATATAAAAAAGAGTACTAGTAGGAAATTCATTTTCGTGCGCTTAAATCATTTCGAATGAGTCGTGTATTCAAGAATTATTACAATTAATATTTAATTAGCAAAACTTGAAATATTCTGATTATTCTGATACGAATCGACATCATAACCTCGATATTCATAACAGAATCTGACAGATTTTTATGACAAGACAAGACAAGTGACAATGACGGTCATGACTGTTTTTGGGGTTACGTGGAAAATTACAGAAACCGTATTTTATTAATATATGATTTGAGTTGAGTGGAGATGAGGATAACACTTGCTTTGCTAGGACTTCGACTACGATTTGGACCCGGTTCGAAGACTGTATAATATTCCAATATAAGTGCCGCAGAGAAATCCTCTTCGAAACCATAATACATATTATGATCCAACATTACTTATATAAAAAGTGGATTTCATAGCTTTTATATAGAACTAGATCTAATTATAACATTTGTCGGCGCTATAACTAGATAATGTAAAAATTAATGCGACTGAATTTCTTACATGACACAAGAAAATCACATTACTTATATTTTATAGGAGAAAGTTTGTGAGTGTGTATGTTTATAACTAATGTCTGGAACGTTATATATGTTTGGTACAGATGTCTCTTTTAAAGGAACTACGAATAACACATAGGATACATTTTATGCCAAAATTAAAAAAATAAAATAAAAATTTTTTTCTAAAAAGTTCAGCAGGTGGGGAAAAAATTGTCTTTGAGAGAGACTTTATAAAGTTTGTGTCAGTGATTCGGCGGCTTCGGCGCTAAAACTCTGTCTGGTACTTTGCGACAGGCGATTGCTATATCGAGGAGATCTGGCACATCCTGCAGTCCATTCTAAGGTTTCCCCGAAAGAGAAGGAATAAAAGGCCTAAGGGATGACTAAGGGATGATTTTATGGTCACGCGTTTCGGCAGCGCCGTCGGAGCGCGTGATGTATGGTGGTAGTACTCGTAGTTGCGTTTATCAGTCGCGCGCTTGAACAGCGCCGCACGATGCATGGGCTGAAAATTGACTTTTACAGACAGGGATTTCAATTTCTATGAAAGCCGATTTTCAGCTCACCGTGCGCGGCCCAGTGGCGTGTCTAGCAGCGTGATTATTAAAGGAACCTAATCCTCTCAAAACAATAAGACTAGCCTGTGTACTTAGGTAATTCTATAAGTAAATAAATCGACAAACTTTACTAATACATAATTTACTAACTATACCACATTTATTTTCTTATTCTAGTACAAAATCAGGGCCATGATCTCTTTGCCGAGTATCCTGCATACTTCTTCCTTGCCTTAAGTCCTGTCACTATGGTGGAGCTCTTGGGGAAGGCTGATACTCCACCAAACTTGGTGTCGGTATCTGAAAAAATATTTTTCAACAATTATTTTATCAACTTTTCTAGGTATGATTAATGTGAATGTCATTTGATGGAAACATTTATGGGATTTTTTTATTACTTAAATAGTATTAACTGTTATTAATAAAAAAATTACATTATAAACACTCAAAAAAATCCAAATATGTATTATCCATATTTTTTACCTGGGCATTTCAAAATGTTGTAAAACCGTACCTGGATGGAATCTGATATAGTTTTCTTGTACATGCAAGTTCTTGGGTAGTTCCATTCTGACAATTGTATCAAACGGTGTTTTTGTATCTACAGGAGTTAAATAGAACTCTGTCAAATCATCTGAAAAAATAATGATATAATTAAAACTTGTTGTAAGAATTTGTTATTAACATCTTTACAAAATAACACCTAATTTTAATTACTGGCTCTCTTAAGAACTATTGGACTGAATAGTTCTTAAGTGGGTAAGTAAGAAACATTCTATTTTTTCAAGAGAAACTAACATTCATAATGTTAAATACTCTTTTTATTACAATACAAATGTACAAAAATAGATAACACATACATACCAACATTCTCAATGGTGTGCAATAGAGAATTAGGTACATCATAACCAGTTTCCTCAAAACATGATTTCAGGACCAGATACTTTACATCCAGACTGTCAAATTCAGATCCAGACTTCAAACCATTGTCCGCACAAATCTTAAGAATTGTACTTTTGATATCTGCAGGTGGGTCCCAGGGCTTAGTTGGGCGAAGAAATCTGGAGATAAAAAAGCATGTATTGCAGATTAGCTCCTGTTGCAGGTTTTCCCGTCTGTATTTAAATAAATGTATGTGAAATCAGGTGTTGTATATTAAATTAAATTATTACATAATTACTATTGCTTAACATATTTTTTATTTATAGTTGAATTGATTGAATACATTTTAGGAAGTAACATAACACAATTTTTTTTTTCAAAATACTGAAATTGTTTACCCTCTGGCAGCCAGAGATTCAGCAGCAGCTTGTAACTTTTTATCAACTTTAGGGAATTTTTTTTGAACGTTTCTTGTAGTTATAACCTGGAATGGAACATTTAAAGTAATTACAGTCTTCTTCATATTACAAAATACGAAATTATGCTAAAAAATAATAATAACCTGAAAATTGATTCGAGGTATCGATGACAAAATATTTCTAATCATTTTAAATAGTTCTCTAATTCAAGGATTTCCAGTTATTTTTAATTTTGCAGACTGGACTGCAAGTTAGCTGGTATTTATATAATTTTAATATTTATAATTTAAATATCTCGGTTCACGCTCAAAAAGTCAAAATTCGGAATTGACAATTTATTATCAATCGCCAAAATCTGCATCTGCCAGATCTGACGTTGACAGCTATTTGAAATTGCTCACAGATAATCAGAATACGTGCCATTTCACGCATAATGTTTTTCTTTAATTAAATATAATGTATTTCCATTATGTGAGATATCGAATTGTAATAAAAATAATCACACAAATATGATTATTTAATATTTGTTTTTCATGTTTTCATTTCATTCAATTTCCTAAGGTTGAAAATTGTTCAAAAATGATTCGGTAGTTGTAAATATATATTATGACAAAAATAAGGGATTTTACAAATATAAAATACATACTTGAAACTATAAAATAAAAAGAGATTTAATAAGGGCTAAACCACGATGCACTTCGTATCAAATTATAATTTTCGTGGTGATTTAAGCTATCTCTTTCTTTAGTATTTGTACCTATTGGCTCATAAGGCCATCTTTTTGTAAGATTTACGAATTTGAGTAATTTTATTTTACATTTATTAGCAAACATACAAATACTACTTCACAAGAAAGACATAAAAAATATAATGATAACGTTTTTAGATTTAAAATAATGAAAAATGGAACGGTTAAAATTTCTGAACGAAATTATTTTTTGCAGATTTGCCGCTAGGGGCAGCACTTTCGGCTTGGGTTGTTGTTTCCTATCCGCCATTTTCCAGTCGCCATTGAAAGGTGGACTAAGTGGAAACTTCACTAGATGTGGGTGATGATTTTAAGATTTTGAGTGGTTTCTTTAAGATTGGAACTGTTTTAAGTGTTGTGAATTGAAAATGAAGTGTCCCGGACTACCATGACGCATCAAAATCACCAAACAAACGGTGCAAGTCTCGAGGATTGCCACACAAACTTCTTCGCCTTGGTAAGTCACTTTTACATTGATGAAAGAACTCAACTCGTATGTATGTACTTTTCTTTCGAAATCATTGTGATTTACGTGATGTCAGCCCGCGCACTATTGTTCTTGGGTGTTTATTGGAGTTTAGAATTTCTTTAATATTGACTGCACGATAAGTTGGTGTATACTCAGTGTAGTGACTACATAATGATACCGATTATCGTTATTGGATGCTGTTATACGAAATTCACCTTATTGCGATGCTGGTACCGCATCGATTTATTGCGTTAATGTTTTCATATGAGACAATTTATGTTTAGGCGGATAATGACGCTCAGCCGTTAGTCATTCTGGCATCGTTCTCGTCCCAGTATAAAGTCAAGACGGAGTTGCTAACCCACAAAATGTCAACGCATTCGGCGAGCGAGGCCACTGGATGCCACCGGCCCATAGAGGTCATTTTGAATTCACCTGGCCGTAACGTAGACCGTAATGCGTTCACGAGACTAGTTTCGCCAAGTTGAGGAAATAACTTTCATATTACATTTTTTAAACTGTTCCTTTCAAAAATGTTACCGAGTCTAGTCGCGAGAAACGAGTTTTGTAGGCTATTGTAATCATGAGCGGTGAGCATGGCGAAGAATCGTTTAGGTCATTCATTATCGTTGTGTTGTAGTGTCGAGTAGCTTTGCGTAATGTTCATAGCTGGCGCGAATTTTATCTGATTGTGTTGGAGGTAGGATTAGCGGGGTGTGAGGCGGGTGGGGCGGGTGGGGGGTCGCCGGGGGGCGGTCGGTCGTCCTCGCGAGTCGGAGTCGCGAGCACCGAGAGCGCCACTTCCACCTGACGCGTCGCCATATCTCCGCGGCGGCGCGGCGCGCGCCTGCACCCACCCGCCTCCCTCTGCGCTCCGCCTATCTCCACACGATACAAATTACCGATTTCTTGCCCTGCTTGCTTATTGTCTAATTATTTATGCGTCGTCGCAACCACACAGTCCTCCAATGGAATTTTACTGATTGTCAACGGATTGCGGTGACGCATTCGCTAGGTGGACGAGTTCAATACTCTCGCCACTGAAAGTGATCGAGGTCCTCTACCGGCCTCTTCTCGGTTCCTGTCCTGTAATCGCAATGGATTCAGTTTCGGTACCCAGGGGTTTAATTTAGCCGTGATGTAGAGGTATGCGGGGCATCTGCGTGGCGACACAGATGTCGCCGGGTAGGTGCGCGCGCGCACTCGGCCGGCTGCGCGGGCGTCTTGCGCTCATTCAACCGTTTATGAATGGTTGTAATAATTGTAACTTTCCCATGAGCGGGCCTCCGCCCAAGTATAGCCGAAGTGAACCGTGATTTGTATGTTACACTAGCTTCGGATTGTACCTCAATATCAGCATTTTAATTCTTAGTTTTTTAACTTTTACAGTTCATTATTATTGTTTACTTTCTGGTACCTAGTAAGATTTTATCATGATTATTTAAAATAAATAAACAGAACTACCTAGGCACTTCATCTGTCCTCCTAATCCAAAATGCAATATAAATTCCAATAATAAACATTGGTATGAAATTATTAAAACAAGTAGCGTACTTTAGGCGGTATCACGTAGGTATTATGGTCATAGAGCGTTGAAATTCAGCGCTAAGTTATTCATGGCATCTGACATGTCCTTCGTACGGCTGGTGACCCCCCCCCCCTCTTATCGCCCTCTATGCATACAGAGCACGACTCCAATTTCACTCTGAATGTGTCCGTCAATTCCCTCGGTTATGAATCCTTTGAGTTCTGGGTCAAATTAACAAAACCTCGGCAAATCTGGATAGACTACGAAATATCTCGAAATATATCGATGTTATGCAACACATTAAATCCGGTTGAAGCGACAACTTTCGCCATTGATATTATGCTTGCATCAAAACAACCTATTAAATTAACAGTAATTATTGTATCCCTTGTGGGACAACACAAGTTAGCTTACGTACCTAGGTATAATGTTTATGGCGTAAAATCAATTTTCAACGTGCACGTGTCACCAAAGAAACCTCGATATTACGATGTTATTGCAACAACTATAAAACAAAATAAAGAGACAACGTAAGACCGTTAATAGTGTCGTATAGTTGTAAATAAATAAGTAATAATGTTCACAAGAACATCGGAACTTGCTTTCCGCTCAAGGTCGCCGAAAAACTACCTGACTTTTGTAAATCTTGCCTTACTCGAACTCGAATATAACCCTCTAGGAAAAAGAACTTTATGTCAATGAACCTAAGTGTGAGAATATAATCTGTTTCGTTTCGATATGATAAGGCAAGGTGACTGTGATGACCTCTTGCCTGTTCAATAATGGTACATGTAAAGTTTTGCGTTCAGAAACTGGAAACTCGGCTACTGAAATAAGCTAATTGTTTGTCTTTATCGTATTCATACGGTGAAGGCATTCGTAATGTTTACGATGTCTGAACAGAGATGATGGCGCCGTTTTGCTTCGATTCAATGTCATTGAGATAATTAGGAAGTCGTCGATAACAGCATTTTCCATTACACAAGATATACCTTTTAAGGCGAATAAGTAAAGTGGCGGTTTAAAATCAAAATAAAAGATGTATATACTGATATAAAAATTCCATTTGTACCAAGTTTGTTGTGGCGCAGGGTCTTTATCGGGTGCTGATAAGCGCTGAGTTATCACCGTAACACTATCAAGGTCCGACCAAGAGCGGTGGCTCTCACTTATCTGTCGCACTAGAATATAATTAGGTAGTTTCAATATCGCCTCTATGTTTGTATACACCTTCATCGTCATTATTTATATTCAAATCGCATAAAATGTTTAAGAAACTTGATTGCTAAATCTCACCAATAAACTTTCTAATATCACCTCAAGTTTAAACAATTGAATATTTTAACGTTTAAATCAGAAATATTCGTAGCCAGACCTGATAAACGTTCTCAGAAAACCAGCTTAGACAGATTAGATATTATAACATTTAAAAATGGAAATATGTAATGTATGTTTAGAGGTGTCAGGTTATGTACAGTACGAATGGTCATAACTGTTGATTACGCAACTCTTGTTCTTCCTGATAAAGCAGTTGACATTAGCGGTTTCTCTATTGAAACGTCTAAATAATTAAATCCTAATGGTTTTCTGCGTCAAATAAATTCGTTAGTTATTCTTCTTTTACGAAATAATGAAAGCCATTATTTTTGCCGCGAAAATAGAAGAAAAACACATCTACTTTGTGAGAAACGCCTATAAAACAGATTTAGGAAGTCACTAATAAAGCCAGAAGCCATAGACTATTGATTAATAAAAGGAAACAAAATGGTGACGTATCACATGGGTTTTTGTAATAACAGAATAATGTGTAGCTAAATATGTGTTAAATTCTACATCGCTTGACGCATAGTAGTTGACACTTACATTATATTATTTACGCACATTAGGTAGCTTATATGTAACAAAACGCTGTCAATAAAATTAACTCTGTAATTTGAAGTGCATGGTATTTTAATTTGTCGTACATTAGGTCGATAATAGGGTCCTTGGAATTCCTTTGAGTGTTGCCAGCGTCCTTCGCCTACATAGTCCGTAATCGGTAAATGAAGTGCTCTTAATTATGGCAACCTACAAACCAGTAAGTGGTACACACTGCTGTATTAACGAATATTGAGTGCCTTTTTAAATTTAGTTAATGTTTATCGATACAATACGTAATTGAGCTTAATAATAACATTAAAATATAATCCAACAAAAGTATTAACATTATAAACTTAAAAATATTGTATGGGTGGATGTATAAAGGATGCTCCATTGATTTTTCTTGACATTCCCACGGGTATCGCCAAAAAAACTACGAGTATGTAAGTAAAGGGCACTACTAATGTTTCTTTGGTGACGTTTTGAAACTAAGCTAGAACTACCATTGAGTAAACTAGTTTGCAGCTATTACCTTTGAAGGGATTCTGACTCGAAACACGTTTATTGATTGAAAGTAAACAGTGAAGGTTGATAACGAAGAAAAATAACTCCAATGTTATTAAATATTAATTTTAAAAGTATTAATTCAAGTGAATGTCACTTCAAATCCTTAGCATTTAATATCACTTGATCGTACAAGTCCTTTTCCTCTTATAACATTATGAGTAATGCATTCTGGGTCAAGGTTATGTTTTGATGAGTGGCGAGGAAAACGCTACTCTTTCTTGGCCACCTTAATTTGTTTCATATTAATGTTGCTTCTCAGTTTTGTTAAGTTTTATATTAAGTCTTAGTTGAAGAGAAGAATGTTCTATTTATGTATGTATAAGTAGGACAAATAGTTATATACCCAAATATGGTAGATGAATTTAGTTATTTACCCCAATATAATAATGAAGGTGTTCCGCTATAGTAGCGCGGGCGCGCAGGCCGGCCGCGACCGCGGTCACGATATGTGGGTCAAGATAACAGAAGAGTGCTCGCTGCCCGTCCCACATTCGATCGCGACAGGCACGTTATGACGCTCACAATCTCTAACCTGCACCGAACTACACATTCCACCCCGCATCACATTCCAGACTATGGTTATTGACCATACCAAGCACTTGTCATCATTACCAATCGAGTAATCTCGTTCGTGTTTACCCTTTATCGATCTGCGCGAACAAGTCTTCACTAGCCTTGTGTTCCACTTTCGCTTTTATCGTTCTAAAGGTTAATTCCACGACGGTTACTTAGTTATTCAGCAGCCCTCCTATGTAGAACATATCACGAAAAATCCAAGGAATGTTTTTACTTACCCAAATTCTTAGTACGATCATATTTCTGCAAGTAACAGAAAGTACAAGTCGCTATTGTAACTCAAGCAATTAAAACTTTCGCTTTTATAACGGGTGATTTTTTAAGAGCTTGAGAACTTTTTTAAACAATAAAACGCATAAAATTTGCAAAATCTCATCGGTTCTTTATTTTAAACGTTAGATTGGTACATGACATTTACTTTTTGAAGATAATTTCATTTAAATGTTGACCGCGGCTGCGTCTTAGGTGGTCCATTCGGAAAGTCCAATTTTGGGCAACTTTTTCGAGCATTTCGGCCGGAATAGCCCGAATTTCTTCGGAAATGTTGTCTTCCAAAGCTGGAATAGTTACTGGCTTATTTCTGTAGACTTTAGACTTGACGTAGCCCCACAAAAAATAGTCTAAAGGCGTCAAATCGCATGATCTTGGTGGCCAACTTACCGGTCCATTTCTTGAGATGAATTGTTCTCCGAAGTTTTCCCTCAAAATGGCCATAGAATCGCGAGCTGTGTGGCATGTAGCGCCATCTTGTTGAAACCACATGTCAACCAAGTTCAGTTCTTCCATTTTTGGCAACAAAAAGTTTGTTAGCATCGAACGATAGCGATCGCCATTCACTGTAACGTTGCGTCCAACAGCATCTTTGAAAAAATACGGTCCAATGATTCCACCAGCGTACAAACCACACCAAACAGTGCATTTTTCGGGATGCATGGGCAGTTCTTGAACGGCTTCTGGTTGCTCTTCACTCCAAATGCGGCAATTTTGCTTATTTACGTAGCCATTCAACCAGAAATGAGCCTCATCGCTGAACAAAATTTGTCGATAAAAAAGCGGATTTTCTGCCAACTTTTCTAGGGCCCATTCACTGAAAATTCGACGTTGTGGCAGATCGTTCGGCTTCAGTTCTTGCAGGAGCTGTATTTTATACGGTTTTACACCAAGATCTTTGCGTAAAATCTTCCATGTGGTCGAATAACACAAACCCAATTGCTGCGAACGGCGACGAATAGACATTTCACGGTCTTCAGCAACACTCTCAGAAACAGACGCAATATTCTCTTCTGTACGCACTGTACGCATTCGTGTGGTTGGTTTAATGTCCAATAAAGTAAACTGAGTGCGAAACTTGGTCACAATCGCATTAATTGTTTGCTCACTTGGTCGATTATGTAGACCATAAATCGGGCGTAAAGCGCGAAACACATTTCGAACCGAACACTGATTTTGGTAATAAAATTCAATGATTTGCAAGCGTTGCTCGTTAGTAAGTCTATTCATGATGAAATGTCAAAGCATACTGAGCAAATAATAATGCATGAAAATCATAACCTCAAAAAATCTGAGCAAATACTAATGCATGAAAATCCTAACCTCAAAAAAATCACCCATTATTTTAAAAACATTTACTTAATTTGTGTATAATTGGTATATTATAACTGCCGTCACGCAGCATTCGATGGCATAGAAAATCTGCAGAGGTTTTAAGTTTCAACTCTATACTCAAAAATTACAAAACGTAAATTAAGTTATATATTATTTGTTTTAAAACACTTGACGACCAATTAATATGACGACAACAGTATGATATTTAGTGGTTTCGCGGCAATTTATCAACAATATAATCATTGACCTTATTTTCCATTACTCTATCAGCCAACTATTATATAAAACGAATGAAAACTGTTGACAAGATCAAACGAATCGGTATATCGACAAAACTGTCGTTTCGAGTTGCGCAATGCCATATTATGCATTAGACAGTTAGTAAACAAGGGCCTCTCGATATAGCTGCGACGGAAACTCGGCCAAATGTAACGTCTGAGGGCATGCGATTAAATTTAAAACGCTTTCACTCCGGTGTACCCCTTCTCCGGCGCCTCCCCCACTGCCCAATGCGGCGAAGGTGCGAACTTGCTTCTGTTCGCGAACACATCGCTCGATTCTCGACTATACTTGTTACTACTTATACTATTACGTTTCAAACTCGATCTTTGCAATCGGGTCAGATCGAAGTGTGGTCTATCATAATAATTTGATTCGCATTGTCTTCGACTAGCATTAGCTAGCTATGCATACGTTTGAATTTTAAGTCCGAATGACGCATATTGTGAAGGACAAACTTCAATGTAATAATGAATTTTAATAGCGCATTTACTTACATCATCTCGCCAATTAATTTCAATTTTGTTAAAATTTTAGCAGCAATTACAAAATCGGTGTATGATACATATGTATAGGGTAAAGAAACCTGTCTGTCTTCTAACAGTTGACATCGATATCGGCATCTGTGTTGTTACAAAACACTTGAATGAGTAGCTTTCGCACAAGTATTAGACGCGTTCTACTTACTAAATGGTGCACGGAGCGGTAGTTCTACGTGTCACCATGGATATAGCGGTAGTGGTAGATACTAATATTACACAAAGAAGTTACATCAAGACAATATATTTTTAGAAAAATCTCTGACTTTGTGACGCGCATGTAATTACGACTTCAATGTTCGTAAAATGATTAATATCATAATTCTCTTTGTTGGATGCAGTTGCATTTGTACGTGTGCAGGTTTAAACATTACCTATGGATTATCCGAGTGCATCCATGCCGTCCTTTGTATGCATAAATACTTCTCGGTCTGCGCATTGCTATCTGCATTCTCTTTGCATGTACTTTATTCATTTTGTTGCTTCTCTTGTAAGAATCTGAATAATAAAAGGTTTGACTGATAATCTTAAGAACATCACGATGTCTAAATGTTACGATGTTTAAATGTTTTCGTTGATATTTAATTCCATAAGTAGGCCATTCTTCATTGAAAGATCTTCATTTTTGGAAATTCTAATGGGATCCTAAAGAGTTACAGTAGCGTATAAACCAGTGAACCGAAAAGCTACTGCAATCCGCTTACCATAATTTGCTTCGGTATATTTCGCCACTATTTTGAGCAGAACACAAAATTTGATTATTTAGCTTACCACAAAGTAGATAGAGCTATTTGTTTTCACAATTATCCGCGTTTTAGATAATTATTTGATTACACAATGTTGTTGACTCGTTGGCACTTAAAAACTAGGACAAACCTTCAAAATTCTAGACTAAACTTAAGGTCGAAAGTGAGTTCGTTGACCGCCGCCGGCGCGCGCCTTTACCGTTAGTGCCAGTACGCTCGCATCGTCTACCTGCCCAAGTGCCCACCCTCTGCCCTATCCAGGGGTAAAAAAGCAACCACATTGTTGCTATTGTAATTTTTTGACATTCACACAAATACACCGTGATTTGATCTTCAAAGAATCATGTGGGCAAGCTGTAACACAAATCCCATAATATTCAATGGTTTAATTGTGCCAGATTTGTTTCTGGTTTTGCTTCCCATCCTCCCTATACTACAAAATTACAAGTACAACTATCAAATTGTATTTTTTGTAATACATTTTGTACATCCTGTTTGTCACAGTCCGTTATTGGCCATAGTTGCTTGAGAACGATGCGAGACAGTCTGGCTATTTTATATATTACATGCACGTCACAAGTCAACGTCCCATCGGCCAGGATGAACAAAATTTTATTTTTATTATACACCATTAAATACTGCAAACGGTACCGCTACTATCAACCATTTCAATAAACTAATACAAGGGCTTGTTGAACTCTTTTAAGTTCACAGGCAACTCTAGTAATTAAGTTATAAAACTTACAAAGAAATAAACTAATAATATAATAATATGATTTATTAATTTCTGTTTAACGGATCGTATACAAGTGTTTCTTTGTTTGTCGCCATATAAAGTAATCGTTGAATTAGTTGGCTGTTTATTACAGTATGGTATTGTTTTGAGTTTACATGCGTCTGCGCTGTTGTGGCCTCTAAACCGATCCATGGCGCGTGCCTTTGTACGCATTTGCCGCATAACAATTCCTTTTTCATGTCTACATTATTAACTATACGTTATACTGTTTGATTTACACGTTAAGCTACTTTAAATAATCTTATGTTAACACAACCAAAGTATTCCTAAGCAACTCTCTGGATACTATTTATAGTTTTATTAATATGAAGTATGGTAGCTAACACGTAATAAGTTATTTGTCCTTGCCCTTCAATACAAACAGGTATGATGTCGGTGATACAAGAATGTAAATCTTGTACAAACATTTATCACGTTTTCCTACATCTTCTCATTGAGCACTATTTGTTGCGGTTGTAAACATTATTGACTATCTGAATCACAATACTATGTATTTATTTTTAGTATTTTACAGTTTATTTTAACATTGGCATAATCTGAATTTCTGGGGTCAAAGGGTAACAGTATTATCGTCGGCCCTGGTAAAAATGTCTTGGGTTTCCGTCTCACTCGCACTCTAAACATGTCAGTTGATGTGAGGGAGTGAGGTATATTGTTAAATGTCTAGTTGGATGCCGCCCACTCTGTCCAAGTTATGTGATAGTTAATGCTCTGAACGTAACACATTTTGTTTATACACACTGTACCTCGTATTTATTATAATGTTTACGAACAGTTGTATTAGTTGTACCTCCGTGGACGTTGTTGACCTTCGTTGTTGTTAAAGTTTCCACAGACATCAGTACATATAAGAAAGAGCTGGTTTTGAATTTGTGGATTTTTCCAATTCCTCAAAAATAATCTCCCGAAATAGAAATGGCATTAGAGGCATCTTCTCAACTGTGCCAAAAAATATGCATGAGGTTTATCTGAAAGATTGGTATATTATACCAAGCTAATGAAAACAAAACGACCATTTTCTGGCGCACAGAGCCTTATCGATACATTCAAGAACACACGTAAATACAGATAAAGAAAACCCTCTTCGGTGGCAGGGTTATAAATCTATTGCACCGATAAGTTTTTATTACAAAATCGTTCACTTTTCCACTACAATTGCAAAAGATTTCATTTCATAATCTGGTTTTTGTTATTGTTGATTTTAAATAAGTTGATGAGGAATTAAAACCAATTAAAATTACATTATAAACATACGTAATGTAACTGATGGTATCATAGTAGACACTGCAACAGATGTTACTAAAGATTTAATAACTAGAACGATTGAATAACATAAATGTAAAAACGATGTAAAATAATATCGTTCATGTCATATTGGATGCTAAAATCTAGTGTTTTATTCAACATGGTTTCATGAAACAATACGAATGAACAAAAGGAAACGCCTGGTAACAAGTATGTGACATAAGGTATATAATATGTATTACGCGCGACCAATAACAAAATGACAATGACGGAAGTGAATTCTGTAACTTCTCAATGTACGTGATCTTTCTATAAGTGTACAACATGTTATATTTTACAATACACAATGTTACAAATAATTTCTGAATGCCATTTTCAAACTTGAAAAATCTTAACATGTTTTTAGTCTGTCTGATGGAAGGGAAGGGCAAACAGCCCAGGCTAATGACCAAAATAGTTAAACTGATTTGACTAGTATATTCCATTCATGACCCTTTTGGGGAGACTCGGATTTTTTTGGAGAGTAAATCTCAACTGTTTGTAGTTGTACATATTAAATCTCAATATATTCACAAGATAAGGGCACAACTCAAGGCACCATACAGCTAGTAACTCAAGTACCTTCAAATTCGTTTCTCATTTAAACCAGTACCCACAACACCCACTTGTAAACAGCTGTGTTAAAAGAAACTACCTTATACGGCATCCGTAAATTTTCCTATAGAAAACTCGTTTTGAAACGTTTCAACGACTTCTTAACCAACATCACTGTTATGGGTTGATATTGTTTAAGATTTCATTGTTCTAATATAAAGTTTGTTGGTCGACATTTGAATGTTTACAAACAAGATTGAATTAAATTTCATTTTGCTGCGAGATTCAAACATGATGAAATGTAAGATTTCAGTAGCTGCGCTGTGGTAGGTCTTTCGGGAGTTTTAAAGGTAGTTAAGTAGCAGGGTCGCACGCGCAATGAATGCCGTCACCTATCCTCAATTGTTTACCCCGTCGAGCTGGTCTTGATAGTAGTAACGTAGCGTGCGCTGTTGCCGCATCTCAAGTCTTCGCTTCCTCTCACTTTCGCGACTGCAGCCGTTTCATTCGCACCATGTTCCTCCGTCTCTGTCGCTCGACTAGCGGTGCTCGACTTTTTTGGACATGCAGTTTTTTCCGTTGTAGGTTATGAACGATTTACGGGATTCCTAGTCTGAACAGTTTTGATCTTGTTATTTGATAATACAGTACAGGATATGAAAAATTAAGCAAGTTGAAGTAATTATTACGCGTTAATTGATGAGGTGATTAATATATCTGTTGAATCTCAAGTTAATTTCTATTCGTCTTGTCATGACCAATTTTGGAAATGCTAAGGGCACTAGCCCCGTGGGTGCTACTTTTGTGTGGGTTGAGATAACATTAAACAGAATTTGAACTTCTATATTGTTACTAGGTATTACTATCTTCTTTTTTCATTATGACTGTGTATCATTTTGAAGTTACATTGTCTATCAAGCCGTGACCTCATTTCAGACCAAACTTTTGAAACGTTCGTTTCAAGTACCGCTAACCGGGGCTTAGTGGCCGGTTACAACGACGTTTTCCGGAAAAGGTCCGGCTTTTCTCCGGGCTTCATCCGGGTGTTATCGCCGGGTCTGCCCTGCCATCCGTTCTCGGCGTTTTGCATTTTAAATTCAAATAGCCACAAATTTTTCCAACAAACTTCACCAGCCCGTCGCTCTTTGACGATGAATAACGAACGTTTACGTAATATGGTACGATGTGGTCGCAAATTCAACTCGCTGCAGCTTTTGAATTTTCATCACAAATCAACTGATGCCTTGCCTTAGTAGAACATTATGCATTTCTTTTCAGAGTGCCTACTCGTATTGTGACACGTTTTGTTTATACAATGAACACGTATCCAATCCATATAATTTCTTCATAAACAACTTCTATCTACCTATAAATCGACGTTACACTGCATACATTTGTAATTTCTCTCTATGATTTACATACTTGTTCGATCCCTACATACAAACTTTTTGATTATAATCACCCTACGCAGTAAACACTTTAACATAGACCATAACCCCTCATTAGATTTTTATCCCGATAATTTTCACATAATTAAAATTGAATCAAATTGTTTTAAAACTGAGGTTGATCGTCGCGTCGTACAATAGAAAGTGAAGCAATGTTGCGCAGGCGCATCGGGCGCGTTAGAAAGCGGCCGGGGTCTTGATGAACGTTCACAACACCGGGCTTGGCGCATTCTTTCACATGTTATCCACACGAAGCGAACTTGATGTGTGGAATGTAAAAAAACATACATTTGTTCTATGTTTAGTTCAGATACATTGCACTTCTGTGCTCGGCTACCTTTTGTTATTCTTCGTCGGATATATTTGCCCTTCTAGATTCATATTCAGATCATGAATATTGTCTTGATAAACGATAATAGGTTAATTGGCTCTATTTCAAATTAAGCCATCACTATAAACAACAAACAAAATGTGAACAGTAAGTTGTGATTAATGAAGGTTTTAGTAGGAGTCAACTAATAAAACCACAATAAAAGTACCGCTTACATACAAACTGAGGACCATAACATGCTATAAACAGTCTGTTCATTTATAAGTTTATATCTAAACAGCGTTTAACGGTGGCATTATGGGCACTGCGAGCAATAACCCCTCATTTGGAAGTTTACACTAAACTCGTTTGGAGCGGATCCTCCCCTCGTGGCTAGGTCGGGTCGGCGCGACCCCACGCGTGTCTGCCAGGTGCGTGGAGCCCCTTCCGCTGCAGATGTCTGCGATACTTACGACGCCGACTTCGGCTCTTACGCCAATCGCCTCTTTGACCGAATTACTTGTTTATTTTATTTCACGTAACTACTTCATTGTAATCGTACGGAAACCATCAAAGATAAAAGCGAAATGTTTCAGGTGTTCGTCGTTAAATGCCCAGATTTTTCAGATCATCGTAGGGCGATAGGTTTACGATCCAGGGAAATATTTGCATTTACAAGGTCGACGTTGGCGTAACACCTGCCGTACTCTTGCTACTGCTTCCCGATATTAGCTCGTGATGTTTGTTTTTTGTTCATAATTCACCACTTGGTTAAACTTATATTGGCATTGATTTAAAATGCTTATCATTGATACACTCAAAGGGATGACTGTTTTGCACATTGTAGAAACTGGGAAAAGTTTAATATTAGACTAATTCATTGTTAACTCATATGCAAATCACATCACACTTGCGTATCACTTTCTAGTATCGTAGAGTTGGCTAAACGTTATGTCCACAGAGCCATTTCCTCGAATGTTAGTGGTTCGTGACCATGCATTATCCAGTGAGCATCCGTTGCGTTTCTTCCGGGTCATTTACCAGATCATCTACTGTCGTACGATTTGGTGTCGATGAACCTTTAGCCAATAAATACCAAGCATGACATGTCGAATGGCGATGAATGGATAAGTGCATAACATGTCATGTCACGTTAGGTAATCGATAGTCATTATGGGTAGCTAAAACCCTGAAAAGTCTAACTTTTTGTTTAACCGGCACGCACATGAAACTTATGAAGAGGTCTAATTGCGGAAAAACTACTAGAGAAAGGTCTCAGTCAGTCTCTGTCAGGAGTTTGTTCTTTCTCTACCTTAGCTCTATGTTAATGTTACATCATTTATTTTGTGTCAGATTAGTCATGAGCTGTTGTTGTTGTTTCAGACGGAGCTGTATGGCATAAAATGGCGTAAGCTAGTATGGGGCGAGAGTAGCGGCGGCGAGGGCGAAGAGGGCGGCGCGCCACTCGCCGACCCGGTGATCAGCAGCTACGCGCGCTGCCTCGCCGGCGACATCCTGTGCGTGTGGCGGCGCGTGCCGACGCCCCAGCCGCCCGACATCTACGAGACCCCCGCGCCCGCGCCGCCGCCGCTCTCGCTCCGCGCCGCCAAAGAACTATGGATATTCTGGTACGGCGAAGAGCCCGATCTAAACGGACTTGTCGCACCCGAACTTATCGCCACTGCTAGCCGTAAGTACACCAACAACTACCTATACAAATAAAATTAATATAACAATCATTTAACTAAACACAATTTAAAGGTTCGGAGTAACATTTAAATAATATACTGTATCCGATAATACAAAGCGTGCGGTACAATAGCTCAAGTTTACAGCTCGTTAACTAGATCCGAGCCTCTGTATCGCGACAATTAAAGTAGATAACATCTAGCGGCGTCACCCGTCTCTGCTACAATGGACAAAAATCCGGGACCGAGTCGCGTCGGGACTCGCGCAAATAATCTACTTAATGAACGAGCTTTCAAGTGACGCAGACGGTATTGCAGATTCTTGAATAAAGTTAGACTTTTTGTAATCCCCAAGAATCGTCAACTTTTTATGAACTCAATTGATGCGATGAATAAATTAAATATTCTTATAATGAGATGCTAAACTCTGAATACCGATATGAACGATGGATATAATTTACAGCCCAACTTGAACCCCTAAATCCCCCGAGAGTGATAACAATCGTTGGCGAGTTTTTGCTCCTAACAAACCATCTTCTTAACGAAGTTAGTTCACTGACAATTCTTTTGTACCATTTAAAATGTTTTTGTGGTAAATTACTGACATTTTGGTCACAAAGAAAAATGTTTCATAAACGATTGAGAGCGAGAAAGTGTCGACATTAGTTGGGGGCGACAGTTGTGCGGTCCCGTGTAGAGCGGTGGCGGCGAGGTTCCGCCCGCCCAATTTGCCGCGCAGGGCGGGCGGTGTCGACGGCCTCTTTAGTGGGCCGCCTCTGACGCTTGTTAGCTTCTTGGGTATTCAAGGATCACATTTTATCTCGCCGAATATCCTTTACGAGTGTTGTCTTACATTTTTTCATGACATTTTACATTTTTACCGTGCAATGTTTTCCTCTATATCATGACATTTTACAAAAATTTGGCGCCAAAAGTGATATGTCGTTTTTATTGTCTTCTCGTAGTATTATATTGGCAGAGCAAACTACAGCGAGCAAAGGGTCATATTTACGATATTCTATGCGTCGTCGTACTTAGGTCGTAATTTCATTCAGTAGACACGAATAATTTTTTTTTTAAGATTTTCTTTAAAATTTCGCTACGATAAAACACGATATCCTAAGAAAAAGATATCTCATGTTAATCGTATAAAGGCCCTAGATTAATACTTATTAATAGTTACATTATTTTAAACAATTATTACCACAATAGGTAGTCTAATTTGAATAAACATTGAACTAAATTCTCTTGTCAGCGATGAATGTCAGCGGTACGTCTACAAACTTGAGACAATTGATATTAAATTACAGAGCCGATAACACCGTAGATCAAAGCTCGAATGTTAAACACAATTAGAGGAGCAGGTTCGATATCAACAGGTGGTTGACACAAGTTTTATAAAGAGGTACAGAATCCGCGGTCTCAGACGGATTAGTTTCACAAAGTTGCGTAGTATTTATTTATACGTAGGTCTACGTTCTGTACACCTAGATCTTTGTACTCCACCAATGCCACTCGTTTGACTCACTCTAGACGTCTTTCTTTATACTACACCCACTTACGATTTTGTGTGTCAATGTGCCACTTTATGATTCTGATTCAGAAATAAATCTAACATTCAATTATCTTCCTAATGTATAATTGGCATAGAGCGCAAAATCCTCAAATATTTAGATTATTTACTATAGTTACAATTCGAAGTGTACATTTTTAAATTGCAAGGCGCGTGCGCATCGTTCCTTCCTCAGCGCCCTCTGGCGGACAAGTTCACGCGCTACCGGCCGAATACAAAAATAGATCGTGACATAAATCTACATAAACGTATTTTATTTAGGTCTCCATCCATTGTCTTAATTGTTTTATTTATCCTTTGAATTTAAACGTCTCATTTGCTCTTTGGTATTCATGTAACAAATGGCCGCTTATGGTAGAGATTTTCCAGAGGAAAATGTTATTTTATTACATCAGCATTGCCTGCTTTTGGAACATTCTAACATGAATGTTGCCATTACTTTTTCATTATAAGTAAAATAGTTCTCCTTGATACAAAACGTAGAATAAATCTTTCACCTGTTTATAGAAGAAAGTAGATAGTTCCCATTGTTGTAGTTAAATCTGTTGTACATATACGCGCGTTCGTGGCCGTGATCATCTCAATTGTTTCGGCCTTGCGATTCTATTACGTGCCGGTACACCACTCGATGGGTTGATAGTCATTGTGCCTGGATAGATTCGATAATCGCACTTGTCGTTATTGAATTGTTGACCACTCCTCCATATTGGTTCACTGCTCTCTTTTCATAGAGCAATTCTTATGCGATCCACATTTTAGGGGTTGATGAATTGAATGTTTCACTCATAAATTGGGTTCTCTCTAAAGCAATGACCGTTCTGATGAAAAGAGACCACAGTGATCTGTGGTACGATTAAAATTCTTAATGGAACGGAAATGCGGAGTGAAACAGCGGCCGGTGATTACTCCATCGGATTTATCACATCTTAGTAAAGTTGTGTAATATCTCGCACCAATGTGCTAAGTGCCGGTTGAGTTACAGCGTTGCCTTCCTTACGAATTGTTGCTAAGACAATGCACGCTGATTGAGGTACTTTGTTTGTTTACAAACACACATTTTGATGTATTTCACTTTCCGCCTTTTATTTTCAGTAATCGTAAAGTTTATAAGAAGTGTAGAGGAGAATTTGTCCTTGGATTTATTGAACCGATCCTGGAATTTCTTACATAAACATCTAGCAACGTGCTATATATGCTACTTATTTTGTCCTCGTTATACTAATAATATCAGCTCTGCAGTTGGATCTTCCAGACTGATACCTCATTTGTTTATAAATATTCTATACTGGTGTCCATGCGACGTTTCTTAAACTGCCTTTACCTGAACATTTTCGTATTACATACGTATTGCGTGTCTCTTATGCTTTGCACAATGGCAAACCGAGCGTGGGAAGCCTACAGTACCTGATTTCATTTCTACAGGGCTTAATTATAGGGTACTTATACTTAGTTAACATTCCCCTAAAGACCGCCTTCCCGAGTCCGCCGCCGATGGTTTCCCGCATGTCCAATGTCACGCATCACAACTCTTACATTGTTTTGAATACATTTCCAGACAGACATACGTAGGAGCTAGTCAATCAATGTATTGTATAATGACAACAAATATTTGCGTATATTTGCGTGCTTAGCGTTGCCACTCATTATTTTTCCTATTCGTAATGATTACGCTAAGATTGATATCTTGTCACACAGTGGCGCCTTATATGGAAACGGGGAAGTGAACAGTTCCCGCGATCGAAACCCTATTTGATTTATCATGTATTCAATGAGTGAAGATTTGTTGTGAAGTGGATGGATATAAAGAGAATGACGTTGGTACAGTAAACAAACGGGCGCGCGGCAGAGGCACGGCTGCGTGCGTGACATTACTAATCACACGCTTGCACAAATTTTGCTTTATGCTCTTTAACATCCAGTTACGTGATTAGATTAACTTCGGTTTTCACATCGTTTTGTTTACAATCGACATTTACGATGTGATTGTGCTTCTCCCATTTTATTGTTAATACGTTGACATTTCACAGTTGCTATGTTCATTTTTACATTCTCAAATTTCAATGTTGCGAATTATTTGTATATTGTTTATGTATAAAGTTTATTTACACTGGCGTAATATGCAATCGGGCATAGTGTCGTTGTATTCAGCCGAAGGTCGTCGTCGCTACTAATGCGAACGGACGGAAATAACCGAACGTAAGGCAATTTCCCGTTCGGACCGAATCGCGCGTTCCATTTGGTTTGGTAGACAAGCAACACGATCGATATACCTTATATCTACTTGATAATATCTTAATTTCGATACAGATTTTTGTAATACAATCATTTTATTCATGCTCAATTACAAGCCAAGGGTCTGCCCAAACCGAAACGGGGTCCTGAGCCGAGATTATTGGCCGTTGGAAACGTTCTATGATAATAATCGTGACCGCTCATCGCATTACAACGGTTGTCCCCGTATTAAAAACAAAGATTAACACATCCGAGGTTGTTATCTGACGCGGAGATCTCCCTCAATATTTAACGTGGCTTGTTGGTTATAATTTTAACAGAATCCGCAGTCGCAGTACGTGAGGCTATTTGCGCAGAGATTAACGGGTGACCCCTCCGCTGGAGGCGACATTGGATAATCTGTTTAGGCCATCCCTGCAGACCTCCGCCCTCCGGCCATGGGGAACGCCTCGCTTACCTAATATGCTCCTCAAATATCGTTTAACATGAAGGACATTTAAAAAAAAAAGATGACGTTTAGCTTCAGTACGATTCCTTTTGAGGTTTAAAAGACTTCAAGCATACAATTATTCGGTCAGTTCTTTTTGTCATGAATACTGTTGTATTGTTTTGTCGTTAGGTTGACTCGGTCGTCATAAGTTCGCATTTATGTGTGTGTAAACACGGTTGTCAGAACGATTGCGGCGTCGTGTCCCATACACGGCGTGTGAGTATTCGACATAGTTTAGGGGAAGGCACGTGGGCCGGGGGCGCGGGCGAGGTCGCGGGGGCGCGCGGGTTGCAAATGTCACGTTACCCTCCCTGTGTGGGCGTCCCACTCGCCCTCAGATACACTCCAGGTTTACCGCTCCTCTAATGAAATTAATGAAGGTCGCGCTAAGCACTAGATTTGTTAATTACCGTCTCGCACCACACATTGGGCCCGATGTTTATACACTCGGGAAATTAGCCATCGCGTCTCAACGTGAAACATTCTTCAATATTCATGTCTCATATCTTAGGAGTAATGTGCTAAGTTTTCTAGTTCAGAGTTAGGTATTCATGGCTCATATTTCTAGTCTAACTGTCTAAACATCTGTGATATGTGTACTGTACACTCGCTCAGTGACTGTATTATGTATGATAACTGCCTTCTCGTTGATATCGATCGGCGGTATCACAGTATCACACAGTCAAACGCATATATACAAATAAATAACCGCTACCCGTATTATGTTAACAGTTCAGCTGGTTAAACCTCATGTTATCAAACGATCAGACTCCAATTAGATGAAATTGACCTTCTAATAAGTGGTACATGACAACACCTGGCCACAGGCGGGCGGCGCATGCAAATAACTCGAGGGGTGTGGAGATCGGCTGAGTTCAAGGGGTGTCAAGGTACTCCCCCGCGAGCTGCCGCCGCCGCCCGCCTTAATTATTAATATATACCGCACCTATCGATAAATAATGTAAGCATGTTCATTGATATCCATATCGTTCTAATAAACAAGAAAATATCATTCAAGTACACACATTTGCCGTTAAGATACGCGGTAACCGTGGGTAATGTTCAAAAAGTAGAGTATCAAACATTGTGTCGGTTGTGTGTGTGTGTGTGTGTGTGTGCGGTGCGACAGTGAGGATGAAAGCTCCTCTCGAGATACTTGAGCGTGTCAAAGGGAAACCAAAGCAGATGCATGCGGGTGGCGCGCGGGCGGGGCAGCCGCGCTAAGGAGGCGCGTGCCGTGGTAGCGGCGAGCGAGCGCGGGCGCGATCGCGATCTCAATGATATCGATCGCACCCCTTGTCCGCCTATTGGTCCCTTAAGCCCCCACGTACCGCACCCGCTCTAATTTACACGAGGAACACGTGTCCCACGACCTTCACGCAATACACAAAAAGTCAATAGCATCTACAAACGGAAAATCATATTAAATAACCTCATTACACACTGACTACAGGTGAAAAAGTTATCTAACTTTGAAACAAAAACTATCCAAATATACTAAATGTTTTTATATTTAGTATTTTTATCAACACAACAATACGTAATCGAACAACTCGCTATCATTAAGTATCACATTTATTATTACGGTATAAAAGTAAAAATATGATGCGTAACATACTCGGAGAGATCTGATATAATTTTATCGCGTACGAAATTGCGAGTAGGTACATAAATGTTAAGGAGGCATCATAACCGTGTATACAAACATCGGCGTCGATTGCGACACGCGATAAATTGTGTGTGAAGACGGCGATAAGTGGCAGGTAGAGGCTTGCGCGGCGCGGCGCGGTGCGGTGCGGCAGCTACCCTGCACCGTCACCGCTCGCCTCGCCGACACTCCACTCGCCTCGCCATACGCTGATCGATACTCCACCGCGCCCCCATACACGCCGCCAGGCGCCCGCTGCACGCCGATTTGTGTACAACCGACAACCGCGCTCATATCGCAACCATTCTTATTCAAACGTTTTATATTGTCAACAATAGACACTCCAACTTATCCATCCCAATACAATAGTCGAGCTGGTTGAATTGTATTAACTTCCTAAAGGTAGAAGAAGGAATCTTATTTTTCAAAGCTAATTTAATATGTAAACATAAAGCTTTAGACGTTTTACGAACCTAAAATGAAATGGATTACGTGTTTTCTCAAACTTCAGATTTTTCTACTAAATGAACATTCATCAATACCAGAAATACTGCAAATATGTGATTTATAATTTGAGAATTCTATAGCATTAAAAAAAACTTAATCTTCGTGGGTATAATAAATATTGCCAACAACATTCAAATATGTAGGTCAAATTCATAGAATAATTGGAATTCCTGTATGTACGCACGAACATTTGAAACACATAAGTATATTTTCGTATTTTTGTAAACCACATTTATAAAAGTTTTTTTTTTAAATCCTACTAATATGTACACCTAAAAGTCACGAAAACTGCAAAGGAAGCAAATAAATTGTGTGTAAAAGCAAAGAGAAGGGTCACAAAGTATGTGATGTGGAAACAAGTGTAGCGACCGCAGCGCCGCAATATAGGCCGGACAAAACCGTAAAACCGCCGAGTGACCCTCGTTACGGGAACCATCTCAACCTCGCACGGTTGCCTCCTTAATTGACCCATTAAGATATCATCTGAATCGTTACAATATTATCTGAACAGATTCCCGCCACCAAATAACCGATCCACACACAGTTGATATTCGCCGGCTAGAACAACATCATGCTTTTGGAACGGTGCCAGTTTCTAGTAAAACTTCCCAAGTTCATTGAGGAGGTCAATACGAATAACACTTTTTATTATTATTTGAAAGTTTGCCTGCATTATTTGTAAATTTAGCGATTGTGACGACATCCACTCGATACGGCGGATAACAAAAACAAATCGCACCGTTGACATCAAACAACGTGCTCGACATTATACGTATTGTAATGTGTCTGACAATCCCCCTAGATTCTGTATAATCATCTAAGAGCTCCCATCTCGTCGTCCTTAATCCTTGGAGCTTTAAACAAAACCGGAAAACGTCTAGACGCCCCGTGACTCGGGAGTAACGAGACTCGAGTAATTAGCCGATTACTGCGCGAAATGCTCATCGAGCGGATTTTGACAATGTCGCACATGGGCGTGATCCCCTAATGCTAGGATAAGTCAACGTAATACACGAACAACACATTAACTTCTATCATTATATCATTTCAACAAATAATCTGCATACTCTATATTTTTCAAAAGTTTACGGTATCTAATGAAATAGCAGATTCATACTAAATGGTGCAGTTAGCAATGCAAGTTCAACAGGTTGTTTTGTAGTCCTAATTGTAGACGCAATTAAATCGTTTCTTTCGTCTTCGCCTCGAAGATCGTCTCGTTATCCGTAACGAGCTTCACTTAATTTTTTTTGGTCGTGCAACATTGTTCATTTTCAGTTCTAATTGTCTCTTGGTTGCCATGCATCTTTTGCCTTATTGTATTGAGGTGTTTTAAATTTGTCTTTTAATATGTTGCACGTATTGCCCTTGGGTGTCGCTGTTATTAAAATATGTAGTTTTTACTTTCTTGCATGTGTCGGTGGGGGCTGGGGCACCGGGCAAGTGTCTCAATAACTCGTTCCGCCGGGTTTGCCCGCGGTCAGTGCGGCGCGACACCTGATCCTTGTTGCACATGCCCTCTCTACAACTTATGTGCACACCATTATGTACGGACAGATGTTCAAGGACTGCTCTAAAGCAGGTTTCATGCATCTTTACAATTATTTAACCAGACTCATTTGCATTTCGCAAACATACCAGCATTCAAAGTTAGATACTTTCAAATAATAAATAGGTCGAGAATAAATTTTATGCGTTTTCAACGGTTACTATTTGTCGTCTAGGTATCGCGTAAATCTTAGTTAATATGTATTCCTTTAAGTTGTAGCGGTGATTATAGTAAACGGTTAATAGCAATTACATACTTTGTTAACCCTGGAATGTGTCGTGGAGACCAATGACGTTATAGTATATTGATATGTCGCGTGTCGTATTCCTGACGGGGGCACAGGCCCCCGTCAGGAATACGACACGGCCACAGGCCACAGGGCCGTGTCGAATGGACTAGATGAATTGTTTCACCTCAGTCAGGCTGCGGCGGTGACCGGCCCGCAGTCGTTGACCCGCCGCAATGCGTGCCCGTGCCTGCCGTCTGATCCTCCTCTACCCTACCCATTACTCCCACCACTACGCAAATAGGGCCTCTTCACTTTAGCCCTACCTCAAATACTTGAAAACATTTCCTCATTCAAATGATCTCCTAAACTATTTTACAATGTACTTAGTTCACGCTTCTATTTGTTTTCGAATTCCTTTGGATATTACTTAACATTATCTAATACAAACATTATCTCATCGGGTATCGTTTGTGGTGGGATACTGATAAGTCTATAGATAAGATCGTCAACTATTCGCATTGATCTGATAACCCAACTAAACAATGGTGGCTACAAATACCATGTTCCGTCCAAAAATCGCGAATGTTTAAAGTATATTCATCATCAATTTACATAGTTAGTGGCACAGCCAGTTTGGTCCTTTCAGACTAAGTACCCTTATATTTCACCATTCAACTCGTATAATGTTCGGTTCATGCAATTGAGTCAAGAGAGTGTGGAATCAATCCGTTAGGTTTATTAATTAGTAGATAGGTAGGACAGCGTGTGGGTTGAATGCGCGCGCGCTTTGCGCAGTTATTGTGGGAATTGGACTCGAGTGATCTGCGGGTGAAACGCATCAATAGCCCTCTCACACCACTCAACCGCTTTCTATCAAATACACTCTTACACATGTCGTTAACAGTTTTTACAACGTACCTATTTCCTTTCATTTCAATGATATAAACTGTAATAACGGCAATAAGTATGTATTATTAATAGTGTCATAATATAATTGACTCATACATTTATGCATGATAAATCGTAACATTGTGGTCAACTCCAGTCGAAATGACTGGGTAATAATGTAATGTTAAATTGTAAACAGAAATTATAAATTGTGTTTCCACTTTCCGATTAAAACATTCGGCCACGTCGCATGACAATATCTCTCAAACAATGTACAAATGTCATCAGTCAACATACGCACTTGAGTTTTGCAATTCGCATTGGTTAGCTCCGAGGCCGTGGGAAAATCTGCTTCCTTTTTACTTCTTAGAGGCGCAGTTCTTCCACGGTCTTTGACAAATTGGTAACGGTAATAGTAAGATCTGTCCAACCGAGGCAATGTTAACGTTATATGGGTATTTCTTTATAAATTTTGACGCTTAAAATAACAAAGTTAGTAGATGAGGTCAGGTCAGGACCGAATGCTGTTATAGGTGATGTAACTATGTAAAGAGTACGTAAGAGGCGAACGGCGCGCGCGGGGTTGTTGAACGTTCGGTGCGCCCGCGCGTTGTTCACTGTTTTATTAATAAAATGTTCGTGACGCGTATCGACGGGCGCGCACCGGATCGGGCTATTTATTGATGCGCGTGCGCACCGCCCGGTAGCCGTGTATCGATCGGTAATACCACCCTATTGGTTGCATTGTGATTTACCGAATCGATACAGTACAATTTTGATGCGTCCGTTAACAAAACTTTGCGCAATATCAACGCAAAACGTTGAATACATTATTAACGGAATTGAATTTTGAAATGGAAATAAGGACTGTTTTTGTAGATGTTTTATTTATTTATACGGTACATATTTCAAATTTTCTATGTAAAATACATTTTCCTTATTTATATTGATTCAACACACAAATACAAATGCTACAAAATATTCGGTAAACTAGTTACAAGCGGTCGGTATAAATATTTAGCAATCGAAGATATCGTAACAAGGATGTAAAAACTTGTGATAAAGTACCTATTGTGACTGGGACAGGGGTCACACACCGTGACGACTACACGCGTATGACGTCACACACACGTGGGCGGGCGCGACTGAGATGCTGCCTTGCGAAAATTACAGCAACAGAGCGTTAGACCGGCTATCCATACCAATAGAATTGATAATCGTTTTAGTTGGTTGATATTTTATACTGAACCCGGTTTATTGAGTGAAGTGGCTGGTTGACCGCTCAGTTACAAGTTGATGTACGCTACCGCAGAGGCCTCGCCCGCCCGCCGTCGACCGTCACCCGGTTGTAAACAAAGCGCGCGCACATTTGACGCGATGTTGCCAACTTGCCTTCCTCTCGCTCTTTCTACTCGCTACTATCCTTGTTTACCATCGGTACTCTCAAAAGTAGTGCCGCAAAGTTTACTTTTTAAATCTCTACATCGTTTTGCAACCGAACTTTAACTTTCATAATAAGGTTTTTCTGTTTGTTTACTAAAGCTATGAAGATGATACTATAGATTTTATTAATGATATTAGGTGCCTATAACGGGTCATGTTGCAGATGTTTGTCTTGTTCCATATAAATACTGGTTGCTACGAGATCCCAAGGTCTTACACAATGTTTACTCGATTATGGCAACTTACATTTGTTTTACAAGCGCTACAGACTTATCGATTCGGTTGCACACCGTGGAAACACTTGAAAGGGTTCAGTAATTGGCTTCAATGATACAGTCCGTGTCAAAATCCAGCTAGTTTCGGATAACGTAGATCACGTTAGAACGCGACAAGACGCAGACAAATATTGTTGAAAACATTGGCGAGAGAAAGGGACGCCACGAATGCGGCTTGCAGCCGCAACCCACGTGTAGAGCGATAATGTTGTTGCGCTGTCACCACGCGAGATAAATCTCCCGCTCCACTGTCCATCGCACCTACAATCGTTAAATTACATTCTAGTTTTACTGTTTCATAGCTTACGCCGTTGGATCACCTTACGATACTTATGTAGTTAAGTGCCTCTAAAATAAAGACTAAGATAACAAGCAAGATAAGACACCCAGCAGACTTGTTGACGGAATCTCGCCTGTGTTTGTTGTCGAGGACGTATTTGTTTGTAAATGTGTAGTGGATAACAATGGTGATAATCGCATAGTGATTACTGCGTTCACATTGGCACGGAGGCGGGTAACGACGCGGCGGCGCGCGTCGTCTGCCCGCTATCGATCCCGGCGCAAGGTGGTGCCAACCACCGCACTTACACCGCTACTAAACATGCGACCTTGAACCTTAAACTATACTCATAATTGCACGATCAACAATGCACTCACCTCCACAATTCTTTTGTTTCGTTTCATTAAGCATCTCCATTTGATCTACTGAACGCAATCAAAACTATCTCGTTTCTCGTTACCATCGCTCCGCTAGGGTAAGCATGCAAGTGTCTGTAAACATTCTCATGCCGCGCGGCGGCGTCCTAGAAAAATATTTAGACAATATTTTCGGGTACATTGTAATTGTAATGTTAATTTTATTCATGCTGCCTCGGCTTTGGCCACATACACACGCAAATGACTGTAGTATAAGTTGAATTGAATCGTGACTCGCTCCGGTAATCGGGCACTTATATCGGTGTACAGTAAAGGTACCGTTTTGTTGCGTTAACGGCCTTGAGAGAAGTCTATGGTGTCGAACAGAATCAACCTTTATGGTAATGCTATTGTACCGCTAGTCTTGACGCTCCTCTTCGTTAGTGTAATAGTCGGCGATAGACTGGCTATATAAAAGATACATGGTATGGCTTTAGCAGAAAATGATAGTTCGAACGTGAGCACGGCA
This sequence comes from Timandra comae, assembly GCA_958496195.1. Classification (NCBI taxonomy): domain Eukaryota; kingdom Metazoa; phylum Arthropoda; class Insecta; order Lepidoptera; family Geometridae; genus Timandra; species Timandra comae. The sequence continues at coordinate 1,376,173 of OY292358.1, forward strand.
CGGCCCTTCGTTACTTTACAAACATACCAAATGAATCGAGCGAATAGAAGATGTCAGTATCATTTGTTACGGTCAAGTTACTCTCCGGTCGCGTCACTTGACGCCCTTGACTAGCTGAGCTGCTCACCGGAGAATTGTCCAACCTGTTTATTTTGTGTTTGCCTCTTTATTCAAAGTTTTATAAGAATCTTGTCTAATGTTGTGTAGTTAAATTAACACAGCCGTAGTTTAGTGTTATGATTCGAACAAGCGTATAATGGTGTGTATAACAACAACATTATCGGTATTGATATTAACGTTATCAATAATACAATAGCCAATGAGAATGACAGTAATCCGTAATACTTTGGGTTTAATTGAACAGTGGTTGTCGACATCTGTCTTAATACCTCTGAACTACTAAGATAGTTAAAAATGGAATAGGATGGCACGCGTACACCTGGAGCTCGAATGTCAAGGCTGTTCTCTTGGAAACTCTCCAGAATAATGATTCTCAATCAAATGTATAACTTGAATCAATAACAACACACATTTTTACTGGTCTCATAACATTAATCGACATAGGTAGCTGCTATAAAACAACTTTAATGTTTTTAATATTAAGATTGCTGCCTTATACTTTAGAAAGATTAAATGTAAGTATACAGATATCTATGGCCATAAAATCTCATTCAGGAATTGTTAGGTACGCATAGAAAGATCTAATAGATGATCGGTGTCAATTAAATTGTAAGTGGGCGCTAACCGATGGTCGCATGTGTTTATGTGTCTTCAACTCGCGCTCGCGCTACAAACAGTCAAACACAAGCACGTGCGCTACCACCGCCTGACGTCACTCAGGTCGCTACCGCCCCGCCCCTTTACCAGACAGAGACGGCACTACGCATACGAAGCGGCAACGTCGCTCACGCCGTTTGTTTTCGCATCTAAAGTCGTCGGTGATAGGCCGAGTTTATCTTCCGATTGCGAATGCAACAACAGCTATTTCCAGCGCCACATACAGCCATTGCTGGTGAACTGCACTACATGCAACTTTATCATGTTTACGTATTGACGTAGTGCATACAGACACAATGTCCCACTACTGTATTTCATTATCATAACGACCTTGAAAAGTTATAAGTTTTGAAATGATCACACGGTACGTTTAACTATAGTTTGATGAAAAAAGGCAGTCAATGTCGAGGTAAAACTTTGCAGCTAGGACAACTGCAAGGTCAAGGATAACGGCACTAATAGCATTCAAGTGATCTAGATACATTTGTAGTACCAATACATATATTATTTATATCAGAGAAGGATCTAGTTTGTAATTTTTGTTCTATTTTGTTTACAGAAACTGGCGAACAGGGATCGTGGGAAAGTGGACTCTCATATGAATGTCGTTCGTTGCTCTTCAAGGCATTGCACAACCTCATTGAAAGGTAATATAAACATAACATTTAATAGTTTTAATTATACAGAATAATATAGGTAGTATGTAGTATTTAAAATCATCATACGATATCAATTAAAATGTTCATTGACCTATAATTTCGTGCCCGAAACTTGTTCCTTATCATCAGTTCGTTTACATTATTAATTGAATCACTATAGTCTTTTTTAATTCGTTTACAATATTTGTAATAAACCCAGTTCAAGGATACAACTACAATATTGTCAATCGGGTGTTCGACCGCATGGTCGAGTATAATGAAGCTATCGATCCCAAAAAACTTCGACAATCCCCTATATTGGGTGGTCCATTCCTTAGCTGGTTGATTTAATTTGCTCAGTGGTTAATATGCCAGACGTAAGCGTACTTTTTTGTTGAAATTTTAAAACTTGTAATTGATGTTTCGCATTCTCATTAGCAGCGCGTAGGTACTTGTAAGTGATTCGGCAAGCGACTATGTTGCATGCACCTGGCTAGTAGGTTCAGGATCCGCGCCTGGCGGATTTCATCTCGCGAAGGTCGCGCTGGTCTCAGACGGGCGTTCTAATGTCGTTTTTTGCTGATCATTTCGCGCAAATATTGGTGTTCGTGTTCGGTTGCCCAAGGCGAGGCTAGCAACTCGTAAATGGCAAACTCCTCTCATTTTAATGAAAAGGATTTATAGGTATGTTTTGCATTTAGTTTTGTAAAATTAACGACTTTCGGGAATCTGCTTCTGTGATGTCGAGATTAATGCGAGCTAATACGATCGTGCCTTAACAAATGAAGAGTAATAGTGATTGTGCAAGGCGTTGATAGCATGCATCTCACCGATATACGGCGGCAGAATCTCGGAATATGAGCGGAATCCAGACGAGTCGTTGACCCCGACCGGCGGCACGTCAAAGTAACAATGCGTTCGGTCGGGCCGCAACCGACGAGATGTGATCCCGCGACGATTTTACGATACGCAACCGAACCACCGAGCGCTCGCGCCACCACCACCGCGCCCGTAATCACGATGCAACAAAAACTATTAAAAACACATCCTCCACTCGCCACTTGTATGTGTTCCATATTGTTTGATCTCGTCTCGTCTCCACCGACACCGTATTAGTTGTTGTGTTTATGGCCTGTTTACTGTCCTCGGCTCTGTTTCTTCTCACTAAACTGTGTTTCCAATATGTTTGGTTTGTTTTTCCTATTCAAATTGTCTATCACACAATTTGTTCCGCTTAATAAAAATAATGTCTCTCAATTAAGTCGGCTAAGGTTCCTATTGAGGTATAACAAAGTGATTTCTAAAACATTTATTTATTAAGTAGAACGGAGCGTGTTTCGTTACAATCGTATGCAAGTTTTAGAGTTCATTCGTCCATAAAGTTTTGTTACTCTCGGCCAGGTAGCTATTTGTACTTGCGTCCGATGCCACGGACCAATGATTCATGTAAGGAGATTGAGCATTGTTTACAAAAACAATTCAGTGTTATAGAGTGCGCTCCGGTACGAAGATAGTCGCTCGCGCACACCTAAATATAAACTAACATCCATTTATATCGATCCTTGAATACAAATCGCTCCACTTATTGGTAACTCACTGTGTACGTTCTCCACGCCAAAATAAATACGCGTATAAACCAACAGAATTATGTTACTTGATGACAACTCAGGACAATTTAATAGATAAATATTATTATTGATTCATTTCCAAATATATATAGAGTATTTATGGAAAGGGCTTTAATTTTGTGGATGAGAAATTCGGAATTGTATGTCCTATTTTGGTTTTCGTCCTCACAAAATTTGATATAGGTATCAATTTGTACAATTTCAATATTAACGTTGACATGCCCTTTTAAGAAATATGTTTACGCATTCCATACATTCAATACTGGATGTACATTATATTTAGATTAATATGTATAAATGTCGCATTACGCAATTGCTCCGTATAGTCACAACGACTAACGATTATTCATACGAAAGCTTTGCGGCTCGCATCGCGTACAACTAGGGTATCGAGAACCGGTATAAATAACAGAACCGGGATTTTCGGTACCAGTACTAATCAGAACCGGGATTTCCCGGGATTTTCGGTACTTTCGGGATTTTTTTCTTCTCTTTAGTTTTGGAGGTAAATATAGTTTAAAAATATTATTTATATTAAATAACACATATTGCGCATTCTGGCATGACAAGATAAGCATTGATTGCTTTAACACATTAAAATAGCATCACGACTGAGCCTCTTAAAGCAGGAGGCAGGCCAGTGCTGTGGATACTGCAAAAGCTGTTTTACGATGTCATCTTTCCGGGAGAACTCCAAAAGCATGGAACAGAAGCGTGATGGTGCTCTACTTCAAAAAAGGGGATAAAACCCTGCTGAAGAACTATAGACCCATCTCGCTTCTGAGCCATGTTTACAAGCTGTTCTCGAGGGTTGTCTCAATTCGTCTATCAAGAAGACTCGACGAATTTCAGCCCCTCGAACAGGCCGGGTTTTGAAGCGGTTATGGCACCACAGACCACATCCACACATTGAGGCAAATTATATAGATGATCTAAGAGTATAATCAGCCTCTGTGTCTTGCATTTGTGGACTATGAGAAGGGTTGGGCTATTCTGGAATCTTTGCAGCGATGCCAGGTCGATACTCGTTATGTAGAGGTGTTGAGATGTCTGTATGATGCCGCAGAAATGACCGTTCAAGTTCAGTGCCGACAGTTAAAGTCTATCCAACTGTGCAGAGGTGTGAGACAGGGTGACGTTATATCTCCGAAATCTTCACCAACGCGCTGGAATACGTATTTAAGACTGCCTTATGCTGGATGGGGCATAAACCTAAATGGCGAGTACATCTCACACCTCCGGTTTGCAGACGATATCGTACTAATGGTGAAAACGGCGCAAGAGCCACACTAGATGCTGAATGACCTAGCAGATACCTCTCATTGGGTCGGCCTCGGCGTGAACTTTGACAAGACCAAGGTCATGGCTAATAGCCTTGTTATGTCGGAGCCGATCCTAGTACACGGTACCCCTCTCGAGATTGTTCAAAAATACAACTACCTGGGGTAAATAATGCCATTATTGGTTAGAAACAATTTGGAGAGTGAGTGTTTTGTACGAAATTTCGATAAAACCCTAGGTTGTTATAGCTCGTTGGATAGCCGATGAAACGTAGATATTTTTAAGCACATCTGCCAAACAGGTGCCATATTTTTTTTTCTAGATATCCTTGAAAGAAAAATAAACTTTCTGATTGTTATTATTTTTTAAAAGTTTTAATCGTCTACAACTACTTATTTATTTTAGGTACAATATTGGTTATTGGGGTCACAAAGCACCTTATTGTAAACGTAAAAATCAAGTAATAGTAATAATAAGACATGCGCATTTGAAAATATCCAAGCTTATAGCCGAAGATCCGGTGATTTTTATAAAAACAAATAAATTGAAATATCTCTTAAACGGTTAGGTTTAGGGTAGGGTGTTTCATGGTGAAATCAGTCGGAATAAAATCTACACGCCCTTGACGGGAATAGGTCGACTTAACCAATAACCCTGTATAGTTAACATGATTCGTTATTTCCCGAAAATACCGAAAATCCCGGTTCTTATTCATTGAGAACCGGTTCTTTGACTACTGATAAAGAACCGGGAAATCCCGGGATTTTCGGTTCCGGGATTTCCCGGTTCTGAACCCTACGTACAACACAATGTTAGTACAAACGATTGTATCGATATTCAACGATGTTGCATGTCGATTCAACGAAATCGATTAACGTAACTATTTAGTTATTAGTTACCTACCAATCTGTATATTTTATTGTTTTTTTTTACTTTATTTTCGTGATTTCCGCGTGTAATTACAAGGTACTCCCGTAGTCTTGGTCTTGTTAATTAAAGTGGAAGTGGACCGTTCTTTCATGTTTGATTGAGATCGGTATTGATTGGTTAATTGTTTGTGCCGTCGATTGCACAGACGACTGTTGCAATACGAAAGTCGCAGTTCGTATTACCCTGTACAATGTGAAGTACAGTTTCTCTGTTGAACGTACCATTTGGCAGGTAATATTGTGGAAAGTGGCAATCGACACGCTAACATTGACAGCGCGCACGGTACTGCGCCTCTACGTGCCGTGCACCCAGAATGCTCACTTATCTTACTGCTACCTGCACTGCATCAACACCGTGCAAACCACTTTCGACTCTACCACATCCAAAATAATGTTCATTTCACGTTGATACACAAACAATCTAATTTTCCATTAAGATGTCTAGTTCAGGAATATCTTTTTAGCTGCAATGACCAAAAACACATATTGCTGTGTAGTACCTATGTATGTACCTACTACATTGGCATTGTGTTTCGACATAACAAGCATTGTTACAAACTATCTGTAATATTCATGTCTCATGCTAATAAAATGCGGAGTATTGCATATTATCTTGTACCACAATATTCACGAAAGGTAGAAATGGTATTCCAATAAAAAACAGTGAGATGTAGTCGTAAACTGGCGTAATGTTGCCAGCTTTTGTCCGTTGGCGTGAAATTAAATTGTTTATTGTGAAGTCTTCTTTTACCCTTCAGCAGTTTACCTCATTCTGTCGATACGAGCGACTTTGATTTTTATGTATATCTACATATGGGCGAGAAAAGATGTTAGCATTAAAATATATTGTAACTCTGTATGTATGTTGTGAATGTTTGTGCCAACAGTGTACTGTCTCGCAAGGACATTGGGACTGCTCCTTGCGAAGGCCTCGCGCCATGTTGCGCTATCTGGGATATATGTAACATGACCAACGTCTCAGTACATAATTTCGGTTCTAATGTGTTGTGCTTTTTGTTTCCAGATGTTTGCTATCCCGGGATTTCGTGCGACTCGGCAAGTGGTTTGTCCAACCTTACGATGGCGACGAAGAGGACGTTGGCAAGAGGTATGTTTATAAACAGTATTCTATCTAGAATTCTTCTTCTTTGCGTGTCGACTCAAATTTTTGAGGACCAAAACTCGGCCACCGATATAGCGCTAACAGTGGCTTTGTAAAGGTCCTCGCGTGTGCAGGTGTAGGGACACGCACGGCAAGTCAAAAGATGGACCATTGTTGGCCATTTGATGGCCTATTGGCCATCTAGAATTTAAAATTGAAATTAAAAATAAAACATAGAAGAGTGCTTATCCCGCATACCAATAGGCTCTTTGCGCTTCGTTAGAGATGCTTTAAAATTTCGGAATGTGGGTCCTATGTCCTTATTGGAGAAATTTTGCCGGGAAAAGAATGTTTATGAAGGACTATCATAATTTTAGAGTCGAGAGAGAGAGAATAAATAATAATATTGTAATTGAGTGGAGTTTTCCGCAATTAGACCTTTCACTTAATACACAACCAAAAATTTAAATAAATCGTAAACAACTCAATCAAAATTACATTGAAAAGTAAATAAATAAAAGCAATAACATGAACAAATTATATGTTAATTATTTAAAACTGCGTCGTAAGCATACAGTTGTACCGATTGCATAATTATGTGCTCATTTAAATTGGTGTCTCATATTGCGTCTAGTAATAGGTTTCGTTGTTGATTACTCCTCATTAAATTGTTATTCAGACAGGTATATTGTAATTGATTTTTATATTATTTTAGTGTAGTTAATATGATGCAACAGTAAATGTACAGAAAATTAATTACCAATGATAAAAATGCGATTCATCACATTCTCTAAAATGTTATTGTCTGGAATGATGGGCAAAACAATTTGCTTTATCATTACAGAAACAAGAAAATAGGGTTAGCCAAAACACACATATTTTTAGTGTGATTTTTGTCATAAAGTTTGAATAATTAAGTGGAAGCTAAGTTCAGTGCAGTTATTATCAATGAGCTGTTACCGAACTGACCGGCTGTGTTCACTCGCGGATCGGCGCTTCCTATATTAAGTGGAGGATCTCTGTGTCGCAGGCGATAAGACATAAGGCTGTGACTTCGTTCCCCCTCCCACATTTATTTCAATAGATTAGCCCTATAGCCTTTAGGCCTACATATGTGGGATAATAAGAGGAAGTTTTATAGGGTTTCTGATTTAAAACATGAGTTTCGATCGACATTTGTTAGCAAAATAATACAGAATTGGATGGTTACTTGTGGTTTTTTGACCTATTTTTATTGCCACGATGATGAACCTTTATTTAGTTAAAGTCAATTTTTCATGGGCATATGCAGCATTTTATCAATCAAGAAGTGATTTATTAAAACGATATTATTATCTGTTTCCAGTCCCTGGCACTTGTCGTTCTCGTTCGCGTTCTTCCTGCACGGTGAGAGCACGGTGTGCGCGTCCGTGGACGTGCGCCAACACCCGCCCGTGCGGACGCTCACCCCCAAGCGGCTCGCCAAGCTCTCCGCGCCCGAAATGCAGTCGCAGGCTAAAGGTACACATCGCGTCGATAGCTAGATGATATTGGACTGGAGTCGTATTGGTCATAATGTGTACTTACTTACGTGGTGTATTGTTGTCGTTGTGGCGCAGTGATCCTGGCGCCGTTCGGGCTGGAGGGCACGCTGACGGGGCGCGCGTGGGGCGAGGCGGACGCGGGCACGCTGCGCCTGCTGGAGGCGTGGCGCCAGCTGTACCCGCTGGAGCAGGGCTGCGGCGCCGTGGAGGTGGTGTGCGGCGCCGCGCGCATGCGCTACCCGCTGCCCTACGTGCTCGTCACCGAGATGGAGACGGCCGCCGCGCCGCGCCCGCCCGCGCACCTCGCGCCGCACCGCGCGCTGCGCGCCCTCACCACGCACCACCCGCACCAGGTGACCGCCGCACGCGCACACACACACACACACACACACACACACACACACACACACACACACACACACACACACACACACACCCCGCCGCGCCGCGCCCGCCCGCGCACCTCGCGCCGCACCGCGCGCTGCGCGCCCTCACCACGCACCACCCGCACCAGGTGACCGCCGCACGCGCACACACACACACACACACACACACACACACACACACACACACACACACACACACACACACACCCCGCCGCGCCGCGCCCGCCCGCGCACCTCGCGCCGCACCGCGCGCTGCGCGCCCTCACCACGCACCACCCGCACCAGGTGACCGCCGCACGCACACACACACACACACACATACACCCCGCACACGCACCACACCCCACACCACGGACACCTCATACGCACTACCCGCACTGAGGCATACGCCCCACCCTTCTCACACTCACATCGATTAACCATACTAATGTATATACACATTGTTGTGGAAGCTGGGAAATCGACCTGTCAATGAAGTTCAGACATGTCAGAGTGTGCTTCCTACATTATTATGAGTTGAAATTGTTTGTAAACATTGGGTTATTAGTATAATGCCTTGTGGTTTTGATTAGCTCGTACATTCTAAATTTTATTTTATCATTTCGTATTGAATTCGGAGAGTGAATTCTAAATTGTACTATTATATTACAGACGGCCGAGATTTGCGTTTCGGATCCATCCGGTGAAAAAGTCGAAGACTTCTTAGATCCCACCAGAAAAACACCATGTACCTGCGCAAAGTAAGTCGTCTCTACAATTTTAGCTGTTTTATTCGATAGATATTTTACAAATATTGCATTGTCGGTCGAGAAAGTTGATATTGATAACTACAATTTGGGAAAGGCTTATCAACATGAATTTTCTCACGGGGCCGTCGAAGTGTTTAGTATCGTTTATTTATATATTAATAAAAGTAGTTAAATGCCAGTATATAAGCATTATGTAGTGGTACGAACGTTTTGTGTCATGCCTTATAACGTTAGCGACTTACACGGACGGCGGAGTCGACGCATTAACTAGACACGTTACCGTTCCTGTCCGTAAACGCATCCGAACGCAGTAGAGGGTCGCGGAGTAGGCTCGGGCCCCTCGCCCTCGGGCCGCGCCCGGTGATAGGTAGATGTGTGTGCGCTCGACGCTCGGCGCCGCCGGCCGCCGCTAGCCTTCCGTTGGTGCAGGTGGCGGCGCCGGCGCCCGCCGCGCGCGCCGCCCTTCCACCGCCGCCGCGCGCCCCGCGCGCCCCGCCCCGCGCCGCGCCCGTGAGTACACACACACACACCGCCAGCGCCGCGACGACCCTGAACACTCACAAACTATGCAATGCCGCTTCGATTGTGCATGCCTGAACGCCTATATTGTAACTGTTGTGATCGATTGCATCGTAGCCCGTTGATGGTGCATGCTTTCCCGTTTCGAATGTTCTAGAATTGCATGATTTGTGTCTGCCTGGCCGTTTGGTTGTTTCGTTGTTTGGTCCCACGATGTGGTTTCATTCATATATTAGTGTTTAACTTGTTTCTCGTGACTTCCGCCCGCTTTGCCCGGTGGGTGGGTCTCGTTAGTATGACTCGATGTACCCTGTTACTGGGACGGGTTGCGCCGGTCGCACAGCGCGTGGAAGTCGCGTTTGTCCTCATAAATACTACTATGACCATGTCTGCGGTAACAAATTAGTCATCACCTAACAGAAGCGTGACTAAAGAGAGCCATCTAAAACGAATAATGCATTTAAACCATTATTTGCAACATGATCTTTGTTATATCAAAAACTTTCCAATTAAATCAAGAATAAAAAATAAGTTTGGAACAATAACACCATTTAAAAACGTATTTGATTTATGGTTCGACTACTAAATTGGAAATTTTATCATCAACTCATCAGTCATTCAAAACATGTTTGGAGGTGTCACTAATGACGCGAAATATATTACATTACTGCACTACTTATAATGTACAGATCTCGTCAAATAACTGGAACATACTAATTAGCGAATATTAATTTAACAAATATATTATTTACTGTCACTACATTATATGGAGGGACTATTTAATAACTCCGAATTATGATACCATGTGCACGTTCAATAACAACTAATGCGTGTATAAGCTTTTGATTGGCTCGCGCGGAGTTAACACCACCCCTTACCAGATTCAAGTTATAGGACGAAAATCTTGTTTTTATAAGAAGTGTGGTACCATTATTCTGACTATTTACAAAATTCATCGAACACACAACATCTACCTGTCATCTCGGGCTGTTAACTCGCCAGATTGTCATTGAAATGTCAAGTGGTGTATCATTACATCAGTTCTGTTTATCATTACATTATGTTATACATTGGTTTGATGAGAACACTGTCAGATTCGGACGATATTTTTGTACAATGTGTTTTACTGGTCCTATAAGTTTGGACAAGAAATTCAATCTAAACTTTGATAATAGATTTTCATCTGCTATGTACAACAGTATCGTTCAGTAATTTAACTATTTTTAAATAAAGACAACGAAATAAACGTATACACTTTTAAAAGTTCATTACTTTTGATTGCTCAAGTATTTCCTTAGTTTAATTTACCGGTAAATTATAAATTCTATCGACATAGTGTATGCGTTTAGGGGTTGTCTCGCGTGCGACTGGCGAGCCGCTTGCTGACGTTGTCATGTTTCGCAGGGCGTGCGAAGCCGTCGGTCCCGGAGGCGCGGGCGGCGTGTCGCCGGGCAGCTGCGGCGGCGCGTCGCCCGCGGCCGCCGTGTCCGCGCCCTCCTCCGCCGGCGCGCCGCCCGACGACACGCACGCCGCCGTCACCAACACCCTGCTGCAGGTAACCACAACACAACCATCAGCGTAGGGACGCGGATGGTCACTCACTGGTACCATACAGGCAGAATGGTCTTGGAGTGTATAGAGACTAGACAAATCTATTCTATACTGATTGTGACTGTTGCAAGATACATTTAAAATATTTGATTATCTTGAGTGTGAAGTTGACCAACCCGCACTTAGTCAGTTGACTAGGTCTAATCGCCCTAATTCAGTGTAGCCTCGAGCCTCTCCAGTGAAAATATATATGGGATGAATATGGTGTTGATTGTAATAATTTTAGTTTTAACTGTCTGTATATTTCCAGTCGTCTAATATAATTCCGACGACGCTGCACACGCCGGCGCCGACGCCGGACCCCCTCGCGCCGCCCACGCCTGCGCCGCCATCGTTACCACCACCTAAGCAATATACCCAGGTATTTACTCTCTACATCTTGGAAAAGGTCCTTTCATCGTGTAAGGCGCCATTCATTAGTTACGTAAGGACAATATCGCAGATTTTTTACCTACCTTTTTTACCCATATGAAAAGTTTATTACAAAAGATTATTCGAATTCTCTTTTTACGTAAGATGCAATCTTGTTTATCTTAATAACAAATAAAATTAAATTTTATCCCCACCCGCCTCAGATAAGAGCATGTAAAGATTCTTAACCCCCTCCGCCTCTTAAGGTAATAATGAATGGTCCTATCCTTATGAAGTATAAATTATAACACTTGTTTGTATTGCAGGGCGACTCCCCACTAAGCGGCGCGGGGAGCGGCGCGGGCGGGTCGTGGTGCTTGTCGCGGCCGCAGCTGCCGCCCGGCGAGCGCCGCCTCGACCCGCTCGAGGACGAACACTCGCTGCACATGCTCTACGACTACACCACCGTGCACGCCTGGTACGTACCACAACACACACACACACAAACTAGGACATACATGCATTGGCATACATACATTCACAGTCACACACACACATCGACACAGTAATAGGCCACTGGTTCTTTCTATAATTTTGCAATAAGAACATACATACGCAGACAGAGACATATTATCCCTAAGGCAAAAAATATCGATTGAACTGTCTACAGGGGCCAAATTTCTTAATCCGCCCCTGTTTACAGACATACACATTACACATACACACATCACTGATTGCTACTGTAATCTTTCAATAGGAACATTCAGATAAATAGTGTAAAATAATTCAAATCAGAGATATCCATCTTTAATTTATGTACTTATCTGATTCCGAAAGCAAATGTAAAGAAATGGAAACGAAATAAATGTTTACATAAGTAAATCTAAAAGCGAGAATTTCACGGGCGCATTGAGATAACAAGTTAATTTTGATGTGTATCTTAATCTCGCTACAATATCAAGCCGTGTATGCGCAGCAATATCATTACAGCTTGTGATTATTGTGTTCATCGTAATGGGTACATTCAATTACACTGTTAATCCTCAATTTGTATTATGTTTCATGTTATTTCTAGGCCAAAAAGTCCCTATTTACAATGTAATAAGTATAGATACTGAAATTGTTGATTTAACTGTAATTCCTGTGTATAACAGGGGAAGTCCCATCAAGGAAGTACAGTTCTACTTATCCCGCCCATAAATGAGTGTTTTCACGATAATTTCGGAATGTATAAGTGACTGTTGTATTTCGTATGCACATATTATGTTTTGTTTATTATCATTTGTAGGTCATTGTCTTGCGTTCGTCGACCCCCGTCGCACTACGTCTGCCTATTGTTTCATGTTTTAATGTCACTTTTGTTTTTCTTACATGCAAGTCGCCGATGCCAATTGATACTGATTTTTTTTTATAGAAATGCCATATTTCTAATTGAAATTGTACATTGCCCTTAATTTATTATAACAAGATTTTGTATGCAATAAAAAACGACACACACATAAAAGCGACTTTAAAAAATGAGAATAATTTGGAGAGTTTCATGAGTATGATGACCCGACTAGGTTACACACAGCCTGTCTGTAGTAAGACTAAAAAGAGGTATACTTATAACGTGTTGTTATGTGTGCGTGCAGGTTGGAGCACCCGGTGAAGCGGTTCAAGCCGGAGTCGCGCGTGGTGGTGGAGGCGGGCGGCGCGCCCGACGCCGACCTCTACGCCGGACACGAGCACACGCGCATGGCGCCGCATCTACACCTCAACCACGTCAAGCACGAACAGGTACGGCTACCCACCAGCACTCCAACATCACTACTGACAACTGGCTCTTGTATCGTCTACATGCTAACACCATGGTGCTTCTCCCCCAGGAGGATACGAAAGAGTACAAGAACCTGTTCACCTCGGACGGCCTCTGTCCCACGTTCAAGGACCTCGACCAAATATTCGACAACTCGGACGACGCCAGCGGCGATGAGACGGTAAGACTTGTGAGTGTACACCCTTCTTTATTTATTGTCCAGTAGTTATATGTTGAATGTGTTCCCTTATTGTCTATCCACTTTTCGAAGGAAATCTTTATCGCCATTTGTCAATTGCAAACGACATTTGTGTGAGTGGTTCGGTTTGGAATTAGTGACCCAAGTGACCATGGACCACGTCAAAGTCTCAAAACGAATCAATAAAGCACATTGATGTGTCCGCGTACAGCTCCAAGTGTCGACGCCGCCGGACAAGAGCGGCGAGGCGGCGCGCATGGTGCGCGCGGAGGAGCTCAGCAAGATGTTCCCCACGCCGCCGAGCATGGAGGCGCACGCGCAGCCGTCGCCCGGCTTCACGCTCGGCGACGACACGGCGCGCCTGCTGGCCGCGCCGGGCGGCTCGCCGCAGCCCGACGCGCCCATCGAGGACTGGTCCTACGTGTTCCGGCCGCCCGCCGTCTGCAAGTACGTGGGCTCGTCCAAGTACGCGCCGCTCGCCGCGCTGCCCTCCCAGCTGCTGCCCAGCGTCACGCTGCCGCCGCACGCCGTGTACCGCCCGCGCGCCGCGCCGCCGCGCACGCCGCCCGCGCCGGCGCCCCGCTCGCCCCCGCGCCGTCGCGCCGAGCGAGCGCGCCCGGCCCCTCGCGCCGCTAGCCCGCCGCCGGCACCGCGGGAGCCGCCGGCGCCGCCGCCCGCCGCCGCGTGCCCGCTGCTGCTCAACGTGCTGCTGGCCGACACGGTGCTCAACGTGTTCCGGGACCACAACTTCGACAGCTGCACGCTGTGCGTGTGCAACGCGGGGCCCAAGGTGGTAGGCAACATCCGCGGGGCTGACGCCGCCACCTACCTGCCCGAGGCCCCGCGGCCGTGGGGCGGCGCGCCGGACGAGGAGCCCTCGCGCTGCACGTGCGGCTTTAGCGCCGTCGTCAACCGCCGCCGGGCGCACCGCGCCGGCCTCTTCTACGAGGTGGGGCTCACATACGATACCAAATTACACGTTCGCCCGCTCGAATGCCAATAATTATTTATTTCCTTTTGTGTGATCGCAGGACGAGATGGAGATCACGGGTATAGCGGAGGAGCCGGGCGCGGGCCCGGGCGCGGGCGGCGGGCTGGCGGAGGTGGCGGGCGCGGTGGTGGCGGCGTGCGCCTGCGTCACCGCCGGGCCCGCCTGCGCGCTCGCCCGCGCCGCCGCCACCGCCGCGCGCCACACGCACGACGACCTCGCGCTCAACCTGCTAGAGTAAGTACTGCCTATTTTGCTGCGGTTTTTGTTTTAGTATGAGCAGATTGAATCGCTTCGCATAGTAGAATTCGATACGATGAGTGTGTCCGGTGTGCAGGTACAGCGACGGCGGCGCGGCGGCGTGTCGCGCGCTGCGGGCGGCGTCGCTGGGCGGCGCGGGCTGGGCGGGCGGCGCGGCGGGCGGCGTGCACCGCTGGCCGTTCATCGGCGCGCGCGCGCCGCGCTCGTCGCGCGACGTGGTTCGCCTGATGCGGCGCCTGCGGCCGCTGCTGCAGGACGCCATCCAGAAGCGGTGCTGCGGCGCGCGCATGTGGGACGGCGTGTCGGGCCCGCTGACGTGGCGCCAGTTCCACCGGCTGGCGGGCCGCGGCAACGAGGACCTGTGCGAGCCGCAGCCCGTGCCGCCGCTGGTGGTGGGCCACGAGCGCGACTGGCTGGCGCTGTCGCCGTACGCGCTGCGCCACTGGGAGCGGCTGGCGCTGGAGCCGTACTCGTACCCGCGCGACGTGGCGTACGTGGTGGTGGCGGCGGACTGCGACGCGCTCGGCGAGCCGCTGCGCGCGTACTTCCGCGAGGTGTCGGGCGCGTACGAGGCGTGCCGCCTGGGCCGCCACCGCCCGCTGCGGCTCGTGGCGCGCGACGGCATCGTGCGCGCCGCGCCGCCGGCGTCCGCGCCGCCCGTGCCGTCCGCGCCGCCCGCGACCGACGACTGGGCCGGCGCCCTCCCGCCGGGGCGCGCGGGGCGCTACGTGCGCGCGCTGGCGGAGGCGCTGCGCGGCGTGGTGCCGGCGCTGGCGGCGCTGCGGCCCGACGCCGACCTGCTGGAGGCGGAGCGCGAGGCGCGGCCGCCGGCGCCGCCCGACCCGCCCGACGAGGAGCGCGAGGCGCCGCCCGCGCCGCCCGCCTGGCCCGACGAGGACGAGGGCGGCGCGCCGGCACTTGTACTTTACCTCGTGGAGCCGCCGCACGCCCCCGGGGCGCGCTCCGCCACCCTCCACGCCATGTTGCGCCTCGCCCAAAGGACTCATCACCACCTCCACCACCACAACCCGCTCATAAAGGTCAGTCTCGTTTAGTAATTATTTATTTTATAATTGTTTGCAAAAACCTTAGGTTTGGGAAGACGACTTCGATACTGATGTCGCGTCTCCGCACTGTATATTTCTTCGTCACCCTGCATCTATCACGCACGTCGGTTGTGGGTTGCAATGTGATGTGTTATATTATATATTATGTTTTAAATTTTCTTATGGCACGTAAGTTTGGCATTTATTTTATTACGAGTAGAACATACGTTCCGTTTAACATCGGAAACTAACGGGTGGCTTTCCTCCGTAGATAATCTCCCTGGAGAGCGTGTGCGAGACGTGGGGATTGGGCGCGGGCGGGCGCGTGTCGGCGGCGGGCGGCGCGGGCGCGGGCGCGCGGGCGCTGGCCTTCTCCGTGTTCACGGGCGCGCGCCGCCTGCTGCACCACCACGCCGCCGGCAAGTCGCTCACCGGCTTCGGCACCGCGCACGCCTCCATGATGCTGCACAAGGACGTGAGTCTCAATACCGTCGGGCTACATGACGGGTCAGCGAGTTCGGAAAGTAACGCGCGTGTCTCTGCACAGGACAAGTCCCGGCCGCCGTACAAGCTGTTCTCGCCGGCGTGGGTGCTGGGCGCGCCGCGCGCGTTGCGCGAGGTGGCGGAGACGTGGGGCACGGGCGGCGGCGAGCAGGGCGGCGTGCTGTTCGTGTCGTACTGCCTGTCGCACGACCAGCGCTGGCTGCTGGCCGCCGCCACGGACGCGCGCGGCGAGCTGCTGGACACGGCCGCCATCAACATCCACGTGCCGCGCCGCGCGCGCCGGCGCCGCCCGCCGCCGGCGCGCCGCCTCGGCCTCACCAAGCTCATGGACTTCACGCTCGGCGTCATGAGCCAGGCGGCGCAGCCTTGGCGGCTGGTGGTGGGACGCGTGGGCCGCATCGGCCACGGCGAGCTTAAGGGCTGGAGCTGGCTGCTGTCGCGCAAGCACCTGAGCGTGGCGTCGGGCACGCTGCGCGAGCTGTGCGGCGTGTGCGCCGTGCTGCCGCCCGCCGCCGCGCCCTGCATCCTGTCGGCGTGCCTCGTCTCCACGGAGCCGGAGCCGGCGCTGCGGCTGATGGCCGACCGGTTCACGCCCGACGAGCGCTTCTCGCAGCACTCGCTCAACAGCCAGCTGCACACGCCGCGCGACGTCACCGCTACCCACATCCTCGTGTTCCCCACCTCCGCCACAACGCAGTCCAACCAGATGCCCTTCGAGCCGCCGATGGCCAACGGCGAGGACAACGACATGATGTTCCTCAACGTGGACATGGGCGACGAGGACATGGGCGAAGACAACATGACCGACATCTTCTCCACCGATATGTTCAACACGATGTTCGCGCAGACCTCGCCGCGCCGCGCCGACGACGACCCCGGCGGCAGTCCGGGCGGCGCGCCCGCGCACAGCCACCCCGCCCACAACCACCACCAGGACGACGAACAACAGGAGCAGGTGGGCACGGTGCTGCAGCAGCCGCTGGCGCTGGGCTACCTGGTGTCGACGGCGCCGCTGGGCGCCATGCCGGCGTGGTGGTGGGCGGGCTGCGGCCACCTGCGCGACGCCTGCCCCGCCTTCCTCAAGAACGCGCTGCACCTGCACGCCGGCAGCCTGCAGGCCAACGACGACTTCACCTCGCTCTGCGCGCGCACCGCGCACAACCACCACCCGCTCGACTCGCAGCTCACCACCGACGTGCTCAGGTACACAACACGACACAAACCACCCATCATGCACTTTATATGACAGTCTATTGTGTGGCAAGTGTTACTAAATAACGTGTGTCCTTTACAGATACGTGTTGGAAGGGTACAATGCGCTGTCGTGGCTGGCGCTGGACGGCAACACGGCGGACCGCGTGTCGTGCCTGCCGCTGCACGTGCAGGTGCTGATGCAGCTGTACCACACGGCCGCCGCGCTCGGCTAGTGCGCGCCGCCGCTACCTCACTTTGTGCTCACCGCCAACACTCGCTCCCTCTGGAAGCGAGTGTATCTCCGTCACCTACATATACACGAAATCGAACGACAACGCTCACCTTCCTCCAGTTGGAATAAGAAAAACCACAAGAGTGTGTCGGGTCATATAGTGAAACGGCTAGGAGTGATATTGTTAATTGATTATCAAGTGTTCTGTGTTGAATAGTGAAAATATTTTTAATCTATTTAAAAACACCGTGTGGTCTATGGAAAATTTTGTTTTTAATAAGATGTGAACGTAATCTCGGAGTAGTCTGTCCGTTCTATGTATTTTCTTGATCTCTGTGTTAAAACAACTGTTGTTTGGAGGACGACATCAACAGGTGATTATTATATTTATTTATTTTTATTTTATGTATTCCTCAATCCACAGACATTACGCGTAAAACATAAGTACTTAATAACAACTTGTGGCCCAATATAGTTTATTGTTTAATTAGATTTTTTGTACTCATATTTACTTAACATATTTTTAAAACTATTTTCATCCCACTTAAATCTATGAAACAAACATCATCTAATCTCTTATGGTCTTACTTTATTACAACACATACAATTTAAAAGTTAAACTTAATCTACACTCTCCTGCTGCGACCTATTTGTAATATAAATTAACTATTATTTATTGTTTTTGGACATGGTCAAACAGGGTAGATGTGTAATATTTAGTTTAACTATTGAATATTGTTTGTATTGTTCCATAACCATTGACCATATAAATACTTCCATTGTTGTCTTGTCTCCGTAAGTTCATCTTCCTTGATCTCTCGTTCCAGACTATTCTTGAACCTCATTTTGTGTAGTGTAGCTTTATTTTTAACACATCTTTTTATGTATAGTCTTAACTAAAACAAGCAATAATCAACCTTATGTCCTGTACTTAGAGAATATACTTATTTCTCTGATGGTCTAACAAAACTTTGTAATAGAATTTTAAATTAATATCTTCAGTTATATTGGCTCAGTATTTGCTCAAAGTACAAGTATATAAATCATTGAAATAAAATGGCATAAAAAGAATCCTAGACCAATTTGAACTTATTGTATGTATAACGTTAATGAAGACCACAAATATTGTTTGTAAAATGTACATCACCTCAGAGTAATGAATGTTATTACATTGTTGCGTCGTGTATATAATATACATAATATATAAATTTTATTTCGTTACTATATTTAAACCGGTATGTATTACCAAAGGTGTTAAGGTATTTGTAGTGTTTTAGATATTTTTACCAACAATTTTTAACTTTTTTGAGTAACTACCATATCGTCCACAATGGCGCAATATTTTGTTTTACCAAAATCGTTTGTGTTTCTATGTAAAATGATGAATAGATTTTGTTACGCATTATTTTCTAATGATTTTTTTACTTTATAAAAACGATTTAATTGTTTACTACAGCTTGTACGCGCATGTCTTTAATGAAGTGAAGAGAGTTTTAGATACAAATATATTTAGACGAATTAACGCGAGTTACTTACTCATGTACAGTTTTATATGGGGGAACAATAAGCTCAATGCTGCTTCGGATAGGATGCGGCGCATTGTTTGGCGTTTATGTAAAATTTTGTAATTTTAATGAACTCATCCGCATTGAAGTACCAACTCGTTTGGGACACATGACATGAATCAAACCTCCGATCAGAAATGAAATTAGAACACCAATAGTTTACAAAATAGTTGATTAGTGATAATGGAAGCCATTTAGATCATGTTTCACGTAGCATTTGTATTATTAGACAACTTCTCGTTTTATAAAAGATAAAATACTATTGATAAATAAATAAATGATAGGAACTGCAGAAGCGAGAGCGCCGATGTTGGTACGTCGAATCTCCGACATAGTAGTTATATTAAATTTTCTATTTTAATATATTACTTAACATGTAAGCGTAGGGGGTGTGCTGTGAAACTGTAAATATGTGTACGTCGCGCGATGTGGATCGTGTACTCCACCAATTCCAACGTTATAGCTATTTATGTGGACCGATTTTGGACTAAATTACACAAAATTTTATAATTTGACAAGTGGACCGGTAATGTAATGTTAATTTCTGTTGCCTAGTATCTAATGTATGAGTTAAGAGTTGGTAGGGAATTTGTTTGTATACAGGTGTATGTATGACGTGTGCGTTGCATTGTGTGTGTGAGTGTGTGTGGGTGGGTGGGTAAGTGCGGCACGCGCACACTTAAATTATTTAATTGAAGCCGCGGCGCGACCGCCTCTTAACTGAATTACGTCTAGTTGAATATGAAATGTTTTAAATGTGTTACAGCATTTGAGAATATTTAATAATGTTGTATATAGTTTATATTTTGTTTTGTAAAAGAAATTGATGTAAATATAACTGTTATTTGCCTACTTTGCCGATGTATAATGGAACACGTTTTAAAGAAACCACTCGTAATATTTTTGTACAGTTGTTAAGCGAGATTCTTAGTAGAATTAATTATTTTTAAGATTTCGTTTTTGACATTTTTTGTTATTGTGAATTTGTCAATTTTTTAGGGAATTGGGATTGTACTGTAAATAGCGGTCACCATTTTGTTTTACTTTTAATTGTAAGCTGGCTAATCTAATGATTGAAGCGGAAATCAAATTTTCTAAATGGAGCAATCATTGGAAAATCATAAAACAAATTTAGAGTAATACATACTTGATATTAATATAACTTTATAAATAACTGTGAAAATAGGTAATAATAATTATGAATACAATATTACATATTTAAAAGCATTGTTTTATTTATATAATGTGTAAAAAAATTAGACCTTACTGTGATATCTCACTTGGCTTATCACTGATTCCAATATTCCAGTATAACAGCTAGTTATGTTATGTTAAATGAAACCCAGAAGATAATCGGTATAAAAATCCTCTTTATTAATAAAATAGCCTTATTAAGTACAATTTATTGACATTAACACTAAACACACTAAAGGGAGCTTAAACATGTAGAAAGGGACAGACACAATCATTAAAGTGAGATAGCAATATACTATAAATATACGTTACTAACAAAACTCGCGCGCCGAGCGTGTTGCGCGTCAGTCACATGAATGGTATGAGCGCGAATGGAAGGTTTGCTGACACGTCCAGACTTGGTGACGTAGGGCTGCTGCGCTGGGGTTTCAGGTGGCGCCTCCTCTGTGGTTGTGCTGCGACTCGAGGGTGGTGTCTCTTCATCAGTGTCCGTACAGATGTATGCCGGTTTGAGTCTGTCCAGCGATACAACTGTAACTCTGTTAGGTAGCTGAAGCTTGAAGTACTTGTCCCCTCTTTGTAGTACTTGGTATGGTCCGTCGTAAGGTGGCGTCAGCGGGGCTCGCACGGTGTCATTACGCACAAACACATGCGTACACGTCGATAAGTCCTTGTAAACAAACGGTCTCTTTGTGTTTCTAACATTGCGATGTTCGGATGTTAGTGACGTCATCGTCTCGCTCAGGCGTTGTACGTACTCGTTATCACTCCATGTTGTTGAAGTTGGACTTTGTGAGAAAAAGTCACTGGGAACTCGTAGCGTAGCGCCGTAGACCATGAGTGCAGGGCTTAGGTTGTTATCTAGTCGTAGCGCCGTGCGTAGGCCTAGTAGTACCGTAGGTAGTTCGTCACTCCAATTGACTGTAGCGCCGCGCGCCATAAGTGCGCTTTTCATTGTTCGGTGCCAGCGTTCTATTTGTCCGTTTGATTGCGGGTGGAAGGCCGTAGTACGTATTCGAGTGATGCCTAGTTTTCTAGCGAGTGCGTTGAATAAGTTCGACTCGAACTGTCTGCCTTGATCCGTAGATATTCTTAGTGGACAGCCGAACCTCGATATCCAGTTTTCATAGAATGCTTTTGCGACGACTTCGGCTGTGATCTCTCGTACGGGTATAGCTTCCGCCCATTTGGTGTATCTGTCTATCATTGTCACACAGTATCTGTAGTCGTAGGACAGGCGTAGCGGACCGACGATGTCGATGTGAACGTGTTCAAAGCGTTGTGATGGCGGGAAGCTTTGCAGTGGCGTACTTACATGTCTGTGTACTTTAGCACGCTGACAGCTGATGCAAGTCTTCGCCCAGTTGGTCACGTCTTTGTTCATGGATGACCAGAAGCACTTGGATGTGACTAGCTTTCTCGTAGCACGTATACCCGGGTGACATAACTCGTGTAGCGCTTTGTAGGCCGCATACCGGTACATCTCGGGTAGGTAGGGGCGCGGGGTAGATGTGCTAAGCTCGCACGTGATTGTTCGGTGTCTACCCGGCAACGTCACGTCCACAAACTGTAAGTTTGGTTGCAGTTTCAAACGTTTTAGTTCTTCATCTTTTTGTTGATCTATTGACAACTGGTCGTAGTCGATGTTCGTAGGACAATCTATTTCTTCGATACGTGAGAGCGCGTCGGCGACTGCGTTGTCTTCTCCTTTTATGTATCTTATTTTCGTACAGAATTGACTTATGAAGTGTAGCTGTCGCTCGCGCCGCGGTGTGTCGTTGCTACTCGCCGGCCGTGTCAGTGCATATGATAGCGGTTTGTGATCCGTGTACACGGTGACGTCACAGCCCTCGATGAGACGACGAAAGTGTTTTATAGACGTGTAGATTGCTAATAGTTCGCGATCGTATATACGCTATATCTACGCTGTGTTTCACTCATTGTTTTTGAGAAAAATGAGACTGGCTTCCACACGTTGTTTACTTTTTGTTGTAGGACAGCGCCCAGGCTGTGATCTGAAGCGTCGGACATGATGCTGAGGGGTGCGCCGGTGACGGGGTGCGATAGTGTAGCGGCGTTTAAAATGCTTTGGCGGCAATTTTTAAATGCTTGATCGGCGGCCGGCGTCCATACAATCTGTGTTTTGTCTCCTTTTTTCTTATTGTGTAAATATTGATTTAGTTCATTTTGCATGTCCGCTTGTCCAGGTAAACAGTCTCGGTAAAAGTTTATTATACCAAGGAAGCGACGTAACTCGATGACTGTCTTAGGTTGTGGATAGTTTGATATAACCTTAGTGCGTTCGTTCGTAGGTTTGATTCCCAGCTCCGAGACTTCGTAACCGAGGAAATCGATCTTTTTCTTTGCGAACTCACATTTTTCAACGTTCAATGTTATCCCGTACTTGTTCAAACGGTCCAGAACTTGATGAATGAGTGTCTGGTGATTTTCTTCGGTGTCGGTTGAAAGCAGGATGTCGTCGACGAATGAGAAACACCCGTCGATGCCGCGAAGTACCTCATGCATAAATCTTTGGAATGTTTGACTGGCGTTACGTAAGCCAAACGTCATACAGTTGAACTCAAATAGTCCGAACGGCGTAATTACAGCTGTTTTCTGTATATCCTCTTTTCTTGTCGGTATCCAATAATAAGCCATTTTGATGTCAAGTTTTGAGTAGATTTTCTTGTTATGAAGTTGGTATGTGAAATCTTGAATGCGCGGTATAGGGTAGCGGTCAGGCAAAGTAACTGCGTTGAGCCGTCTGTAGTCTCCACATACCCGTAAGCTCCCGTCCTTCTTCTTAACCACGTGCAGAGGGCTCGCCCATGGTGACTTAGATGGTTGACAAATACCCATTTCCATCATACGTTCAAACTCGGCCTTCGCCGCCTTGTATTTGTCCGGCGGCAGAGGGCGTGGCCGTGCGGAGAGAGGTGGGCCCGTGGTCTCGATGTGATGTACTACTTCGTGCTTCGCTGGATTCTTCAAACACATTGGACGTAAAATGTCGGGATACAGTTTAAGAATGTCGTGGTATTCGTGACTGCGGCTGAGTACGTGAACTGTTTCTTGACTTGACGTAACTTCGATCGCGTCGATTGAAAGTTGTGTCGTTTTGTCGATGAGCTTCTTACGATGTAAATCAACGAGTAATTTGTAGTGTCTGAGAAAATCTGCGCCGAGGATTGAAGTCTTCACGTCCGCGATGATGAAAGTCCACCGGAATCGGCGCCGAAGGCCAAAGTCTAGTGAAATATCTTTCTCGCCATACGTTGTTATCGTTGTGTTGTTTGCCGCATATAATTTGCAGGCGTTAGGCGTGGGTTTATTCCTTTGGTTTTGTGTCACAGCTAGAACAGATATTTCGGCTCCCGTATCCACGAGGAAACGTTGTAGAGTGTTGCGATCGTAAATACATAAGCGGTTGCTTGCTGTATCAACACCGACGCCCGCCAATGTCGGTGTCGAACTTAGTTTTCCGACTTATTGTGTTGACGCCTAGCGCAAGGTGATTCGCAACGCCTCGCGTTGTCACCGAATCTAAAATGGTACTTGCAAAGCCAATTTTCTGGTTTCTTATTATTTGATTGTGATCGTGTGCGGGAACGAAACGGTTGACGGTATGGTTGTCTCCCTCTTTGACGTAGTTCGGAGACTTCCAGAGTAAGCTTCTCCAATTGTTTTGATAATACAGCGAGCTGCGCGGTCATGACTTCTGTTGTGGTGGAAGACGACGGGGAGGCTTCAGATTGTGAGGTTACGGTCACAGCTGCGATGTTGTTTGTGTCGGAGTAATCGAGCATCTTGTCCGCCATCGCTGCGAGCGTTTCTAGTGAAGAGTCCGTGTTGACTGATAACACGACGCGAACTTGTGATGGGAGTTGATTTAACCACTCGATTTTCAGTCCATCCTCCGTGATCATGTTGCCGCCAAGTTCACGCATGCGACGTAGCAGCTGGGAAGGTTTCTGGTTTCCTAGTTCAAGGCCGCTGATGAGATGTTTGAAGTTCTTGATTTCAGATTGTTCGTAAACAGATAGGAGTCTATTCTTAATTGCTTCATATTTTCCCGTTTCTGGAGGTTTGAGCAAGATATCAGTGAGGTGTTGCAGGTCCGCCGGTTGCAATTGACCCAGGACGTAACGATACTTGTTTTCATCACTCGTTTTCTGCGGTTCGATGACTGCTTCAAATTGTATGAACCATAACCGAGGATATTCTCGCCAAAATGGTAGTAAGCGTGACTGAACCGAGATGGCAGCCAGGTCTGTAGGTGAGCAGGCTTCTCCAGGCTTCATGTCAGTGGCTTCAGAGTGCGTGGTCATCTTCTGGTTTGTACGGGGTCACCAATTATAACAGCTAGTTATGTTATGTTAAATGAAACCCAGAAGATAATCGGTATAAAAATCCTCTTTATTAATAAAATAGCCTTATTAAGTACAATTTATTGACATTAACACTAAACACACTAAAGGGAGCTTAAACATGTAGAAAGGGACAGACACAATCATTAAAGTGAGATAGCAATATACTATAAATATACGTTACTAACAAAACTCGCGCGCCATGACCGTGACATCCCAGTTCGACCGTGACATCCGCGCCGCGCACACGCGTCGGCACTGTAACTCGCGCTATTGTTTACAATTGCGATTCCTACAATTATCATATCGATAATCGCGCAGGAATTGCGCCCGCTATAAACGCGGCGGTTGAGACCATAACCAAGTGAAGCCGGGTCCGGCTCCTGATAGCCGTTCGTCGCCCCGGTCTGCCACCAGCGGCAAGCCCCGGGTGTGTGACGAGCGGCGGTCGGAAGTCGGCCCAGCGAGCACGCCCGGTCGCCCCGCCTGCGCATCCGCGTCGCGTCGCGTACGCATACGCGCACCATAAATTTTTGCCCCGCGAATATGGACCGCGACAAGGACCAACACCGCGTCCCTCGGGCTTCGACGTCCACCCGTGACCCGTCGCCCGACCTCAACACCACGCCGCCCGCCCCGGAGGGCTTCTCCCGGACCAGCGCCGCCCCGCCTGACCTCTCGCCACGAGCCCTGTATGAGCGAAATTTAATTTCGCTCGGCCGACTCTACAGTTTCGGTCCGGGGCTCTTCGATGAGGGGATGCTGCGGTGGATGGCCGTTTACACGCGGCTCCAAGAAGCCGAACTGGCCGGGGAAAACCTGACGCCGGATGACCAAGCGGCCCTCGAGTTCGCGGCGAAGGGGATGATTAGTCTCCCCCCCGCCCCAACCCTCGCCCGGGCCGCTCCCGCCAAGTCCGCCACGCGACCTCCCAAGCGTCTGCGGACTAAGTCCATGTCGGAGCAGGGGAACCCGCCACCGACCGTCCGGCGCGGCGGCCCCACATCGCCCGCCGCAGACGCCGCCAACACCACCGCCACTACTGCCAGCCGCACCGGCGCCGACGCTGCCAGTGCAGGTACCCGCACCGCCGTGGCCGCCACCGGTGCTCGCACCGCCGCCGCCGCCGGCCCCCACTCCACCGCCATCACGAGTGCTCGCACCGCCACCGCCGGTGCTCGTAGCACCCCCCCCGCTGGCCACGCCCCCGCCGCGACCACCGCCGCCGCCGGCACCCGCACCGCGGCACCTGGCCCCGCCGCTGCCGTTGCCGGTGCCCGTACCGCCGCCGCCGCCAGTGCCCGCACCGCCGCCGCCGGTGCCCGCACCACCGCCGCCACCGGTACCCGCACCGTCACCGCCACCGGCCCCCACCCTGCCGCTGCTGCCACCGCTGCCGCCACCGGCGCTCGCGCTGCCGCCGCGACCACCATCGCCGCCGGCGCATGCACCGCCGCCGCGGTCCCCGAGGGACGACGGGTCCCCGCACCTAGTGCGGGACGACCTGTGCCCACCGAGGAACCACTGCCCCAGCGCCCCGGCCCGGGTCGACGGGCCCCCGCGATCAGTGCGGGATGGCCTGTGCCCACCTATGCCGCCGCCGCCGCCGCCGCTGCCAACACCACCGCCGCCGCTCCCACTGCGCCTACCGGCCCGACCCAGCTCGCTCCCAGCTCGGTACCAGCCCCGGCCAGCCCTCCCACCGCGCCCAGCAACGCCAACGCCACCGCCGCCGCCGCGCCAGCCCGAAAGGCGAGATACCCACCACTTGTGGTGGAGAGTCTCCCACACTGGCCCAAACACCTGCGCGCCCTGAAGGAGAAGCTGGGCCACCCACCAAATGCCCGCCCCTTCGGGCAGGGCATACGATTCGTCCCGGAGTCCCCGGACGAGTACCGGACCATCCAGGCCTACCTCGCCGACCTCGAGCGAGAGGAGCCGGTCAATTGGTTCGCGTACTCGCTCCCCGCAGACCGCAGCCTGAAGGTCGCCATACGAGGGCTGGCCTTCAACACGGAACCCAGCGACATCGTCGAGGAGCTGACCGAGCTGGGATACGAACCCGAGTTCGCGAGGAGGATCTCGGCCAGCCAGGGGAGACCTGGCTGTATCTTCTTCGCGCAACTCAAGCGCACCCCCAACACCACGCCGGGCATCTACGGGATCACCGAGATGATGGGCATGCCCGGCGTGAAGATTGAAGAGTGGCGGGCAAAGAAGACGGGCATCGCGCAATGTCACCGCTGCCAAGCCTTCCGCCACAGCAGCCACAACTGCCACCGACCAATCGCTTGCGTCCGCTGCGCTGGCAGCCACCCAACATCAGAGTGCCGCAAGCCCCCCGAGGAGCCGCCCAAGTGCGCAAACTGTGGCGATGCGCACACCGCCAACAACGTCCGGTGCCCCGTCTTCCAGGCGGAGCGCCGAAACAAAAAGGCCGGTACCTGCGCCCGCACCCCGCTGACGCGAGACCGCCCCAGCACAGCCGCCGGTACCACTACCGCCCCCACGCCAGCACCAGCACCAACGGCCCAAACCGCGGAGGCCTACGAGGGAACCGCACCTGCCTCCCTAATGGCACCCGCCCGCGACGCCACCCAGTCCAAGTCGAAGAGAAGGAGGAAGAAGAAGACGAAGACTGGTGGACCCCAGCCGGTCCCTCAGCCAGCGATGCCGGCAGTGGCCCCGCCCGCCTCAGAGGCGGTGGCGACCGCTGCCCCCAGAGCGCCGAGACCAGGTCCGAGGACCCAACGCCCGGAACTCCCACCGCCACCACCACCACCGACACGCCCGCAACCCCACCACCATCAGCTACCGAACGCCGCAGCCTCAGCCCGACTCCAGGTCCTGGAAGCGGCAATCGGCGTGCTGCAGGACGTCCTGGCAGCCCTCCGCCAGGGCGTGGACCCGCTGCCCATCGTACTGGGCGGGATGGCTCGGCTCCTGCAAACGCAGTGAGCGAAGCCCAAACACCCCAACTGCGAATCCTGCACTGGAATGCCCGGAGCGTCAGACGAAAGAAAACGATGCTGAGGTATGTTCTCCGAGATCAGGATGTCGATATCGCCCTGATATCGGAGACCATGCTCTCGGCGTCGGATAGCTTCAAGATCCCCGGGTATCACGTCTACAGGCAGGATGAGCGCTCCCCGGAGAACTACAGGGTGTACCGTGGACTGGCCGTCTTGGTACGACGGCGGATTGTCCACCAACCGCTGCCCCCTGTAGTCGCGGCCTCTCCATACCTCCTCGGCGTAGAGGTACACGCAGCCGGCAGCCCGCTCCACATATACGCCAGCTACAGAGCCAGCAGATCTCCAGTCGACCTCACAGCGCTGCACAAGGTCCTGGAGCTGGACTCACCGGACCCGACACCCACCATCATCGCCGGTGATTGGAACGCCCACCACACCGCATGGAACTCGCCCAACATCTGCCAGTTCGGCCGCCGTCTCTTTAACGACGCCGAGAGGCGAGGTTACCATGTGGAAGGCCCCGAATTACCGACACACTACCCAGACGCGCACGGACATCTCCCATCGGTGATTGATTTCGCCGTGCACCACCAACTGCCTCACGCCATCACCCAGGAGGTTCTACACGAGGAGACAGGATCGGACCATCAACCGGTGCTCCTGACCGTCACACTCCAAACCACCAGGGTGACTCGGCAGCCACGCAAGCCCAGGGTCGACTGGGACGCCTTCACAGCGAGACTCGACGGGAACACCTCGAACTTTCCCGTCCACACCGCAGAAGACGTCAACAGCCTTCAAAACCGGATCACGGCCGACATCCGCGAAGCCATCGAAGCCTCGTCAGAGCGGAAGAATCCCTCGATTCGTCTCCCCTCCCTACCCTCACGGGTCAGGAGGAAAATCGAGGAGAAGCGCCGCCTGAGGAAACGATGGCAGACAAACCGGGACCCCGCGACCAAGAGCCGACTCAACAAGGCAGCCGAAGAGGTGAGAGCCGAACTGGCCGCCTTGGACGACCACCACTGGACCGAGCGCATCGAGGAGGCCTCTGATGACTGGAGTTCCCTGCACAGACTGTGCAGACAGATCAGAGGTGCTCCAGACCCCGTGCGCCCACTCCTACACGCTGACGGAACCCCTCGGTACAGATCGGAAGACCGAGCTGAGATCTTTGCCGAGGCACTGGAACGTCAGTTCACCCCGAACCCGCCAGGAGATCCAGTCCACACCGCCAGCCTAGAGGAGTTACTGCAACGGACCCTCACTGCCGAAATCCCGGGTGATGAGGACCCCATTGTTCTCTCCCCGGGCCAGGTACAGAAGGCCCTGAAGCAGGTCAACCCTCGGAAAGCACCAGGACCAGACGGCATCTCCAATGCCGCCCTCCGCCACCTCCCTCACCGGACCATCGCAGCTATCACCCGGCTCTTCAATGGGATCATTCGTACCAGCACCTTCCCCGAAGACTGGAAGACGGGAACGGTGATAATGATCCCAAAGAAGGGCAAGAACATCCTGAAGCCGGAGTCTTACCGCCCCATTACTCTGCTGCCCTGCATCTCCAAGGTGTTCGAGAGGCTCGTGCTGCAACACATGCAGCCACACATCACACCGCGTCCTGAACAGTTCGGATTCCGATCCTGTCACAGCACCACGCTCCAACTGTCGAGAGTACTGCACCACATGGCCGTCACCCGTAATAGGAAGGAGCACCTCGTCGCAGTATTTCTCGACATGGAGAAAGCGTTCGACAGGGTCTGGCACGCCGGACTAGTTCACAAGCTGAGCAAGACCCATCTCCCGAAGCGGCTGGTGAAGCTGCTTGCGTCCTTCCTCCACAACCGGAACTTCAAGGTTCGAGTTGAAGACGCCTACTCCACGTCGCGTCCGATCGCTGCGGGAGTGCCCCAAGGCAGTGTATTGTCGCCGTCCTGCTACTCGGTATACACGGACGACATACCAAAGCGGGATGGGACACTCCTCGCACTGTACGCCGACGACGCAGCCTACATCACCAGCTCCATCAAAGCTTATCACGCCGCCAAGAAGATGCAGCTCGAACTCGACGCCCTGCCTGAGTGGTTGAGTAGATGGCGCCTCGCGGTCAACGTGGGGAAGACGCAGGCGCTCATCATCTCCCACATCATCAAAAAACCGACAAACCTCACACTTCTGGGACAACCCATCGACTGGTGCAAGACGGCCAAGTACCTGGGAGTCACCATCGACCGCCGCTTGAACATGTCCTACCACGCCAAGAACGTCGTAGCACAAACCCGCTCCGCCAGGAACATCCTCCGTCCAGTCCTCTCATCGTCATTGCCGCTGAAGACCAAGGTGGGGGTGTACAAGGCGTACATCAGACCCATCCTCACCTACGCCGCCCCAGCCTGGTACGCGTTTCTCGCAAAGACGCAGCGACAAAGGCTCGACGCGCAGCAGTCGCTCGCGTTGAGGACCATCGTCGCCGCTCCGCGTTACGTGAGAAACGCTACCATCACCCGCGACCTCCATATAGAGAGACTGGACGAGTTCATTGCGCGACTGGCAAAGGACATGTTCGCACGTGCTGACTCCTCAGGCCTAGCGCACCTGCAAGGCCTCGCACCCAACATTCCCAGGAGTGTGAAAGGGTTTGCTCTCCCACGGGAGCTAACCATTACCGGACAAGACACAGAGACAGAGGACGCCTACCAATCCGGAGGAACCTCTGTCCACCAACCGGCCACCAGGCCAACCCCAATCACGGACGCGTAGTCACGCGTCGCGATTCACACCGCACCCAGGGGCCGCCGGCCCGAAGGTGCCTACCTTGCCCCAACCCGGGGCGAGAGGAAATCCTCGATATGACTCGCGCGCCGAGCGTGTTGCGCGTCAGTCACATGAATGGTATGAGCGCGAATGGACGCACGCGCACCTACACCAGAAAAAGTAACTCTGTCTGTCTGTTACCTTTTCACGGCCAAACTACTGAACCGATTGACTTGAAATTTGGTACAGGTACAGGGGTAGCTTATGGTCCAGGGAAGAACATAGGCTATGTTTTTAATTTTATGAAATTCCCACGGGATCGGGAACTATGCGGGTAAAACCGCGGGACGGAGCTAGTACAAAATAGTTCACGTTGCACCAAAGCGGAGATGTGTGCTGTGCGAGAGGATATGGTTTTCAGCTCGGGTGATTCCACCAAAGCGGAGATGTGGGCTGTGTGAGAATGATCTCCACTTCGCGCGTAGTCTGCGCACAGCTTACATCTCCGCACAGCGATCTCCTTCCACTGAAGCTGAGTGGAGAGATGTGTCAATAACACAATAAATTCTATTGGTTGTTTAACAGACATCTCGTCTCCGTTTCGCATATCTCCGCTTTGGTGGAGTTCCCAACAAACTACACGATCTCGATCCAGAGAGAGAGTAGCAAAAGTACATATCCCTACTAATATTATAAATGCGAAAGTAACTGTCGGTCTGTTATCTTTTCACGGCTAAACTACTGAACCGATTGACTTGAAATTTTGTACAGGGGTACCTTATGATCCGGGAAAGAACATAGGCTATGTTTTATCCCAAAATTCCCAAGGGATCGGGAACTAAGTGGGTGAAACCGCGGGGCACAGCTAGTAGAAAAATAAAACCAGTTACCATCCTATTTTCGGTTGGGAAATGCATTGAAGTGAGGATCCCAACTAATTCCCTGGAGAATATGTATGTTTGGGCTTTCAACATCTGAGAGGCGAGGGGTATCCACTAAAAACCGAATTTGATGGCCGAATGGTGAAGTTGGTAGTGACCCCGCCTGCTATGCTATGCCAAGGTTACGGGTTCGATTCCCGCTCAAGATAAACAAGGGAAGGGATGTCCTCAGATCGCACTGTTTGTGGGTAAGAGCTATTCCAGGCCACGCACGCTTCCGGGATGTGCTTGCTAGGGCATAGAGCTCTAGAGAGCTATCCCGTGGACGCGCAGTGGGCGTATCTCTCCTCCCCGGTGAGAATCTCAGAGTCGGGTTTTGATAAAGGGCTCCCATAACCAACGATGTATGAATGAACTGTTATTTTTTTATAATCTTGCTGTCAATTGTCACAAAAATTCAAACGTCACTATCAACTGTCAATGTCAGATTGAGATGCAGACAGCCAGGCCAGGCACTGTTTTTTTCTGTTCTGTATTATTTTTGTATATTTTGTATTCTATTTCAAACAAATTTTTAGTTTATTTGTTTTATATTCAATAGAACTCACACCTGCTATTGTTTCTTACCATAAATGTGGTTATGACTTAACTATTTGCTATATTAAGCCGTTTGTTTGTGTTTATTTATAGCTTTCCTTGTCACTTACATTTTCTAAAACAAATAGTGCGAATCGTTATTACTTTTCCTCGTCGTTCTACATTCAAAAGATACTGCGGCGGTGTTCATGGTGCATATTACTAATGCCATGACTATGAAGATAAATGAGAAGAATCTTTGCGCGTTTGCATCGTCCACGACTCCCGTGGACCGCGAGGGATGGTTAGACATGCGGGCCGAGGTGGGCAAGAGCTACCAGCGGCGGTGGTTCACACTCAAAGGCAACCTGTTGTTTTATTTCGACAAAAAGGGGGATAAGGAACCTGTAGGAGTGGTTATTCTTGAAGGATGCACTATAGGTATGATTTCTTATTCATTATCTGGATAATAAATAGTAAAAAATCTTATAAATGTTTGTAGTGAAAGTTACTAGAATATGTGTACAGATTCTTCAACATACAAGTTTATTAATGATATGATAATGCTAAGAAAGAGGGAGTTTTGAATTAATTATTTGTTTCATATTTACACACATACTGAATCAGTTATCTTAATTTCAATGTCTCAAATAATGTTTACTTACTGTATTCATTATTTTTTAATAAACATCATTTCCTAGTTATTTTATTTTTATTTTATTTTATTTGGGAAACAAACAGTACTATATTTAACAATTAATAATGTACTTAAGCTAACACTTTAACCAGTGAAGTTTCCATTGTTATGTTATACATATAAACACAAGTGAACAAAGAGAGTGCGACAAAAATACAATATTAAATTAAAATATGCTATCAGTTACACTGTACAACTCACTGTTTACCAAAAATGTTTTATACAAATATTATGTTTAGATAATGTTTTCCTTTTGTTAATCTTACAAACAATGTTTTAGATAATGATTTATCCTCTTGATAAGTTTTTCCTTATTCTTATTTAAAAAACATGTATTCTGTGTAACACTGATTGTAGTCCAATGTTTTCTACATTAGATCAATGTGGTTGCTATGGCGTCCCTTTGTTGTGACACAGTTCTATAGTAGTTACATAAGTTGATTACAGCAGTGCAGTATTTCTCTTTATGTATCTAAATATATATCAAGATTATTCCTAGATTTTAATAGTGTAATAAAATGAAATTGTAAATATTTAAATATTTCTAGGTAAGAAATTACATTTTTAAGGTCTAATCCCTCTACCAACTTCATATAATTAACAACCTGAGTTAATTCCATTTGTCAGGGTATCAAAAAGTATATAATACCCTCAATTTTTCACACACCCAGCCCAAGATTTGTAATTCAGCAGATATTGCGACTGTTCACTACTCTACTACTCTGCCTCTTGAATTGTTAGAAGATCATTAAAATTTAACTTTAATACAATATTGAAATAAAACACTTAAACTTGTTTTTTGTCATGGTTATATTTTGTTTTTCATTTTCTGACATTTCGGATTCTTTACAGAACCCGTGAACACAGTAAAATGTCAAACAAAATATAACCATGACAAAAATCAGTTTAAGTGTTTTATTTCAATGTGTAGTGTTCGTGTAAATCAAACAAATCATTAATATAATATCATTATTATATTGCAGAACTAACAGAAGAAGAGGCATACAGTTTCAAGATAGTGTTCCAATGTGAGGGCGGCCGGACGTACTACCTGTGCACTAACTCGCAAGCGTCTATGGAAGCGTGGATGAAGGCCCTCGCGTGCGCCAGTTACGATTATATGAAACTCATGGTGGCGGAACTGCAGAGACAGCTCGATGAGGCTCAGGGTGAGTGTGGGCTTAGATGCACTTATTGTAAGATAAGAAATGTAATTGAAACTGCAAGAAAAATCCTAACTAATATTATAAATGCGAAAGTAACTCTGTCTGTCTGTCTATCTGCCTGTCTGTCTGTTACCTTTTCACGGCCAAACTACTGAACCGATTGACTTGAAATTTGGTACAGGGGTAATGTTTTATCCCGAAATTCTCACGGGATCGGGAACTACGCAGGTGAAACCGCAGGGCACAGCTAGTATTTAATAAATTATCTCGGTATCATCAATGTATGTATAAATAAATAAATATGCTTTGCATAGTTTGGGACTAGATGGCGTGTGATATGTGTCCTGACCTGATATATATTTATTTTGTATGATATTGGGAGACAATCCATCAAGTGCCATTGTTATTTAGTATTCAATCAATCACTCAAATCATTTATTTCAGGCAAAATTTTCAATTTTAAACAAATAACTGTTACTGTTATGCTTATTAATATCAATATTTCCTAAAACAACCTCTGTGTCTTACTTACAGCAGATGCTGCAGCGGAGGCAGCCCTGGTTACTATAACCCCTCCCGATGAGGAACCTAAAGTGCCTCCCCGAGGACAGCGGTACAACCCCTTCAACAGGGTCAATGATAGTGAGGGGAAGGCGGTCCAGGGGAGCAGACATCGTGAGTATAGACAGACTTTGTAGCTTAATTTTATGAG
This sequence comes from Timandra comae, assembly GCA_958496195.1. NCBI lineage: Eukaryota > Metazoa > Arthropoda > Insecta > Lepidoptera > Geometridae > Timandra > Timandra comae. Next base: position 1,410,776 of record OY292358.1, read on the forward strand.
ATACTTGCTGTGCCCCGCGGTTTCACCCGCGTAGTTTTCGATCCCGTGAGAATTTCGGGATAAATCGTAGCCTATGTCCTTTCCCGTACCATAAGCTACCCCTGTACCAAATTTCAAAAGTCAACCGGTTCAGTAGTTTAGCCGTGAAAAGGTAACAGACAGACAGAGTTACTTTCGCATTTATAATATTAGTAAGGATCTTTGTTGTTTTGCACTATATTATGTGGATAGGAAATATATGATGTAAAATCTCACACGGATGGCAATTTGGTCTAATTAACAGATTTGCCTAATGTGCTTTGATGCTATTGAATCCAAGTCATTATACTAAACATCAGAGTATAAAACAAAGTCGCTTTCTCTGTCCCTATGTCCGTATGTATGCTTAGATCTTTAAAACTACGCAACAGATTTTGATGCGGTTTTTTTTAATGAATAGAGTGATTCAAGAAGAAGGTTTTTAGCATAATTTTATCCCTGAATTATCAAGGGAGCGGGAACTACGCGGGTAAAACCGCGGGGCACTTCTAGTTATAAGTAAACAAGGAATCCCAGACTTCTGTAATTTGCAACAACATATTTATAAGATTTGATGTATCACATATTATTATATCTTTCAGATAAAGAAAGCAGTAAAACAGAGCTACCTCACAAAGTGGTATCATTCCGAGACATTCACACCGCGTTCGGGCGTCGAATCCTCACCGACCGGAGCGAGTGGCGCGCGCGCATCGCTAAACATAAGGAGCCTCTCATACAACTATAGTTATTTGTTAGATAATTATGGTTCGCAACATGAAATCAATTTATTGAAAAGACAGTTCTTTCTAAGGTTTTAATTGAAAGGTCTGAGATTGGTCAGACATGCATATTTTCTACAGGCTCTCTGCGTTAAATGGGTGTCTTGAGAGGGCTCCGCTTAGTTTGATAAATAGTATTCACAGTGCTACATGAAGCGGGTCACCCGTCGATGAAATTACAACTGTTTAGCGCAGCAGATGCCCTAAATATTTCTTAAGGTCTGATGGCAGTAAATAGGATCAAAATGGAAAAAAGATTTGGAAGAAAAAGGTTATCTGAAGATTGATCTCAAATATAGTAAAATGTTATTCACAACTGCCTTACAAATATTTACTGCAATATGAAAAATCAAACAGTATTATTAATGAATTATGGATAATGATAATAATGAGTAATGACGATGGATCAATAAAATAGTTAACTATGAATATATCAATGTTCAGTTTTCTGATATGCATGAACTTTTTTTTATGTCAACCATTTTGTTAACTTCGTAGTTACGCAATAATAAATAAACTTATTTTTGCGTTTTATAATTCTCTCTATTTCAAGATGAAAATGGTAGATATAAGTTATCATTTTGCCGCCACTTTCAAAATTATGTGTTAAAAAAGTCTTATATCGATTAATTTATAAATAACGAGAAATTGTATTTATTTAATTAATTAAGGGCCTATTTCACCATCTTCAAGTAACGTTCGGAGTACTTACTCACAAGATTTGTTTTTGTCACTTGATATAAAGTAAGAAAGAGACAAAACTCACTTTACTTGGTGAGTAACTTGAATATCGTGAAGTAGGCCCTTAGTATGTACTTTTAACTTTATTCATCATCGCTTGTAACTTGTTACCACATTGCTGATTTCGCCGTCTAAAGTATAAAATTTACTAAATGCAAATGTAATACTCAATAGTAAAATTTGTTTTAGAATATCAGGATTGGTACAATTTACAATCTAAATTAAGTAAATTATTATATTCAGAAAATTACAATGTAATATGAAAGTAATTTTAGTTATGCCTTGTACTTAATATGTATCGTAAAATTAAAATTAGTGCTGTAGTATTTTAATACTAATGCATAAAAATAAATCAGTCAGTGATGTGATAAGTTAATATAACAATTTACTTTTTAAAGGTGTGTTCTGTACTGAAAAAATAAACTTATCTATACTTATATATAAAACTCTTCAGTTACTGAGTAATGTACTGACTGACAGACAACGCACAGCCAAAACCGCTGGTCGTAGAGAGCTGAAATTCGGCACGTGTGTTTGTTGGAGGGTACTCCCCCCCACGTGTGTTTCTTGGGGGTACTCCCCCCCACACACACACATAGAAACACACGGGCTACCACTAAGAGACGATTTTTGGAAATTCCCCCTTTAGGAGAAAAGGGGGTAAATTTAAAAAACTACGCGGGTGAAACAGCGGGGCGCTGCTAGTAATAAATATAGAAAGTATTAAAAGCACTACTGTTCTAATTCCACCATAATTGTTCATTCGAGGCTATAGAATTGAAAATTAATGTAAGTACATAGTTTTATTATTTTTAGGTAGTGATTTAACTACAAAGCGTATTATATTTTATTACTTAGAAAATAGAAATCATATTGCAAAGTGCACTTTTTGTAAATTAAATAGTTCAATAGTAAAATTTGTTATAAATTAAACAGAGTTTATTTCATAAAATAATCAGCCCTTAGTCTCGATCAAAAGAGTACATAAATAGTATATTCTATTAGCGAATTATATGAGAATCGAAAGTACCCTAATTAAGTATGAAAAATATTTCGTTTCAATTGAACTCTACTTTTATAGTATAATAGCCTATTGTATGATATTAAAATAGTCTTCAATCTATTTTTTTAAATAAAATATTGATAAACATAAAATTTCAATACTTTTTTGATTGTACTAACAACCTTAATTCTCTTTTGTTATAATTTAAAGACGTTCATTCTAATAATCGTTCCCAAGAGTCAGTAAAATACACATTCTTTCGTTTAAACAAACGCCGCCATCTTGGACAGACGAAGCCCCGCCCACTTAACGGCCTTACATTCTTATCATTCTCGTTCTGACTACTGTGTCGTGTGGTTGTGTCGTGGTATCACGGTGTGAAATAATAATAACCTGATAAAAGTGTGATTGATACAGATGACAGGGTATTTTCATGTACAGGTATTAAATATCGTAAAATGATTATCAACAGCCAAACATAATTTCACTGCGTGGACATCTACCCTCAAGATGATTAAAGGTATGTACGAGTTAATCCACTTATACTATTTCATCTTTAGCATGGTGCAAATAAAACAAGATCGTGTATTAAGTACATGTTTATTTAAAAATCTTTGTTATAATAAACTCAACACTATACATGGAGCGTAGCTCGCCGCTCGCTAAACCCTCCGCAACACGATATTTGGTTTGTTAACTGGTCTGCACAGAGAGCTCAGCGCGCGGCGACCGCATACAATACAAACACATATCATAAGTTACTTTATATTTAATCCATATGCACAAGTATAATGCCTTACACTACAATATATCTTATATTACACAATATATAATGCGAATTTTATCGTTTAATATTTCAATGCACATTTTGGTATTTAATATTTCTCTACGCAACTAAATAACATTGAGCAAACATACTTAAACAGTCGCATACAATATTCCGTGACAATATACAAAGACATTTAACTTTAAAACAAATGTGGTTGTGTTTCTATACATAACAATGTGAAGTTTGAATGGAAGACAAGAATGCCCATTTAATGAGTTGGTAACGCAGATATAATAGTTTAGTTTCATTGGATTCAAACGATCGAAAATAATGTTAGATTTAGAAACATAACACTTTTTAGTTCTGTCGTTTAGTTTCGGTTATTTTTGGGTTATATTTCCTTTTACATATATCCGGCAGTACATGCATACACTCTAAACTATATAAGCTTCATATCAATAACAATATCGTATAATAATTTATTTTTCCGTCAGCTCTCAGCGTCACAATCGTCAAATAAATTACAAAGTCATGTTACGAACGTATTTGTAAATTATATTACAAGTTATATATTATAAAACCCACTATCACACACACACATCAAGTGAAAACTGTGAAACTTAATATTCTAATAACATTCCAATTTAAAAGTTATAAAATATGAAAATATTTGGTAACAAAACGTAAAAGAACAATCTCTAAGATAATTTTTACAGTTTAAATAATGTCAATGTACAAGTTGTATATCTATGGGGCTACATCTACTGCTAGACTAGGACATTAGATTACGAAGCACGCGTTTAAATAATATAAGTATTATATACTACATAGTATGTATATAGTAGTACAGAGTGGTGGGGTGGGGTAGTCTGGCCACTAGACAATCATATATCAATATATTTGGTTATAATGTTAATAATAAAATTAACAGAAACGATTACACATGCCTACAAATAATAATAATACCATCAATAGTTAATATTTTTGTATTGAATCAAAATTTGCGTGAAGCAGGCATTTGTGGCCAGGTGCTAGCGTGGTGGGTGTACCTTAGTTTACTTTGGACCTTATACTTATGTTAATAGAGTTGATAACCGTTCGTTTATGTCTCGAATATCTTTTTCCGCTCGGCGACCAGCCCGACGAGCGGCAGCGCCGTCGCTCGCTCGCTCGCCGAACACCTTCGAGCCGAACTTAGTTCTGGAACAGACAATACAATTATTACTTTGTTATCTTATCATACTTTTTAACATTTTTATTTCCAGACATACGTTAAAGTTAAATATTACAATACAAGGACTGGATGATGATGATATTTTATACAAAGACCGCCGCTGTGGATACGCTTTCTCCTTCCCTCCCAACATCACATCCTTAGTCTCTTTTAAAAAAACATCAGATAATGCCAATTTTATGTACAAGTTCTGTCACAAACCAAGTGCATGTGCTTATGTGTCTATGACCGACAGTAAGAGTGGTGTATGGTGTATGTGTGCGATGTGCACCGACCTGTACGGGTGACAGTTGGAGGTTTCTTGTGTTCTCTGTCTTGGCGAACTGTATCTTGGCGGGACGCGACGGCCGCGCCGCCTCCAGCAGCGGGCTCGACCTTGTGGACTTCGTCTACAACACATGCACACCCGTCAACACAACACGTCTCTACGCGGCGGTAACTCACGGTGTGGACACGCGTGCGCACACACTTCAATATTGCCAATCAAAGAAAAGGTTGTGTTGCCAATCAAAAAAGTAAAATAACGTGTCACTGTGGAATAAAAAACTAAAAAAAATCGTATAAATACTAAAAATCATTAAGTGCAAGAAAACAAACACCAACCATAATTACGTGTGACTTATCTTATTACCCAATGCGCGTGTATGTACAAAGCTATCTGTAATGTGAGTGTATGACGAAGCGGTCGTACCTGCGGGGGCGCTAGGGCGGTGCCAGACGGCCGCCAGGTGGCGCAGGTGGCTCCACAGCGGCGTCTCCGAGTTCCCATGCTGTTAGTGCACCCACATTACCATCTCGAGACAACTGACTCGATACACACTACGGCGCATCGCAAGTATCAACATCATACGTCACAACTACATCGTTGCTTATTGAACACTCAATGATCAAACTCAGATACGATATTAAAATTGGTTAGTAATTGTAAATTTATTCCCACAGTATATTTAATTTAATGAGGTATATTCTCAAACGTTTAAAAAGTAGTCAATAGTGTATATTCCGTAATATCGATTCTTGATACTTGCGATAAACACGTACATAACTTAAAAGATAAATAACTGATTTGTAACATTCATTCTAATATGAATGAAATTTTGAATTTTATGAACTATATTATATACATATCATATCAATAATAGTCGATATTGTTATTATGTGTTTACGTGCGGATGTCCATGCCAAGCGTGATTCAGGCTTGAAATGGTAGATGATAGATAAAGCCTTTACTTTACAGCGTTAAAGCGTGTTCTATATGGACGAGTAGTGAGTGATCTTATTTACAAATACCTTGTACCATGTACTACTACCGTTGGAAAGTATGTATAATGAAATCAAATTACTTTGTAACAATCCATTCACATGTTTCTTAATTACAAGATTTTTATAAAATACTATAATATACTTAATTAAGAAATTTTAACCAGAATTGACACTGATTTTATTGGATAATTAACTATCCATTATTTCTTGCTAAAGATCTTTGGCTATTACAACTACTGATTTTTGCAATGAGATTAAGTAGAATTGTGACTATATATAACAACATATAATAACATAGCTTGATTAAAAATACAAACTACCCTCAGTAAAAAAAATAGTGAAAATTTATAAACTATATTTGTAGCTAGTACATGGTATTGTATAGTACATAATAATGATCAGTTATATATATTGAATGCAGTATTTACCGGCGCGGTGTCCTCGATGAGCTGCGAGAGAGTGGACGCCTCCGAGTTCTTCAAGTCGTTAGCCTCCGATATCAGGTGGGCGCGCAGTTGTTTGTTTCTGAAAGTTGTTTTTATCAATTATAAGAGTGTTTATAAGGCTCAATATAGTCCTGGGAAATAAATGGTCGGCAGTTCCTGAAATTACTAAACTCTGTAAGTAAAGATAATATCTAGTTCTTCTCCATTTTCCTAAAAAAAGTTATCCATTTTTATCAATTACGAGTATAACAGTGTCCCTCGCGTGTAGGAACTACCTACTGTTAAGTAGTCCCTGAATACATGGTTTGATGGTTTTTTAGTATAATATCATTTTTTGTTCACTACGGTTTTTTAGTATAATATCATTTTTTGTACATTTTCTGTGTGTTGTGTTACCTGGAATCGAGTTGCATGATGTGGTTGTGCGCCTGCGCGAGCTGCGCGGTGGCGGTCGCCAGCCGCTCCTCGAGCGCCGCCGACTCCACGCACTTGATCGAGTACTTCTCCGACAGCGATAGGATCTCGCGCTTTATCTCCTCCATCTCTTGTCTGCCAAACAACGATAGGTACGGTGTAGCAGGGGAATGAGGCGTTTGGAGGTTATAAAGCAATGTTATGGTTTTCAGAATTATTTAAAAGGAAAATGTAAGTAGCAAAATCGAGAGAATCGGAAATGGGTCAGTTAAAGAGGAATCAAATAAAACGCAAAGTGAAAACCGTCTAAGGCGACAAATATAAATGTGTGTTTACAATAGTAGTTGTACTGACTGGTGCCTGTTGCTGAGGTGCGAGACGTGCGCGTCGGGCGGGCGCGCGAGGTAGTCGGCCTTGAACTTGTCGACCTCCCTCCGCACCTCGCTCTCGTGCGCCTTGCGCATGGCGTCGAGCGCGGCGAGCGTGGCGCGCGTCTCCTCGGCCAGCGCCTGCTCCTTGTCGAGGCGCAGCTGCTCGCGCTCGGCGCGGTGCTTCTCCTCCATCTCGCGCACGATGCGCCGGTGCGAGCTCTCCATCGCCAGCAGCCCCTTCTCGCACAGCGCGCGCAGCTGCTCGATCTCCTGCTGGTAGCGCGCGCGCAGCCCGTCGCCGTGCGTGTCCGCCGCCACCGCGCTCTGCAACGACAACACGTCAGTCACACAGTCACGGTCGGCGGCGCTCGGGGCCAACCACCGGCAGACACCCACCTGGTAGGCGGCGCGCAGGCTCTCCAGCTGCGCCGAGTACTCGGAGTCGAGCGCCGCCAGCCGGCGCTGGAGGGTCCGCGCGCGCTCCCGCAGCGCCGCGCGCTCGCGCTCGTGCTGCGCCGCCAGCGCCGCGCGCGCGCGCCGCGCCGCCGCCAGCGCGCCCGCCTGCTGCGCCAGCGCGCACTCGCTACGTGCACGCTCCTCCTTCAGCCTAAGGACACACACACACTCCACGTCAGCTCGGTATACCTTCGAGAGGTCGAGTATCGCCGAGCGCCCAGTCGGCCCACCGCCTCACCTGTCCAGCGCGTCCTGCAGCTGCTTGCAGTGCTGGCACGGGACCAGCTCTCGCAGAGCCTCGACGCGTCGACGCAGCGCTTCGGCGCGCTCGAGCAGGGTGGTGCCGGGCGGCGCGGCGTCGGCGTCGTCCCCGGCGCCGTCCCCGGCGTCGCCGGCGAGCCGCCGCCGCACCTCCGCCACCGCCGCCTCCGCCCGCTCGAGGCTCTCGCCGATCTTCATCGAGTCTTCACTGTCGCCCGAACAGTCACTGGAGAAGAGCGCTCGGCACTCGGTCGAGAACCGCTGGAACAGGAACACGAACTCGGCCTCCTGGGCCGGGTCCGCGTCCAGCGAGGAGACGGCGTCCTCGCGGCGCGGCTGGCCCGCCGGCGCCGCCGCCGTGTACGTGCCCGCCAGCACCGCCACGCGCGCCGCCACCAGCGCGCGCTGCGCCAGCGCCTCGCCCAGCGCCTGCAGCAGCTGGCGCGAGTCGGCGCGCGGCGCGGCGCCCGCCGGCGGCGCGGCGGCGGCGCGCCGGTACAGCGCCGCCACGTCGCGCGCCGCCGCGTCCATCTCGCAGCGCAGGTGGTCGTGCGCCGCCTGCCACCACAGCTCCAGGTCGGCGCGCTCCTGCGCCGCCAGCGTGAGGCGCGCGCGCCGCGCCTCGTCCAGGCGGCCCTCGCACGCCTGCGCCGCGCGGGCCAGCGCGCGCCCCACCTCCGCCTGCACCAGCTCGGCGCCGAGGGCGTCGCGCGCCGCCGCCCAGGCCAGGCGCACGCGCGCCGCCTCGCCCTCGGCCGCTTCAGTCTCATCCAAACCGCCGGGCGCCGCCTCGCTTGCCAAGGCGGCGGCCAGTTCCCCAAGTTTCTCCGCCTTGTACGCGTCGACGGCGGCGTCGAGTTCCTTCTGCGCGGCGCGCAGCGCGTCCAGGTCGGCGCCGTGCACGGCGAGCTGCGCCGGCGTGGAGCGGCGCGGGCCGGCGCTGTCGAGCTGCACGCGGCGCGAGAGCACGCGCGCCAGGTACTCGAGCGAGGAGCAGGCGGCGGGCCCGGCGCGGTGCGCCTCGCCGTTGAGCCGCCGCTTCAGGTTGTCGATCATCTGCGCGGTCTCGACCATCTCGGACTTGATGAGGCGCGCGAAGAACTCGCTGCCGTCGGCGGTGTCGAGCGCGTCGCGGATGCGGCCCACGAGCACGGCCTCGTACGCGAGCTTCTCGGCGAGCAGCTCGAGCCCGCGGCGCTGCGTGAGCTCGCCGGCCTCGTACAGCGCCGCCTTGCGCACCGAGATGTCCGTCAGCTTGGCGCGCAGCTGCTCCTCGAGCTGCTCGACCACCCGCGTCACGTCGTCGCCGGGCTCGCCCTCGCCCTCGCCGCCGCACCGCTCCACGCACTCCTGCAGCCGCTTGCTCACGTCCGCGAGGCACTTCTCCATCGACTTGATGCTGTACTTCTTCTCGACGCTGGGCGAGGGCGAGCGCCGCGACTTGGCGGCGCGCATGGCGCTCATCTGACAGAGGCACTCGTTGACCTTGTTCCGCGAGTGTATGACGGCGGTCTCAAGGCTGTGCAGCCGCTCCAGCAGGTGTCGCTGCGCGGGCACTCCCGCCGGCGTCTCGCACCCCTCGTGGAAGGAGGGGCTGTCGCTGGATCTAGTGGCTTGGCTGAGAGACTCGCACGAGTTAGTCAGATCTCGTCGGTTCTCCATGGCTGAGGCTACTTTGGTTTCTAGGGAACTTAAACGAACTAGCATCTTCATCGGCTCGGAGCTCGTGGCGCTGTCCAGAGACTTCCTTCGAAGTCGGGCGGCCAGTCTCTTCATGCGTTTTTCTTCGGTGGAATCAGTTTTAGATCTCTCTTTGGCTGGCGACGCGGACTTCGAAGGTGAGTTTATCGTCGGCACTGGATCTCCAGTTTCCAACATGGTGATTTTCATCTCCAGTTCCGAGAGCTTCTCTTCCACTTCTTTCCCGAGCGTGAGGGATTCTCTTCCTTTCAACGAAAGACTTCTTCTTTTCTCTCTGGACTCTGTCTTTTGTATCTTATGTTTTAACGTCCGAACTTGTTTATCGGAAGCCGTAAGTTTTTGTGTCAAGTCTTGAATCCGAGCCGCCATTAGATCGATCTCCGACCTGCTGCACTGTTCGCGAAGTTTCATTTCATTTCTGAGTTTCATATTCGTGATTTCTAATTCATCATAAATACTGTGTGCCTCTCTCAGTTCTTTCTTCATGACTTTAATTTCCTGTATCGCTTTCAAAAACCTGCCCCGTAACTCGTCGTACTCCTCGATAAGTCTATTTTTCTCTAAAGATTCTAGATTCAAATCCGTGTTAAGGTTGGTGAGATCGCTGAGGGAGCCGATACTTTTCCTCTTCTCCCGGGAGGGCGACTCGGCGACCACTCGCCCTTCCAGCTCCCTGATCTTCCCGTACAGGCTGTCGTTCTCCTTCACGCTCTTCATCAGCCTGTCGTTGAGTTCGTTCAGCTCTCGTTGGAGTTGCGCGATGGTCTCCTGTGCGGACGCGAGCTGCCTCGTCAGCAGTTCGCAATGTTCCGTAGATTCTTTCAAGAAGTTCTGCGTTTCAGTCAGTTTGTTCTCCCACAAGGTTTTATCTTGATTGTAAAGCTGTTTGATAGCGTCTAAACTTTCGGCTTCTTTCGTTCTCAATATGAGTTCTTCTTCTTTCTTCTGTAACTGAATGACGAGATCCTCCATCTTTTTCTCTTTGAGCGTGGCCTCTGATTTTATCTTATGTAGTCTAGCGAGTTCACTCTCTGCTGCGTTGACGTCGTTTAGTGCCATTTTGAGTTGTTTGCGGAGATCTTCAATCTGTATCGTTTGTTTGTCTATTGTCGATATGTAGCTTCGTTTTCTGGGTTCATTTGGTTTTTCGTTTTCGTCGACTTCGTTGGACCGTTCTATGTCTTTGGTGGCGTCTATTTCGTCTGTGTCGCAGGTGGGCGGGTCCGTTAGCGGGGGTGATTTGTAACAGCCTCGAGCGCGGACTTTTTCCTTTACTTTAGATATTGGCGTTCTGGTGAGGATGGGCGATGGAGGCGGTTGTGATCCTATCTCGCCCCAGTCGGCGCTGTCCCTCCGACCACCTTCAGATGCAGTCCTGTACTCTTCATCGGATGAGAATGGCGCTGATCGTCCAGTGATGGGCGTGACGGGTGTTACTGGTGACGTGGACGATTCTGACACCTGGTCGATGACGTCCTCTCGTAGTATCAGTGATAGCGATGTCGTAGTGTCGGCCAGTCCTGCTGTTCTTCTCATCGCTGACACCCAGTTAGCTCTGATACCGGCTGTTACTGCTGATAGCACTATATGTTTGCCGTCCCAAGTCTGGAAAGAAAACACCATATTAGTTAACTATTCCATCAAAAAAATCACTAAACACACTTCAACTAATACATACTTCAGTCTCAAATGCGTATCCGTTGGTCGAATTGGTGCTCGGTAGCTCCACTACTCTTGATATCCCACTAAGGTCTATTACTCCATCTAGCAATCCTCTGTGTTCGGCGTGAGGGTCCCTGAAGTAGAGTAACGCGGCTCCTCGTAGGATGAACCAGTGCCGGGACCAGACCCCGCCGGGGCCCCTCCTCTGCAGCCATCCCGCTCTCGCGTGCAGTAATCTCTCAGCAGGCAGCTCTACCCGTCCCGCTTCCGCACTCTCCGTGGGCTCCACCGCATCGGTAGTCTCGCTGCCTTCGCTGGCAGAGCTAGAGTTGCCCTCCTCAGGCGGCACTCCGCCGTCTGGTGACCCTCGTACCTGTAAAGGTTATGTTAAGTTACAGCGATTTTTTAATACATATTATACCGCTAAAATGATTTACATTACTTTAATTGATGCAATCAATGTGAATTTATATTTTTACTTTTACTTCAATATACACCTCCTAATTACCATTTTCCACAGCTTACTTACTAGGTATAAAACCACAAGACAAGACAATGCGAAAGTAACTCTGTCTGTCTGTTACCTTTTCACGGATAAACTACTGAACCGACTGACTTGAAACTTCGTACGTAAACTACCCCTAGTTTATGGACCGGGGAAGGACTGTTTATCCCGAAATTCCCACGGAATTGGGAACTATGGTTGTAAAACCGCGGGGCAGAGCTAGTAGTTCATATTTACCGGCAGCCTGTCAGGCGGGGGCAGGCGGGTGGGCCTCTCGAGCGTGGGGGGCAGCGCGCGGCGCGACCGCGGCCTCGTCAGCGACGCGGCGATGTCGCGCAGCTGCTCGTCGTACTGCTGGTGCTGGTGCTGGAGGAGCGGGGACCGCACCGATACTCCTGCTGGGGAATAAAAATGTGTAAGTATTATATTGTAATAAGTAAAAGGTAAGAAGAAGAAAGGATACAAAGGATTCAAATTAGTGGGGCTGATTGCGGAAAACTGTGCGCTTATGAGTTCATATACACGTACGAGTATAGAAGAATATAAAATTACATATTTCGCTTTTTTTCTACGTTACGTTTTTAAGACATTGTTCTAAGTATAATTGAAGAGTATGGTTACCTTCATCAGCCCCGGTGGGGGGTGGGGGGTCCGGCCAGGTGTCCCGGCGGCGCGAGCGCGCCTTCTCCTCGCCGTTGATCTTGTCGCGGGTCGGCGGGGACGCTGACGACACCGGCTGGTCCGTGTATACTGCAACAACCGACATACACCATCAACATACTGAGGGAAGGTGAGGGTGTGTTACTAGTATCAAAGCCATCTTTGACGCACAGTTTTATACAATTTATTAACGCATTCTAAGGAGTAGAATGAGAAAATCAGATACATTTATTGTTCTATCTAGTTCGGCAACCTTTCTATGTCTTTCTAGTCATCATCATATACATATTTCGTAGAAAATAAGAACAGTTTTAATAAATAATTCAGTCAGTAATCATAATTACGTCCTAACCACCGAATCCAACGGACGATACCGCCACTTTCTAATCCGAATCCGCACTAAAATCAATCATCAACGTTTTACCAATTATTTATGTATACGAGAACCTGCAGCGAATCCATATTTAATTGTATGAGATGGTTTGTATGCGGCAAACAAATATTTTAAATGAAAAATAATGTGTGTGTGTGAAGCCGCGAGCGGTCGCCTGTCGACCACTCACCTACATCATACAACTAAGATTTAGTGTTGAAAAAACGCGAAGTATTAAATATGAATGAAGCGGTCGGCGCGGGCGCAGTGACGGTGTAAATCATCGACACCCACTGCGCGAGCGCACCATTGTGTGTGCTGTGCGCACCACACGGCACACGGTCACCATGATTTACCATGCGCGCTCGATACTTACTCGATAATTGTTCGGTTACACACCACGCGCACTGTCTGCGCCAATTCACGCTGCCATAATTAAAATGAGATCTATAAATTAAGGTTATAAAATTTATGGTTTAAATGTAGTATTGTTCGTGAACAATTTACTCAAAGCAATTTCAATTTTAATTAGGATTCAGAGAATAAAATTAATAACACGAGTCATACCTATAGACTTTTAAATTATTTACTTTTGATACTTGATTCGAATACGCTGTCGAGGCGAAGCGAACAGAATAACAATAAAATATGTTTATTTGAAGTTTATAATTTAATTATTAGAATGTCCGTGTTGTATGTGTGCGATATGGTGTCAGTAGCATTCATCAGCGTCTGCGCAACTTGAATCACAAGTTAGCATGTTTAACGAACGAGCCGAGACGCGCACAGCTGCCTAGTCTCTGACTTATTGCTATTGACATAAATAACTGTGTTTAACTATTCAATAGGGAATTATGCTTCGACTTATTTCCAATTTTTATGTCCTTGCTCAGCTCGCCCATTGATTTCTTGTCTTGTATGCAAAACTTAATAGCTTGCAACTGCTTAAATATCATTTAAATATTTTGCCAGTAAATACAATTTAGTGTAGGAGGTTATTAAATTATGAGCGTCTTAATGGTGCATTAATAGTAAGTTATGTATTGTTTCTCGAAATACCATTAATTAAAGTGAAGACGGTATTTAATGTTGCGTCTGCTGATTCCGCCATCTTATCTCTCTAGCCAAAGATGGTAGTGGCTGCTCGTACTCTTAACAGCTTTAAAAATTTAATCAATCAATTCTTCGAACGCCATTTTAGTTATAAGAAGTATCGTTGGATTCGTGACATGTATTTCGGCGAAAGCCCCTCGATGGAGTGACTGTTTTGCCACCATAACTTGTGACATGACTAATGGTGGGGTCGTCGAACCTGCTCGTAATGGTTTTTGGCTGTTGATCTGTTAGTTTTTTGCCGCATTTGGACTAGCTAGAACATTTTCGGTTGTTGTATGTAATGTATGGCCGAGATCATTATTTCGGATACAATGTCAGAGATTGGATGTGTTGGATGGTTTCGTATGATTAATAATGTGGAGATCAAAGTTATGTTTGTAGGAATTTTGTATGAGTGATTTTGGGGCAAGCACCTCACGTTTTACTCGTTGGTTAGGAGGAAAATATAAGGATTAAACTATATCCTATTTAGTATTTATTTATCGAGTCTTAGTTAAATTATTTTGTGCTTCTTAATATTAATCAACATAACCACAAACAAACGTTTTATATAAATGGAAAATCCACTCATAATTCCGTAAATTTGAGTCACAAATTCAAATAATATCTTAAACTAAATTGTGAGCCTTCAAAACTATAACTATTCACTTACATATCTGGCTGTTTACCGCGAGATTTATCAAGAATTGCGTTTGCATGAGTTATAATGCGCTTGCGCCGTTAATATTAACAATTTGTACATTTATCGTTTATTTTATCAACACCCAAATATATTAATATGATTTATGTAAAGCATGTGTTGATCTTTGTTCTGGGGCCTTGGATGTTTGTGAGTTACGATTATGTATGGAATATTTCTTGACACTCTAGTTACTAGTAGATAGTGATCGTTGTTGAGTTTGAAGCTTCTATTTATAATTATGTATATTTATATGTACCTACTTGTAATCCTCTTCTTGAATTCCGTCAATAAATTTGTACTAACAGTACTCGTATTTGTATCATTGTTATAAGTGTTGTGTGTCAATACAGCGTTATCTTTCAATAATTATCTACCATTAGGTAAGAACAACATTTTACACCAACTTAGGAGATATGGAGTAAAAGCCCAGCTCAATCGATTACGTCCTGCTATATCTATCTCATGTCTAGAAAGTTCCACACCCAATTTCGAGTTTCACATTCCTAAATCAAACCTGATACCGTATAATGGCAATTAAATGTTTGAGATCAGTAATTAGGCTCGTTGGATGTGTAAGGTGCGCGGGCGCAGCGATGCGGCCTTGTTCGCGCTCGCGCCTGACTTATTGCGATTGTTCTATTCGATCGCATCTTTATTGTAACGATTGTCGCGTGGGTGTGCGACGAAATGGTTTTGTCATGACGTGATTTGATTTGTTGGGTTTATATTGGTACATTATAATTATATTACAAGTATCTAGTGTCCCGTGGTATAAAGTACTGTATTGATTATTATCCAGTAGTGAATACACATGGGAAATAAAGTCAAAATTACACACTTGACTATCATTAACGTGGTAGCAAAAGTGTAATCGAAATTAGTTGAGGGTTTAAGAAACAGACGATATATTTAATGATGTTCACATTTTTATTATAAACAATATTTTTAGAGAAAATAACGTATTTATTCATTAACCATTATCCTTGGATTCAAATAGCGTGCATCCCGAATGTTTCCAAAAGTGATAGTTAGTATAGTTTTGTTATTATTTATAGAGGTAACGGTAGCGAGTGTAATTGACGCGGAGAATGCTTCGGAAGTCTCTGCAGTAGTGGTAGATGCCTATCGCACGGGACATGCCGGGGAGACGAGCTGTGGCCTCCGCTACTTGGTGTTCGCGGGTTGGGACATTGTTTTTTAATATAATTGCATAAAATATAAGTTTACATAATTTGACGGTTTTTATGTTCTATTTCAGACGTGCAAATGTCTTTTAGTTTTCGTAGAAAATATGAATATGTTTTCTTTTTTGGTTTTCAATCATCAAGATTCAAGATGTTCGAATTCAGGATCACTTAAACCTAGAATACTTACACTTGTTTTAGAAATAGGAACTCATAAGGTTAGAAGATGAACATGGAGGGCGCTAAAAATTTCTTCACATATTTTCTGACAAGGACCTTTACTTATGGTTGTTAAGTGCTAAAATAATATGTCTTTATTTGATAAACAACCCGCTGCCTTCCACCCCTGAGACCATACACCATGAAGGTTACGACACCCCCTCGCTAACGGGCTTTAATTAGGTCTAACGCGCTGTCGCAGGCCGCCTCTAGATTTATGGCGTGGTCCACCTCTCAGATATGCCACTGTGTGCCAGCCAGCGTACTTAACCGGTGCTTAACGCCTGTCTTATTTACAATATTATATTCTATTTGTTACCGTTTCCTTTAGCAGATTATCTACGAGGAATTCTAACGTGGTTTAAAGTGTTAGTTTAGTTTATTGGTTTTTAGGTGTTGCTTGACTTATGGTTGTGCTTTTGGTTTCATTCATATTAATTTGATAAATCTGTAGACATTGATTGACCATCAAAGTATCATCAGAAGACGATTAGTAATAAGTGGGTAGCAAATTATGGAAAAATACTTAGATTTATGTCTAAATTGTCATGCAGATTTCGCGGAGTCAAATATCCATTTTTATCACAGGATCATCGCAGCCGTTGTGCACAGATACGGTGAGTGAATTTGTGGTTCTGTGCTTTTTAAATAACAGTTACAGTCAATCACAAATATTTAGTTATTTACAGGTTCCCGCCGAAGATTTTAAATATACAGAAACAGTCCCACATAAATCTAATGCAAAACATTAAGAGACCATTTAGAGCTGTGGATATTGACTAAAATGATCGTGTCTGTCCGTTTGCCAGCGTGTTCGTATCAGATGCATGCGCGTTTGAAATACGGTCCCCGATCGCAGCCCAATGAAAGTTGATGTTTTACTCCAAACGATAATATTTGACATGACACTAAAGTGAACCAGAGAAAGTTTGTTTATTTGTTTGTGTTGGACGGTTTCTAACGAGCTAATAGTGGCGATAAACATTCTATACTGAGCAGTGGAAGGCGGTATTTAGTTTAGAGGATTAATCAATGTTTGGCGTGATCTAAGATGGGATGTTATTGCAAATAGCTGATTAGGATCTCGTATATTGTTTTTAAAAGTGAAATAAGACTGTGCGGTCTCATTGCACCATTTTTTTATGATGATAGTTAACTGAAGAAAAACAAACAACTACTATGCTTGTCTATAATGGTGTGTGAAGGTGAAGCCAAGAAGAACCATGTTTAGAAATTGTAAAGAATCAAGAATCGGGTCAGAGATTTTTGGCGTAAATCTTGTAACGAAATGCTCTTATAAGCGTACTCAGAAAACTATCCACATTTTCTAGAAACAATTTTCTATGTCATTCCCATTTAATGTCAAGTACATAAACATTAAAATATAATATAATAATGATTAGAGGCGTTGTAAGCAATTCGCGTTTCCATGAATAACTTAGCATGTTTAAAAATTTCAATATTGTATCGATTACTATACAATGCGGAGGCATAAATCGTTCGTCAAACGCCCCCGCGCACCAACCGACGATTATATGCGCGAGCGCAACACACAGCTCCTAACTATAATTTCTGTTACATTCATTCGGTCTTGTGAATGGTACGATATGACATAATGCCGTTTTCGTAACTCGAATGTGAATCGATTATAAATTTTGAATTTGTCAATGATTGTGGGCGATGTTTTGGCGGCAAAATTAGTTATTTTTGGTAACAATAGACGTGATGCCTGCGGGCATAATGGCTTTTAAGCTTGAAACTGCATATTTGAATAACAAATTTAATCGATTTTTGATTTCATTCGGATTTTATATCAAAATAATCGATAATATATGCCAACATATCATATAACATGATGTTGACTCATTGTCGATGTATTTTAGTTTAAAATAAATCAACAAGTACACGAATACCTATATCGAAACCAGTTAGGATTCAATCGGAGCGATATAATAACGAGAGCCGATACAAAACATTGTTAACTCGACTCCAATAACATTTTATAACACAAAAAGTAATTAAAACATCATAATTTATTGCTTGTAAGAGTTTTAAGTCTCAATTAAAAATATCGATACATCGAATGTTTGAAGAATCGATTTTATTTTAATTATCATTCGGTTTGTTGTGCCATTTGGGATTTATTAAATTATCTGTTTAATTTAATCGTTATTTAAGAGGCGTGTACTTAATTTTTTGTTGATTAATTATTTACAATCAAGGTTAGATTTGAACTTGGGTTAATTTTATACATTGGTTATTTTAATTACATTGTGTTAACTAATCTTGTTAGAAGGTTATTAAAATTAAAACGCCATTCACTGTTACTCTATGGAACTGATATTTGATATATTGTGGTAGTTTATGGGAGGTAAACGTCCATTAAGAATAAGTTTGAGGGTTGAATTTAGATCTTTATCAAATTCATCAATAGTATGCTGAGGGATCTTCATATTCACATGAGATGCAACTGAAGGGCCTTTTGTTCAACAGTGGACTGGTATCGGCTGATGATGGTAGATTTCCTAGCATTTTGCATGGCATAATCAACTTTTTGTGTGTCACACAATATCACCAAACACTGCTTAATTGTTATGACGAATGTGATGACGATGAATCGACATTTGATACCAAACTCTACCTCAAACCCATTAAAACCGAAATATCTTTAACAATACCAAATATCTCTTACCTTTGGTGTCAATAGGTGTCGGGGCCGCTAGACTGGGTATCTCTGACTGCGGCGGCTGCACCCGCGGTCCTGGCCACGTGATGGTCCCATCGGAGAACCGCTGGCGAGTGGGACCGCACTCCGCCACCTCGCGGAGAGTGGACGCGTCGGCTGAGTATTCTGGGAGAGGAAAATAGGAGTAAGTTGGGAGTTGCATATTGGTAACGACAGTTCTTAGTCAAAATGTCACTCTGGCATTTTAGTTCTAAAAACTCAATTTGTGTGTATACGGGTTGCAACAGTTCTAATATTACACTGGAACTATGGTATTCTGGCTCTAAAAAGTGTAGAATGCAATTGACAAATAAAAGAACAACATTAAGAGCGTTACTACGAATTGTCACCTAAATACGTCCAGTAGCTTTTGCTTAAGAATAACAAAGATCATACAAACTTAAGCCTAGGTAATTATACAATATCATAGTTGACAATTGGATTACTTACTCCTGGTGGCTGACGACTGCAGCAGGCTGCCCGTCTGCCCTCCAGGGAACGTCGCGTTCCGTTTGTGTCGACCCTGGGAACAAAATACACAGTGAGTATCATTGTTTGTTATGATTATTGGACCTGGTTTTTGAAAGAAGATACAGATAGGATAGTAAAAAATCTCATTACAAATTTGCATTGCATGGCATTAATTTATTTATTTTTGGAAGAAGATACAGATAGGTAATATCTGTAGCTTCAAATAAAAAATAGAATTAAAAAATCTCATTACAAAATTGCATTGTATCGCATATAAAATTTACTTGCGAGATATTTAAGTTAGGCTGTACGTTATCGTGTTTAGATTCATCAAGTACTTAGACCACATTTATAATTATAATGTCAACATTATAAACCATTATTCCATAACAAATAAAACAAAAATTCTAAACATCCAAGCCCATACAAAACAGCATTTGAAAACTTACCAACAACTTCCAACAACTTCAAAAGACAATTCTAAACCAACGTCATTAAGTCTAAAGTCGTGTAAACACACTATGTGAAAACTCTAAGAAAAATCAGAGAAATGTTTTAATTGGTGGAAAGCAGATGCCGGACGGTTGTCAATAGAGTGGTATTGATGTACTTGAAGGTATTCTAATTGTTTAGCGGAAATTGCAACAGAACTTATGTAGTCAGTACTTAGAACAATTAGTTTGAGAAAGATTTAAAGCGATTGATAAGACTCCTAAGGGTTTCTTCCCAATTCTAACTATGTTACTGGTGTAGCTACGTCACTGGATAAAATGATTAGAAAACTTAAGTATTTAAAACTTTGACAATATTAATTTGGGGAAAGAGACCTTAACTGATGAACGATGAAAGGTGAAGATTTTTAATATGTTTTTGGAGTACTTATCTTTTTTCTGAAAATACGATAAACTTTAAGTTACAAAGTATCCTTTAAAAATCAGGAACTATTCGTCTTTTTGTAAACACTTTTTATTCTGCCACCAATTCGGAAATGAGAAGATCAATTCAGAAATAAATTCGGTCTAAAATTAATAGAAATAGAGTAGTCAATTCACGGAATGCTACTCTATTTAAACATCCCAATTTTCTTCACGAAATACCCTCACGTAAGAAACAGCAGGACGTTCCTAGTGGTACAAAGACCGCGTAATTAAGTCCAACTATATTTTGATTCTATCATTACGATACCGCTATTTAAGAAATGGTATTTCGTGATCATAATAGATGTATTGCAATTAAACATTAGTTCAGTGACCCGTCTGTCTGTCTGTCAGTGGGCAATCTGAGTGATCTGGAAGCGGTAACGGGACCGGGACGGACAGACAGACGGACAAAGTGACATGTGGGCGGACAAATACTGTGTTTGTGTTTGAGTCATGTTATTTACTTAATAGTGTGTATAATATACTTTTTATACTTACCTACTAATTTAGATACTTTTCATTGAAATTGAAACAATAAAATAAATGCCATTTTTCATCTGAAATGGTAATTTAAACGCTGCCAAAATTAAACGCATATTTATTTTACCAATAAGTATGTGATATTTATGTTTCTCTGGCAATATTTCCAAACTGTTGAGTTGATTTTGATGAGATTTATGCTGTAATTTTTCTGAAGCACAGATTACTTTTTATACATAAATCCTTTAGGGTAAATAACCCGAGCAATGACTGTAAACAAACAATTTAAAACACAGTAATTAAAGAACAAAGATACTTTTGCCTGCTCGGCACAATCTTAACTCCAACAAATGCACCGTCACATGCAACCCTGTCATTACAAATTCACACAGGAATTCAATTGCAATTACAATGATTTTATTGTAACAAAGTTCCATCTTTCATTACAGGTTGCATTAGTTGGGCCCTTGTGATAATAAACGTCGGTGTAATGGTATGATTGGTGGTTAATTCGCCAGAGTAGGTGATGACCTGATGAAAGGATCCGCTGCGTCATCGCACCTCATCACGTTTGGTGCGTTAACAACATGTGGATGTGCCGTTGGTAATATTTGTTATTATTTAGATTAATATTAGTATTAGTTTTTCACTCTTTTATCATGGTGTGTTTATTATTTGAAGAAACCCAAGAGCACAGCGTATAAATTTCAATGCAATTTTTTTTTAAACTTGGTCTTGAAAATCTATAGTAAAAATAAAAACTAATTTTACAGCCCTGTCCAATTTGGGTCTTTTTTGAGGACTGTAATATTTTTCAGTTAACATTTCCGATAGTTTTAACTAAGTATAGTTTTAACTATTAGTTACGACCGTAATTGTTGATGTGAAAATGACAACTGGGACCAAACGTTTCAAATGTATAACAAAAATTTAAAGCTACGATTGTCTTGTCCACATTACTACCGTCTAGTGAGAATCTCAATTTCGTTGTTACATATTTTTGTAACAAGCCGATCTCCATGATACGGCTGCAGTGCTGGGGTCAATGAACCTTAGAAGTTCCCCTATAGGGAAGTAAGTATTATTAAGTAAGTTTAAAACTCTTGCAATTAGAGTACATTTGCCTACTAATAGAGTTCTTAGTAAAACTTTGATGATTACAGCTAAATTACTTACTGCCAAAACTCGAAAATCAAAGGAACAAAAGTCTAATTATGAAAAATTGCCTACAGAACTATAAGTATTAGAGAGGGCCGAAACTGCATATTTTCGATTTTATATATGTAAGTGGAATTTGGTTTGTTCTTATTTCATATTAGTGGAGAGACGGTTCAAAGTAATTTTTGAATGAATGTATCTACATACTTTAATAATAATGAATGTTTTGAATGATACTGAGAGAGGGAGTGAGAGAGTCAAAAGAAAAGATTGTGAGAAAGATAAATACTTCGTTGGTGGAATAAAGTCTAGAGGGAGATCACATAGTTACATCAACACCTTTAATTAGATAAGTTATTGACGCAGAATTTGACCTTCGTTTATTGACGTGACATTCTTTTCGTGTATTGAAGCAAAATGAGCATTTCGTTTAAAAATAATGTCATCATCTATCTGAAAGTAACTGTTTATTACATTTGTAGTAATATTTTATACGCACTTCGAGAACAAGGAACTTTGGTAACAGTCTCAAAATAAAAAATAATTTGTAAGTAAATGACCATTAGAACAATACACATAAAGCAATTACAATTAGGAAAACATAAAAAATAACACACAAATAAATTACGGAATCGATTAATGGCGGCCAGTGAGATATGTAGCGAAAAATTATTTAATTGGTTCAATAAAATAATAAATATTAAGTAATATCGTGTATGGGTGAAACGAATCAAATTGTTTTTGATGTGATCATTAATTAGAGCGTCTTATTTATTGTTCAATTCTATTAATTGTTATATAAATTACTTTATTTTTTATTGTTGCCGTATTGTGTCGAAATTAATAGGTTTATTTTAGGAGGCGATCCTTCACGAGACCGAAGCTTCACGTTTTGTATAAGTACTTGATTAATCGCTCGATTGATGGAAATTCAATAATTTTGTGATCGATATAGTGTAGAGGATCTCTAATCATAGGAATACATAGTTTTTATATATAAGTAATAATATGTTTATTCATTTTATTTAGTATAACAGCATCCATTAAATAGTAACACATTAGATACAACTTCATCGAACGTAATTGAATGATAAATGATTGGCCGTTTCCCGCTCTTTACGGCCGCCATATTGGTGGTGAAATCTGATCTTTGATATTTCAGATTGTTGCTAGTTTTTCTTATTAAACTTTCATTTTACTAGTATTACTTCCTCTAATTAAACAAACTTGTAACATTTCATTTGCAACATTAAAAAAAGTGATATCGAATACAATTATTCATTAAGTCAAGTTAGTGAAGCGTTAACCCGCGCCCGCGCACGTCGCCTGTTCCAATTACAAAGACCCATTAACAGAAGTGGATCACACACATCGCATCATGTCATGCCGGGGATTGGAACCGAATTGATCGTTGATTAACCACAATTGGTTAATTAGCCTGATTGTCATCGCGAAGGGTCAACGGTCCCCGGAGATAACGTGTCCTATAAACTCACAGACGGTATCCTTTATGGCATCTACATTTAATTAATAATAGTCTCCATTTACCCGATCATAAACATCGATAAAAGATCATAACACCAAAACTTTTGGAATAAAACGAATGCTATTAACCGCTCTGATTTCCGAAGCGGTCTTTATAGCGTGCGTTTTAGAACGAGTAAAAGAGGCCTCTTTGTTTTCAATACCAATTATACGCAGTACGTTTTATAAGGAGATAAAGAGGCAGTCCAAGGTCAATAAGAAACCTATTTAAACAAAAAACAAACATTATAGAGTGGGGAATCTCAAATAAAAGACAACAAAACAATAGCTCCTAGCGACCCAATTGGACGTCCAACATAGAATTTGTAGAAAAAATATAATTGTATGTGGATTTAAATCTGGATGTTGTTTATAAAGGTTCGTGGTGGTATGCGGTTAATGAGACAGTTCGAAGGACGCCCCAGGAACCGGTCCAGAGGTCGGGTCGACACGGTGCCGCCTCCCGGACTATACAATTACATGTCACCGATACTACACGAGTGTTTGACAACAACATCATACACCATGTCGAAAACAACCTCCACACGACACCTGTTTGACACTGGAATATTCCTAATAATGTTGTTAACTGGACGAGATAAATGGACCATTTTCTGTAAACCAGATCAGAGCATGTAGTTCGATGAAGTAGCACAAAAATATTGTTCTACAAAAAGACTATTAACTTAATGTATCCAGATTTAAAAACTAAAAATCACTACATTTACCTTCGGGTTATAGCGCCCAGTTTTTTCTCAACCTGTTTTATTGGCTAGACCTAACTAGTAAATAATAACGACCTTTTAAAATTACCTTGAATTTATAATTAGGGTAGATCGCTACCCGTACCCGACACACAAACCGACCGGTTCCTCGAGGGTTGTTCATCGGAGCCAATCATCACATTAAGCGCACGCATCGTAACCGTTCTTTTGTACTCCTGCCGCAACACAATGACCAAGTTTCTCGCCCAGATTTAATATTATTACGCCGCTCTGAACCGTATAATTTGATATTGGCCGGTGTAATCAACGGCCATTATCTAGGAAGTGGTGGTATTAACATACTCTCCTTAAGTTCTCACAAATTGCGTCGGTCCATAGTTGCGGGGCTATTTGCGCACGCGCCGGCGCGCCGCTTTCGCTCCAGGAACTGTTGGTCATGTCTTATTAGGTGCGCGGGCGTCCCGGCCCTCGCCTTCGCCCGTCGCTCGCCGCCCGTCAGCCGTCAGCCCACTAATGCAAACACTGTGTTTCAAGTGTAAACGTCTGCTGCCAAGTAATGAGGATGTAGGCAAATTACGGCGCGGCTGCACACGCTGCTGGTAATTATGTTGTGCCGGATGGAGGCTTCGTGACGTGTCAGAACACAGATCGGAATGCAATAGTACCCATTCGGTAATAAACCTTAAGTGGAATGACCTATGCAAATGCGCCTTATTGCGAGATTATCTTTAGTTAACAGGTACAGACCTAGACCAGGACCTGAACGCCAATAAAATTGTTTAAGGACATGTTTCTATTTAAAGAGATGATAATCTGAAAACTACCGGAGATAAAGTACAATGTGTACCGGTTTGTAGACTTATGTATTTATGTGGAGCTCGTACATATTTCTTTGTAATACAGCGACACGTTTATGTAAAGTTTTGTTTTATTCTGCCATGTTTGTCAATGGTGGTATCACATAAAGATATCGTCTACGCGAAGATGACACCAATTCATTTTTATGGTTCAAGAACTTAAAAAACTTTGTTTACTATCTCTTACATTCTACATTCATTCACGGATAACGCTCAACCTGATCGAGACTTTGTTTGCTATCTCTAACATTCTACATTCATTCACTTATGTATAACGCAAGTTGTAGAAGTATGAAATTGCCCAGAGGAATTCATGATGATCTCTGAAATATCTCAACGAGCACATTAAGAAATCCTAGTCATTAAAAGAAATTCATCCCACTTCTTGATATCACAATTTTATCATACCTTACTCCTCGGATAGACGCTGAGCACGTCAGCCCACCACCTGGCCTCTTCCCTGCAGGTGCCTTTGACAAAGGTGACGCGCTCCGGCGCGGTGATGGCGAGACTGTGAGGGTGTCCCGTGACGCTGTCTGCCTCGCTCACCTCCAGGACTGTTGTCATGTCCACGCTCGCTTGGGGTACTGTGTCCGGCTGAAACAATGAAAGGATAATATTTAGAGATATGTTTTAAAATCGTAAACTTAATAGACAGGTCGGTGTGATTAAGAGTGTAAAACTGTAGGTAGAGCGTACATATAGAGTTTATATTTTATAGGTATTATTTAGGAATCAGTAGTATTCAGGTGATTTTCTGATGTGGCACTGCTTCCGCATACTATCTGAGGGAGCTAAGTGTTTGGAACATTCACAAATCAAAATCATTAATATTTTTGGTAAGTAAATAAATATGCTTTTAATTATGCCAAGACAGATGATTAATGTTAGATAATATTTATCTAATTTGCATTCGCCGAGGAAGATTAATATCACAAATACGCCATTTTATTGGTCGATTACAGTAGCGAAAGTAAACGTCGCCGACGAACGGGACTCGGTATTACAACCTTCCATCCTCGACGGCTATTTATAAAACGGAATATTAAAAAGAGTTTCTATTTTATTAATATAATAGTATTTTTATGATCACAAAATGAAATACAACTGCAATTTCATTAATTTCAACTTAGCAATATAATAAAGACCATTCTATAAATAAAAACATTCAGTGTGGCGCAGGCGCAGCTCGGGCAGTGAGAGAGTTAAATAATGATCGTATTAACTAGGACCAGCTCCCGGCGTCGTTTGAATTATGATCATAATTTTAAGATACTTTTCAACGTCGCACTTACAGGGCTAAGTATCATTCAGTCTGTCCGTTCCATTTAACTACCATGACTCATTTAGACTGCAGTAATTAGTTTATGTTAAAAACTTAAATTACTTTAGTGCGTCCATGTTTTTTTATATGTAATAAACTATATTTCATACTGTTGATGTTTATTTCTTGTTGACTGCGATCTAATGATAACTTGTCTCTTATTCTTGAACCGCGCTTCAAATTAATGAGTGTTTTTGTTACAAATGAGTATATTTAACTATTTCTTACGATGAAGACAAAATAGTACAAGAGCCGGTGGAACATCGACCCTCAGCGATCTGTTAACCAGACAACCTGAAGTAAAGTTTATTGTTTTATATTATTTTGAGTTCCGTATTCATTCATTCTTTTTAGGCACCTTGACGATAAGTGCAAAGTGTGTGTATCTTTGAGGCCCAAATTAAATAAATTGATTTGGAATGATGTGCGAGATCCGTTGCGATTTCGAATTGATACCTTCAGCATACCGAAGTGTGTGAAACACAATAAAACTGAATATATAATCATTAATATTTCACAGTTAAACCCACACGTACCCGGTGGTGTCTCGGCTACAATTTTCACCAGACATACGTATTAATGTCAATAAAATTTAATTGGCATGTAAATAGAATATTGAATCAGAGGGTCCGTTACGAACTGACGAAGGTCGGGGTGAGACAAACACAGTCATTACGCGCGGACGATTGGAACTGTGCCAATTACTTATTCAAATTGATGTGGAACCTTGGATCCTAAACTTGAACCTAGGTTTAATAGCCTCTCGGTGTATACTTTAGTATTTATCAGTGAGTTGACCTGATGATTATCGTAGCGGTATTTTAATACCCTCAACAGTTGACACTGGGAAATGTTGCGAGCTTTTATTCAACTTGGCATTTTATCGTGAATAAAATTTTGCAATTTGAATTATTACATACACGATTAGTTTGGATGAATGTATGGTTAGCTCAGTGATGTATTTTTTCAGTCATTACATTACATTACTCAAACATTATGGTGGACTCTTAATCTAATCACATTTCTATACGAAATCTGAACAAAATACTGCTTAAACTAGGATTTATATCCTAACACATACATTCTCCAGCTACCACATTTACACATGTTATAAAACAAGTAACTACGAGTATACAGTCGTCCTAATGTACATATTGTATGGACCCCCACCGTATAGGAATGTCGGCTCGCTTACCAATCTAGTTGCGATGATTTGCAACCCTTAATTACAGTTGTCGTTTGTAGTTTTATTACTTTATGTTTAGTTTCTATTATTACGAATGTATCTGTAATCTTTTTTACTAGCCTTCGGGTTTCATCCATGTCATTCCTTATTCTATTATATTTCTAGAAACATTATTTCAATAATTTGAATACAATATTGTGCTGTATTAAGCTCTTCATGTACGTTTTAATGTGCAGAAGTATAAATAAATAAAATAGATATCCTGTGGAAAATTCATCATTGACAAGAGATCATTACGATATATTATTTGAACCCAAACTAAATAAATTTTGAATGCTTCCTTCACCACACACCCATACAAATCCTTACTATCCTATACAAACATACAAATAAATGTATTTCAGAGTAGATTAATGTCCTGTTCGCAGACAACAAGACCACGAACGTTTTGATTTATAATATAACTTTCGCCATATCCCGAAATGGTCTAATTTGACGTGCGGTCTTGCGCACGCGCAGCCGCCCGCGTTCCGATCCACGTTAGATTGCGCAATTCCCATGGTTATTCACTAACGTAATTTTGGTTAAACTGTACGTGCGTTGGTTTAGTAATAGGGGACTGACTGGGGTTTAACTAGTTATGCTTTAATTTGGTTTTTTAATAAGTCAGAGGGGATGGTTTAGGTACTTAGCTAACTTAATTAAACCTCCTCTTATTCACCAACTAGCGTCGCCCCGCGGTTTCACCCGCGTAGTTTCCGTTCCCGTAGGAATATGGGGATAAAAAGATTCATAAAACCTTCCCACTGAATGAGAGTGCTACTACGACTTTGTTTTATACTATGTAGTGATAATACTAGATCTTAATCTAGATTCTGATAAGAACATTTACACATATAAGTATCACAAACAACCAATATGAACACCAAGAGCAAATGCTTATCGACCCCGAAAGATCGTAGTTAAAGTGAAAGATGTCATAAAATAATATTTTAGCGAAATGTTATTACAACTACTATTAATTATGTATCCATATTTTATTTTGTAATAAATCAATCAATATCAATTGAAATGTTACCCCACAAAACAAACCTGTAAAACTTTAATTAAACCAATAACTCCGCAGCGCGGTAAATCCCGAAACCCGGAAATTACAAACAATTCGTGACGTCATAAATCTTTTAACCTGCAGTACAAAACAATTAGCCTTACACCTTAACTGAGGGTAACCAGTTTGAAAAGACCCCTCAATTCCGTTGAAGCTGGTGGTGTTTGTTAGTAAGGGAGGGGTCTAGTTGGTTGGTGTTGTAACCAGTTAGTACATTAGAAATTTGTCGCGGTGTGCATTCAGTCATTAGGGATACCGGACTCTTCGATTGGGTATTGGATGCTAATGGGGTACAAGGAACGCTGGAACCACATAATATGGTAATCATAATTCCTGATACTAGATTAGGTCGTCGTAACGGTTAGGATGGCTAGTTAACGGCTCTTTGTATTTGTGCTAACTGTTTAGATTTGTATATATTTTGAGAGAAATTATACGAGTATATGTTTCATAGTAAAACATTCTTCTTGGACTAATCACGCTCTTGCTTTGACATAACTTTTAATCTATACTAATATTATAAAGAGGAAAGATTTGTTTGTTTGTTTGTATGTAACGAATAGGCTCCGAAACTACTGAACCGATTTCAATAATTCTTTCACCATTAGAAAGCTACATTCACCCTGAGTAACATAGGCTACATTTTATCCCCGTATTCCCACGGGAACGGAAACTACGCTGGTAAAACCGCGGGGCGCTGCTAGTCTAATATATAAAATTCTCGTGTCACACACAGTTTTCGTTGCCATACTCCTCCGAAATGGCTTGACCGATTCTCATGAAATTTTGTGAGCATATTCAGTAGGTCTGAGAATCGGCCAACATCTATTTTTCATCCCGAAATTCCCACGGGAACGGGAACTACGCGTGTGAAACCGCGGGGCGCAGCAAGTACAAACATATATTTTTCTTAGCCCAGAATAGAGAGAAATAGTATAACATAGAATAACCATGGAAGCAAAGCTAAGCTATCTAACGGAAAGTCAGATAAAATTAATTTAACTTGTAGAATATATAAAAGCAATATAAGTCTTAAATGGGTTAAATAGACATAATCTGAAGCCGACTATAAAAGAGGAAGAAAATACTATAAAATAGTGAATGAATGATCAGTGCAAATGAGTTGCAGTGTCCAGAGGACCGTTAGAGGACAGTTAGACATCACACCCACACGGCTGCGCAAGCGCATGTTCCGGGGATTAGAGCGCACGCGCGCGCGCATGCATTGTGAAGGTCGAATTGTAATTAATTGAATGACGAATTTAAAATGTGGGGTTACAAATAAGAACTATATATTAATAATCTTATTCACACGTGGTAAAAGAAAAATGTTTTACTTAAGAGAGGTGATGGAAAGTTGATTTTAGATTAGGTAATAGTTTCAGAAATAAGCGCGTCCAAACAAACAGCCAATCCCACCCTGCTTCCTTACAATATTAATATAGCTAAAGATTGTAATAAAACTCCTATTTCGTCGTTCACTCTTGGAAGGTGGTCGTGATTTTATGTCAATTTTATGTTATTATAGATACATGCAACTTTAGCAATGCACCTCCATTTGCGTCGATTTTCAATTCAAGTAATAAAACTGCATGACCTAAAAGTATCAATGTATACATTTTCATCCTCATCATTAGAAACCCGAGCCGAACAGGTTGTGTTACCCTCAATGAATAAGTGGGCATTAAAACTACAGATGATACATTGCCGATGAATATTTATATCAATGCCATCTGACCGCAATGCGTATTTGTAATATATAAAGTTATAAAAGCCAGTTTTACCAGTCCAGGGTATATAATTGGGTTTGTTACCCCAGTTGCGGGGTAATTCATTAAGTTGGCAACACTGTCTGTGATTAGATTAGCTGTTCTGTGTTAATAAGATATTGCCGTGTCCTCCGTGTCGATGCTTGAATGATTTGCGGGTGGTGGGTTTAGGGTTGCTACTGATTTAAAAAATGGCTCCTTAATGAGCTCAAGGACTTTTATTTGAAGATGTGAATAGTTACTTTGATGTGACCCCGTGAGTGTTGGATGTGTGGAATTCAGTCAAAACTACATTTTGCGAAGAAGAGATACGACTTGCCATTCAAGGGATCTGTAGGTGTAGGTATTAGGCTTGATATATTGATAGGGGTAGCTTGATATAAGCCCAATACCTCCACCTACAATTTAAAAAAAAACAATCTGACTTATGACATTTCAAGAGCTTGAAGGTAAAAAAATGTTTATTACTTTTTATACACCTATGAAGATGCCAGCCCTAGTGCAAGGCGTTGGCAGATGCATCAGCCGGGATCGAATGTAGGACACGACATCAGAAGCGGTTCCATTAGCATTACGCAGTAGGCATGTTTGTTTGTTTATAAGAAAACGGTACACAGCACCACTGAGTCTAAATTGTTTTATTTCAACTGTTAGTAGGGAAATATACGCATTTTCTTGATGAAGTTAACGTGTCAATGATATTTCTAAAGACATAACTATGTCAATTGCGACTATGGACGAAGTTCAAATGATCAATATCTTTTACTATATGATGTTTCTAGATATAAAAGATTGGGATTAAGAACTTCTTCCTTAGTTTTGAAGATTGATTAAAATTAAGAAGATAAAAGTTAAATTCGAATAAACAAAAACAATATTAAAATCTTAATCGGCAATCGTTCGTAATTCTAAAGATCAAAGCACATGACTCAATCCAAACAACAAAAAACTAAATTAGCCCATCAAAACAAAACAACCAATCGTTCAGAATAGAAACATCAGAACAACCGTTACTATAAACCAAATACAATTTTCTTAAATAGAATAACACAAAATGGAGTAAAATTGTTGTAAAATACACCCAGTGGTGGGTCACTGCTCACAGCGGTTGTAGCGGATTGTGGCCCGCGGCGAACACTTCGCTACTCGGGACAAAAACATTAGATATCAACCAGATGCCGATACAAATACAAACAAACCCGCGCTCGGAATTGCATGTTGGTATTGCTTTTGTGGGGCAAGTTGTGAGAGATAGCGATGAGTGCAATAGTGAGGCAGTTTTCCCTCTTTTAGGGTAAGGAGAGATTACAAGCTTGGATATTTCGAGCACTGTAATTGACCAACTCACGGTCCGCTCTGCTCTACTCTGCAAAGCTCCGCGGAAAATTAGGCCTCTCTCATTTGCTTCCTTTGGTCTCTAAGGGAAATTAACAACCCCGTGCATGGTTGTTAATTTTCATGGCATTATTGAATCTTAGGAGAGTAAGGGTGGAGGATGAAGAGCACAAAGGGAGATAAGCCAACAAATAGGGATGTATTCATTAAAAAATTATGCTGCTCTAGATATCACTTTTAATTTTTGGAAGACATTATAAAAGTTTTGGAACATTTCCTTCCCCCGCTATCTCTTCTCACATTAACCACTCATGAAAGTGGATCATTGGTTGACAGTTGGTCAGTGTTCCGCTACACATAATTTACCTAACGCCCGTCCACCGACACTTGTATATAATGTCTCGATTACACCCCGCCTTAGTATCGATATATCCCGAATATTATCGATACAATACACTCGATTCTTTATCGACGTTGGTGACGTTTACGACGACAATGAGTGTTTTGGATAGAGAAAATTGGTATTGTAAATAGGTACAGCAAATTTTGAGACAAACTAAGCTTAAATTTATGTTAATAATTTAATTTTAACCGCATCTGCATCGAGACCCTAGGTGACGATGAGGTCAATGGTGTGATGCAACCTACAGTTGCAAATACCTGGATAGGAGGGGCATAGAACCACTATAGTATCTGTAATAAACAATCAAATCTGTTAACATACTTTTGACGTTTTCTGTACATAAACTCTCTTATTTTAAACCAGATACGTGATCTGTGCACGTACCTCATGAAGTCGAATCCCTTGACTAGTTTCAGCCACATACGGCCTTCATCAGGAGGATGAGTGAGATGCGCTCGAAAATGAGTACTTCGCACGTTTTGTTTAATAATAAAATAAATTCTCTTATTAATAACACGGATTTATCTCTTTCATTCTCCATTCTTTAGAATAAAAGACGGAAAATGTAATTAACTTTTAAAATACCGTTGTAAATCCTGGTTTATTATACAGTTTCGTTATCCCAACTAACACACTGCAAATAATCTATAGAGATAACGAGGTGAGAAATCACTAAAACAATTACCATACCATGAATTAACTACGAGTTTCTCAACACACTGAAATACTATTAACATTAAATTATATATACCCTTCAATTTGTTATAACACATTTCACAATAAGTTTAAACAAGGTCGGAACAACGGACATGCCTCCGCACATCATTCAATGATATCAATCGCAAAAACATACTTTATTGAATTAAATTTTGTTAATCGTGTTTCGTTAAATATGATCGTTAATTATGGATTGGAGGACGTTTTGATTTATATGTGTTTTTAACTAACTACGTCTTCAGTATCTACTTAATATTTCTTATAAGTATCAAGATAATCAGTAATCTTGGGTAATTCTCAATCTGCTGGTGAAATTCTGTTGAAAAAGGTTGAATTTAATGACATTGCAGAGAAAAAACACGACATAAAACATGCTTTTTGGTTGCGATAAAATATACCAATACTTAGCTTATGAACCAAAAAGATCTGAGAGAAGTCTTTTTGAAGCAACAGACAGACACACTTCGGTTTAATTTCCATGTACCGATATAGATTATTTATTTGGCAATTCTTGTTACTTGAAAGTAATACAACGGAGTCGATGAGCTGTCTTGTTTTAATTTTGAATATCAAAGGTTAAACGTAAATTATGGTCGGTTGGGTAATATTGGTACAGTGTGAGGATATTGTTAATTAAACGATTGATGATTTTTCTTTACTAAGTAATTAAATAATTCTATGAACAGTAAACGAAGAAGCTGTTGTTTTTTCAACGCTTAGATCTTTTAAAGTACGGAAAGGATGCAGCAATAGATAATAGTGATTTAAGAGGAAGGTTCATATAAGTAAGCTAGTTTTAACATGGTTTAGGAGAATACTAAAGTCTAATATTTTGGTAATTTAAGGCTTGTCGAGTTTAAGCTCTCTTTTAGAGTTTTAACTTTAATAAGTAGAATCAAAACTAGAACTATAAAAGCGCAACAAAATTATGTTATATAATATTTATGAATGGTAATATATACATGAATAATGTTGTAGTTCATGTTAGTAAGCTGATTGCTCCATTGTATTGTAATGCGACAAATTATGACATGATGCTCTAAAGTTCACCATGCAATATGAAATAGAAACAGTATTTTAATTTTGAAACTTTTTGTGAAGAAAATAAGGTCGTTATTTCTGTGATAGATTTCTTTTAGTATTTATTTTTGTAAGCTCGTTTGTAGACCAAAGAAACGCGACAAAGATAGAGCGTTTTTCCGCCAAGGCATAAATGCTGCTATGAATACAGGAAAAGGGGTATTTACTACGATTGCTCAATGCATTTCGGTGATATCATACCAGAGTAATTTTAGTTGTAGAGCATTCAATTCTAAATCTTATTGTAAGGTCTTTAAAGTTCAGTTCTTATATAAGGTCTTCAAATTATTCTACCCGAAATATCTGAACTTGAACGGCGAATAAAATCGAAAAAATCCCTTATTTTGATGCTGTTACCGCTCGGGGCGCTTTGGGAATTTTAATACGAAATTACATACAATACAGGTGGTCTCTCTTACTCCTGTTAACATGTAAATCAGTAGATATATCTATGTTTTTTAATTCGACATATAAAAAATGTCATTGGACATACACGAGTGACGTAGCATCCGGTGTGTGTGTAATTACCGTCCACAATAGGGCATTGTCTGTGACAACAGCGCTGCGACTTCCGGTCGGGCGGTGCGCCTGCGCATCCGATGCCGCATCTCGTGTAGATGCGCTATCTGGCCCATTGTTTTGAGAGGCGTTGGCCGCTGATTACCTCTGATCGGTTAAACTGATGTAATTGTTTTAAAATTAGTTCTTTTTAACTTATTTACCTACTTTGTAAGGGCGGTTAATTATCAAAAGGGCAATCAGGCAACTACCGTCTGCCAGTCGTCAGCTACATATCAGAAGGGTTTTGAGTGATACTACCCTAGCTGAGCCAGCCTATATTCAAAATTGTTTCCAGTCCTCCAGACAGGCTCTACCTCCCGTGTAGCGGTTTATACCCCCATATCATCAGTTTATTAATATAATAATATACATAAACTTTGTTAAAGTACCAGAAACTACCCATAAAAGCCTTACTAATATTTTCAATGAAAGCAACATTACCATTTTTATTACTTATCATAACAGTATTTAAACTCAAATTTACTAAAAACAGTTTAAAATAACCCTTTTGGTAACCAACAATTTGATCTGTCAATCTTATTTTAAATTAACGCGTGTAAATTTTAAAGTGGATAGTATTACATGAAATAAAAGGTCTTTCATCAAAGACTTGCCGACGTTCAGAGCTTCAATATCTGTTGTATGCTTGTATGTAACTAGTGATACATGTAAAATCGTTCATGAAGTCTTGCTAATATAAAAACGAATAAATTGTGTAATATTTTTCATCGAAATTAAAGTTTGGTATAAAATTATCCATCAGGATTATTAAGATAAGTAAAATCTCGATGACAAATCAATACTAATAATTTAATGAGGATTCATTAGATTGTTGTGTGTTTTATGATAAGCTCTAACCGAACTATGAAAAGGCGACCAATTTATGTGAAATTTGCAGAAGATACTTTTTATCCCGAACGGTTTTTTTATGCGGATAAATTTAGAGACGCTGTGAATTATTGAGTAAAAAAAACTATGAAGAGTACTACGCTCTGCCATATAGATTATCTCAGATTCATTTCCAAATCGAGGTAAAGCTCACAATGTTTTTCTTAACTAAAAAGCTTCTAAAAAGGGTTAAAAGAACATTTGTTTTTCGAAGTCCATAGATAAGAGAACGTCTATTATCTATGTAGGTTTGTTTATTGACATCCATTTATAGACTCTACCTTTGGTAGATTTGAAAACGCAAAATCAACTTTTAAAACATAGACTTGGCACAAAAGTATAGACGCATCCCATTCGTATTTTTCAAAGATATCATTTTCTAGAGCCTACTGCATCGATATCTTATTCGGTGTATAACGAAAATCGCACAATTTTATAACATAACACAAAATTTTCTCACATGGTGGTAAACTCATAAGTTGTAGCAATGTACAGTGTACACACAAGTAACCTTTATTGATTTCGTTTTTCCTGCATTTTCAAATGAACTTCTTATAAGCAAGAATAAATGGTAATGCTTTAAATTATTGACAAAGCGCCGTCTACCCTTTACCACTTGTTCTATAGTTTAAACATTTAAAGTAGGACTCTCGTTGGCCCCACACGTGCGATAATCGCTATCTCAACACATTAACTTCGTTATTTACTAAAACGTACCCGATTTAACCTTTTAGTGAACGGAGCAAAAATAACAACAAAAATAGTAGGTATTTTAAGTACATTTCAATAAAAAAATAATGTTTTACTTTACTTTATTGGTGTTTACTTTTCAGTTTTGGCATATTTAAGACGTTTGATAATGTTTTTTTGAAGTACTTATTCAAATTCGATACGATTTATAGGGAAAGTTAACAATAATTTCAATGCTGAAATTCAATGTAAATATTATCATACAAAAGTTTTTTTTACAAAATTATTTTTAGTGTCACTCATAAACACACTGAACTTAACATTTCTCTACTCATTTGACTGCATCAAAAACAAAAGCCGGCTCCACACTGCGCCTCGCCCGCGACACGAACGCGCTACATTTTCCGGTCCAAATGTCAAAATTGATCTGACATGTGAATCGTTCGCGACACAACAGGAATAAGGGCCGACCAAAGAAAGTTCTGGACTAAATAAAAACGAAAGTATGCCGCAGACGTCGGAACTTCACGCGCCGTGTGCCGCGCGCCAAATTATAAAGTTTACGTTACATTAACTTTTTTGGTTATTTCTTGGAATCGGTTTTTATTGTAATAATTAATTGAAATACCGTTTTGTGTTCGTATTTTTATTTTTACCTTATATTTTGATTAACAATGTTGCAAGGTTTGAATATCCAATTCAAGATACCTTTGATTTTCAAATTATTAATTGCCCCAATTGAGATTCAAACTTAAGACCTTGCGTTATTACCGCTTGACCATGGGAGTTAAAATCTCTTATTAATATATTATGTGTTATCTATGTGTATACCGAGGCCTATTCGACAGCTGTACCATGAACACTTCCGTATGTATACAAATGTATATAATATGCGATCGTTTGATAAATTACGATTCAATTTACTGTCACAATATAACGGACACATTGACTGTTGGTATGTAAAAGGGAGAAACTGACACTAGATATGTATTAAAATAATATTAACTAAACTGTATACAGTTAATCTCTAAAACATGTGTTAATATACAAAAAACCTAAATAAATAAGACAAAATACTTTTTCCAGCCCAAGACTCTTAACAAATATCAACGCTTGAAAGAGTAGTTGCGCTTTTTCGCATGTTTAGTGAGAGAGTAAAAATCCAACTCCTCTTCTTTCTAAACATCCATTTAGGTTCAAAACCGCGTCACTTGCTATTTTGGTATTGCTAATGCCCATGCAGCTTTGATCTACTCTTGGGAAATCAACATCACACATACCATCAG
Source organism: Timandra comae (assembly GCA_958496195.1). NCBI lineage: Eukaryota > Metazoa > Arthropoda > Insecta > Lepidoptera > Geometridae > Timandra > Timandra comae. The sequence continues at coordinate 1,447,843 of OY292358.1, forward strand.
CAACCATCTAGCTCGTCTGTCACACTACTAAAGTCAGAATAACAAGTAAAATACTGTCAGTTACTCCATCCTCCGATTGTAGCGTCGATATCGCTACAGTTAGAAATTAAGCCGATTACACACCGGATCAGCTGATTGTAAGGCCGGTGTCACACCGATCTGTGTGCCGTGTCGTGTTTGAATAACATTAGCATTGAGGTACGGTTACGGCGGCTGATAAATCCGCACAAATTGAAATATTTAACATTTTGTATATCAATATTTAATAGAATTTATGATTTTATTGCCGTATCGAGTTTTATGAATACGTTTATCTAAAATGATTGTGGTGATCTGATGTCGAAGTGGTATTCTTAGTCCGGGCTAACATTATAAATGGTAAAGCTGGATTGATTTTCAGTACACGAGAATGGATTTGCCTCTGAAATAGTTTCCTAGGAAACGTAATGTAACTGAAGTTCACACAGGAAAATCTGCGGGCGGATACTTCGAATTTTAAGCTATCTAGGTCTAAATTCTGGGAAAAATATCTCTATTTTCCACACAAACAAGAGTTCTTCCACCCAGGTATTGCATGTATTGTCAATACATAATGAATTAAATTTTTAAAAAGACCGATTGAATTAACGTCATTACCAACGACCTGACCACTCCATTAACGTTATTTACAACGGTATCCTGTTATATACTCCAATAATAAGAAACAGCGTTCGTAAACAAACAGACAGACAACTTGTCTTGACAGATAACAATCAACATATTAAAGTACACTCACCGACGAAAGTGTTTAACTGTCCTCCAGATTTTATCTTAGAAACTTATGCCGCGCTATAAATGGTAGTAACTAAGTACACTTGTGTGGAAAAGTTTACCGTTGCGAAAATGATGACCCAGCTAAGCCCTGCTTATTTAGATGGAAGATTAGTAGGACTGTCCAGAGACAGTGGCGAATTGTTTGTGACCTATAGATGCATGAAGCAATTGTGGTACAGATACAATTTAGGGCTTTTGACTCGACCCCTTATCCTAACTAATATTATAAATGCGAAAGTAACTCTGTGTGTCTGTTTGTCTGTTACCTTTTCACGGCTTAACTACTGAACCGATTGTCTTGAAATTTAGTACAGGTGTAGCTTATGGTCCGGGAAAGGACATAGGCTATGTTTTATCCCGTAATTCCCACGGGATCGGGAACTACGCGGGTGAAACTGCGGGGCACAGCTAGTAAATAATAAATAAGGAAGAACAGTATATAAATATTTTCTCAGTTTAAGTGATCAGTCTAAGTCTAAAGGATAAAAAAATGGCTTATTGATTTGATTGAAGTGGCTTTTTGTGTCCTGAGAGGGTAGCAGCAATTTCATTTGAAACTTCTGAGAAAAGACTTGTCTTAAATATATGTATGTGAAGATAAACCATCCCTTTGTAACTAAACATAAGTTTTAACAGGTTGTTAACCGCCATTGCATTTTCTTGTACAAGCATTTCAGAAGCGTGTTGGCCTCTATAAGTCTATCTCTCAGGGCTCCACTATCGTGCTACCCAGCATGATTAAAGATTTATATCACAAGCCATCCCACAACAGGGAGTGCAACACGGAAGCGCGTGCGCAGGTGAGTGGGCGTGGGTGCGCATCAACCTGCGCTGTGCGGTCGCATTCCGAATGGTGACGTCATTTACATGTCTCGTCAGACGGAGGAGGGTTTACGTGATTGTGAAATATAGTGTCTTGGCTTGTGAGGAAGTGAAAGAAAACTTGGGACAGAAATAAGAGGAAGGAAATGTATCTGTTAGGAAGAAAGAAAGAAAAATAAAATAGAGAAGAGTAAGAGCACACCTCTATTTGGTAGATTGGAAGCACAACTGTTGCACTATTCTATATCTAAAACTAAAACATCGATACAATAAGTTGCATTTCGCCAAAGCCAAATTCTATAGTTTCGAATTAAGAAATACAGCACAAACAAACAATTAATCTTGATGTAAATAGATCAAGTAGCTTATAATTCAACAACAGTCCAAATAATAATTGGTATTAATTGCAACAGAACGTAATTGTTCAACAAGCCTTAGTTAAGTACTAGTTATGCTTCTGGTAACAATATCTATATAAAATTTAATGTTCTGACCGTCTGACCCTTTATTGTTCAGCCAAAAGTACATACTTAATTTACTTATAAGGGTGTGAGATAGAAAAGCTAAATAAGGCAGAGGCAGAACCTAATCGCCCGTTTGGTGAAAAAACAAATTCAATATTTACGACCAAAACTGCGGGAAATAGTATTAATAATGTAGAATTTTGGAAGGACTGTGCCACGATGCTGCTGTTCTGACCAACAGAACAACAATACATAAATTAATGTGTGTAAAAAAAAACTTTATTTAAGACATTATGCGCCCGGCCGGTCATCAACGCGATGACCCAGATCACGATAATGTGAATCATGACTTTTAGTGTAAACAGTGTTAAGGCGAAGTCATTATTTTAATTTTCAAATTAATATTATTTAATTATGGCTTCACCTAGAAAAAATGTTACTTTAACAACCCAAACGGAACATTTTCTCTATGATCGTTTTAATGACGAAAAGTCTCAACGTATAAAGTATGAAAATTTGGTAAAAGAGCTACAGGTTAAAATAGTAGAGCTTCAGCAACAGCTAATATCTATCCAGGAGGAAAGAAAGAAGCCTCCACCGATTGAAGATTCTACTAAAGAAAAGCCCTCTGGACAAGTCCAATATGAAACGGATGAGGAGGAGCTGGCCAAAGAAACTGAATGGGTACGAGTACAAAGCCGTAAGAAGAGGAAGCTGAATACGTCACTCAGCCCACAACAACAGTCAGTCCCTGTTACTAACTCTGTAGAGAATGACAAGAGGTTGCCAAAAGCGAAAAAAGCCCCACAGCCGCCACCCATCATTGTTGAAAACATTAAGGATTACCAGAACTTCTACGATCTTCTTAAGTCAAGCGTGCCAGATGAGTCATTCTTGACTAAAATGAGCAAAGGAGATACTGTGAAAATTAACGCTCATAATGAAAACTCATACAGAGCTATAGTGCAGATGTTGCTACAAAATAACTGTACTTGGCATTCGTATGAAAACAAGCAAGACAGGCCCATTAGAGTAATGGCTAAGAACCTTCATTTCTCGTGTGTGCCAGAAAGGATCTTAGAAGATTTGTCATCCAAAGGATATAACATCCTAGAAGCGGTGAACAAACTAAGCTGGAGAACTAAACAGCCATTAAATATGTTTATGCTCTCATTTCATAAGGATGAGGATATTAAAAAAATATATAATATTAAGTCCATTCTAGGGAGTAAAATAGATATACAACCAATTAAAACATCCAGGTTAATCCCTCAGTGCAAAAGATGTCAGGCATATGGACATACCCAAAAATACTGCTCAAAGGAACCGAGATGTGTAAAATGTACTGGCAAACATCTGACTAAAGACTGTCAGAAGCCCGCAGATGCAAAGCCTAAGTGTATTCACTGTGGTGAACCACATCCCGCTAGCTACAGAGGATGTATAGTTGCCAAAGAACTACAAACTATCAAAAACAAAGCCCAACAAAAGAACCAACCTTCTATTAATGCTACCTCTAAATCCGATGTAAGAAAAATACCTTCATCAAGTAAACAAGTCACAAAGGACCTGTCTTTCGCTCAAATTATAAAAAGCACTCAACCGCAAATAAAAAATCAGCCGAAAACACAGAAGAGTTGTTCACAACCAAGTCTAGATGACAAGTTAAATAAAATTCTCGACATCTTATCGTCATTTGACGAAAGACTAAAGAAAGTGGAAAACAAAATTTACAAACAAAAATGATTGCCAGGTCTATTAAGTGTATGGCGTGGAATGCAAATGGACTCCTCCAGCACAAAAATGAGCTTCAGGTTGTACTTAACACGGAAAATATTGATTTGTGTCTAATATCAGAAACACACTTCACTAAAGAAAGTTATATAGAAATCAAAGGGTATAAAATATATCATGCATTACATCCCGCTAACACAGCCAGGGGAGGTAGCGCGGTTATTGTTAAGGATCGCATATTCCACTATGAGATTTTAAAGTACGAAGAACCTGAAATACAAGCTGTGGCTGTTTGTATCAAAACCAAACGATACCCAGTTACTATAAGCGCCATATATTGCCCGCCAAGGTATTGTCTTAAAGATATACAATATTGTACTTTCTTAAATAAACTTGGTGATAGATTCATACTTGGGGGAGACTTCAACGCCAAAAACACCTTTTGGGGATCAAGACTTAACACAACAAAAGGAAGAGAATTGTTGAAAGCGGTTAGAGAAGTAAAGTGTGATGTCATATCAACAGGGAAACCAACTTACTGGCCGACAGATCCACACAAAATCCCAGATTTAATAGACTTTTTTATTTACAAAAACATATCGCCTGACTTCCTTCAGATCGAAGAGGGTCTCGACATGAGTTCAGATCATTCACCTATTTTACTAACTCTCAATGAGCAAGTTCAATATAAAGCGTACAACCTATCCCTTACCAATAAAAATACTGACTGGCAGAGTTTTAAACATGACTTAGACTCTTTGATAGATCTAAACATCTCATTAAAAACAAACGTAGAACTTGACTTGGAAATAAGAACTTTCATACGTAACATACAGCAATGCGCTTGGAACAATACTCCCGAGCTCAAAATAAAAAATAAGGTCAATAAATATCCCATAGATATTAAACAACTTATCAGAGAAAAAAGACAGCAACGACAAAAGTGGCACCAAACACGTTTTCCGTCTGATAAAACTCGATTGAATAATATCACTAAAAAACTTAGTAGAGCGATACAAAAATTCAATGACGAAAATATGTCTACTTCACTACGTCAATTGACTAGTGATCGCACTACAGACTACTCACTCTGGAAAGCTACTAGACATATTAAAAGACCGATAACCCAAATTCCTCCCATCAAGGAACTGAGCGGACAATGGGCAAGTACCAATGATCAGAAGGCAACGAGATTTGCAAATCATTTACAGCAAATATTTCAACCTTATGAAAATAAAACTGATCTCCAACTAGAAATAACATCTCAAGAAGACCTGGACATAAAACTCGTCACTCCAAAAGAGGTACTCCAAGAGATTAAACTATTAAAACAAAATAAATCCCCAGGATACGACCTGATTACTGGAGAAGTCCTGCGAAATCTTCCACGCAGAGCAGTAGTAAAATTAACGACACTCATCAATGCGTCCTTCAGATTGAAACACGTGCCAGACGTTTGGAAAGTTGCTGAAGTCATAATGATTCCTAAGCCTGGTAAACCACCTCATGAAGCTTCATCATATAGACCGATTTCCTTATTACCTATAATATCAAAACTCTTTGAGAAGCTTCTCTTAAAGCGGCTCAAACCAATTATTGAAGAAAAGAACTTAATTCCTAACCATCAGTTTGGTTTTAGAGAAAAACATAGCACAATAGACCAAGTACATCGAATAACTGACGTAATTGAAAATGCCTTAGAAGAAAAAAAAGTTTGCTCTACAATATTTTTAGATGTAGCACAAGCCTTCGATAAAGTCTGGCATCACGGACTTTTACACAAGCTTCGTCAGATGCTACCATCACAATTTACTGACCTCTTGGAGTCCTATATATCAGAGAGAATGTTCAGAGTGAGGCAAGAAAATTCTTATTCAGAGCTCAAAGAAATCAAAGCTGGAGTACCGCAGGGAAGTGTATTAGGTCCGGTCCTGTACTTGCTATACACCTGTGATATCCCAAATACAGAAAATACTTTCATAGCAACCTTCGCTGACGATACAGCAATCCTTGCAACAGGAGACAATCAAGAGGAAGCTGTGGAAAAAGTGCAAATAGCAATTAACAAAATTTATGACTGGACCAAAAAATGGCGCATAAAACTAAATGAATCTAAGTCGGTTCATGTAGATTTCACTAATAAACAGTTAAACTACCATCCAGTGTACATACACGACAAAGTGGTACCATACGAAAATACGGCCAAGTACTTAGGCATGACACTTGACGCCAAGCTACGCTGGAAAGCTCATGTCAAGAAAAAACGTGATGAGTTAGAAATCCGTTATAAGAAGATGTACTGGCTTCTTGGTAAACATTCCGCGTTGTCATTACACAACAAAATTTTATTGTATAAGCAAGTCCTTATGCCTGTTTGGACTTACGGTATACAGCTGTGGGGCTGTACCAAACAAACTAACATCATGATGATACAACGTTTTCAAAACAAAGTACTCAGAGGTATCACAAATGCTCCTTGGTACATAAGGATGGACGACCTCCACCGGGACCTTAAAGTGGAAACTGTCGCCAGCATTATTAATAAATATGCCAAAGCTCACGAACGTAGACTTTATCAACATGTGAACGTTGAGGCTATCCAGCTCCTTGACAACACAAATAAAGTGAGAAGACTTAAAAGGACAAAGCCTTATGAGTTAATTTAGTGAATAGTGTAGTGTAGTGATTGTTAACTATAACTAAACAGAACACATGAACAAAGTGTCTTCGCCTTAAGTAGAAATAATAAGAAAAGTGTTATTGGACATATTCTTAATATAAACATTATTATTAGTTTAGGTTAAAATTAAATTACTCATTAGCCAGCAAAAGGCTAGATTGTAATTATTAAGAAACTACTTTATATTGTAGTTTCGTAAGAAAAAAAAAAAAAAAAAAAAAAAAAAAATTTAAGACATGATGATAACAACACTTCTAAAAGTAACAGTCTTTGCGAGAGAAGCAGGCGAAAAGCTAGTATATCTCCACACCGGTGTATAGTGTAGGCTGTACGTACAGTGTTGTAAAATATCCCCCTCGGGCCAGAAATAGGGTAAAGGGCCCAGTAATTGGCACATGCCAGCCGCAGCCACTGCAGTTGCCGAAACGCACGCTCTTATTCATAAGAATTAAATCTTGTATGGGCGTTAAACAATTTCGTATGTAAATCATTTTGAAATGATTATTCTTTTATTTTGAGCGGCCATTTTTGATATGGTAATTGGAAAGGAAAGGAAGAGTGTTTTATGTGATATGGTAACTTATATTTATTGTGTTTATGCATATTATATCTGTATGTATAGTACCTATACGAATATGTGACTGAAAACCTACTGGACTGAATAGATTTTTGTGAATTTTATATGTTTGGTACACCTAGTGAATTTGTATTCAGTATTCAAATTTTTCCAATGTTTGTTACATTTTGTTGAGTATAGTCCGCTATAACATTTTAGAAGAATGTACTAGATTACCAGTACATCCAATATTGACAGAGCACGTATATTAAAAGACAATGGCAACACCAATATCAAATATCGAATGTTTGAAAGGGAAACCACAGACGCGGCCGCAGGAATGTCCGCTAATAAAGACAACTCACGTCTCGTACGCAAATAAATTAGACATGGCAATACCAACTGTTGACTGATTGTTAATACTGTGTTGCCAGTTTCGTGTAATCACTGAATATTTAGTTAGAACGTGACTCCGAGATGTGATGCAAAACACACAGAGTTGTTCACGATTTGTTTAGCAGTTCATTATTGGACGTTGTGTGGTTTGTATTGGGTAAAGGAATATGTTAATTAGTTTACTGAGATAGATAATAATATCACGTAGTTTATTGTCAATATACGACACTGTGAAATCGAAACTAGTTCATACTGGTGGAAAAATATAAAGTAACTTCAGTAGCTATGCTGTTTGTTACTAAAATGAAGAGCAAAGTCTCTCTCTCAATGATGATAACAATGCAGTAAGGAGGAAAAGGGATAAATATAGTTTGTCTCGGTCTGGGTGTGTGTGCGAATGAGTGTGTGCGTAGTTTCTGATACCGTAGATACAAGTTACGAACTTAGGGGTCAGTTACAATAATTAGATGATGTAGTAAATGATTATGTTATGTTATACCACGGGTTCCCTAATACTTGTTAGAGATTTCAGCTTGATGGTCTCACTCCAACCCTATGTTAGTATAAGAACAATATAAGTTAACTTTAACCAACATTTGAAAGCCAATAACGGTGAAGTATTGGTAGTTCCGCCTGACCGGATGGCACCGTCGGCCCTAAGGCCCTCAAACCCGCTACAATGAGCGTTCTGTTACGTGCCGGAACACATTACCTCTGCACGTCATAACTCTACGACGAGTGCCGGCGGTCTGTCATCAATGAGCTAACAATTTTATGATCTATTTCTTTGATAATTAAAACCAGTTTTGATTGACCTCAAATCTGTTTAGGATATTAAGGAGTCGAAATTTTGGATGTTACATTACTAATCTTAAACCAGGGTCATAAAGTTCATTTTTAATTGTTTAAATAGTAGTTTTTCACATACAATGCCCTTGTAGAGTCTTAATACGCGAATATAACAGGTCAGTAGCGGTAGCGAGGAACTTGTGGGTCTTAATCCAATATAGCTAACTAGGGCTTCATTGACGCAAACTATAAATGGAAGTATTGCGAAAATCATATAATAACGTGAAGTATACGTGACTTCATTTTACGTAATATAAGGTAAGTAGTTATTAATACAAGATTGTTTGATGAAAGGATTGTATATGTACGTGGTTAATTTAACGATACCAAATTATAAGACTCTCTCTTCCTGGCTATGTATCATCACATGGTGTATCAGTAAAATTAGTGAAGGACTTTTCCATCTCAATTTCTACATCTAATATTAAACGTTAATAAACATTTCAACCATCAATTGCATTCAGCCATTTTCGAACGTTGCGTTTTGAAATAGTCCAGTGCAGCCATCAGTCACGTCAATGGCTCGCCAGACCAGGCCCGGCCTCATAATAAAGAAGAGGGTACTAATAGGAATAGAAATTGCACGCGAGTACTGTGATCAGGTGTCTGGTGGGCATAATTCTGTAAGAGGTCAACATAAAGTTCAAATTCACGCCTCCTACAGATGTAATCTATACTAATATTATAAAGAGGAAAGATTTGTTTGTTTGTTTGTTTGTTTGTATGTAACGAATAGGCTCCGAAACTACTGAACCGATTTCAATAATTCTTTCACCATTAGAAAGCTACATTCACCCTGAATAACATAGGCTATATTTTATCCCCGTATTCTGACGGGAACGGGAACCACGCGGGTGAAACCGCGGGGCGCTGCTAGTGTCCAATAAATATAATTTCAACAGCCATTGAAACGTTCTCTAGTTATTTACATATTAAAACGCGTCGAACACTCGTAATTCGTGTTCACAAGTAAAATGCTTTGAATATTTTTACTTGGTTTAATGTTTAGTTGAGTTTGTGTTCCTCAATCTTGTGAATGTATGTAATAGTGTTGGATTGCTAACATTTTTGTGGGTTATTTCGGTATCGTTAATTTAGATAAATGATATACTTATTGCAAAATAACTTCGAACGAACTCACATAAGGTAGAATGATAACAGATTAACTATGTTTTGGTATCAATTATACTGCCAGAATTGTGAAAACATAAACGGTTAGCATTTTCGTAAAGTGGGATGCGTAAAAAATAGCCTCATTGACCGGCTATGGCTCAACGGATTTCTTGTTACCCTTGATTCAACTCGAGAACATAAATTCGATTCCAAGATTACGACACCGGTGAAACTATAAAAAAATCATGTCTAAATATAGAGACACTCGCCGTCAATGAAGGCAACATTTTGTTGGCCAAGTACCATATCGCAGTGACGCGTCGAACAGTGAGTCACACCCACACTTGACCCGTTTTAGATACACAGTTCCGCGTCTCATTAACTCTCACATTAATTTATGAATTGTGTTTGCATATGCATGGCTGAGGCCTTCGGTACAACTTGTATGTAGGAACCTGTAGGCGACGAGGCGGCCACTTCTGGTGCACACCTTTTTGCTTATAGATGTTTGATAGATAAACAACAACTTGATGTTTATCATGACGTTTATAAATACGCTGTTTGGACTATTAGGACTTTGAGGAATTTACTTGTTTGCAGTAAGATTGTTGTCAGAGATTCAAGTGACTGCTGACCGGAGAGGTCTCTCTGAACAAGGAAGAATGAATGTTCTGCCAACGTTCTACCCTTTAATCTTCGATCAACCTAGCTAGGTTAATCATATATGTAGGTTAGGTGCCTAATAAATATAAACTTCATAATTATTTTTGGCCTCCTAATTATCGGCAATGGACTGGACGGGTAACGCGGGAAGCTAATTGGAGAGACATAGACATCTCAAGCAGTGGACAGCTATAGGTCGAGATGATGATAATGATCGACCACATTTCCTAGCAATATCCATGGCAGTGTTTGTTTAACTAATCGCAAGCATATAAAATACAGTTTATGAGCGTTTCTCTGCGTATCTAGGTTTCACCAGTAAACAATATTCCATTTAATAAAATTAAAACCCGCGTTGTTTCAGAAACAAAACCATCATAAATATAATAATAAAATAAAGTTTTAATTAAACTAATTACAGGGGAGTTTAATAAACACTAGATAACCAATAATTTTCCTACTTTCTCTTGAAAAACACTTTACTATTTCCTCTCTGTACTAACGATGTTATTGCAAATCTTAATACCGATCTCGTGTGCCCTTGACTTATTGAAAGTTTCGTGATTAAGGCTAGAGCTGTTTGGTTCGTCTAACTGTTTAACAAAAAGAATGAGGTATATATTTAATACGATTGTAGTTATTTAGTTGTTTTTTTCCCCCTCTATTGTTATAACTTTAAAAAAATTATTTATAATGAGTTCAGATGAGCATATTGCTGTAAAGTTTTAAGGATTTACAAAGCGCCATTTTTATGAAGATTTAATTTCAATGCTAATTTATAAAAACCGAATGTAATATAAGTAAACATAATAAGTCTTATAATATTGAATGGGATCGATGGATACCTTTGAACATGATATACGTAAGCGATTGATCTAATGTAATCAGAATTATCAATCTTTCATCCCCTACTACAAAAAACATTAAATTATAATAAACTACTGAAATTGATTTTTACAGCTGTTTTATTTTAGTTTTAGTTTTTTAGGAATTCCGGATAATTTAAACACCCATATTTCAATGTGTAGTTTACGTAAATCAAACGAATGAGTATCGTAACTTACTTCAATAATGAACTTTTAACTCTTCATATTTTTATGAAGATCATAAAAAATAACATCAAAAAGTGTTTATCTTCACCGTTCCTTATTCTGTTATTTTTCCTGAACTTCACACTGACTGTTTATGGAGAACATTAAAATTCATGCGCGAGCGCAGAAATTGCATCGATGACAATTATTGTGAATATTTATGAGTAGGAGTAAAAAAATTGCAAAGATTTATTTGTATGGAAACTACCGGTTTTCTTTCTTATTAATTGATTTTGTATTTAAAAATGTATTTAACTTTAAGATTCCGCTGCAGGGCGAAGGCCTCTCTTGCTGATAATGTTAGTCTTACTTGTCCTAATCACAAGTTCAGATTATGAAAAATTATGTTCAAATTATATATTATAATTCATTTATGAACAAAATCACCATTAAAAAAACAGCTTCTTATCAATAAAAAACGTAATATAAAACAGCATCAAACTAAGGCACCTTATACGGCGTGTACAAAAACCGTCTTTATACGGCGTGTGTACAAAAAGTGTTATTTTTTCCTGTGTCGCAATGTTTGGTATTAGGTGCGCGCGCGGCGGTAGCGCTCGTATTTCCGCCAAACAAGTCAATTACCAGCTACGTTACCCTACTAGGAGGCTCCATAGCCCCTCTATGGACATGTCTGAATTTGTACCAGAGTAATAGATTAGAGTGTACATGTAAGAAGTGAGATTTCCCGACGCACCGCGCTTTTTGACCGATTTATTGCTCCGCTGCGAACATGGAAATAATTGGATGGTGTTTCCTTTAAGTTTTTACGTTGTTATTAAAGTTAGATTTAAAGTTATGTTTTAGAAATCAGACTTTAATTCTAAGCTGAACATATAGTTTGTTTTATTTATTGCGTTCTGCTACTGTTCTGTTTCAATTAAAATTTCTGAAATATTACTAGGATTTCACGCAGTTATATCCAGATCGATTCCTTGCTTAGCCGAAACTACGTATAGTGTAGATATAAAGACTCAAATAAATAAAATACTTACATGTTCATCGAGTGAATACGTCAGTTCCCCATCATCGTATAACACGAACCATCTTCTCTGCCATCTCTGTGGAAGAAGAAAAACATATTTTAGTTAACAATTACAACACGTTTTTATTGTTACCATGGATAACAGTAAAAATACCTTAGTTTATTGTTTTAGTTCGTCTGTGATCATGGTGCTTGCGACAGCCTCAAAATATCGGAAACTCGAAACGAATATGTGTATATACTAAATATCCCGTAAGCTACGAAATAATACCTTCAAACCTAATAAACGTTGATATCAAAGCAATATAGTACCTATATCTATGACAATAAAGGTGCGAGCGAGATAGATATCCTAACAATGTCTGCTTATACGGATAACAATCAATTATTCGAATGCCAGTTCAATTAAACTATTGTTAATATTGTTTTAATCTTATTTGAACTGTGTAGACAATTATACAGGTCACGTGACAGGTGTTCAGTGTTCTAGAACGTTTCGATTTATTTGTAGAATTTGGTCCCGTTAGTGAGTATCAACCTGAGACTATACGCTGTAAAGTATAGGGATATTACAGGGATAGGGGGGAGACGGAGAAAGGGATAGTTTGATCAATGTTAGAAATAAAGATTGTCAAAAAGCTGTGATCAATGTATGTGGAAAGTCTGAATTTAGTCTGTAATTAATGATAAACCGTGACTTTAGATGATAGTTTGTGTGAAAAGACTTTTGTATTTATATATTTTGAAGCAACTTTGTTACAATTTATTCGTCAAAAACAAACCAAGTAATAAACCGAACAAAACACTCAGTATCATCAGAATCTTTACAACAATTGAAAGTTGAAACAATGTTACCCTTTCGGAGTCATAGTGCGATAGTAAAGGGCACGCTATCTGGCTGGTATCTACATAATTAGGTTCCCTGAGAGCTCTATTTCGCCACGAAACATAGCCGATACGCCGATCAATGTGCTCGCGCCAATTACCACAGGTAACAGGTAATTGGGTGGTTCAAATTACGTTATACATGTCATGTGTGTGTTATTTGAGGAAAACTCTTACTTGAGAGGTAGATTATGTTTTATTATGTGTTAGGTGGGAATAACTCTGACAACGGGATGAAAGGTAGCCTGTTTACTTCCAAAATAAGACCACTTTGTCGAATTTCTGGGACATGCTTTCAGCTGTTTTCTTGTGAAAAAAAGGGATAGACAGAGTAAAAAGAGTTATTTCTGATATTGAGCTTGGTTAACCTGGGTGATAACACACAGGTGGACATAGTGGAATGAACTTACACCGCAACATAACAAATGTTTGACATAGTTTTCCATCAGCATTTTTTTAACTCATATGGGTTAATCCCTATCACCCTATCACGGATATTTGTGATAGGACATAAACAAATTATTACGGTTATAACCACAACATACTTTGTTTTAATATCCAAAACATCTAATAACAAGTTAATGAAACAGGTTCTCAATTAAAAATTAAAACCAAAGGTCGAAATAATTAGCTTCACTCATTATACGCATCCAAAGTATTAGTTAATTTAACATAAAATTTTACGTAACCTAAAAATATGAACTAAGTAAATATCAAGTGTCAATTGCATCAGTGTACATCTGTCTGTCTGTTTCTCACGGTGTTCGTTATGAAACTGTTGGCCGGGGCTGCGTGTTAGGTTAAAATTGAAACATCTTACTTATTTTTATTTGATTATTGTGTACCATTACAAGATTTTTTATACAGGTTCAGAAAATGGATAGTGGGTGCTGCAGCTTGTTTAATTAGTAATGAATAGAGCTCTAGGAATAGTTATTGGTAAACTCCTTAAAGTCCTTACTTTAACTGGGGAATGAAAAGCTGTTTATTTATTTTAGGAACATCTACAACATGTATATTGAGCATTGATAGGTTACAGAGGATATAGTAGAGAAAGTTCTGATGCTCATGTAGATTATAGATGTCCACAGCTGTTGCTCAGATCATTGACGATTAGTGTTTTTGAAGCCTACATTCATTCACAACAGTCATCACGAGTACAATAAATATACTGAATTGAACTAATAAATTATGTTATGTTACAATATTGAAATACTAATTATGGTATCTACCCCCGACTTGATAACAGGTTGGTCGCGCGTACCTGTTCCAGCCTACTCGCTCGTCGACTGGGTCAATGATATTTACGACATAATGTGCCAAAACACCGCATAATGGGGGCTTGAGACGCATAATCAACGCGGATTCATTGTTTAGTTAATATCGAACGCAAATTTATGCGTGAACTGTTAGCGCCCACTGGTGAGGAGTGGGCTGTCGACAGCTACCAGCAAATTAATCAAGGATGTACGATTGTCGATGAATGAGGACATGCATGAATTTTGATTAGTTATGAGACTGTGGAGTGTGGTGGCGTTTTGATTTCTGTGTGGTTGTGAAATTTGCCATAATTTGTCATTTTGCTAAAATTTTAATTCTTATTACAGTCCTATTAATCTGTTGCGAAATTAGTAACGTAGTTCTCATTGTGGCACATCAACAAAAGTAAATCTCGAAAAGATTGTGAAAAATCGACAAGAAATTGCACCTATACTTAGATGCAGGGAAAGGTTACTAGTTTTTAATTTCGAAACTAAGCAGCCAATATAACAAGGTTGTCAGCTCTACGTCACCGACCAAAGTAACCCGTCACTCCCATAAAAGGACTTTTAAATTGACCCTAAAATTAACCAGGTTGTGAGTCAACGCTACTTATTATAAAACACGTATATAAATATGTATTCAGAAGCCAAGTGTCAGTGGAAAGTAGCGAAGTAAGTATTGCTAGGATAAATAGGCGCAACTTGCGATACGCCACGAGTTGTGATAATGTTGATACGGCATTTTAAACTGATATTATGAATGGGAAAGTTCGTATGATGTTTCTAAAAGGTATAAAAGGATATAAGCAGCAAGCATCCTGCTTTATATCCGGAATGTCTACGGGTTCTGCAAAAACGGGAATTAGGCGTATAATCACGGAACATGACTATTTTATAAGGTCTAAAATTTATGTCACTTTGCCTATATGAGAAGAAAAACAAAGCATTTCTTTGCTTGAAAAAATCTGTAAGGGTAGAATGGAATAGTCGACGTCGATCGATAGTTCCTACCAGACCAGACGTCGATCGATGATCGATCGATTGGTCTAGTAACACCCTAATAAATCTGGGCAATCAATTTCAAAAATTGATTCTAACAATTTTTACCATTAAAAAGATACCAATAGGTACTCGTGAATAGTATACTCGCTAGCCTCTATTATATCTCAATTTACCAACTCATAAATCTCCACAACAGCTGCGGAACAAACTAATAATGAAATATTAAACAAAATAATATGAAATTATGCTTGCGTTTGTGTAAAAATTACTTTAAATAACCAGAAACATACGTTTGTAAACTAGAATTGTTCGTGGCAGGTAAATGTGGGTATTTAAATAGAAAACTGCGTTTAGAAATTTAGCGCGGACTGATGAGGAGAGCTGTGTTATTATGATAATCACTTATTTCTCATGTTTTAGTTAGTAAATGTATAATTTAGAGACACGCTGTTCCGGAGTTTGCGTTTTACTGTTTGGTTTTACTCCAGATATGGCGGAAATGGTCGGGTTTAATAATAGTAATAGTTATTGTAAGTGGATTAGTATTTAAATATTTGGGTGACACACGGTATTGTAGGGAGTAAGTATGGTAGAGCTGCAAATTATTAATGTTTTAATTATGTTTAATGAGAAAAGTAGCATTTTATTTACATTTATGGTATAGAAAGAGTTTTAAGAAAACAAATGTATTGCTTTTTTGATCAGCTCACATAATATGTCCCCACCAAGGGGCTCGAGCCTACCTTGCCTTTGACTTTCTTAAATATTTTTAAATATGCCATGGCCATGGCTTATTTACTTGAATTCTTAGAGCATATCAGCATCCCTAGCAACCTCTACAAATTAAGAAACCAATCTCAACAAAAACTATAAACGCACATCCTTTCATTAGTACCTCCTAGTCCGATCATAGGACAATCGTCAACAATCGGCGCGTTTACCCCGCAGGGAAAGTCGGTCGGCGCACTAATGGGTCGCGGCCGGGCCCGATACAACCACCAGATAAGATACCCATTATCTGTGGGACACCGATGTCGCTGCCGGCGTATTATTGCGTATAAACAAGCTGTGTCGACAACTGGTCGTATGAACGGGCCTGTGACATAGACGGGCTTGTAGGAGAAGAGGTTATGATGGGAAGTAGGGATTGTAGACAGTATTGCATCTTGTGTTTGGTAAGTAAAAACGTTATGATTTAGAATAGGTTAAACTGCAGTGGCATTTAGGAATATCTGGATTTAGAATACCTTTGTAGCTTTATTATGGTCTAAAATGATGCCGTACTGAATTTTAGGAAAACAGAAAAATAAATGTTGGAGTTCAAAAGAGGAATAGCGAAACAAAAACGTATCAGGCACGCTAGCAACCAGTTTAAAAACAAAAGAAGTTAGGGAATTCTCTTTAACTTTAAAAAAACAAGAGCAATACCATCTTAAATCAACCAATCAGAGATAACATTCACGTGATATCGTCCAATCATATCGGTTGAATACTTCGCGCCGACACAAAGCGCGATCGTAACATGCGATCATTTGCCTATTCGAATTTCGAACGTAGTAAAGGCTAGCGCACACTGATATCAATGCTATCTCTACGAGGAAGCACTGGAATGAGCGTTCCATACAATTCAGATCATATCGATCTTTCAAAGGAATGACGTAGTTATTTATTATTGAACGCGTTCATTCAAATGAATACCTGATTATACTCGTTTTATTGAGACATTTATAGCTTGTAATATAATTTAAACATTATTGTGTTATAATGTAAGCTAGTTAGTTATGCTTTTACGAATCATAATAGACTGGATATTATTAATAATATAAAATCAATCGAGTAAACGTTATGGAATTTAAATTCTAAATATTTTTATTCATACTATAATATTTTTAGTCCTAGCTTTATTAATATTTTAATATGCAGAACATAACATGCAAATCATGATAACCCTATATTTTTTAAAGTTGTACCTGTTAATTAGTGTTAATATAAACAATTGAAAACAATTCCATTTTCGAACCCACAGAAATAAATAACAATAGTGACATAACGATATTTAAACAAGTGTAATCACACCTTTACAATATTACTGGCTGAATGCAAAGAGGTATTCGGTCACTTCCGCCGGTAGCGTTTGATACAACGCTAATGGCGGAATATCACAATTAGTCGCCATGATTTACGAATTATTCGAATACATTATTAATCTAATTACGTCCATTGTATCGATAATCATTCTCTAATTGTATTGTTATGTAATATGTGAAATTGTGGCCTTTTACTGTTTAGGATGGACCGCTTACACCTTGCAAGTGATCTATTACATGTAAATGATTTGCTAAACTAATTGAATTTATTATTTTTGTTACGGAAGAAAAAATAATACATAGCAAAAAGCTGTACAAATAATTGTTAAAACTACACAATAATTTTATGTTTGACGCCTAAAACGGAATATTAAATTCGAATTTCAATTCCGCATTAATAAAAAACCACTCTTAAATCGCTTTATTGCTTTACTGCGCATAAGCACAATTTAGGTTGCATAATCTCAAATGACAATACATTTTTACAACACACCCAAACAAAGAAACTTAAATTAATTCAAAACCTACTCGTATAACTAACAAATCATTTAAGAATAAAAAAATAATTAAAAAAGAGAAAGCATTATTACCTTCTTTGATGTAACAACATTATAAAACCAGAGACAAAGAGGCCGCCATATTGGTAAAAAAAAACAATAGAACCATAAGATGTTATCTATGAATGACATAAGTATGGAATCTTCTCACCTATTAATAAATTTAATTGATTGTAGATATGTATGTAGAATGCAATAAATAGTTATTTTTTATGAACGGTGAAAGTGAAAATTGTTTATATATAGTATTATTATGTAAATACGGGTAGTAGGAATGCGACGCACTAAATGTCTGATTGATTGATTGATTACGAAAACGAAATTCGACTTCTGATTTGGGTAAATTGATTTCTTTAAGTAACTTTCCCTGTTTGAATTTAATTTGTTGTAAATTCTGGTTTTGTTGTCTACCAATTTATATTATTTAGTCATAAAAATGGTCATATTATTTGGTAAATGCGTGTTTTGATTTGAATAATGAACCTCATTTAAGGAGCGTTAACATGTACTCGTATTATAATTCTTATCTATTCAAACGAGTATTTTTAGTATATTTTGGGTTACTCGATAACATGCCTTAGCAGAAATACTTCATATACTTTACGATCGATAAACTTTAGACAAGAAACTGAACACCCATAGAAGAAAAATTTAAATCTTGATTAAAAAAGAAAATTCCATACAAAAAATCTACTTCTTTCAAAATATTTTACTAAACAATGCAACAAGCCTAGTTACGTCATTGAGAACACTGTTAACGTACTAACATCAATAAATGTTACGTTACAAACGTTAATCGTTATTGGTTCAATAAAAACAAAACCCTCTGTTGCGTAGTCGAGTAACATGTAGTTTGTAGGTTGAAGTAACGCGGAGACTGTTTGTAATTTAAGTGTTTGCGATTCAGACTGATTGAAAGGTTACCTTTATGGAATTCTATGTATAGTTCCTGAGTAAGCATAAGGGCCTATTTCACGATCTTCAAATAAAGTTCCGAGTACATACTCACAAGTTTTATCTTTGTCACTTGATATAAAGTAAGAAAGAGACAAAAGTAACTTTACTTGGTGAGTAAATTTACTTGAAGGTCGTGGAATAGGCCCTAAGTCTAATATTTTTTTAAAGCTCGTAAATAAATCGGTAGCTTCAGAGTAAGCTCGGTCTATCGTCGCTCTCCTCATAATTTTGGGGTGCAGTATGCCATCATGAATATTGTCATAGATACGGACGGAACAAAAGAAAAGACAACTGGGGTAAAACTGTGAGCTTATTTTCTTTATATAGTCTATAGCATAGAGTCTACAAGTTACCTACAAATCCACAGTCTAACACTTACAGTAACGCAAGTGAGTGTCATCTTATACGTTGTACATTAGCAGCAACAACGCAAAACTATTATACCACTATTACGTAATTAAAACACACAAATGGAACCGGTAAATTATAAAACAATGCATGACATAAAACCACATAATACAGTATTTTATTACATCGCGCATCCATCACCTTGACTGACATTTCACGACTTCTGACCTCCAACCAAAATGGCGGACAATTAATAAAATATTGTTTCCCGCCATTGACTGCAATCGATTTAATGTTTATCTATAGATTTATATCTCTAACCGATACTTACACAGGTGCTCCCAGCGGGGCGTTATTATTCGTAATCGATTTTTGTATTATTCGATTATTTATTACATAATTGTCTGGTAAGAAGGGAGTACTCGATTAATCGTATGAGGTGTGACGATCGATATATCGATGTATCGGTGTCGTTAGATTGGTCACAGTGACGCGGTACAGCGTCTTATTATTTACGCTATAATCTAGTCTTCATGGGAACATTGAAATTGAATTCATTTTAATAGGCTCTAGAATGTTCTATCTTTTAGATTGGAAATCCTATTTTATGCATTTTTACATAATTCATTATTAATTATTTCCTTCCTTTGATTAACAACACTGGCACGTAATGAAAATCGAAGATGAAGAGTATATTTAAGAACATAACACATGCAATCCTTTAGATATTAGTCATAGTAAATTACTGACAAAGTTCTTAATTTAAAAACAATTACGTAATGGTATGTAAAACACCTTAAAAAACAACGTAAATCCTTCAAAATAACAATAAAAATCGAATAAAATTACACCCTAACTCGAATCAATCGTTAATTCGATTATTATACAAGACATCGATCAAAACTAATTACTGTAGTTGTTATCAGCGCCGAAATACGTGTGTTCCACAGCCTAACGAATTGTTCTCGATTACAAGCATCGATCATTGTACGTATCGAGTGGCGATTATTATCGATACCCGACCGATGGTGGTGGAGCGAAAAACAATTTCGTTATTATTTTTAATAATGTAGAGTTATTTATACATATAAGTTTTTTGGATAAATGTATTTCACTAAATTAAAATTGCTGTGAATTAATTTTGTAGAAGCCGTTTACTAGGACTCCTTTACAATAATGAGAGTATTTGTTATGGCTAGGTCTCGTAGCTCGTAGCCAAGAGTAAAGGGTTAGAGGTTCAACATCATCAACGTCCTTCTGAACTTAATAAAAACTAGCTGTGCCCCGTAGTTTCACCCGCGTAGTTCCCGATCCAGTGGGAATTTCGGGATAAAACGAGATAGCCTATGTTCTTTCCCGGACCATAAGCTACCCCTGTACCAAATTTCAAGTCAATCGGTTCAGTAGTTTAGCCGTGAAAAGGTAACAGACAGGCAGACAGACAGAGTTACTTTCGCATTAATAATATTAGTAGGGAAGTAGGGATTAAATAACTGCGTTAATCTTAAAAATCACTGAATAGATTTGCACATACATATTTTGATGAATATTCAAATCACATTGGATTCTACATTTGCTAAAGCTTTCAAACTGTAGCATAATTAACAATTGAACACATACTTAACATTTGCAACAGATACCTCTTTAATTGTAATTACTAAGCAAACTGATTTCGTAACTTTTGACTAAATTGATGGTGTACGTTTCAACACTCATCCTTCTTTGAGATAATTATTACGTTAATTATAGGTTAGGTTAGCAGATCGTCCGTAATGTGCGTATTACAGAGCTTACGTTTAGTACATTTGTTTAGTAGTGTAAGTATAATTAATTTCTACTTTTATTAATGAGCAACATGGTATTAATGCCTATGATATAAGTATATATATATATATGTATTTAGCGGTGAAATACCTTCGTAATTATTATTATTTAAATTTTCTATGAAGGAGAACTATGATGAGGAAACCTTTAAAGAAAACCAACCAATTTAACTTTTTATTTCTGTATGGTCTTTATTGTTTTTATGAATATATTTATAAAAAAGTAGCAAAAAGTACGTTTAAGTTATATTGCCATAACCACCCTGTATAAAAACAATAAATACCGAACATCGATATTACTCAAGAAATCTATTTATTACCATTTATTAGAGGTTATACTTCCAACAATGTGGAGCTATTTATGGAATGGCTCGAGTGACCTCCATCAACCATCGACAATCAGTTCTAAACAAATAAACATCATTTAAACGCATCAATTTGTTACGAACATACAATTTGTTCGCTATTTGCTATTGTTACAATGTAAATACAATATGCAAAAGTATGTATTTCTATTACTTTGAATTACTACATATGTGTGGTAAGTTTCAACATTTAAAAGTTCGTTTTTCTTGTGGTCATGCCATCCATAAGGAAACGGCTAAACCAAATAGGATAATTCCGTTTCTGAAGAAGTAATTCTTATTTTGTCTTTCCAATTTTTGTAAAATTCACGAGAAAATTTCAATTAGCGCAAGGCGGGCCGTTAATGTAACTATAATAAGTTACTGTTATACGTACTTTATAAATATGGCAAACGATAGTAACATTTAAAGTAAATAAAACTAAATCTACTAATAATAAACTATTTCAAAGTTCAAACCCGTCATTTAGATGTCGGTGTGATGTAACGCAAATGTCAAAATGTACGTATGCGTAGACGCATGTGATGAAGATGATGGATCGTACACACAGACAGACAGATTTCGGTGTTTTTATATGTTCTATTCACGTCATAGTTTGGATTACTACACTTCGGTGATAAACTGAGCGTGTGATTACAGGCGATGTTATGAATTAGCATGTCAAAATTACTTTTCAAACGTCAAAAAATCAGCTCCGATTAGGCTTACGGACGTCAAACATAGCAGTAAAGCCTGACGTTCAGTAAAAAATATCCTAGAGACCATGAGAACCTCCTTTCTTGCTTAACCTTTACAACTTGTAAGAGAGCAAATAGATTTAGATTGATTAATCATATAAGATTTGCGATTACTCAAGGAATCAACAACATAGTTGCATTATAAATGTTCTTGTTCGCCCCAATTTCGGCATCCACGGAACATATTTAAAGCACAATTAGCCCACCTTCCTCTCCGACAAGTTACCAGAACCATGCGCACACGCATGCCTAGAGCGAATTACACAAGACCGAGCCAAAACAGACAAGACCCATGCAACAGTGATTGATTAAAAAGTTTACTCCTATTGTTTTCGAGTACAAAGGCCGCTTGTAATTATGTGAAATAACCCACAGTGCCTAATAAGGAGTGTCAAATAGCTGTCTGTCTGTATATAGATAAGGGCGTTGAAAGGTCACACTGAATCGGTGAAAGATTGGCTTCGTAACTCGATTAGCGGACGGTTACCGAAATCGGAAACTTAATGGAAACAGGTGCGGCGACTTTAAACGATTTGTTTGTTGATGGATCTTAATTATTATAGCTGTGTATTTAAAATGAATTGGTTAATTGGTCGTATTGGAAATTGATTTTTAAATACCTTGAAACATCCAACTTAAATAACGCATGCACGCACGATGGATCTAAACAGAAAGGTCTAACTGTGGAAAACGGCGAACTTACAAAAAAGTACAACACATTTAATACAAGAAAAATGTTGCACCTTGTTTTACTTTGGATATCATAATTATTATAAATCTGGAGTCATCACCACTGCTGGCCACAATACTACAGTTAAATATGCATATACCCAGTGTTAATACAAATAAGGAATCAACTCCTAAAATAAATGTCCAAACAAAACAAATCTATTCGCACAAACGACTGACCCCTTAACAATGAACTTAGCAAAAAGTGAGTGAACGACATGAGACGGTGAAATGTCTCAATAGCTATTGTTTTACTGACAAAAACGTTGTGGCTTGGACTATATTGTTTGGCGAGTGTGTTACGCTTGTAATGTGTGAACTTGTTTTGATCATTCTATTTTTATACAATAGTGTTTTCTTGGAGATCATTTGAATATACATTTGGTATGTGTTGATATTTAGTTAGAAGAATGATTTGAATATTTTTTATAAGTAATCTTTAGTTTTAAAGTTTATGTGGCTTCTTATTAAAATAATAATTGGTCTAGATTACATCACACGTCCAAACTTATAAACTTACTTTATAATTATGACAACATAGATTTCTTATCAATTTGCGAGAACAGTGTAATGTACCAATTAACGCTTAAGTGACAGTTTTATAACTTAACGCCTTTCCTGAGAACTAATAAAACCAGAACAAAAATAAAATTAAATTACGAAGCCTTTAAACCTCTTAATTTATGAACGGAAACGACAAAATTTTATTATTATAATATTTTAGAACGGTATCAACAAGGCTATGAGCAGTACGGTCTGTTTATTCAGCTCTTAGACCATAACCTAGCATAACATTATCATAATCGATACAGCAGTAAGCAGGGACGAACGTCACTTCATTTACATTAGATTATGTACAGTTAGAAATCGGTGTTTAACGCTCGCTGGTATTATTAGAATATGTTTTCTACATTCGATATACATATTATTTGTAGCTAACATTCTCAAAAATATATTTGTCCCTTGAGGGTCACTAATTTAGATCCTTATTTTATGCCCAAAAATTATCAGTTTGATAAAATTTATTACCCAAAAAAGTGCCTAAAGGCCGATCCGAAAAATGATGCAGATTTAATAATTCTAAGCAATCTGCCGCCATCTATCAAACTTAACACTTCGCATGCCCAAAGTTTATCAAATCTAATTAATCTGCATGTTTCTAAGAAAACCTAAACCTCGAGGCGTGATAAAAAGAAAGAAAAATGGTGTCAAAAAAGACGTAACACGGGACATTCAAATTACACCGGCAACGTTTCGGCCGAGAGAGAGAACGACCCTTTACTTCGGTAGTCAGATAAAGACAAAAAAATGTTATTACGACCCTTTACTTCGGTAGTCAGATAAAGACAAAAAAATGTTATTAAGGGACCTATCAGTCTTATCTGAGAGGAAAAAGTATGCAATTACGAAGTGGTTTTGGAAGGTTCCGATGTTGGAATGTATTGCTTTTAATCAAATCTTGCGCAGACATTATTATACACATGAATTGCTTAATATAAATCAAGTTTCGAGACATGAATATATATCTAACAATGGCAATAAAAGCTAAATATATTTTTAACATGACGAGAATATATAACAGAGACACGAGACCTCTGAACTCGACGCCCATTAACAATCTTTCTGTTGTTGTCAATCTGAAGTTGTTAAAAGGAAAAGCAATCAAAAATATCAATAAAGAATACCAGAGTTGAATCGTTAATTATGATTCTGTCTGTTGCCAATAATTTCACTTAGCTCGTATGTGATGAGTGATGGGCGCAGTTTGTTGGACGACCAGTTCTAATTGTGCGTTGACCGGAGGATGCTGGACTTTTTTGCCGTTCCAGAGGTGGTCATGATAAATGGTCAGAATTTGAGCGATCATGTTTTTGTTCACAAGTGCGGCGACTCGTGCCGATGTGAGCTCTTTATTTTGTCTTTTAGTATTGTAATATGTTTTGTGATAATAATTGTTATACGAAGAATTTAATGATCAAGAATTTTTGTTTCGAAATTGATGCGAGAGATGATTTATGAACCGAAGAATAACATAGGTTATAAATTCACATTTTTATTGAATAAGTACTTACGAATAATTTGGAGCCACCTACAAAAACATCAAAGTATCCACGCACCTCCAGAGCATGATACCGAAAAAAAGCGTATATTCTCGTCATCTCGTGCGCTCGAACACGATACGTTTCAAATAATTACCGTACATGGAGCGCATGCCCTGACTTGACCCCGCTCGTTTTTGATGCTCTAATCAAGGGTTCTTATTAAATCAACTTCAGAGGTCCATTAAAGGCACCCGACAACCCATCAATCAAGATACAAGAACGCATCGAAAAAGGTTCAGCTACGTTTTGTTTACTTTTTAGGTCTTTTTGGTTCCTAATTTAAATAGTCGTTTGTTCAAGTTCGGAAGGAATCCCGGTTGTCTTGTTATGGAGGAACTTTGGCTTTTTGGGTGACGTGGAGAGTAAACTGGACGAGAGATGGCGCTGATTCACCAAAACTTGATGTTAAATAGTTTTCTGGTTGTGGCGGAGTTATTTTCGAAGAACAATTTGATATGTTGACGCTTTGAGGTATGTTAAACGTTTTAATTTTTATACCTTTAGTTGTATTTTATCGATCTTTCTAGACACATTTGTCTTACACAAGACTTTTGATTGCTCTAATAGGCCGTAACGATTTTATTAATGACAGTATTAATCATTTATATCAGAAAATACACACCACGACTATGTTTTATTTTGTTTAAACCATATTCTCTTACAAAATCAACAGTTTCAAAAACCCGTTAATAAGTTAACGTAACCTCGCCGACAGCCCGTCTCAAATGACCAACAAAAACTAAAGGTGTATTATGATTACAATTTGATGATATCCTTCGCCACGGTTCCCGGAGGAATGTCTCCGACACGTCATTAGATGTTATCGAGGAGTCGTGAGCATTTCGGACAAAATAAAGAAAGTATCCGTTTACGGTCGGGTTTTAATGTAAGTTTGGATATCGATGGGTTGTTTTAAGGCTTCTCTTCGTTAATTATACTCGTAATTAATTGTTTATTTGAGGCAAGATATATCAACTGTAATAGTAATATAAAATCATATTTTTTTCTCACTACTGGGCAAAGCTTCAAATAGCTTTCCTTGATTTTATCATTAGACAAACACAATGTCTTGTTTACTCCTTACATCTTTAAATTTCAAACCCAATTAAAAACAATTCAGACCGCTTCTTACGAGGATACTAATATCAAGTCAGCTGCTTCAAAACACGTCCAAATATAACAGAAAGGACAAAACAGAGCACAGTTACATAACAAACAGACATTAGTACGATATCTATCTGTGGGTGCGTGATCTGTGCGCACGCGCCGCGTGTACGCACACCGCCATCTTGGCTGCTGCACCATTTGTCATTCAGAGATTGATTAGCGAGTGACCGTGATGAATTCGGTCTTAAATAATAAATTGTTGTTTAGGTGACAGCTAACTCGAGCGAATTATTGGTGCTATTATGTTTGGACAATTATGTAAATTGGAGTGGTTGTTTGAAGGGTCGGTATAACAGCTTGATTTTAATATGTTTATTTACCAATGGACCAAATTTAAGAAAAAAATACAAAAAAATTGGTGGAATTTCATTTATATCCATAAGAGACTTTATTATTGGACTATAAAAACGCAGTAAACATATTCAATAACTATTATGAAATAACATCAATTACAACCCAAAACATATTGAAAATTAAAATCCATTAATATAATAACAATTATTACTGGGAAACCATTAAACAACCACCGTGCGACTCAACTCAAAAATAAGTTTAAAAAACGTAGAGTCATGTAAGAGGGTCTTTCGTCGTAACCACAGGTAATTGTATCTGTTACGTTAAAGGAGTTAAGTCATATAAAACTTCCCTGCGACCACAAATTGGCCGGGATAAGAAAAGAAATACTTTATGGAACACGATCAGGCTGTCTGTCTAGTCGTCCAGACCGCAGTGACAAAAATGGTTTGGCTTAGGAAATTATACGCGTAAGGTTAGATTTACGTTAGTGCTTTGAAGAGGGCTATAAAACTATAAGTTTTTAATATCGTTTGTTAAAATCTATCTTGTGTACGTGCAAAACAAGGCAAACGAGAGAACGGGTCACCAGATGGTAGGTGACTACTCCGGGGCCTAGGGACATCTGCAATTCAAGACTCACAAATGCGTTGCCAGCCTAACTTGTACCAAAATTGTTTGTTTTAGGAAAATCAGTAAAAAAACGAATACTCACTACATACGAAAGAATCTATAAATAATTACTTATTCAATACTTTTTGAGCACTTTTTATTGTGCCCGTATGCGGTGCGGTACCTTCAAGATGGCGGGATCATAAGCCGCGGTCACATGTCGTCTTGTACTTAACCAATTATTTACAATGTTAATTACTGGACAGGTTACGGAACAGACGCTTGATTGTGAATTATTGCTTTGTTTTTATATTAACTATTTACAGATTTTAGGGCAATAAACTTATTGAATAACGTGTTACGTTTGTTATATTGTAAAGGAAAGCGAGATCTGGGATTAATCTTCGATTAGAATATGTTTTTTTGTATATTATGGGCTTATGAACTTTCATATAATACTAATTAATTTATGAAAAGCAAATGTATTTACGAATTTCCATTATTACGAATTACCTGGGAAGAAATTCTAAGGTTGTGTGTGAAGTCGAACAACCCGCACTTGGCCAGCGTGGTTGACTAAGGCCTAATCAATCACCCTAATTCAGGGTAGGCTCGAGCCCCTCGGTGCGGACATTATATGAGCTGATTATGATGAAATGTATAAAGTCCATAGGGACTGGAAACCTGCCTTTTTATATAAAACCAACTCCAATTTGGGGATGAAAACGGATAAAACTATCGAGCAGACAAATAGAAACTTCCAATTTCAAAGTCAACTAACAAAATTCCAATTAAAAAAACAAACCACAAACTCCCTCATTTAAATCGAGTTATTGTGAATCGATATTGTCTATGAGTAGCAATCGAATGCTATCGAGTCGTGATCGACCGGCGTCGTGGGAACTATCGCCGACAGGATATTGTCCACATATTCCGAACGCCTCCCTACAACGATATAGAGGGAGGATGTCGGTACTCTGTTACACACTTAATGTACCATTTACACCACTAGTAGATAAGTTACTAAGTAGTGAATCGGGTGACTTTACACTTTAATACCAATTAAGTAGATTTGTGTTTAGTGTTTGTAGAGGTATGTTTTTATTTTATGTTGATATTGGTTGAAGTAAAACACTTGAACGGATTTTTGTCGTGGTTGTATTTTGTCTTACATTTTCTGACGTTTCGGATTCTTTACAGAACCCTTGATCACAGAAGACTAAGATGGAAGACGTCTGTACAAAGTATTGTAAAAAGTTTACTACCTTCAATATTTTGAATATAATTTTAAATACATTGTGAATTTACCATTTTTGTTGGTTTTCATTGCAATAAAAAGTTTAAACAAAGATATTTCTTAAATTATACAACCGCTATTTACATGCTATATCCCATGTATTAAGACAACACAACGAAAGAACTTCATCATTTTCGAACATAGAAAATGACGGAAGACAACACTATAATGCAACTAGTTACACATCTCATCGAAACAATAGCTTTAACCAAAAACGGTAAGAAATAAAAGTAGGATGAGTAATACAATACAATATTACACACTCGTACAATAACAACTATATTTGGGTGCCATTAAATTTAATTAGTGGTTCATTATCGACGGCCGCAGGTTTGGATGCTCTCGTGTTGCGCAACCGCACCTGCGCAAATGTCAGTTGCCGCTCTGCGCTCGCGCACCTAAGGCCGCGTAATTACGATGTAACACCATCGATGTAGAGTATGGAAATGTTTACAGATAGTATGTTTTGTAGAGTTATATTATACATAGTTTGTCTAGAAAAATAAAATCACAGTTAAATGCTGGGTAGTTTTTGAACGAACTGCATTTCTTGTAAGTAGTTACGAAAGGATTTTGCAAAAAGACCTCACTAATCTAAAATAGTGGGACAACGGACCTAAGTCCACTGTCCTTTTCCCCATTGTAAACATAAAATAAATTCAAAATATTGGGACATACATTTTCCAATCGATGTATCAGCTCTGTATACTGTACTTACTCTATCCCTCGGTTATGTAACACGGCGAAATGGCATATGACTGCAGCCTTTATCGTAACGTCAACGATAATGTGTCCATCTTTATTCGGGTATCGTAACACTGCAGGTTGTATGTGTAACGTAAGATATAATACAAAGTAATAGTAATAATAATAAGGAAACTTTTAATTAATAAACTTTCTTTGAAGAAGTGAGACATACACAACCCAACACACATCACAGACAAACATACTATTGTCTTAAAAAAAAATTGAATCGAACCAGTAACTTATGGAAGGTCCTTGGCCAAGAAGGCTAATCACCAAACTCTAATAGAAACAAAATACAAAACGACTAAAACCTTTCTCGTCGAACATTTTCAAAACAAAACAAAAATGTTCGGAATCCGGGAATGCAAGTAATCCTAACATTAAAATCCCGTTATCCATAAAATAGAGTTAAGTTAGATTATAGAGAACAGTAAATGCGGTTCCCGTCTGTGGAACTATCCCGGTGTAATCCCGGGATTGAGTTCCGCGTCGGCGCGGCTTTGGTGCGCCCGCGCATCCTAATAGCACCGGTATACAATCAACTTAATAGAAATTCTATTGGTCCAGTGAAATTGATTCGCTTTTTAATTTGGTTTTTATAAAATTTGAGTTTCTTTGGTTTACAAAAACGTGTTATGAATAGAATCATTTTTTGGAATTTGTATATCATTTCCCGTGAGAATTAGAAAATTAAATTTGTTTATTATTCATTGATTTTATCAAATATTTGCTTATTAATTAACTGTGAAATAGTCTAAAAGTTGTCATAATTCGCAACACAGCCAATCATTACTCAATATCATCTCAAACACATTAAAACAAGTATATCCACGAAAAGCACCTAGTCTCCGTTAAGCCAACAAAGAAATATTGTTTCTATAAGACGTACAAACAAATTCACACACGCGTGAAGTGCGTTGACCCATCTCGGCAGTCGTGCAATGCAAAAACAATAACATATTAATAATATTCTAGTCTCGTATTTGTCGTGGGCATGTGATTTCAATATTATCAATATTACACGTACCAACACTACTGTGGGGATGATGTTACATACTGCTGAGTTTACTAACTGATAGGTGCAAATGATTATACTATGTTAGGTAGCAGTGGGACTTAGGATTGATTTGATTAAAAGATAATACAAATTAAGTCTGTTCATTTGGCGGTGAGACAAAATGTAAACAAAGAAATACTGGTTGTCAAACTTTTAGCTCATTTAGGCGAAAAATATATAGTTTTTTTAGAGTTATAAATATGAAAGTAAAATAAGACTAGGCATCTTTGATAAGTCGTCTATTAATTTAGTTTAGTGTAAAAATCAATAAAAAGGTAATAAACAGGATGAGTTGAGTACAAGTAAAAACAATTCATGTTAGCACCTGAATTGTTTTACTACAAAATAAATAAACAACTATTTATTGGTGATCCTCAGAAGAAGAGCTCCAACATGGATTTTCCTTTTTTTCTTTTAGAAATCGGTAAACGGAGGCTCGTGAAGTCGTTATATACAATATATTTTTTGTAGGGATACGAATCTTTGCCCAAGTCTCTTCTACGTATTTAAATATATTAATAACACCTTGGTGTCTGTTTGGATCTTCGGTGAAGTAAAAGTGCAAGCGCTGTTTGAACCAGGTTCACTTATTTTCATCAAAATCAACGTTCAGATAACAGAAATTTAACGATAACTGAATATAAAACATATTACAATAATTACTTTAAACAAAGAATTATCAAAAATTTACAATATACTTTACTATATAATCGGGAAGAAAACACTCACGTCAACAAGTTGATCAAGAGTAAAAATGACGGGTACAATCCGGCTAAATACGAAAACTATTAATTTTACTTTCATTACTTACAATGACTGTTCACCTTCATTTAGTAGTATTAAAATGTATCCATAGTTTGAGATTCACAGCATTTTTAGGTTTTAGTAATGTCAATTATCATTGTGATTACTATTACTACCTTAGATGATGAATTGGTTTCGGTGTGTTTGGTAGGTATCGCCGACGTAGTCAAATGCGGCAACAAATACTACATGTACATACCCGGCGTATCCAAGCCAGTCACACTGCAAGCTGTCTGTGAGGCGTATGTTCCTAATGTTTTATTAAATTTTGAACATAATACGTAGTAAAATGTCAGTCTGCGTGGTGAAACTGTGTAAAAATAATTCAAGAAACAAATTTCGTGTAATCATCAAAAACAGTATACAACAAAGTAGCTTTCTATGTCCCTATGTCCTGATGTCCATATGTATGCTTAGATCTTTATAACTACGCAACGGATTTTGATGCGGTTTATTTTAATAGATAGAGTGATTCAGTGGGAAGGTCTTTAGCATATTTTATCCCCATATTCTTACGGGAACGAGAACTACGCGGGTGAAACCGTAGGGCGCCGCTAGTCTATATATATAAAAATGAAACCCGTTTGCCGTTATCACGTCATAACTTGCGAACGGCTAGACCGATTTGGCTTTTTCTTTTGTAGTTTTCTAAGACTCTGTAGAATGTTCTTCCGCAAAAAAATTAAGAAAATATCTCAGTTAGATTATAAAAAAATACATTTAATTTTGCATATTTTAAAAAACGCGCGTAACGTATGTCAATCATTTGATTCGGGCTGTTGTATATGCTTCGACAAAAAATCTCCGAGACGCATTATCGGTATTTCATTAAATTTCCAGGTATTTTATGGCCAAGGTGTCTTATTCCCTACCAATTGCTCAAAAGTAGTGACTTCGAGTTTCCAATATTTCTACGCTGTTGCAAGCGCCATGATCACGGATGAACTGAACTGTTCATCCGTGATCATAATAGTTACTCGCTGGCAGTGTGAACATGCGAGTAACTATTAATAATATATGTATCTCATCAGGTATCGCGGTATCTAACCAATCTTTCATCTATGGTTACTAAATAGTACTTATAAAACAAAGTCGCTGTCGCTGTCTGTCCGTCCCTATGTATGCTTAAATCTTTAAAACTACGCAACGGATTTTGTAGCGGTTTTTTTAATAGAGTGATACCAGAGGAAAGTTTATATGTATAATACATGCATGATATTGTAGAGAAACACCGATAAATCTAGGAGCTTCTAATGTGATGTCGTAAAAAACACATTTTTTGCGCTTACATTTCAAAAGTATTTAATCTAAAAGACATTTGCCTTTTACATGATTTGATTTCAATAAGTATCTTAGAAGATATCTTAGTTTTAAAATAACATTACAGCAAAATTATGATCAAGGCCACAGATTACTAAATAGTTACTATGACAAGGCGACCCGGCTAGTGCACGGCGGCACAGAATAACTATTTTTTCACCTTCTACATAAATGAAGTCGCGTGTTAAAATAATTATTACACGCGAACGAAGTTGAGGGCTAATGCTAGTATGTTATATATTCTATATTTCAAAGATTAATTAAATATCAAGTAGTCAGTAGGGAGTACTCTATGTATTATTGATAAAACATGACATACAAAATAACCTTTTTCATGGTTTGTTTACATTTTGTCTCACCGCAAAATGAATGCACTAGAATTTTAATAATGATTATTTTTCTCATATTGGTGTAGATATATGAGGTAGCATCTGTTATTAAACGATTACTTAAAATATATTTTTTATCATTATGTACGAGAACAACCAGGAATATAAGTTTACCGAAATATTAAAAACACAAAAACCAATGTATTTTAAATAAAACTCTGCAAGTGCCTGGAGCGTTTTCTTAAATTTTAAAGTTACATGCGCGTGCGCACTTCGCAGTAATATTATACGATAACAAAAATTGAATAACTCTGTACGTCATAAAATTTAAGGGACCATTCTGTGTTGATTTATTGTTATGGAAATCGTGATTGGTGCGTTGAAACGAGGTGTGTAGCTCGCTTTATAATATTATAATTGATAATGTTTTTAAATAGCTTGCGCTGAAGGCGTACGTCTAGTTTATGTTCGAACAAGAATTTGACAGTAACCAGATTTATTTTCCACGTATTTTGAATAATGGCAACTTGGAAAAGATGGCCAGTGACAGGCTAGTACTTTACACCTGCCAACGATTTGACATTAAAGCAAAAAAGACGCATCAATGTCACCTATCTTTAAATACCATTCCATTTTCAAACTTTAAAATACTGATATTTTTTATTTTAAAAAGCATTGAAACAATTGACTTCTTAATAATAATTTAAAAAAGATTTAAAGAAATCTGTTCTCTGATTTTGTATATAAAAACATGGTGTAATTACATAAACAACTACTCTTAACAGACAATTCATTGGCCCGACCGTACGAGTATAACATTACATGACGAACTCACCGAGAGCGTAATTTCTCCGAGCATGCAATTTGGTAGCCGAAGAAATTTTAAATGCGCAAGAGTGCCTTTTAAAACTTAAAAGACGAGTTTGAAATTCGGCCCGTCATGCCAAGTGTCGTGTTAATGCGTATTTTTTCTTTATTTTTATGTTGTTTCGAATCGAAATGTGACATCTAAAGTGTTAGAAACGTTTCCAAGAAAGTTTTGTTTTCCCGCTTTTTAACTGCCATTTCTTGCCGCCATTTTTATAATTTAAGAGAAATTTTAATGAATACTAACTTTTAATTAGTATTCGTGTTTTATTAGCATGTTTGTGACTTAAGGTAATGTTTATCATTATATTAAGTTATAATTTATGCGAATGGTTCTATAAAAGTAACTTTTTATAGCACTTTTACCTGAATAATGGTTCATTCAATGTTAAATGTTGTGGTTTGTAATAAAATTCATAATTACAGTTATGTTTACACGCAAATGTTGACTGTAATACAATGATATTGTTGATACATATTTTGTGAAACAGAAAGGCGCGTGCGCACGTTACCTTACATTGAGCCACTTAGCGTGGGCTAAATGAAATATGACCACAAACAAAACATTATAAACTATTACATCATGGTAATAAATTAAAAAAAACAAGAGAAAATGCAATGGTAAAAGTAAAAGTGTAAATATTGTCGGAAAACCTACGGCATTCGAATTTAGAATGAGGTGTGTTCGCGCCCACGTACATGCGCAGGCGCCGGCCGCGCGCCAATCGCAACACTTTCTATTAAAACAAGACATTTGATGCCGATATTTGTTGATTGACCACCGTTTTAGAGGTCAATGTTATATTTTGAATGAATCACGTGTGGTTGTGAAATTATGTCTAAAATGCGGATGTGATTAGTGTAGGTACGTCTGCAGTCTAGACAATTTGAAAAATGACGTAAAAGAGTCATTGTAATTTTTAAAGTGATTCATTCGAACAATTTTAAACATGCGAGTCTGTCACCCATTTACAGCTAAATTACTAAGTCGGTTTTGATGAAACTCGAGTCTAATATACAAGGAAAGAGAACATAAGCTCCCCTTATTTGGACATACAAAATATTATATTCTCTTACTAAATCTTATTTTTTAGGGAAACAGAGATACATACACCTTCTCCGGTCTTTTTGGGAATAGCAGGCTATGAAGAACATGGCCACGTAAAACCGTATCCCACCAAAAACATTCTGTAAAAAACTAGCCAAGTCTCGATGGAGCTGCTTGTTTATCTCTAAAAAGTAATGAAATCTAGACAAACTGGTACCAAGTCTAAGGTTCCTTACTGCGATTTCTTTATTATTATAGTTAATGTTGTGTGACTTGGCCGTTGTACATGTGTACCCATGTACACAAGGGTACAAAACTAGGTGCTCCATGACACTATTGCACCAATCTGTCGCCAGAACCGCTACCCATTGACGATAGAATATTGCCACTTGAAAAACGTTAATTCAATATCCAGTCAATTGTAGGCTTGATAAAGCTGCGTATTTTAATAATGTTATAACATTACGTGTAAACAAAATTGACTTGTACCCACTACTAACGTTTTAAACAATGTTCAACGGCCAAGTCACACAACATTAACTATAATAATAAAGAAATCGCAGTAAGGAACCTTAGACTTGGTACCAGTTTGTCTAGATTTCATTACTTTTTAGAGATAAACAAGCAGCTCCATCGAGACTTGGCTAGTTTTTTACAGAATGTTTTTGGTGGGATTTCATTTATTTTTGTTGAAACGTGTTTATATGGATTTATTTTATTAGATTTTCTGATTTGACACATTTTTTTCTTTAGGAGTAGTATTTTATTATTAAGCGCCCTGCGGTTTCACACACGTAGTTCCCGTTCGCGTTTCCGTGGGGATTTCGGGATAAAAAGTATCCTATGTGCTTCTCCTGGTTTTAAGCTACCTCCCCACAAATTGTCAGCTAAATCAGTTCAGCTGTTTTAGAATTATCATTCCCGTTCCCATTCCCGTGGAAATTTCGGGATTAAAAGTATCTTATGTCCCTCTTCTGGTTCTAAGCTACCTCCCCA
The DNA here is from genome assembly GCA_958496195.1 of Timandra comae. Taxonomy (NCBI): domain Eukaryota; kingdom Metazoa; phylum Arthropoda; class Insecta; order Lepidoptera; family Geometridae; genus Timandra; species Timandra comae. The sequence goes on from OY292358.1 coordinate 1,483,401, forward strand.
CCAATTTTCAGCCAAATCAGTTCAGCCGTTCTTTAGTTATAAATTCCCGTTCCCATTCCCGTGGGAATTTCGGGATTAAAAGTATCTTATGTCCCTCTCCTGGTTCTAAGCTACCTCCCCACCAATTTTCAGCCAAATCAGTTCAGCTGTTCTTGAGTTATAAATTCCCGTTCCCATTCCCGTGGGAATTTCGGGATTAAAAGTATCTTATGTCTCTCTCCTGGTTCTAAGCTACCTCCCCACCAATTTTCAGCCAAATCAGTTCAGCCGTTCTTGAGTTATAAATTCCCGTTCCCATTCCCGTGGGAATTTCGGGATTAAAAGTATCTTATGTCCCTCTCCTGGTTCTAAGCTACCTCCCCACAAATTGTCAGCCAAATCAGTTCAGCTGTTCTAGAATTATAATTCCCGTTCCCATTCCCGTGGGAATTTCGGGATTAAAAGTATTCTATGTGCTTTTCCTGGTTTTAAGCTACCTCCCCACCAATTTGCAGCCAAATCAGTTCAGCCGTTCTTGAGTAATAAATTCCCGTTCCCATTCCCGTGGGAATTTCGGGATTGAAGTATTCTATGTTCTTGTCCTGGTTCTAAGCTACCTCTCCACCAATTTTCAGCCAAATCAATTCAGCCGTTCATGATTTTTAAATTCCCGTTCTCAATCCCGTGGGAATTTCGGGATCAAAGGTATTCTATGTCCTTTTCCTGGTTCTAAGCTACCTCCCCACCAATTTTCAGCCAAATCAGTTCAGCCGTTCTTGAGTTACAATTCCCGTTCCCGTTCCCGTATAATTCCCGTTCCCGTTCGATTATCCTAGTTTTTATAGTTTTCCCTTTATGTGGCCATTAAACCCTAACTCTGTACCAAATTTCAGCTCTCTAGGTTTATGGGAAGTACTAGTTCTATTTTGATGATCATGAGTGAGTGAGTGAGTGAGTGAGTGAGTGAGTGAGTGTCTGTCATAAATACGAAACTTTGCTTTCGCTTAACTTCGGAACTAAATGACCTACAGACTTGAAATTTTATTTTAAGTATGTGATTGTATAGCTTACTGGATGACGAAAATTTCAGCGTTCTAGACTTATCCAGAGGTTGTCAAATAGGGGCCTGAAAATGCGGCGAAAGGGTTCCTGTAAAGGATGGTACGGCAGTGTTTGCTTCGCGCTCGACTTGGCGGGGGGCACTGCCGTGCCCCCAGATAAAATCTTTGGTTAAATATTAACTTACTTGTAGATAAGCGTAATCAAATCCTACACTACTAAGGGCCAATTTCACGACCTTCAAGTAAAGGTACTCACCAAGTAAAGTTAGTTTTGTCTCTTTCTTACTTTATATCAAGTGACATTGATAAAACATGTGAGTAGGTACTCAGAACGTTACTTGAAGATGGTGCAATAGGCCCTAAGTTAGATGCTCGCTGATAACTTACTACTTACGTATTGTACTTATCTGTACTTATGTATATTTCTGAACGGGCCATCGAGCCAAGATCGGATATCCAAGACTTAGAAGTAATTACCTGTAACAAAGAAATAAATTATTAGTTTATTTCATTAAGATAACTTATTTTCAAAATTAGTTTTGAGCATAACTTAAGGCTAAAGAGAAAAGTTGTGGCAATTTTATTTACAAATATGTGAATGATGAGACAAATCTGGAGTTGCTCAAAGTTTAATAAATTCTTTTCTTTTTTCCTCTTATAAGGATTTTATGTTCAGTATATTTCTGAAAAATGCATTAGGAATATGTAATACTTCTTTATCGGCAATAACAGTTACAACACAAGTTTACGTAAATGAGTAAATAGTAAATACAGAAGCTACAATTCACAAACTTTACAATTCAGCGTATAACGCGACGTGATTGGGACCGACAGACCAACATCTCAGTTAAAGTATCATGCAAGAATGTTGTAATACCGCATTTTATATTGTTAAATGTATCTACTGGGAGATTATTGGAAAGCAATAAATAATAATAAAGCAGACAGTCCTTGTTGCGTGACGCACGCTACCGTGCGCGATGCGCCCGCGCGGCCCCTCCGGCTGCTGCCCCTGTATACTCCGACCTATACAGACTACTTTACAAAAAGTAAACGTTTTGTACTTTGTAGATGTGTCTTACTCTGGGTTTCTGTATTTGATGTTATTACAAAAGTATATTTGAAACACTTGGTTGTATAGATCAGACAAAAGTTCAGTAAAACAAAACATAGTCTTGATGATATAATATATTAAGAATACAAATTATATTACATTAAATAATAATTAACAAAAATAATTTAAAAAATAAATAATTCTAAATTAATATAAGTAACATAATATCAAAATATATTATTTTTTTGCCTTTTTTCCTTTTTTGTCCGTAACCTCTGGTACCGGTATCGGTTCCGGTTCCGGTTCTGGCGGAGGAGTCGGCGGGAGCTGTCTGTCTGGCCACTTCCTGTGCATGTAGTCAGCGAGCAAAGTCAGGTCGATAGTCTTACCCTTCCCAGACTTGGGACCAACGAACACGTTACATATTTCGTCAATAAGATCGTTGTCTAACGGCACACGCTGAGCAGAGAGGGCATCTGAGAACTCTTTGCTGTCCATAATGAACATTTTATCCTTAACCATTTGATATATTATTAACGCTATATCGACTTTAGATTTTTTACCAGTGCACAAGTACTCAGCCCTATTCAGGACTAGCTCTCTCACGTCCACACCCTTAGACACAAACTTTTCCTTCACCCCGCCATAGGTTATGGTGAAATTCTTTCTAATTCTCATCTTCTTCACATCTTGGAGTACACGAAGAAACTCACCGTTTACTATAACATTATCCATTATTATATTTTGAACTTTTACCGCAACCAATTTCATTTTCAGCAGTACATTAAGGGCGTCTGCTGCTGTTAGCGGGTTGAAAGATAAATTAATAGTGACTAGCTTTTTAGCTTTAGTAAAACCACCAATTATATCGTTAAGAGCAGTTGTATCTAATTTGTTATTGCTAAGATCCAATTTTCTTAAATTGACAGCAGAAATCAGGAGTAATTTGATGCCTGAACCGATTCGAGCCCCCGTCAGTGAGTTCCAAGATAGATTTAATTCTTGAAGTAAATTGCTTTCAGATAACCTCAAAAGTAACGTATAGACAGGTCCGGGAGAGAACAGATTGTTCCACGAAAAGTCTAACACAACAAATTTATTGTGGGTTTCTAATGCTTCAGTAAAAGCTGGGATTGACTTTGCTCCGATATTGTTGTATCTTAAATATAAGTTCGGGAGATGCATGCCTTTGAATACAGCTTGCGATATGTGATCCATTCCAGCATCACCGACTTGGTTTCTACTCAAGTAAAGTGTTTTCAGCTTTTTGTTTTCCATTAGACCAGTCAAAAGTATTTTAGTACCTTGAGACCCGATTCTACAACCAGTCAAATTCAACTCTGTTAGAAACGAATTAGACATCAACATGTCAGCTAAATGGTAGCAAGCGTCGTCTGTTAAGAAGTTATCAAGCAAAATAAAAGTGCTGACAAATTGGTTGTATTTCAATGCCATGCCCATGGCGCGGACGCTTTTGGGATTAACGCAGTAGTAGCTCAGATCGATGACATCGGTTAATAGACCCTTGTGGAATATGTGAACTGGGCAAATGGACATTTCTTTGCACACACTCAAATATAGTTCTTGGCCGTCATCTGGATAGATTATTGGACGTTCAGGTTCCAGGAGGGCTTTCTCTATGCCAGGATCGAGGACTGATGGGTAATTGTAGTAGAGATGTCTGAACACAGAGCTGTCAGACTGAGCTATATACTCGGCACATAATTCTCCTATGCCTGGATCATATAGACCTTCTGCATACCGTAACTTTTTCACATTTTCTTCAGGTGCCTCGAATACCAATGACGACCATTCTTCCTGGGGAGGATCCTCCGAGCTCTCTTCGACCACTTCTGCTACGAACACAACCTCCGCCTCTTTCTCACTGCTCTCCTCAGACGACATATTTAGGATTAAATACTAAATCATTAACAAAGTACTAACAAAATAAAAAATATTTAAATGTATCCAAAATATCAAATATAACTCCAAATTATAAAGTCAACAAAACTAAAAATACAAAAACCACTGTCATATTGACATCTTACTGTTTTGATAATTACATGTCATATACCGGAGATATTTATAAAAAGTTTTAATACGTACCTATTCTTAGAAGTAAGAATTTGTAAATCGGGTAGGCCAAGCAAAGCAAACTCAAATAGTCCTCCAGAATTGTTCTCAAGTGCTACGAACATTGTGATTTAATAAACATTATTCGGGATTTTTTAGGGGCAATAACATAACATAACAAACAAAGGACTGAAATGTCACATAAGATAAGGTTGCAGGATTAAAACAACAACAAAGTAAAGTAATAAATTTAATAATAAGTAAAAACGAAACATTACCTTTAAAATGACAATAAGCAAAAATATTATAAATAATCACAATAAGTAAAATTATTATAAACACTAACATTTTAAAAATACTAATAAAATACAAACTTATAAAAACACTTAAAATAACAGTTCTAAAAATAATTATAATATTTATAAAATTACAAAGATATTACTTTTTTTTCCCTTTTTCTTTGGCCGGTGCAGGTGTAGGTACTTCCGAACCAGGTTCTGGTGGCGGAGTGGGCGGCAGCTTGCGATCTGGCCACTTCCTGCGCATGTAGTCAGCCAGCAAGTGCAGGTCGATCACTTTGGCCTTCCCTAGTCTAGGGCCCGGGAACGCATCACAAATCTCCTCGACGAGATCGTTGTCCAACGGTACATGCAACCCTTTCAAAAGGTAAATAAAATCCTTTGATTCCATAATCCTGTATTCGTCCTTGACCATTTGATATACAATCAACGCTATATCTATTTTAAGTTTCTTGCCGTTGCACAAGTATTCAGCTCTGTCTAGGACCAACTCTCTCATGTCTTTACCCTTAGGGACAAACTTCATTTGCACCCCGCCATACGTGATTTTGAAATTACTTCTAAATCTCAACCTTTTCACCTCTTGGAGTGTTTGAAGGAACTCGCCGTCTACAAACACGTTGTCCATTAATATGTTTTGAACTTTTACAGTATTAAATTTCATTTTTTGCAGTACATTTAGTGCATCTTTATGCGTCAGCGGGTTGTAAGATAAATCAATTGTATTTAGTTTTTTAGCTTTGACAAAGCCTGCAGCTATGTTTGTAATAGCTGCACCTTCTAGTTTATTATTGCTAAGATCTAGTCGCTTTAAATTGACAGCAGAATTGAGGAGTAGTTTAATACCTAATCCTATTTTTGGCCCCGTTAATGAGTTCCAAGATAGGTAAACTTCTTGTAGCATATTATTTTCAGAAAATTTTGTAAGTAAATTATAGAAAGGACCGGGAGGAAATAAGCTATTCCACGAAAAGTCCAATACAACAAACTTATTATGGGTCTCTAACGCATCAGTGAAGGTTGTGATTGATTTTCCAGTAATATTGTTGTATCCCAAATACAACTTCGTGATATTTAGACCTTTGAATACAGCGTCAGCAATGTGCTCCATTCCAGCATCACCGATTTGGTTTTTGTTCAAATGAAGAGTTTTTAAAGTTTTGTTTTCCTTTAAACCATGTAAAAGTATTTTGGTGCCTTGAACTCCGATTCTGCACCCAGACAAATTCAACTCTGTCAAACAGGTATTGTACGTCAACATATCTGACAAATGGTAGCAAGAGTCATCCGTTAAGAAGTTGTAAACTAAACTTAAACTAGTAACAAATGGGTTGTATTTTAGAGCCATAGCCATCGCTCGGACGCCTCTGGGATTAACGCAATAGTAGCTCAGGTCGATGACGTCGTTCAGTAAGCCTCTGTAAAATGAATGTACAGGAGCGAGTGACATTTCTTTGCAGACACTCATGTATAGTTCTTGACCGTCATCTGGATAGATTATTGGACGCTCAGGAGCCAGGAGAGCTTTCTCAATACCAGGATCGAGGACTGCTGGGTAGTTGTAGTAGACATGTCTGAACACAGAGCTAGCTGACTGAGCAAAGTACTCGGCACATATTTCTCCAGTTCCTGGATCATATTGACCTTCTGCATACCGTAACTTCTTAATGTTTTCTTCAGGTGCCTCGAATACCAATGACGACCATTCGTCCTGGGGAGGATCCTCTGAGCTCTCTTCGACCACTTCGGCTACGAACACAACCTCGGCCTCCTTCTCACTGCCCTCCTCAGACGACATTTTCTACTAATATTAAATATTAATATAAATGACTACTAAATAAGTATTATAAATTGTTGTTTTAGTATACATGAAAAGAAACGTCAATGTGACTATTTTTATTTGTTTTCTTTTTGTTAATCATGTAGAAGGTCAAGAAAAAGTTTTTACTTTAAAGATTAAATAAGATTATGCTATAAAGGTCGGTTCACACATATCAGTCAAATTATAGTTCCGACAACGTGTCCGCTCACTTCAATATCAGTGTTGCAGTGTTGTGACAGCGACTCAATTCACACATGTCAGTCAGTACTCAGTTAACGCTGCTAGTAATAATGGTAAAGACGAAGGCGGGCAGCGTCAATGAGAAAATGGGTGCATAAAACATTGAATCACAGAGGCAACTCTGGAGCTTGATAGTGAACTAAGCGAACAGGTTAACGGAACTGTGGCACTGATGTGTGAATCGACTAAAATAGCTCCTAGAATCGTCGGCCTAACAAACTTCTATTTGAATCTAAAACACGATTAAAATTAAAACAACAAAAAACTCAAAGTAATAAATTTAATTATTAGTTAACATTAAATTATAAATAGGTATGTAGAGACAATATTATAAATAGATACTAACATTAAAAAACTCTTATCAAATAATTCAAATTATTACTTATTTGCCACCTTTTTCAGGTGTAGGTGCTGTCTTCTTAGATTTAGTATCAGGTTCTGGTGGCGGAGTGGGCGGTAGCTTGCGATCTGGCCACTTCCTGTGCATGTAGTCAGCCAGCAAGTGCAGGTCGATCACTTTGGCCTTCCCTAGTCTAGGGCCCGGGAATGCGTCACAAATCTCCTCGACGAGATCGTTATCTAATGGTACATGCATCTTTTTAAAAAAGTACATTATATCCTTTGACTCCATTATCCTGTAATCGTCTTTAACCATTTGATATACAATCAATGCTATATCCATTTTAAATTTCTTGCCGTTGCACAAGTATTCAGCTCTGTCTAGGACCAAATCTCTCATGTCTTTACCCTTAGGGATAAACTTAATCTGCACTCCACCATACGTGATTTTGAAATTACTTCTAAACTTCAACCGTTTCACTTCTTCGAGTACTTCCAAAAATTCACCGTTTACAAAAACATTGTCCATTATTATATTTTGAACTTTTACCGTAGGCAATTTCATTTTTTGCAGTACAGTAAGTGCATCTTTATGTGTCATCGGGTTGTAAGATAAATCAATTGTATTTAGTTTTTTAGCTTTAGCAAAACCATTAGCTATATGAGTAATAGCTATACCATCTAATTTATTATTGCTAACATCTAATCGCCTTACATTGGCAGCAGAATTGAGAAGTACTTTGATGCCTTGACCTATTTTTGATCCCGTTAATGAGTTCCAAGATAGATAGACCTCTTGAAGCATATTATTTTCAGCAAATCTTGTAAGTAAACTAAAGAATGGACCAGGAGCAGATATGTTGTTCCACGAAAAGTCTATTACAACAAACTTATTATGAGTTTCTAATGCATCAGCGAAGGCTGCGATTGATTTTCCAGTAATATTGTTGTATCCCAAATACAACTTCGTGATATTTAGACCTTTGAATACAGCGTCAGCAATGTGCTCCACTCCAGCATCACCGAGTTGGTTTTTGTTCAAGTGAAGAGTTTTTAAAGTTTTGTTTTCCTTTAAACCATGTAAAAGTATTTTAGTACCTTGAGCTCCGATTCTACACCCAGACAAATTCAACTCCGTCAAACAGGTATTGTACGTCAACATATCTGACAAATGGTAGCAAGCATCATCTGTTAAGAAGTTGAAAACTAAACTTAAACTAGTAACAAACGGGTTGTATTTTAGAGCCATAGCCATCGCTCGGACGCTTTTGGGATTAACGCAATAGTAGCCCAGATCGATGGCGTTGGTCAGTAGGCCTTTGTGAAATGTTTGTATAGGAGCGAGCGTCATTTCATTGCAGACACTCATGTATAGTTCTTGGCCGTCATCTGGGTAGATTATTGGACGTTCAGGAGCCAGGAGAGCACTCTCTATGCCAGGGTCAAGGACTGCTGGGTAGTTGTAGTAGACGTGTCTGAACACAGAGCTAGCTGACAGAGATATGTACTCGGCACATATTTCCCCAGTTCCTGGATCATATTGACCGTCTGCATACCGTAACTTCTTGATGTTTTCTTCAGGGACTTCAAACTCTAACGACGACCATTCTTCCATGGGAGGTTCCTCCGAGCTCTCGTCTGCCACTTCAGCCACAAACAGAACCTCCGGCTCCTCCTCCACATACTCGTCGTCAGACATTATTCAATAATACGAATAATTAATAAAAATCTAATAGAAATTGTTGTTTTACACATGTACAATACAATCCAAAGGCAACGTCAATGTGACTCTTTATATTTTCGTTCCGTTTTTATCTTGTGTCAGGTCAAAGAAAGAAGTTTTTATTTAAGGTATTTAAAAACATTATTCTACGTTTCATACTGACCATTATTGTAAAAAATATAGCTCGATGATAAATTTTAACACAGAACAGATCTTTAGTTGTTTTTTTCTATTGAGATATATTTTGTTACATGCGCAATCATAAACACATATCCGCCTCCATATTTGGAACAGTTTGAAAAAAGAAGTGAAACACAAAGTATATATTATTTAATTCAAAGAAACGCAACCTGTTGGTGTGCAAACGTAATGGCGGTTTAATTACAAACGCTAATCGGATGCGCGGGCGCACGCAAGCCCTTTACGATACTTTAATTATCAAAGTACCCGAGTGGAAATGAAACTAACCCGATTGTATGTTTGAGTGTAACATTATTTACGACTTGGTGAAATTCCACTAAGTACAGGAGAGGCGGCGAACGAGAGATTTATATTCAACGTTTTGTATGTTTCTAGCATTTGGCGAAAGGTCTCTGTGTCTCTAGAACAAATTATAATGTGAATAACATACGTATTTCTATTTATTATAGGAAGAATAGTTGAAGTCGTCGTTTCAAATATGGTTACAGAGATTTTGATGTTTTTTTAAGCCTTGCTCACCTAATTTCCAATTTATTATATAGAGCAGAGCATGGCAAACTGAATTTAAAAAGTCGAAAACATTATGCAAAACAAACTAAAGAAAACCAAAAAGCTTCCTCTTTCCAAATATAGTGAATCAACATAATACAGTAACAGTGTAATCTCTCCATGGGAATGTGTGTAGTGCTAACAAGTTTCTGCTCTCGTCCTAGGAGTGAAAGTCTACCCTCAGGGCACAATCAAGGGGCAAGGCCAGGCCATCTGAGGTGACGAGGGGCGACACGCCACTTGAACTCTAACCACTAGAGATAAGGTCCAAGATTAATTGTCCAGATCATACGTCTGCGCATTCTTGATAGGTGAAATGTATTTGATGCTGTAATTGAGATACTTGTGGATTAGAATTTGGTTTGGGGTTTCTTTTTTATTTTTGAAGTATCGATTTTATAATAAAACATACTCAAATAGTGCATACCAATTTTTTTCTACTATTTATTAGCTTTCTTTTAGGTACACATTGGTAATAATATCAATTTATAGTCTACTAGCGGCACCCCGCGGTTTCACCCGCGTAGTCCCCTTCCCTTAGGAGTATGGGGATAAAATTATACTAAAAACCTTCCCACTGAATCACTATTTATTAAAACAAACCGCATCAAAATCCGATGCGGAGTTTTAAAGATCTTAGCATACATAGGGACAGAGAAAGCGACTTTGTTTTATACTATGTTTATCAATTATGTTATAAGATTCTGAATTTCAAAAATATCCCTTCATACCTAGAAATCTTTAACAATCATTTGGTGTATCTAAACTTTAACGCTCAACAAATACAATGACGTGTGGTAATAATTCAAATCAGGCATGTTGATGTGCATCGAATCCTGCGCAACGAATGTGTGTGTGTGTGACGAATTGTGATAAATTACGTTATTATCGGTACAGGGTCGTGTGTGGTGTTTTGTAATCACTAATTTGGAATTAATTTTGAGTACTAGGCCCTGCGGTATGGACCACTTTGTTAGATAGGTACGTATAGCCTTCCTCGAAAGACGGACTATCTATACTAATATATATAAAGCTGAAGAGTTTGTTTGTTTGGTTGAAGGCGCGAATCTCAGGAACTACTGGTCCGATTTGAAAAATTCTTTCGGTGTTAGATTTTATTCCCGTATTCCCACGGGAACGGGAACTACGGGGGTAAAGTCTAATAAAAAATGTTATTTTTTTAAATCGGGTCAGTAGTGTTTGAGATAAGTTAATAAAGAAATAATCGAACTACTGCTCTGCTAAAGTAGACTTTTAGAAAATGTTAAACTCGTATATCCTCTAAATAACATCACTAAACGTAGTGGTTATCAAAATTACCTATCATACTCTTTCACAATCACAATTATAGCTCAAACTATTACAACTAAGTATACCTAGAGTACCTAGGTCTCTAGTAATAGGTCCAGATAAGAGATACCTAATAATTGATTGCGGACTGCGCCCAACTCCTAATTGTTTCGAATTGCTTGTATTGTATGTTATTTCGTTGCTGATATTATCAATTTCCAACAAAATTTGAAATGTAGGCGAATAATAGCGTGATTTATAAGCAATTCGATAAGAATTTGATTAATTTTAGTTGTTGTGAAGTTGTCTGACTCGTCGTATCGCCTCTCTAGGTAATGGAGGTCTGGTGGTCACTCTATGTTAAATGTTTACATTTGCCAAATCTATCCATAAAATATCCCAGGGGTATTGTTATTTAAAAAAAGAATTCATGTATCAAACATCACTCCTTAAACTTCGGCCATCTACAAAGACGTATCTTTTTATCGCTAACACCAAACACAAAACCAGTTATATTATTCCATCAGTAAATTTACAATTCCAACACCATACTCATCAGGGTATGCTAATAGCAAAACAGAGCTGGCAAACAAACGCAATAAATTGCTTGCGATGCGCAAGCGCAGCGTGTAAATCAAAGGCGCGCCTGCGTATTGGACACCGAGTCGCGTCTAGGAGGGCTACTTTGTAACATGCAAACGTTGGACAAACGTGGTTATTGCCGGCGGGCGCGCACAGTCACGACGCGCTAAACATACGCCAAATACGAGGTGTCTTCATACTTTTATTGGTTCGATAAATACAGTGAAATAGCACACCAGTGATAATTCACGAACAAATATTGTTTTAAAAAGTGACATTTTGGTAAACGAAATCCCACCAAAAACATTCTGTAAAAAACTAGCCAAGTCTCGATGGAGCTGCTTGTTTATCTCTAAAAAGTAATGCAATCTAGACAAACTCGTGCCAAGTCTAAGGTTCCTTACTGCGATTTCTTTATTATTATAGTTAATGTTGTGTGACCTGGCCGTTGAAGGGTACACATGTATACAAAGGTTCAAAACTAGGTGCTCCATGACACCATTGCACCAATCTGTCGCCAGAACCGCTACCCATTGACGATAGAAAATTACCACTTGAAAAACGTTGATTCAATATCCAGTCAATTGTAGGCTTGATGAAGCTGCGTATTTTAATAATGTAATAACATTACGTGTAAACAAAATTGACTTGTACCCACTACCAACGTTTTAAACAATGTTCAACGGCCAAGTCACACAACATTAACTATAATAATAAAGAAATCGCAGTAAGGAACCTTAGACTTGGCACGAGTTTGTCTAGATTGCATTACTTTTTAGAGATAAACAAGCAGCTCCATCGAGACTTGGCTAGTTTTTTACAGAATGTTTTTGGTGGGATTTCATTTATTTTTGTTGAAACGTGTTTATATTGATTTATTTTATTAGATTCTCTTATTTGACACATTTTTTTTCTTTTTAGGAGTAGTATTTTATTATTAAACGCCCCGCGGTTTCAACCGCGTAGTTCCCGTTCGCGTTTCCGTGGGAATTTCGGGATGAAAAGTATTCTATGTGCTTCTCCTGGTTCTAAGCTACCTCTCCACCAATTTTCAGCCAAATCAATTCAGCCGTTCTTGAGTTATAAATTCCCGTTCCCAATCCCGTAGGAATTTCGGGATTAAAAGTATTCTATGTTCTTTTCCTGTTTTAAGCTACCTCTTCACCAATTTTCAGCCAAATCAGTTCAGTCGTTCTTGAGTTATAAATTCCCGTTCCCATTCCCGTGGGAATTTCGGGATTAAAAGTATTCTATGTTCTTCTAATAGTTTTAAGCTACCTCCCCACCAATTTTCAGCCAAATCAATTCAGCCGTTCTTGATTTTAAAATTCCCGATCCCAATCCCGTGGGAATTTCGGGATCACAGGTATCCTATGTCCTTTTCCTGGTTCTAAGCTACGTCCTCACCAATTTTCAGCCAAATCAGTTCAGCCGTTCTTGAGTTACAATTCCCACTCCCGTTCCCGTATAATTCCCGTTCCCGTTCGATTATCCTAGTTTTTATAGTTTTCCCTTTATGTGGCCATTAAACCCTAACTCTGTACCAAATTTCAGCTCCCTAGGTTTATGGGAAGTACTAGTTCTATTTTGATGATCATGAGTGAGTGAGTGAGTGAGTGAGTGTCTGTCTAAAATGCGAAACTTTGCTTTCGCTTAACTTCGGAACTAAATGACCTACAGACTTGAAATTTTATTTTAAGTATGTGATTGTATAGCTTACTGGATGACGAAAATTTCAGCGTTCTGGGCTTATCCAGAGGTTGTCAAATAGGGGCCTGAAAATGCGGCGAAAGGGTTCCTGTAAAGGATGGTACGGCAGTGTTTGCTTCGCGCTCGACTTGGCGGGGGGCACTGCCGTGCCCCCAGATTTGGAATTTTGTTATTTTAAGACTTTATTTAGAGGTGTTTGTAAACAATGTGCGAAATTATGATACAAAAAAATGTTTTTTTAGAATAAAACTATATATTTTTTAAATTAATTTGGAAACAGAACTAATTTATGTCGTAATACCTAAAAGTCAGTCTTCGACAAACGTCTGCCCGACTGTCCAGATTTGTATGACCGCGAACTCTAAAGCCATTGAATTAAGCGTAAGATTTATGTCTCATCTCAACAGTTGAAAAAGCTCAGCCAATTCCAGACCGCATCGCTAGAACTAAGCACAACATTGTTGCAACTAGTTACTAACGGAATCAGCATCGGCCGATCTCCCAGAAAGATTTGATGCAGCGAAATTGAAAGGTGTTGACTATTGTTTTCACTTGAAAATTTACTGGCCACAGATAAACTGTATTTGGTTTCATAATGAAAGCTATTTGTGTACGAAAGTTTAGATTTATTTGATACGTTTACTGATTGCGAGGTGGTTAACGGGTTTAACTGCGGTTCGGATACTCGAGAGAGCTATTGAATGACAGTGTTTATCAATTTGGGTTAGTGGAAAGGTTTTCAGTGCAATGTCTGTAGATGGCTTTATCAGGAAGTAGTTGAAAAGAGGTAGACACACTGGAGGAAACATTTGCACGTTTTTTATGAATAATTGAATGTTATATTTTTTTATTAACGTGTTTTATTTGTACTTACTTCTAATGTGTTTTGCTTTTAACTTTCAATTCGAAAAGGTTTGTTATGATTCATGACATTTCCTAATCCCATGGGAATTGTCATGAATCATAACAAACCTTTGTGTTTGTGTTGTATAACTCGTATTTTGATTATAAACTATAGCATAGAATAATTTTCACAAGTAGCAGAGGATTTCAATCAATCTTAAAACAAACAGACAGATAGATTACCAGACGATTAACGATCAACTATAAACTCTAAAATAATTTAACAAAACTAATACAACTTAATGGTATCATAAAATACATGAACAGTTCTATTTGAGCTAACATTTATGTAAGAATAAATAACAACCTTCCACAAATGGTTCACATGCGCTCAAGTTATGTGGGTTGAGGCAAAAATGAGTGCAATGCGTTTTAAAAACAGCACAAATATAAATTGCAATTGAGACGACAACCCTGAACTAATCGGTCCAACATATTATGATCGGACATACGTCGTAAACTTGGTCCGTAGCGGTAGATTGCAAAAAAATGTATGTGATTTACTATTTTGTTCAGTAGGTTTAAGTTGTTTAAAGTTATGAACTTACTAACAGCGCCCCGTGACTTAGTCCGCGTGGAATAATGTCTTTCGGCAGAGTTTGGCTTTTCCTTCTTTACTCCCCCTAGGGGGGGGGGGATTAAAAAAATCCTCTCTTAGCGGATGCCTACGTCATAACATCTACCTGCATGCAAACAGCTTGATCCGCCCAGTGGTTTGAGCTGTGCGTTGATAGATCACTATGTCAGTCAGTCAGCATTGAGATATATATATTTAGATTGAAAGAAAATCTTTGAGATTTTCCTCCTATTATTAGTATTTAGGTTTTTACATATCCAAATTATTTGTTTCGATTCACCAAGTTGATTACGCATAACATAGAAATTTTGATGTTTTGACCCAAAGCAAAGGCGCGGTTCACATAATATTTGAGCGATATCTTTGCCATTTCAACTTATGTATTTACCTATCTAGTTGCATGAAGGACTAATGTACAACACAAACAGATAATTATTTAACTACATAAGAATGATTTCAATATTATTTACACAAGTAAATTATACAATTACTAACCATATTGACAATACTTACTTGTTATTCACAAGTATTTTTACAAATCACTTTTTACTTACGACATTAAAACGTTTTTTTTATAAATTACATAATTGTCTGGCTATTACTGTAAGTTGTGTGTCCATTGCCGGTTCAACAAAAACTGTAATTCGTAACATGTGATGTTAACGTTCGATGGTCACTTCACAATGCGAAATATTGCAGATTGTAATGATGATTACTCACTTTGTGCGCTCGTGTTGGTAACTTGGTACTGATAATGATGGAACGAATAAATAAATTAAAATACAAATATTAACGAGATAAAATAAATGTTTACTACAATTAAAAGCAACAATTGAAATTATTGTATCCAATCCATATTTTTAAGATATCTTGCCGAAGGAATTCACCATCACCCACAACAATTCCGATCCAAAACTGTCTTTTTAGTAAGATTGTTAGTATCAGAGAGTGCTGAGAAAGTTATTAAATTTAACGCGTACACTGCGAAATTTCAACTCGAAGCGAATTCTGCATCTTTCCATGCTGTGTTTAAAAAATCCAGTATTACTTTGAAAATAAATCGACAATTAATAGATATAATAGATAAAGTTCTTTTTCTCGTGGTCCCTGACACAATACCGTCGCTGGAGACAAAACAAAATAATCCTTAAAAGGTGAGACAATCGCGAAGACAACCGTGGAATTTATGAATAAAAATACCGAACCAAAATCAAGATGGTCGCAATTAAAGGTCTCTCTAAACTGAGGGTTCGGTGAACTGGGCGTTTGTAAGGGGTGTAATTAATTAAGGTTTGTTTTTGTTTTGTTCTTGAAATTATCGTTATCGATGCATAAGAAATGTTTTGTTAATCTGCGTCAGTAACATTGGTCTTAAAAATTTATGCATTTCGTACTAAGTAGAGTATGTTAAGAAAGAACATCCGTCAGTACGAGCTGTCATAAATTTATCGACAGAAAAAAACGAAACGAAATCTCTAGAAATTTCGAAAAATATTCTATTTCAACATCAAATCATTTAACTTTACTCAACTCACCGAACCGTATCAAAATAGGTGTGAAACAATATTTAGTTTCACACCATGTATTGTGAACGTAGAACATACGGCATCGTATTACAATCAATAATTCTCACGATCACCGAGTGACAGTGAAGCTGAAGACGTATCAAATTAAAAACATTGACATTTGCTACGTAAAATCACGAAGTCTCATGCGTGAAGCGGCGTCTGCGCAGCGCGCGCGACATTCAATTGTTTATGTAAGAAAACACTTTCCGACCACCTTAAGTCGAGGCAACAGAGTTCACATTCGCACAAAACGAAACGCCTTAGGGAACATCGTGTCAGTACACCACATAAGTATGTACAATTGAGTATTTAGCGAAAGTGGTTGGGAGATGAAAGCGAAAACTTCATGTTACCAAGAGATGGTTATCAAAGATAGTCTAAATTGATCAGTATTGTTAGGGTGATAAGAGCGGTACTTGAATAATGTAATTTGAATACTGTTTAATGTCACTCCAATCTGTTATTAGATAATCCTTTACTGTGAGTGAATGAGAAGCTAATTATTGCAATAGGAACATTCTGAACATTCTCAGAGTGTTGGGAAATGCGCTGAGTGATTGAGACACGGCACTGTGAAACATTGCTAAGTCTCTACAAATAAATAAAATAGAAGTGATTGTTTGTACCACCACAACACCTAGGAATTTCTTCTAAATGTAAATTAAATTACTAATTGTATTACAATAAGTAACTTTTATATTGTTAGATGCAAAAACAATTGATATTTTATATCGTCTAGCTAGAACAATTTTGACAGGGCTTTCACTAGCCGCTGCTTTTATTCCGAAAAAACACTGTTGTATCCTGTATCAGATATGCAAACTAACGCAAGTAAATCCATACAACACAACATATAGGAAAATACATCAATCTAAATATCCTAACTCCAAGGTGACTGACTGACTGACATACTGATCTATCAACGCACAGTCCAAACCACTGGACGGATCGGGCTGAAATTTGGCATGCAGGTAGATGTTATGACGTAGGCATCCGTTAAGAATTTTGATTAATGATGATTAATTGTACCCCCAAGGGGATAAAATAGGGGATGAAAGTTTGTATGACGGAAGTCATTATTCCACGCGAACGAAGTCGGGCAAAAGCTAGTTCTATGCATACTATGCGCGTGCGCTACTACACTATAGAATAACTTTCATAGTGAAAATCAATTTCCATCCAATTTCGCTGTCACTTTCTATGCATGTGGATGTTATTACAATACATACTGCAATTACGGTATCTGTGGGAAAATTATGTGTATAACACGCAATGAACGCTGGTATGTATGTATGTATGTACCACTAAGTGGTAGCACCCGTATCTCATTACTGGCAATACTAATGGTTTACATGTCATGTCTTATTTTAGTTAAATGGATAACCAATAGATATTTATAAGCTAAATTGTGCGGTATTATTTTTATAGATAGATTGGATTAGTAACATACAGGGTGACCCGTAAGTAGTGGACCAAGGGTACACCCGCATTCCGTTGGTCCACTACTTACGGGCACCCTGTATGTATAGGGGAAACTATTATCTACGAAAAGCGCCAAAATGGGACACCCTGTATATTTCAAAGTCTAATTTGTTAAACCAATCTTTTTATGAAACGTCTATAGAACATGAACATTTCTAATGGAGGGACCAACTGCCAATAAATAGACTTTCATAACACACAAAAGAGATCAGGCTCTAAAACATTGTAAAAACAATGACTGTAATAGAACCGATTTCCCAGCAATAACAATAATAAAACAAACCATACAATAACAAAAGCAAAATTAATTTACTAAAACCAATAAAGTGTTAAATAACAAATCGAAAAACAAACAAGTTCTCACGAACTTATTAACACAACCGATATAAATAACAATTGAACGAACGAACGAACGAGTGAATGAATGAAATATGCTCTTTTGTTTGTATCGACCTTAATTTATTTGCAGTGAACGCGTCTGACATTGCGCTGTTACTATTTTATAATTTATACAATTATTGTGTTTAAATATTTATTTGTTTTGTTTGGATAATCTTTATTTGTATTTTAAATTCCTCAACATTTTTCAAATTTAAAAAAATCTCACCTCCAGACCTCATCATTGAAACTCGATCAACGCAAAAGTTTAAAAACATTTCGGTAGTTATCGGTTAGATATCAATTTATATTTAGATACAGGTAATTTCACAGCAGCTCGACCCAGAAATCGAACCCAGGACGTCCAGCTTATATGTCACTGAGACTCCCAGTATTTATTACCCGTAGTGCAATCAACAAATCATTTTTTCTAGTTCTTAGCCAATAAATTATATTTCATATACAGTCATCTGTAATAAATCTGTCTTACAAACAAACAGACCTACACACCTGTTAACTGGAGCGAGGTGAAATTATAATTAAATCACAGCATTGATTTCAATTAGACAATTAATCAAACAGCCCTTTATATCTTAATTCAATCACGTAGAGATCATTTTCGTATGACAAATGTAATTACGATTCAGCAGCTGGCGTGGGACAGTATTTTGAGGTTACAATCGAATTCCCGTAATTAATTATCGATTCAATAGATTGGCCGTATCGATCTTAAGTGTGGACGTGGAAAAACTGACAATCAGTACTAAATATTTCACATGTTATGAATTATTCAAACAGAACATTTGCTGCAATTACTTACATTACTTTAGAACGAATATAATGACACAGTATATAAAAATCGAAACAAACAAAATCGATTATATAATCGATAATCAAATTAACGTTCATTCATAAGATCAATAATGTGTACCTCTGATTACCGATTCTGTACCCCAGGGGTCTATAGAAGAAAAAAAACCTTATCGATTAATCGTAATCGGATCGGCCGTGAATATCGACAATCGAGTTATCGTACGAAGGATCTCTCTTAATAATATACCCCTTTGGTTTTGGCCAAATTTATTTTGCGCATTGAAAGGGTTTTGTTATCGAGATATGTTTTTTTTATAATAAAACTACTGAACAAACGATTAAGGACAAAACAGGATATCATTTGAATTCAAATCTGAATTGCGCTGACGTAAGTTGTGATTAATGAATGATTTAAATAAAAGATCGATTTAATGAATAGCGATGTAGAACCGTCGAGGAGTCTTGTGTGTTTTGAAATTTTTTATTTTTCTTTTGCATTTATCGTTTTTAGACGTAGTACAAAAATAAATAAGTATGTAAGTACTGTTTAAATAAAAAAACATTAACTGTATCGTTGTTATTCCCCGTTCAGTAATAAGAGATGTTAATTTAATTAATAAGAACACTGTAACAGTACTAAAAAAACTAAAAAGCAATTTAATATCAAAACAACATTACAAGCGATACCAGTAGCACACATCCACTAAACAACATTAAACTTTAAAGTGTCCATGTTTAATTAAAGATCCAGCAATGAACGGTCAAAACTAGTAATTTTAAATAATAAAAATGTATAGAATACAAGGTTTTACTGCTCACATAGGACCATGTACTGCATTCGTCGGAGTCACCATAGAACGACTAGAAACGTAATAAAACAACAATTATGTCATAGAAATGAACGATAAAAGACGTATCTAATAAGTTTCAGAGTAATAGTGTGTCGCCGGCCACAGGCGATACACTATTATATACATTGATGTACAAAAACACAAGATGCAGTCCCGAATATAACACTTGAAACTTACGTTTTAGGCGAGCACGCTCCATTATCGCTTTCCATCAAGCGAATTGCAGTCAAGTGCAAGCCTATTTTAGTTAAAAAAACTATCCGCATATACTCACTAATTGGTGAATAAAATTAACGTAATATGTATAAACATACTTTATTGCAAATTCAACGTTACGCGAATAGTTTGAAGTTGAAGAAGACTCAGTGGCGAAGCTAGCCTGGGGCTGATTTTGTACTGTTTGAAATAAGCATAAAGTGCGCTCATCTTACGAGAACAATTTTGAGACGCTGAATAACAACAATAAGCTAATCTTGGGTTTTTTCTACATCAATGAATAATCTTATACTCGGCATTAGTCCCAACTACACATTAGGGTGATGTGAACCCTTTTATTGCGAATGTTATTAGATATTATACAGCAAGATAGTCCAGACTTATAGGTCCAGTTGGCGACTTTAGTAATTGCTGTTTATGTACGGACTCTAAGGACAGGTTTTATAAACACTACTGTATATTAAAATGGAGAGTTTCTGATTAGGTTCAGAGCTTTGTGTTGCATATTTTGTCAAAGAATTGTGAGAATATGAAAATTAATTGTAAGGATCAAAAGGCGTAGCTGTCAACTGTCGATACTACGAGTATATCAGCTGTATGTGTAGCCGAATTTATCTATCATAAAATATTTTCGGGTGATTAGGTCAAAAAGTAAGTTGACTAAGGCCTAATCACCCTAATTCAGGGTAGGCTCGAGCCCCTCGGTGGGGAAATTATATGAGCTGATGATGATGCTAATCATATAATCGGGGTCTTTTTAAGTCGCGAGTGACTAGGTACATCTCCGTCTTAGGCTGTATCATCGCTTTCCATCAGGCGAGTTACAGTCAAGTGCGAGCCTATTCTGGGTAAAAAAAAATGTTAAAAGGAAACAATTCACTAAAACAATACTTACCTAATTTAACAGCACATTACACAACTAATCTCGTACACAACCATACACCATAATACTTGTATCACCTTGTAACCTTGCGCGGGCGCATCTCGTATATGAATAATTGATATCACTGTATGTTTGTTAGTGTTATTTGATTAACTGTGATCAATCGAACGACCGTGACATACTGGTCAAGTGTGAGAACGTTTGAACTTATTGTTATTTGTCGGTAAATTCTTTTGAAATATGTTGCAAATTAATCTTTATTTTGTTACTTTAAGATTTCCATTCACGGGACTATTAAGGAGTCCCGGCCTTTTGGCAGGCTAGTATGGGGCCAAAGCCAACACACGGAAGCCCTATGATATATTTAATCTTGTGTAAAGGATGCACAATCCGGTGACTATCCCTGTATAACACTATAAAATGCATCCAAGGATAGTCCCCGGTTCTGCTGGGACTATTGCAAATATATGGAAAACTACGACTGGGTTATGGGAATGGGATGTTTAATTGACTGGATATTGGGGAACTATGGGGACTGTGGTACCCGCCGATACAATGCTATAAACACGTACAAAGATATATGTATTGTTATGTAAAAGGGCGTAAACAAGAAGACGGGTCACCTGTTAACTACAGTCGCCTTTGGACATCTGCAACTTAGAAGAGTCACAATTGCAAGTGAGTTACCAGCCCTAAAGAGGTACTAGGATTAGGAGGAGAAAGAAGGAAGTGATTAGGGCTGCGGACATCTACATATGACACGATTCGATTACGATACGAGATTCACTGTTTTGTTTATTCCAAAATTCGTTCCAGTCTGTTCTACTTTGTATGTAACATAAGAACATAAATAATAAAATATCTACAAATAAGGTAGTATTAGTTTTTATAATTCCTTAAACGAACTAACACGAGGACGAAAAGGAATGAAAAGGCCGTCAACTGTTTTTGTACAATTTAAAGTAAAATAAACGTTAAGGCCCTATTTCCCTGACTAAATTCAGACGCCTAAATCGCTTTCTAATTAGGATATTAGTCAGGCAGAAGCCACACTTCTTCCGATTTAGAATGCTATTTAGGGTCCTAACGTCCTAAGTGTCACTTTATATGACTGAATTTAGTTACCGAATGATTTAGAACGTCTGAATTAGTCAGAAGGAATAAGGCATTTAGTAAAACGATTGTTTTTTATGTCCTTGATGCACCACTTTGAGTACTTCAAAATACGATCTTGCCATAATGAGGCTAATAAGTAATTTTAATTTAACTTACACTAATAAAATGTTTGCGTTAAGAATGTGTCCGTTAGCACTATTTCTTATTGTTTTAACACAATTTAAAATAAAGTACACGTTAGTACAAGACTCGATTAACAAATAAATCAAATTCAGTCCCTTTCCAATGGCTAGTGAAAGTAAGTATTAGCGGTAGTAAATAAAGCTATTTGTTAATGAGGAATTCAAATAGTGCATAATGTGTACTGGGACCGGAGAAATTACTTATACTACTGTGAAAGTTTGAGCTGCCTGCGAAGTGCAAGTTTGTTATTAATTATGTATTAAACTTTAATAATTATTTAACGGTCAATTATTGGAATTTAATATTATTTTAACGATTAATTTGCAGGTTTACGACCGAGGCATTAGGTTTGTGATATTGGAAAATATTTGATACAACATAAAAAATATATACATAAAAAACTCGGTCTGTTTTTGAAGTGAAAACTTCTTTAGCGGCGGTGAGCACATTTTTTTGTATGGGTAAAAACTTTCAAACTCGCGTCAGGGTCACGTGATGCTGATCGAAAAAGCGTAAGATCGAGGGGAAGGGAGAGGAACTAGTATCTCCCACTCTTTCTACCGTGCCTGAGTGTGCTGCAGCGGTATCCTCGTAACAAATGTCATTGTGACATTGCGTAAAACTAATCGTGACCCGCGGTTTTGCTCGCGATATTCTTGATACCATAAGAATTTTTCACTTCTGCCGGCACTCCCGGAGTGCTACCTTTTTTTTTTGTTTTGGGACAATTTTTTAGAATACAATTCACGCTTACACATGCTGAATGGTTGTACTCTAATTTGGAATGAAGTTTTTGATCTCAATAATTAATTAAAAAAAAATTGACTAAAACCCGCTTTATGTGCATGGCATGAATTGTTTAATTATGTCGTAATTATTCGCAGTTTGATCGGCAACTAAATGGTATTTCACTTTCATTACTACAAAACTAAATCACACAACATCTGACCACAAGTTCACATTGAAATCAATTTAAAAACTAATGATATACAAATTCAATTACAAGTGGACTGGTTCTGTTTAATATTAATAACTAATATTATAATATTAATCACATAACTATCGCGTATTTCAATGTCAATTTGCGCTTTCGATAACTAGCGAACACTTTCCTAACCCCACCCTCTATTGTGTCTGTCCGTTTGACTGATCGATTGTCAGCACACGACAAATCAAGATCGATTTCATTAATTTGATTATTCACATCCCTTTCGCACTTTCAACTACCACATACATCTATCCCGCTCTGACATGCGCGTGAGCAAGTATAGATCGGATGCCATTTGTCATGGTAATTCTATTTTCGAATGCGATAAAGAAAATTCGTTATGACACCGAATAAATTAGGCAAATTGATTCCGATTGATATTTGGATGTGTGAATATTGGTCTCGTTTGATGTATTAGCCGTTGTATGTTACGTATGTCAGTTCAAATAGGTGTTGTTATTTATTTCAGGTAGTTACAACTTGATAATATTATTAATTAGGTACATCCTATTAGTGTATGTCGTTTGTTATTCTATTTTCAGCTGAACGTGTGAAAATCAGGATAGTAAAGATCATCTAGGGTTTAAAATAAAACTATTTTCTTAAATAAATACAAAGCATCTTATTTATTTCTCTAAATCCTTACTGTCTGTCTGTCTGTTACCTTTTCACGGCTAAACTACTGAACCGATTGACTTAAAATTTGGTACAGGGGTAGCTTATGGTCCGGGTAAGGTCATAGGCTACGTTTTATCCTGAAATTCCCACGGGATCGGGAACTACGCGGGTGAAACCGGGGCATAGCTATCTACAATATATTTTTCGTAAAAAGTCTCCTAATAATATATTAAACAAATATTTTTACAATACTCTACCACCTTGCTCCAAGTACTTGTTAAATATTCTAACCTCGAAACACATAACTCTCATTTTGACATGTCGGCTCACGTTACATCGAAACGATGTATGAATAAATAATAATATTATTTGTATTACATTAATAAACTAATCGCGTCAAGGGAAAGCGTAGAAACTTGATACCGTTCAAATGTCCAAAACGGAAAATAACCAAAGAAAATAATATATTAATATTTAATTTTCGATGTTTTGACGTCGATGCGTCAAATAAAGTTTATTTTACATGATGTTAGGTTAATGTAAACTTTGATTTGTGTTTTGTAAACATTTGTTTTTTAATTGGGGACATTCTTACAAAATACCACAATATAAATAAAATTATACTATTATGTAGTTATTATCTAGCTGTTTCACGCGTGTCAAATTACTCTACTTTTTGATGAAAACAGTATTAAAATCCATATCGCGTAAGATCAATATACGTAGTCCACCACAAACAATAAAAATAAAATTAATTAAAAATAAATTTATTTATATAATTAATTTCAAAGATAACTTAAAGATTAAATATCCAAAGTGAAATGCAACGTGTGGTAACAGTAAGAGATGTACAGTTGCGCATGCGCATCCCATCCAAATGTCAGGTCACGCGCGCCTTCCGCCCTACGCTCTGTGTGAACGTGGTATTACAGATTTAGGTTTCAGACTGTTAACTAATATCTAGGATCTAAAAGATTAGGTCTAGTAGAAAGTACTATTAAATGTATCATGAAAAACAAAACCAAAATCTCTCATCATAAGGTAACAGACAGACGGACAGACAGAGTTACTTTCGCATTTATAATATTAGTAGGCATAGTAGGGAAGTAGGGATTTACATAGTTACTTACTACATAGTATAAAACAAAGTCGCTTTCTCTGTCCCTATATCCCAATGTATGCTTAGATCTTTAAAACTTCGCAACGGATTTCGATGCGGTTTGTTTTAATAGATAGAGTGATTCAGTGGGAAGGTTTTTCGCAATTTTATCACCATATTCCTACAGGAACGGGGACTACGCGGGTGAAACCGCGGGGCGCCTCTAGTTAACAATAAATTGCGTAATTCATTACCCTCGACGCTACTAACTTTGACTGTAATACAAAATGTTTTACGGTCATTTTACAATTGGAAAGCGACTTTTTGTTACTTTTACTAGATAATTTTACGTTAGAGTTACGTTTTTATGCCATGCCAAGCCATGTCCTTTTCTCTCCCTTTCCCTTCCCTCATTTTATTAGGTATCATGGTCTTTTTTATCAGATACTTTTATTTAAATCAGTATTCAGTGTATACTAACTATACTATGCTATCCAGTTGATTACCCCGCTGCGGCCATCGGTCCATCGACAGACTTGACAACCAGTGTTCAAGGGTATATTTATAAAGTCCATGGTGTTTCACTTTTAAAAACAACGCTTATGGTTGATGGTATCGCCGCGGGGCAGGCGAGCGGGCCGAGGATAAGTACTAGGTTTTATAAGGGTGTTGTACGAGTATATTTTATTTATGTACAGAAGTATTGTGGTCTATGAAACCCTACAGTTCTAAGACCTCTTTTACTATTCACTACATTAAACAAAGTCGCTGTCTGTCCCTATGTATGCTTAGATCTTTAAACGGATTTTGATGCGGTTTATTTTAATAGATAATAGAGTGATTCAGTGGGAAGGTTTTTAGCATTTTTAGCAATTTTATCCCCATATTCCTAAGGGAACGGGTACTACGCGGGGCGCCTATTATATAAGTACGTACAATGAGGAAGAATTGGCGTAATCACCACGCTTGCATAGAAGTGATTTCGAAATCGAAATATGTTTGTAAACAGCATACATGAATAGCTCGAAGAATCGAATCTAGGACCTCCATCTTTTCAGGCAGTTTAAATTCCACTAAAGCATGATGGAGACATAACAAAGTGATTAAGAAGTAGTTAGCCTAAAAACAAATACACTCACAATATTAATTATTTAAAGCCATTGACAACATAATAATCTGCTAACACCAAGGGCGGGGGTGCGCAAGCGCAGCCGGCGTGGCGCCTCCGGCGACTTTCACTGCTCGGGTCGACGGCCTTTCCAGCGCCAAAAATACTGCGATTCCACTCATCTACCTACCTACAAACTAGTCGGTAATCTGTGACAAGTACTCGTACTAACTATTACGTAGTCTCGCATCTTTTGGTTCTCAGTTTATTGAAAATGTATCCAAATGGCATTAGAATCAAGATGAAAATAGTAGCTTCCACTTTTGGCCGCCGACACAGAAAACTTGGTAACTCTATAACTGTTATGTATCTGTGACAAGTAGTCGTACTTACTACTGCGTATTCTGTGACGTGTAACTATAGTAACTGGTACGTAATCTGTGCATCTATTACGTCACCAGCACGCGTCTGTTTCCGTAATATTCGCGAAGTGACTTAACAGTAAACTGTGGTTTGTACGAGAATTATGAAATACAACATTTTTTATTTACTTACTGTGAGTGCGCTTGGGAAAGACGTGACCGACCAACCCACTGGCTCAGATATCATTTTTTTGTATTAATAAAAATTGTGAGAACAAAATAACTTTGTGAATTTTAATTGTGGTCTGATTGTATGAAAATGTTTGTATGGAAACGAGGTGTTTATTTTTAGATTGTTATGAAATGGTTAACAAAGGAAGTGTTTGGGTTACGAGCTGTCCGTAGCCTAATTTACGTACTAAGATCTCGCAGTCCAATGCGTAATTTATGTCTCTTGAGCTTGCTGCGACATTTTTGGTCAAACTAACTGTTCTAAGAAAAAGAAAAGTCGAAGTCTAAGAAAAACTACATATTACGAATGTCGTTGATATAACGACAACGAAAAATACATTCGAAATCTCCAACTTCCACCTCAGCTGGAACCTAATACACTTTAATATGTTTGTTTATATTAAAAATAAATCACAATCCGTTAATCTACACTCCACAATATTCTATTACACCCAATAAATCAATACAAAAACAAATAAAAACCATTAAAGGTATTAAATAATCATTAAAAAGTAAAAGTTAAACAGAGTGACGCCAATAAAATATGATAAGTTATTATTTATTGAATCAAGACGATAAGTATAGACAATAGAGAGAGCGCAGTGTTGTGCGCGGGCGCAGATCGATTACAAATGAATACGAGAAGTAGAAACGATCCGATGTTATCGCGGATCACAAGTCACGTTACTAAACAATTATCGGAATTGCGTATTGGAATTGATTACGACTATACGAATTTAATATGAGACCAAAACGTGTTTTGGTAACTGTTATGTTTGAATATAAATAAACTTTGTATTATTTATTGTTGTTATCTTAATAATATTATTAAATAGATAATATGAATATTTGTTTTTGTTTCAGATCGAAATGGAGAATCTTTTTCTTTCTTGTTTATCAAAATGAGCTAATTAGTTTTTGCGAAAATCTACATTGAAACTTGAAAAAATATACCCATAACAATTTATGCGAGTTCCCATACAAAAGACTTCAACGCGCTCCCAGCGTTAGCTACGCCACTGTTTTTAGTCCTACTTACTTTGAACATAAAAAGTACATAAAAAAGGGGTTTTAATCAAAATAGACTGAAATAATATAATCAAAACTTTGTTACTTTAAACAGCCTTTAGGTTACCATAAACCTAAATTTTGCCAACATTATAAACACATTTTTTATCATAATGTCACATCATTTGAAAATATCATCATTACGAAATAAGTGAATTTATGAACTGTAACCCGGGGGCGTAAGGTTCAAAATGGCAATATTGATAGAGGTAATGTAACAGGCAGTTATCTAATAATAAATCTAACAGACAGACAACACAGACGTCAATAATGTGCGCAGACGCAACCGCGTGATCGCCGTACCCATACGATTGTTTACAATGTAATGGCATGCACAAAAGTCTAACTGGTTGTTATTATCAAATATGTTTTTGTATTTTGTGCTTGTGGTTGAAATACAGGATTAGTCAAGGTCAGGCATCATAGGGCATAATTTTATTATTTATGCACTAAAACCCATACAACCTTTGAGTTAAAACTCTGTCGACTGTCTTCGTTTTATTTCTCTGTCCTTTCTCGTTCCTACAGGAAAAGTGAGAAATTCTCTAAATCCAAAGAAATTATTTATCAAGGTACAAAATATTTCTATACAATTTCTCAAGGATCAAGGAAGGAGGAACAAAAATACAATAAAAAAGTAATTTCAAATACAGATATTTACTTATCAACAAAACAATTTATTATAACCACTTGTGTGTATACCAGTACAGACGGGCAAGGAACCCGCGTCCCTGACTCACTTCGCCACCACGACGCGCGACGCTCCTAACGAGAATTAACATTTAATTGCATCCAACTCGCTAATACATCTCGAACAAGGCATTCGACTTCAAACCGACCTCATTCACATTAAAAAAGGATGTATATATTTTTTTTCACAACATCCGATTCCAATTTCGGCGTTTCAAAGTCGCCAATTATTCATTAATAATAAAAAAGGCAAATATTATATCTTAATTTGTATTTCTACGTTTAATACTGCATCGAATTAACACATAAAATACTAATAAATAACTAATTATAAATGTTAATAGCGAATAAAATATTTCTCTACGTGTTATGTAA
The DNA here is from genome assembly GCA_958496195.1 of Timandra comae. NCBI lineage: Eukaryota > Metazoa > Arthropoda > Insecta > Lepidoptera > Geometridae > Timandra > Timandra comae. The sequence goes on from OY292358.1 coordinate 1,511,832, forward strand.
CACTGGCAGGTAAGAATTTTGTAACTTTCTCTTGCAATATTTAGAAGAAAAAAATCGAATTTATTAGAGACGACTTTGAACTTTATTGCGTTGTGATAAGCGTTGATAATTTTGTATTGTTGTTTGGACATGACATGACGCATCGAATGTTATTTTTTTATTCGTGATTCGTTGACATCGAGTGACCTTGGAGGTATAATCCGTCGTGACCCCGAGGGGTCAAGCAGGTCTGCCACGGATGAATATTAAATTAAGAACGCATAAGGACATAGTTTTTTTTTCTACAAACAGACCAAATTAAATGACCTCATGTTACCTTGACATTAAAATAAAATTATTGCATACTTTTACTTGTTAAGTATCAATTATATTTTATTGGATTTAACAATAATAGGTAACATCCATAACTATTTTTCTGCTGATGGTTTTAATTGCAATGATATTTTAGGTAAAATTATTTTTCATCCCACTAGCTCGGAAAGTATGTTTTTAATCCTCGATATCTGGGGGTAAAAGTCGATTTTAATCTCAAGAGTGGAAAGTATCGGGGTCGCTGTGACAGGCCGTGCAGGACCCAAGGCAATTTCGCTAACTGGGAGTAAAAGTCGTTTTTGCGCTCTAGAGGTTAAAGTAAATTTGAATTTAGAACATCGTGTGCACTAAGTGTGATGACGTTTTGGATTCACAAACTGTCATACAACTTTTTTTTTATTTCCAATTCAAACTCGGAACCTCCTTGGTGTACTTACTTATTTTTTTATTTGCTTTTCGCGTGATATTTTTTCTTTTCACTTAATATTGTGAATGTTTTATGTTTTCATTTAGTAATTTCCTCGCTGAGGGGGGGATGAAAAATAATGTGTTGCACTCGAGTGCAAACAATTTTTAACCTTGTGCTCCTTTGAGTCCCTCGCTGACGCTCAGGATTCTTATTGTGAATCCCTCGCTGCGCTCGTGATTCAATTTTAGAATCCTTCGCTGGCTCGGTCCTCAACTGGAGCCCCGGTTAAAAAGCAACTTTGCACTCTTGTATAACAAATAACTATTATAAGCTTGATTAGTGCACACTAGAAATGAAATAAATTATTTGAGAATCGTATTAGTAAACTTAGATGTATCTTAGTCATATTGGTAAGTATTTGATTGTGGTTTTACAAACTAGTTTTTCCTAGTGGTTTAATCTACTTTAGGAATTTTCCTATGTTTATCTTATTGGGGCGCATATAGCTAAACACTTCTGCATCAATTAAATAATCTTCTAGATAATCCTAAATCAGAGCACTTCATATAAATAAGTTATAGTTTATATAAACATAATAACATAACATAATCATTCACTACATCATCTCATTACAGTAACTGACCCCTAACTAAGTTCGAAACTTGTATCTAGGGTATCAGAAACTACGCACACACTCATTCACACACACCCAGACCGAGACAAACATTTGTGGTTCACACAAATATTCACCCCGCACGGGAATCAAACCCGCAACCTTACGGATGGAAGTCCGGCATGGTGACCACTCTGCCATATAGGCCATCAAATAATATTAATATATTATTGGCAATAACATGCAATATTGTCACTCCGTGGTGCGTAGGAGCACGATGCAGGTTCAACAAACGCATCGCATTGTCATTCAGTGGCAGAGTGAGTACTGAGTACGGGACGTGACGAGATACGCGTATTACAAGTGATTGTCTTGGTGGTACTAACATTTTATCTATCTATACTAATATTATAAAGAGGAAAGATTTGTTTGTTTGTAATGAATAGGCTCCGAAACTACTGGACCGATTTCAAAATTCGTTCACTAATGGAAAGCTAATTTATCAGTGCGTGACATAGGCTATATTTTATCCCCGTAATCCCACGTGAACGGGAACTACGCGGGTGAAACCGCGGGGAGCTACTAGATAGATAGATAGATAGAATTCTTTATTGTACAACATCAAATTACAATATAACATAAACCTTAAATCTACTTAGTTTATAAAGTTGTACAATGGGCGGCCTTATTGCTAAAGTATCCTTTTGCTACTAGTATCCAATATAGGTATACAATTCTCGTGTCACAGTTTTCGTTGCCATACTCCTCCGAAACGGCTTGACCGATTCTCATGAAATTTTATGAGCATATTCAGTAGGTCTGAGAATCGGCCAACATCTATTTTTCATCCCGAAATTCCCACGGGAACGGGAACTACGCGTGTGAAACCGCGGGGCGCAGCTAGTGTATATATGTATATGTAGGTATACTAATATTGTGAAGTTGAAGAGTTTTGTTTATTTGGTTGATAAAGCTAATCTCAGGAACTGTCAGGTTATTATTTGACAAGTATTTTAGTTCAGAATAGCGTTTATCTAGGAAGACTATAATATGGCTATAATAGGGGAAAAATGGATTCATTCGAAGTCGGAGGTTCCACACATCACTCGCTATAATAAGAGGATAGACTACGCGCAATTACGTTGCTTATATCTTCTTATTAGAACTCTAGCTTGGTACTTAAAGTAGCATTAATAAAAAGAATAAGTCTATTCTTTAAAAGGCAGTGTTTAGAAGTAATATTATAATATACTACAGAGAGCAGAGCAGGTTCCTTCAACTCATAAACAACCTGAACGTTGTCAACGGCATTAGCTCAAAAACGAACCAGTAATTTGAAGCGTTTAGCAATCGCGTGAGGCATCCGTTCTTTAAACAAAATATATAATTAAATATATCTGTCGGTGTGTCTGCGTGTCCGTAATTTGATTTTCCGAGAAAAAATCACTGCCGTGCAACATTTAAGTACGTAATTACTACAAAAACATGGATAGGGTTTTTGTAGCGGGCTGTAAGAGTTGGTTTTTTAAATTATTAATGTTAAATATAATAATATGATTTATGTATTGTATCAGAAACAAATAATAAATTAAAAGAACATACTATCTGTATTAAATAAATAACTAGCAATTTAATATAGTAGCTTGAAAAGCAAAACCCATAAATATTAGTACAATTTTATCCAAAACTTAAGAGTGTACACGATATAAAACATTAACAAATTTAAAAAAAATCCTTTGCCTAAAACTTCTTCACTACAGTTACACTACAAGAGCTATCTAACAACACAACCATAGCTTTGAGAAGCTCTAAGAAGCTTCTAAAAGCTCCACATAACGACAGCAGGACAAGTTTCAACTAAACTTTTTTCACTTTTACATTCCAAAACCTCGCGGAATCCAGTCGGGTTGGTGTTATTTTTCTAATTTACGTTCCTTCAGAGCCAATTAGTGGTCAAATATGTGCTAACCAGTGGACAATTCGCTGCTAATGGTTAGTTCGTTATAAACTACGGTACTCGGCTCGTAGGAATGGAGTAATAAGGTTGACTCTATGGAGTTTTAGAACATATTATATCTTAACTAATACTGATATTATAAAGAGGAAAGATTTGATTGTTTGTTTGTAACGAATAGGCTCCGAAACTACTGGTCCGATTTCAAAAATTCTTTCCCTATTGGAAAGCCACATTATCCCGGAGTGTCATAGGCTATATTATATTTACGCGGGTGTAACCGCGGGGCACCGCTAGTAAAATATTGTTTTATAGTTATCACCCTAATTCAGGGTAGGTTCGAGCCCCTCGGTGGGACATATATGAACTCATAATGATGATAGTTATCAGTGTTATAAAGACACTATAGTTATCAACTTATCATAGTTTACGTGATATTTACCATGTCATACTTGATGTAAATCAGGTGAATCATACAGCAGAAAAAATCTATGATTTGAGGTGATGAAGGTGTGTTTTGCAGGTCAAATATCAATAATTTTAGTAATTAGGTAGACAGAGCATCAAAAACTCCGGCAGAAGTCGAGGCGGATGGCTAGTTATACATATAAGAATAGATTTATTAGAAACACGACCTGTTACTAACCTAGGACAACTTATTCCTTATATGTATGTACTCGTATGATCGATACATGATCACTATGATTTAATAACAGTGTGTCGTCATAAACTGATTTCCAATCTGGTCCGGCGGCCATTTTCCACTTTTCCCGCCGCCGGTCATCGAACCTGCGCCAGCGCAAACATGTGAAAATATAAAAATGTTCAACGTGCAGCCACTTTCGATCTCGAACGGGCTTCCGCTAATTAGAAACTTACTTTCAATTTATTTATAACTTACTTAGTTCATTAAATTGTTGATTTATTTTGTCATTTATTATACTCAATCGTAACGAATTTTTAACTATTTACATGCGCCTATCTTTATTTATAATCACGAACATGTATACTAGTTTATGATGTAAAAGGTAGTTTGTTTGAATCAGGAACTATTAACATATTTTTATTAGTTATAGAGATACATATTACATTCTTTTATAACTCATATTCTTTTCGGAATAAAACCTCCATTTTCGTTACCTTATTTACATACAAACGTTGTATTAGAAAGTAATTTGATACAAAAAAGGAAATAATTATAAATTAAGGTCAAGTTTAATGAATAAAGTTAATGTTTTAATGAAAATGAAACCTTGAGGTAATATAATTCGCATGTATTTGGTTCAATGTTATAAATTAGATATATCGGGTTTATCTGTTTGTTGCGAAACTCTTTTGTTTGTTTTAAGATGGCTTATTTTATTCAACTTAACAAAAATCATTTTAAATGGAAGTTAAAGTAACTAATTAACGACTCAGGTGGTCAAAAAGACTAACAAACAAAGGGTGGCGAGTTCGATTCCCGTGCGAGTAGAATATAGTATCCACGAATGTTTATCACAGTTTAGATGTGAGTGTAGTTTGCGATCCTTTTTTTTATTACGAATGTAGCTGCTTTTTATGTACTATTATTATATACTAAAAAGCTGAATTGTTTTAAAAAAATGCTATTGGCTAGTTACTATAATGAGATAATTTAAAAGAGATTAATAAACCAACATTTCTTTCATGTCGAAGTTAAAAGAAAACTATTAGTAGAACTTTCCGCTAGCGAAATCCTCTTCTTATAATCAAATCATTTTATAAACAAACTTTACATTATTATATTTGAAACCGGTATTATTGTAATCAACGTCACCGGCCTGTTTCTCTCATGATCGATTGTGTGCAAATCTAATCGAAAGTGGTCTGTTAATGTGGCCGGTACTGAATTCATTAGACTATGCCTAGTAGCTAAGTACATATATTCAATTAAATTAATCTACTGGGAAGTAAAAGTTGGTTTTCGCAACTTGGATGGTTAAATAACGATCAATTTACACTCCTCACACAAGGTAAGTTAAACCTTTGGTAAGTTAATTCTTTCAATGCACCGTAAACTTTGGCAATTGACAAAAAATAACGTAAACATAACAATCATACACTACATCATCTCATTATAGTAACTGACCCCTAACTAAGTTCGTAACTTGTATCTATGGTATCAGAAACTACGCACACACACCCAGACCGAGACAAACATTTGTGATAAATCAATGTTGTTATATAAATAAAAATGCATATTCAACGAAATATTTGATAACATTAAAAAATAACTAAGTTTATTCATTGCTTTATTTGTAGAACATATTCGCTTAAGGGCTGATTTTTCCATCGCCAGATAACTTTATTCGACGAATAACTTTGAAATTTTGACAGTTCTTTCATACAAAATCTGTCAATTTTATTCCACGAATAAAAGTTATCCGGCGATGGAAAAATCGGCCCTCAATCAAAGAACTCCATATCAAATTAATTTCAAAATTATTAATTAGTAAATTACTTATAGGGATTACCGAATACCTATTAATACAATTACTTATCTCTGATAACTCATATCAGTGATAGTAGACGATTAACTATTCTTGAATTGATAAACATATGATAAAAATATTAGTGCATTTGACATTAATTATTGTGATTAATATAATATGGTTCGTAATAATATAAATCTGTATATGTTTGTCCTTATTTATTTAATACTTATTTGTGTATATATTTATTCGGTGCTATCGTTTACATTATAATCCAAAGTTATGTACTAAGCATCAAGGTTATAATATACTCGTATAACTCTATCTAGTATTGACTATTTAAAAGGCAATGATTCGTCTAATACTCGTACATATACGAGTACATAGATATGAAAAATAGAGGATTTTACTTACTTTTAAATCACATTATTCGGACTTAAATTATCACTTTTAAGCCCTAACTAACTAATATTATAAATGCGAAAGTAACTCTGTCTGTCTGTCTGTTACCTTTTCACGGCTAAACTACTGAACCGATCGACTTGAAATTTGGTACAGGGGTAGCTTATGGTCCGGGACAGGACATGGGCTATGTTTTATCCCGAAATTCCCGCGGGATCGGGGTGAAACCGCAGGGCACAGTTAGTATATACTATATCCCATAAATAGGAAACTGTACTAACACTGAGTCATCAATAATAATTTCCTTCCTATACATACAAACTAAAGATTTTCTTAACATAAATACATGTAGTTATTTCCGATTCGATCATAAACAAGGCGAAGTAACGACTCATTCAAAAGGTACGACGGGACCATAGAGAAATTGTTTTTCATCGACATCTGTCTCAATAAGGAGTGAAATTCGATGACTGGTTGAGGAAAAGTGTTGTAAATTTACCATTTCCTTCGTGATTTCTAATTTTATACTTTACTTAATTGGTAACTTGATGTTTTAGTTTTTTTCGTTAATTCGAGGAGTTGCGTATGTGTTGGTTAATGATTAGTTGGGTTTAATGTCTATTTACTTACGATAAAGCTTGAGTTTATTTCGTATCTTTAAATTGAGAAACTCGAAAATTAAGACGTAAATATAATTAGTCACTTTTGTAAAGTAAAGTCTATGAATAGGTAGTAAGTAATAATCATAAAAGATAGAGAAAAAAAACTAAGTTTAGTTAACTTATAAATAACATTCAAATTGTAAAATTCTTACTCCAAAAATAAACTGCACGTCATGATCTTACCAGTACTAAAGATAATCTGATATGAATCATACCTGTAACAAAACATATTATCATTAGATACAAATATAATAAATAAATACAAATTATAGAGGGAACGGAAAAGTAATTAAAACAAGATAATTTATTAATTTATAATTAAAATATATCCTAAACCTCTAAAAACTTTCTCTAAATTATAAGAAAATCTTGTTTTTACAAATTATAATTAATATTTCGCTATATAATGTGATAAATTGACAAATAAGGCACTTTCGCTGCGCTCGCGCAGGTGGAAATCTAATATGGCTGCCGGCAATAATAAATAAAATTATATATCTCTGCACATAGACTTAGTATTGACAGTCACAGAATTAATGGATTTTTATGAGATATATACTAATATGTTTGCAATTATGTTGAATTAATGTTTTTAATACGGTTAGTACATTAGGTTTGTTGATGCGATTTGAGATATTACATGACTGTCATTTTACTGATATTACAATCCCGAAAGTTTAAAACTCCTACACACAAAACTAATTTGACTTCTTAAAGAGGAAAAATTTGTTGGTTACATAATCATATAATAAGTATTAAAATAAACTCAACGTATTAAAATCAACAGAAAGAACCTAGTTATTTAAAAATACAGATCTTATTCAAACAATTCTTTTTTTATGGTCTGGGTGTGTGTGTGAATGCGTGTGTGCGTAGTTTCTGATACCCTAGATACAAGCTTCGAGCTTAGTTAGGGGTCAGTTACTATAATGAGATGATGTAGTGAGTGATTATGTAATGTATGTTTTAAATTAATAAACTCGAATATCAGCGGAAATAAGTTTTTGGAAAATAAAGGTCTTACTTGAATAATTCTTTTTAAAAAAAAACATCATTTTCGATAACGTTTACATGTTTCATGAATATTTAAATGATATAAAAGGAAACCTCTTTGCAACATTGTAAAACACAAAAAAAACTGTAATACACTAAGAATAAGTCCTAAATCAATGCTCATATCATTATTGTTATCAAATAAGTAATAAAATGGGAACCAAACGATGCTGATAAGTATTGAATATTGTAGGTACGTAATATACTTATCGTAGATAAACTCAATCGAACGATAAACTTTATTCTTTACGAGTCGTAAGATTTTTATCGTAAACATAACATTTAAATTAATTCGCTTACATTTTATTGTTACTTTTCAATTTTACAACTATTTTTTATGTTTAATGATATTGGACTATTTGTTTTAGAAATAGGTAATTGGATAAGATATGGAATAGTTGTAGTGACTTTGTCCCATAGATAAATTATTAGTCACTATCTAAAAACTTAATTGTAGCAATATTTGTATTTATATTTACAGTTATTTTGTCCTCTGATCACATCTTCAATGATTGGGATGAATAAATAAATGATATACTAGTGGCAATAGTTATTTATGGTACAAGCGAGGTAAGTTGGTGATTACTTCCGAGGCGCTATTGAGGCCCGAGCCGATAGTAATCGTCAATACACGCGTGTACCATACAACGTTTTTCAACACATTTGCGAAGAAATTATCATTTTTCGCTAAAAAATAATATTTTTTTCTATTCGCGCGCATCCAACACAACAATGGTGATCGGCCAAAGACTAAAAGAATAAACTTATTAAAAAAAAATCGAATGAATGAATGAATGGAATCGACCATAGACCTACCAAAAGTAAGGTAACGTAGTTGAAGTTTGTTTTTAAAATGTATGGACACAATTTTTTTGGTATCGAAACTTTTTTAAAAACAAAGCAATTTAAAAAAACAATCTATAACTCACTAGTGAATCAAGCGTGTCATTATTCAACTGTTTTTGCACAAATAAGAGCCCCTTTATGAGCAAGTGTGTTGAAAAATAATTTACCGAGGAATGCTGTAAGATTATCTTGATTAAGATTTTTGTCTGGAATATGACATTAGGTACATGTTCCTAATTATGTCATTTTTGAACCAGAATCAATAAAAAATCGCTCGATTTTTGTTGGAAATTTACAAATTAACAACTAAAAAATTTCTCAGCACAATACAAATTGATCACCCGTCTCTAATAACGAGTCACAATCCGTCCAGCTATCACCCAATGCGATAGGAGTGAAAGTGTTGACGTCACAGATGCGCACGCGCGTCGTACATCAACCTATCTGAATTATGACACGACACAAGTGCAACACCGCTTTGATGTGACCGTACGATGTAATGATATGTAAATGTCGAAGGAATCATGTTAAAATTATTTATTTTGTATCGATAATGTGTGTTGTATCTAATTGGGACAGTATTTTCGTACTATTATGTGTTTGTTGGCTGGAGGTTTGATGTTGCATTAAGATATTTCCAAATTCGGCATTTGAGATCACCAACACGCAGGTAAGCATAGATCACTTCTATTTCAACTAATTGTGCTTATTTTATTAGACGTGAGTTTTTTTTTTTTCAGAATACTTTTCTTTGGATATGAATATTTTTCTAGCGTTGACAAAAAGAGAACTGTGCAAAATACCCTGTAACAATAATAACTTAGTAACTCAGCCACGATCGGTCGGTGAGATGGCATCTTTAGTAACATTTCATACCAGACATAGACTACCTATAGGCTCAGGGACTATACATAGATATACTAACACTATAAACCCACTATAACAGTACACAAGGAAACAAAACGTAACAACAAACCTAATTAAACCTCAATTACACACATACAATCCTACACACATACTATATTTACGATTCTCGTGACAGACATGAGTTGCGTAACTGTCTTACATACTTGTATATATATGTATATATAGATTTATGTATACATTGGTAGTTGTTATTACTTAATAGTGAAATTTTGTCGGCTCTCAACTGGTTTGGTAGCTAATTAAATCGATCTCGGACATGTTTCAAGATGCATACGAAAGATAGGTGTTAATTGGCTAAATTCAATTAATTGATTTTTTTTGTGAGGATTGATTATGATGTATGTAGATTTTATTTAAATTATTATGTCATCGAAGTTTACTTGTCATTAGCTTCAGTTAAAAAATAAAAATGTATTTGTATGAGAGGAGACCTATTCTGCGGTCAGTTTCATTAAAATAATTCCGACAGAAAATCAACACGAAACTAGTATCTACAGTTGAACTTATTAAATAAGAATCTATAAGTACTTATTTAAAATAAAATATTATGAGGAAGTATACACAAGTTGCAAGTTGATAATAAATAAATAAATAAAAAATCATTTATTGCCAAAACGAGAACTTAAGCTGTATAGCTGTAAAACATGTATTTTATAAATTATACGAGTACGTTTGACCAAAGGAATTGTGTCAGCACGTGCTGCATGAGATGTGCATCACAGGCAGCGCTGATTTTCAGACACCCCTACCCCTAAGATAATAAACTTGAAAACATTCTTTAAATAATGTTATTAACTAAAAACCATAAAAATAATAAGTACTCACAACAAACATGTAAAAGACCGGTAAATGTAATGAACTTCTTAAGTATAATAAGGAAAGAATTAGCGGAGTATCAGCTTCTGTCAATATCCGCACACTTTCACTGAGGAAACCGGTGAAAACTAGAAAAACTCGATATATAATAACGACAATTTTCAAAGGAAATTAATTTTAAATTATCTACCAGGTAATGCAATTACTCATTTTAATGGATAACTAGTTACGCTAAGACATGAGTAACAGTGCAATGAACTATGCTGTGCTATCAAATTCAACCTGTCATCTGAAGAGGGAAAGGAGATATTATGTTTGTGGAAATGTTTCAGGGAAATTTGAGGTAAGTATAGAAAAGGTTTTTATAAGTTTACTAGCGGCGCCCCGCGGTTTCACTCGCGTAGTTCCCGTTCCCGTAGGAATATGAGAATAAAATTGTATGTTAAAAACCTTCCCACTGAATCACTATATCTATTAAAACAAACCGCATCAAAATCCGTTGCGTAGTTTTAAAGATCTCAGCATACATTTCAATTTACTGGTAAAAATAATTCGTTTTGTTTTCTATGCTTTTCAACATTCTTGACGCATTGATCACTCCCTCAGTAAAGATTTTGAACTACTATTAATATTAAGATAACTTTATACTAATAAACAAAGTATTATAAGCTTAATTATATATTAAACTATGTACTGAAGTCAAAACTAGATCATTGAAATGTCGACTCTATTTCGGCCCAAACAATGCCCGCCAAAATATTTGGAGCACAAACATTATTATTCTTATTTATTCTAGAGGATGTTGCCAATTGTTCCTAAATATAATAAGACTTCATATATCACATAGTACATAATAATTATATATAGGGTAGGTGAAACATACGATGCAAGAAGTTCAAATATAAACAAGTTTGTTATTTGCACTGTTTATTTTAAATGTTTTAAGCATGGCAATCATTGTGTGACAAGAAGAAAAAATGGTTGACAATTTTCACAGGAATGAAATAAAACTTCGAACACAGATTAAAATAATAAAAAAACAAATTATAAAAATTTGTTCTCAGAACCCTATGAAATAGATTATCTCTGCATCTCTAATGAAAATCTAAGAACAAAACGGTAATTTTCTAGTCCTAAAACTAGTGAAGGGCTAACTAAAAGTGTCACAGAACAAACAATTAGCCCAAAAACGCGGTCAAACCAAACCTCCAGTTACCGTTGGTACCTTAATGAAGACAATATTTGTGGTACGGGACTCACGGCTCAATAATATGTGAAGTAAGTAGGCTCTAATTAGACACCGGTTAACACCTCGTTCGCTCAATATTGTGCGTAAACGTAACTGTAAAGATGTTATTAATATTTGTTGTTTGATTTTAGTCTGTTTTCTAGTGAATATTGCGAAGAATTCAGTTTGCAGCTGTGCCCCGCTGTTTTGTCAGCGTAGTTCCCAATCCCGTGGGAATGTGGGGATAAAATTATGCTAAAAACATTCCTCTTGAATTACTCTATCTATTACTGAAAACCGCATCAAAATCCGTTGCGTAGTTTTAAAGATTTAAGCATACATAGGGACAGAGAAAGCGACTTTGTTACACTATGTAGTGATGATAAAAATTGTGATAGTAATAACTTAAAATAATATTTTAAAGCAACTACTAATGTTATCAATGAGAGAGAGGCATATGATCTGCGATATCTTAGATAAGAGAGGCCTATACATACGCATTTTCCCAACGTAAACTCTCTTACAAATTCCTTGATTATTTAGGTAATTATTTAAAGATAGGTGGGCCCACATAACAACTCATTGGGTTCCCGTTCGAAGGAGGGCGTCGTCGGGGTCGGCCGAGAAAGCGTTGGCGCGATGATCTTGTTGCCTTCGACAGTAGCTGGTGGGAGACTGCGAAGGATAGGGATGGTTGAAAATGTTTGGGGGAGACCTTTGCCCAACAGTGGGGCACTATTAGTTGACAAAAAAAATTACAAATTTCAGAAATTATACTTCTGAGGAAATCGATATCTGATTCCAACTTCTCTTTGCAGTCCTCCGAATATTTCCATTTTACAAAATATTAAACAAATCTATCCTCTATACTTTCACATTTAATAAATATAATATTACTATATTACTCTTAATTGTACAACTCAATACACTTTACATTGTATAACATCGGTTCCACAAGTAACATACGAGATACAAAATTATAATGTTCAGTGATTGGTTGGTACAAAATATTTGTGCGAGCGTGTCCAGTTAGAAATTAACCCTTACAACTGGTTGTGGTACCGGTGCACGGTGCGGACGGGACCTGGAATGGACGGGACACACGGAGCTGTATGTAGGACAACTAGTTAGCGTACAAATCGAGGAGGTTTTCAAAGGGTTTTTAACGAAAAAAATAAGGTTAATAAGGTTAAACTTAATACACTTAAATAAAACACTCCGTTTGACAAAAATCTGTTAAGTGTTTTATTTCAATGTGTAGTGTTCGTGTAAATCAAAGATATCAATATAAATACACTTAATTTAACTCTAAATGAATATACATACTGATAAGTTCATACTTATCACAAAAAATAGATGGCTTAAATAATTGGAACAGCTAATGATTTCGAGAACATGGCCTTAATTAAGTTGAAACTTTTGTAATCTAGGGTAAATGATATAAAATACAAAAATCATAAACACAAACAATCAATCAACATTTTATAAACAGATTCACAACTCCTAACAAAAACATAATTAATCCCCCAGTAATATAAAACAAAATAACTCAACAAATCATTAATTAAAAAAGAATCTCCGAAGATCTACTCGGAACAACTTTTCCAAAAACAACAGGCAGTTAATCAATAATCAAGATGACGTAACAGATACTCGTGTTTGTCATCGGCGCTGTCTGTGTCTTCGTGTGAGGCGGCATTCCTGCCTTCAGCATTTCGATCAACACGTAAAAATTACAAGCAATTAGAGAGGGCGATGACCTCTCGCTTCGTACCGAGCCTACAACACCTAAAGGTTATGATGACCTGGTGGAGGATTCAAAGTCGAATAAAGACTTAATTGTGAGTGTGTTTGGATGTTTGTGTGATTAATAACTCTTTTCTTTGTTGTAGGTAAGTATGTAGCGGTTATGTATTATTTCGGTGAAGAAAAGATTAATTTTGTAAAGTTAAGGAGAGTAGATATTCGGTTTCAAATGATTATTTTGTATTCAGAGAACGATAATTTGGGATGAAGTAACAGACCCAAATACTTTCAGACCTCATTTATATTGAGTCCGCGACCACTAATTTGAAAACCACTCTAAATTTATCAATAAAAATTCAACAACATCAAAATAAACGAAGAATGTTAACAAAGATTCCATTGAAACCGTAACAGTAATTATTCTGCATACTTCTAGAATATTACGAGGGGTATGCAGTTCTAGGTATGGTCTAACAACGTTGATGGAGTAACCATCACCGTTAGAGCCATTCCTGTATACGACGACATCAATTAGCGTAGGGCGTGGCGCGTAGACCGCATAGATTTAGTGTTGTGCGTAGACGCAACTATTGCAACGCTTACTGACACACTGCACGAAAAATGTGACAACGTTTTGACATAACAAACGCTGTTGATCATTTTAATGAAAAAGTTGGTATACCTATGGTGTTGCTGCCAGTCTTATAAGATGCGTTTTTAAACATTTACTGGTTTGTTTTAAGAATTAACGTTTCTGCGAAATGGTCTCATTTACTTCGTCCGATTACAGACAATAGCTATTCCACAACTATACAAATATATTTTTTACTACGAAATTCAACAGCAAATATTATGTTCCATATTGAAAACACGATGAGTTTCATTAAACAAAATCAGGTAAACAACAGACTAATCGTATCAAGGACAGTCTATTGAAAAAAAATATTGTCCTAGACTACAAAAGAGTTACATATATAGTTTTTAAGATTCATATTTTTTATCTTATCATAAATCTAAGTACTAGTACGATAGTACATTATATTATTATTATACAAATTTAACATTTTTTATCTATATTTAATCGCTCTTATCATTGTATAATGGCACCTAACGTTGCATAAACAAGATCAATCAAAATTTTATCACGAAGTCTTTAAGATTATCTTAGAGTAAACTGTTTTAGGGGGAAATATTATACAATCGCTTTTTAATATTTGAACGGTTTAATAATCAGCGACTACTTTTTCTATGTTAAGACCTTCGCTTTAATTTATACTCGTCACATCAGCATGCATAATTTTAGTCCACAAAATATAGACAAATTCACGATTATCACATCAACACAGTCGGTTATCCAATTCACTGAACGCTGTGTCCCTAGTACCTTTACTACTCCATTTCTTAGTGGTAATTGAGTGTGCATCAAGCATTTCCTAGTTGTGGCCATAATAGGTGAAGTCGGGAACAACCAGTCCGGCTACATTGTAAAGAAAAAAACCCCAGGAGTCATTGCGCTTGAACATATAACTATACTTCAATACATCTGCAATCAAGACGTGTAATATTTCAGATATATGATTTGTAATCCTGTTAAACGAGCTCTTTATCTGATATCGTCATCATATTTCATAGGCAATGAAAAAATATGAAGTAGAAATACAGATAATCAGTCTATAAATGAAGGCAGTATAAATAAATAACATTACAGCTAGAAGCTCTCACACCTACACCATACTTACCAAACATTTGTCGTAAATATGACGATAAAATACTATTTATCGTTATTTTCATCAATTCGTTAGTTTACGGCAATAAAATATAATTTTAAATGTATTTTGATAATAATATTAACATCCGGAATGAGAAAATGACAACCATTTATATTTTATCCGATTACAATCGGTTCGTTTACGGTAGCATGATTACGTTAAATAAAACAGACATTCTGTACATACACTACTTGACTTATCTAATCGACATCACGATTTATAACAAATTGAAATGTTGTGAGATACAATAAATCCAATCTCGTTTGTTTTGCAAATATCTGATACAAAACATTTGCCAGAATCATTTGTTTATGTGCACGAAATAGAAATGTGGTCCAAGTGTTGCACCCACAAGTACACACTCAAATACTAAACCATATATCATTTACAATTAGATACTACTTAGTTAAACATAAAATTATATTATAATGGAATAAAATCTCAAAAGAACGAAACACTAGTTAATAAATAGGTAAAACAATTTTATATTTAAACTAAGTAATATGATTGATGTAGTCAAAAGCTCATTATAAATCCGGGATGATTGTATCATAACACAGGTAATAAAATATACATTTTACGACGGTAATATTTTTATTCCTCCGTTATAATCTTGATGTAGTACGGACCGAGAATGTTTCTAACAATCAGTGGACAGAAATAGGTGGAATATTTAAATGAATATGCGGGCGAAGTCAGGTCTATATATACAATGCTATGTTTGAGTCTGTCAGTCAGCGGTAACTGTGGTCGGGGCTTCCGCATTGCGCGTGCGTCGGCCCGCACGCAAAGAAACAGACACAATTTTGTTTGTAGATATTATTATTTGTGCAAATTACGATGAAACGTGTTGAGATTGCTTCAGATTTACTGTTCTTTTTTGAAATTGGTGTTATTACGATTTAGTTATAAAGTTCTTTGGACGAGTCAAGTGATATAACAGTAATGTAATGAGTTACAAATTATATAACTGTCGTCAATCGAATTTACTTATGTTCATTTCTGTTGGACCATAATGACGGCCATTTATAATCAAGAGGTCATGTCATCGTCATTACGTACAGAAATATTCTTGGAATGCTAAACACTGATTGTAAATCAAGTACTACCCGTGAGTTTATAACACTTACTCAGCAATTACGCCCACTAAAAACACATTCAAAACAACACCAAGTTCAGTGAACATAGTAGAAAACTGGCGGACACCTGATACTGTCGTTACAAAAGCTGCGCCCGCGCAGCGTGAAGCGTTATTAGACTAGAACGGTATACATAAGTTAAATACACCCGTTTCATTCCCGCATCAATTTCACACTGTTTCCATGCAAATCACATCTGCCCTACTTTCTAACAATGTTTTGTTTTGATATAATTATTAACATCACTAATAAGCCCTGTTATCGACTTCCTAACTTCATATATAATTAAAAAGTTATTAATATTTAATAGTTCGGTTTAGTGAATAACAGTTTTTACTATAATTTCACTTCCTATTACGTTGTTATTAATACAAAGTGCAAATTATACGATGTAATTATTATGCAAGTTGTTTTTATTGGCCAGTTTTGTTTCTCACGCATCGCCTCAGCTTCCATATTCATAAAACAGCTTTGTTGCTACTACGGCCTTATTAATTGATGCTCTAAGTAATACAAATCCATAATTATGGTTTACTATAGCGTTGTAAATGTTCAATTGCGACCACTGCTTGTAAGAGGGCACGATATATTAATAATTTTATTTGAATTTAAGTTTTATCTCGTCAATATTGAAATGGCGAAACCTGTCTTCTCTTCCGTATACAATTTAATGATAATCTTAGAATACTTTCTTCAAATAAACAGCTGTAATCTGTATGGTGTCATAATATTTTACTAATTCCATTAACTAAAACGGCAATAAATAAGGAAATGGTGACAGTATATAATTAATTTAAAACTAATTAAGTATGGTAACACGGTATAAATTATGTTGAGTTATGTCGTTATCGGCTTATTATATCACTGTTACATCTGATGCGCAAGCGCAACTCGGATTCGCAATGGCGGCGCGAGACCAGGGATGTAATCAGTACAGGATAAAACCGGGAAAATAAGTTATTCATGCCTTAACTCTAGTTTTGAAAATTCTTCAAGATTTATCAAAGAAATTTCGATAGCTTGTAATATAAATCTAATGTATACTTCATCACCATTATCATCTTCCTGCCCTTATCTTATTACGTGGGATCGGCACAAGTGTTTTTCTCTTTCATTCTTCTCTACCAGCCATCATTAACATTAACTTTTTTCTTTAGCAGTTCCTCCTTCATCCAATCCATCCATGTTGTTTGGGTCTTCCACAACTCACATTACCATCCACATCGTCCTGACTACAACACGATTTAAATTATATGTTCCGAAAGTTTTTTCCTCACCCCGAGTCCGTCCACCGACTAATGTGGACATTATTTATGCATTAAAGGATATCATTATAACAACATCATGTCTCCGATGACCTGCCGAGTTTCCGAACATGTTCCACGATCACATACCGTGGTAACAACATGTTGAAATACACGTAAATATAATACAAAACATGATTTTTATTCTGTAAAAGAAGTGTTAACAGTTGTCGGATTTAATCTACAATTATCGTGTCCATTATTTTATTAACTAAGGTTTATTTGATCTCGAAATTCACACACAAATTATTTAAGTATGTAAATGTACACAAGCAAAGGAATAATGACATTAATTCACACAAAATTAGTCATAATTTGGCTTAATCCTATACAATGTAGTTTTATTAAAATCCGTGAGAAACTCCAACACCTGAGAGGCGAAGTCATCAGTAGATTAAACAATAAGAGGCGTATAGTATCGGTACCAGTCCAGTTTCCCACAGCGAGTCCACCGGTCGATACAAATTGCCGAGTCGGTTGCTTCATAGCGCCCTGCTAAATAACTTTGTTGAGATCATTGTTTACCAGCGCGAGATGTGAGAGATTTCTTATTTACTATCACTGTGCGACGTAGTCAATTCAAAATTCAAAAATTCTTTATTCAATTGAGGCCTCAATGAGGCACTTATGAACGTCACTGAATCTACCACCGATTCGGAATTACATCAGCCGAGAAGAATCGGCAAGAAACTCGGGCTGGTATTTTTTTTTAAATAAAATGAAATACAAATGTCACTTATAACTAATGTCAACAATAAAAAACATGTCAAAAAGTATATAAAAAAAAATCTATAAATAAAGAAGTAAAATAATTACATAGGTCAAAAACTATAAATAGCATACTGAGGTTGCGTGTGCAGAAATTTAATGCCAATAGTAAAAATAGTAAAATTGAATCTATAGTTAGTGATATTTTAACCATTTTGTTTACGGATATATATAGGAATTTGGGGATGTTTGATGGTGTCTGTTTATGGAATGACTTGGAACAGCCAGTTATTAAATTCATTGGTATTATTTAAAAGGGTAGGTGAATCTGGTAAATAAACAGACAACGGAAATCCAGGAGAACCCAGTTTATTTCGTGGTATAAACATTGATGTTTATAAAATCAAGGGAAGCAATTGCTTCTCTATATCTTTCAACATGTTGCAAAGCATAAAACGAAAGTTGCTATCTGAAAATACCAGTTATTCCATTCCATCTAACTATGTATAGTAATACGTGTACATACTAAGTTTTAACGAATGCTTTAAATACTCGTAGTGTAGTCACTAAACTTGAGTTTTAAAGTTTGCTTCGCATAGTATATCCAATCTATTGTTAGAACACAAACTTTACGATCTGTGCAGAGAACAACACACCTTAGTTACCCAATACCAGGACTACGAAAATAGGCAAATTTTAATATCATAACCTCACGTCGTGACTCCCATGCGCAGGAGTCTGCCTTTAAGCCATTTACTTTTGTACACAAAATTAACAACATGTTTCTTAGAAGATGGCAAAGGGCATTCTGATTTTGAGATAATAACATATAATAACTCGGTTATATCGGGAAACAATGATATTTATGGACGTATTTGGTTATTATACCAACATGGTAATATTGTGAAGTAATGTATATATATTTTTACTCAGTTTCACAACCTTCAAGTAAAGTTACTCACCAAGTAACGTTAATTCTGTCTCTTTGTTACTTCATGTCAAGTGTCAAAGATAGAACATGTGAGTACTCGAAACGTTACTTGAAGATAGTGAAATAGGCCTTAAGTCTAACCAAAGTAAAATTAAACTCGTAATATTTAATTACAATGAGGCATAGTTTGTTCTGCTACTAATTTAATATTTAAAGTAGAAAAATATTAAAATTACAGAATCATCAGTCCGTATCAAAAACTGTACAACTTTACGTAAAAATCTTAATGTTATTATACGGCCGATTTAAAAAGTTACGGTTAACAAAATAATTGAATAATAACAGTAACGGACCAGTTACAATATTGCACAATACAACTATTGGGTCTTAATGTAAAGCCGAATGCGGTGCAAAGGTGAATGGGTGTAAATGACCCCAGACCGAGTATTATTTAACAGTTATATAATAATAGGTATTCATTATTATTGACCCATTTTTTTATAAAATAAGTTATTTAATAATTTTGGGATCAATTGAATTGACAAGTCCCCTGTTAAATAAATGGAGACTTTTCTCAATTTAACTTCTTTTAAAGGTACTAAAGTCATGTCCAGTATTGACTAGGGGCTCCTTCTTCGCACGTGCAATTCTGCTGCTAATTTTCCGAAATTTTATTTCAAATAAACCTTATCTTATCAACTGAAAACAATGAATTAGATGCAGAAGTTCTGTAATGATGCGCTTTAACATTCGAAAATTGATTTTTCTCTATAAAGATAGATGTTACAAAACCATTTCGCTTTTACTATTGCTGTATTTTTTTGTTGAAAGACATTTTGTTTTAGAAAATTTCTGTTACGGCAGTCTACTTATTAGTAACGGTTATGACCAATCAGTTCTGAGCGCAGCGTGTTCTCAAATAATTCTCGCTCCAGGCTGCAATTTGCACAACAAAAACACTTTTTGGTTACATAAAAAAGCAATTTGTTATAATGACACAAATCTTTCAATAAGACGGCGTTTTAAATGTTTTATATCACTTTAAAACAAGAGAGGAAGTTGTTAAATTCATTTTGGTGTTATTAAATTATTGTGCTGCTATTATTTGCGGAGATTATATTAAAACATCGGCATTTGCCTTTCAATTTTAACACCAATTTGTAAAATAATTATTAAAATTAAAATTAATTTATATTTTAAACCATAACCAGTAAATGATGCAATACTTCAACTCGTAGTAATCCTTTCATATAGTTAATGAGCTCCTAGATATAATGCCTGAATGCAAAATATCAGATACTGGACTCTAATCACACAAACACGTGCAAATCGAAATAACACACGCCATTACCCAAAAAGCACAAACTTGGCAAATTAACCAACAAATGAAACAGCGCAGTGTAACAACTAACAACTGCACATATTACTAAAGAGGCACGCTTCTTGCTAAATTATGCATATTCCAGGCATTAGTAGTGATGAAAGAATCGTGAGCCCACCTTTCTACATAACCGACTATGGAAAACAAAGTAAAAATAGGAATGCCTTTCTCGAATCAGTCGTGCGTGCGATCCGCACTAGTTGGCAGGCGGTTGCGGTTGTGTCGCTAACACGGCCTATCCTCGCAATGAGTAGAAAGCCGGCTAATGACCGCATTGCTAACTATTGTTTGATGCCAATGCAGGATTACAATTGAAATGCAATGTTTACGGAAACTGTTGCGGTTATTTTGTTGGTGATCGTGGCGGAGATCATATCTAATGCTGGATAAACATAGCGAGTTGATTGATGTTGTTTACTTTTGTAGAATTTGGTTTTCGTAGACTCTTTGTATATGTTTAATAACTAGGACACCTTTGTATAATGGGTTGGCCTATAAGATTCCACTGCTAGAGCGTCTCTTCTGACTGATATTATCATGAGCCATGTAGCATTCAAGATTTTCAACAGCTTAAATAGGTATGCCCGCGGTGGCTTAGTTGGTTTTAATTTTTGGTTTTAGCGCAAAGGTACGATCCTGACTTCAAATTCCACCAGAGGTGAAAATATTGGATGTAGTACCTATATTTTCTGATCGCCAAGCTGGCCTGAATGCATGTTGTTGTAGTTTCCTTCTTGCAAAATAATGAAAAGAAACAATTTCCAACCGCGAGAGATCAATGGACGAAGCCAGAGGGAAGCGATCGAGACCACTTTGAGGTGTTCATAACTACTTTTTACTCGCGCCTTGCACTCACTATTGAAATTAATATTTTTTCAAGGAAGTAATTCTACGCGCGGACGAGCAAAAAGTATTAGATTTTGATTGGAAAAAGTCTTAGAGAAATATCGAATACTTTATAGAATAATGTAAGTAATAAAAAATCTCTAGCTAAGACAAATAGTAGAAATATCGAGTGTTTTTTTAAAAGAAACAAACCTATAAAATTCACATGACTCCTCTCGCTACCATTAAACCTAAATACAAATAAACAAAACCCAAAAACAAAAAAAATACAAAATGTTTGTTCTTTATGATGCAATTCTACATTTACGAGGACCTCTCGGCAAAACGTAGGTATATAAGGTCAATAAAATTTATTATAAGGTCTTCAAACAATGCCAGGGTCACATTTAAAAGGGAATTCGCAGTTGTTTTTGCAAAAAACTTAACACATTAGAGACCCTAATCATGTTTCTGAGAACAATTTACGTACATATTTATTGCCGTAATAAAAACCATAGATTCACATTCAAGATTTATAGTTATTTTTATTATATTCATTGTTATGTAAGAAGATATTTGAATATTTTACCCATTTTTGTTAATTTATCTGAATCAAAAATTCATTCGAAAAAATACGCAAAGATATAAAATTTGATGCATATGCAAAATTCTAAACATCTACAGTAAGCAGAAAGGGTAGTTTGACTTACATCAAAATTGAAAAAAAAACATTTGATGGTTTTGCTCCACAAAATTACGCTCCACCTTGAAGTTTTGACTAAGAGCAAATAGGCAGAGATACTTAAAATTTCGAATTTCAAATAAATATAGATACTTGAAATAGTATTCTATACAAAGGGATATGAATAATAGAAAATCAGATGCAACACATTCCCAAATACAAAAATTACATAAACCAACCAAGCTTAATTAACAACAAAATCCCAAATTCATAAACCACAACATATCTGTTAACATAACTATAAAAATATACAATAACAAGAAACCTGTAAATATTGACTTATGCAACACCATTTTTGGGGTCATCGACATTCACATTTCCAATTCACTTTATTACTGAGCACTTCACATAAACCGCACAGTTATCGCTATTGTACATTTTTATCTTCCAAAAGAAAATATAATATTATGCAAATAAGAAGAAAATAACCGAATTCCGTATGTGATACTGATATCTGTTGCGCGTGCGGCTTCTCTTGGAGTAATTTCCTTTATCGTTTTATTTGAGAAATGAAATATTAAGACTATATAGAGTTTAACACTAGAACTTTCAGTCAGTTCTCCGAAAATGCGAGTAAATAGGTGGGAAAAACGTTTATTATATTGAATTTATAGACCTTTCTAGTTTGCCCTGATATCTGTTGCCAAAAACTGTATGAAGAAACGCATCGCAGTTTTAGGCAATTTCAGGCGAACACACTTCCTAGTACTTACTCTAAGGATTTGATGAAAATTGTATAGAAAACTGAATTATACTGGAAAAATATAAACAAACTTTGACTTTCTACATATACTCATATGAAGCAGTAAAATATGAATAAGACAAAGAAAAAATATAAGCAGCACCTCCTCGTTAATCAGATACCTAACTCGTTAGATAAGAACGGACAGACAGACAGAAAGACGTCGGATTTTATTATATTTAAGAGATAACGTGCCCAGCGGGAGGTATGGCCGAAAACAAACAAAAAGTACGTCCGAAAATATCGAATCGCGAATTTAAGATAAGTATTATTGATCATTTCATTTCGGGACACGTATCCTTATTATCAATTTAGATATCATAAATTTAAAGAATGAATTGCTAAATTCTTTGAAAAATTACTTCAGATATAAAGCTTCTTAAAGCTTTTTTTTATTCGCGTAAAATCCCAGCAGCTAATGGAATTTTGGGAAAGGTATTCCGTGTATGCTATCTCAGGTTACAAAGTAACCGAAAAAGCGAAACCTCATACATATAACCAAAATGTTATCTAAATCGTTAGACCCGTTTCCAGGTTTAACGAAATAAAATACATGATATATTACCTATACCTACAAGAATATCTAGATTTAAGTAACCTTATATATAAACAATATTCTTTTATTTCCATCACGTCCTATCCAAACAATCGAAAACAATTGTCATCTCTCAAATAATAGGCAATAAATAACAAGAGCTCTATAATTTGGAGAGCATGACCTATTTTCACATACATACTCGATCCTGCGGCACTCCCTGGTGTTCAATGCTAATGCACAGCTGCGCCGGAGACAGTTCAATTGTTCGTGCGCTTGCGCATCGGACAAATGTATGTAATTATGTCACCATGGATCGTTTTATGATGTACTGCTTTTGAAGCTATTTAATATTTAGGTAGGTATGATAAATAAACATTCAAATAGCTTTCATTATTGTTGTTGAATTCTTCAAATAGGTACTTATATAGGAACTATCAGCTAAGAATCGAAGCGACGATCAAATTCAATTGCTGGAGTAAAGTAATTTTTCAATGTTTGTTTTTATTCAGGAAATAAATTTTAAAAAGATCCGACAAAAACCTTTCAATTATAAACTATCCCTATTTTTTATGTTGAAGTACCTAAAACAAAGTTAAAAACATAAAATTAGACTGACCTTTGTTCTGTAGAGAGGATTGGAGAAGTCCCAGCCCGGTGCCACGAACAAATATCCACATTTTGATATCTTTCTGCTCGCCTGTCGACAAAAGAAAATACACAATAAGTAACAGAAAATAGAAAATGACGTTCTTCTAAATAAACATATTAAAAAAAATACACTAGATTATCTGTTTATTGAGAAAAGCTATAACGAACAATTTAATTATTGTTCGTTTTAAATTATTTCTATGTACGAGTATGTGTATGCAGTTGACCCGTAACTACATAGACACATTGTTTTCAAAACACATAACCCAAAAACTACAAAGTAAGAAGAAAGTTAAGGTAATACATCGTATTTACATTTATTTTCACTTAAAACAATAAGGTACCGGTAGCTAGTACTTTAGTGTGTCACTTTGTATGTACTCGTATGTATGAGGTACTATTCAAGAGTGTCACCGTTATCATACATGAAATGTATGTGTGTCGAATGGTTTACTTATAGATAGTATTATTTATTTATTGTAGGGAGATTCAACAGCCAATTTAATTTTTTGTATGTTTTACATACAAAAAATTAAAAAAATTAGAGAATCTCACGGATAGCATAAAGATAAAAAAAAGAAAAATATTTTCATATAAGTAAAGAAACTTAAGAGATTGAAGCACTAACTTAATTAATTACCAATCGCATTTGAATTATTAATTTGAATACCTAGGTGGTTGAAGAAATAAAAATATATTTATTCCTCCTAACTTCTAAACACAAGTTTAATAGTAGGCACCTATCAAGCTATTCTTTAAACTAGTAATTTGTAAGACTTGTTGTTACACCAGTTAAAAAGAGGTTCAACACCAAAAACATCAACATTTAACCGAATATACCTGTTCGTAACCTCCCAAACTACGGAGCTAAGTAGTCAGTTGCGTCTTCCATCTAATCCGACCATAAAAAGAGGTTCACATATTAACCAAACGAGCCATGTGACCCGCCGACACAAAACCTTAAATCCCCATTACTAATCGACACCAAACTATTTCTGTGGTCGGGAATTCTAATCTAGTTTTGGTCGTTTTTTAAACGTAATATTTTTTGGTTTTAAATGGATTTAAGTCGCAGTTATGATATAAAAACTGACATATATCGTTTTCTCTACGCATACCTATTACATGAATAGTAATAGTTCAAGTTATTTTTAATGCACCTGCCGTGTTAGTAAACTCATTAAAAGTGTTGCTAATTTGACAAGACTAAAATTCATAATTTGAAACTAAGCAAATATTTGGTTTTCCACTTGACTTTAACCACCAAAGCCTTTTCTTTACCTTACACCTAATTTCTTGTATCGAGAGTAAATAAATTAAGCCTTATGAAATGTTCTATATACTTGAAGCAATTGTGAACCATAAATAGTGGAGATGACAGCCGTAAAACCACCGAAGCGCGCGGACCAGTATAGAATCAGATGCGATTAGGTGATGGGGAGATGGAAGTTATGAGAGGAAGCGATGTAAATTAGAATTAGTATACATATTATACTTTGATGTATTGATCAAATGTATTACATTAAATAGGTCATCATTATTAATTTATAGACTACTAGCTGTGCCCCACGGTTTCACCCACGTGGTTCCCGTTCCCGTGGGAATACGGGGATAAAATATAGCCTATGTTATTCAGGGTGAATGTAGCTTTCTAATGGTGAAAGAATTATTGAAATCGGTTCAGTAGTTTCGGAGCCTATTCGTTACAAACAAATAAACAAACAAATCTTTCCTCTTTATAATATTAGTATAGATAGACAACCGTTCTTCGGGCTCTTTTGCTCAGCCTGCACTGGCATCAACAGGGGATCTTTAAATAAAGCTTTAATTGCGAAGAGATTTTTCAAGGTAGAGCTTTATAGGAAAAAAAAATGTGCAAATCGCATAACCAAAACTTCTTACCCACACTATTAATAGCCGCATTTTTACCGAAAAACTATCTTGTATATTAGATGAACCGCCTAACAAAACTATTCAAATTAAAACTAATGAAATTCTAGCCACTCATAATTTGGACTAGAACATAAAATTTAATATTATAATTTACGGTCGACAAAAGCGACGTTAACCGCCTCTATCCAGAGACATACAAGGTATCACTCCATTAATCTTTTAGGGATATTTACGGGGTTTTTAATTAGTGGATGTTAGGTCGAGTTACATCATATAATATACTCTAGCTGCGTCTACGCACCTGTTGTGTCACAGATTTATTAACAGTCATTATAATGACTTTAGAAATAAAACACATTTTAATTCTACAGTCATGTATCATCATTTAATCTGATAATTTGATGAAAAGATGAGGATAATTTCTTCATCTTTTTTTGTGTGATTTACGTGATTATTTAGCGTGAAAATATAGTGATATGTTTTGAAAATTATATCAATACATTTAGTTGTATTTATGATATTTTTATTAAATGAGAGTAAAGTTAATGTAATACCATTGTTGTAAGTAAATCGTCAGTCGAGACTATAAAGCACTTCGCTAATAAGATGTAAGTGAAGGTATCGACAGACTTTCCAAACCAAAAATAAACCCATAATTCAATATGAAAGAGCAATCGCAATGGAACACAATCATTACACCGCTCAGTACAAAACAAAGTAAACATCCCGAGGAGCACTAAGCAGCGAGCACAAGCCAGATTTCACCAAAGATTTCATCGACATTAACAAGTCAAACAGCGAGAGCAAACCAAACATAGCTGCGATGGCGCTCATTATCAGATCGCATGCGCATTGCCCAGACACGATTACTTTCCGAAAGTGTAAATAATTCGAATTACGATAATCGATAGTTTCACAAGTCGACCGGTAGATGGAGGTCGTGAGAGCCGCGGGGAGGGGGAGAGGGAGGGGATGTCGTGAGAACTGGGCAACTTGCACTTTCGTAGGCGCGCGCAACTCCTCGATACCGATGCGCGGGCGCCGGGAAGTCTGCGCACGAACGTCTAGGGTGCAGATTAATCATTCAACCGATTTATTGGGTTAAGTAGAGAGCGAGTTGCAACTTCCGATTGGGAAATTAACGACGGAACACCTGCGCGGAAATGGATTTAAGACGTTTCAAATTGAACACATAATTCTTTGAGTGTCCATCGATGGAGCAATGTAATACAAGATGTTGACTCATATTTCATTTTATTACCAGGATAAAAAGTAACAAAGTTATACAAAATGAATTTTATTTAAATCAGCACGAAAGTCAACGTGAACTGCAATTAAAGAAAAGAATTCAGAAATCAGTGCAAGCAAAACAACTTTACAGAAATTCCTATAACAACAAAAAATAAGCCACTTGTAAGCTGTACCAATCCATAAACTACAAGTAAAAGCAAAAGTTGCATTGACGAATTATCGAGAGGTGCATTCTCCGGGGGCGTTCCGGGCCCGCCTCGGTCCCGTCACGGAGCCGCTACCGTCACAATCACAATATAACTAGACCACTCTCACTGACGCAAAAAAGCACAACCAGACGCAAAGAAAGCCACTTCAAACAGGTGCGCCCAACTTCACTTTCCATTGACTTATCTTCTGAACCCAGCGCACGCGGTTCACTACTCTATTACACATAAACTTACAGTTCATTTTGCGTTGCATAACATGGAATTGTGAGTCAATTTTATCAAGATTTACTCGGGAACCCTTGAAAAGTAGTTAATTACGAGTTCTTTTTCGCTTTCTAACTTTTCTGTAAAGATCTCAGTTTTGGTATTAATGATTGCGATCTGATATTGAGATGAGACGATTCTTATCGGCTGAACTTTGTTTTAGAGTATTCATTAGTTTTGTATTAAGTCAATGAACTTATCTACAAATTTATGTCTTTTAACGAGCAATTTTGGTACCAATTTTCGTGTCTTTGTGCATCTAAAAATTTATCTAACATTTCGGATCAAATTTTGTATTTGGATAACGTTTTTGCTTTCCCGAAAAAATCTGATTAACCTAATATAAACAAAATAGCTATATTTCTATTTATCTGGCTCCAAAAACAATTCATATACCCACTCACGTCTTCACCAAGAACCTTATTATGTTAGAACGTTCACAAATTGACCATGTCTTATTAACACTCGCACAGATAACTATCGGGCTTAAAAAAAGCTCTAAAAGCTGATTGCAGACAATTCCGCGGTCAAAGCTATCGTCTTCATCTCAATTGCGCATGATCGACGGCCATTGTGGTGTCGGCGCGGGCTGCGCGGGCGCATCGCACTCGCCTAATGACAGACTATTTAGACACGATTTGATTGAGACGTCTAGTTTATACAAATTTCTCTTTTTGAACGATAAATAGATTGGAAATATTGACTAAGAATTATGAATATCGATTTATTACTTAACTTAAAAAATGCACTAAGCATGACGTGGATTTTATGAATCAACGAGTACTTATGGTAAATAAAAAAGACGAAAGAAATTATCACATATTACCTAAGTACTAAATATCTAATGTAATTCTACAATGTTGAAGTTAAAGTTATAATACGTGTAGGTACCTACTATTAGACAATTTAAGGTTGGTTCTCTCTTAGCTTTTACTATTTTAAATTACTTATTATATCATACTAAATAATTTAATTATACAGAAACAACATACAGAGGATATTACAAAATCACAAATTTACAATAATCGGATGTTAAATAACGCGATTCTAATCAAATTAAAATACGCAAGGAAGTCGTAATCTTGAACGAGTTTTTTTTTAATTAAGTGTACAAACTGACCGAGCTGAGCATGACAAAGTTGTTTATTTTTTAATTAATCAATGAATTATAAGTGCCAGAAATAGACACAAATCTTAATAAATATTTAATAAGGTGTACCGAGGGAGATTTTTACAGATACAAATTTTATTTGTGACCAAAGTTTATACCTTACATAATAATAGTAATTATTTACTCATTTAAAAAGTTGCCCAATACATTCAAATACAGGAGAGACTTAATGCAGACTATAGAATGTTTACCTAGTCATGTCTACCCAGTTTCATAAAAAATACGAAAAATACAAAATAATAAATACAAATAGTGCGAGAAAAGTGTGGCCCTGTACTTTTTCAAATTTAGGTAAATGTCAACTAGGTACATAATATAAATCTACAATTATCTGTGATTAAGTAAAAGCACAGGTTCATTGCCAGTAAGTATTTATTTTTTTTAAATTTATTACCTTTTTGTCACACAATTTATTTTGAGAAATTGCAATAGGAATTGATTTATTAATATAAATGATAACTGGATAGGTATATGTATTTACAGTTACTTAGTGCTTTAAATCATAATAGGTACAATTTGTCTGAGTAAGTAATTTGATTATAAATAGAGATTAAAAGTCTAATTTCCGCTAATTTCCTTTGCGTCTATTTTTATGGGTAATATATTTGTAGGAAATTGAGAAAACTATTTATAAAATAAATTTCTAATAATCTTAACTAATCCTAATATTCCTAATATATTTTTTTATA
The DNA here is from genome assembly GCA_958496195.1 of Timandra comae. Classification (NCBI taxonomy): domain Eukaryota; kingdom Metazoa; phylum Arthropoda; class Insecta; order Lepidoptera; family Geometridae; genus Timandra; species Timandra comae. The sequence goes on from OY292358.1 coordinate 1,541,457, forward strand.
TTATAAATACGAAAGTAACTCTGTCTGTCTGTCTGTTACCTTTTCACGGCTAAACTACTGAACCGATTGACTTGAAATTTGGTACAGCGGTAGCTTATGGTCCGCGAAAGGACATAGGCTATGATTTATCCCGAAATTCCCACGGGAACGGGAACTACGCGGGTGAAACCGCGGGGCACAGCTAGTTTATTCTATAAACTACTGTGAGGAAAATATCTTCCAAGTCAAAGAGTCTAAGAGATAACGCTAGAAAAATTCGTCATGATATTCTTTTAAAAACACCCATATTTTAATTTAATAAATCTTAAAAACAAAAGTAATAACTTAACCCATTACAAAAGACATTATTTATTCTTTTGTTATGTAAATATTATTTAAATATCTGATCATAACAATGTCATAAATATTTTTACATGAATGCTTTAGACATATTAATTTGGATTGTTTAGCTTTGACAAATGAACCTTGACACCTATGTTCATGTCAATATGTTATATATTTGGTTGTCATAACTAATATTATATTACTTGTAATATCTTAACTGAGAATTTGATAGAGATCATATTAATTAACATGTTGCAAGGTTAATTAGATTGGCAACTGAGAACAAATCATAAGGCCTTTAAAGGATTAATATTTAGTGATAAGAATTGGCTTAGAGGAGTGGTTCCTACCACTTAAATCACTAGGTTTCATCCCATCGGTCTCCTAATTTCAAAAGCACTTCGGAATTTGCTCTGGAGCTGATACTAAAGACCTCATACAGACATCGAAAACATAACATAATCATTCACTACTTCATCTCACAATAGTAACTGACCCCTAACTAAGCTCGAAGCTTGTATCTAGGGTATCAGAAACTACGCACACGCTCATTCACACACACACACCCAGACCGAGACAAACATTTGTGGTTCACACAAATATTCACCCCGCACGGGAATCGAACCTGCAACCTTAAACAAAAGGGTTCCTATGGAAACTCTACCAGACATTAGGTAGTAGAATATTTTCATCATTTCAGTCAGAGTTACATCATGCAGAACTGATGCTCATTGAGGGTCTTCGATAAACTTCAAAAAGAACAGCAGATGAGATACTAGCAATGGACATGCAACAAAGTATTTAGCAGTAATTTTAAACCGATCACAGAATACAATAAGTTAAAAATCACTGGTATAAGGTAAACAACACCTGCCTTATTTGCGTTGCATTTTTAGTCTGGTTTAACAAAACCTGGTAAGCATTTGACACTTGGTCGGTCAAATCTGTCACTTTGACCATAATCAAAATTGATTGTAAAACCTGGTTTAGTGCTAAACTAGACTATAAATGCAACGCAAATAAGGCAGCACTGGTTTATCCTTTAATTAACCAAAATTGGATCATTCTCTGATCAGCTTCGCCCAAACCAAAAAAGCCATTAAATTCTGCTTTACATTTTAAACCAACATCGTTAAGATAAAATCGGAATCGAACGACAATTACTTGAAAATGGTAATATATTAGTGATACAATAAATAAGATTTTCTCTAAAGTATGATTAATCCGCGGTTTAAGAGATCAAACGCCCCGACGGGACACTTTCTCTAACTCTATAAGTTACAACGCCCACCTAGATGACAACGGAGAATAATGCACACAACTTGCTTACATTTGGCTTAGCATTTTGTTACAATTAGTTTAGTTAATGGTTTGTGTTGTTAAGAGATGATGGTCAAGGTTTGCTGTATCCTAGCAGCATTTTCTTGGTCTGCGCTTGCGCATGATAGGTACTGTATCTTAAAATATAGTTTTTACAGATTAAATGTACTATCATGTGCATAATGATATTAATAAGTTTTCAAAGCCATAGTTTTATGTCCGAATGTCCATTTTTAAAAAGTATTTGTTGTCTCGAAGTTCCCACACAATCAGTACAAGCCAGGCAAACCCGCGGCTCCCACCAAGTCATACATAATTCGATCTACATTATTTCGTCCTTGCCGCGACAATACGGAGTCAAGGTGATCCGGAGCATCATATTATCTTATTTGTTCTCGTTGCACTCTGCACCGGTGACTCATTCTGTTACTTTTAGCCGCGTTTAATTTAATACCAGTTTTTAGCTTGGGGAAAGGGATTTATATAGGGTAATAATGATGAAATATGAAATGAAAGATGTGACATGTTTTATTGAAATCTGACTCAGTACAATTTGTTTTGTATGTGAGAAGAGAGAAATAATGAAATGCATTGATTGGATACCTAATACGCTCAAAGCACACACTAAGGACCCAAACTACAGGATCTAATTGCGGAATACTGTTCGCTAATACTTGAGCACAATGCTCTAGGAGTATAAAGTTAGCACTTTAATGGTGATCAAACAATCCATAGCAAAATTTGTGGTATAGATTAGGATTAACCAATCTCGACAATAACACTAACAGCGGAATGCGAAATCCGAAAAGATTAACGATAATTCCTAACTAAAGAAACGATGCCGATAGATTCGGACAATCGTAAATCTATTATATAAAAAGCGGGAATACAATTGAATGTAACAAAACAGCTGTAATTAAACTCGCGAAAGCAATTACAAATCAATGAATTAAAAACGTTTCTCACAATAAAACAATACGAACCGAAAGTTTTCACTGCGCGAAATACATTTTCCCAAACACGAAAACCATTCGCTTTCCACACACAATCGTTGGGAACTGATTCACTTTCTCGACAGAAAATTATCGACTAACAACCAGTTAGAGTTGACACCTGACAAGTGAACCGGCACTTGAACCACGAGTGGAGTGGTCGAGGCTGAGAGGTCTCGTAAAGTGGCCGTGTCTAGTATCGACGATTGGTTTCTTTTGTCGTCCGGCGGTCATTAGCTCCGATAATTGTCCATTGTTCCGACTAAACAGGGCACTGCAGGGTGATAAGTTCACGAGATGGAAGGCTCCAGTAATTGCGATGGACAACGATTACCGATTCGTTTTGTACTTGATTTACAGCTCAATGAAGATACCAGTTTAGTAGCTTTGTGAACTAGCTGCTTGTTCTTTATGAATGAACACTCTGGATGCAAGACTAGTTTTTTATTAAGCTTGTCGTTTTATTGTTATCGAGATAATATTTTAATTGTTTTATTCTTGACTTGTTAGCTTCTTGTCCATATAGGTTCTAACTTCAGAAAAAACTACTCAAAGCAGACTATTCTAAAATTAGAATTTCTGCTAGAATAACTGCTACACAAATAAAGGATTTACTTAACTTCGTCATTGTTCAGAATTTAGAACAAAAACCAGAAAAACAAGTATTAATCCATCATTATTGGCCGGACATTTACACAGTGTAATCAAGATAAACTGCATCAATTCAACACTTAAACTTTGCTCGCAAAAAACAATGCACACGAACTAAATTGTTTAACAAGTCTAAATTAAGAAATTGCAGGTGACATCCTCGGTAAAGGAATGCGAGTGACGCCGCGGAGTCCCCACGATGTGAAGGCGGTCCACCGGTCACTGCATGCTGCACATATATCTTCGGATTTAAGGGCCAAGAATGAAAAATTGGTCTTGATATTCAACGTGTCGTATGCCCGATAATCTTTATTCGTAAACCTGTTTGGCTCCATTTTTTAGCATGCGTCAGATTAATGGCACCAACCGTTTCCACCCCGCTCGGACATTGTAACGTGTCTACCCGGCTATGTAAAACATTATATCAATTTTCCTGGACGAATTAACGCAATTAAATCTGGCATTTTGAAGAAAATTATTGCTGTCAACATCCAAGGGTCCAGTAAAAAGGGTAAATGTTCGTTATGAGGTCTATTATTTCTCTAAATAGACAACGATGCGCGGGCGGGAATTTTAATGGGCAGGCATCTGTGCGCTATGCAATGCACGCGCGCCACTTTTTCCATCAAAACCGGCGGAGCAACAAATTGTTGATGCCAGTTATTTCGGGAAAGTTTTTTTTTATAAAACATTGCATAAGACACCTGACATAATAAACTTGATAGTCTGAACACGAGCGACTCAGGTGATACTGTATCATTTTGAAAGGTCAGCGTAATAATAATGAGGCTGTGAAACTGAGACAACATTTTCCTTCCTCGTCTCTAAAACGCTACTCATTAAATAAAACTATCAAAACAGTAATAATTAAAACGACAGTCAGTATAGATGTTACACCCACGACTGAACAAATATTACGTATCGCAGATGTCTTAAATAAAACAATATCATGAAAATGAACCAAAATGTCAATGACCATTCCAAACAATACATAGAACATTTAGTTCAGCACCTTTACAATATCTTAGTTAAGGAAAAGAACAGATATTGTTTATGATTTATAAGTTCCGTTAATTTGAATTCCATAGTTGATTGATGCTAATTTATAAAGTAATAGTAGATACTATACATATATTTACTTATGTAAGTTGTGGTGTTAATAACCTGTGTGAGTACTGTTCGCGCCGCAAAGCAACAGACGATTACCGATACACTAGATTGATTAATCAGTCATGAAACGCCGGTATTTTTATATAACCGCAAATTTTGGCCATTAGAAATTTTAAGGTATTTAACCGTGGCAATGGACTGTGGGTCGTTGTGTAACCGCAGTATTAAACTTTCTAAGATGCCAACAGGTGCGACAGTAAGCAAATAGAAAATATTGTTACGCGAACATAAATAAGAACATGGATATTGTTGTTCGGAAGACAATGCGCCGCGGTCGGCGCATACTGATTCAGGGTTCACTCGCACTAACATTGTCGTAAAATTAATTGTTAACATTGCAACTAATTCATGAGTAATGTGAGATCTGGCGCCGGCGGCCATTTTGAACACGAATTTGATTGCAGAAACCCTAATTTAAATAAATCATAATAAGAACATAAAATTCTGTCTTTATCCATAATGAATTGTTCACTGATTACAAACGCCATTATTTTACGAAACACCAAAACATCATCAAAAAGCATTTAGTCCCGGACTGCTGCCGTTCAGAGTGTTCACTGACCACTAATAGCGTCCCTGAGATGATTTATGAACACAATAAAATGATTATTCTACAAAAACATGCTGTCAACTAAAAATACAGCGATATTTTACTCATCAGTCATGTACGAAATTGGTTTTGTGTCATACGAACGATATATTGCTACTTGTTCCATTTTCTTTATTTTCGCGCGTTTATTTTTTCGAGGCGCCATCACCGCCGCCATTTTGACCATCAGTTTTACCGCGAAAGTCGATTAATCGAACATTACCCCTTCCAATCGGTCGATTAAATCACAGTGTTAATAAAAGTAAGTAAGTTTACACGAAAAATAATTAAAAACACGCAGTTAAACAAGTTTTTTTAGTGGAGGTCGTCGTTTTTATGTCCATCTTACTGTTTATTATTGTTCAGAATTATTTATGGTACCAGTAAAGTACTCATTTTGACGCGTCGTAACTCATAAATCTTAATAAATGAGATATGATTTAATATTTTAATACTCGAGATATATGCACTTATTTATGATGTGGATGTTTGTTGTCCCAGACTAAGTGTTAGTCATATCGCTAAACATGCAAACGTATGGAAATCGTCCCACATAACTCACGGTTAAAATATGTTCAAAATGTACAGTGGCGCTGCCACACGAGTAGCCACTGATTTCAATGCTACGCGGTACATTCATAATTTTCTCAAAGAAAATTACCATTTTACATAGAGCCCTCATTGTAACAATACAGACTTGAGATTTCCCAACAGTGTGATTGTTTAGGGTTCAAGAATATTTGGATGCGTAGGAGCACGTCCATGTGCGTCCCTTTCAAGATGGCGCCGCATACGTGACGTTTCTAAAGCCTGGAAACAATGGTGTGTCCGTTATGAATATAGAGAGCTTGGGATAGGCAAACACACTTCACTGATTTTCGCTTCTGCGTATCGCGCAGACGATCATGCCCTACTGAGCTACGCAACCGACCAAGAAACAACTTCTATATACCATTTGAACGGTGTATTAGGTGATTAGGAATAAATAGTGTATTATGTAGGAATAACACGTATATTGCCTATACATTACCTGATTATTGTGCAGTTTAATTAAATTAAATAGGAATATTCCAATGAATATCAACATATTCCTAGGTTAATACGGAAAAATATATAATTATTTCCTACTATTTATACCTAATAAATGTAATCAAATGTGGTTAGTTCTTTCTTAGAATATAAAACTCCAATAAATCGGCATTTCTTGTAACCAAATCAAGGCTACGAATATACTTAAATGATTTTATTTTGGAATCGACTGACTCAATAAGAACACTTATTTTTGTTTTGTATTAAAAGTTATACGAATCATACTGATTTCTGAACAATATTTCTGCGAATGAAGATTGCAAAGTCCTTGCATTTATTAATAAGCTACAGGAAAATGGTCACAAAAACATGAATATGTATCAACATTAATATTAGTAACACCGCGGGTTTTTTTAAAAGATCTACTGATTCGCTTTTGAAGAAAATTCAATATTTTTTAAATATAGTTAAGGATCAAGATGTACTCATCTTGATCCTTAACTATATTTACAGACAGCATGGTATAGCTATACTAAAAGAAAAATAAATAATATAAACTAACATTTCTCACAGACGACTATGTCACAATCATAACATACTTCGTAAACGCTCCTCTTAGCAAATTACTGAGAATGTAGCCATAAAATGATTAGACATTTTAGTAGTGGCAACATCTGAGTGGTTTACTACAGACAATTATCGACTCTATTACTTACGTAATAAGGTGACAATTTAGTGTCAAACGGGTGTGTATATTTACAGAGTTTTGATGTACTTTATTTCCTTGAACATTGCGTGTTTCTTTTCAGTAGTATTTCCGCGGTAGATGGGAAAATATGGGTGTTGTAACTTTTAATTGCATGTTGTGTAAAATAGTAGCGAAATTGAAAGTAATTAAATGTTGAGTTTGTTGAACTTACGACAGATTATAAAGTTCTGATGGAGTGCAGTTAGTCTCTACTTTAAGTTTATTATTAATTACTGTTAATCCAGACACTGGTTAGGTTTTACAATATTACAAAAAGGTTCGTGACTTAACTACTAAATGTAAATGTAATATAACTATTCAAACCCTCCCATACAAATTTAAATTTCAACTTCACCTCTATCAATAAGTTATCAAAAAATGACTGATTGATAAGTGCGTCGATCATAACAAAACATACAATTCTTCAAAACACAAAAAGGGTCACATTTCAACATATAATTAAGGTAATTTTCAACAAATTATCGTAACTTTTTTCAATTGAACCCCAACATTGGTTTTAAGTTCTCGTGAGGAACACGTACCTTCTAAAATATACATTTTAGTTTATATAAACTTGTGGATGAACCGAAATTGATGGAATTAACGAGAAGGATACAATTCAGGTATAATCTTCCACCGAAATTATCGCATCCGTTTCCATTGTGGCACGGTAATTTTAACGTTAGCGGTTGATTGCAACTGTCGTGAATTTGGTTTTTGAGTTTGTTGATGATTTTAAGTGTGTGTGTGTAATTTGATTTACACATAACAAGTAAGTAGATAAGATCTTTTATGATTTTGAAAAATGCATTCATAATTTTCGCCACAGCCGGGACTTGAACCCGTAACCACGCTGAACCGTAGCACCGCTCTTTCCAATTGAGCTACCGTGGCTTCAAGGAGACTGGTCGAAAATCTTGAACGCTTGGTATTGCGGTCTTAACTTTTATAATGTAAAAATAAATAGGGATAGATTTTATCCTACTTAAGAGAAACTAAATTATGAATGTACTTAATACTCCAAGTATTTATGTTTTTTAAATCATCTAACTTAAAGGACTTTTTATTACAACTAATTAAGATTTACAAGGATAAGAATGCAGGATAATTACAGCTAGCACATTAAAACATTATTATCGATTTCCGATAGACGAAACAAGGAAATACGTGCACTCAATAAGTAAAGTGAGGGTAATAAATTTAAAATAAATAAATCAAATCGAAAAAGATTGATAGGCAATGGAATCAAACCCGCGTTATTTGAGACGATAGCTCGGGGCTGCAATTAATGTCGATTTGACTACGGCAAGCGCAGGCGCAACCACGCAACCAAACAGATTGACCGTTTTCTTTGTTAAACTTTAAATATATATAAAAAGTTTTATAAATGTAGGCACCAAACCCAGTAACTTTCAAAACCAAGACAGGTGTGATAACCGATCAGTTTATGTAGTCATTATCAGTAAACGCCAAATATTGTACATGAAAAGTTATGTAAAACTCATAACAATATACATCTGAAACACCTTTACATATTGAAATACATTTATTGCCAAAATAAAAGAAACGTAATACAAAATATCGCGTCTCCATTTATGGAAATTTCACACAATTTAAGAATGTATACGATCGTTTTGTTCACATAAGATACTTGCGATGTCGTCGAAGTAGAACGGTATAAAGAGACTAAGTTATAATGTGAAAAAACACGCTGAGTTTTTGTAGAAAATTTTGGTAAGTATAAGAAAAAGCCAGTATCGGAGATATTGGGAAGTCAATGTAAATTGTCAATTATCTTCAAATACAGCTACAGTACCACATACTGGAACCCTCTTCGATGAAAAAAATATCGAAAAAAAATTGCATAAAACATGGGTAAAAGAAGATAGGACAAATCATTGACAAGGATAAATAGAAAAGATCTTTTTGACGACCATTAATTTAGCAACATTAGTAAAACACTATTGGGGTTAGCTAAACATATAAAGATTTGTATTTGCATTCTGAGATATGGCAACCTATCAGCCATAACAAACGATAAGTTTTAGACAACCTATAATAAACATCCGAAATGGACCAAGTAGGTCAAACAAGGTTTCACAAACAAACAAACAGGTGAATATAAATAAAGGTTGAAATATTAATAATCAGGTGCGTTAACAAAACGGCATACAAACACGATCGGAGTCAGGTCGTAAACTTGTTAACATGCAAACCTTTCCGTGTTTCATTATATTGTATACTTTACAATTCAGGTTGCGGATGACAGCTCGACACGTCAACATACCAGGGGATAAAGAAAAATACACTTTATTACACTTTCTTTAATATGCAAAATTGTATGGATACGTGAAAGTCATGGTTTGTACTTAGATAAGTCGCCAGAAGCGATTAGGGAGAACAATTCGGTGTCATTTTCAATTTGGTTGATCCAGTCGGATTCCCATTGATCCTGCTTTATTCATTTTCAGAGCAAACTCAAATAAATTAATCACAAGTAATCTGAGTACTCATAAAAACTAAACAGTGGGAGCAGAAAACCTAAAGGTTCAATCTAAAATCTATCTGTAATGAGCCCATTTTTTTAAAAGTCGTAATTTATAAGATTTTCTAGTCAACATTTCTGTAAGTTGCTAAATTATATCTGAGCAGAAACTATGTAAAACAAACTACCTACAAGTATTTTTCGTAGTCTGCAGAAATAAATAATCATTATGAATATTCCTAAAGTAAATAATAAACATATAATTCCAAGAAACAATGATTCCTATCGTTGCTGAATTATCTTTTTGTGACGCATTTAAAATCCGATCAAAACTGATGACGTCATTTATATTAAAGTACCTAGTATGTGGTTGTCTATGATATACAAATTACCTACACCAAAATTAGTATTTAGATGACAATATGTAAGATAATAATCCTTACTTAATTTTATAAATGCGAAAGTAAGTCTGTCTGTCTGTTACCTTTTCACGGCTAAACTACACAATCGATTGACTTAAAATTTGGTACAGGAGTAGCTTATGATCCGGGAAAGGACATAGGCTACATTTTATCTCGAAATTCCCACGGGATCGGGAACTACGCGGGTGAAACCGCGGGGCACAGCTAGTAGTTCATATTTAGGTTTTATTTATTTGTGCTTGAAAAAAAAAAGAAAATTCAGACTGAATGATTCCGATTTGATGAAAGGTTGGTATTACACTGGCCACTAATAAAGAAATCAAAATCATTTTTCAAACCCTTTAATAATATATGAAAATTGCAAAAAAACCTTAATAAATATCGCTTTCTTTGCCACATTCACTTGAAGCAAGTTGAAAGTTTATATAGTGCCATGTACGACCCTTAAAACTGAAGGTTTACGAGGGCTAAAAGTTCAGAGACCAACCGGTGACACGACGCTTTAAACATAATAAAATATTTTGTAAGTTTGTTTTATAGTGGATTTTATGGTGTGTACACTTGTAACGTCGATATAACTTTAAATTGTGTGAGGAAAGAAAGTTCTTTGTTGGAAAAGTTGGAAATTTTCAAAGAAAATTAGTAAGTTATTGTCTTTTCAAAATCTGATCTGAATTAGCCCTAGCTGGAGTGTCTTATAGAGAATGAATTAGGATCTGTTTTTAATTTAAAAATATAAGCCGATACTGATACCCAGATGCGATTAAGATTACGATTACAATTTTAGGCCAAATTTTAGACCGCAGAGATCATACCAGTTACATTAAAATATTTTAGTCAAAAAAACAAAACAATAAATAACAAAATATTTTCCAAAAAAAAAGTGTTAAAATAAAAACTAATTAAGGGCATGTTTGTGATAAAATATTACGACACAGTTTCGCAATACTTGCTCTTGCGCATAAATCGCACGATTTAATTCGGTCTGTGTAATGTCACTGCACCTCGCTATGACCCACTGAGTTTTTTGCCATATTGCAATTTATTTTAAATACATTTTAATACATAATATTATGACTATATGTACCAACTTATATAAGAAATTACATTTTATTATTTATACAAATAAGAAATTGCAATTTATGTTTCTGAATATTATTTTATTTAGTTTAATATATGTGAATTTCTTTACGATACATCAAAATGAATATTTCTATTTCTATAATTTTCGACATGTAGCTCAGTTCTCAGATCACCAACACTCATGGGACATGGAAGATGGTAATTCTATTTCTTCTTACTTCTTGTCTGTTAATATCATCAATAATAACACAAGCGAGGACCTTTACAAGGCCACTGATAGTGCCATATCGGTCGCCGAGTTCTGGTCCTCAAAAATATGAGTCGACACGCAAAGAAGAAGAAGAAGAATCAATAACAGAGGGTTTTACCCTGCAAATGATTATTGAGGCCGATCCTTTGCCATACCACAAAAATTCTAGTATCCAATAACAATCAAAACCAACTATAATACGTCCATTAACCGTTCTAAAACCGTAACTCTATCTAAAATTAGTCGAACCTTCAACCAATTACCCATATAAGAACATTTACCTTTTTAGTGTATAAGCGAAAGTAAACGCTGCCTTTTGAGACGTGCTCTAGTGTATGGTTTATGCGCCGGCGCATATTTGGAACAAAGCCTATAATTTTTAGGTTATTGTTGGAAAAATATAGGTTGTTTTGGTGATTTGTCATTTGGTATACAAACAAATGAACGACCAAGTAATTATTTTTATAAATATAATTTGTTTGAGAGAAAAGAGTCACTCAAATAAAACCAATTTGTGAAACAAGAGTCTTGGTGGCCTCTTCTATTGTAATGTACAAGTTAATCTCTCACTAATGATATTAGTACAATATTGACGTCATAGGTGTAATCATCACGGTACTTACCCTAATGCGTGGTTAGTGATCTCAAAGCCGAACCACTTTGGGAAAACAGTAAATACCGATCCAGGAGTTGAACCTAGGACCTTCGGCTTAACAGGCACCTTCCAAATTTTTAAGTGGAATTGAAGTATGGAAATATTTGTTTATTCAATTATGGTCCTTATGATCACTTTGGGGTAATACTGGAATGAATGTACGGACGGATAGAAATAATGTGAAAGCAATTGTTTTGGGGTTGGAATAAGCCTTTAACCCGTTTTTGTGCATTACATAAATATGTATGTAAACACTGTCAACTTATTTTTTTACATTGAAATATCATTACGACACAAGACAGGAGTCTTGTCTTGTTATTTTGCATACAATACTCCCTGAAATCGTGAACGCCGAAAATCTGTTGCATTATTGAGTACTTTTTAAAGAAAAATAAGAAAAAAGTTACTTTTTTTTAAGAATATTGTATGAACATGACCCTTTTGAAATGGTAAGTATCTGTTAGTATAAAAGGTAAACTTAACCAGCGTGGTTGACTAAGGCCTAATCACCCTAAATCAGGGTAGGGCCGAGCCCCTCAGTGGGGACATTATATGAGCTGATAATGATGATAAAAGGCGTTACTGACTGACTGACTGATCTACCAAAACACAACTCGAGCCACTAGCAATGATCGTTTTGGCACGCAGCTAGTTCATAATTCATATACATTATGTCTTATATATGTAAAAGTTTTTCAATACCCTAAAACCGTGTTTTTAAAACTTTGGATCGCGACCCTTAGAGGGGTCGTGAGGCCTTATTCGGGAGGTCGCCGAAAGGAAAACGCAAGTTTCTAAACTACAGTAAAAACACAATTTTGAAATAATTTTCCAAACTCTATGTTTCGAATATAGGTATCAAAATGGAACAAAATGGCAAACATACTAAGGGTTAAATTACATATATTTTATTGTCTATCAAAGTGCACAAGGGAGTCACCAAACAATTTCAACCACGAAAGGGGTCGCAATATCAAAAAGATTGAAAAACAGTGCCCCAAAATATTAGCTTGATTTCCTAATCAATCTATCGAACTACAAATTACATTATGAACAAAGCGTATTGTCGTAAATACACACATCAAAAGTGTCTAGGGATCAAGCATTTTTATGCGGATTTCTTGAGATTGAGATGTGGCTTTGTAATAAATTTATGATTTTATAAATTTATATGGATCCTTTTTGGTGCATTTCATAATTTGAATCAGGAACTGTGAATCAAATTCGAGTAAAAGATGAAAATCAGCTGTCAATATTTTCCATATAAAAACATACAACGCATTGAAGACATTATTAGTGCTACTGTTTCCCTACTACTGATTAAAACCAACGTTATTATGGAGCGGCGACGTCATTTAAGCAGGGAAGAAATGCTCAGAGCCGTGGGAATGATAGAAGCTGGTTCCCGGCAACGTACTGTGGCTTTAGCTCTGAATACAAGTCAGAGTGTTATCAGTCGACTTTGGACACGTTACCGAAGCACTGGTACCGTGGCTGAGCGCCATGGAGGACGGTATCGCTGCACCACACGGAGACAAGACCGATACATTCAAATCTTAACTCGAAGAGCTCCAACAATAACCGCCATGATGTTAGCCGTGCGGCTTCATCACTCTTCAGGGAACTTAATTAGCGACCAAACAGTCAGAAACCGCTTGCATGAATTGAACCTTCATTCCCGAAGACCGCTACGGGTACCACCTATAGCAATGCACAATCGTAGGATTCGATATCAATGGGCTCTTGAACACAGAAATTGGGCAGAAGAACAATGGCGTTTCGTGTGCTTTTCTGATGAGTCTCGTTTTGGTATGAGACCGGATACAAGACGTATACGACACTGGAGAACCCCTGGACGCCAACAGCGATTAAAATCCTGCCAGGAAGTCCATCCTTATAGTGGTGGAACCATCATGGTATGGGCGGGTATTTGGATCGGCGGAAGAACTGAGTTGATTTGGATCAGAGGCAACCTCAACGCTCAAATTTATGCTGAGACGATTGTATCAGACGTCATCGTTCCTCTACAAGTGCAAATCGGTCCCTTATTTCAGTTAATGCATGATAATGCACGACCGCACACCGCAAGAGTTGTAAGACAGACTCTCGCCGCAGCTAACATCAATGTCCTGCCCTGGCCTGCTCAGTCGCCAGACTTGAACCCGATTGAGCATGCATGGGATATGCTACAGAGAAGAGCTCTGCTGAATATGGAGGGTATCCAGTCGCAAGAAGACCTTTTTTTGTTGTTGCAACGAACATGGGCGGCCATTCCACAGCGTGATTTGGATGAACTCATTTTGAGTATGCCAAACCGATGTTCTTGTGTTGTTAGTGTTCGCGGTAGAAACACGGATTATTAATTGTTTAAGTTACCCAATAAAATTTTAAAGAAAACTGTTATTTCAGTCTTTTTTTCGAACTTTAATGTTAGTGGTTCAAATGTCAAAAATCCCTTTATTAGGAAAATGGCAAATTTCTTTATTAATGCAAAGGTGACTTGGTTTATCGTTACTGTGACAAACGAAAACACTTTATTTGATGAATCCTTAAAGAAAATTTTAATTAATATCAATCAGGAGAAAAGTTATTGCAAAAATATATGTTGATCCCTAGACACTTTTGATGTGTGTATAATCCATTTGTGTTGTTCCGTTCAAATATTTATCACCTAATTAGCAATACACAATTGAATAGGACATGGTTAGATTACCTAATGACGCCTAAACTGGTCATAGTGCCTAATTTAAGTTCAAATACAACAAATTTTGGTATTGCATTTATTAGTTTATTTAATATCTAATGAGTATTAGCTTAGGTTACATATAAGTGGAATTTTCATGTGGATTTTCCAGAATTTTCTATTACACAATCAGATTTTGCCTTTATTTATTTATTGTACTATATTTACATAAAAAGTTATGTACATAATACAGAAGAACCTTTAATATATCTGAAGGTAATGTCCTGTTTTCAATTCCATTGACAGTTCACACAACATTAATTTTACAAGTTGTAAAAGTATTTTCATAAAACAAAATCAGTGTACAATTTAGTAAAATTATAACGTACTTTCTAGAAATCATTTGTACGATCGTAAATTAATCTGTGATATAAATTGTGGCGAGTGGCAGCCCTGTCGGTACCGTTATCAGAAAATATGTACGCGCGAAAATTGTAAAGCGGGAACGTGCACCCGTCCGGCAGAGTGGACAGACGAGTAAACACTGATACTAAATGGTTGCATGCCAGATAATGAACGGGCTGGCAACACTGTCTGATATTACATAAAAAAAACAAAGTCTATAATTTCGAAAATTTGATTCGAATTTTAAATTATTCTTTCGAAGCAGGAAGAAGTACCTATTATTTTCCCGTAAGAAGTGATTTTTTATGGCGTAAAAATGCATGAACAGAGGACTCAAATTGTTGAGGTCTTAAATAATTGCAGAAAACTGCCTACTATGTATCTTCAACATATACATGATAAAGGGGCATATTTATAAATGTTTGTCTTGATCTGGATGTAAGTTTTCAATAAAAGTATACATCGGCCTATGTCCAGCAGTGGACAAATACAGGCTATTGATGATGACGATGGTAATGATACATCGTTCTTAGTGCAAATACATCTACCTATATAACACAGCTAGGAGTCAATTGCTATAATAAGACAATAATAGATTAATTGACTGTTCATGTGGAGATACAAAATTAGTGACCCTGCCAGTGTCAAAGGTCGCGAATTTAATTCTCGGTCAAGGCAAATCTTTGTGTGCATGACATGTTTGTTTAGGTGTTTTTGTGCGTTTTGGTACAATCTAGTTTTCAAGTCTAAGCTTTATTTTTAGGACTAGGCGGCGATCTATGACTGGATATTAACCAAATTTGTACCTTATGTTTAAAGCGCGTAGTTCTATTATTTAACCAATCAAATAAAAAGACCGTCTCAAATAAAACCTAAACCACAGTTTCTCCTCAACAACATAATTAATATTCAAAGCATAACCATAACCTCACTTATACGTAATTACACAATTCGAATGTCAATGTATTTTATAACTGGACCAACATTCCTATGGGTGACCTGCGGTGTGATGGCGCCATTGAACAATTCAAATTAACATACGAACTAACTGATGGTCAGTTTTATATAAGTACATTTGTGGTGTAATAAGGTAAACTTATGTCTTCTCACTGTACAAATATAATCAGGGAGAAAGACGCTTATGGGTTGTAATAGGATCTTAGAGACTGAAAGTTTAATACATAAGTTTATGTACCAGTATGTAAATCGGTTGATCTGAAGTCATCATCATTATCATCATCAAAAATATCAACGCATTGCGACCACTTTTAGAAGCGATGTCCCATGTGAAAATCCTGATTAAGGGATTTAAGTGAGTACTTACGTATATTTTTAAAAGAAAATCGCGAGCAGCTCGATTATTCGTGATTTATAGAACTAGCACTAAAGATGTTTATTCATGGGCTATAAAGATATACCAATTTACAACAGGAAAACCAATCAACATCTCTTAGAATAAAGAAAAGAATCTTTACAACTTTTGTGTAAGAGCACAAATACATACAACATTACAGAGTCAACAAAATAACTAAACAAATATGCATTTCCCTCGCATTGTACGAAACACAATAGCCATACCTCACCCGATAACTGTTATCTACTCAATTATGAGTAGAAATACAAAAAAATACTCAGTAATGAGATACTGATTCATAGGCATACCAAAATTATCTAAGATTTTTTTACTTTGATAAAGGTTTATTTTACAAAAAGTTATTTTTAGGCTTTTTAGACAGCAATTTTACTAAGATGAGTCAAGCGTTCCCTTCATCCATTATGACAAGAGTTATGATTAAAATATATGGACATTTAGGTGTTCCTTTTTTAGGTTTAGAAAATATTAGTAGACTAAGGGCCTATTTCACGACCATCAAGTAAAGTTACTCACCAAGTAAATTTAGTTTTGTCTCTTTCTTACTTTATGACAAGTGACAAAGACAAAACTTGTGAGTACGAACTCGGAACTTTACTTAAAGATGGTGAAATAGGCCCTCAATTTGCCTTTCATCTATCCCAAGTAATTAAAAATTATGTAGGTACTTACAATAAAAAGTAATGGTAAATAAACCTACTTTAAACTAAAACTTATTAAAATATACTTTAATTAAACAAATTATATTTACAAACAAATCTTCATAAACACACGTGTCATTATTATAATAACGAAACATAAATTTTCCCGCCATAATAACTTCCGCCATTTTGATAATGCAGAGTATCGATGTGACAACAAATTGTCGTGATGCGTTCATGATAATATAAACACAATTTAAACATTCATTCATTACTATAGGGTTGGTAAGTTTTCAAAATATTAATATGTATTTAATTCCAATAAGGGCATATTTTTCCATCGCCAGATAACTTTATTCGAGAAATATTTTTGAAATCTTGACAGTTATTTCATACAAAAACTGTCAAACGTCAATTTTATTCCTCGAATAAAAGTTATCTGGCGATGGAAAAATTAGGCCAGAGAGAGAGAGAGATAGTTCTGTCGTCCGTGATCAGATCAAGCCTAAGTAAAATACTAGTATTGAATTCAAACTGCAAAAATATAAAATAGAGTTAATAATATAATGCACATAACAGACTTGTTTGTTACTTTATATCTTAACTGCTCAGCCAATAATCATGAAATTTTGCATTGCGTTATCAGTAGTACAGAAATAGACATACAGTACCATTATATCTATATGGTTCATAAAAATAAACTGCCTAACTTGTCTGTGACTTAAATTAAAGAGGTTGTACTTACCTATTTATAATATTTTCTACTCTACTGAGACGGAAAAGGAGAGTAATTTTCTTTGGTGTTTTTGGAAGAGTTGCTAGTTTTAATTAATTAAGAGTTCCAATGAGTTCCTTTGGTTAATATCACTACTTGAATAAGCCAAATCCACATGGGCGAAAGTTGGTAAAATAAAGGCTACTTTTAAGACAATATTGAGACAAGATTTTTGAAGCCTTAATCATAAATTTCAGACGGAACTTTTAAACATTTTTCAATAATGGCCGATTTTGTTCCGGTTATACCCAATTATTTCTGGTTAAACATCTGTCTTTCAAGAAATGCTTTACTCGGTAGACAATTTTTGGGTATCGGTGAAAACATTCTTTATGAATGAATCATAATTTAAGATAAGTTGTATGTAGTTGAATGGATGATCCATTCAACTACAGCCCTGACTACAAAAGATGAAAAGGGAATTCGACATTTTTTATAAATAAATAAATTCTTTGGTTCTGTATACTTGAGGTTATGTAACAATTCATTGTACCTTAGATAAGTTAGCGATAGTTAATTTATGTCCAACAATATTTATAATTACATAGAAGAAATACAATACAAATTATCCTTATCACAGACATAAATAATCTTAACACAACGTCAGAAATAATTTATAGATTTTCCGCATTTTAATCAGAATTTTGTTACATCAACATTATTTATGATAGTAACATTGTAAGACGAGATTTATGGCAACATTGGCAACCCTAACTGTTGCCCTGGATGACAGGACCTTAGCCATTAAGATTAGAGAGGTCAACCTAACACCTATTAGACATTAACATGTTTATCTGAGGTTAAAAGCTTTAATGCACATAAACAAACATCAATGTTAACAGGAGATAACATCTTCTGTCGATTGGTGTCTAGAGTTAGGTGATGGATTTCAACAGCTGAATTAGAACATTCACTTTCAAGTCTATTGCAAATATAAAAAATAAAATATTACGCCAAAATCGCTACGCATTTTTTGCGTGCTGCGTTTTAGCGCGATACAAAATGTTATGGTGGTCAGTGATCGCCATATTGAAATCTACATGACGTCATATGGGAAGGATCGTGGCCGGTTCAAAGTAATAAGGTGCGTATAAGAAAATTATGCATAATTTAATTTAATTTTATTAGTCACGTGGGTTTTAGTAACGCCAAGAACATTGCATTAATAAAGGTAGGTTTGAACTGTCTAATCTTACTTAATGGCTAAGGTCCTGTCATCCAGGTAATACCCGAAACAATTAAAATGAAAAAAGATCGAGTGTGGTGTCGTGGGACACCAGGTAAGAACGAAGTTACTTAAAAAAGTTTTATTTTCAATGGTCAAAATAAGAAGAAAATAAATCATTATGATTTTCAAAAAAGTTTCTACTCAAAAGAGTTAGCCATAGGTTACCTACCTTTTAATAATTAAAAAATAAACGCGCGCCGCGCTGTTCGAAATTTGAAAAATCTTTGAGCTAATCTAATTGTCGTGACAACTTTTCGTAAGATTTTTTTCCGTCTAGCTCCCTTTCACAACACGCGATAAGGAACTTCGTTCCAAAATATGGAAAAGTGTCAAATAACACTAATAATTTTAATAATATAAACATAAATAAAACTCCAGACAGTAATATGTATTTAACCATACTAAGAAGGCTCGCTATCACGTCTGACATTCCTTACAAGTTCGTGCTTCTGATAAAAGTTGGTTGTGATGACAACTAGCACTGTTGGGACTATATGGAACTTATTCACGACCGTTTTCAATGTAACTGGCTATACCATACGGTTTTGCTCGCGAAATTCTCATTTGACTAAAGTAATTTTTTGCCTACTTCTGTATTAGTGCGATTAATTTAAATTTTGGGGATAGAACCCGCAACCCTTTGGTCAGTAACCATGGAGACACTTAGGTCTTCACATACCTAATTATGTTAAGTAAATTTGTACACAATTTTGCAAAAAAAATACATACTTAGTTTGAAAGTGTATATAATCTGTCGTTAAGAAAACTAGGTACT
Organism: Timandra comae; assembly: GCA_958496195.1. Classification (NCBI taxonomy): domain Eukaryota; kingdom Metazoa; phylum Arthropoda; class Insecta; order Lepidoptera; family Geometridae; genus Timandra; species Timandra comae. The sequence continues at coordinate 1,561,054 of OY292358.1, forward strand.
AAATGCAAAACAGCAATAATAATATTCCCTTAGACCCAACATCATAAAATAACAAATATAGTATTATGTTAGCATAACAAAATTCAATAAATATTTAACGGTTCGCCATAAACAACCTGCACAATAAAACTATTACAGCTACTGAATAGAAAGTCGAAATTTCATTTACGAGTTGTATTCACCGAGTTAGTTGGAGGCCGACAAATCAGGGCATGAATAGTTAGCATTATTTAATTTGACCCGCGAGCGTGACCCGTCACTCCGTCACGTATGTTTTATCGTACTGCTGCAGGGTTGTCACCGGGCTAGTTATCGCACACTGCCAGCGCACGCGCACCTCTAATTGAGATCACGCAGATTGACAGCCCTACGGCGCAGGATAACGGTGGCTTGTTGAGTTAACGATAAGGAAATAAAATACGTGCCTTGTTTTCATTTTAATGGCGGACAAGTATCATATTTTAGACACAAATGGAATTAGATATATTTGTAGGTTTGTACTATTGAATCTGTGTTAATTGTACTAGTCTGTTAGGTGATATAAGGCCCATAATTCTTTACCTCAGTATAGCAACAACTGAGACAGATTATATTGCTTCATTCAGTTTTAGTAAGCTTCCACCTGACAAAACGCACTAGAAAATTCTATAATAAGCCCAATAAAACAATCCTGCTTCTTACAGAAGTCACCTCGTCACGGTGAGGTCAGAAGTGGTACTCGAATGAAGAGCCGCGGTGGGTGACCCTCGCGGTGGTCTGCCAAGTGACAAGTGATTCCGAGGAGACTGCTTGGCAAATATATTGGTCGAACTATTGTCCTGGGTTATTTATACTTGGTAGTATTTTAATGTTATTTCGTTGTAAATGTTAGTCGTAATATTCAAACTGTACTGGTGAAATAGGTAATATAATATTAGAACGGCACCTCAGCAATCTGGTGGCATGCAACAATTAAGTGACCATATCCGATAGCTGGTTTGAGTGATTTGTTGAACACTCCAACCACACAAACACTTTTTAAACCTGACTCAGAATTAAGTTCATCAACATGCTGACGAGTGTCATTTCGCTATTGCGTCGTCCTTACTGTACTAATATCATTAGTTAGGTGATCATACAGTAGAATCTAACATATCACTTTATTACACAGAAAACCTTGTAAATCCACGAAAATACGACCGGAAAAGAAGTGACTTACATAAAACAAAAGATGCATAATTTTGAAAGGCTCCATTGAAACTTCCTAGCTAAATGTAATGCAACAGTCACGTAATAAATAATCGAGTTTAAACGCCTCTTCTGCGGTTAGCGGTCGTAACTCCATTGCGTGTGCGCACCTACTGACCGCAACTACATGATTTTTACTACATACTCCTCTTTTACTCAACATATGTATAATGACGATATATCAAGTGGACTTACTTGGACCACAATTTTATTTAATAGACCATTCAAACAGACTTTAAATACAAGTCAATTTCAATTTCATCCAATGGTGTTCTATTGCTAAACGATGGCTACAAATCATAACAAAACAAGTACCTACTAACTACATTTCACTGTACAAGGATAAAGCATCTTATGAGATACTTCTTACTCTTTCATAGGAAAAAAAAACCAGGGATTCCGCGTACAGTCTAAGTATAACAAAGTTAATAAAGATACAACATTTCAGGAACACTATCTTTATAAAGAACAGATTATTGTATATCGATATTATAATGATTATTTATTATCATTGCGAGAGAGCTGAGTTGTTCTAGTTGGTAAACATCACTTAGCAAACAGGTAATACTAGACGTAGGGCCGTTGCATCATGGTGTACCTACGAGCCACGTAATAACAGGGACCCTGGATTCTAGTACCGGATTTCCCAGTTTTATAGCTAAACAAAAAACACAGTTGTTTCAAACAATTTAAGGTACAAGTTAACGCGATTCTTGTATCACGTTTGTCCTGTCAATCTTGGTGAGCGAATACATTTTTGTAAGGGAATACGTTGGTTTTTTTGTTTGTAAATGCGCCCCGTGGTTTTATCTGGTTTTTGGTACGAAAAAGTAAATATGGTACTCAGTTATAAAATATTTATGTATTGAACGAATGGTTTAGTAGTTTTTTCTTTTTAGTCAAAAACACACGAATATGTTTCGTTTATCACTACTGTAAAATTCCTTTATGATGAAGATGAAATTTTCATGTGTGCTTTAAACACATAGCTGTGGTGGCTTGTTATTGGCTGTTTGTTATCTAGATTATAAATATTTTTTTTTGTTAATAGCTGTAAGCCTCCCAAATAAAATAAATAAACTACGATTGCAAAAACTTTGTATTTATAAATATTTTATCTATCATTCTATATTAGAATAACAGGAAAACCTCGAAACCTATAATTATAAAGTTAATATTAACAATTAATATAATAATCAACGATTATATGATAGATAGTTTTTATTTAATATCAAGTCGTTACAAGAATAATTATAAACACAGTTATTTTCAGAATCTATAAAATACTTCGAATTAAGGAAGCAATTTGTTCGTGTTTATTATTATTAAATGAAGTAAAATTAAATTTTATATCATTACTTTAATTGCACATGTTATTAGGAATGTGTGTAAGTATTTTACACTGTAAATGAAATGTGTAAAACTAGGCACCTACTTTTGAATTTTCGTAATAAATTGATGAGCAAAACAAAATTAGGAATTTAATTACGGAGACCTGCAGTGTATAATTACAGCGTGGCAATTCAGAAAACGACCTCTTAATAGTCTAACCAAAAAATATGCGCACAAAGGACTCAAGACACTGAGGTCAAACTGCGGAAAACTGCCCAAAAACGAGTACATTCATACATAGTCATATAAAAACTGCCCATCAGTACCCTCTTACGAGTTTCATACATACAAAGTCATATACAAACTTCCTACTTACAATATTGTTTTTATAGTTATCATGGTTATTAGCACTGGCAGATCATCCGTGATCATGGTGGCGCTTACAACAGCGTCGAAATATCGGAACCTCGAAATAAATAATATACATGGTAAATATCCCGTTAATCATAATAATTTGAGTTCCTACTTACAAGGCCATACATACAGTCATATATCAGACATTTACCCCAACCAATTAAAAAGCCCGCTCTACACCAATACCTTGCACCACACCTCTGTGATTTGTCTACTCGTGTGAGCAATAATTATCTGCGAGACAGAGATAGATGTAGAATAATGACAGGCCTCTGGCCTCAGGACGAGGACCCGGGTTTGATACCCGATCACAGTAAAATCGACTTGAATGAACGTCTACAGATTCCGCGTTGATTGTTTCACTGGTAACTTGTTAACACATCTATCTTAACTGATAAGTTATTGGATAACGGGATATAGATTGGGGAATCGGTTTGTGTTAGTTTAATTAATATAATTTATTTGTAATGATTCTGGGTTAGTCCCATTTTACTCCATTCCTTTGAAATCGAAAATGAAAAAATGCATACATGCAGTCCCGGTTTGCTCCAGAGAATAATATTAAAAATAATATATTATTCTAATCTTTGGGAAAATGGTTGTTTTGTTTGTGTTTAGTGTTTTAATCACGGAAGAAAGAATTACTATGTATTTCTTGGTTTAATTATATACAACTAGCTGTGCTCCACGGTTTCACCCGCGTAGTTCCCGATCCCATGGGAATTTCGGGATAAAACGTAGCCTATGTTCTTTCCCGGACTATAAGCTACCCCTGTACCAAATTTCAAGACAATCGGTTCAGTAGCTTAGCCGTGAAAAGGTAACAGACAGAGTTACTTTCGCATTTATAATATTAGCTTAGGATGTTATATGTTTTACTTTACCCGAATTGTTGTTTTATTGAATCAATACAATATATTCGGTGCGTTTCATATAACAATACTACATGTGTGACGCGATTGAGACTGTGAAAAATTGAGTAAACCTATAAGTCACAATGTAGCTATCGCTCTAGTTTTGGAGTTTATTCATAACACAAATACAAATATGAATACCCGACTACTTGTTTCGAATATTCTAAGTATAGAAGTACTGAACGTCATATTTATTTATACCTGGCTTAACTAGGTAATCCTATTAGCGCTTAGAATTTAATTACCCTTAATCAAGCATTTCCGATACAACATCAAGATAAACCAAGGAGTATATAACACTTAATTAATACCTCATTAAAGTAGGATGACTGTAATTATATAAGAGATGCTACCGATACCATCAGTGGTCATTAAACGTTGGTTCAAGTGGTATTCAACAAATACAATTATAGTTAAACTACGCAATATTTCAAATTTTTATAGCATCACAATAAAATATTTAATAACTGACTTGACTTGGCTTCTGACTTTATTCCTGATGGTCCTGTAGTGATTTCCGGATATAAAATAAATCTTTATATAATTTTCTGCACGCTTGACATTTTATGGTGATCGGTTGAATACCGTAACAAACTCATTTTCGCGTTTTTATAACATAACATAATCATTCACTACATCATCTCATTATAGTAACTGACCCCTAACTAAGTTCGATACTTGTATCTAGGGATTCTAGGGTATCGGAAACTACGCACACACTCATTCACACACACACACCCAGACCGAGATAAACATTTGTGGTTCACACAAATATTCACCCCGTACGGGAATCGAACCCGCAACCTTGCGGATGGCAGTCCGGCATGGATAATAGCAGTTTTTGATAGACAAGATCGGGAATAGTACTAGAAACGAAATCGCGAAAGAAAAGCAAGCGAAATTCCTAGTTAAACACAAATAAAACGTTGCTTTTAATCTTGCATAGAAAAGAGGGGTAATAAATTAATAAATCTACGATCTATAAAGTGTAAATATTATGTGCAATTCAAAATAACAGTTATAAACATTAATATTTATTATCGGGCAGGTATTTAGGAAAGTTGGCGTGTCGCACGATACATGGAGAAAAATTATTAGAGCGAATCGAGATAAGTGCAAGGGGAGATTAAAATCGAGATGATTCTATTAGATGGTTCGCTTATTAATACATCTCATTAGAAATTTAATGTATGCGCTTATATTATTGTGATGTATTTGCATGTCTTCAGCGTTATCGCGGCGAGCGGTTTCTAATTTACTTGGAAAGTTACTTACGTACTGTTAAATATACTTAGGTAGAGTTCTTGTTCATTTTAGAATCAGACTGCAGAAGAAGTAAGCTTCCAAAAAAGTGAAATATTAAATCAACTAAATTTTGTTTCTACTTTAAACATCATAAAAAATTGCCCATAATTGATAATTAATTTTTATTCCATCATCAAAACCGCAACCTTTTTTGGCAAAGAATAGCATATACCATACATTACATTCCGAAATACGTATAACTTTTTAAAATCGGAAATTCCAAAAACCAAAATCGCGTCACTTATCTACTAGATTATAAAACTACTTCTATATTATAAAAAAGGTAATTACCAAATCTAATTCAATTAAATCTGTCATTAGTGATTGTGTTCAAAGACAACGTTAATATTATGCAACTTGTTGGTAATCAGTTATTCATTTTATGCACTTTATTAATAGAGTAGGATGCGAACACGTTATTAAAACTATTAAATTATTATTTATGGCTAATAATAACATGTGCCGATAAATTATTTAACATTAGATAATGGCTGAGTAAACAACCGGTATATTATTTACTGTTATTTTGAAATTATTGGAACGTGAAAATTGTTTTTCTAATTATTTTCTTGGTATACGTGGTTTGAAAATTGCTTATTTTGACTATTTAGTTTGTTTGAACAGTTCTTTTTTAGTCTTTTACTCGTAGATAATAAAACTATTTTTTGGTAATTTCAATTGTTTTTTAAACTCTTCAACGTTCACAACTTTTGGAAAGCCAAAATTAAATAATTACACTTAAATACTAGATTTTTGTTCTATCACATTGGACTGTTAAACAAAGGTACCACATAAAAAAGCCACTAAAAACAATTGCCCATTAAAAAAAACCTCCAATATCAATAAATGGATCTACAAATGAACTCTAAATCGAAATATCCCGAACAATTTCCACGGAAACGCCCACAGGTGGCGCTGATTATGATTTGTGCGCGGGCGCACTATCCAGGGTAGGTTTAATTGCTACTAGCTATTGAGCAACTGCGATGATTTATATCGGCTCGCGTCGACGCTTCCGCCATTAACTACATGATTAAATTTATTGAATCTTTCCACGGTTCACGATCGAAACGATGAAACGTTTTATGTCTGACGGACGGACAGATATAAGACTGGTGTTTTAGTAAGTAGTTCAGGAAGGATTAGTCTGTTTGAGTCTTGAAACACATTTCAAAGAGTTTACAAAGCTTTGTTTTTACAAAAGTTTGTTGTGGAATTAGGCAATCGTTACTCAGTCTCGTCAAAAAAACCTCAGTAGCAGGTCCCTTGTTGCCAAGAATAGCACTTACTTTAGAGTATTTTCCCAAAATCCCATATCCCACGATATCAGACTATCAGCTAACAAGTGGAGGACAACTTATAAAAAAAAACAACGAGAATGAAATTTGGAAACTTTAAAATTATGTTTGTAACCCATCTCTTATCTTTTACGATTACAATATAACTCAAATTGATTTACTTTTATTGAGTTATAAAAGTTTATTTTTATTAACATTAGCTAACCTTTATTACATTATTCTCAAGATTAATCTTAGCACTTCACAAATTCACAATCCCGCGTATTAATGTTGCTATCTTATCATTTTCCTTTTGCATATATTTTAATTAGAACCGTCTTTGTATCCGACTTTAATCCAAGATGGTTTCCTTTTAATATATTTCTTTTATCTTTATGAATAAAATTGCATCGTCTGAGCGCAGAACTCAAAGATATAAAGCTAATAAATGTTTTTTAGTTACTTTGATGAGTTATTTTATAGTAGTTGTGCCCCGCGGTTTCACCCGCGTAGTTCCCGATCCCGTGGGAATTTCGGGATATAACGTAGCCTATGTTCTTTCCCGGAGCATAAGGTACCCCTGTACCAAATTTCAAGTCAATCGGTTCAGTAGTTTAGCGGTGAAAAGGTAACAGACAGACAGAGTTACTTTCGCATTTATAATATTAGTAAGGATAAATTAAATTATTCAATAGCCTAATCGACATTGAAAAACAATAATCAAATCGTAGATAAGATCAAATATACTTCTAAAACGAGAATAAACAATAATTAACTTTTTAACGAATAACACATAAATATGAGTAAAATTTCGAGAAAAAAACATCTTAAATCAACAGCATGTGTCATCAGTTGCCATAAACACAAATAACAAATCCTTTTCAAATAATTAAAAATAACATAACGGGAAAGTATATAACGAAGCCTTATATGAAAAGAAAACTATTAAAAACCTAAAATTACAAATATTATAAGTAGACGTTCAAATTAATAACTCATTAAAGCGTCTGCCCACACAAAACGGTTGTCAAATTTAATTAAAAATCACCAAATTTATATTAATACCATATTTACACAAAATCTCTAAAATATAACCGAGTTGACTTTCAACAGTCGTAAATTTTGTTTGTAAGTTTAACCAATTAACTGCCCACGCGTGGTCACCTCGAATATAGATAAAACTATTGATTTGATACGCTAAAAATATATAACATCCCACGTACTTAATGGAACTGTTAACCAAATTAACTATGTAGTTCAATAAGGTACTAATCTGTTGTAATGTTAAAAGCTACTAAACGTTTTTCAACTTTCGTAAGTATTATGTTGTTTTTATTCAAATGAAAACCTTTACATATTTTTTCTCTATGACGCATCGTGGCTTCGCCCTATAAAACATCAACAGAAAAAAATAACATAAAAAAAAACATCGTTTTTAATTTCAAACTGATTGGTTAGTATACGAGTATATACCTAGCTTTTGTAGACACACAAAACATAAAATCATAAAAAAAAATATCACCTTTGGGGTCGACTTTGAGTTTTACCTAGGTTATAGATATCATGCAAATATACAGTTAAAAGTACACCTATATACTCGTACAATGTACAAAATGTTAACATAATATACTAAATCTTTAGTCACTACAAAGTACATAAAGCTAACTTCGCAATTGCGATTTAAGAGCAAATTATTTAAAATTATAACGTCATCGCGCGCCCGCGCACCACTCTCGCTTTCATGTTAATTTAGTTAAGAAATATCCGGTAATTAATATCTGTTTGTAAACCAATAAACTAAATGTAATACATAAGGCAGTAGACAAGTTGTGAGTGGCTACTTTATGGCTATTACGAAAATATGCTTCATAAAATTTATATTAGTTTTCGAACGAACATTCTCATGTTGTACATGTCAACGCTTGGAAGTTTTTAATGCAAAAATGCGACGAAATACAATGTGAAATATTGATTGATTGCAAAAAATCAACACAAACGTCACCACCGCGATAAACGTTATAATTTCACTCCAGTTACAAATATATGCATAAAAAACCAATATGGTATGCGTATGCGCATACGATCACGATCGAATCGATTTCCTAGCCGTCAGCCGAGTGATTTATTCGATTCACACACGACACCGATCCGACTCGAATGTGGAACGATATACCTACTTATTATTAGTTTTTATGTATGTCATATTGCGATTTTTATGCCAGTTAAGTTAGATTTGTTAATGGTGATTGGTCAAGCTCCGAATATTTATTGATTTTGTAGTAATCAATTCACGTATAGTATACAAAGCTGGGAACTACACCATACCCGCTGTCGATGAAGTCTTGGGTCATATACATATCTGGTCTAATAATAAACTATATATAAAGTGAAATAAAAAAGCGTTTAATCAGAATCTAGATACATCAACTCATTAACATTCAGTTAACAATTATTCCTTTTAAAAGTATTTTGCACTATGCTATAAATAAATATCTGAAATACTTATTTCCCAACTCCATTAAATGTTATTTTAATTCAATACTTAAAATTAAACATAACAACAGTAAAGTTAACGAAGCCATAACAACAAATCGATTAAAGACGAGTTCACATTAACCAGACGAGGAGCTAAGGCTGTGTGCTCACTGCAGTAACGACCGGTAATAGTTACCTAAATTAAACCACTTCAGAAATATTGGTGAGACGATTACGAACATTATCGGTAAAGAGATGGCAATTTAGATACATTCCTGTGGACGTAGGACCTCGATGTAGAGAAACGTGAAGGTATTTTACTTGTTACTATATTACTTTAGTTAATCTAAGTTGAAGACCTAACATGATTTATTTAGTTAGGAATATAAACAAAAAATTATCATAAAATCAATTTTAATCTATAATTAACTCACTCTCTTAACACTCTTACGGGCAAATAGGACCAAATGGGGTGTGAAACTTAGATGTTGCTCTATTACTGTTCATGACAGTGATAGAAACCAAAGCAGTAATAGACCGATCATGTGTATAACTTTCAGTTTAGTACTAAAACATTTATAACGTGTTTGCTTACACAAATCAATTTGACATGTCCAGTATTTGCACATCAAAGGTGCAGTACACAATACCTCGCCCACCGCACCCATCGTTTGCCCATATTTTTAGCGGCCCACAGTTACGGTTGTTTACGGTACCGCCAACGGTGCAGTGTGCACTCACCCTTATAATAGCACAATAACAATGTACATGCAACTTTATTATCCAAATGACTTTATAATGCATTTCAAATAATACCTTTATGTAATTTGTTTTATAAAGTTTTCTTTTACTTTTAGGGTCAGTAATAAAATGTCACAGATTAGATATTGTAATTTACTTTGGACATCGTTATTTTATATTTCCTTCTTAATTTGGGGCAGTTAATGTATTTATTTATTTCTTCCTGTAATCTTGGGCTGGACACTTTTTAGAGATAAATGTTAATTCTTAAATAACCTAACCAACAAAAAACACTAGGTTTAAGTGTCTTATAAATACATACCGAACACCTATCCTCTATGTACGAGTACATATAATGTTTCGAACTCTATTGAGTACATACCTGAAACAAACAAAACATAATATGATTAGATAATGAAGTCATATGTATTTTTGTTTTGCAAAGATAAAAGTCCTCCTTTTAGCCCCACTATATAAACAATGTTCAAAAGAGGTTAAATAACAAACTAAATAGGTCGATAACGCCGTCAATTTCACAGTAATAACATAACATTTTAAGGTCACAAAAAGAAAGCCAAATGGTGTCTAAAACAGTTTCGTTGAACCTTAATAAATCGTAGTGATATTTCAAACAGAATATCCATTTTTTGCGACAACTCAATCACACCTATTCGAAATAAGATTGATGTGGATTGAAGCCACCCATGTCGGTACATTAATATATTTCCGATTCTTACTCTGGCAACATTAACAAATAGGAGGTTGTCGCTTCGAGCTCTAAGAATAAAAACAAGAATACTAAGCCCCGTTAAGTTTGTTCTAACAGAACCTGTCCGCTTTCGGTCCATTCACAAAAAGCCGCAAGTAAAAATGCGCACGCGCAGGCCGCGCCGCGCCGCGCGCCGACACCGCAGTGACCATGCTATTGTCACGTATTTTAATATAAATATTTTTGTTGTTTTCGTTTTGTGTGCGTTTAATTTTTTATTTAGTTGTTGTGTTCCGTTTTGAATGGAGTCTATGATTTGGTTCAGTAGTACGCGACGGCGAGCGGTATATTTTAATGAAAGTATTTTTGTTCTATTTTGTTGAAACGTTTCGTGGACCGTGACCCAACTAAGTTACCGTTACATTCATATTCCATATTTGAATTACATTTTAAAAATATATCTTAAAAACACATTTCGAACTTAAATCAGTGCTGCTATTTTAAAATCCGATATAATTAACATGCAGTACCAGTTAGGATATCAAGTTTGTCGGTCGATTAAACGAAAAAAAAATGCATACAAAAAAGCTAATCGCCAATCAGTCGGTCTGTCCTACTTATCTCATTTGACATGCATGCAAGCAACCGGTCTGATGGTTATTACAAAGAATATTATAAAATATCTTTATATAAAAACCTAGTCTTCATTCGCTTAATACACAAGAACTGCTACTATATTTAAATTATCAATAACAATATATGAATTGTTGATTCATTCTATAATTCTAGATTCAAAAGTAGGAACTTCAGTTAGTTTAAACCAATTCTAAAAATAAAAGAGGAAAATGCTGCTAAATGTTCGTTCACATCACACCGTTCACATTAAAATTGATAATAAGTCGTCATTGGCACACTTCAGTAGTCGTCATGGCCATCAACCGATTACCACTTGTACTTGTCAGTATAAATTACCAAACAATTAATTACACACAAAAAATACATTCAATAAAAGTACTTTCTGCAACCGATAGTACTTTAGCAGATGTCGCAAAGGTCAACTACAAGTTCTCTTTACCGCAACCTGCCTTTACCTTATTTTAAAATCATCTCCATAAAAAATAGGAAATTCTTGCACAACTGTCGAGAAAAACAGCTGTCAAAAATACTTTTTTATTATTTAAATTGACAGTTCCTATTTCGAATCGAGTGTTCTTTTTATGACAGTTTAAAACACTTTACATTTGTTTTTTATTAAGACATTCTTAATTTAAATCAATCTGAAATGGCAATCAAGATGGCTGCCATAAAATACTAGTTCTGTCAACTGCTAAATACTTGACCTGACAGTTACAAATTCGACAAGATGTCTTTATTGCTCACATAAATCGGATTCTTCATCGGCTCCCATTCGTACATGAGCATCAACCATCAATTTCGTGTAATAAATCATTCGAATATATTGATCGTAAAACATGTTTACATATCATCAAACGTGCCCATTGACCTATTTGCAGTGTCTCGTTGCATTTGAGGCCAAAAAATACTAGTTTTAACTGCCTTTTGAGAGGAAAAGTCTTAGTTTCACTTGCAATAAAGCATCATCTCAGACCACATGATCTCATTAAAAAAAAAAAAGCATGAGTAAAAGAATACCTCTACCATTCCTCGCACAAGAGGTCCTACCTAACGGCCGTTACACATTTATTGAATCTAAGTACCAACTCTATTGATCAATGTCGTGTTATCTTTCCCACTATTCTTTGTGGGCCATTACCAATCCACATTCTACAGTCCATATGTCATAATTATCACACCACCCCAAGGTCGGTACCTGGTATTTCAATAGGTCTCCTCACGTGATCTATCCCGCCCACTCGTGCGCGGGCGCACTTGTGTTCGTACTTCCGTCAATATTGCCAGAATAATAATGATAATTAGTACTACAAGCATTTTTGTTGCCATTTTAATTAGAGTTATTGTGTTTTATTGCGAGGGTGGGTTTGCTTTAGATTTTTTGTTATTATTTGGTTTGAGTGGAGGAGGTGTTAATTTCGGCTACGACTTGATGACTTCGTACAGTAGGTTTCTTGTGAATGTTTTAATTGTTACAGCAAAATCTATACATTAGTATCGACTTTTCAGATATTTATAATTAATAAGATAGATTGTGTCTCAATTTTCACTCGCTATACAATTAATACTGCATACAATTTTCAGATCACATAATTTCGGGCGGAAATCCATTTAATGTACTATTTCTGTAAAAATAATAACATGTAGTAGACCTTTAAAAGCCAAGATAAACAAGACGTATTACCACTTTATATTTACTTAAGATTTATTACCACAACGACAAATTATAAGACACTTTCCTACAATAAATTATTTTTGAATATTTTTGACAAGATTTTTTTTCTCATGTCATGTCAACAATACCTGTGACCTTTAACAACTGATACTCATTCACGTTATTTTTTCAACGAACGAGAGAGGACAGCGGCTTCCCTTACAAGTATCGATATGTCGATATTACAAGGGTAACTCGATCCTTTAAGGTATCGATATCGAGATACGGAAATTGCGATTTTCGAGGATACACAGACTTACACGACACGATAATTACTTGTCATTAAACTTAATATTATTTTTGTCTAAATTAGTGGAGGAAGAGAATAAGGTTGTATCGATTTCTTAATCGGTGTAATTAATCAAGTTTTGGGGGAAGTGTGAATCGATATTCTTTTTATAGCTTTGTAGGGTTTCACGGTATGAGTCAGCCATGAGAACATGGCTTCATAGAATCAGTTTTAATTTAAATAAATGTATGAAATATTAATTGATTATGTTAAATCCAAACTCATATTTTATACACCATCAAATCTTTAACACCTAATACGAGTATTCAGTTGAAATAAACATACGAAAACGAATAAAAAACCTCTTTCTTTACTAAATTCACCAACAAACGCAAATATCAATAAAAATTGGCAACACCTGTCAAATTTTGGCGGTTCACATATCATGACGTGTCACAGGCGCCATATTTGTACATCTTCGCTATTCAAAACCTGTCCATAATAAAAAACAAATTGACCCACAAAACAGGCGGTCACAAATAAAAGGAATTCTACACAGTTCAATATAACTAGAAATATTACCGTTACGGCCATTGTGTACGTAAACGACAATACATCAGTTAAACGTTTAAATAAATCATTAAAAATATAACTTATTAACAGCTTATAATTAAAATTAAACGAAGTTATTAATTACTCATTTGCATAAATGAACCAGGTCAAAACCATATGTAGCGGTGAGCCCTAGATTTAAAGTTATAAATTTTTAAAAGCGTACAACATGTGACATTTTGATGTCCAGGACGTTGTGGTATATTTATCTTTATTCATATTTTAATGACAAGAAGGAAATTACTCCGCGATAGTACCTGCTTTATAATTTCTCATTAAAAAAATATACTTAAATTAATATTGAAATAAAACACTTGAAACGGATTTTTGTCGTGGTTGTATATTGTATCAATATCAGCCGAGAAGAATCTGCAAGAAACTCGGTCTGGAATTATTTTTTATATAATTTTTTAAGTGTTTTATTTCAATGCGTAGTGTTCGTGTAAATCAAAGATATCAATAAATTAATATGTTTTCATAGTTCTTTACAACCCAAAAGAAACTTTCCTACGTTATAATATGTATTAGCATAGACATGAATTTATCTTATATGTACTCGTATATTTAATTTGGATAAGAAAAATATAAGCAAAAGCTTCTAGATTTGAATTTATTTACATCGTTCCAGTATATGCATATCGCTGATAGGCTTCTTACTTTATCATTAGGTTAGGTACTTATTAACTAAGATACTTTACTAGCCTTTGAAGCAGTAAACGCTCCTTATTGTCAATAATATCCTACTAAATTAGTAACTAACACTTACTTAAACTAACCATACCAAGTAGGGTTCAAAAACAGCAGACAATACAATGTAAATAACACAACACCTAAACCTATTTTCGTGTCAGTCAATACATATTACGGTATATAACCAATAACATTCAGAAACAGCGATTTTATTGCAAACTCGTAACTCCGTTATTCAACCCACAGATTAGATAATAGTTACTACACAACATATAACAACATATTCTAGGAAAACTAATAGTAATCATGACACATTGCATCAAATATTACCGATAATTTGTGTTGTAAAATTTTATCGGAAACTGTGAATGTTTTATCGATGTTGGTTAGGTTTTGTTATTGCGTTTTGATTTGAGGCGACTGTGTTCTTTGGCCAATTACGTTAAGGAGAGTAGCCAGGTGGTAACTGTTATAAAAATAATGTATATCGATATCATCATCATCAGCCTATATCAGAAATTCGATATCAAGGTTCTTTAAAAACTATTGAAAATTGGCAGTCAATTGTACTCGAAAAATATGTCTTTCTACGACGACACTTCAAATAAGTATTGTATAATATTTTCCCATCACATCCAAATAATTATGTTTTTTAAACAAGAAACAAACTTATTATTTATACTATTACTGATAACGTGATTATGGCTTGTATTATGAAATTCCCATTTCCAATTTCTCACAACAAATTAGCTCTTTCCAAAACCAATCTCATTTTATTTCTTTAGTAGAACAGTTGGAAATACGATTGTCCCACATAATGAAGAAAGAGTCGATAATCGGTACAATGACTCGACATCGCATTATCGATATCGATACCGTTTACAAACATTTCGACATCCCGATAAATATCAACATTATTATTGTATTTCTTTAAATTGTAACGCGCTGTTGATAAACATCGCACGGTATTAACTTTATAATTATGTTAATATGAATCGTAATAAATTTCTCTCATAAATTTTACATTAAAACTTAATATTTTGGCAAAACATTTTTAATGACATCGAATGTCTTGATTATCAAGACGAGATATCGAATGTGTAACAGAAAGCATCGAATTTGAGGTTTAATAAAAATATAATTACAGACCAATTAAAACATTATAACGGAGTAATCCTGTAATAGTTATAAGTACTCTCTCGATTTTAAGTTCGAAAATCAGTCTAATCTAAAGACTAATCCCCATTTATTGTGTCACGCAGAAAATTAAGAGCGACTACATCAATTTGGATCAAATCTTTTTTTGCCTTGATCATTACTGTCAGGACAAGGACTTTTTAAAATATTTTTTGATAAATTACATGATAATTGAACCTTATCGAAGCCAAAGCGAGCAGTTAATATTTTATAAAACAGTTATCATTACAATGTGCAAGAATAGCACAATACGCAATTAATATTTAACATCAGAGCAGAGAGACCAATAAATAATAAATTATAGCATTGTAAATGTCAAATTTTACACCTTACAGCATCCAGCGCGATGCGAAGATAAAAGACAGTCATGGTTTAGTGGTTTAGTAACTGCAGTGTCGCAACGGATCGCAATGCCGGGGATCAGGTTCCGAATCTATCGGACTCGATACAACAAGGACCTTGATATTTATCGATTACAGATTTTTTATTAGCCACAATTCGATTAACCGTCAAATTTATCTTGTATCTACAATTCATCAATCACGCATTGTGTATTTTTTGTAAGAATTATTTTATGTATTCGGTACAAAATTTGTATGAAATAACAGTTTATATGGAAAAATTCACGGAAATGTATTGATTTATCCGTTGCCTAGCAATGGATGGCGTTGTGTGGTACTTAAGTAGGTATACGGCTATATTTGTATTGATTCCAGGTTCTTTACTAAAAACTTACAATTCAATTTTGTACGATACTAACTCTTCAGTAATCTGGTACAGTACCCTAGAAGGGAAATAATAAGATATACATTGGAGACGAGGACACGTCAGTAGAACTAAATAACGTCCATACGATCACCCTTAGATGGTATAAGTTGCAATTAGTATTGTATACCTTTTTCGTAATAATTACTTGGGCTTACGAACTCGCGGATGAGTCACTGCTGGGTTACTTAGTATTTTGTTAAAGTTACCTACTTACTCGTATTTAAGTTACGTGTTTCATCGTGAGAAAAGTGTCTGATTCAGAGCCTCCTACACAGTATAGAGGTTTTTTCTTTAAAAAACTGTGCCCGGCGGTTTCACCCGCGTATATCACAATCCCGTGGGAATTTTGGGATAAAACATAGCCTACGTTTTTTCCCGGATCATAAGCTACCCCTGTACAAAATTTCAAGTCAATCGGTTCAGTAGTTTAGCCGTGAAAAGGTAACAGACAGACGGATAAGTTAAATCGATCGTCGTCCACACTTCGCATCTCACGTAACATAAAAAATCATTTTTCCTCTCCAAACAGTCTCAAAGTTTGGCATACCCATTAACAGCACAAAGAGGGGTACATCCAATGTTTTGTAATAAATATTAACATAGAAATTTAACCATTTAATGGTATAACGTTATACAATAGCTCGTAAACAAGGATGGCTGTTGCTGTAATGTCCGTGCGCTATGCACGCACGGTGCATAGGAAAAGTAAACTTGAGTTTTGTTCAGACATTTACTTTCGCACTTGCACTCTGTTTGGTTGTGTGCTTGTCCGTCTGTTTGATGTGTGACTTAAAGTACAAGATTTTTGCTAATAGAAGAAGTTATTTTAATGTCTGTCTGTACCTTTATACGTACAAAAACAATGATCAATTACTTGAGCTTATGATTAAAAGTCGCAAAATGAAAATTATGATCAAAAAGATTTCAAGAGTATTTGATCAAGCTTCGCTTCAATATTTGGACTAGGTATATCATGCAGCAATCCTTTGTTTTCATTGTCAAGAACTCTAAACTCGGTGGCCGAGTTCTGGTCCTCAAAAATATGAGTCGACACGCACAGAAGAAGATTGTAAAGAACTCAATTAACTCTCACTCTACAGATATAGGTAAGACTTAATCTTAGTGGTACTAAAACAAATACATACTCGACTCCACTAGACACCAAGACCCAAAAAAACAATTGATAAAATATTCATCGACATACAACAACACTTCCTATCAGAAATATTATTATTTACGAACCTATTACATAAACACTCGATTCCCTTACAACTTGTCACACAGTCACTCCTGACAGCCTGCTCTTATGTTTGCACAGCGAATCCTGCGCAACTCAGTGTTGAAAATCAGTTTACTTAGAAATCTATTGGGATTTGTATTTAGTGCTTACATAGTCAGCTTGTAGGTAAAAGTTGTTTGCAGTTTTGTTTCTTACGACTCAATACAAAGAGGTTTCCATAGTTTCCGAGAACATTTTCTAAAGGCATAATGTAAGGGAAGTAAGTACTGCACGCTTAGGAAAGTGCTTGATTTTAATGTTACATAAGTTATTGACGTAACTCTTAGTTTGTTATTGTAAATTCTTCATATTTTGACGGCTTTTGTAGCGGAAAATCTTGGTAGGCCTTTGGTTGCATAAGGTCTCGAGTTCGACACTCGGACAGAATTATGTTGATATTTGTGATATGATTGTAGTTGTATATGTCCACTGCCACCTACAAAATAAATATAATAATACCACAACATAAAATCATTTACTGCATTATCTCATTATAGTAACTGACCCCTAAATAAAACCCTTGAAATAGATTTCTGCACTTATATTGAACTATTCAACATTATGAAATTTTACCACGTTTTACTTTAACTTAAAAATATTTATACTAGCTTAGTACATCAAACTGTTGTTTAAAACTGTTTAATATAAATATTTACAATGAAAACGAACTGTTGTCGACGAGACACAGAACCAAACGAGCCAGACCCACATCCTGTCTCATCGTGACCAAAAAACTAAATAAACACTATCCGTCTTACCATCTCTTAGAATATAATGTACTTATTGTCTAAATAAATAAATTGAATTCAATGACACAATGCAGTTCTTTCATTAGAATATAATTACATTAATACGTTTCGAATAGTTTTTTTACATCTTTTCATATTCTCGCCGTTTTGGAGTTTGTGCACTAGCGCCATCAAGCGCCACCTTGTAGTAACAATATAGCAAAGAGGTTGAATAACAAACTAAAGAGGTCATAATATCATAATCGATATAAAATCACGTTGACGTTTCAAATCAGCTGATACAAATTCAGGCGGCCATTTTAGAAATAGCTTTAAACAAGGGCATCAGAGTTTTTAGGTAGACTGTCAAAAATTTCAAACACTGCCTAAACCAATTTTAGAGGTAGACATCGATTTATGGTACAATTTTTTGTAAAAATCGTTTTAAAATGTGTTTTAAATTTAGACTTCGTTTTGTGGTAAGACCGCCCGAGTTTACTTTCAATTTTAACACAACAATTATATATTATTATTACGATCGATTTGTACAAGTTCCTTTCAACTTATTTGTTTAGTCCTTTAGAATACATTCAGTTTATTCGAGGAACGAATTTCCACTTTATCATTTGAGAAATAGAGGTTATTTTCCTGTAATTCTTCTTAAACGGAGGTGTTAAACAAATCCTTATAATGCACACAGCTCGTTACGATGCATCACGTTTATTTGACGATGGGTATGCGCATGTTTTGCGAAAATTTTCTTTTTTAAAGAGCCTTTTACGACTTAATGGGTAGAAAGTTAAAAAGTGAAGAAAAAAGTAATAAAACGAAGATAAATATTATTAATTAATTAACAAAACGGTGTTTGATATATAAATTAATGTTTTGATTAAGTTATGAATATTCAAGGTGGGAGGAATGAGGTTATTGTGCTACTGTTAAGCTTTTAACTAATGGGGCAGCCGGAACTAACTGCAAGGTTGTTAGGTTTTTTCCTTATACGAGTATCTACTTAACTAAAATTGACTAAGATACTTAGTACATCATAAGATCATTTAACAAACAGGCTTGTTTATTGTCAAAAATTTAACCATACCAAATCACTACATAGTATAAAATAAAGTCGCTTTCTCTGTCCCTATGTCCCTATGTATGCTTAGATCTTTAAAACTACGCAACGGATTTTGATGCGGTTTGTTTTAATAGATAGTGTTTCAGTGGAAAGGTTTTTAGCATAATTTTGTCCCCATATTCTTACGGGAACGGGAACTACGCGGGTGAAACCGCGGGGCGCCGCTAGTTAAATAATAAGGACAAACTTGCAAGGATGTCTCTTGTTTCCGTAAACACTATCCGTCTTACCATAAATCGATGTTTAAACACTCTCTAGACCACTCTTCAGTCAAACACGATTTTGGCATGTTAGACCGTGTTTGAATTTTTCTTACCACAAATCGTTGTCTTGCTCTTGTCTTGAAAAAAATGGTTTTACTCATAGAATAAGGATCACGATACTGTTTCTCTCTGGTTTTAATAAAATACGTATGGCAATACATAAACGCGTTACGTTATATGCAGGACAAGTTGAATACAACATAAACAAATGTATCTCAAATGTTGATAATAATTATTGAATTAAGTTATTAATTGATATAATTTATTTTTAAAAGTATTATTGTCTATAAATATAATTGTTTATTGAAGAAACAGTGAACTAATTACTTGATATTTTCATTCTCAAAGATCGTTTAATCCGTAAAGGAACGTTTTTTGAATTGACTGTTGATCGACGTTGTCTGACTGACTTATGTCATGTGTGACTATTTATTCAATCGACGTTGTGTTTAATTTTATATTTTCGTACAATTTTAAATAGTTAAAACTTGCAGAGTAGCAATTAATGGATTTGTACCGTTGCGTTGCGTTTGTACCGAAAACATGAGCAGTCGTGTCGTGCCGCAACAACTGCCTCAATGTTTGGCAGAATAATCATTTTGTCACTACTATCAACAAAGGCGAGTTACGTGAGCTACCCAACAAGCCTCATCTGGTGCGTACTATTGAGGTTAAGAGCGTAGCTGCACCGAAGAAACAGCGAACAGCAGTCAGTGCAGCAGAGAAAGGCGACGTGGATGGCTTCACCCTGGTGGAGAGGAAACGTCGACCGTATCCGTCCCGTAACCGACGTGGTATCGCCCCTGCTACAGCAACAGAGGTCACCTTACGTGTTGTGGAGCCTACCTGCACCGTATCGTTTACTTCAAGTACCTACGAAGTACACGGACATGTTCCTCATATATTTGAATGATTTTATATGTGCGCGTGGTTTGAGAGGCCTTACCTTACCGTAACACAGTTTGTAACTAGCACGGGAGGTAGGGTCTCGAGAGGGGTCTCTCTTAGAATATAATGTACTTATTGTCTAATTAAATAAATTGAATTCAATGACACAATGCAGTTCTTTCATTAGAATATAATTACATTAATACGTTTCGAATAGTTTTTCTACATCGTTTTGGAGTTTGTGCACTAGCGCCATCAAGCGGCACCTTGTAGTAACAATATAGCAAAGAGGTTGAATAACAAACTAAAGAGGTCATAATATCATAATCGATATAAAATCACGTTGACGTTTCAAATCAGCTGATACAAATTCAGGCGGCCATTTTAGAAATAGCTTTAGACAAGGGCATCAGAGTTTTTAGGTAGACTGTCATTTCAAACACTGCCTAAACCAATTTTAGAGGTAGACATCGATTTGTGGTACAATTTTTTGTAAAAATCATTTTAAACTATGTTTCAAATTTAGACTTCGTTTTGTGGTAAGACCGTATGATTCTAAGAAAAAAGTTGTAGAAGCTGCGTAGCAACTACTATATAATTCTATAACGGTATTCAAAACATCTACGCACACATAATATCAATAATCTGGTCATCACAAGTTTAAGTATCGATAAATCGTAAAGGATAGTCCTCGTGTCAGAGTTCAAGTATTTAGCATTTTCATTTACATGGAACGAGGTGGCGCTGCCCAGTGTTTTAGTAAGTTGGTCACGATCGAATCGATATTGATTTTATCAACAACTTTACATATCTTCTGTTTATTGTTTTGGGTAATAAATTTTGGAAGATCAAAATCAAATAATGCCTTATTATCTCGCCTGCAATATATTTATTGTTTTAGAACACCTAACTATTAGTTATGTATGCATTTCAACAGTCTGTGCATCATCATAAGATTTTCTTAGTAGCGTTTGTCTTGTCTTGTACATATATGTATATGAATTTCATCGATTTTTATTTTAACCAGACTTTTACGTGAAGGTAATGCGATGTGACGCCCGCAGCTTTCAACCTTTGAGTGCTATAACCATGGCTATAGCTATCGGTAACAAATTGATAAGCCAATTTCACCCATCATTGTTATGACGGGTAGCCATTGCCAACCTACTTACTTTCGTACAGATCGCAAGCAATCCTCAGTCATCCTAAACTAAGCAGTCTATATGTAAATCTTGATCCATTACCACATAAACAAATCGCATCCCTTGTAAATTTATTACCAACATCGGTGCATTCGCGAGTAAACACGGCTCACTCTATATCAGGCGTGCCGGACACTGCCTGCTGTATATGTCGCGATGCGCCAGCGCATAACGGGCGGGCGACCTTCTATTAATTACCGTTCACTCCTCTATACGGGATAGGCATTTCTTCCTATTCAACATGGTTGTTCCGACATGGGTACTGTGTTGTTGATGCAACGAATTATGGGATTTAACTAAAGTCAGTAATGGCATGCAAGTAAGTCAGATATTGATAGATCTTGAAAATATCTGGCGAAAAGAGTATAAATTCAAATTCTTGAAGTAGTTAAAACATATTCTAAGTGGGTGGTGGACTTTAGCTGTAGCAACCAACGTGCATTTTATACACAATTTAGAAATACTTAAGGAGGTACTTTGATGCAAATATTTACCGTCTTACCATAAATCGATGTTTAAACACTCTTTAGACCACTCTTCAGTCAAACACGATTTTGGCATTTTAGACCGTGTTTGAATTTTTCTTACCACAAATCGTTGTTTTGCTCTTGTCTTGAGAAAAATGGTTTTACTCATAGAATAAGGATCACGATACTGTTTCTCTCTGGTTTTAATAAAATACGTATGGCAATACATAAACGCGTTACGTTATATGCAGGACAAGTTGAGTACATAATAAACAAATGTATCTCAAATGTTGATAATAATTATTGAATTAAGTTATTAATTGATATAATTTATTTTTAAAAGTATTATTGTCTATAAATATAATTGTTGATTGAAGAAACAGTGAACTAATTACTTGATATTTTCATTCTCAAAGATCGTTTAATCCGTAAAGGAACGTTTTTTGAATTGACTGTTGATCGACGTTGTCTGACTGACTTATGTCATGTGTGACTATTCAATCGACGTTGTGTTTAATTTTATATTTTCGTACAATTTTAAATAGTTAAAACTTGCAGAGTAGCAATTAATGGATTTGTACCGTTGCGTTGCGTTTGTACCGAAAACATGAGCAGTCGTGTCGTGCCGCAACAACTGCCTCAATGTTCGGCAGAATAATCATTTTGTCACTACTATCAACAAAGGCGAGTAACGTGAGCTACCCAACAAGCCTCATCTGGTGCGTACTATTGAGGTTAAGAGCGTAGCTGCACCGAAGAAACAGCGAACAGCAGTCAGTGCAGCAGAGAAAGGCGACGTGGATGGCTTCACCCTGGTGGAGAGGAAACTTCGACCGTATTCGTCCCGTAACCGACGTGGTATCGCCCCTGCTACAGCAACAGAGGTCACCTTACGTGTTGTGGAGCCTACCTGCACCGTATCGTTTACTT
The DNA here is from genome assembly GCA_958496195.1 of Timandra comae. Classification (NCBI taxonomy): domain Eukaryota; kingdom Metazoa; phylum Arthropoda; class Insecta; order Lepidoptera; family Geometridae; genus Timandra; species Timandra comae. Next base: position 1,584,180 of record OY292358.1, read on the forward strand.
CAAGTACCTACGAAGTACACGGACATGTTCCTCATATATTTGAATGATTTTATATGTGCGCGTGGTTTGAGAGGCCTTACCTTACCGTAACACAGTTTGTAACTAGCACGGGAGATAGGGTCTCGAGAGGGGTCTCTCTTAGAATATAATGTACTTATTGTCTAAATAAATAAATTGAATTCAATGACACAATGCAGTTCTTTCATTAGAATATAATTACATTTTCGAAACGTTTCGAATAGTTTTTTTACATCTTTTCATATTCTCGCCGTTTTGGAGTTTGTGCACTAGCGCCATCAAGCGCCACCTTGTAGTAACAATATAGCAAAGAGGTTGAATAACAAACTAAAGAGGTCATAATATCATAATCGATATAAAATCACGTTGACGTTTCAAATCAGCTGATACAAATTCAGGCGGCCATTTTAGAAATAGCTTTAAACAAGGGCATCAGAGTTTTTAGGTAGACTGTCATTTCAAACACTGCCTAAACCAATTTTAGAGGTAGACATCGATTTATGGTACAATTTTTTGTAAAAATCGTTTTAAAATGTGTTTTAAATTTAGACTTCGTTTTGTGGTAAGACCGTTAGTGTCTTAGAACCTTAATATCTGCAAAGTGTTACAATGTAAACCACTTCAAAGCTACTTCGTCGCGTCTAGTCTCGTCTAACTATCAACAAAACAGTCGCACCTAACAAACATAGAAATTATCGCAATAACAATAAAGCTTGACAAGCAATGTATTATATGCTCCAGATACTAAGTAAAATGCAAGGAAACCGGCAAATATGCACATTAATATCGATCCGATTGACCGATTAACTCAACAATCCGAATCGAGCTCCATAAAGCAATGAAATAACGCGCGAAATTACTGACCATCAACAAATAGAGGCTGTACAAAGGAGGGCCGTTGATCGGCGCGCACGCAACGCTCATGTTTATGGTACCAACGATAAACATCAATATATCATAAACATTATTTATAATTTAACGCGTAATTAACATTAGTTAACGCTTCAGAATCATTTTGTGGTGTATTTAATATAATATAAAGTCGGCTTTCGGATGAACGAATAAATGTTTAACGAAGGGTTTAAGAGGCTGGTTAGTGTTAGAATTTATAAGATTATTACTCGAACGTAACTGTGAATTGATATTGTATAATATTCAATAAGACTAAGCGCTCAGGAGCAACATTATTCTTAAATTAACTAGCTATAATGTGTCTATTACTTCATCGAGACTAAATGATTTTGATGAAAAATCAATTGAAACAAATGTTTGACCGCGCATAGTTTCAGTATAGGCGTCTATTTGGCTATTAGTTTATTGCCTTCATAATAAATTGTCAGCACAAGCTTTACGTTAAAGAATTTTTTGGAAAATCCACAAAAAAATGCACTCTTGCATCTTTTTGCTACTTCATCAACGGAGGAATAAGAACGCTATATCAAAAATAAATATTATTTTTCTTCTTCAAAACTACCATAACTTTATTTAGTCAAGCAAGCACATTTAATTCCCGTAAAACCAGTTAATCCTTCGTTAAAGTATCATTACACAAAGTCCATTTCCCAGTGATAAAGTACCAAATTAAACTAAATGGGTGTAATGTTACCGAAGCAATATCGTAACTTCAGCCCTTATCAAAAGGGCCGGTCACCGCACTGCATTCCCTCGCCGGCTGATTGCGCGTGCGCCCCCCAAGACAATGGGTGGCCACCAATTACTATACCCGATGGTAATGGACCAACAGAATGCGGTACTATTATACGTACGGTAAAACTTGGGAAGATGTTTTGGAGAGACAATTTCGATTTTCGAATTTTAAGGACGAGTTTTATGAAGGTACCCGCATTTTTGTTGTTTTGTTTTTTATTGCGTTGATAAGTAGGCGTGTCTTGGTAGTGTTGTCGAACTAAATAATACATAATCTAATCCAGTGAACAGATTTGGGCGTGCTTGCACTATAAAGCTTAACTGGTAAAGAATAAAGCCAAGAGTAAAATCCAGCCTATTTGTTCAAGAAATTGTTGAAAAGTACATACTTATTTCAAAACAAAACCACCAATAAAATATCATAAAAATCATCCCAAACCCTTAGAAAAATACCGTTATATCAGACATACTTAAACCTTCTTTTAGATAGATCCAACATAAAACCTAGAGTACCTAGTGTATAGTTAAACATTGTTCTAATGAGCCTGCACCGTACAATAGCCGGTCAACAGTTACACCATTGTTACCAGAACATAATTAGTACAAATTAATACTTCGCGGTCGATCCACGATAACACTACCTTACTATCGAACTCTATCTACCAAGCTGGTTTAAACTACGGTACAATTACCACCTAGTTTTGGTACTTTTTGTATTTTAGTGATGTTATTTTCGACCTGTTTTGATACTTTTTTGATATTTTAGTTAAGTGATTTTCTTTACAATTAGCCTAAAAACAGGTATTGTTAACTTTAGAGTCACAGTTAGTTTTGAAGTCAATTAAGGCCTAAAAGAAGACTGGGTTAAGTAGCGTATTTTAAGAGACGGTTTTATTCAACAGTGGAGTGAGGTGGTCTGATGATGATGCCGGCCTAAAACCTTTAATAAAACTAGGGCTTCAGTGTGACTTAGACTAGAAGCTAAAGCTGAGATTACATTAAGTCAAATCCCACGACTAGTTTCAGTCACAGTCTTCACTAAGAGGAGTCAGATATTGGATTGTGCTGATTGTACACATGTTTCTTTTTTTTAAAGATACCCAGTAACGATGTGGAAAATTGCTGTAAAGAATTTAGTTGTTGTCAAAGAAAGAATAAATACAATATTATGCAAAGAAACCGTAACCTTCATACAAAGGATATAAATCTGACATTAATAAAAAAACCAGACAAAATATAGATAAAATCAGAAGCATGTCCCAGTTTTGAACATGTGCAATGTTAGCGCCGAATGAGATTCAACATAACGCGTTTTTGATAGAAACCAGTCGGACACGTGTCGGGTGTGTCGACAAACTTTAATTAATTTAGTGTTGCCAAGTTAGAGACTATTTTTTGGGGAATATTTAAAAAGAAGAAAAGGTAGGCGATTTTGAAGTAGATATTTTTTAGAATTAACTTCATTAGGCAAGCTTGGTTTCAAAGTGAGAGGCAATTTGTCATGTAGAGGGATCTTACAAAAATAAGAATACTCGGGAGCTTTTAAGTATTATTAAGTATCATATTTTAAAAAGTTTTTATTTCATAACTAAGTAATATGTCTATAAAATTCAACACCAACACAGGTGACTCAAAGTCAACGACTCCAAGAAAAAGTGAAGCATAACGTTGCGCAATGCCAATTATCAGTGTCCAACCTGGCAACCCTAAATCGGTGGCATATGGCATTATTTGCAATTAACAGCTATTCTAAGAAACCAGTCTTCAGTTCGCACATGTAGTACCGGGAAACATCGTTAAAAACCAGACTAACTCGCCGACTGTACTATTTAACGAAAGTAAATCGATCATGCGTCGGCGCAGCCCGTTTGAGATAGGTTAGGTTCCGCAATCTTTATTTATTTGGGTTGTTTACGTCGCCATTAAATTTTCAATTGAAAACAGAATAAAGGAAATAAAATACTAAGCAACATGGCTTAACTAGGTGTTAGAGCAAGCCATCGTTGTCATACTTACATTATGATATAAACTTTCTCTAGCCAAGAGACTAACAGTGATAGTAAATTCCTAAAGTATCAAAATATGACTCAAAATTGTAAATGGCGAACCGTTTGACCCGTATCTCGCGTGAAAGCGAAGACTGAGGATGTGTCACGTTCGCCTGAAGGCAATCTCTCTGATTCGCTGATGAATGTTACCAAGTTTTGTATGGGAGAAAATAAAATTCTTATACTCGTATGCAACTTAAAAACATATTTAAGTATGTACCATTTGTTATGTATTATAAAAAAGGAGTTGTTATTAAAATATCTACTAAAAATATTATGAAAACTTACAGAATGAAAATTAGGAGCTAACTTAAAAGTTACAATTTTAAAATGTCCAATATATAATCTACTAAAAATATAAATAAATCGGCAAAAGAAACTAAGCTTTCTATTCGCTTCAGTCAAAACATAAAATCCAACACAAGTAGGTTGTACGTTACCACTTAAAGCAATACAATAGAACATTATGACGGTAAGTCAACACAAAACAGGAAGAAAATTCAATTATCAATCTACAGCGAAATCTGTAATAAAACGAACAAAGCCGAGTTACAAGAGCAACACAAAACGTGGTGTCTGCGAATCTTCAGCCGGCGTGGTATTGATCCCGGCTGCTATACTTAGATCTAGATTAAAGTGCACCCAGACGCTCCTATAGGCAACGCTCGTTTTATTGGAGGAAATTGGACGTTCCGAGCACTTCGCAGCAAGTTGAATTCGCTGTTTGCTTCTCTTTATTGAAATAGTTACGAAACGTTTCCATTTGCCAGACCGAAATAGTGAGCACAAGTTAATGTATCCTCTTTTTCATGTCAGCTCTGCAATTTGTTATTACGAATACTTTAACAGAATCAGATGCCGTGAAGGTACTTTAATTTTGTACATATGCGGACAAAAAACAGATTTCAATTCAGATTAAAATTGCGATCCCGTGCAGCACATCGGAGCCAACAAAACAAGAACATTTTTATTGTACGTTCCTTAGTCTGATGTGATGTCGTAAACTCGGGACTACTCAGAAACGTTTAACGATACAAAATAAACTCAATATGGGATGTAAAATGAAAGGTCACTTTTGTATATAGACCGTTCATTGGTCCGGCGACGAGGACTGTCGTCGGGATCAGATGCTTCATTGTTTTCATGTACGGACAACAATTTCATGGTTAATAGCGGAATGTACTGATGATAAAAAAGAAATTAACATGATAAAATTTTCCAAGAACACGACTGGCCAAAATATTCAGGATTTTAAACAAAAATAAACAATAAATATAACTATAAAAATGTAAATTAAAAACAGAATAACCTCCTTTATAAACTAGGTTAAAAACCTAAGCTTTAACAACATCCAATAAGCACAAAGCTAAATCTGACAAAAGTTGTTTCTGGCACGTGCGCAGGAGTGCAATATATTTCGGTAAGGAGGTCGCAGGGGTCAACGGCCGGCGCGTCGCGACGTCTAATAATAAAGATGCGCGCGCAGGTGCACCACGAGATGTGCGCACCAAGGATGATTGATGAACACCAGGAATAAGGTTAAAAAATATGCTATTATGGAAATTGCCAGTGCATTAAAAGTTTTTGTTGATGAATTTACGAAAATTATGATTTATAAAACCAGTACCGACTGACAATTTAATTTGTTCCAGGCAGCAAAGCACCTGCTATTACTTGTTGATAAACTATGAGCAAATGGATCTAAAATAGGTAATGTGACAAAAAATACATGGATTATGAGAAATTGGATTATCCGTGCCACAATCACGTGCGTTATGGTTTATTTTCTATTTTTACAACATGAGAAACATCACGAAAATCCAATACAAATCAGGCCCATAAATATCATATACATATTTAAATTGCTAATGAATATAACTATACCGTCTAATTTATTAACCTACATAAAATAAGGCCGTAGTAAACTTAATTCTACGATTGTGAATAGAGCGGTCTCATGAAATGAAACACAAACTCTTAATTAAAATCATGGCAGAGATCGTAGCGGGAATGAATATTAAACATAAATTAATTGGGAAAGTAGTTCAGACTCATCTGCGAAATAGAAACACGAGAAGACTTTAGAAATGAGGATAGATTAAATAAAAATCTAAATTATAAAGAACGATATTATTTTAACTATATTCCTATTTTAAATTCTCTAGAAACCATTGAGTTTATGACGCTTGAAACGATCGAATCATTTTTTCCTTAAGTCAATTTAGAATCAGTTATGGCGGTGAGCGCAAAACCACGTAAAGCTATAGAAACAAATCGTAGCATCTTGATTGAAAGTGAACGCAGGCGCACCTGTGACGGCAACCGTGACCGGTCGGATGTTCTGCTCTTTTCGACGGGTCACTGTGACGAGGTAACACCGTTATTCCAACCGACTCGACGCGTTTATCCAAACCATAATCCACTATCGTCGCCATTTCTACGACGCATGATTCATGTGACGTCGCGACGCGACAGGACAATCGGACCCACAAAAACGACTCTGGGTACAAACGGGACACGAGAAAAAACGCTCCACTGAAACGTTAACCGTTGCAAGCATGATTGAGTAATAATGCATGAATTATTTACGATGTGGTAATTTCTCGGGCCGGCCTTTTTAGGCAATTCGCTGCGGGTCTACCAGTCGGTCTGTCTCAACTTGTGCGAGTGCCTTTTTGAAGGTGTACTTTATGTTCTGGACTCGCATAATATGTTTGCTCTCGTGAGATTTACGACTATATTGTTTTTCTTTACTCCCAAAAGAGGCTTCATAAATATTTTTACTTATGTATGGTATACAAAATTAATACACTTGATGACCGTTCTGTCACTGATGCATAAACATTTTGCAAAACTTGCTTTTTGAATCCTAATAACCATACTATGTACAGTTATTTTCTTATATACTGTTAAATGTTTTGTATTCACGGATATCTTAAATACAATAGGCACGAAATTATCGAGAGACCTAAAAACCTAACATTTGTATGACGCAATACTATATTTATGATGGCACGTCACTTGTCGTTTCAACAAATAGAAAATGACAAAGTGTAACAGTAATCGGAGCGAGTTGGTCCGTTAGGTGTGGGTTTATCTGAGAGTGACACGTGCCGCCCCCGCGCGGATTATACCACCTTCCAACCGCGCTGGGCCTGACACCGCCTCGCTTCTCTCGTCTAGGAGTAATTAGAAGATCATTAGATACCGTTTTGGGAATGGATATTAAATTTTTTTCGTTTTGATCTATAGCATTGTGTGCCGGCTCATATTCGAGGTCAGCAAATATTATTTTAGTTTTGATGTGTAGGAAGATTTAAAGGGTATTGACAATAAGGTACGTACATAACATAGCTTTCTGTATAACCAACTTCCCACACTCGAAACAACTCACCAAAATTCAGTTCAATAAATGCTTCTCGAAAGCTGCAACCAGATAATAAATTTACAGGAAACTTACCTGAAAAAGAGAGAAAAGGGTAAATTAATTAAAAATCCAAAGATAAATATAAAATGCCTTTTTAATGGTCCCCAATAAAAAGACCATAATGCTATATGCAATTTATTCGAGGAACGTAAAATTTTTGTAATGTTTAGCAGTAAACGCTTTACAAGACCCTAAGGAACCGTTAACTTGTCAAGTTTAGTAAGTTTTGATGGTTTATAAATCTACAATGGGAATAATAAATGGTTTCCTCGGATCATACAGTACTTCTTAATTTGATTTTTAAATTTACAAGAAACGTGATTCAATTTGGAATTGTATAGCGAATAAAAAGCGTTAAACTGTATTCAAAAGTACCAAACATAAGTATTAAAGGTCTTTAACATCTGCCACATTAAACGGACAAGGGATATTTGATAAGATTAATGATGGTTTGGGATATAATGAGCAAAATTACATGTTATTCAATCCATACGATGTTGGTTAATCCACACATAAACAGGTATAGATACTTCAAATCTCCAGAAGAACAAAAAAAAGGTAGCACTCCGGGAGTGCCGGCAGAAGTGAAAACTTCAATATTAACGTTGTGTTTAATTATAAGTATAAAAGTACTATCATTTATGAGGTAGAATACAATGTTTGTTTCTTACTTCAGTTATCATAAACGTCACGTGATGCTGATCTTACGCTTTTTCGATCAGCATCACGTGACCCTGACGCGAGTTTGAAAGTTTTTACCCATACAAAAAAAGTGCTCAGCGCCGCTAAAGAAGTTTTCACTTCAAAAATAGCGGAGGTAGCAAAAATGATATTGGACATACCTAGTTAATTAACGTAGACATAACATAATGTTATCGATAAAAACATTAGGACCTTGGTATGTATATTACCTCCCACGTAACACAAAGCTTAATGATTGCATTATGCGTTTCAACTTTATAGTCTTCTTTTAACATCAAAGGCTTGTGGGACCCGAATTTAGGCTTAGTAGAACAGTAGGTCATTTAGATTAATTATTTAATATATATTGCCAATAAAACAAATAACTTTGGATATATGGAGCCGATGTTTATGGCCTCGAAGATAGAAAAGGGCTCATGAGAGCTCTTTTAACTGGGTTTGTGTGCTTTATGAATATTTTATGTGCCTAAATTCCACATATGTGTGCGATAAATCATGGGTTGATTTATGGTGGGAACTGATTCCGTATTGGAGAAGATGATCCATTAGCTAATTGGTGGCACTTGTATTTTAGTTCTCTAGTGACATAAAAATCGCATCCACGTTAAGGTAAAATACAGAGAACCTGTCGGAAATAAAGTTCCTAAGTTGGTAATTTAATCTCATACTGAAAGTTGTTCTAGGAAATAGCATGACCAAAATTGTCCAAGAGTAAAGTTTAAGGATATAATAATGGGCTTTATCAATTAGTGACTAATGTACTAGTCATTTAACTTCACATTTCTACGTTAAAAATTTAAATAAATGAGACAATTTGAGTTGGCAATTGAATAGACTGTATTGTTAACCAAAGCAAGTCTCAGAGCTACTGTATGTGAATTTATTGTAACACCAACCGTGACTGCAATGTACAAACTTAAATGTTGTCAAACGCTTCGCCGGTCGTCACCAGAGTGCCTCAGTTAAGATCTAGCCTTGAACAAGCTCTTACGAGTCCATTGACTCAATATTTCAACACGAATTGCCGAAACATAATTCGTATTACCCATGTCATCTGTTGGCACAGTTGGACCAAAGGCAATACTCAATAGAGTGCGCGTGGGCATCGAGGTCACACGTACTCCGTTTTAGGCAAACAATCAATGAATGACAAATTATATGGCGAACGTATCGATACGTTTTTATTCAAGAAGGTAATTAGCTTTTATTGTGACTTTAAGAATAGTGAATATATATTATTATAATGTACTGTAACGGAGCAGTCTGACATTGAATATAAAAAAAAATATTGGTTTGTTCACACGTTTTGATAATGCTTACAATTTAAATCCAATTATAAAGTCAGTGTTATTAGAATCATTTTATTAAATTGCGTGTTATAATATTCTATAGCCCTGCCAAGATTAAACGCACACAAATAAGATAAACTTAAGCCGATGTTATGTTTGTTACCCAATTACGTAATTACGGACAATCAAAAAACTTTTGATCTCGAAATTCTCACGGCATCGGGCAGGAATTGCAGAATTCTCGTTGGAAACCGCAGGGTGCAGTTATTTATTTACAAATCTCGGCGCGTATCTGAGCGGTTTTATGTAATTTAACATTGGTTTTAAAAGGATCAATACTACGAGTATGTATATCTACATGTTTAATATGATGTTTGTTTGTATTATTGTATTCGAAGTGTCATGTCGTGACGACGACACTATAATTATGCTTATTACTGCAAAGGTTACATATAATTTGGTGTATTTATTTCAAAGCATGTTTCATCAGAACCTTGAAATATTAACATTGATTTCATAATCATTATTACGACTGAATCTTTTCTAATAAAACTGTGTTTTACGATTCATAAGGAACAAATTATTATTCTTTCCGGAAATTCTAAACGATCACCTTCGTTTTAATTAGTCGTGATTGCTCCGTGAAGTAATCACGAACACCTGTTATGTGTAGTGTTTAGATTGTATACCATAAGAATGTACATTATGTTAAGAATGTTACATATTTTTCATTCCGTCTTTTGTATATAGTTTACTTCTTGCTAAACATCATCATTCTAGAAGTTTTCCTGTATTTAAAACACTTTTACTAGGACGCATTTAAAATCCATATTAGTGCTGTTTGAGTTAATCCAGTATTAATAACAATTTCAGTCAGAAACCTTATGGTAATGTCCGGGTGACGTAGGAGTTCAAGTCAAGTGATGCTGCTTAAAGCGAAAAAGGTTAGGAAGAAAAATCCTTTTACATTGAGAAAGGGCAGAAGTTGAAACAGATTAGGTTAGGAGCATCTCTGCGTATTAGATGTGTGGTACGTATAGTCAGCATTTTAGCATTTTATTTTTGGCTTTTAAAAGTCAACTTGTTCGACTCTACTTTTGATACTAGCTGCCCTTCTCGTAATTTACACAAAGAGCGAAGAATTTGAGATATGACGCTGCGTTATACCACGTGACCATAATGAAGTAACTACCAATGTTTTCAAACATTGTGGAAGGTGCCTTATTAATTACACATGGATCCAGTTGGCCGAATGCCCGCTCATGACTAATACAACAGACTTATTACTTAGAATTTACAAGTGTATCGGAATAATATAAAACTTAATAGATATTACGAAGATGATCAAGACTTAATAATTGCTTAGGATGTTGGGTTAAAGATCAAACTCCGACTTTACGTCAGTTTTAATTTACTTTGTCTACCTAGTTAGTTCAAGTAAATGAGTCTTAATCATCATAAGTATGATACATGGTCGAAACCCAGTTCTATTTACAAAAATGTTACAAAAAATTCAAGGATGATATGTAATTTAGCGGTAGCCTGTGTGCTATAATCACTAATCACAGTAAGACCTTCCTATTTCATCATAATAAACCTTTACAATGAAAATAAACAACTTAACTAACACCAAAAAAATCTAACAAGTCAAATCAAAGTTAGCAGAATCATTTGTACTAATTTGTCATCATTTTTTATTCACCATACCTTTTGCCATTGGTTTGAATTACTTTATTTTTTGTATTGTTCTAAGAATTATTACTTTTGTTTACGGTACAAAAGATGATCGATACATTCCGCCATTAGTGTTACTGTTGCGGAGTTTACATTATACTTGTGCAGATTTGTTTCGGACATCAACTTGTCTTTATCAGTGTACATTTAAGGTTGGTATTTGTTTGCAGCAGTTGCTTTATTTATTTTTGTCGTACGCACACTGAAGCGATTATGATGGATTGGTCGCGAGCTGGTGCCGCGTGGGTAAGGCGTTTTGCCGGTATGCTAATTCTTTGCATACAAGCCCGAGGTTACAATGGTACAAACTTACAATTGTTCAGACGTGGGATTAGATTGCACCATTGCGTTGTAAAATAGTTATTCCGCACTCATCGTCCATTTGAAAACAGTATCGGATATCAGAAATGTTTGTCAGTGGCAACAATGAACTGTTTAGTAAAACAATGATTGTAAACAAATACTTGCGATCCCAAAACATCGGTTGCAATGGTGTTTACAGACGGACGATGAAACAATGTACGCTTTGTAATTAATGATGAAATGTTGCATAACAATAGTGTCCTGTTCATCCTTCCATTAAAATGTTACTGTGTTTTGAATAACACAGTTTGTTTTTGCAATAACCTTCATACAATGTTCCATTTCGAACTAGTACGACATTCATACTAATTGAGATACTCATTTGTGTGGTCCGTTTAAATAGTAATTAACAAAGATAATTAAATATTGGCTTCGGAATATGTCTAACAGGATACAAATAATGGTAACATCAATCATTTGAAACAAGATTAGGAACAAACGCCTGAAGCAGCAGCGGCAATTGTTAATTGCTATTCAATTCTTTAAACATGCGGTACACGACCAAATACGGGCATTAATCTCTTTTCCTTTAACTTCTACCAAACGTATAGACATGGATAACAAAAGAGTCTTCGTTTGCAAAATTGTAGTTTTTTAAAGAAATAGATCATCTGGTATTGTAGCCAAACTCAGTAGCATCATTCGTGTAAAAGGCAACATAAATCTCCATATTCAACTTGCTAATATCGAAGTTTCAAATTCCTGTACAGCCTGTACTGTACAGATTTTATTTCAAAAAGGAAGTAAATTAAATGCAAGTTTGCTACGTTTACCTGTTGTAGATAGATTCATTCCTTTAGTTAAAATTCCTATTACATTACAACATCGTAAAATTGAAAGGCAGGCTCTTGTCGGTGAAGTTCATACAGGTCCTTCTACACGTCTCCATTGCTCAATTACATAAAATAGGCAAATTAATCATAAACTCAATTGTATAATTCATGAACATATTAAAATATCTATTCAAAGAACTAAACGACATTTAATTTTAATTGATTCAAGTACTTAATGAACATTAATGTCAGTACATTAAATTTCTCGTTTCGCAAGATTCGTTAATGTCGCAATCTTGAACTTTTTTGAAGTTATCAGTGATTTTTAACATTGAATTAGTGTAGTTTGTGTAAAAAGACATATTTTTAAAGTTAATCACTTATCGTAACTTTAATTTAACTCCAGTAAAATGTTGGTAGAATGAAACCGTGATTATTACAGAATGAAGATAAGCTATCTTGGAAGATAAATCTCTCACAGAACTTTAACTACTATGGACTTTGTCAATGTGACGGTAGGCGAGTAGGCGTTGTCTGCATAATATTTGCCCCTATGTCATTCAAAATTATCGCAATCAATTTAACATATTTTTTCTAAAGTACTTACTGGGTATTGAGGCAGCCCCGCATACTCGTATCTCGCATTATATTTCACTTATTAAACCTAAACAAATTTTCACTAATTAAGACCTAATAATACACGTTATCTGATAAACCAAACCATTAAAAATCGTAAAAACGAGCATCGTAACAGTAAATACGCCGTAAACTTTTGTCGTCAAAGATTTTTAAGATGTTGATGTCCTATTAACTAAGGCTCTAAAATTTAAACGTTTAGAAGTTTGTTTATAGAATTATTAGTGATGATAAACAACAATATTACTATATAAGGTGACTGGTATTTTATCAGTAACGGTACCACAGTGTGATGGTTCGAAATACTACGTACATAGTCTTGGTCCGTTTCTCAGATAGAGCCCGATCGATAAACTAGAAACAAGCTTATCTAAGAATACCCATTTAGCGTACACAGCTTGACGTTATCTCGTTTAAATAAAAAAAACAATAAAATCAGCAATTAAAACCACTACAGCACCGAGATGCACACATTCGTGTATGCAAATACAGTGGACCCCCGGTAGTCCGACAAACATTTTGCAGGGCAGTGTCGAACTATCGAATTCGTCGGATTATAGAGTACTGCCTAAGACCCCCTATAGTCCGGTTTTTTTTACAAAAGAGTACCTTGTAATCCGACAAATTACAGATCCAATGATAAGATTCTTTATACATACATATTATATGTACATATATGTACTCTGAAATACTAATTATACTTCATTATGTATGTCAAATTTAGTAAATTAAACAACAATAGAGAGCTTACGTTTTATTATAAAATTAACGTCATGAATGCTATAGAACTTACAAAAAATATGTAAAAATATACCTATGCGTCGAGCACAATAGTGATGGTGCGTACAAGTTGTAACTTGTTCAATCATGCTTAGCGAATACGTATTGAATAATAAATAATAGACCATGTCGGATTACAGGGGGCGCCGGATTAAACAGGGGCCGGACTACCGGGGGTCCACTGTACACTTAAAACTTCATACCGCCATATCGACTTTTTACGGCTGCGTCAGGGGACGAAACAAATTGTGTTTTTAATGTTTTAATTAAGTATTCTCTCTTAGTTCTCCGCCGCTATCTAGTGTCTAGATACTGGATATTAATGCAGAAATGCATCGTGACTCCAGCCATTGCGTTTGGCGAGATAGCAACTCGCAAACTACCCTCATTATTAAAGAAAGAGTTGTCATTAAACATTAAAACATGATAACAAAGAGAGATAATACCAGTACAAGCAATGTGATGTTTTCATAATACGCTACATTTTACTGTGTGTGCTCAATAAAATTCACACTTTTCTAATAGGTAACCATCTCAAATCGAAGTAAGGATTTCGGTATAACATGTGGTCAGTGTTTTTCCAAAACAACCGCCCACAAACACAACAACATCGGCTTAAAATACCAACATGCTCAAACTTTTGGGTCCATATTGGCTCACCTAAAGTTGTTTACCCGAAAATGTTTTTCCTAACTATTTGTAGTCCGAATGATCATTCTTCCTAAAATTTTTCATCCTAAAGTTTTAATTCATACTATTTGTAGTGCTACCGACGATGCTCATAACACTCATTTTTCCGAAAATTTTAATTCATAACATCTTTAATGTAAATATATTTAAACTCCTACTGTTTTTTATCATAACGCTTTTATCCCTAAACATACTTACCATAATATTTTCACTCATGCTCAGAAAGAAACATTTACCAAGTGTAATAAAAAATATATGTGGGTAGAAGATGATATTTATAGTTTTAATGATTATTATACGACTCGTTTACGGTTATGCTTATGGCCTGGGAGTTTACCATAACCATAACTAAAGGACCAATTCGGTTCTGGCACTTCGCCGGCCGCTGCCGCGGCACGCTCGCTACGCTCGCTCGGCTCGTGCGTTGGGGTCACAGTTCTAACATAACCTAAACCAATCATTAGGAATAGGACCGATTCGTTACTGGAACTTGACTGAATGATTGGAGCAGGACTCTGGTTTTGCTCGCTCGGCTCGTGCGTTATATGTTATACCTACATGTTATGTAAAAACAATGTTACGAAAAATTTATGTATATAATATTGATTAAAATAAATCTAAACAAAAAAGATATGACTTTGAATAATAGTATGAACGATGGTTATGTTGAGAAAATATAGGAAAACAAATGTTTCGGAATTAAAACATTAGTGACAAAGATTTTAGGAGTTGCGATTGTTAGGATAAAAAATGTTAGGAAGAAAATTTTCGGATTTCCAATTATCGGAGTTGAAATTTTAGGTGAACTTTGGCGCACCCCAAACTTTTATTCAAATAAATGTTTACTTTGTCCGATCCATAGACAAACCCAGAACTAATCTGACAGGTGCAATGGTGGGAACAGGTTTTCTCTATGAATTTGATATGTGACATCTCTCGTGCTGTAGACAGAGTGGCTCGTAAACTTTAATTCGACGCATAAATAACCTTAACAGAACCATCTTGTAACGCAATCCAGCCACGCTTCAAAGAATGGGAATAAAAGACGGCCATTAGGGCATATGACTCGGTACGCTTGTTTGATGAGCATCCTCACTAAATATATTACGAGCCATCTTACATTAGACAATACACTTTTCATTTTGTTTCTTTTATCATGAATGATTGTAGTCATTTAATAAGGGAACACAATTTGACCGTGAGTAGGTAGTATTACAGAGATTATGAAAGCAAATAGATGTGAATGTTTTGATGTAACAAACAATGTATTAAGTTCCTACGTTAAAGATAATACTGAAGATAATATTGATAAGAATACCGCAATGACGTATACATACGTAATTAAAGTAGGTAAGTATTTTTATAAAGAAGTTCATAAGTTAAATTTTATCACAAAACCTTTATGTCACGGTGCTGTAGATGTAGAACATGTGAATAATAGAGGAAGTCGAAACGTGCAATGAAATAAATGTTCTAGTAGAATAAACACAATACACTATGAACCATTTGTAGTATTGTTAAATATTTATCTGGCATTATTTCGATTTCCGAGCAACTTGAAAAATAATAATGAGTCATCTAAACAAGTGTCGGTTAACATGTTTTAAGCAACCTACTTAGATAAATCTGATCGTTGTGTTGTGGCAATACATTCCGACGCGATCGAATTACGGGGTACTTAGCTGTTCCCATTGGTGCAAGGTTCTAGTGAATCTCTAATTAGTCGCTCTGTAATGAAGAGTCTCGCTATCGAGTTACGTACGATAGCCGTTTGTCAAGTGAGTGCTAATGTTGCTAATGTAGATGGCGATTGTTCTCTATCCGGTGTCGCGTTGACATCTCGACCCACATAATAATGTTATTTACTGCTGGCAATCCATTGTGCAGTTAACGGTCCTCAGATAGGATTTGAATTTTATAGTCTCATATTATCGATTTAGCGATTCAAAGGCGGTGCGAGTGAGTGAGCACGAATCTCGTCCAGTTCACATCACTCGGCCCAATACAGTTCTCTTATTAGGCAGTGATTGGCGCCAAGTTTCGTTTCCAAATCGTTTTGGGACTCACACATTAGGCGTGCTGGTACACAAAAATGCCGGTCGGAGGCGGGGCGCGCGGCCGTTGCACCTGGCTATCGCGCCGGCGCATTCCTCACGCACTCCTTTTTATGCTACACTACAAGTTTAGCTCAACCATCCTAAGCTGGACTGCTACTCCCCGCCCATTACAAGATTAACAGACAAGAAAAGGTCACATCGACTCTCGAACGCGGCTCCGATTATACCGGCCATCGATGCAGGAACGGAACGAAATATCTCCTATTTTCTTTTTTAATTTAACTATTCCATCTCTCTACGTCTTTGTTGGCTGTAGTTCAGATCAAAAGGTTTTTCGGTTAAGTCCACAGGATCGAAGGTGATTTAAACGTTTCAACAAATATTGACTGTGAGAGTTTGTTTGAAGGATAGATTTATGACGCGTTTAGGGGCTCTCGACAATTTACCGAACAAATTAACAGGTATGGTCTAATTGGTATCTTTATATAAGATCTTTATATTTCGCTGTTCACTTTTATGGGTCCTAGTAGCAAGTTATTTTTATTGAGCAACCAGTAATTCGATATAGGAAAATGTTAATACAACCAGTCCTATGAGAGTTTCGTGTGTGTCATGTGTATGATATAAAAGTGTGTCAAAGTACATAAAACGAACGTTTGTGCACTGCGTTTACGCATTAACCGCAAAAGTGTGGCTATGCCGAGTGCCGGCGCCACCGGTCGCAAACGAAAACATCACAAACCTGTTCGTGCAAATCGTTAATTTTGTAAAAACAAATACAAGTGTATTATACGCGACCCACAAACCTCGGGTTACCAGCTAAACGTGAAAGTGGGAAAAGCTAAAATATTTTCTCTTTAATTCGTAGTTCGATGAATATCTTAGAGAAAGATTTATGGATTGGGATGGGACTTACTTGCTTAATGTGTTTTAAATCATATTTTCTGCGAATAACTGCAAAGCTGCTTGAAGGTTTAATGTGACCCAAGTATTGGCGGGAATGTGAGTGGGGGCTTATTACTCATTCATTAGTATTCAGACATTTGCTCGTCCTGGAATGTTGGGCACGCATCAATCGCAATCACTGAAAGGTGATAAAGCGTACCGCCATAACCTGCCGTAGGTAATAACGCTACATCATACTACAAATCGCGCATGTTAATAGCTAATTCAACAATTACTTAGAATTGTTGCAGAACAGACCGCCTGGCCTGTTAAATGCGTATTAGTGTACAAGCAGTCAAACAAACAACGACAAATCATTGATGATATTCAAATGTATGATTTCTAAACATATCACGGGGACTGCAGTTAAATGGCCCCAAATTGTCAAGTCATCAACATTTGCTTTATAAGCGTTAACTTTCACCAATAGTTACACAAGCGCAAATAAAAAATAGCATCTATTTAGTCGCGCACTGAGCTTATTGAATCGGTCGTTAGCTCCCTATTGGCGATGGCGGCGCGTCACCATGTGCTCGCGATTCCAATGCGCCCCAATTCCGGCTGGACATCGTTAGTTCAGCATTTGTCAAGAATTGTAAGCACTACCATTTGAGGCTTGACGTTTCCTCATTACCGTTGCAATAGTTGATTTTCGTGACAGAATCCCCGGCCTTGGGAACGATTCAGATAATACATTTTCTACGGTTCGAAACTGTTCCGTTTAGCCTTGGCTTTAGCAATGTCGCAGGTTGCCATATCAAGATGTTTTACGAGCGGGTCTTTTTTCAAGAGCATACGCAGTCCAGTTTGACACGTGCCTTGTTATTTCGGTACTTACATTAAATTATCGAGACATCTTTACTTCAAGTATTGTACAATATTAAATAGTTTTCTCAAAGATGTTTTGATGTCCATCTGTGTAACATCTGCGGTTTTTTTTCGACATTATTTGCTCTGTTGACCATTACTTAGGCACCTTGTGTAGCGTGTATAGGTAATGTTGTTATAGTAGCTAGCCCTGTACCTACATACCTAGTTTGTTTACAAAATGATAATAGGTACCTACCTATATAAAAAAATACAACTAAGTAAGTAATGCGGGCCTCAACTGGGTATAAACGAGTAGGTAAACATCGTGTTGTCACAGGTGCTTTGACGGTGTTGTGTTGATACTTTAAAACTAAATTATCGAACGTAAAGATATACCTAGTACCCAGCCGGTAGTTTCTTTCTACTTTTAACCTGATTTGTGAATAGGAGAAACCGGTGATACCAATAATCTAGTTAATTTTATAGTCAATAGGTACTATTTTTTTTAAATCAAGTCATATATAAATAAATAGAAACCTTTTTATTGAAGTCTATGGTAGGTTTTTGTTTTTTCAAATTAAGTGATAGCACAGATGGTGGTCATAGAGTGGGGTAATAGACTAGGATACGTATGGCAGATAACAACTTAGTTTATGATTTTTTTACTTTATAGTTTGCACTTAAGTTAAACAAGTTCAAGTAGGTACCTACCTACCAACCAACCGGCACTACTCAATTCTATTTTATTAACTCGACGAAATCCGTTAGATCAACACCTTCAAAAGTATGAGTGAACTAACCCACGCACACATGCAATCCACCAAATCGTACACACATACAATCACAACACACTATTACAATACAACTGACAACACGCAAACGTTTCTATAGATAAAAAGTTTGTCAGAATCAGATTGTTTTTTTGACTCACCCGATTAGATTCTAAAGCCTCGGCACTATGCTCCTCCTTCTGCCTGAAGCAGTTAGTGCACTTGCTTTTATTGAATATGTTCGGTGCGAATTTCCTGCAATCCGATCGCCCAGACATGATTGTCAGAGGTCAGGGTGAATTACAACGTTCACTATGTCACCTTCCACAGCATGGTGGTAATACACCCACAATAAGCGACTATTCGCTTTTTTCAAAAACGAACACGTAGTTTATCACGCGCGCACCCACCGGTGTAGTGAGCTATCAGCGAAATCACTGCAAGTGAGCGCTAACGTCATTCAAAAACACATGCACTATTTCACATTCTCCTTCGGTCGCCGTCCACCGAAGCAGTCGTATATTCGCGTAAACAATAACTATTCGTATACACGTCAAATTATGAACGAATTCGTATCACAACAACATCGATATTACAACGGACATGCGGAGCTCTCGCGCACGCAACGACACGCCGACCGCCCGTCCATTTTACATCTGATAGAAAAGCAACGAACGAACGAAACGAACAGTTTGTTGTTTTACAACTTCTCTTTTCTTGTTGTGGTATGACTACGCTACAGGTTTATCAGTGTGGTCGCGAACTGTTCATGTGTTTGTGTATGTGTCTATCTCTGTCTCTCATTCGAATACTAATCATCTTTCCTTGTCATTCATTTTGATATATTTATTTCCGCCGCCACTACCGCCATCTAGTAAATCTGTTGCAAAACAGGTTTTATTTAAAAACTTGCATGCGGATAACTGGAGTAGGTAGGTAGCAAAAGAACATTGTGCTTATTTTTTGTAAACATAGATGGCGCTAATACCTGACGTAGAATAAAATGTCAACCGTCAATAAACAAACGTCCAAACGTCAATCAAGAATGTCAATGACATGTCAACTGACAACGTCACGTCATTTCTGCTATTGGTGCTGTCAATTCTGTCTTACAAGTTCTGTCTGTGTCTGCGACTGTGTGACTGCTTGGCCTGCCTTCCCAGCCGCCGTGCACGACTTATATTTTATATTGGCCTCGCTTTTAGCGTAATCGTATCATACGATTATTTCATTTGTATGACGTGTGATGTGACATGGTTTTAAAGCGAGGGAGGAACCGATATATAAAATAGTCAGTGATTCGCCCGCGTTATCAGAAGATACTCCTCAGCCTCCGAAACAATAATCATTCCGGCACGAACGTGCGGTGAATACACGTCTATTATTCTAATAAAACATTAAATACGAATAGTTATATTAATTTTCAAGGTGAGGTTTAATAATTTGTCGGTTATGTGCGGTGAATTTTAAATGGTTTTATTTAATGGTGATCGCCTTGATATTCCGGTGGTGCGATAATCTGATAATATTGGCGAGCGCCGTTTCCTTCATTGGTTAAATGTGTTTGTGGTTGTTCTAGCATGGAAGATTTAAGTTTCGTGCCCGACCTCCCGTCCGGGCCTCTAGATGTGTACAGGAACAGTGCTTCATTTGATTGGAAACGCCTTAAATTGGCCCTGGAAGGGGATCTGGAATTGCTCAAACTCAAGGTAAATTCTACTTGAAATTGTAACCAATGTTTCATACATAAAAATGTGTTCAATTAGTGGCAATGTACTTTCAGTATAGCAGTATATGAGTTACAGTTGTTAATAACAACCTCAATTAAAAACAAGTAATTTTGCAGAAATTTGACACTTGATTCATTTATAATGGTATGATTTAAAACTCATTTAACACTCAGTAAATTATGATTATAGAAAACCACCAACTAATGTGACTAGTATAAATAATATAATAACTATTTAAGTAAGTATATAATATTCTAGAATATAAAGATTTTTATTTAAAAAAATACTGGATTTACTTAAATTGCTCACAATTAATTTATTATTGTAGGATTACCTAAGATTTTTATCCCACATGATCAGAATAAGTGCAGGTAAAATAGCATGGAAGAGCTAGTAAATAAAACCTAGAACAATGTTTCAATTGTAATTCCATAATTGTCTTTTTATACTTAACTAGCTGTGCTCCGCGGTTTCACCCGCGTAGTTCCCGATCCCGTGGGAATTTCGTGGGATAAAACATAGCCTATGTTCTTTCCCGGATCATAAGCTATCCCTGTACAAAATTTCAAGTCAATTGGTTCAGTAGTTTAGCCGTGAAAAGGTAACAGACAGACAGAGTTACTTTCGCATTTATAATATTATTAGGGATTACTAATCAATAATGATGAGCATATACCATTAGGGCATTAGAAATTTGTATGTACATTCAATTTATACCATGACATAGATTTTTTATGATAAGAGTAAAATTAAAACTTAAAAAATCCTCTTAAGTTACTGAAGAAGTGGCAAAGTTTATATTTAACTAGCTGCACCCCGCGGCTTCACACGCGTAGTTCGCGTTCCCGTGAGAATTTCGGGATGAAAAATAGATGTTGGCCGATTCTCAGACCTACTGAATATGCACAAAAAATTTCATCAAAATCGGTCAAGCCGTTTCGGAGGAGTATGGCAACGAAAACTGTGACACGAGAATTTTATATATTAGATTATATGGAAAACCAACAGCTGTTATAACATAATGAGAAACTTAATCTGTGGTACAGTGAGCCAAGGTTTTCATGGTTATATGTTTATTTTTAATAGATCTATAAGTTATTAAGCATACTTATATTAATTCAAAGTTATATTTAACTTACTAATTCAAGAGGCCATAATAATAAAATAGGTACTATATCGACAATGCCACAAACATTTGTTTAATTAAATAAATTCCATCAATTAATTTGTTAGTACAACACCAAATTGTGTAAACATATAGATTAAATATAATAATTTATAAATTCGTTTATCATTCTAAATTAATTAATTAAACTGAAGATTTGCAAAGTACATAAGTATATAATTATTTGGAAATAAATATCATTTGTTTCCAGAGTTTCAATATTTCAAGGATATTTTGATATTTAAATATTTTAAGTTAACATTTCCAACTCTGCTTAACACCGAAATCTGTTATCTGTAATTATCGAATGACTAATAATGACTGGGCACTTTCAATCAATGTCAACAGGGTGGACTATTACACTAATTTTGACAAACATTTGATCACCTTAAACATGTATCCACAAAAACTAATAAAATATCTGTAACTTCCGAACCAATTCTGAATATTTTATAAGCGGGTGAGACTGGGCAGATTAGAGTCTTAATAAACTGGCTATCTCATGTAAAAAGTTTTCTTTAATTCATGAATTTTTGTTTCCTGAAATTACCATATTCAAACAAACAAACACTGCCCCTTTATAACATCAGTGTACATATTAGAAGATACAATTTTATGATATAAAATGTCCATTCTGCTAAATCATTAAAATGATTCATATTTCGAAACTTGTATGTAGGGTATCAGAAACTACTCACACACTCATTCACACACATACCCAGACCGAGAAAAACATTTATGGTTCACACAAATATTCACCCCACACGGGAATCGAACCCGCATCCTTACGGATGGCAGTCCGGTATGGTGACCACTCTGCCATCTAGGTCGTCACTTACTGCCCAGAAGTGGATTGGATCCTTATCACACTATCTAATAGTGTTGCTAACAAGGATTATGTTCTAGGAAATAATGATGTGTGGCAAACCAAAGGAAGATTTCCCTTATGAACAAAATATTCTTTTATTATGACCGTTTTACGAGTATTTAGTTGTATTTTTATACCAGTTGATTATTTTTTATCAAAACCACGTACTTTTAAGGTCTTATACCTTAATAGGCACTTAATATGTAAATTAAGTTATTATTTTGATAATTACAATGTTATGGTCAAACATAAATATCAATATAAATTTTCGCACCGTTAAAGTTTTTTTTAACCATCTTGATTTTCGTAAATTACAAATATTTTAATTATTTCCGCACATGAAGTTTTACCTGTTAGGTAAGTAGGTACATTTAATTCAAATATGGATCCACACCCATAAAAACATTTTCCATTTTTTTCTACTACAACAACAGAAAAAAACATAACTAATTGAAATATATTACACAAGTAGGATTGATGTCATATATCTCGTAACATATAACCTTAGGGTAAATCCTAATCCCGTGGGATTTTTGGGATAAAAGTCCGTACGTCTGGAAACTAATATCCCAAATACTTTTTCCTTTATTCTAAAATTCTAAAAAAATCTTTAAATAAACGGGGAAGGAAACTTTTGTTTTTGCCCATACGAAATCACAGTTGGAAATACCAAATGGGAAAAGTCGAAATTAGAATTTTTCACAAAATATTTTCTTAATTTAAGCAACCCTTATTAAATAAGTAAAAAATAAAAATAACCGATCAATCGAACCACATGATTGCTCAATATTTACCACGTGTTTTAAACTTATTAATAGAACGAGATACATTAAAATTGAATTTAAAAAACCAGTTTTCTTACTAGTTCTGTATGTCAATTGGGATATAGAGCTATGTTTCGAAATATTATGTAACAAGTATGTTATATACGTTAGGTTTAATGATCTTGGTTTATTTGGATGTGACTCATGGAACTATAGTCATGTCGATGACGTCAAGTTAACCATAGTATTTATGTTATGTATTGTTCTGATAACGTAGTATAGTTAGTATCCATGCGAATCTGGCAACGAATTTTAGTTTTAATATAGAAATATGTTTATACGCGCACATATTTAATGTATGTATTACAACCTTGTAAAGTATGTATTGTGTAGGTAGTATCTGCTATACTAATCTCAATAAACATATACTTAAAACAAAACTGGTCATTACAAATATCGTAGTAGAAATATAATGGGTACTTTGTATTATAATTTTTATGATTTTGTTTTTCATATATTAGTCGCTCGTCGCAATCGCGGCAACTTGTGGCATGCCTAATATATTTTCATACATTTGTTCTTACCGCTCGCGCGCCGCCTCGATAAGTAGAAGGAAGCGGTCGGCTTTTACACAGTTTATTGTATTTTCTTAATATGTATATGTTTGTTTCAGTATAAAATATGGCACACGCTAGAGAAAGACCCGCTATTCGCTCACAGCATAGTAACGCCCCCTGTAGAAGAACAGAAACGAATCACCCAGCTACAATTGAAAAAGATCAATGAATATCAGTTCCTCACACGAGATATGGCAAAAGCTAGTTATAGTAAAAGGGTAAGTTGTACAAATTTATATTTTTATCTTTTCCATTCACGGGACTATTAAGGAGTCCCGGTCTTTTGGAAGGCTAGTATGGGGCCAAAGCCAACACACGGAAGCCCTTTGACATATTTAATCTTGTGTAAAGGATGCACAATCCGGCGACTATCCCTGTATAACACTATAAAATGCATCCAAGGACAGTCCCCGGTTCTGCTGGGACTATTGCAAATATATGGAAAACTACGACTGGGTTATGGGAATGGGATGTTTAATGGACTGGATATTGGGGAACTATGGGGACTATGACACCCGCCGATACAATGCTATAAACATGTACAAAGTGACGGGTGGAGACTTGCCAGCTCTATAACTGGGCCCCCCAAACAAGTCGCTCGAATCGCAACAAGGGGGCAACATGAAACGAGCGGCTTTGAGAGTGGAGCAGACGCCCTGGGTTTTAAACCGCGATCCACTGAGCCCGAGGGTCCAGCTTCTTGCTAAGCCAACTCACCACTTACGCAACGCCCCTCACTCTCCGAGCACCAAAGTGCTCTCGCGGGCTCCACTCCGGTCAGCCAATGAAGGCAAGCACGGAGGTGGGGGACCTGTTCCTCGTCAGTGCTCACTCCGCCGGCCAGTGAAGGCAAGCGGAGGTGAGGAATGGTGACCTCCCCCGGGAGCGCGTCAGGTCCGCGGGGTCGCTACTCCCCGACACCCCGCCTCAAAG
This sequence comes from Timandra comae, assembly GCA_958496195.1. Classification (NCBI taxonomy): domain Eukaryota; kingdom Metazoa; phylum Arthropoda; class Insecta; order Lepidoptera; family Geometridae; genus Timandra; species Timandra comae. Next base: position 1,608,946 of record OY292358.1, read on the forward strand.
GTGCCCTGCGGGCATATATGTATATGTTTGTTTCAGTATAAAATATGGCACACGCTAGAGAAAGACCCGCTATTCGCTCACAGCATAGTAACGCCCCCTGTAGAAGAACAGAAACGAATCACCCAGCAATTTTCTTTTTATTTTTATTATTATTATGTACATATTCAAGGTGAAATTAGAGAATTACATATCAGGAAGAGAACGTTGCATGAAAACTGCATGACACGCAAAAGTGCTTTTGTAGATCCTGTTACCACTTAGATAAAAGTTATATTCGCCGGATATGCTTTAAGCATTAGATAAATATGTTATTTATATCTTAGGAGTTTATAAACAACAGCTTTTTTATGTCAATGTAAAAAATATCTAAAAAACGGTAACCTATGACGCGTGGATGGACCTTTACACGACCTTTTAATGTCGTTTATGGAATTATGTAAAGCGTTAACAAAAACACTGGACTTTTCCAGTCATTAATGGTTTGAGATTTAATGATGTAGATATCGTGGGAAAATGGAATAAAAAGCAGTCCATACATTGAACAATAGTATGCGCTATTTATGTTTGTTTGTTACAAACACGTCAGTTTCTGTGAAAGAATAAAACAACACTATTATCGTTGTATTTGTGACATTAGTTATTCTGGTTTACACGTACAATGCGAATAATCTTCTACATTTCTACATTATTTTAGTTAAATATAAAATACTTTTGTATTGTATTAAAAGGGAAATTTCTGGAATCTTAATCGCTTCTAATACTTGCCTTGGTCTTAAACTTCCACTATTATTACAAATTTGGTCTTGTACTTCTATTATTTGTATGTTAAATCACGCGGAAACACTTTATTTGTCGATAAAACCAAAACTATTGTCCTTTTTCATATCTGTGCCTAATCTTTTGATATAACAATACGTACTTATTTGTTTATGTAAAGTTATTGTAACAAAATCTCAGCTGCCTTATTAGCATTTAGGGTTTAAAACCTAGTGGCACTAGGGTCAACAACCGACCGTTTTTTTACACTACAGCTAGTGTAACAAAATCGGTCTTGAAGTGAGGTCTATAACTAAGTACTTGAATCATCATCATTTGCTACCTATGTCGCGCCGAGGAGCTCGAGTCGACTTGAATTAGGGCGACTTCTTGACGACTAATAACTATAATACTGTTATTTTTAACCCCCGACGCAAAAAGAGGGGTGTTATAAGTTTTACGTGTTTGTGTTTGTGTGTGTATGTGTGTGTGGCATCATAGCTCCCGAATGGATGAATCGATTTCAATTTAGTTTTTTGAAGTGAAAACTTCTTTAGCGGCGCTGAGCACTTTTTTTTGTATGGGTAAAAACTTTCAAACTCGCGTCAGGGTCACGCGATGCTGATCGAAAAAGCGTAAGATCAGCATCACGTGACGTTTATGATAACTGAAGTAAGAAACAAACATTGTATTCTACCTCATAAATGATAGTACTTTTATACTTATAATTAAACACAACGTTAATATTGAAGTTTTCACTTCTGCCGGCACTCCCGGAGTGCTACCTTTTTTTTTTTGTATTGAAGTTACGTGCGAGTGTTCTTAGACATGTGGGGGTTTGAAAGTAACTGTGTTGGCGGTTTTTTAAATTTTTAATTTAATGTTATGTTTTTATCTATTAGTAAATACTACTGTGAGTAAGCAAAATCAGAAGTTCTAAAGTCGTTTCGTGCACCCAACCTTAGACACTAATAAGGCAGCAGTAGTTTCACTAGAGTTATCTTTACGCTTCACAGTTCAGTGGAGGGACTAAATCAATGCAGTTGTAATGAAAATGTTTACTTGATTGTGTTTTTGTAGTCAATGACGTCACATTGTCAACGGAAAAAAAACGAAAAAAACTTTTTTGTCATTTTTTGCATGTTTTCTAGAGGAAATATTATATTATTTGTATTGTTTAATGACTTTAAAAAAAGAAGGTTATCCATCCGGAGGTCTCTTTATAAACAGTTTTTTTTTATTTGAAAGGACTTGTCGGTTAATCCCATTTACCGTATTAAATATTTTATTGAATTTCAGCTTTAAAAATATCTCTAAGTTCTCATTTACTTTAACTTAGAAATATGTAGAATAATATCGACCTGTAAATGACTAACGCTCTCTTTCACTGATAATATTACTACAATGGAGTACTTAACGTAATCACTACGCTTGACTAGCGTGGTGATAATAATGAACTTGAGTCATGTTTCAAAACAAACATGCATTCTTTTTGCGACCGTGTGCCGTGGTCATGGGTTGAATATTTCCATATGCATCTGAACCTTGATTAGACTCTTTACCTGTATCTTAAGGTATCAGAAACTACGCATACACAAATGGGGCAGATTACATTGCAATTCTAAGCTATTCCACTTTGCCCCACCAGTGGGGCGCCAAAGTGGAATAATTTAATACATATTCTTATACAACATTGTGTATACAACATTCCTAAAAAAAAACATTCCTAAAAAAATATTTTTTTTTAGGAATTTTGTATACACCTGTGAAGACATCTCAGGCAGAATATTATTTCTATTAAGTGTAATTGGGTCCTTTTCAGACCTCCATAGCCTTTTTTTATGTCCCGGGGAAAATGCATTGACGCATCTCTGCGCCGAAGCAGCGGGGTATGTGGAACTCACCCTCCACCAAGATGGAGTGGTGGAAGTCCTACCACCTAAAACCCCCGGGGGCGACATCGCCTGTGCGCTGAGTGCCGGCGCAACGGTAAGCGGGCCGCACATCCGCTACGCCGACGGCAGACCTCCATTGCCTATTGTTCTCGAAAAAAAATCTAACATTTTATTGTCAATATCTTGTTGGAGAATCATAAATAACTAATTACATGTACATTGTCAACAGACGCGAACAATAATGACAATAAACGAGGCGATCCAGTCGTTAAACCCGAGCGTGTCAGTCAAAATGGCGATAGGTATTTATTTATATTCAAACGCGCTGCTATCGCTCGGCACTGAAAGGCATTTGAAGTTCTATGAAGCTACTGTTGTTAATAGAGAGGTAAGGATACTTGTTTATCTATACTAATATTATAAAGCTGAAGAGTTTGTTTGTTTGTTTGTACTGAATAGACTCTGAAACTACAATACCTAAAAAAAAATCCAATTAAAAAAATCAGTTCTACATACCTAGTTCATTTTACATTGGCTATATTTTATTCCCACGGGTAAGGGAATTACGCGGGTGAAACCGCTGGGCGCTGTTAGTAACTTATAACCAGTATTAATGCTAGTTGAATCCGCATCGCATGGTCATAAAAGTCATATAATAAAAACTGCATACAACTGTTTAATGATTTATGTGATTAGCGATAAGTCTGGGATTTTTTTATGTACAGTCTCGGAATGAAAAGGTTCGTCACCTTAGAGTCCGTTTTCATTTGCACTAAGTAAAGCAAGAAACAATTATACCAACATACCAGCGTAAGAAACAGTGATGTTAACATTTAAATAAATAATATGACGTTTGCTATCGAATAAGGATTTGCTTGATCTTTCTATCCTTTTTTAAACACTGCCTTGTGCGCACCTCTTTGATAATTGCAATGATGACATTGACCGATTGACAATAGTTTTAACAGAGATGATAATGACAGGTTGAACCAACAATAAGGTTTTAGCTTATAAAACATAAACATCTTGTTGACAAGATAAATAGTCAAACAACACTGATCGGAATAATTTTGAACTTTATCAACGAGCAGTAGAACATTATTTTCCCTAATTCGAGTCTATTTTGTAACATAGTTTCAAAAGGTAATATGTCATCGCGACGCATTAATCCAATCAATTTAAAAATTGACGAACCTTTTCGTTCCGAGACTGTACATGCATTTCATTGTTATGTACCAATACAAATATCATAAAGGTAATGTTTGTTTTTTTTCAATCTTAGGAACTACTAATCCGATCTTTTTTTGTGTTAAATAGCTAAGGAAGGTTACACACAGGTTACCATATGATATAAGTACAGTCAGCGTCAGATAAAGGTACCCCGTTTGGTAGAGCTTACAGCTTACTTTGGTATTGCCAAAAGGAACTTTTTGTCGAATGCTGACCGCACATATTTTCAGTATACACCACATAAGTACTTACATATCTTTTTACATACTTTTAGGTCCTAGCAAGTTTCGCATTAACAGAGATTGCGCACGGTTCAGACGCGCGACTCATGCGCACAACAGCGACCTACGACGTCCGGACGAAGGAGTTCGTCATACACACGCCAGACTTTGAGGCCGCTAAATGCTGGGTTGGTAATTTAGGTAAAATATTGTGTGAATTTATTACATTATTCGATGTTGTGCTAAAATGAATATATTTTCAACAAAATGTGTTTGAAATTACTACTTAAATAACAGGTTTTTGTTTGTAGATAATGTATGACAATTTTGTTTTTTTGCATGTCGTTGTGCCAGGTGTCATTAAATTGTTACCGCTTGGTAACAATGATGACAAGTATTTTTCTTCATAATTCCACTTCCACCCAATTGTGTACAAAGTAGGCACGTAAATTATGTCCTTCCCCAAAAGCCTAGTTTTCTATTCTATTACTCTTTTTACCGTTCTTATTTTTCCCAGCCTCCCAACCATAAACTTACTATTTATAAGACAATTTTATTTATATTTTCACAAAATGGTTCAGATAGGACTTCATGCTATGTAGCATTTGCTGCCAATCCCCAATAAATGTGCAAAGAAATAGGTGTCAAAAATTACTTATCATCATATTCTCATTCTTAAGATCAATGCTTAAGCTGAATGCTAAATCAATTGCCAAGAAGAATTAGTATTTCCTATAACTGTCCCAGAAATGCGTAAAAATGAGTTAATTTTGTACTAATCCTAAAAAAATATGTATAACATGTGATATTATAGCCATTATTCTCCAGGCAGGACGTGCACGCACACTCTGCTGTTCGCCCAGCTGGTGACGCCGGACGGCTCCAACCACGGCCTGCACGGGTTCGTGGTGCCCATACGGGACCCCGCCACGCTCGAGACGTACCCCGGACTAGTGGTCGGCGATATGGGAGAGAAGATCGGCGTTAATGGGATTGATAATGGGTAAGAGTTTAATAATAAAATAATATTTAGTAGTAAGATAAATGATTGACAGCACATTGCTTGTTGTCAAAATTTTAAAGCCATGTCAAATTGGGATCGGATTTTAGTTTCACTAGCTAGAACAACATTTTCTCTCTCTTTGATTATATTAGTACAGTGAGGAAGAATTGGCATAATCATCTAATTTTTCTTGATCTAAATCCTCATATTTGTAAAATAGAAAACACGCATCTCTTGACCCAGGAATCGAACTCGGGACTCGGGTAAGAATGTGTCCAAAAGTTTTGAAATCCTCCAAATAAAATTGAACAAATCAGCTACATTCTTGATTATCTAACTTCATTCATTCAAGATATTATCAATTGAAGGTTAAATTTTTAAAAGAAAGATTTTGCATTTCAATTTGCGCCCTATTACAAAGTCATAAGGTTCATACTTTATTCATGTATGTAAATTTAACATATCTTTGTTAGATAATCATATTCTATATGCATATTTGAAAAATAAAATGTTTGCAATATAGTTGTTAGGATTGTTGGTCTGCTTCTATTAATTAATGAAGGAATTTTTCATAATTGATTCCTTAAGTGGGTTAATAACTACTTAATAATAATTTGGAATGTGCTCATAAACATATAGACAACTCATATTTGATCATTTGTGCGTCCGATATTTTTAGTAAAACTTTTGATGGTTCTAACTACCCACAATGACTGTCGATGATGTTAGTACGACAACCAGGACTGACAGCTTACGTCAATACCGAAAGGAAAAGGAAAATAAGTATTGTCACTATCTTTTTTGTGCCGTCGGCCGAAATTGGAAGCTACTATTGTCATTTTGACTCTAATGTCATTTGGATACATCTATACTAATATTATAAAGAGGAAAGATTTGTTTGTTTGTTTGTAATGAATAGGCTCCGAAACTACTGGACCGATTTCAAAAATTCTTTCACTAATGGAAAGCTAATTTATCAGTGCGTGACATAGGCTATATTTTATCCCCGTAATCCCACGGGAACGGGAACTACGCGGGTGAAACCGCGGGGAGCTACTAGTTTTCAATAAACTGACAACCAAAAGATGCGATTACAGCGACGCTGTCACCGGCACAGAAAATATTGTGACTCTATAATTAAAAGCCACGAAACCATGAGTAATATGATTACTGAGAAGTATGAAAATATTATTTAAATATTCTTTTTATGACAAATTGTATTATTTAAATACTTCTTGAAGTGACAGGAAACAAATTTGTGAAGTCATCGGCTATCAGTCTGCAATATTGTTATCATTTCAAGTTGTATCACTTATCGATATTTCCTCAAAGATAAACGATTACTAATCCTGTGACCTAGATTTATTTGTCATACTAATGTATCAATCATTTTGTTATCATGCATAAAAATAATAATTAATATTTACGCGCAATTCTTGTTGTTTGTGCAATGATTGATTGGAAAGATGTCTGAAGATTTTAAAAACTAATACATTAAAAATCAGAACATTTAAATTAATTTAGTTCAAATCGATTATTAACTCATGATATTTATATAATAAAGTAATAGGGCGATAAGGACTTACGGCCCGTTTCAGGACCTTCAAGTAAACTTACTCACCAAGTAAAGTTAGTTTTGTCTCTTTCTTACTTTATATCAAGTGATAAAGACAAAACATACGTAGCTACGCGAGACGGTACTTGAAGATGGTGAAATAGGCCCTTAGTCAATTACCCTGACCAAATGCACCCGCATCACTCTAATTCAAGTTGGCTGGAGCTCCTCGGTGGGGGACATATATTAATTGATGACAACATAATGCTCGGAAAAACATAAAATTAAATTGAAAACATAAGCATCGTACCTATTGTTTGTCACAACACAAATAAATTCCATCGCAATATATCGCAATAACAATACAGTGGAAATTACCTGTGTTTAGAAGTGTTAAAAATTTGTTGATCTATGTGACATTTGTATCATTTAGTTTAATAACAAAGCCTGTATTGACATATTGTGATGCTACAATGTCAGACGCGTGACAGTTATGTCATTATGGCGGGCGAGTCACCTTTTTCGATGAGGCTTATGTTATTATGAGGAGTATAAGTGATAACTCTTTAGAAGGTTTTTGTAATCATCCTTACGTTTATCCTATAAAGTAGGTTTAAATTTTGACGACCTCGATGGCAGAGTGGTCACCATGCCGGACTGCCATCCGTAAAGTTGCGGGTTCGATACCCGTGCGGGGTTAATATTTGTGTGAACCACAAATGTTTGTCTCGGTCTGGGTGTGTGTGTGAATGAGTGTGTGCGTAGTTTCTGATACCCTAAATACAAGTTTTGAACTTAGTTAGGGGACAGTTACTACATATATTGAAATGATGTAGTGAATGATTATTATTAAATGGATCTTATAAGATTTACGTAACTTTCCACTTGCATTAAGCGATCCTCTGTTTATATTCGGACCTTTATTCTAGATTTTTGTAAACATAAACATCTGATGTCCTCAATACAGGTTGTGCCTGGTGAGGTCATCGTTGTCAATAAGTACAAAATGTTAATAATATTTGGATTAATAAATATTCTTATTCTTATACCCACTAGAAAATATTTACTTTTCTTTCATCAATCACAATATTTATCATAAAACCTGATGCCAGATTCGATTGCATTAATATTCCGATAGTTTTGCCTTATCTAAAATATCACAACAATCATAAAATCCGTTAAAGTAGTCTAATTTCGTTGTTCCAGATTCATAATGTTCAACCAGTATCGGATACCCCGCGAGAACCTCCTCAATAGGACCGCTGACGTCACAGAAGATGGCGTCTACGAGAGCTCCTTCTCAGACCCTTCCAGAATACTCGGGGCTGCGCTCGAGAACTTGTCAGCAGGTTTGTTGCGTCAAATTATGGCGGTCACATATCGTATCATATAAGGGAATATTATATAGTGGTCACTCACACACACACACAAACCATATGCCTAGGGGCTTGAGGGTACAAAATGACGCGCGTGGAAATACCTAGGGTGGCTTTAAAAAAGATAGTTAGTAGGAGCGAGAACAATTTTAGTGGTTACTGGCGTCAAATTTGTTAATCCGCCTTTGCATATAGTTAGTGTAGTGTATGCGCATACGTGAGTGAGCACTCTGGCTACACTGATTGGCGGGAAGTTAATCAGCGTACGAGATGTGTGTGCGATGCGTATTTTTATTCCACCTACCGATATAAGTAAGGCGCGTTTTATTTATAATACCTAGCGAACATGACTGTGGCGACCTTTACACGCCACATAAGAAACTAAATACTAACCCAGACATAACACCAGTCTGGTCGGAGGATCCTCCCTTTCAAATGGGGATTCCCACATCCCTATAATGACAAACAGGAGCGGGAACAATTTATCTTAATTGGCACCAAATTTGTTAATCCGCCTTTGTAGTGAAGGCTATTCTTCTTTGGACAGAATTAAATAGGGGAGTTAGATAAATGAGAGAGCAATGCTCTTTAATTATATTATTCATCATTTTATAAAGCTATTTAAATTATTTATGCGGCGCTTTTGTCATTTTAATATAATCGCCAATTGTAGTTTAAAATAATTACTATTTTAATTAAAATTTATGAGTACTACATAATACTTTTAATGTGCATTAAATACTACAATTGAAATGGGGTAATTAGTATTTAAGATTTCTCAAATAAATATTATTTTTAGAATTAAAAAACGAATTACAAAGATTAATATAAAAAAGTAGGTATGAATTTGAACTACTGAGAGCTTTTACACGTGTTGAATTATTACGTCAACATAAAATAATATACAATACTATTTTCAAAAGACAATACTATGTTGAGAAGTGGGCCCACATAATGACTCAATGAGTTCCCGAAGGAGGGCGTCGTTGGGGTCGGCCGAGAAAGCGTTGGCGGGACGATCTGGCAACCTTCGACAGTAGCTGGTGGGAGACTGCGAAGGATAGGGATGGTTGGAGGTGTTTGGGGGAGACCTTTGCCCAGCAGTGGGACAATACACCCCTATTTTGAATTCGAGATACTTAATCACACAGCTAATGTAAACGACGGGTGACAATATAATAGTGTAGTTAGTTTTTATCTTTTGCTTTTACTTAAAAAGTTATGATAAGTCAAAGTTTTTAAAAATCCCGCCGTCTTTTATTGTTATTCTACACCGAAGAACAGGCCAACGCTGCGATACACAGCTGAGCGAGGTCATCGACCCGAGCCGCCATCCGTCATAGTGATTGTCACAGAATACTTGATAGTTAGTGTGCCGTCTGGTAATACGACATTTATTTAGTATTTTTTTAAGATAAGTAATTGACTATCATTTTTGATATTTTTATTGGATATATGGATTCAGTTACTGCTACAGATATTCTGATTTTAATAAGTCCCATCATTTCAAAATAAGGGTGTATAGGTTAAAAAAAAAAAACTATGTTGCAGGTCGTATCGGCATAATGCAGGAGAGCTGTCACTCGATAGCGAGCGTGGTGGCGATTGCGATACGGTACGCGGCGACGCGCACGCAGTTCGGGGAGAGGGACCACGAGATACCGCTCATTGAGTACTCTTTACATGTGAGTGAGATAATAATCAGATTACATTACACAGTATAATTTGTTTTGGATTTGAAAATGTGTATTTTAACCGCATTAGTTGTTGTTCACATCGCATTGACTATTGGTTGATTTAGCATAAGTTACAACACTCGAAAAATATCTTCTAAATTGGTTAAATGGGGGATGATTTGAGGGATTTAATGTTGATGATGAGACGAGACATATATACTTACCCTCTTATTAATTGACGCCTATACGGAATATAATAATGGTATAGTAAGTTTCCTGTTATGTATTTTCATCATTCTGTGTAATTGTTAAGATTGAGAGAGAAGATATAAGGTATACTCAATAAATGTCCTTGTTATTCCTCGTTTTATAAAGTACATAATTTAATAATTTTCTTCCAGCAATGGCGATTATTCGGATACGTGGCAGCAGCGGTTGTGTTCAGAATGTATATAGAAAACTTCTCACGCGTCTACCTCGATATTGTGGAGAAATCAAACGCGGGCATGAAAGTTGATAATTTGGTAAGTCAATATTTAGTTTATTATTATTTATTAGCCCTTAGAGATCCGATATGTTTAAACTTTTTTATATCTACACTAATATTATAAAGATATGTTTATTTGTAACGAATAGGCTCCAAAACTACTGAACCGATTTGAAATATTATTTCACCAATGGAAAGCTAATTTATCAGTGCGTGACATAGGCTGTATTTTATTCCGGTATTCTCACGGGAACGGGAACTACGAGGGTAAAACCGTGGGGCGCTACTAGTCTCAAAGAAAGTGAAAAAAAAAAAAGACTAGGCTATTTAAATCGTGTTATAACCAATAGGAGTGTAGCTAACGCGTCTGTTTCCATAATATGATTTACATTCATTAATTCATATAATGTGTTCAATTCAATACACGTGTTCAATATGATTGTACTTTACATCCACTTCAAGACTTTTATTACTTTATAACCTTTTGCTCTCAATTACAAAATAAATTGTAGTACAAAGTTGTTAATAGTGATGTAAAGTTTTATGGATAAAATTATCGATGTGATGATTGATGAAATAATATAGCCAATATGGATGGTCATCGATGATGATGAACGTAGACCTCTCCTATTGAACTCCTATCTAGCTAGCAACACGTTTTTCGCTAAAACCTCGCGGTCGCTACCCCAAGTTGCCATATACTTTTGCTCATCCTTAGCATTTCATCGAGACTCTTTCAGTGTCAATTACTGCTAGTACTTTTTATGGCGTTTCACAAAAATATTACGCCATTAAATGTTATACACGTATGCATTCGTGCGTGCGTGTGTACGTGAGTGTTATAACCAAAAATAATGTCATTAAAATGTGATATTCACGTATGTGAGTGTGTAAAAGTGCTTTTAAATGATATCCTCTCGTGTGTACAGAGCGAGGCGGTGTCGGAGATCCACGCGATGGTGTCGTGCTCGAAGCCGATGATCACGTGGACCGTGCTCGAGGCCGCGCAGCAGGCGCGGGAGGCGTGCGGCGGGCACGGCTTCTTGAAGGTAACACACATGTTGCATCTACTTCATTATTGGTACACGGTGAATTTTTCAGGCATAATAGACCACATCAAGGGAAAATCGAAAAGAGCTGAAAGAAGTCTCAAGATTTCAATAAAAACAAAAACTGCATTATTAGATTTTTTTAACCATCCATCGAATCGAACCAGTTGACTATGCCGAAAATTGTCACACCCTCTATTATCACGCCATCTTATAGTATTATTATAAGGATCTGAAAAGTAAAGACAGTAGCAAACCTAAAAACTGTTATCATCTACCCTTAAAAACGTTTTTAACTTCAATAAGTAACAATTGACCTTTAGTGTGACCATTAAAAACAGCTTTTTAACCTTAATAATTATGTATTCACCCCACAGTGCGCAAACCTAGGTGACATCCGTAGCAACCACGAGCCGACTGTGACATACGAGGGTGACAACTCCGTCCTGTCGCAGCAGGCCGGCAACTGGCTGCTCCGACAGTACGCCGGCGCGCGCGCGGGCGCCGAGCCCTCCGCGCCGATAGGAACAGTCGACTTCCTGAGGAGAAGGGAGCAGCTACAGGGGACCCGGTTTAGCTGTACAAGGACTGAGCAGCTTAGGACGGATTCTTGTGAGTAATTCGAGAATGGGTTGAGAAATACCTGTTTCTCTCACCTTAGTCTTTTTCAACTCTTCAGTTGCTCGTCATACAATCTTCACAACGTAAAACTTTCGTTCTTCTGCAAATATCCTTGTCGCCTCAACCACGCATGAAATGTTAAGCATTGCCGAATTTGCCAGAAATGAGCATTTTTCTCATTAATTAACTGATTGCTGGCAAAAAAAATCCTTAAAAAAAACATTGTAGGGAATACAGTACCAAAATAATATACACTAAACTTACCATATATTTGTCTGTTCAACAGTCATCCTAACAACATACGAGTGGCTCCTCTGCTACCTAATCAAAGAGACGCACGACAAATACGAAACAGAGCTATCCAAAGGCGTTTCCAAGTTCGAAGCGCGCGCCAACGCACAAGTCTATAAATGGAAAACATTGACCAGAGTCTACGCCGAATACTTGGCTATTCTGTTCTTCTCGAAAAGTCTAGAAAAGAAGGAGAAAAATCTTCAACCGGTGCTAAGAAAGCTGTTCCATTTGTATGGCCTCTGGTCCCTTGATAGGCATTTGGTGGAACTCTATCAGGGTGGATTCAGTTCAGGCGATTCTCTAGCGAGATTGCTGAGGGATGCGGTGATGGAGCTGTGCTCGGAGCTGAAAGGAGAGATGGTGAGCGTGATCGATGCGCTCGCGCCGACTGATTTCGTACTGAATTCTGTGCTTGGCAAGAGTGATGGGAAGGTTAGTTATAGCTTTTTTATATTGTCTTATTGGTCGTTCTTTTGTTAGACAGTAATAAGTATTCACATTTTGATTCATGAAAAAATTAACAAGAAAGAAATGTTATAATTGCTAGTTTCAGCCAATTTCTTACTCTATATTTTAGAGTCGGGAATTGGCCCTGTATTTTCTTCCAACACTTGGACTAAATTGTGAAATGAGTCCAAGTTGTTTTGCACAGTGGTCTAAATAAAATACACAGGTTAACAATGATCGTTATCTCTTCCCCAGCTATACCAAAACATTCAGAAAGCGTTCTTCGGCCACCCGCGGACGTTCGAGCGCGCCTCGTGGTGGAAGGAGGTCGTCAACCTGCCCGCCTCCAAACTGTAGGCGCCCGCACAGTCCGGACCGACCAAGGGTAACAGAGCAATCACTACTTTATTACTACCCCACTAAGGTTTATTTTACACTGGAACAAAGCTACGAGATATTTTTATTCCCTCTCTCAAATGGATGAAATATTTTTTGTAAATGTTTTAGAATAATTTTAGTGTCCGTCTGTCACTCTGTTAGAACAAGATAGAAATATATAGACATAGTCGCGGTGCATTTACTTGCGTTTATTTATCGTACAAAATGTACTAATTTTACATACATTTTTTTTATTATGAACAGTTATATTGTTATATATTTTTTAATTCACATTTTTAATAGCTGTACCTCATTACCCGACTGTGGCGAAGCCAAAAGAAGGGTCATGTTTCCAGCCCGTATGTATTTTTGAGCATTTATTTAGTTTTAAAAGGTAATTTAGTTTTCGATGTAATATTTTGAGTGACGAGTCGTGCAAAGTGACGTTTGTTAACGACGTCATTAGACTTTTTGAACACGAGGTCTTAAATCTTTACTACGAATATAACATGCACAACGTATCTTTGAAAACAATTTCAATTCCAATTAATTGTAATTGGATCTAACATTAACGATATTTGCAACGCAAATTGAGTATTGAGAATATGATAACAACTATTTTGAATGTTATATTAGTTTATAATATATAATTAATACACAAATACATTGTTCACTAAGCATTCCGAACTATTACTACGAACAATTTCCTTAAACGCATATAGCAAATAAATTGAAATTGTTTTCAAAGATATTATAAACCGAACTAACAGACCAAAATCAATTCCATATCTATAATAATATGTAGACTTAGACGAACTTAAGTAATACCAAAACGTTACCTTTAAACAAGTATTATAACTGATTAATATAATTATATTTTATTAATTGTTTTAACACTGCCCAGTGCGAAGTGAGACGCGTCGCTTAGTTCGCTAGATAACGGAATTTTGTACTTGGAAATGTGGTTTAAATATTTATGGGAAACTAGCTGTGTCATCCAGCTTTTACCCGCCTTGATATAGCGAGAAATTCCGGTAAATAAAGCAAAAGCAGTATAAAAACTACGAACGAATACTTTAAATGACTTTAGACATACAGTCAAAAGTTAATGCTCATTTTGGTATCTTTTATCTGACGCTGATTGTACTAGCTATATTGATATAGTGTTTCACAAAAACGGACTGTCTAATTAACGGAACCCGGTTTAGCTCAGTCACAGCATATAACATAACCGCAAAATTATTTATCTCCATGATTGACTACATGTATCCCTTTCGTACAAAAACAGTGATATTCTTCTTGTCTCGTTTTAGCACTCCAATTGGTCGAATCGATTTATTGACGGCTCGCTAGTAACAAAATAAATATTTAACTCATTTCCAAAAATATGAAAATAATGTATAATTAATTAACAATATTTTGTTTTGTTTTTGATAATGGAATGTTGACTTATTTTAATTATTCTTATTTTGATTTTAAAATAATGTTATCATTAATTTGTTTTATTTTTCTGTACATATGTACTGTTTAGGTAATCAATTGTATCATTATATTAATTCTGTATCATTATTATGTAAATTATTTTAGATAGCTCTCTTGAGATCATTTTTTTAATCCAAATTAAAACTATATTGTAACTGTAATAAGATTTATTTTCGCTTGTATTTTATTTAATATTCAATTGTTTAATCATTATCAAATTATTGCACGCTGATTATAATCATTATTATTTCAAATATATTTTATTACTTTTTGTAAACTCAATTTTGTATGTTATTATAATTATAATGTACTCGCCAGCAGAATGAGATTCCTAATACTTTATTCAATTTAAATAATGACATATTTTTTACAATATTTTAAATTTTTATTCATGATAAATCCTTGGTATATCGGTATCTAGCATAAAATCTATTGCTAGCCTTATTTTGAGTAAAAATATCAAATCAAGCCTATTTTTTTAATGCAAATGTGTCATAAATCACAATGACACATGTCAAATGCTTCAAGTTTGGCTGCCAAAAAGAAATTTTTAATTTTTTAGATTCTAAACTTATCATCCGTCCCTCTGGTGTTTTCTATTTATTTTACCAGCCGTTTTAAATTGATAGGTTTCTTTGTTTCTATATGGTCTAATAAGTAGGTACATATAAACAATATTTAGTATAACGCGGTCACAATATGCGCATCACTGGAACTAGGTTTGACTTTGCTTGGAATGGCTTTGCCCCTCCCGCTTCTTCCCTTTAACACCCTTCTCACCCTGTATGTGTCAAACAAAAAAAGTTTACCTGTACCGTTGATGTGACATTATAAAGTCAGTTCCACAGATATTGTAATCGCGTTGTACTTGAAATATATTTCGAAATTTTTCGAAAACGGATTCTTAAATTGTATTGAATTGTTCCATCATAATAATGAATACCGTTCCTAGATAAAATTATAAAGAGTAGTCAAATATGACGTTTGCTGCCTTGGAAGCTATATATATCAATTAAAGTTTTTAATGACTATGATGCCATCGGTAGCTTAGTTAGCGCTACAATACTCCAAGGACCTAAGTTCCAAGTCAAGCAAAGGAAATACATTTTTGTATATATTTTCATGATCTAATTATTCAATCAAATGCTTCTTATACAAGTACGCTGTATGTGACATAATAGATAGCTTTATTGGTTACAATAAATGTATTAATAATAATTTTTGACAAGTCTTTTTCAATATCTAAATCAAATATATGTGTGATCGATGTTAAATTAATATTATAATTAAATGATTCTTCAGATAGAATATCATCTTGTTATATAACTAGAAAACCAATTGAATCTGTCGGTCCCGATTGTCGTACGACATTTTAGTACTATAGTCGGTTTCACTGATGTTGTCATATCGCTCCTGTGTGTCTAGTGCGAGTTTTATTTTCGAAAGTTAACTTTACTACCACGCAGATTTGTACACGGCCCCGGAAGATGGCGCTGCTTCGATCCCATACAAATCTGCGTGGTAGTAAAGTTAACTTTTAGAAAATAAAACTTGCCTCTCTGATATTGTGTAGGGCTGACAAAAATCGCTCAAAGTCAAACACCGATATTTAGTCAAATCGAGTTATCGAAAACAGACCCTATTTATATATGGAATAAAGGCGTAAGTGAAAGCGTTTTCCAGTTTTGGGTAGCGCCATCATTTTCTAGTTATATGACAAGCACTATATCTGATTATCTTTATAACCTAGATAGTTAACAAAATTGATGTGTAATAAATATGATGTTTAAAATTTTAATGTATAAACGGTTTGACCGATGTCCGATATGATTATATCTAGTAATAATGAATGTTGTCCGTATGTATTATATGTTGTAATTTATAGGTTAGTTGTACCTTCAAGGAACTTCATTTTTGATGTATGTATGTGCTATTTTCCTATGTATAAGCTTGTATACATGAGGCTCCTTAGTGGCAGCCCGCATGAGGGCGGGTGGTAAAAAGATTTTTGTAGTATAAACTGTATCGAGCCTTTCTTCAGACGTGCTATCTAATGATATTATTTTTTTGTCAAATCAAATTAGTAACTTATCTGATATTACCGCGTTCAAACAAAGAGACAAACTGCATTCTTTCAATATAAGTTATTTATGCAGTGGTCCCACCGCGGGCGAATAAGCGATTTTCTCTTCCAAGAAAAGGACAGTGAATATGCATTCCGTGTAAAGGAAAGAGATGCATATATTAATAGTTACTCGCAGACTGTTAATACTGCCGCCACGCCGGCGAGTACTCGCTTCTCGCTGATCGCCGGCGGTGGGACCACCATATGTTACTTAGATTAAAACTTTCGCTGTATGATGTTTATTTAATCTCATGTAAACAAGCTTTTACAAGTCTATAAACAAATCATTCGTGTAATGTAATTATACCCCAACTGTATCACTGTAGAAGTGCCTTCAATTCCTTCTGACTGGACTGTCGTTTGTATCGTCTCGTGTATTGTTAATGTAATTTGTAAGTTGTTTATTATTACGTTGGGATCTGTTCCCCGATTTATTACAAATAAATGGATCATTTAAAAGTTTTATTTTATTTGTTATGTTATCCCTATGTACAGTCAGCGTCAGGAGAGCTAGGTCTCCAGTTATCCCTCGGTTAGAAAGAGAGAGACGATCGCGGTTATTCGTTTAACGACCCAAATGTTTGTACAATTCTATGGTACCGCGATCTTCTCTCTCTTTCTAACCATCGGACGTTTCCGCCTACAGGCAGCCGTATGCCTTCCCTACTCTATGTATAATACCTCTATGAGCGTAACTCGGTTAGCTCGATCATTAATAACATATCTAGATAAATTACTACGTTTTCCTATTGTACAGTCAGAGAAAAAGTACTCCTCCTCCCCCTTGATAATGCTCACTTTGGAATGTCAACCAAGGGAGTTACCTTTTCTCTGACGCTGACTGTACTCGCTAGTTAATGTCAACCACCTCACACAGGATAAGTAAAACAATATTATTTTCTATAATTTATTCATTAATCAAATAATCATATGGCAGGTAATCGTAAAAGAGTGACATTTAGATATTAAAATCTGAACAATGTGCAGGAAACATTTGGTCTATAAATATTACTTTGAATATTACTAACATTCTCATTCTCATTAATTGTTTTTAGATTTACCTTCGTAGTTAGTGATACTCACTAAATCTCATTTTCTAAAGTCCGTCGTAATTCATATAAAAATCATACGTTGACCTGCGTAAATTATCATGCGTCCCGCTCGCACGGATGCAATGGCGAGCGGGACGTATGATAATTTACGCAGGTGCGACAGAGATAGATAGCTACAGGTCAACGTACAAAATTCTCTGTGAATTACAACCGGGCTTTAGTAAAAAAACAAGACGATTTGTAATATTCAGAATAATGACAAGACAGGTGCGACGACAAAACATTTAATAATTTAAGTTACTTAGAAAACGTCTTATTATTTACAATAATTAGGTTTTATTATTAAATTATAATTTATTATTCGAGTATTCAATTGTAGTATTCAATCAGATGTCTGTGTTGCGGCAGTTTTGAAAATGATAATAGGAAACTACTAAATATCTAATTTCTATTAATTTAATATAATAATAAAAAAATAGTTATTAATATTAATAATTCTTATGAGTATGTTAGTAAACCCTCATGTTAGTCAATTTTATTATTTAAAAACACAAAAACGTTGGCGTAACTTTATTTTTTTTAATTTTTGTTAACGTAATTGATTTTTTATTATTGGAATTAAAGAAAATCAATTTGTCTTCTGTTAAAAAAGTAGAAAATTTATCCGAAACGCAAGAAAAAAATAATATTTTTTTTATAAATATTTTCTCAAGTACATTACTATACGTAAAGAAGTTTCATATCAAGTACTTATAATTTAAAGCAGTCGTAATTCACATGAAATATCGTACGTTGACCTGTAGCTATCTATCTCTCTCGCACCTGCGTAAA
The DNA here is from genome assembly GCA_958496195.1 of Timandra comae. Classification (NCBI taxonomy): domain Eukaryota; kingdom Metazoa; phylum Arthropoda; class Insecta; order Lepidoptera; family Geometridae; genus Timandra; species Timandra comae. Next base: position 1,627,424 of record OY292358.1, read on the forward strand.
TTATAATGCGTCCCGCTCGCACGAATGCAATGGCGAACGGAACGCATTATAATTTATGCAGGTGCGACAGAGATAGATAGCTACAGGTCAACGTACGATATTTCATTTGAATTACGGCCGTGCTATATAAGGTAAAAATTACGCCATCGAAAGGTTCACAATATACAATATCGTCCTACAACCTCACTAAGTACCAACCGTATGCAGTCTTTAGTTACTAGTCGATCGAGTAACTGTGCAGTCCTTTACACATATGTTATCTTTTATCGTTCTTAGTACATAATGTTGTTTAACAGTATAGACTTTATTTTAGGTAGTATATTAAGCTATGTAATCACCTTTTTATGTACAGCCAGCGTCCGATAAAGGATTTTCCTTGGATGGCAATACCAAGGGGGACCTTTTATCTGACCTGGATTGTACATAAAGTTGAACTATAAAACCGGTGTTATAAGATACCACCACAGGACAAAAACACACCTTTACCTGACCTTTACAAGGCCACTGATAGTGCCATATCGGTGGCCGAGTTCTGGTCCTCAAAAATATGAGTCGACACGCTAAGAAGAAGGATAAAAACCTCTCTTTCTTTTACTGGTGATAAGTAAAGACTGTAAACATGCTTAATCATCACGCTTGTAATAAAATAGCAAATGTTACATGACCCAGGGATCAAATCCGGGACCTTGGCTTGGCTGGCACTTGATACATAGCTTAAATGTTGTGTATGTACAGTTAAACAACATTAGTTACTAAGCTTATCAGTACTTATTTATCTAATTTATAAAGAAACTAAGTATATAAGATTTGAAGATAACGGAGTGAATTTATCGCACGTATTTTTGAGTAACTTTCTGAACACAGATATAGTATTTTATACATTTTAAAAATGTATATTTTTAATTTAAATTTGCAATATTGTAGGTATAAAATAGTAAATAAATAATTATCATAAGTCCCGGCGGTAATGATATTATGGCATAAAAACAATCTTTAAACTAATGTCATATAACATTGAGAAATTTATAATTATTTGAATTAATACAACCTTAAAAGTAATTTACATATAATTTTATAATTCACAATCTATAACACAACACGAAATTATTTTTAAAGATATATCTAATAGCTTTAAAATAAAACTATAACATATTGAAAACAGTTTTGATTAGAGACTAGTTTTCAAAAACCTTGAGAATTATTTTTCAAAGTATACAAATACTTTTAATTCAAAATAATTTATTTTTATTAGTCATCTATACATATTGTGTAAAATTTAATTAATTATTAATACGCGTACGATAATAAAAAACGTTTATCGTTTAATCATTATTTTTTATATTTTTTTCTAAAAAAAAAACCTTTTAAGTAAGACTTATTTTCAATTATCGACAGTACAAAGAGAACTAAATTCGATATTTTTAACCACATCAAAATAATTTGATAATGTCAAATTCATAAATTCCTATCAACCTAATAAGTACAATATACTTTGAAAAACAATGCTCACAGTACCATAAGTAAACCTAACTGTTATCACTATCCGACACGGTTGAACTGGTCATCCTGATCACTGGGTTCTGCGTCGAATCGCTCGAGTCACATTCCACCATTAATATCTCGTCCGGACTCTCATTCCTATCCGAATTACTTTCCGTGTAGGTTCCTGTAGGTGACTTATCTTCTATAACAGCCTTCAAGTATGATTCTCTATCCATGGTCATTGTATCTCTGGCTAGAGCCAGCACGTCTAAAGACATCATGCTTTTAGACTTATCCGATTTACTGATGGGCGGATTTGTTTCTTCAGACACTTCCTCACGGCTAATAGACTTGGTTCTATTGAGATTAGTCTCCTTCCAATCGCTGGGTGGTTTGGATCCTGCATTAGTGCTGGTGGAAGGCGCGCTGAAGTTTCTAGGAGACACTGCCGTGAACTTGGACCTTTTTTGCTGGTTGCTCTCCTTCATCATAAGCAGTTGGTCCAGTTTGTTGATAGTTTCGTTGAGTTCTAAAGCCCATGCCTCGTCTGTTTCTACGTCCTTGTCTATCGGTTTGAGAGCCAGCTCCCTGACTCTTAATCTGAGCTCCTGAAGACTGGATTCCTCGTCTTTCTCCTCCAGTTTAGTCTCGTCATGTATCGGGTCATGTTCTGCTCCCACTCCAGGCTCTCTAGGCCCAACTGGTATCTCATCCTTCCCTGGCGGATACTCCCCTCGTCTTCTATGTATCTCTTCAGATATCTCCTCCAGCGCCTTCAAAGACTTGGAGTATCTAAACTTGGCATCAGCTATGAGTCGCTGGAGTTTCTCAATCCTTTCATTTTGCGATTTTAGCTCTTCGTCACAAACTTTTTTCTCGTCGAAGTAGACCCGAGATTTGAGTATGTTCCGTTTCAGGTTGTCTTCTAGTTGATTTACCTTTGGGAAGATGTCAAAATAAGTAATGTACTGAGTTTGTTTTAATAAAAATAAGTTATATCTTAATTGTCAAAATATTATATGCGAATGATGAGACGGGGAAGAGGAATTCAGGTCTTTCTTTTTGACTGGGAATCGTATAAATTCTAATGGGGTTTCTGCGGGTAAATGATGTTTACCTTTCGTTCGGCAGCTATGTACGCCGCCGCTTTCTTCTGATGTTCACGTCCACTCTCCGCTTTGCGTTTCTCAGCGTCCATAACCTGAAATAAAGGGAATTTGTTGTTATAAAAAAAATTACCTCCCAGTTTACAGAAAACGAGGTGATTTTTCAAAATCCTTTCAAATTTTAGCGGCAGTTTGGGCTTTCAAAAGTTGGAGAGGTCCAGTTGACAAAAAAGGTCCACATCCAAGCACACAGTAATCTTGAGCATAACATGAAATCTTTCCATGTTATTGTCAACTTTTAACTTTTGTTTGGCCATATGATAATGCGTCATAACTCATAATATACATAGACAGCAAACAAATCTTTCCACAACTTAATTTTACTTTTATATTGTTAATTGCTAACCGTACCTTAATAATGGCGTGGTTGAGCACCTCCTGCCAGTTGCTATCAAACTGCCACTCATCCTGTTTGCTGACGAACCGCTGTTCCGCGAGGGTGACTGTCTCCTTCGCAGCCGCGTGCAGTTCTGATAGCAAAAAAAATTATTTTAAAAGGTTTCTCATTAATTTAGGAAATGTTTGGAATGAGCTAGTATTGCAATATTCCTGCAACATTGACTCCTCATCTGTTATTATTACACTGTATGCCGTGTGAAGTGTGAAGGAATCCATTAAATACGAGAAGCGTTAAAGGGGAGACGAAGGAGGTCGAGCGAAACCTAAGGTAATTTATTTCTACGAGAAATAGTGGTTAAATTGCAGAAAAAAATCTTAGTTTCATTTCAAAAGAAATTAAACACCTGATACGCTTCACTTAACACCTTCAATCAACAATACGGAGTATGAATAATAAATATACAATCAAAACATTCATAATACAGTGAATATAATACTTTTATTGGCAATCAAACATTCAGAATGGGTGTCCGTTACCAAGGTCGAGATAAGAGACACATTGTAAACACCCAGTATCTAATCGTTGGTTTGTTTGCAAAGCTATAACATTGCTACAATTTTCGTTGACAATTATCAAAATTATAAATAATGCAAATATTGTTTAAGTAGGTATTATGCAATTTTAATTTTATATAAACTTTCCAAGTGTAAAATCCATCTGTCGTTCCGTGGTGATTCGTACTGAGTTACTGATAATGACTGCACTGATTAAGGGGCGTTGTTCGGTCTGATTCCGGCTGTTTTTTAGTTATTGAAAATATTAAATTTAAAATTTAAAAAACCCCCAACACAATTACTTTCAAACCCTTACTTTTAAACGGGACAAACGATTTTCATCAAACATGTCTAAGAACACTCGCACGTAAGTCCTCTTTAATACAAAAAAAAACTAAATTGAAATCGGTTCATCCGAAGCTATGATGCCACGGACAGACAGCAGATACACACACACACATATATACGCACACACATATATACGCACACACACAGACACGTCAAACTTATAACACCCCTCTTTTTGCGTCGGGGGTTCAAAACTAAAAGGCATAGCTAACAATCTCTATTATTATTAGGACAGTGATGAAAAATAAACGAAATACAATATTTCATACAATATTTGTAGCCATTTCTTGAACAATAACTTTCCACGTATTCTTAAATTCTCTAGGTCTTTCTATTCTTATACATCTGCGGCCCTTTTCTTTGGCAAAAACAATAGGTTAGACCTAAAACAATATACTCCAGCGTCATCAATAGTGGCGCATACTTGAATAGTTGAGTGGGGACCTTGACCGAGCGACACAGGCTACGCCCTCAGGAAGCCGCTACTTACTGATAACAATGTTTGGCGAACCGCACAGTGCCCTAGGGGACGCGGTTATTGATTACTAACTACATATAAGCTTATGTACTGTATATGTTTAAAAAATATACAAAATTCTGACTAAGTAACTAACATATTCGTTTAGGTCGTTTATGTATTTAAAAATACTGACAACATATTCGTTTATATTGGGTTTATTTTACAACTAGTAGCGCCCCGCGGTTCCACCTGCGTAGTTCCCGTTCCCGTGGTAATACGGGGATAAAATATAGCCTATGTCACGCACTGATAAATTAGCTTTCCATTAGTGAAAGAATTTTTAAAATTGGTTCAGTAGTTTCGGAGCCTATACGATACAAACAAACAATCAAATCTTTCTTCATTATAATATTAGTGTAGCTGTAGATATTGTATGGTTGAGGTGTGGCCGAATGGTCGAAATGAACGTGCTTGGTATTACAATATTCAAATAGGTTGATTTTGAAATAGGTTTTTTTGGTGATGATAGCGATCGATTTGGTGTATAATTTGACCAGACAGATATAAAACACTTAGCAAATGTGAATTAAAATTTCTGTTTGCAGGAATAAAAGTTTTTTATTAAAATGATACATAGGTGTGGAGGTATATCACAAACCATGGACAAACCAAAGTTTGGATAACGTAATAAAAATCGTAATTATTTAGTTAACTTGACAATCTTGCAACCAATAAACCTACCCAATTAAATATACGAGTACAATCCTTCCTCAGTATACCTTATCAATACCTACAAGATCATACCAAATACCATTCGTGATACAAGCTAATCGTATATTTTCCGGAAGTTTCGTTACATAACCAAAGCTCCATTTGTTGGCACCGATACAAGTCAAGATAATATTTTATGAGCCGCTTGATTTCTGTATCGGATCGGATCACATGGAAATAAAACTTTATTACAACCACCAATAACAATATCCGGAGATTGATACACGTTTATTCAACTATGTAAGATCTATAATGTTTCTTATTTCTGTCAATAGATTAGTATTTCCCATCATCTATTAATCTCACAAAAAGATAAGAAAATTGAGGGTTGTATTGTATCTGTTCGTTGCTTTGGATTCAAATTGAAAAATGATTCGTTATTTTTAGGACCCAGCCAGTAGATTATAAAAACAGTCTTGTGTAAAATATGTGATTCTGATTAGTATACTTAGTTTATATTATTCTATTTCCTAAAAAAAATGACATTACCGAAAAAAGTTAGTCTTAATAATAAATGCGAAGTAGCTTCGAATGTTCGTTTTAATCGATTGTATTGAATAAGAGATACCTTGCAAACCAGGACGAAAACAACTGTATTCTGAATTAGGGTCAATTTATACTAGCGCAGAGTCAAAATAACTCCTATCTCTTCTCTCCTTTCCTCCTCGAATTTGCTATGTTCAGTTTTAGACAGATAAATTGACCCTTAGTGTTTCTAATTCTCAATTATTCCTTACCGCTAGCCCTCTGAAACTGTATAGCAGCTTTCTGGCACTCAGCTCTCGCGTTCGCGGCGGCAGTCAGCGCTTCATAGTAAGGCCTGGATTTGTCCACACTGGTACCGAGACGCTTCGTCAGCGCTTGCAGGCGTCGTGATGTCTCGTTCAATTGGATATGGAATCTTTTCATGGACTCCTGGAAAGCACAGGATATTTTTATTTATAAGTTTTATTTAATCTATGCTGGGGTAAGGGTTTATATATGAGCCAAATTTGGTACGTTTATGTGAAATAGTTTGTGATTTATGAGGGGGTCAAAAGTGGCTCCAAATCGCCAGTTCTCTTTCTTGAACTTGGCTTGACACGCTAGCGCGTGCCTAGATTATAATTTGGCATGCTTAAATCCACATATGTGATTCAGTATTGATGATGGTTATAAAAATCAAATAACATCGTCAATGTTATGACGACCCAACTGGCAGAGTAGTCACCACGCGACATAACTGCCATTCGAAAAGTTGTGGAGTAGAATCGATTTCCGTTCGTGTGATTCTCATCTGAGTGTATGTAATTTCCTGTATGAAGGATTACGGGTATTAAACCTTTTTAGGAGTCAGTTGATATACGGAGATGATATAGTTATTGATACTATGAACTATCTAAAATATTATAAAACATGTAAGAGACTTAATAGCATCTGTTTTTGTCACATAATAAATCTTTTATTTATTTATAATAATAGTGAGCTTACTTTGCTTGAATAGAGTATAAAAAAATACTTAATTGTTTTTTTCACTGAACGATGTTTTCCATCGTCAAACCCAATAATAAAAGCGCATCTATGCCAATTACAATAATAGCTGGAGTCCGGAGTGTAGGACTATTATCTAATCTGTGCTGTGTCCGTTGTATAAACTTATATCTGTGCCATTTAATGTTAGACACATCTAGACAACAAAACATTTAGTTTTAAATAGAGTCCAAAGTGCATAAAAACAAACATTATAAACGTCGGTTCCAGTGGTTATATTAACATCGTCGAAGGTTGTTACATAGTTAAAGAGTCCTCAAGTTTAACAATTGGGAAGTACCTAAAGTACAAAAAACTGGCCAAGTGCGAGTCGGACTCGCGCACGATTGATACAACCCGGTGACGGACATACGTGCAGACAGCGAAGTCTCAGTAATAGGATCCCGTTTTTACATTTTGTGTACGGAACTCTAATTAAATACAAGATAACTTAGATAACGTATGAGATATGAATATAAAAATAATACCTATTTACTTAGCTCTTGCGCATTACAAAACCCTTTATAGCGATGCATTTTTTACTTCTAGATACTTTTAATTAACCCTGAGGAAGGTACTAATCTACTGTTTATCCCAGTTAACCTACGGGAAACACATAGAAAGAAGTATCACGCAGCATGGCGGGTATAACAATAGTGTCACTACATAGTATAAAACAAAGTCGCTTTCTCTGTCCCTATGTATGCTTAGATCTTTAAAACTACGCAACGAATTTTGATGAGGTTTGTTTTAATAGATAGAGTGATTCAGTGGGAAGGTTTTTAGCATAATTTTATCCACATATTCCTACGGGAACTGCAACTACGCTGGTGTAACCGCGGGGAGCCGCTAGTTATTATTAAATAATGTTGCATAGTTATGTGTGTTGGACCGTCCAATTGACCCAATCTAGTGTAACGCGACCCTCGGCCACCTGACTCATTCCTAATTCAACAGTTGACATTATCAGCCGCCATGTTTTAGCGTTCCATTTACAAAATGCAATAGTACGAACACGTACTATGTATTTTCAAATAATCTCTAGGTGTGAAATATCATAAGTTAAATTATACGTAGTAGAATTTGACTTTATCTACGCTGGTTAAATTTTTACTGCGTAATTTTAATGGTATTTCATACCGTGACATTATTTGATATGTATTCCTATTATTGTAGAAGTATAGCTATTATATTAATATTGTGTGTGAAACAATACCAAATAGCACAATAAACGTTATGGTAAAGATATTAAAGATGTTGTAATGGTCGTAATTCTAGTTTCAGAACTAAAACGTAATCTATCGTGAATTAATGTCACATTACACAGAGTAACAAACTACAAACAAATTCAATTACCACCTAATGCATAGTTAGTGCGAATTGCGTGACATACTTTTGAGAAAGCAAACTAAACATAATCTTCTAACTTAAATGTACATAGTATTATTTTTTACACATTTTGTAATTATCTAATGAGTCAAATTGAAAAAAAGTTTGTGTAAATATAACATAGGTACATAGAAGTTTCGTTAAAAACATCAGAATTGGTGCCAATATCATGGAAAAATACAAGTCAAACACGGTGTAACCCCACCACGCAGAACTTCACTACATATTAAACAAAGTCGTTGTCTGTCCGTCCCTATGTATGCTTAAATCTTTAAAACTACGCAACGGATTTTGAAGCGGTTTTCTTTATTAGATAGAGTGATTTAAGAGGAAGGTTTTTGGTATAATTTTATCCCCGAGGAACAACACGGGTAAAACTGCGAGGCGTTGCTAGTACATATTATACGCAACGTGAACATACAGTGTAACGTAGTGTATAATTTAAATGGTATTTACGCAAAGTTAACGGGCCCGGTTCAACTAGAACGTGTGTAACAGGATTTATTTCATCTTGTTACGCGAGCGACCGATGCGTGACTACTCATAGGGCTTTGTTCTTAGACATACTTATTGTAAGATAGGGGGCGGATTACTGCCCCTAGGTTAAAAAACTGGCTTTCATGGAATTAAAAATCGCTACATAGTATAAAACAAAGTCGCTTCGGTCTGTTTGTCCCTATGTATGCTTAGATCTTTAAAACTACGCAATAGATTTTTATGCGGTTTTAATAGATAGAGAGGAAGGTTTTAGCATAATTTCAGATTTCAAGAGGAAGGTTTTTAGCATAATTTGATCCCTGCATTATCACGGGAGCGGAAACTAGGTACGCGGGCACAGCTAGTGATTTATAAAGTTCTTGTAAAAGATGTATTTTTAAAATAATACTTGATATAGGCAAAGAAGATATATGTAAATGTCTAAAAATTTTGCTATGTAGGTACCTATATGGTTCACATTTCCGTGCGTGGTAAATATTTGTGTGATAAACGAATGTTTATCTCGGTCTGGGTGACACCCAGTGGGTGTGTGTGTGTATGAATGAGTTTGGGCGTAGTTTCATATCAGAAGGTTTATACCTTGCTTTGCTTGAAAGTTATATAAAGATGAAGTGAGTGATGAAATTACTTTAAAAAACATAATCAAATATGTACTCCTCGAAAAATAAATTGAAACTATTTCCATCATTAAGCCGCTATTATTGTATAATCTCATTTACAACAAATTACTTTCATAACAGACTTCTTTATCTACATTTTCTTTCAAGATTAATTTACATAAAGTCACAGGACGTTGTTAATAATTTACAAAAAACAAAGTTATTAACAAAAAAGATGTTTAATTAAATATTAATAAAGTTTAGCGAAGAAGCCTAGCAAAATTAATTCGGTGCCTCGAGCAAGGAGAACAACTTTTAATTTTGTACAGTCAGCTACAAAAGTGGATTAACATATTAAATACTAATGTCCTAAAAATGATGTTATGGAATATTTATTATTTTCACGTATTTTAACAAGCAATATCATTATTTATTTTATTTTTATTTATTTAGTTTTTAGTTAAGAACAAGAAGAAGTTTGTGAAGTTGATATGTGATGTATTGTACTTATAACCTTCCGCAATACCGATACCTATATGATTAGTAGTCCAAAGGTGTAGAGAAGCACGTCAGAATGAAGTCTGCTGGTTAATAATCCTAATAAATTTTACTATTGGAAAGCCATAGAAATTCTTGATATGTGAAAAAACTTCTGTTGCTGATGGTACAATAGAAATAGCTTGTTTTACTAGTTGAGATCGATAATATGTAAACACATCGATATTTATATAGTATATAGGTAGTTACTTAGATAATTACATAATACATGACCTTTACCGATTATAAGTAATTCTGATACGAGGTAAGTAAACACATCCGATATAATAATTTAAAACAATTTTCTTTTTAATTCACCCAATTTGAGTGAAAACATTAGTCAAGCCAGCAATCATAAAAAACAGAAAACCGAACCTTGTCCATTTATAATAAGGTTCAAAATCATATAAATATCGATTTTCTTACACATAGATTCTTGTTATGTATAGAAACAACCTTGGATAAAATGATTTATGTTTGTAATGTAGGTCGGGGCGGTCACAGAAATACCATCAATCAATTATTTATCTCATTTCTAAGTATGAATCAGGTCTTTGTATTTGTAGAATATCTTTCTTGAGATAAATCTAGATTTTATTAAGTATTTATTTCTACACATTCCAGTCTTCACGAACTAAGTATTTCTATGTTCCGAATTTACACAATAGATAGGGTAAATACGAAATTATAATAATAACTAATCAGCCGAAAATGATGAAAATAGTTCGAGGCAGATTAAAAAATACTGCAAGTGATATACAAGATTTTTTAAAGACAATATAGTTAATAATCATATACGTTTAAAAAATGCCTGTACTTGAATTAATTTAAAGTACAATAATAACACTTAATTTACAGAGGTACAACAAATAAATATGTAAATAACAATAATTAAATTATTCAAGAGAATAATGAAAAATATCATCGTATGAAGGTTATTATTTTGAATCAAACAATGCGTATTCTCATGTTATTTTTTCTTTGAGTTTTTCAATGGACAAAGATACAAATATTCCTAATTAAATCTATGGATTATTGTATTTTATGGGCATAATCCAAAGGCTGACGAAAGTTAGACATTTGACTATTGTCCACAAAATTACCTACTTTGAATCGGGACAAATGGGATGAAGTCGTGAGATTAATAAAACACATCATATTTCAAAATACTAGTTGTTTTGTTATTTTTTCATCTATTTTATGTCGTCCAGTGTAGACTGTTTCTTTCTTTTTATATATTTTTTAATTGATTAGTGAAAACTTGTATTGTAATTAGCTTTCAGTGTACACGTCAAGGGCATGTATATGTATCACTATTTTTTGTGTTAGCTGTAAGTTTTCCGAACATCCTTACTAATATTATGAATGCGAAAGTAACTGTCTGTCTGTTACCTTTTCACGGCTAAACTACTGAACCGATTGACTTGAAATTTGGTACAGGGGTAGCTTATGTTCCGGGGGAGAACATAGGCTATGTTTTATCCCGAAATTCCTACAGGAACGGGAACTACGCGGGTGAAACCGCGGGGCACAGCTAGTTATTAATAAATAAAAAAATACCGTCTCCAAAACGTGATCAAGTGATTACGAAACCTATTTGGACTTCAATCGTGAAATTTATCAATCAAGTTGCTTATCAGAATTTGATACGGATCCAATGAGATAGAAAAATCACTTTTACAAGATAAAAATGATTATTGTTACTCATCTTCAATTGATTGTGGAATTTGTTGATAATGTTGAATGATTTGGGGATCGTTTATTGGTCGTGACATATATTAATATCTAACTGCCTTATTTGCGTTGCATTTTTAGTCCGGTTTAACAAAACCTGGTAAGCGTTTGACACCTTGTCAGTCAAATCTGTCATTTTGACAGTATTCAAAATTGATTGTAAAACTTGGTTTAGTGCTAAACCAGACTAAAAATGTAACGTAAATAAGGCAGTAAGAGTTTTCGAATTTGGGCAGAAACTTCGTAGTGACAACTCTGCGTTTGGTATTGGAGGTCCTTTGAAAATGCCTCAATTTGCACCTCACATAGATCAGTCTTCTGCACTACTATATTATAAAGGGGAAAGTTTTGTATTTTTGTGTGTATGTTTGTAATGAATGAACATAAAAACTACTCAAAAAAGCTACATTCACTCTGAGTAACATAGGCTATATTTTATCCCGGTATACCCGCACTTGGCCAGGAGCGTGGTCGACTAAGGCCTAATCACCCTAATTCAGGGTAGGCTCGTGCCCCTCGGTGGGGACAATGTATTGAGCTGATGATGATGATGATACCCACGGGAAAGAGCAAAAGCCCGTGATACTGCGAGCCACTGCTAGTAGGTATCTAATAAATTGGGAAATTGCTGTTTTTGACTTCAAAACTAGAATGGTGCCAAACAGTAATCTTTATTTACTTATAACATCATTGATTATGAGCTTTAAATATTGACTAGAACAACATCCCTAGCAGGGCCGGATTTAAACTCAATGCCGCTCCTGGGCACCAGAAAAAATTCCGCCCTATTAATAGATTTTTTTTTTCACTTTCAAAAATTTTCCGCCCTAAAACATTTGCCGCCCTGGGCACTTGCCCCGACTGCCCCTAGTGTAAATCCACCGCTGATCCCTGGTATAATTTATGTTAAATGTAGGTGCATAGTTAAATTAACATTCAACGTTAGCTGTAATGATTAGCCGGCCAATGTAAATCGGACACTCATCCTCATGATACTATGCGTCTAGTGTGTGCTGATTAGCGAGTGGTATCAAGTGAAAACAGATGTCTGCCCTAGTTTTACTCCCAGTAAGGTCATTACTTGCTAGTGGGCAGTTCTCCGTAACTAGAGGTATCTAGTTTGGGTCATTTGTGTGGTGTATTTTTTGGTTAGACTTTTGAGGGTTCTAAATTCACGTAACGACTGTTAATGATGCTATGTTAGAATTAAGTTTTTAAATTAAGAACTACATTGTACATGGAGGATGTACAATTTAGTTCTTAATTTAAAAAAAAATATGTTGGCACGACCACCAGAATCTTTTTATTCATAAGGTTTTAGCTTTCCACCCCGACTAATACTAATCAAATTTGGAAAAAAATATTTAAATTAGATTTTAAATTAAATCATGTAATGAGTAGGAAAACTAAGATATCTATCATGAACACTCACATCAAGTTCCAGCTCCAGCTTGTTAATCTCATCAGTGGCGGCGTTCAACTTCTCCAATTCCACCTGAAACGTTTTGAACAACTTGAGACAGTCACATGGCACTACCACATCGTACTCCCACACATAGGGCAACAGTAAGCAACATGTAGCGACCGGAAACAAATCACACATCACTTCAATAATCGATAAACGCGAATAAACAAATCGATTTTTACAACAAATATTTAATCTAATATCGTGTGTGCAACGACCGAGGTAAATAATGTACTAAAATCTATCAATTTTTATCTTAAAATGTACCTGTCGGATTGTTTCCTGTCCCTACTCTGATAAGCGATATAAATATATAAAGAAATGTTACTCACACTATAACTCCTTATGTTGGTACTTATTTAAAAGAAATAAATAAACATACAATGTAAATGCTAAAATTACAATTTTATTTCCAAACTAATGCCTAATTATAGATTACATGCCAAATGTTACCGATAGAAAAATATGTTTTAACAATTTACAGGTTTTTTTTATAATTATTACAATATACATTTTGTTGTATTATATTTTCTTGAATAATGAACGAATACAGGCATTTTTTATTATGCAACTTAATTTATAGGTTCTGTCGTGGTTATATTTAGAAATTATTTATTTTTAAATATAATAAATATAGAATTCATAAGTCATTGACACAATTGCAAATTGATAACGAAACAAAGAATTATTGGTCATAATTAATAATTTCAACATGTTTGATAACAAAAACAACAAAAGCTTGTAATATCTACGAGATTGAAATTCTTAAGCAATTTTGGCGCGAGCAATGGCAGTAGCTACTTTTGGCGGCAAAATTTATTATTAAATTATGATAATACAATTTAAATGTTATACTAACGACAGAACCTTTATTAATAATGATAAATAGAGAAAAAATACTTAAAATTACAACAGATTATAGTTAAAATGGAATGGTTCAAGTTAATCTAAGTGCGGTTTGACCTTTATAGTTAAATTGTCTATTTAAAACATATTTAAATGAACACTTTCCTTTTGGTAAGGATTTTAAGGCAGGGCGAGGGATACATTAACTAAAAAAGTGACATAAAAGTACAGTCAATGACAAAAATGTTTGGTTTATTTAAAAAAGGTATTTGATTGAACATTTACCATTTTATTTATCAATCTTCATTGATATACTTATGTGTTTACAAATATTATACGAATATAATGGGACCAAAAGAATAAAATTGTTTGATTGCATTATAATATTTTATCAGTATATTTCAATGGGATATTTCTCTGCATATCATTTGATGAATATTGAGATGAGTAATGCCACTAGCATAATTTATAAAATAAATGGTAAGTATTCCTTTAAACAAATAGAATGTTGTACACCCTGTAAAATATATCACTGTTTTCTTGATATTGCATATCTAAAAATAATCATGAGTGAATAATAGTGAAGGATATGTTGAATATTGATTATTTATTTTTGGCCTTGACTGTACTTTGAGATTGCATATTTTTGCTTCAACTGCAACTATTTTGTTGAAAATTGCAGTCAAAATGCACCCCCTCTGATACCAACCTTAAATATACACAACTATTACATATTATGATATTTAATAAACATTCATATTTTAGGCCGTTGAATAGTGAATATTTTATCAATAATAAAACACTTTTGATTAAAAATTTATAGTAATACAATAATAAACAATAAAATCAATTAGCACAATCTCAGCTAATGACACAATATGAGATTCATTGCATGCTGCAATGCGCTGCGACTTTTGAAAAATCCAAATAATAAAAATATATTCAATACATAAAACTAAATATATGCAAAAGATTAAGAGATTCACTGAATCTTATAATTTAGTAAAAATTGTTAATAATGGGAAATTATTTAAAATGTGCAACTTAAATTATATTTGTGGCCTTTCAAGAAAACACATGTGCTAATAATTTGTTATTAATGAATGGTTACAACAGTTAATTTAAGTTTTAAACACTAGTGGGCCTTTATACAATTATAAAAATAATTATTTATAATCTAATAAGGATCAATCGGCATGTTGACAAAGGCCCAAACAAAATATAGGTACATACATAATAACAGATTTTTCATAAGATATTTATTAATTTAATACCTTCATTAAAATATAATTGCCAATGAAAATATATTTAGTAAAATAAAGCTTAAAGCTTCCATTCTGGGGTTACATTGGTACACAATGGTCGAGACATAATAAAAATAATTATAAATATAATATTGTGATGCAATATCTAATCTAAAGTAGCAGTTAAAAGAAGCCTATAGGGGCAAAACGAATCATACATCATGAAAATATACAGTAAATGGCACAAATACTAATCTGAAAATAAGTTAGTAATTCACTGAAACACTAATACAGTTAAATTATTACAATTTAGAAATTATCATCTAACAATTAACAAATGGAAAAATTGACAAAACCTTTGTGTTTTAATATTAATTACATAAGACATATATGTGGACAGGAAACAGTCCTACAAGGTACGAAACGCGGCGCGAGCCCGGAATACACGTTCGCGTATTACAGGCCACTCTATCAGTTACATCACTGTTAATGTAGCGGCGTTCGACACGGACCGATCAGTGCACTTCACTATCACAAATATATTTGCCGGAGACGAAGCGTCTCTTCACCAGCGAGAGCCGGTACCCGCTGCCTATGAGCTCGAACTCTATACCGGAGAGCGTCGCGCCCTCGCAGTTGAACTGCGCCGAAATCGTACTCTTGCTCGAGGGACCCTTGGTCAGTTCGAAACGCGCTTTCAACGAGCCCACGCCCCTATCCTCCGAGTGCTGCGAGAGCTCCGTGAACCTCCAAAGCGCCTGCTCGTTCTCCTCATTCCACACAGTCTTGGGCATCGCGATCACGTTCCTCACCGACCCGCTCATCGGCACCACCACCGACACGTTCAGCAGCGGAGAGGAGGGGCTCATCGCGTGCAGATTGTACTTGTAGTCCACCTTCAGGTCGGTGTGATCTCTCTCACACTTCCAGTACGACACCAGTTGGAAGGGACACGAGGCCGCACCGCTCTTAGGTCGGATCTGGTACTTGAGTATGTCCACATTGAAGTACTGAGCGCTCGGATTTTTTTCCGACTGTCGTTTTAGAAGCGACGTGAGCGCTGGCATGTTAAAGTCGACGACCGTACTATCTCGAGTGGACATCATCGTATTTATACTGATCAGCTGTTTGTTCGGGAGGACGTTGTCTAATCTATGAATGTTTTTTAGCCTGAAGCAGAGTTTTGCAGGATTAGGATTATTAGCTAAAACGCCCACGATACCTGTGGGGAAGGAAAGCATCATATCCCCTGACATTTTGACCTGACATTTAGATTCCTCTGTCCCCCGGAAGTAGGAGTGGATTATTTCGTGAAAAGCTACCGCCAAAGGTATTGTATCAGCCATTCCTATAGTGAGAGGGGAAGGACCTCGAGATCCAGACGACGCCCCGGTGCGGAAATCACCGTCTGAGCGTCGAGACGGAGGGCGGGGCAACGATATAGTCGCTATCGTCGGGGTCGAGGTGCGAACGGTGTTCTGATTCATTTCACCCACCTCCGAGAAAAGATCACCAACATCGGCGTTAGATATTGGTGTAGGACTTTCGAGCAAGTGAGATTGGTTAATCTGCAATGGTGCGTATGGATTGGACGCGTTCCCATGGGGCGAAGTGGGATTGCTCACAGTAGGACTTTGAAAGAAGTTCAAATCTAGTAGGTCACTGCTCGCTTTGCTCGTGTTAGCGTTAGAACCACGGCGGGTTGTCCCGATTTTGTATAATGAGATGTTTTCGACAGTTGCTCTAAGTTCGTCGACACTAGCCGACATCTGTGTATTGCCATTTGTTATAGGTTTGATTTCCACATGAATCTTTCTCTCCCTTTCCTCCTCAGAGTCTGAATCAGATGAAGAATAAACACTTCCTTTCTCATCCTTTGGTCTTATACAGTATCCTTCTTCATCTACTTCTGGAGAATTCATCAAATCCTCTTTTGTGGGCATTTCTTCTTCCTTTTCCTCCAAGTCAGATTTGTCTCCAATGTTAGAGTTTTCCGATATTTCATCTTTCTTTTTATTTTTAGATTTTTTTGGTTTGGCCTTTGTTCTCTTACTCCTTAGGAACCACTTGGATTCTCTGAGAGTTGTTCTGCCCATGTTTTCATCCTTGTCTGGAGCTACTGGTGTAGCTGGGGTTCCACTGGGGCTCGATGGAGCAGAGCAAGGTGCAGCTCCCTCAATGCTGCCACTGGGCTCATCTTTACTTTGAAAATTAGGTGTAAACAAGTTCAGTAAAGAAGTGGTTCTTCTAGAAGTCTTACTGGTAAAAGATGGCTCCTTCTTAGGTGCCTTAGCTGGCTGTGGTGGCTTGTGGGACCCATTGGACACAGTTGATATTTGATCAGCCTCAGATATAGAGTTGTTGGCAGACCCTGGCTTAGGTAAAGATGGAGGTAGTTCAACTAGCACCGCTTTCTCAATTGCATTATATTTTTCTATGAGAAACTGTTCTAATAGTTTTTCAACAGTTAATTCAAGACACTGATGCTTGAAGTCTCTGTGGACTTGCCCCATGAGATCATGGTTGTTTTGAATAATATCCGCATAGGAGTTGACAAATTGTTTCATTTGCTTTAGGTGGGCTTCCTCAACATCCTGGAAGTGTTTACAAGTTTGTGTCATTTTCTTTTCAAAATCCTGCTTAACTAAATTGTACTTTTCAGCTAGCTGCCTGTAGTCTTCATGAAGCTTTTTAATTTTGACCTCTGCCTTCTCAATATCTTTTGCTGAACCATTATCTTTGCGGAGTTTCTCCAACTCAGCAGATTTACTTGTGTACACATCCTTGGCCTTCTGCAGTGCCTGTTTAGTGTTTTGTATAAGCAGTACTACTTCTAAAGTGTTAGATTCAGAGTCTTTGACTGCCTTATGTTTCTTGTGGAGTTCATCTGCATACCGGGCCACATCTTTAACCAGCTCACTGACCTTCTGGAACATGTGTTGGTGCAAGTTGGATAGTTTCTCGGCGGAACACTTGAGAACGCCCCAAAACGGAGCGAATGTCCCCTGTGCACAATTACTGTTCGCCTGTTTAGCTAACTTTGCTAAGGATTTAGAATTGGTCTCCTCTATGTTCGATCTCTCTCTGAGGTACTCAGACAACTCTTTGCTAGCTATCAGTCCGTATTTCATGTTTTGATATAGAATATCGTATCCATTATGCTCGTTGGCGAAGTAATCTACAAAGTTGACACTCATCTTTGCGAATATAAAGCTCTACTGTAAACGTTTACTCAGAACATGATATAGTCACTCACTGACCTGTATTCTAGGGTCGAGTTCAGAATCACCATTGTCGTCAGCAGGAATCGTGAATGAAGATTCTTCCATTATACTGTCTCGTACTAGGAAGCCACCCAATCACATTACATCACCGACACAACGGTTTACTAGCGTCACCTTCACTCCCTATATACACATGACACTAATTTAACTATGAACATCACAATTGCATTTATTTTATTAGTTAATTATTTAAGAACACAGAGCATTAACGTGTTTATTTTAACAAAATAAATAGAAAAGTAGAAAAAATCTCATTCAAGATGACGTCCACCTCCGTGACATGACGTCGAATAATAACAATAGACAACTGACTGACTCTAGATTCATTAAATTTTTAAGGAATAGTGATGCCCATAAAATTTAGTCGATACACATTTTTAGTCAACTAATATAATATTTCCAAGGCCGCCTTAGATGGGCGCAGAGCAGATGGAGGGAGTTGAACCTGCTACACCGACAAAAGCAACAGCTCTTAAGTTGATGATGATGAAACGCCCAGAATATAAACACACGACATAGACAGTTAAATCTATTGAAAATCACAACTCATAGAACCACCGGCTATAAAGGTAGCTATAAATATTCAGCGACCAAAATATGGAATAATCTTTCCCCACCGTTACGCAGTACTAAGCCTCAATCCCTATTAAAGTCACATACAAAAAAATATTAATTAACGTTATAAAAAATAATTTTGATAAGTATACATATTTATAAAAATTCCAGTTGACACATATTTGTTAAAATCCGTTATTTTAAATATCCTTCAACAATACTCATAATATTTTATAGAAACATCTCTCATAAATAAATATACACTTGAGAGCAAAGAAATCGCACACCTGCTCAATTTTCGTTTCAAGGTTGTTTTTTTTTTAAAATGCTTGTTTTTTAATTTCCGTTTATATACTGAATTAAAGTGCACACTGTCAGCTTTTAGATAACACCTAAAGCTAATCCATAACCCTTAAATTCATTACAGTAAAGCCAAAAGAAAAATTGGATCGGAAATCACTCGTTTCAGGTATTGCTAGTTGAGCGACTTAGAGCGGGTATAAAAGGTGAAGGGTTGGGTGAAACTGCATCATCCGCATATCAAATCGTAGCTTGGAAAGTCAGCTATAGAACACGATCACATCCGAAACAAAAAAATGGATACCTCACCAGAAATATCAGGTCAAGTGGTTGCGCTAATTGAACCTGGCCATAACCAGATTCAAATAGCCAGGCAGTTGAATTTAAGCCAATACACTGTTCTGCGAGTATATCAGCGTTATTGAGAGAGTGGTAGCTTTAGTCGCCGATGGGGTTCTGGCCAAAAACGTACAGCATCGGAGCGTGATGACCATTTTTTTGTGACCTCGTCATTAAAAAATCGCCGGTTGAATGCTGTTTAGCTCTGTCAGCAACTCCAGGAAGTGAGAGGAGTTGAAATTATCCAGTGGACAGTTAGAAGAAGACAAGCCGAAGCAGGACTGATAGCGCACAGATCATCTATCGCTCCAGAATTGACCACAGGTCACCGACAAGCACGACCACAATTCGCTACAGAACATTTGGATAGGACGATGGACCAATGGACAGCGGTACTGTACTCAGACGAGTGTAGGATGTCTCCATGGCAACGACGGACATGAAGGAGGCTACCAAAGACCAAATAAGCGATTCGCCCTGTGTTGCTTCTCAGAAAGCGTCTCGTACGGCGTATCGCTCTAATCAAATGTTCTCGGGCAAACTGTAGTTGTGCTTGTCGGTGACCTATGGTCAATTCTGGAGCGATAGCTGATCTGTGCGCTATCAGACCTGCTTCGGCTAGTCTTCTTCTAACTGTCCACTGGATAATTTCAACTCCTCTCACTTCCTGGAGTTGCTGACAGAGCTTAACAGCATTCAACCGGCGATTTTTTAATGACGAGGTCACAAAAAAATGGTCATCACGCTCCGATGCTGTACGTTTTTGGCCAGAACCTCATCGGCGACTAAAGCTACCACTCTCTCAATAACGCTGATATACTCGCAGAACAGTGTATTGGCTTAAATTCAACTGCCTGGCTATTTGAATCTGGTTATGGCCAGGTTCAATTAGCGCAACCACTTGACCTGATATTTCTGGTGAGGTATCCATTTTTTTGTTTTGGATGTGATCGTGTTCTATATCTGACTTTCCAAGCTACGATTTGATATGCGGATGATGCAGTTTCACCCAACCCTTCACCTTTTATACCCGCTCTAAGTCGCTCAACTAGCAATACCTGAAACGAGTGATTTCCGATCCAATTTTTCTTTTGGCTTTACTGTAATGAATTTAAGGGTTATGGATTAGCTTTAGGTGTTATCTGAAAGCTGACAGTGTGCACTTTAATTCAGTATATAAACAGAAATTAAAGAACAAGCATTTTTTTTTTAAATCAACTATGAAACGAAAATTGAGCAGGTGTGCGATTTCTTTGCTCTCAAGTGTATGTACTTACCTATGTCTAATAAATATATGTTTTTTTTGGCTGGGAAAGATATATTTGTTGTGACTTGACGCCTTCAGAAGCCAAAATACAAGAATTGAATTGATTTGAAGCAATCTTTACAACGGTGAGAAACTACAACACCTACTGGTTTGATATATGACATGACATTATGAGTAAGTAATTATTTCAATTTATATATAGATGTACAGTAAGTATTATGAAATAAGAATAAACGTTTTTGTAATTTATATGCCGCGGGCACTAGGCAGAATTTAAAAAGCTTGCAAGCCTGAAGCCTAGCTGGCTTAGCTTTTGCTATTTAGTAACATTATCGGCTTACGCGAGACAGGCTCAGCCTAGTGTGTAAGCCACCGACAATCTGTATTTAGTTTTAATTTTCTTTTATTAATAAATTATTCTTATTCTTATTAATAGAATTGACAATCACAAGACAATCGACTGAATCATATAAGATTTAGTCGATTGTCTGAATTTACTTATTACCCCACCACTTTTATCTTCGAGTTTGTCTATGAAAATAATACTAGTAAATTAAAATGATCTCCATAAAAAAAAGAGTAGTATGATCTCTCTTTCACTCTTACTACTTTTTATGTAGATGCTAGCGCCACTTATCTTTTGTATTGGCATATTTAAATTTCCTGGTTTATATGATGCTTTTGTCGAGTTGAATTTGACGTAAAACAGCTTCAATTTGCTTCAAGTTGCTCCAATTTCGTTTTTTCATCTCTTGAAATTACAAAAAAAATATTTTATGAGTGAGATAATTAACATACGGTGCTTCACGCGTTTACCATTGATTACGTTTGTCCGCGTTCAGATTTTGTTTCTGAGAAGGTGATCGCATTCAATCTGTATGCAACTGTTACGCGTCGCCTCGACTATGTCGTACCAAGGATCACCATATTCGGGCCCGGGAGATGAGTACGACTTCGAGGACGATGGCTACGACGATATAGATGAATACAGGGATAGGGAAGACACGCTGCAGCAGCCTCCGCCACTAGATGACAGCGACGAAGGTGAGTTTTGTTTACGATCTTTGTCTCGTTGTATTTTGGCATGTCGTGCGATTTTCTCTATTAAACCTGGTCCTTATAGTGATCCGATAGCGTGTGGTCGGTAAACACTAAACATTGGTTACATAATCACAACAAGATCTCTCGTGGGAGTTGACTTTGATCGTGAATCTGTTCCCGCCTATTCGCCCGCTGATACCACAAGCACAGTGACGTAATTGTGTTTTTGTGTCACTTTCACCATCATAACTTTTTGATTTATTTATAATTTTACCAGGTTATTCAATTAAATCAACATTGTGAGGTATTTTTTCTAACAATACTAAAAAAACAAAGTGGTATTATTATCAAGTTTTTTTTTGTTATCCTTACCTTGGCCTCGTTACTATAATATTTGATATAATACCTAGGTCAGTTCTTAGAAATTATTTCAGTATCATCATGTACTTGGCTGTACTATTTTTAATACAATACACATTTCATAAGATTATGAAAACTGGCAGTTTCTCTTATAAGATCAAGTTAATATATTAAATTATTGTATCAAATAATGTTCCAAACATTAATGTGGTCTCTCCTCTCCGTTTCAGACACAGAGGAGGCTAGCGAGACTGAAGTACCCAACAATGAAGATCATCACCCAGAAACACAGAAAGAAAGGAAAGAACAGTAAGTAAACATGTAATATACTCATTGTACAACATAATAATGGTTTCTGTAACTATTAGTTTCATGAACTTGCCAAACCAGGACTCATCTCTGGCCATTCATAGAAAAATATTACACATTTTTGAACTGTTAGTTAAAAAAAAATGCTACAATTCATAAATCTATCCCATATTTATTATATTATTTATTAACAAATTATTTGATTTCCAGGATATACCAAGACAAGATGTCCAACCTGAAGAAGCAGCTGCAGCAGCTGGAGGACGGCATCCACCCCGAGTTCCAGCGGCGCGTGAAGAGGCTGGAGCACCAGCTGCATGAGCGGTTACGGATTAATAGGATATACAAGTGAGTGTATAGGTAATAGGATCAGGAACTTTCTTAGTCTACATGTGTTCTAGGATCTGAAAGAGATTCTTAGCATACTACATATTTGGGAATGTTCTTGAAGCCACACAAGAAGGCTATTTTGCTGTAGGAACTACGATAGTTCACATAAAACACGAAACTTGCCCAAAGAACTCAAACTGGAGAGGTGTAATTGTGAAAGATGACCCGCTTATAAGTACGAAATTATTTATAACATAACATAATCATTCACTCCATCATCTCATTATAGTAACTGACCCCTTTAACTAAGTTTTTCACTTGAGGGCCGATTTTTCCATCGCCAGATAACTTTTATACGATGAATATAATTTACGTTTGACAGTTTTTGTATGAAATATCTGTCAAAATTTCAAAGTTATTCCTTGAATAAAGTTATCTGGAGATGGAAAAATCGGGCCTGAATCTAGGGTATTAGAGATAATGTTACACTCTTTTGAAAAAAATACCTATTCCAGTTTTGCTCCTTGTTCCCATAGTAACATCAGGGTTAAAAATCAGTTTTGTGTTGCCTCCATACAATCAAATGCAAAAGAAAACCTCATAATAAATTATTAGTATTGATAAGGCATTTTGCGTATTGATAAGGCACCTTTTACAGAGGTAAGCTAAGTTAAAATCATGAAATTGTAAGAAATAGCTGTAATCAACTAGCTGTTGCTGTGGTTTCATTAATTATTATAAAGGCATCATCATCACATTTGGGTATCAAGAAGCTGGAGGTTAGCTGTATGGTATATTTTCCCAACAATTATCAGAGAGATTGCGAAAATACCTTAAAATCATATAAGAATTTAATGAGAAAATAAAATCCTATATACTTTATGAATTGTCTGGTAAAAAAATAATTTTCCAGGGGCGCACAATTTAGTTTAACTTTGGTAATATGCATACTGCGAGGGACATGGCCAATTGTTTTGTGGGTATACCTGAAGTAATAAATTTAAATTGGTTTTTATTATTAGATGTAGTATAACATTTTAACAAATATTTCTTACCCAGAGACCACATGTACGACGTGGTAGAAAGAGAATACATCGCCGAGAAGAAAGCAGCCGCCAAAGAGTTTGAAGAAAAGAAGGTGGAACTACGGGAGAACCTGCTGAACGACTTTGAGGATAAAAGGAAAATGATTGAGAGTGAACGGCATAGTATGGAGTTGAACGGTGACTCCATGGAGGTATGTGATGTAAATATATTGATTTCTACATTCTAGTATTATACAGTGCAGTTTTCTAATGGCTCTCGGCATACTTCGTGTTTCAATCATTCATTTCCAAAAACATGGGAGTTGTTACTAAATGATAAATCTAATATCAATTAAAGTATTTGTTTGCATTCGGAAATACGAGGAATGCCTATGACCATTAAGAAAATAAAAGCACAGGCATTTATTTGACTACAATAGAAACATTTTTACTGACTAAACTTCCCAATGTTTAGGTAAAGCCCGTAATGAAGCGGATACTCCGCCGGCGTGCGAACGAGCCGGCGCCCGCGCCCGAGAAGCGCCGCAAGCCGCTGGCCACCACGCTCACCTTCCAGCTCGACGAGAGGGATATTGACGCTGATCTCAGGGCCATCGCGCGACACTCCCCGCCGCCCACCACGAGGCATCACACGCCAGCGGCACAACCTAGGAAACATCTTAATTCTAGTAGTTGTGAGTTGACTTTGTTTTACTAGATTGTTCTTTTTGATAGTTTTACTTTTAACATGTATCTCAGACAACTTGAGCGTTTCTTTCTGTAGCATACCCATCTTCTACCTTACTTTTTATCCCAATAACATGCCATCTACCTAACTAAAGTTTTTCCCGTTATATCGAAAACACAGCAATAGCCAAACATAGTTACAATATAGCAAAAAATTCGCTTATGCTTATTTAAGTTCCTTATTTGGAAAAGCAAAAAGGATAAAACTTAGGAAATCGCAAATTTATATAAGGGGCGTCCATTTCAATTCTAAAATGACATCACAAAGATTATTGTTCAAAATGTCCGCAACATTCGACAGTATATCACTATCTGTGTGTGTAGGCGAGTCCCCGGTGCGGTCGCCGCTGACGGAGGCGCGCGTGGAGGACGGCAAGCTGGTGTACGAGCGGCGCTGGTTCCACCGCGGGCAGAGCGTCTTCGTCGAGGGACGCGACCTGCCCAAGTTCCCCGCGCACATACACGCCATCACTGATGACGCGGTACGAAATACAACACATTATTACTTATTGGCTAGGAAATAAATCATAATATAATTTATTAGTTACTAGCGGCCCGCCTCGCGGCTTTATCTGCGTAATTACAATGTCGTAGCGGGAATTTTGGAATAAAAAATATCCCATGTGTTATTCCCTATTATAAGGAATATCTGTCTGTACCAAATAGGTTCAATACTAACAAACTTAGCACACTTTGTAATAAATTTATTTTCAAAATGCCTGCTTAAAAAACTTCCTATTATGCCAAAAAACTTGGCCTTAATATCTAATATTAAATATATTTAGAAGTTTTGCCAGAGTATATTATGAGGCTTTTTATCACAAAATTAAATAACTTATCTATTTTTCCAGATATGGGTAAAGAAAACGAACTCTGAAAGGATCAGAATATATGTGTCACAGTTAGCGCGAGGTAAAGTGACGTTAAAGAGACGTGCGTCGTAATTAATACCTTAAATACTTGTACATAGTGTTGTATATTGAATGTGCGAGTGATCGGGTGAAGTAGACGAAACGCTAGATTGTGAAAATGGAGTGAATACTGAACTAATTTAAGATGTAAATAAGTTTACATGAGTTGTGCACAAAATATGTATATAAATGGATTCAAATTTATATATTATATACTATTTAAGTGAATATTTTTGTCCAAAACTGATGATTTTACTCGAATATCAAATAAAAATTAGAATACACCAAAATTATATGAATTTCTGGTTTCATTATGGGTTCTGAGAGCGATTTTGTAGAATTTCTTACATTTTAGATGATATAAAACAGGTACAAATGTACTTAAACAGTTTTGAACCTTACTTCCTTGACATTAGAACCCTTTTCCAAAAAACTTTCATTACACATCAATATTCCGGTAGCTTTTTATTCTATCTAAATGTTGTCTAAAAATAAACCTTATCACTCTAAAACAGGGTCTAAATTAATCATCCATAATTAAAATTGTAAATAAATAAATTTATGTATAATTTTAATTTATGAAAATTGTATGTAAATTAATGTACATGCGATGCATTTATGAGTCAATGCAATTTTACCGGTTGACGGGTAAAAAGAAAATTTTTGTTTTTAAAATACTTGTTTTTTTATTTATGACGCGCCGCGGTGACTGAAGGATGAGGCAATGACTGTTATACATAGATAATACATAAATATATATATTTGTGTATATAATACACACAGTCATACATGTGTTAGTCTAGTCCATCGATTAAGTCTGGAATATGTGCTCATGTTAAGTTTACGTATAAGCTATAATATATCACATAGACAACGCGATAATCATGTTTTGGTATCACTTGAAAATGAACTGTAAAGAAACTGTTTTAAGTATAAAATTCAATGCAAACATCGAGCGTTTATAAGCATAAGAAGCAAGTATTAAAAATCCTAGTATAGTTAATTTTTCAGTGATATCAAAATGTAAAGGATTTATCTGTTACCTATCTAGCTATCTGTTACTGGAAACTGATTCTTAACACTAACTACATATTGTTTATTATTGCTTGAGATATTTACTATTCACGTTTATTTGCCTAGCGGTTGTCGATTAAGCTATCGAATATATCGGCATTTAAAGTTGTTTTTTTTCTCTTTCGCTCTTTAAAGTTGTTTAAATAAGCAATAATAGACAATGTGTTTTGAATTTCGATCGATAGTTTGCGTTCCGTTAGCGCGTCCAAAAGTTAAAAGTATTTTATTGTTACAAAATTTTCTCTATTTCTGTTGAATATTGTGATTTCATTGTATTTAGAAATGAAAATATGAATTGTTATAACAAATGTTAATACGATTCTATTTTATATGAAAAATATATATGATAGAACCTTGTCAATTTAATATATTTTGACAACCAATTGGAAATTGTTTACGTATCAAAGTATTTTTTATTTTGACAGAGTTGTATAAGTTTAATTATCATGAAATTGTATAAATTCTTCCGTTTAAGATAATATTTTGCAAATGAGAAGTTCGTAAAGTTAAATATAACGTCTTCCGTCAACGTAATGAAGTGATAGACTATTTATTGTAATTATTTCTATCTTTAAAACGCAGATTTATTTTATCTTAAAACAAAAAATATGGTACTTAATTCGTTTTTCGTACATAATTGGTAAAAATACTATCAGCAAAAGAAAATCTGTTCTATCAAAGCCTAGTTTAATTGCCTGAGAAGCTCAATTGCTCAATTATTATTTTAAGATAATCAGGCTACACACTTTAGCATTTGTTCAACTTCAACTTTATTTCTCCATAATCTACCTGGAGATTCAATTAAGTGTCGTGGGGCGCCAAGAGGCTATTGGTTGTATACATTTAGTATGGCTAAAAATATCGCTGTGTCGAATCGTGTCGCGGCATGTCAGTGACTAGCTTAATCTACTAATATGGCAGCCGAATTCGACATGAAATGTTTGAATTATTTTTTTTTTAAACTACATTCAGAACTTTATTGCCTTCTCATTAAGGGTTATTTTAATTTGTATTTCAATATATAATTTCGAATGAGCTTACTATATCATAATGCGGTTAACATTTATTGGTCAATATAATATTTTTGTCTGTCAATTTGTCTGAAAATGTAAAACGAACTTCTTAATTGCATATATGCAATGACAGTATATAAAGAAACAGTATTTATGTAAAATTGTAAATAATGATCAAATACTGTACATGACTTTTGTATGGTCGACTTTATTTTTGATTTATTTTTGTGATTTTTTATGAAATTTGTAAAGTGCGACAAATTTGTAAATATAAAATATGTTTTTACATTGTAAGTAAATGATATTGAGACGAGATCTTGAATTATATGTATTATAAGATATTTATTTGTATTATTTTAAACAAACTTTCTAACTATACCTAGATACAAGTTTCAAACTTGGGTGAGTTACTATAATTAGATGATGTAGTGAATGATTTTGATTGTTATTTTAAGCTCTTTGGAAGAAGTGACAAAGTAGGTAATAGATTATTATCCCTTAGGCCCAGCCCTTCTGGCTGGGAGAGCCCTACATGCCACTGGGGGTCCTCCCAATATCGGCTCACGGTGGTATGCAGAACTATGCATTTTCACCGCGTAAAAAAAAGTTAATCATTACTCTATCATCATAAAATAACTCTGAATTACTAGTGATTACGTGTTTAAAGTAAGATAACTGAAGTTGTCTGGACTACAGATCATATAATATTAGTCTATACTAATATTATAAAGAGGAAAGATTTGTTTGTTTGTAATGAATAGGCTCCGAAACTACTGGACCGATTTCAAAAATTCTTTCACTAATGGAAAGCTAATTTATCAGTGCGTGACATAGGCTATATTTTATCCCCGTAATCCCACGGGAACGAGAACTACGCGGGTGAAACCGCGGGGAGCTACTAGTATCACATAAAATCAAAGTGTGAACTAATGTTATGCCCTGTGCTGTCTCACTCATCAGACTTAATACAAAGCTTCAATACAGTGACGGACGCCTGCCGTTATTCCAATAATTCTCGTCGATGCAGATTGATATGGCGTTTTTTTTCATATTTGTGGCACTTATATAGGTATGTATAAGTGCCACAAATATATACTTATACAGGTATGTACAATATTTTTAACTAATTTTTCTTTAGAACATCTTTTAGTCAGCATTAGCCACCCACACGACTAAAGCTGGCTAAAATATTTTTTTAAGAAAAATGAAAGAAATGAGCTTTTTAAGGCCACAACTCTACCAAAGTCGAACGTTACACATAGTTAAGGTTGTGGCTTCTTTCAATTATCTTAATAAATGTTTCTTTCTATCTTTTTCAAACTGCACTACATAACTGTATGATAATTCGTTGAGTGGTTCAGAAGAAATCGGTCAGACTGACAAGTAAAAACAAGTGAGATAATTTATTACTCACTTGAGATTCAATACGGTATACTTGCAGGTTCCAGCCCTTGATAAGGATAGAGCGAGATCGGTTTATCTACGAAATACATTTACATTAAAGTTTTCTTATTTACTATCAGCGCCCCGCGGTTTTACCCGCGTAGTACCCGCTCCCGTGAGAATGTGTAGCTCGTAGTACCATACAATCTCGGCACAATTAACCATCGTGTGTTAAAAAAATAAGTAACAGCGCCATCTATTACTTATACACAATCCCATGGGAATTTCGGGATAAAAAGTATCCTATGTGTTATTCCTAGTTATAAGGAACACCTGTACCAAATTTAATCAAAATCGATACAGTAGTTTTTGTGTGAAAGTGGAACAAACATCACAAACATACAAACTTTCGCATTTACAATATTAGTAGGATGTTAAACTACCCGCGTTTTATCTAAGTCTTGTTTATACATTATGTATGTGGAGTGGATAATTCTGGATAAATAGTACTAGTACCACATACGGCTGCATGATAAGCAGGATTACTACGCTCATGTTTTTTGCTGGAAACCATTTTTTATGCATATTTACAATTAGGAGAATATAATATGTACTATGCCTAGCAAAGTTTGTTAATTATCCTGCGGCTGGATTCTAGACTATACCACGAGACTATTTTTTAATTTGTAATTTTGCTGTTTTTAAAATGTTCGACCTATTTCAGTTACTTCTATTTTTTCTTCACTCGGATACAGTAGTGATAAGTTTTAAACCTACTCGTAGTAGGGACAGGAATAACACAGTTAAAACCGCAGGATAGCTAGTATAACCACAGATAACTAAATAGTTACTTAGTAAACTTATAAAAATCCAATATATTGTTATAATAACATGTGGTAGGTATTGAATGTGGACGGTGAATGTGAAGTGGTCCCCGCGTACCTACGTTATAATCTCATTTACATAATTAACATACGCTTTAGTCTAAGGTATGAGAAAGTAAATATGTTATAATTATGGTTTTTATCTTTGAAAAAGTATGATTTAAGTACTTGAGTAATTGGTGGGGCTTGTAAATCCTTATATTTCCCTATAATAGGGATGTCGACTAAAAAAATCTAATTAGTCCGTCAGATAGATTTCGTAAT
The DNA here is from genome assembly GCA_958496195.1 of Timandra comae. Taxonomy (NCBI): domain Eukaryota; kingdom Metazoa; phylum Arthropoda; class Insecta; order Lepidoptera; family Geometridae; genus Timandra; species Timandra comae. The sequence goes on from OY292358.1 coordinate 1,657,452, forward strand.
TGGATATTGGATTTTCCCTTTTTTGATACAAACAAACAATTAAGACGATATAGTGCATAGAAAACTCGTGTGACGTCACAGCTACATACATTTTTCACCAAGAATTATCGTCACAAGCCTCCACTCCTGAACTTTAATGCGTTATAACTAAGTCAGCTTTATTAATTTGATAAAACAAAAAATATTTTTTCGAAATCTCATCTGTCGGACTAATTAGAATTTCATTTTGTTTACTCAGTCGACATCCCTATTGATCATGGACGCCCATGTAAATAAACAGGAGTTTTTACTGAAAGATAAAATTCATCCACCAAAATAGGGGTGGTACCATATCTACGACCACACTCTGTGGTCGTTGACGCCTAATGATATCGACCCTATTTTTACCTTTGGTAGATGAATTTTCTCTTTATATTATTACTCCTGTGAAAATCGTCATCCTTTGTGACCATGTACGTAGTTTTCGAATTGATGCGAATAGCATAGATACGTCTAAGGGTCTAAGAGAAAACAAATAAGAGAACAGCCGCGCCGCAACAATTGCGAATCACACAGCAATTCGCATTCCACTTTTAGTTCCGTACTCAAGGTGTTAAACATGTATTTAGCAGATAATTAAACGAAAACGACAAATAAACACATATTTCCTAACATAATGAGTTCAAGAACTCCCATTGTTTATATTGTATAAGATTATGAATAATTTCTTTTGTACGTATAAGAATATTTTCTTCAAATAACATGCCTAATTTACACGTACCGTAACATTGCTTTGAGTTGCGCAAGAGTGGCACTTGTACCAACATCCAACACCTGGTACTCACAGCTTACCGGGGCACTAGGTTAATATTTAAATAATTGATTTAGTTAAATGCATTAATAATTTTCTTATCAGTGTTTTGATAATAGATACCTAAATACTTTTCAGATAAGACATTCTTAGCGCGATAGATTGACCGTCGGCGCTGAGCTCTTCTGCAGAGCTTCTGCTCTGGACACGGAGCGTGCCCGGACTACGCACGCACCTTGAGGCCTTTTGACGCGGACGGACCCTGACAGCCGCTGGCCTCTGTTAGGGTGGCTGGTGGGCCTGATAAGCCCTGCGACGCCTCCCTGCACGCCGGCTGCGCATTGGGTGGTTTGAGAGGGTCTCTCTGCCCCTTTCGGCAGCCTTCTGCACGAGTACTTCCTCGCAGAAGGTTATCACCTCTTGCCATTTGTCTCTCTCGACCATAGAGTGAATCACGGCCGAGAGAGACAAGTCATCGCCAATAGCTCTTCTTAGAGCGCTCCTTTGTGTCCACTCTTTTGCGGGAATCATACCTGCCTATATGCTAAATATATGTCTTTTCTTTATCTAGAAACTATTTTATTAAATTTTATTTGTCGCCATACTCCTTTGCCTTGCACCAAAATGTTCAAATTTACTGGTAGATCCTTATCAACGGATTTATTTAGCTGCTGCTCTTATTTATTGACCTCTGACTAGTCTCAAGTGTAGGATTTATTTGTGCTCCAAAGTATTTTGGCATTTTAGATTTCGTATTTAAATATTTCTTTAAATTTCGCGAATACCTACGCCACACTTTGATTATAGGCGACTTGTGAATCGTATCGTTATGCATTCGACCGATTGTAGAGTCAAATAAAATAAAATATCATAATAAGTTTAATATTTAAATAGAATATGGTACCTATATGTTTAGCTTCATGTTACTGCGTATTTTCAGCGTAAAAGTATTCTTTTCATTAGATAATTATTCTTAAAGTAAAAACAATCAGCATGAATTTGTCAAGGCCGTTTCGCAAGCCGTTCAAAAACAATGTTAGTAACATTTCATATTTAACTCCACTTGTTCAAAACAGTGTTTGTTTTCTCATTTTTGTTCAAGTTCTTTGACTCGAAAGTGTTTAAACACTCGTTAAAACTATTGTCTTTATTTGCACGTAAATGTTTGTAGAGCCAGTCAAACACGGTAAATGCATTGATGTGATGCCATCTCGACTTTCTAGTTGATCAAGTTTTTACAACCTGATATCAGATATGCCAATATTTAACGTTATATTTGGAATCGTTGCGGTTTTTTTTGTAGAGTCCCTCCTACTATGGAGAACAACGAGAAAATTATTGAACAAATTGATGACGGCATAGGTAATTGATCGAAATGAAATGAATCGAGAAACAAGAAATATACGGAGACGAATTTGAACAATACTCTCACTCACTCGATTTTCTGGTAGAAATAGCTTTGAATGATAAGACCGCCTTTTGTATAAGTACCTACTTTATTTTTTGTAAGTGTATGCAATAAAGAATTTTCGTATCATATCGCACTTATCTTAATTTGGCAAGTAATGGAGAAAAACCGAATTACTTAGACGTAAGTGGGTGTTGTATAAAAAAAGGATAAAACATTTGATGAATCACCTTGTTTTTGTTCGAATCAATTAACTTTGGTTTAGGTACCAAGAGGGTACCTTGTGATGTGTTAATATAAAGCATGTCACAGTAGTGTCTATCCGAATAATACAGTTACGAGTTTGTGGACAAAGTCAATTTATAAAGTCGATGTCCTGCAGTATTGGTGGCCAGTGGGTACAATACCAACCGCGCGGCGTCCGCGCCATTCAGATCCTCGCCACCGATGCGACACTACCGCTCCAAAAATTTCGAAAAATCGATTTTGGTATCGTCCGCCATTGTTATTCAAATCACGGATGGTGCCTAGGCCGTCCGTCGAGACGCGCCACTGACACATTTCTGCGGTTTCGCGCGACGTTTGAATATAGAATAGTTTTTCATTTGTTATTTTTCTTCGGTGATTTGAACGTTTTGTGCCAGTACCCACGTGTCACTCGGGATTTTTGTGATTTTCTCGGCCAGTGTTTCCATTTTGAAGGTAAGTCATTTGTAATTATTTAAAGCTCCGTAAACGTATAGTCCCATCCCACCATGAATGCAATTTCTTCAATGCCACTTATTAAATAAGTTACGTGGTTACTTATTAAGTGCTTATTACAGCCCGTAAGCAAGATATTTTGTTGTGACCGTTAATGGTTTGTCGTTAAACGCTGTAAGCCCGTTTATTACGATCTATGCAATTATTTCGTAAATTGAAAAAGTAACCGCGGGTGTATAATTTTCCGATTTATGCGGTACATTACCGGTTTTTAACAGTTTTCATGGTTGTAAACAATAAATTTTATCTGAGTAAGGACTACATTTATTTTTGCATGTCTTAATAAAAAATGAAATATCTACTTACTTAATTACATCGAATCCGTATTGACATTTCGACATTAAAATTATTACCATGTATAATTTTACTGGCTGAAGTTTACGCCTATTTATAATAAAGAGAATACTAGATTTCGATAAGAAGTAATTTATTAACAAAATAAAAGAATAATAAATAAAAAAACTTTACAGCAGGAATGTGACTACTTTCCGTAAAATATGAAAATTAATGCAGAACCATTGGAAAATCGTATGAGCTTGACAGTTGATTAATTTTCCCGCCATTATTCTCAAAGTTATTTTTTTTTTATATTTTTACGACTAAAAAGTTTCAATAACTTTTTAGAATCTTATATTTATATTTAAACCCCTCTTTGCAACAAAATTATATCATGTAGTAAGCGTGGGTGGTAATTTAAGCAATCTTTTTACGTATTGTATCTTTAGATTAGCTGACAACAAGAACTTGGATTGTCTCAAACCTGTACCAACTGACATTTTACTTTTAAAATAATATTAAATTCCGTTCACGAGTTTTTATTTGTTTGCGATGTGATACTTATTGCTTCGAGATGTTGCACGTTATATGGCGGGCTTGGTCGTGTTATTGGGAATATCGATGTGACTGATACCTTACATACTTACGGAAGAATGCATTGTTTATTAATTTAAAGTTTAAATTTTTTTGTTTTATCGTTTTAAATTTTCTTTGTTCTAGTGGTAGATTTCAGTGACCTTCATATATGCTTCATTAATTGAATAAATATTTTGAAATTTGAATCTTGTCTTCGTACAGAGAATTAACGAATAGTAACTTAACTTTGATTATCGAGACCAGAGAGAATCTCGGTCGTGATCCTTCTTCTATGAATTTTAAGGTATAAAACAACAACATTTCACGCAATCAAATCGTTATTGTCTAACTAAAATAAAGTTAATTACTTAATTATGTACTTACCTATTATGTTACTATCCCTAGAAAGTACCTACATAAAGTTTCAAACTTATTGGGAAAAGAAAATACTAACTATAACAATCAAATATAAATATGAAAAATACTAAAGTATACATAATACGGCCGTGCTATGAATAAATAAATAATAATTCAATTTCTAAATTCGTCAATTTAGTCATCTGTTTTAATTTAATGGGTGTTGACCTTTCACGCGGGTCAGTTTATATCAATAACTCTTAGGGTATCGATAGGAATCAATATTCAAGTTTAATAATTTTTTACTGTTTTATTCTTATTTATTTATCTGGAAACAGGTTCGGCCTATTTCAGAGACTAAAATTATTATAACAATAATTTGGAATTATAAGTATTTTATATAAATTCATTTATTTTCGATCCTAGTTATGGTACTAACTACATCGACAGTCGTTACGGGTAGTTACAGCGCTCAAAAGTTCGTTTAACCAAAAATATCGCAGAACGCACACGGGATCCTAACTGTAGAGGTCTCATTATACAAGAAACTTTAAAAATATTTAAACTAAGTACAATATTTTTTTTTAGATAAGTTTATACTCGTATATTGCACTGCCCTTGTCATCACTTGACGTTAACTGAAAACGTCTTACTCTACTAGTAGTAAAGTAGCAGGAAAAGCGATGTCCATGTAATGTAGTGTTGTAATCTTGAGAATATAAACGTGATACACATCCCGCCGACAGAGTGCTTTTCCCTATTCATTAGGAAACAGAAAAGTTATGTAATAACCAAATGTTGATTCTACTTGTACTTACTCATTATTATACTGTGGTGTATTTATGTTTGTACTTTGTTCATAATTTAGTATTGGACACTAGTATTATTGGTTTTAAGAAAAATAAAATATGCAATTATAATTACTTGTAAATGCATAATATTATCTAAAGACAAAATTATTCTAATACGAATAATATTTAAGTGAAAATTGCTTGTCTTATCCGTCCGTCCGTTCAAAATAATGTGATTCCGATGAAATTTGATATGGATATACTTACATTATAAGCCCAGGAGAAGGTCATGATAATATACATACAATATTTTGAAAAGTAGTAACGGTGAGTGGATCGACATATTTTTGAAATATGATACCAATTAAGTTTATTTTTTATACATCGACGCGACTACCAAAGATACAATCATAACGCGTTGAAGTCTTTTCTACTATAATTTCTTAGGTTTATGTATTTTATAATATTTCACATACGTTCTATTTTTATTTTTCTTATTATTCACCTTAAGAATATGAATGGAGAAAATATATTTTTGTAAGATATTTTAAAACATGTTTTTTTAATTTCTTTAAAAATTAGTCATCTTTCGCATAACTTAAAAATTAGTATTATGTTCAAAAGGAAATAAATATTTATAAAAAAGATTTTTATGTGTAAAAAAATAATAAAAATATAATTCGCCCGTTAGCCCAATAACCTTACGACACAGAAATGAACGTTCCTTATAAAGCAGATAACGGTTATAATTATTCGGACGCACCTGTTGAACTCGTGATGCAAATTACGATATTAGTTTTAATTTATTACTTGAAACGTTTTAAAGTGTTTTCATTTTAAACGCTGACAAAATGGCAACAAAATTAAACTAGAAATTTGAGCATTATTGGTGTGGACGAAGCGAAATCTAAGTTAACTAAGGGGAGTCCCAGTATTCAATATCACTCAGATTTTTTGCTATAACAAAAATGAGCGCGAAATATAACCTTTTCTTTGCAATCGGGTAAAAATAAGTACTATGCTGTAAGATCTCACTGCAGGGCAGGACTAAGGATTAAGAAGCAGAAGTCTGAAGATGAATCCGAAAGAATATATACAAATAAATACATATAAAATATGCATGCGTTTGTATGCATAAAAATGCAGTTTAGATATAACATAGATTAATATTTAAATTATACTTATCTTTTTGTTTTTTGTATTAGACTAATGAGTGTCCTTTTATGTTGTTTGGTTGAAAACATTTTTATTCTTAGAAAATATATGCGACAATATTTTTGATACTTACGTATAAGTATACAAAAATTAGTCCTACGGTTATCTAAATTGGTAAAGTTATTACAGTCAGACAAACGAACGAACAGTTGTTTACGAGTCTTAATTTAATTCTTTGTTTAATTCTATTAAAACCACTAGAATTGCCTGAAAAAGTAAGATGAGGATGGGTTAAAAATATTCCACTAGATTTGACAGCAAAAGTAAGGTGATTGGAAACGCGTTAGAATACGTGTTGACTGGAAAAGTACGACAGACGCGTTAGAAAACTATTTCTCACGTGTGTCTTTGATTTTTGTGACGAATAAAATGAATGTATTATTAGAAAAATCCGAAGCATGTACTGATTGGTTTAATATTCTAGGTGCGATCTTGTATCTGTCAAGGTGAGTGTACAGCGATACTATCAATGTTAGTTACTACTATTGTTTTTATTTACCTTCTTTACATAGTATAGCAGCGCCTGCGGTTTCACCCGCATAGTTCTCTTTCCCGTGGGCATACAGGACTAACATAATTACTACATAGTATAAAACAAAGTCGCTTTCTCTGTCCCTGTGTCCCTATGTATGCTTAGATCTTTAAAACTACGCATCGGATTTTAATGCGGTTTGTTTTAATAGATAGAGTGAATCAATGAGAAGGTTTTTAGCATAATTTTATCCCCATATTCCTACGGGAACGGGAACTACGTGGGTGAAACCGCGGGGCGCCGCTAGTAGCCTATATTACTTACTCCCTAAAAAGTAAACTATCTAATAGTGAAAGGTTTTTCATTTGGTCTTATATTTTGGGAGATTATTTATTGCAAACAAACAAACAATTATAACTTTTATCCTTAGGTATAAGTAAGTATACTTACGTATAGACCAACGGTAGCCAAGTAAAGTCACAAACATAAACAACAAATTAACGAGAACGTCTCATGTCTCCGATTACCGCGTAATGTGGAAGTGAATACTTGAAATGTTTCAAATTATCCCATTTCAGTTTTTTAACAAAACCCTCCATAAAAGAATGATGGATTTTTTGAGTAATTCAATTAAAAACAGCTCGAGTTTGTTGCTTGAAAAAAGTTTTGTTTTGCTGAATGTAGTCCAACTGGCTTTTAGTTTTCAAAATAAAGAAAATCTTGTTTGTCCTATATCCCTTATTCCACCAAGATAAGGTCTAAATATAAATGCTTATATATTTTACTCAAATATGGCTTTGTAAACTATTTTTAAAGAATTGATACATTTTAACAAGATTCGTATTTTGACCTTTTCAGTTTTAATTCTTATACTATTATATTACTTATCTATAATCTAAATCTATGTACTTACACTAATATTATAAAGAGGAAAGATTTGATAGTTTGTTTGTAACGAATAGGCTCCGAAACTACTGAACCAATCACAAAAAATATGTCACTAATGGAAAGCTAATTTATCAGTGCGTGACATAGGCTTATCCCTACGCGAGTGAAATCGCAGGGCGTAGCTAGTCAAAATATAATGCGGTATGATACGTTTTTAACCGACTTCAAAAAGGAGGTTCTCCATTTTTTTGTATTATTATGATGTTTAAATTATCACGTAAATTATGATAAATTCAATAAAAATTCTTGATGATATCTCGTATTTCGTTAAAGAAATAGTTCAGTGAAATTAAGTGTAATAAAGGACGGGTTGGTCTTGTCAGGTGATAAATCTTTGTGAATTTATGTATATAAATATTAATTTAAGTATATAAATATTCGTCATTACTCAAATATTTTGATTGTTTTACTTAAAAGGTAAAACTTATATTTTATCATTTTCTTATAACAATCTTATACTACATCTTCAATTATCAACTTAATAACTAATTTACTTATTTATTTAATGCTTTATGTACCAATTACAGATATAGGCATTCTAAGCGGTAATACTTATTATGTAGGTGATTATAAAAAAAATGCGTAATGGGACATCTCACCCACACAAAAACTGGTCGGCCAAATCAGTGGAACCTGTGGAAGATCGGACCAGATGTCTCCTATTAAAAACTGACGTATGAGTATATATATATTTTTATATAAGCCAAATAGTGTCGCTATTCTGAAGTTAAAATGCGCTTCCATACAATCGTTACAAGACTTTCATATAGGTATACATGTACATTATATAGGTACTGGTATATAATTAGTTATTTGCCTTGTTCAACAATGTAAAAGCTTCATCGTAATCGTTAACATTTAAAAGAGATTTTAATTTGATTCTTTATAATTTCACCATTGTTTACTTAAAAATTAAATTGAATGACATTAATTGCTACCCATCAACTGATAAGTGAATTTTTTTTACAAAATGTACAGTTTCAACACGTTAATTGGCCGATTATGGATTAATCAATTTGCTGTTAACCTTTCGTTTAGTGATCGAGGATTAACGACTTTCAACAAGGCTTGTTAATTTAAAAAAAATATTATTAACAAGTTACATGTTACTAATATTATAAATGCGAAAGTTTGTATGTTTGGATGTTTGTGAGTTTGGATGTTTGTTCCACTTTCACGCAAAAACTACTGCATCGATTTTGATTAAATTTGGTACAGATGTTCCTTATAACTAGGAATAACACATAGGATACTTTTTATCTCGAAATTCCCATGAGATTGTGTATAAGTAATCGAGTGTTTTATTGTAACTTTTTGTAGTCACAAATCCTATCACTCACGATGGTGAATTGTGCCGAGATTGTATGATACTACGAGCTATGCATTCTCACGGGAGCGGGTACTACGCGGGTAAAACCGCGGGGCGCTACTAGTATCAACTAATTGTTTGACAAGTAAACCAAGTCTAGAGTCAATTACCTACAATAAGTACATACTTAGATAAATGAAAATAACAACACAAGTATGAGAAATTCGCATAAAATTTGTTGTTTATTTTTCGTTGTGTTCGGTGTCACGGCCTATTTTTTAAATCTACCAGTCATTACTCAAACTTATAAATACAATAGGTATTTTATAATGTTCTTTTACATAAAAACGTAATCATTGAATTCAAAATAAAGTTCAACAATCAATCACCATCGACAATAAAACGAATATCAAATAACAATCTATTTGATAAATGAATTAATTAAATGCTAAAATAATAAAATATTTATTGAAGATCAATCAAAAATAATTCACAGGTTTACCTTGATATTCATTTTACTTACATTTTTTTACAAATTAAGCTGTATAACGGAATAATAATTTTAAAAACTTAAAGAAAAAAAAACGAAATGTCTCGTTACATACTTTTTGTTGTATAAATTAGCTGTTTAAGAATTTTAAAAGGTATTATTAACCGTTAAAGTTTTAAGTAGCAACCTTATGGTACGAACGATCTTCGTATAAAATGTGAATTTAACGAATGATTAATGATATAAAGTAACCGACGAGACATCGAAATAAACGATTGTTGTTTTAAACATCTGGTTTTTATGTGTAACGTTTTGTTATCAGTAACGTGTCATTATTTTATCTGTGGCTTTCAATTTAACGATGTCTGGTAGCGAGAATGGTGGTGTTAAAAATAGTAAAGTGTTGTCTCCCAATTTAAATAAAGATATATTATTTGTGATTGAAATAAATAGGTACATTTTATCTAATTTTCAAGAAATATATTATATTTAATCTCTCTTTAATTTAATTTTTTGAACCACTGTTAAAACACTGAGAAATCATTTTGTTACTTTTAAGTATTACTAGCGGCGTCGGTTTCACCCGCGTAGTTCCCGTTCCTGTAGGAATATGGGGATACAATTATGCTAAAAACCTTTCCATTGAATCACTCTATCTATTAAAACAAACCGCATCAAAATCCGTTGCGTGGTTTTAAAGATAGCATACATAGGGACAGAGAAAGCGACTTTGTTTTATACTATGTAGTGATTGATATTCTGGTATACCAACAAATATATGGATAATTAGTTTCAATAAGTTGTAATTGAATCCACTCGTCAAAATATCCTCGTACATGCTCCTTTATGTATTGACATCGGACGAGTCAATAATTACTTTAATTAAACTTCCATATTGTTGAACTTGAAGGTGAATCTTTGCGATTATAATGACATGTATTGGTAGCAAAAAAATATAAGTGAGTATAAAAAAGATAGCTTAATTTAATATTATGAAGAATATAACAATTAAATGTTAATAAATCCAAGCTTACTTTCATTTTACAATTTTCGTCATATTTTCCATATTTGTTATGTGCTTCATATTTGTTTTTAACCCCCGACGCAAAAAGAGGGTATATCTGTCTGTCTGTGGCATCATAGGTAGCTCCCGAACGGATGAACCGATTTCAATTTAGTTTCTTTTTTGTATTAAAGGGGACTTACGTGCGAGTGTTCTTAGACATGTTTGATGAAAATCGGTTGACCCGTTTAAAAGTTATGGGGGTTTGAAAGTACTGAATTGGGGGTTTTTAAATTTTTAATTTTGTACTTGGTATCTAACCTACCTTTATATTTTGGAATTAAACTTCGTAACTCTCCACAATTACTTATATCAACTTAAAGGACCTCTTTTGATGTATTAACGGCAAAGTTTACCAACGCGCCAAAATTAGCAAACCTTTCAAAATGTTTACAGACTATACTTTTTTGCTGACCGTAAAACATTTAAAAGTCACATATTGGAATACGAAACGGTGATATCGTTACTGATACAATGTCCAGTGCAGTGTTGCTCGCGTCGAATTATCGCCCGGGCAATAAATCACAGGAACAATGGCTGTTGAAGTTGATTAAATATGTGAATACCGAATAAATTCTTTATCGGATATATTGGAAATGGTAGGGTTAAGAAGCTTACAATTTTATATAAATTTAAAATTTAAAAAACCCCCAATACAACTACTTTCAAACCCCCAAAACTTTTAAACGGGTCAACCGATTTTCTTCAGACATGTCTAAGAACACTCGCACGTAAGTTCTTGAAATCTATTCATCCGTTCGAGAGCTATGATGCCACACACAGACACGTCAAACTTATAACACCCCTCTTTTGCGTCGGGGGTTAAATATGTAGAAATAAATCTTAAAAACTTTCACAAGATATACATTTACTTTGAGCTAGTAGGTTAACTAGTTAACTACTAAAATTATAGTTATCTACTATTGGTTATTAATAATTGTTAACTGCGTGTCTGATGCAGGTATATCCTTTAATCCGTTTACCCGAGGCGATACCACACATTAGTCTCGTATTTATTAAACTATAAAAATTTATTCAAATTAACTTATCAGAGAGGTCAACGCACTGCTTAATTTTGTGTAGTTTTAATAAAATGATCTAATTTGGAAATTAAATCACGCATTCAGATACAATCGATGAATAATTTAACATGCTTACTGACTCCATAGACAGTTCTACTATTGTATAGTAAACGTGACGAGACATTTTAAAATAAGCTAAACTAGCTGTGTTCCGCGTTTTCTTACATTATATTATATATTAGTAATAATATAAGCCTTCCTCGTAAATCACTCTATCTATACCTAAAACATCATTGAAATCCACTGCGTAGTTTAGAAAGATCTAAGCGCACAAAAGCTGTAACGACTTTCAGCCTTACCAATAAAAAATACCCACTGTGTATATTCTTGATATAACGAATTATTAATATCCTTCACACTCGTTATATCAAGAATATACACAGTGGGTATTTTTTATTAGTAAGGCTGTTAGTGTTTAAGACGACTTATGTATAAGTATGTAAAGATACAACTCCTTCTATGTAGTAAATATGTACGTGTCCTTCTAATATCAGTAAAATTGTAAGTAAATGTAGATTAATATATAATACAACCGGTCACATTTTGTTAAAAACTAGATCAGGTTAATTAATATTTAATTACAAAAAACAATAGATAGCATAAGTAAATCATATACCTAAGCTTATAAATATTTAATTTCCAATCTATATTTAATAAAAAAAAGTCGATTAAAACGATCAATTTATCACAAATTTTAGAACAAGTTTTCTTTATAAACATGTAAAAAAATAACGAAACTGAGTTGGTAACCTTTATTAAGTAGATCACCTCGAGTCCCTAGACATTCAAGTTCATTGCCTACCTATATTTATTAATGTATAATAAGAATATTAAGATAATTATAAACTGAGTAAGTATATTATATATAGAACTAGCGGCGCCCCGCGGTTTCACCCGCGTAGTTCCCGCTCCCGTAGAAATATGGGGATAAAATTATGCTAAAAACGTTTCCACTGAATCACTCTATCTATTAAAATAAACCGCATCAAAATCCATTGCGTAGTTTTAAAGATCTAAGCATACATAAGGACATAGGGACAGAGAAAGCGACTTTGCTTTATACTATGTAGTGATGATGCTGTATTGAGGAGGAACATTCAGAAGATGTGTGACATTGTTCCATTTTCAAAATGCTTTTTGCAGCTTCATTGCACAATTCGGTAACATCCCTTCGTACCAACTTCGCAGCTTACAAAAACTTGTATAAGTATAACTTTAGCTATTTTTATAAACCACAAATTAAATGAACTAGTACAGTAGTATGTAACCGGACTTATTACACGGAACAAATTCGATTGTAATGTCACGGCCGTTAAAACATAACTGGTGGTCCGCTAACTGTGGGTGGGTGGCGTGTTTAGGATCACCCACGGGATCATTCGAAGATTATTTAAATATTCGAATTTAATTCGTTTAAAAAAATAGCATTTATAAAAATAAGTGTTCTGTTTCAGAAAGATTGAAAAAGATCAACTCGGTTTTCCGTAGTTCTTGTTTTGTATTTCTTCAAACAAATTAAAAATTAAACAAACATGCTAACAACTGAAGTGTTAAATAACATGTCATTATCTAAAAACATATATTTAAATAACATTGAGTTATGGCTCATAAAACATAATTTAGGAGAGGTCAATGACCGAACATCGATTAGTTAAGTTAATATTTAAATAAAAATGGGTTTAAAATGCTTATTTTAAATGTGGTTTTAGTTTAGATGTTGGTTTAAATTATGCATTTAAAAGTTAGTGTTTATTTTTCGCACACTTGCCTAGATTTCTTAGAATGATTTAAAGTTGTTTTTATAGAATGATTTATTAAAATTCGTATTTAAATTTCGAATAGAAGCACAATTGATTATGATATTGAAACGAGTATAACTGAGAACGTTATCAAACCGCCATTCATTTACAGCATGAGAGGATGAATGGTGGCCACCTTACGAACATGACAGATTTTAGTTCAATATTACAACAAGGACAGAAACAAATGCAGTTTACATTATTATCACCTTTAATAAATATTTTGAATCTATAAATAAATATTGTCTTGATATATAATCACAACATTTAATACGACCATGGACTCTTGTCAATGTAAAAGTATAACGTAAGCTTTAAAAGCTGTTTAACATTATCACATGTCATTTGGGAAGGTGTTACTAATGTGGAAGTGTCGGGCGAGTCACGAAGAGACTGTCCTCTCTGGTGAACGGAAAACATCTGCAGGAGATGACATTCAAACAAGTTTATTAAACATACCAATTACTTCTGGCAAACGAAAATGAATAAAGTACAACTTTATCTTTTCCACGCTTCGATGTAGATTGCTCTATTTATCGATCTACTATGTATGTATATATGTATATACATGAAACGGGTTATTTAAATAACTTATAACTCCGGTTTATTTAAATTTCTCTATTAACTTAAAAATCTAGTTACGATTCAACGTTCTACGTAGTTAATAAGAAAGTCGCGTTATTTAAACCATTTATAACTTGTGAATGTCTGGACCGATTAATCGAAGTGAAATTTGGTACAGATGTTCCTTATAACCAGGAATATAATTCATAGATGGGATTGAAAACACTTATCCCGCGGGTGTAACCGCGGCGCATGGCATAGTTATGAGTTAGTAACTATATAAAAATCTTACTAGTATAAACATTTATTTATTGTCGTGTTCGTAACTAGGTAATCTAGGTGGCACAAGCAGTGGAAGAGTGTGGGGTTGCGGGCCCACTGCATAATTGGATACGCGCCTACCTAGAAAACAGAACACTGATGACTGTCATTGACGGCGTGAGTGGCGAGCCCGCGCACGTCACCTGCGGCGTGCCGACCGGGTCCGTGTTCGGTCCGCTCGGGTATATAATGCATGTTAATAGTATGTGTAATGTAGTTAAATATTGTAATATTTATATGTATGCGGATGACACGTGTCTACTGTATGCGGATAAGGACTTAAGTGTAATAGAAAATAAAATACAGGAGGATATTTCCAATATCATAAAATGGGCGCACGATAATGGCATAATTATCAACTTAAATAAAACTAAATGTATGCACATATGTTCTCCTTTTCTCAGAAACGTAGTACGAGCGCCGATAATTACCGGTCATAGCTATGACTGTATGCATGGTACTGGAGCACCTTGTGAGTGCGAACGTATTGAGGTGGTGGGGGAGTACAGGTACTTGGGATTAACAATAGACTCCAGTTTCTCGTGGAAGTTGCACATTGCCTATTTATGTGACAAACTGAGATCGGTACTTGCTAAATTCCATCACCTTCGCATGATACTGGACAGGGCCACCTTATATACGGTCTTCTATGCTCTGGTGGATTCCTTGCTTTCTTATGGTCTGGAAAGCTATGGCCGTACATTTAAAACCTACTTGGATAAATTAAAAACTTTACAAATCAGATTTATGAAATTGTTAGTAGATAAAAATACAAAATTACGGTGCAAAAGCTCAGATTACGAACAGTTATTTACCGAATGTAAAATGTTACCGGTCCATGAAAAAATGTTATTAATGATCGCTGTTGAGCAATTTAATAATAATGAGTTTAAAATTAAAAAAGTGTGTTATCGGTCTAGTAGAAGAGATGTGCCATTGGAAGTACCCTTGTGTATTAATTATTTTGGGAAAAGGTGTCGAAATTATATAGTGCCTAAGTTGTTTAATAAGATACCGTCTAATATAAAATGTAACAATCTATCAAAACAAGTGTTTAAACTTAAAACTAAAGCTTTTCTGTTACAAAATATTGGAGTAAAATTATAGAAAGTTATCATTGCATAATAGATAAAATTACAAACTTTTATATTCAATTATTATTAACTATGTATAAGTATATTCAAAATTGTTTTCTTGTAACTTCATTGTAAGTATAATTAATTAATAAAATCTTATAGTTTAATCTTAATTTTAGATAAATTGTATAGCTTTGAAAAGGTGTAATATCGCAATTGTTTAAATAAAGAAGTTAATAAGGGAGTTGCAACTACCAATAAACTGCCATGCAGTTTGGTAGTAGTATAAGTTTTTGTAAATGTTTTGTTGAAATCTAAATAAACACTTTTCATTTTCAAAGGTATCAAGATTAAATTATCAGGTCACGGTTGGGATGTAAAAACATATTGGAAAATATACAGTGTCTGTGCGGTCGAGGCGAGACGGTAGTTTTTATAAAAACCTAATCAGTCTTGAAACAACTGAAAAGGACCTGAAATAATACACATTTTTCAACTTAATCGAGTGACACTAATTTGATTTAAAAACATGTTTTCAGTCCGTAAACAATTATTAAACCGAGTTTGACTTTGAATAATCTAAAAACTCTTAATTAAATTCGACATGTTTGTTCTTAGCTTAACCTTTAAGTAAATTGAAATAATTGACCAAATAATCGTTACAAGAGTACTTACATTGATCATAATCAATAATTCGATACGTTCTAATTTTTTTGTCTTTAATTTGTATCAAATGTCAATAAAGATCATTATATTTTATGATTCAAAGCATGTTTTAATAATAGCAATGTGATATTAATTGAAAATTAAAAATTGTATTGGCTCATACATATATAAATTAAAATTTAAAAAACCCTCAACACAATTTTACTTTCAAACCCCACAACTTTTAAACGGGTCAACCGATTTTCATCAAACGAGGTACGTAAGTCCCATTTAAAACAAAAACTAAATTAAAATCGGTTCATCCGTTAGGGAGCTATGATGACACAGACAGACAGATACAGATACCCTCTTTTTGCGTCGGGGGTTTAAAAATAGCTAGCTATGCCCCGTAGTTTTACCCGTACCCGTGATTTCGACCGTTTTCCTAAGAGTCCTAGAATATATAATTTTTTGTTTCAATAATATTCGCCATACCAATACCATATCTAAATCGATTGTTAAACTTTCATATAATAATTTCTAATCATACGTGTACCTCATCGACAATCATCGACACAATGTCGAATAATATTACATGAGCATGACACAGCTAACTACTTAGTTGTAAATAAAATATAATTAAAAATAGGTTCCTACATTCATTTTTAAATACCAAAGTCAATACTTTGTATTAAATAACACAATAATTTATTTATTTGTCGTGTTAATCAAAAAGCTTTATGATAGCCATTAACATTGTTGTAAAATTTTATTGCACTTTGATGAATAAAACTAAAAAAAGTCTAGAAAATCTAGAAATCTATAAACGAGTTGTAATTTGGGTTAAGTTTATACCTAAACAAAATATTGCGGTGTTTTGAAACTAGGTAAGAATAACATTAGCATGTGGTTGTAAGCTATCACTAAAAACATGAAATATAAGGAATTTCTAACACATGCAATATTCTTATTAAAATTTATTGATTTATTTTATTCTCATACTAGGAGTGCCCCACAGCAAGTTTCAATCCCGTGAAAATTTTGGGATAAAATGTATCCTATGGGTTATTGATAGTTTTAAGGAACATTTTGTGAAATAATTCCACCTATATTTTTCAAGTAGTTTTACGTGGAAGACTACATATTTAACAAACATCCATCCACACGTCCATACATTTTTTTTATAATAAGTACTTGTCGACACCCAGCTCTATATAAAACCTAAACGAAACTTATATTACGCGATCGCGAGTAAAACTACGGAGCAACATCATCATCTTTAATATGGACCAATAAAAAACGAGTGACATGAAAAAGTAATTTTGTTCAAAGACCTTTTACACAAGGTCGAGTTCGGTAGTCAATAAAAATATATGTTCCATTCACGGCACTGGCTCACATACATTATCACCCTCCGATAACATTGTTAAAGGTGCCTTTCCACCAAAGCTATGCTATGGATGCGTTCGATGTCCACCAATCAAAATCGTAACATAATCATTCACTACATCATCTCTGCTTATGCCACTAAAATTTTGGTTCTTATGATCACTTTGGGGTAATAGTGGAATTGTATGGATACAAATAATGCGAAAGCAATTGTTTTGGGGTTGAGTGGAATAAGCCATCATCTCATTATAGTAACTGACCCCTAACTAAGTTCGAAACTTGTATCTAGGGTATCAGAAACTACGTACACTCATTGACACACACACACCCAATTCAATAATTAGTTAGTGCTATGCTATATGGACCAATGGACTTGATTAGTGGATATCAAACGCATCATAGCAACGTAGCATAGCATAGCTTTGGTGGAAAGGCATTCTAATTGACCGACCGAGCTTCATCTCACACAACCACTTTAAATCTACCAACAAAACAAACGAATTTGATCCTTATTTAATTACAACTTAAAACAAATTGTAATTTTGCCAAAACGCAAAAGATTTCTTGTAATTTTGAGCGTTTATCGCATTTTCTTTATACGGATTAAATTAACACTTAACGTGGTAAAGGGTAAACATGTGTTGTTTATGTTTTTTGGATAAAACTGACTTTAATTAATTGGAGTACATTTAAAATAACTGTCGTACTTCGAAAGTAGTTTTTATAAACATTCGTTTTTATCAAAATTGAAGCATTTATCACTATTCCTTAGTAGTGATAAATGCTTCAATGCAGGGTCGCCGATTGGTCTTTAATTTCATAAGTGTTTCCGTGCTTTAGAGGACACATTAAATCAACGGTTACAGTTGCCGTGCTAACATTATTGACAGTCGTTACGTATAGTTAGAGCCCTCAAACTAAAACATAATACTTAAAACTAAACCTTAGTAGCACTCACAGAGTACCCAAAATGGAAAGGTCAGATTGCGGAAAACTCGCCACTTATGAATACACTAGCGGCGCCCCGCGGTTTCACCCGCGTAGTTCCCGTTCCCGTAAGAATATGGGAATAAAATTATACTAAAAACCTTCCCACTGAATCACTCTGCTTATTAAAACAAACGGCATCAAAATCCGTTGTGTAGTTTTAAAGATATA
Source organism: Timandra comae (assembly GCA_958496195.1). Taxonomy (NCBI): domain Eukaryota; kingdom Metazoa; phylum Arthropoda; class Insecta; order Lepidoptera; family Geometridae; genus Timandra; species Timandra comae. Next base: position 1,675,943 of record OY292358.1, read on the forward strand.
AGCATACATAGTGACGTAGGGACAGAGAAAGCGACTTTGTTTTATACTATGTAGTGATGACTACCCCTTATAGATTCAGATTTCGTTCTTGTCGTTCGGTTCCGAACCTTTATCCCACATCCATGGGGTCTCATAGGGTTGGCTTTTAGTTTAACAGGATTGGGTGGAATGTCACTAGTTTACGTGGGGCGACTGCCACCAAACATTCACAACCCAGAAACCGATACATTTGAAATACTAACCGCATATTATTAAGTACATGAAGTGCCATAAAATCTCTGATTGATTACTACAAATGATGTTATCTTCAGTTTAGTTTGATTATCAGATCGACTCAGTATTCCGTTGTCATTCGTCCGCTATAATTGGCAATGTTACCGAGACGAGTGCTTCTTGATTCACAATGATGAAATTCTTACATGTTCCTATTGTGTAATACAGTTCAATATCGATGTAATAGTAATACGATTGTCATGATTACAAATACATAAATATTCTACCAACTTTTCCTGGACCAAGGAAAGTTTGAACTAAGTTCCGCTCACCCGCACCACGCTAGTTTTCTTTATTATACTAGATGGTAATGTATGATATGTATCGAGGTATATTTATTTACGAACTCTGAATTTGTATTATTGACCATACCCAACATTTGTGCCGGTGCTTTTAAGTTAAGTATATAAACAAATAAAGTATATTTATTTAGTCGCAAAAATCATTTTATTTCTAAAATATTCATGTAATTCAATATGCTTTAGCCGATTGGGGTCAATAACTGTTTTTTAAATGAATATTCTACACCGTTTGGTACTCATGACATTTTTATATTTTGGTAAAATAACAAAAATACTTACATTATGTGCTTATTTTAATTCTCGGGTTATGTACCATGTGACACTTACAATGTAAACTGATATGGATAAGATTTCAAGTTACCGTCCAAAACGAGGTCCCCTGAGGTCCCTACTAATATTTTAGCAGCTTCAAGTGTCATTTAATAAAATTAAATAAAAATATTTTACTCAAAATAAATACACTCGCAAATGCAGTTCTTACTCGGAATAATTTTACTATTCTCAATCAATACAGATCTCACATTTGATACAATTTCTTTTAAGTTTCTTTATCTATACGTGAAATTTTTCCCTTACCCCTTAGGATTAGCTAACGTAACTATTGCATAGGCCCTTCCAGAAACCCAGATATATTTAAAATATCTAGAAACAATGTCGTAAATTGTTTGTATTTAAAATATCAATTCGTAAACCTATTTACAAGAGCAAACCCGTTCCGGTTATTATCGTAAAAACTGATCCAGTTTTTGCACCAAAGAAAATGTCACGAGTTTGTTGAGAAAAAAGTATAACATAATGATAGACTATGGACAAACGCGGAAGTCTAATGTACACATATGTACATTAAACTACAGAAGCATTGAATAATAATATTAATAATACTGATTTGATTAATAGGGCGTTTTTAGACTGTTGTAATAAAAAGGTTTTTGAAAAAAAAAACACATAATAAACTATTGCTCGCTCTATATCGTATGCTCGGGTGAAAATATAAAAAAATATTCTTCACAGAAATAAGTAAGTACAAAATATTTTTTTCCAGATAATCCCCACAATTATATTTCAATAAAACAACTCTTATCGAAATAGTTAAATCTGTGTCTTGTTATACGTAGTATACAAATATAATATAAGAGAAGTTCAAGATGTACAAATATTAATCATTAAATTGAATATCTTAATAGTCTCTTAAAACCCGTCGATGTCTTTTGAACGAAAATGGTTAGAATCATGTTAGAATCTATCTAAACTTATTTAGTCTTATCTATAAACAGTAGAATCTTGTTCTGCCACCTGTCAAATATTATCTTTTAAACATTATAATAATTTAAATAATAGAAATGTAAAAGTGAACATTATTATACTTTTTTTGCTTCAATAGAAGGACGCGTCACGTGCGATGACTAAATCTATAAACTAGCGGTATCGGATTACCATATCAAACAATTTTATAGCTCATTTCATTAATTATGATTAATTCATGATTGTTATTAACCGACATTTTAAATAGGTAACGTAAGCTTTCCTATACTCATGTGGTTTGAGGCGTGGACTTTATGAATGGGTAATAAACATTTTTCATTTGACATATCATTTATTTACGATAAGTTTACGGCTAAGGGCGTGTTCCCACTTGATGACAGATTGTCGACTTGTCGTGGTCAATGTGTTGTAGTATAATGGAGATGTAAATGTATGTACTTACTCGTATATACGTATCAACACGTTTGATGTTCACGATTTTTTGATGTTTTGACGATTGACAAGACATCAAACAATGGGTGAACAGTGAGCACGATTAACACTCTCAATTTTTTGACAATAGAAAGAGTTCGAATGGTCACGATACAAATTAATGATCCAGTTAAAACAGATTATATTAGTACGGCATTAATTGAAAGTAAAAAAAATGAGGACAAAGAAAGATAGTCATTATAAAATTAACTAAATAGATGTGAGAATCGTTAAACGATAAAAAAGTAGTTCGAACACACCCTGATAAAACATTCTCAGAATTCAATTAATAGCATCTCTCAGTTGGATTAAGGATGTTTAACAGTTATTATAAAACGTTTAAAAGCCTGAGTGTTCCGGAGTATGCGAATAAACCGATTTATGACTTCCCAAATCGGCGATTAAAAAGTTTTAAGCTTAATACTTTCGATTAAACAGTTTTTAAATCTTTAAACTTCCAAAATATGCGATTAACCACCCGAATGGATTGAGGGCGAGCCCCCGGTGCCGGTGTAAGCGGGCGTGTGCACACGCTGCTCGCGTTGAATGTCAAGGGCGGGCGTAACGACACGCCAACTGGGACATAAACACTGTTAATTATTACCGCGAGTGTGCACAGACCCTAAATATATAACGTAACAAGGGTTGCACTCTAAGTAATTACGTGGGTACCTATCTGAATAATGAATAACCTAGATAGGTACGTTTCGTCTCATCTTTGTCTCTCAAAAAACCATGTACGATTGTACTAATTTATGCGAGGCAAAGCTTGTGTCTTAATATTTAGAGAGCCCTAATCACTATAACAGCAGAGATCAAAATAACTACCTTTATTTCTAACTCTTTTAACTTACACCAAACTTTACACTGTCCAGAAATAATAATATTTCGTATTGAAAGTTGAAATATTAAAAATGTTTTACACCGCGGTCTGTCCAATCAACTGACATTATATTCAAATATATCAATTAATAATTACTTGATAAATAGTGACACTAAAATTGATAGTTGTCCGGCGAACTTTAATCACTCGAGTATGTTTATTTTTAATTGAAATGCAAATCGGATTAAAAGTTTAATGTGTATTTTTTCAAGTAATGTTTTAATTTTAAGTAACTCTGTACCTACGGCTATTATTTATATACTTACGAATTTACATAAGTAGAACTTGAATCATTTTCTTAACGTGTACCTACTCGTATAAGTATATAAAGATTACAATTTAAATTAATGTAGTCAACGGTCTAGTTTCAGAGTAAACGTAATTTTAATTTTAAAATACAAAAATAAAACAAATTCAATTCAACCTAAGTAGTAGGTTCATTCTCAGCATCTGCTGCCTTATTTGCGTTGCATTTTTAGTCCGGTTCAACAAAACCTGGTAATCATTTGACACCTTGTCAATCAAATCTATCACTTTGACAGTATTCAAAATTGATTGTTAAACCTGGTTTAGTGCTAAACCAGACTAAAAATGCAACACAGATGCTTAATGCCGAAGATGAACATACTATGTATATATGTTCATCTTCGGCATTAAACATCAATTAATCATTACAAGTACCGACCCGCTGTAAGCAGACATTTAATTAGCACCATTAAACTATATAAAAGGCTCCGTGATCATTTCTTTTGCCATTATATGATAATTCGCACCATTTTTGGATTCATTCAAGTCTTCGCTCTTGTTGTTTATGGGCGTGTGTGTGAAGTACATGAGTACATGCAATAATGTACTTGGCAATGATATTTGATACTTTTTGTGTAAATTCGTCGATGAAATATGCGATGATACGAAATATTATGAAGAAAGATAGTGTAATTGCGAAAGTATATTGAAGATTTTTTATTTTTGATGATTGATGTGTTTAAATTACTCCTCGGCCTCGTGACTAGGAGGGTTAGATGTAGATGCCATAGTTGACGTATTTTATAATAGACTTTACGATATAATTTACATGTATACTCCGGTAATAACTTTCAAAAATTCTTATTATCGTAAATGGTATAGTATGTCGCTTGTTAAGATCATCGAGGAAAAAAGAAAATACCCTAGGCTGTATAAAATTTACAATAATCCCCGTGATTACGATACGTTTTCTTTACTAAGAGAGAGATCTCATAAACTAGCGAGCGAGTGTTATGATAAATACATTGCTTCTATTGAGGATTCCATTGATACGAATATTAAATAGTTTTGGAAGTTTGTTAATAGTAGAAGGGGTCAAATATCTGTGCCTCACACTATGCATTTCGGAAATTCCACATCATCAACCGGGCCTGGCATTTGTGAACTCTTTTCCACATATTTTGGTTCTGTATTTGTAAAAGACGGCGACAGTCCACCTGGACCCACAGGTCACATAAATCAATTTCTTTCTGAGTCTATATCATCCTTTAAAATAGGTACTAATGATGTCCTTCTTAAAATAAAAAAACTTGATAAAAATAAAGTGGCGGGCCCTGACCTTATTCCTCCTTCTTTTATAAAAAGTTGCGCCAAAGAACTAGCTGAGCCTTTAAAAATCATTTACAACAAATCGCTCGCTTTAGGTACATTTCCAACGCGCTGGAAAACCGCCCACATAGTGCCTATTTTTAAGAATGTCGATAAATCTAAATGTGAAAATTACAGGCCAATCAGTATTTTGTCAAGTATGCCGAAAATTTTCGAAGCAATAGTTTACGAGCATTTGTACAATTATATTAAACCTCATTTGTCTACCAAGCAGCATGGATTTATTAAAAACAGATCTACAGTTAGTAATCTGTTAGAGTATAAAGATTTTCTTTGCAAAGCTTTCGCTAAAACAATCCAGGTAGATTCTGTATATACAGATTTCTCGAAAGCTTTCGACCGGGTCAACCATTGCATACTGTTTAATAAAATTCATTCGTATGGGATTCATGGCAATTTGTTTCGGTGGATTTGTTCGTACTTAAGCAACCGAAATCAACTGGTGGCTCTGAGTGGCTATCTTTCATCTCCCGTAAAAGTGACCTCTGGCGTACCACAGGGGTCACACTTAGGGCCCTTACTTTTTATCATATTTATTAATGATCTCATAAACCGCTTGTCTTGCCATTGTCTTCTATATGCCGACGACTTAAAATTATTTTCAAATATTATGACAATTTCTGATTGTGCAGCCTTACAACATGACATAAACACTATAAGCAACTGGTGTCAGGAAAATGCAATGACTTTGAACATCAACAAATGTCTAACAATAACCTTCTCGAACAAAAGAAATAAAATCATTAATATCTATAACATCGATGGTGTTCCCTTAAATCGGTTCAGTGAGGTCAAAGACTTAGGTGTCTTATTTGACGAGAAGTTGTCGTTCAGATCTCATTATGAACATATTATTAATAAAGCAAATAAGCTTTTAGGTTTTATACTGAGATCCACTAAACGTTTTAAAAACCCTCGTAGCCTGCTGTACCCTTTCTTCAGTTTGGTGAGGAGCGTTATGGAATACGGTTCGCCGGTCTGGGCCCCGTATTACAATGTTCACATAAACGCTCTTGAAAACATTCAGAGGAAATGTCTTCGTATCATCAGCTATCGAGAAAAGCCTGGACGTTCGGAACTCAATTATGACATGAGACTGTCTAAATACAATGTTCAATCGTTAGCTGACCGTCGTAAATATTTTGATTCAAGTTATCTTTATAAAATCGTCCATTCATACATTGACTCTCCCTACTTGCTCTCACAGCTCTCTTTTAATATTAAATATAGTGCTCGAAGGTCCAATTCCACACATATTTTCGCTCTAGAAGTATACAAAAACAATATTTCATATTTTAACCCATTAGTTAGAATGGCACGAAACTATAATGAAATGGCTGGAGGTAGCAACACTTTAGATATTTTTGATTCGAACTTTAGAAATTACTGCGAAACTGTGAAACGTATCCTCCGTCACAACAAACCCACCTAGAAATTATTATTATGTTACTATTATTATTACTTTATTTTATTATTGTCTAAAATTTCAATTCATAATTAATCTACTCTTAATTTTTCTTCTACTGTATTTATATTAATACAGCTGTATTTTAGAAGAAGATTGATGATATTATATTGTATAAAATTTTACTTAGTTTGATATTTTGGCATGTACCTTACTTAAATATTTGTATTTTTTTTTGTTCCCCTGTCTCGTATATCTTGCTTGACCAACTGTAAAATTTACCTGGTTTAGTTAGTCGACACAAAATTTGAGTTCCAATCCAGTTTTAATCCTCTCCATTTGCTTGTACTTAGCTAAGTTTTGATTGTAACTTGTATTGTGTTTAAATAAAATAAAATAAAATAAAATAAAATTAAATTACAGGCGTATATTACAGTAATGTTCTAAGTTAAAGGCGAACCTATCATCACGCTTGCCAAATTTGAGCAGAGCCCATAAGGATAAAATCTGTTATAAATGATTAATACAAGGCGTAGCGAAGCGACTTCAGGAAAATTTCGATTAAAATTAAACGGGAAAAACCAGTGACCATATATCGAAAACGGCATTAATCTTCAATAAAACAATCCCTTGTTTAATAATGACCTAAATGCATTGTTTAAGGTGCTCATGCGCATGTTTCCGACAGCTCGCAGTGCGGCCGTGACATTTGGTACCAATCTAGTTGTCCGTTCGATTCTCTTCACGTTTGATAGGCGGAATAATGTCCGGGGATTTTTTACCTAATTATATGTATACGGGATGATGCCAAGTATTCGTCTATATGAGAATTTACATTGCGTGTAAAAACGTCGATAACTTTTTGTGGTATAGAGATTATAAATGAAACTGTACTCTACCCTACTCTACATTTTATTTATTTCTGGCAGTTGAGGCTCATACCTGGTATACATAACACCACTCATAATCTATACTAATATTATAAAGAGGAAAGATTTGTTTGTTTGTTTGTTTGTAATGAATAGGCTCCGAAACTACTGGACCGATTTCAAAAATTCTTTCACTAATGGAAAGCTAATTTATCAGTGCGTGACATAGGCTATATTTTATCCCCGTAATGCCACGGGAACGGGAACTACGCGGGTGAAACCGCGTGGAGCTACTAGTCATCAATAATAACCAAAATACCATAAAGCATGTTTGTTTGATTGATCTTTGAATTTTTCATTTTTATCATACACATCATTTTCCTAGCAAATGCGGAGCACGACTAAGTACATAGTTAAAATAAAAAACATAATACCGTAAAACTAACCATTCAAAGCTATCTGACATATACATACAGTGGTGGTCACATAATTAAGAACGATTTGAAATTCCAGATATTTTTTGTCTAAGTCATTTCTTGTGTAGTTATTTATTGCTTTCGGAAGTAACTATTTATGTTATGAGATAGCTATATAAATGGGCCATACGGGATAAGGAATATAGAACTAAATGGTTAACTATCTTTTTTCAAATATCATTTGTTCTCTATAGTAATGAATTTAAGTGCTAATGAAGCTGGCCAAATAATTAAGAACGATTTATTAAACTGTTCAAAAGTTATTTAATATAAAACTGAGATTAAATAAATGATATTATTGTGAAATAAAAATATTAATTTAATGCATTTTAACTGAAATTATTAGTTGGCAGCATGTTTACGACTTTTAATTACTTACTGATTTACTTACATCGAGCGGCGAAGCATTGACTCTATAATTTTTTGACATATTGTAAGAGAAACAGAGTTCCATTCTTTTGAAAAATCATCATTACAGCTCTCTTTAAATTTCCACATTGTCCATTTAAAACTATTTTCTTAACTTCGCACCAAAGATGCTCGATTGGGTTTAGTTCTAGGCTGTTAGCTGGCCAATTTTAGATAGAAAATAATTGCAATGTGAGATATTCTTTAACGGTGCGCGCATTATGTTTTGGTTCATTGTCGTGCTGGAATGTTCAAATTGACCAAAAACCTAAAGGAACGTTTTCAGCTTGAAGGAATATAGCTTTTCCAGTATATTTTTTGTCTTGGAATTGATCCATGCTTTTTTGTGTCAGCTTCACTACTTCAACGCCGTATTCAAAGTAGCATCCAAAAATGTCATATTTCTCCATCATGGTTTAATATAACTTTTGTGTACTTAAGGTCGAATGGTTCATTCGGAAGATGTTGTTAACGATGTTTTCAACCAGAAAACACCCTAATTTATATTTGTTTCGTCAGAAAAAATATCATTTTTCCACTGTCTTACTATCCAGTTTTCACACCTTCTTGTAAGTGCCAGCCGGTATTGCCTACGGCATCGTTGCATGATTTGTACCTTCCTTGTTATTCTTTCGTGCAGCTTTCCTTGTACCAAACCTTCGTATAGTACGTGCCGAGATTGTTGGAGGAGTTGTTACTCCCAAAATATTCATTTCTCAGCACATTAGACCCTTTGAAATTATTTTCTTTTACCAAACCAATGTTCTCGATCATCTGGATGAGATGACTTTCTAGGTACTCAACACACACCAACCATTTGGATTAGTCTGATATGTGGCAAAATGCTTCACAGCGTGAAAAAATATCGTTTTTGAGCATTGTAAAGTGATAGATATCTTTTTGTTCAACCAAATTCTTCTCAGGAAGTTGTTTTATCATCTACCTTGTAGATTTGTCGAAACTTTTATTTTTCTCCATATGAATTCATATGAAACAATCACTTTTAAGACCTTTACGACACTAAATGGGATCTAAATTATACGAATAGTGACTTACAACCTCAAAGCTATGGAGTGTTCTTTATGTTAACTTGATTAAAAAAGTTAACAATTCAGCGTTCTTAATTATATGACCAGCCAGTACGTAGTAATATTAGGTTTAGATCTAATGTATAAAGTTTATATTTTTATTTATTAGCCAATCGTGTGTATCAACTTATGTATCGATGGTATGGAAATGTTTTAGGGTATCAAAAGAAATAGAAATAAATATATGCAATTAGTTACAAATGCTATTTTGAAAAATTCGTTACGTTAAATAAGCGTTCTTAATTATATGACCACCACTGTATATCATAGGCAAACAACAAACCATAATACTTATTTATTTTCTTAAAAACCGTTTTCGCATCACCCTCTAGTTCAATCGTAACAATGCCAATTAACCGTGAGCTTCTCCGTAATGAGATAAAGCGACAGCACCAATATACTCGTATTATTTACCGCGATTCTTCAATCATTGTTCACGGTTTTCATACAATATTTTGATAGCTATCAATTTATTTTATTTATTTATTTTTAATACAATGTAATATTTATTAATTGACTTTTATTTTAACTTTCGTATGTTTTTTTATCTGTTGTTAACCGGACGATAGAATGGAAATGTTGTAATTTAGATAATCTGTATTAGCAGGAAGTTTTAGTCTAGATCTGTCCCTCGTTTATTAACTTTTATATATAACCCGGTTTTATTAACTTTTATTTTAAACACTTATGAACTTTCCTCTTGAATCACTTTATTTGTTGATGAGTGAAAATTACATTAAAATCCGTTGCGTAGTTTGTGTGTAGACTTTGACGGTGGAAAGCGACATTACAGAATAAGCCGCCCGTTCTGAGATCGCGCAGGTGAAATTTTCCTGGAAATTTCCCAAAAAATCTTATGTCTTCTTACAATTACCTACATCAAAGAATGCAGTTTGGTAAAATCGTTCTTAGCATAAGGTAAGCAGTACACTGTATACCACTTACATTTAGTCGATTCATTTGTATAAGAAGATTCTCAAACCCAATGCGGTAATACCGTTTATATCTACTCATGTGGGTAATACCATCTCTAACCACGCTCACATACGTCACATTGATGACATGTCAAGTCAAGGCCGGCGGGGTCTCGACCTGGACGCCCCCACAGCCCTGTCAATGACCTTAACAGCTCTATGTATAATGAATAGATATGTATTAGATTCCTTCAGTGACTATTTGGAAGGTTAACGGACTTTAAACGTATGTGTAATCAGTGGTATTGAATTAGAAGAGTCATATATGGGAACATATGTTTACTAAACGAGGGTACATCCCTGCTTTTTAAAACTATTTTCTTTTTTTTATTATTGTGTCTATTATAGTGCCCCGAATCTAATTATCAGTGTTTTCATGTTATTACTAAAGATGATATTCGCATGGTAAAGCAAAAAAGCAAATGAAATACATAAGTATGTACATCCAAACCACATATTTCCAGGATACAAATTAGTATGTTAATTGTTATTACTTATTACCTTAACAATTGACATATGTCAAAGATATTTTATGACCACTGTTTACATTGTGGTTTACATTGTTTGAGCGATTGTCTTTTGTCAATTTTTACCTGTTGACAAAACATTACATTTCTCACATGTGACACAACATGGTTTCTTAGAAGTTTACTCATCAGACATTTTTTGTACTTTTATTATTTTGTTTATGTCCCTACTTGTAATTTAAACGGCGAAGTTTCATCATTCGTAATCGATTCACTGTACGAGTTTAAACTTTATTTAGGAGTTAATATGAGTTGTATTTAAATAAATGAGTGTCGATGTAAATCACCCATTGAATGCAAATGATTTATAAAAGTTGTTAACTAAACGAGGTCCCGATGTGTTAAAATATTTATGTTTTTGTCATCGGCAAATTGTTTCTAAATTTATGTTTCAATTTGTCGTTCAGTTGTTTTGGTTAACTTTAAACTTTTTATTGAAATAATGGATACCCAGTGGTTTTATTTGTCGCAATATTGTGGGAATGTTGTATTAAAAATACGACAGATACTATCGAATTCTCCGCCACACAGAACATTTAAGAACTTATACATTTTCATATACTTACTATCTAATAAATTGTTCACACGAATTTTCTTCCTCTTTTCTTGCCCTATAATGGTCCCTATAAATATTTTCCAATAATGGTCCGTTCAGCTGTTTGGCGAGGACAATTAAGACAGACAAAGACAGAACGCAATTAGAGTAATCTTTTTCCATAATTTTGTAACTTATTTACTTATATCAAAACCACAATACATTATAATTATTTTAAAATGTATTCTGTATGTAAAATAAACCATAAACACCTACACAATGTAGTTCTCACTAAAGATACCATCGGGTTTAACTATAAAATTAATTGGCGATATTCAAAAGATAAACCAAAGTTCATAAACCAGGTGGCCGGTTAAATTACGTAGTTATTTTTATTATAAATATTGGTAAAGTCGTTAATATGACTATTATATCTTCAAGTGATATTATCAAACTTTATGAGGCTGAGGAACTTTTATAATAAGGTTTTACGCGAATATTTGAAGTGTCAAGTTTCCTCGGTGTTTTTTCATTCATGAGTGAATAAAAACACGATTTTGTAAAGCTATCGGTATTTAAATTAACCGTTTATGTAAAGTTATAGTTACTTTTTTTATTAAATAAGCTTAGTGTCGATATAATTGTTTTGTTGTGATTCAAAATATTTATATGCTCAACGGATTTCAATGTAATTTTCACTAATAGATAGAGTGATTCAATGCTGTACTTAGTGTTTAATGCAACTTAAAGTGTATGAAACGGCTATATTTTTTTGTACTTGTTTAAAAACCCGTATCGTTTTTCCATTATAATAAAAAAAAATGTAAGAAATACATATTAACTTTTTCCATGATTTTAAGTTTTTTATGGATGGTGATTTTGTTTGAAATTCGATACTATTTTCGTTAAACTTGAATATTATTTAAATGTTTTATGATATGAGTGCTCAAAATTCAGATAGGTACTTAACTAAAATCAATTTATCTGATGTTTTTATCACGAACATTTTTTCTACTTTTAATACGACTCTACGTTGTGAGTTAAATACAACATATTTTTATTGTTAAATATTTGTATTGTTCACAGATGGAAATGAGAAGATACAAGACGAGCAGGACCTCATTCCTGACATACTGGATATTTTTATTACAAGTAAGACGTTTTAATTGTTTACAAAAAAGTTAGAACTCTATTATCTTCTGTTAAGAATTCCTGCTGTTGAAGGAGTAAAAATATTCAGGAATTTACCAAAGGTTTTACTCTCTTAACATAGGCACTTATACCATCGTATATTTTTTAGATCTATGGCCTATTTCACGATCTTCAAGTAAAGTTCCGAGTACCTACTCACAAGTTTCGTCTTTGTCATTTGATGTAAAGTAAGAAAGAGACAAAACTTACTTTACTTGAAGATCGTGAAATAAGATATTATTTATGATATTGAAAACAATGTATCATACAATTTTTAATTCTTAGTACGAGTAAAATTGGTCTGATTCAACTATAAAACTCCAAACAAAAATTTCTTCTGCTGATACACTGACACGAAAAACATAGAATCAGTAAATAGAGAAGCGTGTACTTAGTAGGAAACAGATGAGATCCCCTAATCCAAAAGTCGATTCCAGATGTTAGGCAGCGGTCACCGCGGCGCCGAGGGCCACGGGCGGCTGATGGACCCGCCGGCCAGGAACTCCATGTGGAGGTTCGGCTTCCCCAACCCCGTCAACTACAATGACAACGAGCTCTTCTGCGGGGGGTATGCTGGTAAGTTGAGTAATTTGGAGAAAATTGGTTATGATGAGCTTGTTCAGGTATGATTTTTGAATCATCATCATTTTTGTCCTGTCGTCAGTTATGTCTGATCACCTCTTAAACCCCTAGATGGGTTTATCAGGGTGATCAGGATCTCAGTCAACCACGCTTGTGAAGTGCTTGGATTGTTGAATATTGAAAATCAGAAACTATAAATAGGTAACTATGGTTGGCTACTAGGAGAGCACGTCTCAAAAGCTCCGTAAAATTAAAAGACTGCCTTTAAAAAACCGTTTTAATCTCTGAAGTATAAGAAACGAGGCATTTTGCTTTCAATCAAGTTCAACTCAACTTTATATTATTAGTTTAGTTCAACAATACAATCTAAAGATTAGAACATCCGTGTTTTTCTCCGCATTCCGGCGCTGGCAGCCATTACTTTTAATTCAATATAGATTTCAATTGATTTCGCTAATGATCTGTGAAGGCACTACTTCGAATTCGAAGTTCGATGAACGAATGAATGCTATTCATCCGCATGTGGTTCCTATTGTTTGACGCAAAAACTCCGCTCAAATCGATTAGTAATACCATATAATAAGTACCTCAAATTGTTATTGTTGGATATAAACAAAAACTGTTATCTTATTTTTGTAACGGCGTTTTCTTTAATGGCAATACTACGAATAAACAGAAATACACTTCTGTTTATTTAACTTTGCTGGAGTTAAAGTTGGGTTAGTCGTAAAAAATAAATAAAACTCTTATTAAAATTTTAACGGTAGTAGTAATTTTAAGTTATTTTTAAATTTTAAAATTGAAACCCCGTTTCAATTAATTATTTGTCGTTTACCCAAAACGATATGCCTAAGTATATATTTTCGCCTTGTGCATATAACTTCAAGCTAAATTGCTAAAAAAATTGTAAATACTATATTTCTTTGATACAAGTTTCGCGGAAAATTTACGAGTCTAGGAATATTTCTTTACTTTTTGCTTATCGAATAATTTACATAAAAATAAGTAAGAAGGTAATAATTTATGATATCAAAAAGAAGATAAAATAATATGAGATCACCACGCTCGCTGTGCGCTGCAGGAGTTAATGTTAACGGAAATGTTGCCATACAACAAATTGATATGTTTTGTTTATTGTTGAAAGGCAGACTTTTGTTATAATGTTTATATACTACCTAAACTAGCTTTACTGCGCGTTGATAAACTTAATAATAAACCTTGATCTTGAATCACTTTGATGAAAGCCACAACTGGCTATGCTGCGCAGTTTTAACTGCGTTGATGAAAACTATATGTATAAATCATAACCTTGAATCACTCTCTTATTAATGAAATGCACATACTTATTTAAAAATATGTACCATAGTTTTAGTTCGAAATGACTTCAACAGATTTTTATAATCATTTTGAACTTTTATATGTCATATTCATTATGATGAAGATAAACGAAACCTACTCTTTACTTTTCTAATATCAACTTCTTATTGTATTTATTTTCCAGTGCAATGGGAACAAAATGACGGTAGATGCGGAGTGTGCGGAGACGCCCACCACCTGTCAGTGCCCAGACCGCATGAGGCGGGAGGCATGTACGGGAAGGGCATCGTCACCAGGCACTATAGTGTTGGACAAGTGAGTTATTATTTTAATCTGTCCTTGGATGCATTTTATAGTGTCATACAGGGATAGTCGCCGGATTGTGCATCCTTTACACAAGATTAACTATGTCAAAGGGCTTCCGTGTGTTGGCTTTGGCCCCATACTAGCCTTCCAAAAGACCGGGACTCCTTAATAGTCCCGTGAATGGAAAAGATAGGCGTAATATCGCGGAGTCAGGTTCTGTGATATGAATCTTCGATATGATCGAATGCGGATGGATCTAATCTGCGACCAATTTGAAACTTGGTGTGATCAACATTTAGCGGTACGGATGGGAGTACTTCACTCCTCAGTGAGGAGTCCTCACAACCCATTGCAACATCTTGAAGCCGAATTGTCAAATTGCATAACCCCTTCCTTGTTGTAGGAAATAGAAGTGGAAGTGGAGCTGACCGCCAATCACTTGGGGACGTTCGTCATGAAGTTGTGTCCCAATAACAACCCTAAACAGGAGGCCACGCAGGAGTGCTTTGACAGGTACACATTGGAATAGGTATGAATATACGTAGATGTATGAGTATACTAGCTACTTAGTGGAATATGGGTGTATATAACGGCGCGTGTGGTAATATAACGGCGAGTTGGTTTTGATCTATTTTGAACTAAAAGTTGAAAACCCTTCACAGAGTACTTCCTTGTATTTAATTGATTTCTTTTATGTTGGCGTGTTTAGTTAAAAAAGTAACAAACATTAACTAATTACAGCAAAACAATCAGATAAATCAGCAATCAGCCGCCAAAAAAAGTAGAAGTTTAGCTGCGTGATTTCAAATCCACAATTCTCATCAAATGTTTTCCTAACTATAAATTTTATGGTAAAATCCTTAAACCCAGGTATCCCCTATACATATCGGAGACGCGCGAGGACCGGTTCCTGATCCCGCTGGACACCGCCAAGAAGGAGACGTTCAGGTACCGCGTGAGGCTGCCCCCCTACGTCACCTGCACGCAGTGTGTGCTGCAGTGGACTTACTATACAGGTTGGTAATGGATGGTGATTTCACCTAACTCATCTTATTAGTGTAAAGGCCAATGATCATGGTAGGCCTTTTTTGTCACGGTGGGAAAAGAAACTGGAACGTTGTAGTGACAAGGGCGGATCCAGCTTTCGCGCCAGGGGGGGGTCATATAGTCGTGGTCAAGGAATAAGACCTTATAATTTAGTTTTAATATTTTTTCCAAATTGCGACCTTCATCCATCCCTATAGCTTTTTGATTTTTTAATTGATTATATACCGTGCGGTCCTAAATGCGCTTTTTCGCGCATTTGGTACCGATAGCGCGCTTACCGAATTGAGCGTATTCGCACCAATGAAAGTAATGGGACGTCATCAGTGACGTCATTAAGCCATGCAAACGCTGCTCATGGAAAATAGGTTGTGCAGTGTGTGCGCAAATGTCAAACTCAAAATTTGACGTTTTAAAATTTGATTTGTTTTAGGTTTTTATTAAACACTAGCAGCGTCCCGCGGTTTTACCCGCGTAGTTCCCGTTCCCGTGGGATTACGGGGATAAAATATAGCCTATGTCACGATAAATTAGCTTTCCATTGGTGAAAGAATTTTTGAAATCGGTCCAGTAGTTTCGGAGCCTATTCATTACAAACAAACAAACAAACAAATCTTTCCTCTTTATAATATTAGTATAGATGTATGTTTACAATGGCTTAAAACTGAATATAAGTATTTATGAAATATTGCATTCTCATCAATTACTAATTACAACAACTATTTTCTGCATCTTACATTCGAAATGCCAAATACGAAACTCTAATTTTGACATTTGCGCACACGTACGCATAGAATCCTATTTGATAGCGCGCAAACAGTGCACATAGCGCACATTTCAATTTGGTTCACGCGTGTGCACTATTGGTACCGTTTGTAACGTTTTCATAAATCGGACTGCGCTCATAGTCTCAGGTATCACCTGGCCTGCTCACAGCAGTTTCAGACCCCTACAAGTTCTAAATAATTTGTTATGACCACTTAATGCTATCTTTCAACTCAATTAAAACGAAAACTAAGTGGAACCGAGAATTTAAAAACTTATCTGTTTATTCCTTATTTCAACGGTACACTACATGTATTACAAAAGAACTTGTTAAAATTTTTGGTGTAAAGTGGAAATAGAAGAAAAATAATAGAATTCCGTTAAAAACAAATTCCAAGTTTGGTTTAAATACACTAAATTTTGTGTGATGATATGAATAAATTTGGATTTTCCTAAGGTCTTCTGAAGATACTGAGATGCTGTAGTGACTTTGTCAGAAAATAATTAGTCTTAAAACAAGTACAATGGTCTATCTCAATGACAGGACGATATTGCTCCCAAATCAAGATTTCGCTCTGGCAATCCCTTAAAGGGTTAAGAATACATCCAGTGGTGTGGCACATGCGTTTTTTTTTTCATTCGTTTTACTATGCTGGCGAAATGTTCTACCTAGATTACGTACTAAAAGAGATTCATGCATGATTTGATTATTTGATGATTCGAAATCATTCTGCAGCACGGAACTCTGCACTACAGCATCTCACTAACATCATCGACAATCGTTACGGGTAGTTAGAGCCCTCAAAAGTCTAACATTTGGTTTAACCAAAAAAGTGGGTTGTAAAGGTCTGATGGCAGTCGTTTCACGTAAAATATGGAATAAAGGTTCGGATAAGAAAAGAAAGAAGTGTGACCAATTCTAACAAATTATTTAGACCTTGTAGGGGTCTGAAAATGTTGTAAGCAGACCAGGTCATATCTGAGGCCATAACCAATCAAAAAATTTGACTGGAAACCAGCTCAAAAAAGCTGTAGGGATAAATAGACGCAATTTCGAAAAAAAATTGACAATTCTAGCGATATTTTTTTTATTATAACAACAAGGAAATTTTTGGCCGAAGTGTATCTCCCAAATAGGCCCAGGTACACGCTCACCACGTTTGGTTAACCCTCTACCAAACAACTGGTATATTGTTATCAAAATTAAATTATAAGTTCTTGACGTGACCACGACTATGTGACCACCTCATGGCGCCTCTGTATGGTGACAATTTTTTTTATAAATAAAATCATTATGTTCAATTACTGGTCCACCTAAGTCCTGGGACCGGCTCAGGGGGGGGTCATGACCCCCATGACCCACCCCCTGGATCCGCCGTTGTGTAGTGAGTCGTATTGTAGTGATCCTAATTAATAATATGAATGCGAGAGTCTGTTTATTTCTTCTTAATCTCTTTTTACTATAAAATTTTGCAAAGATCTCTCCGATAAATAGAATAGGAATATTTTATACGCTAGATTAGCAAAAATATCCATTTTAATATTCGGTTGAAGATGAAAGTACAGAGTAATAAGATGATTGCATGCCATAAGCGTAAAGGGCAGGGATTCTTTACTCCCGTTAATTTTTATGTCCTTATTAAGTTGTACTCATAATCATTAGTGTCATGAAAGTTTAAAATGAAATTGACGAATGTCATTACGAAAACATTTCACGAAATTAAGAAAAATACGATATTTTCGCATCACCGATCATAAAAGTCATTAACCCTTTATAAATCATCTTTTGTAACGTTAATGATATTTATGACATCTTAAATAATAATTTTATCGCTTCGAAGGTAAAAATTATGTCGCGGCTACCGAAACATTTACTGTTAAATATATTCATTATAATCGTTTTCTGGACGTTTATGGGTATTTTGATATATAGGCGGACCTTTATATATTTTTATAACAATGTGGTATTTGATATTAAAATGTCAACCAAAAGAGTTGGAGTTGCATTGTAAAAAGAATAATTTCTTGATTGTATGGGCAGGTTATTTTAATGTTTTTAATTGCTGAAGTGTGTACCAGTTATTTTGTGAAATAATTAGTAATTCTTCTTCTTCTCCCGAACTTTTCTCTCTATGTCTAATTGGAATAACAAGTCATTATTTTTACATCAATAACAATATATTTTAAAATTACACAATGGATTATAAGTATTATGAAATAATTTATATCCTACTCTTCCCTAAATTCCAGGAAACATGTGGGGAATCTGCCCCAACGGTACAGAAGCAGTGGGTTGCGGGCGTTCGGAGACATTCCGTAACTGCGCCGACGTGAGCGTCATCACCAGCACCGGGGGTCTCCCGCCCGCCTTCGCCGGGGACTTCAGGAGGGACTACCCCTTCCTGCTCTACTACAGGGACCTCAACATGCCTAAGAATGTGTACCCTCTAGTTGTCAGGTACAACAACGGTTTATATTTGTTATGTTTGTTTCTTCAATATTCACTGACGTTTTGTATTTCTGTCAATTTGTTTTGGGAAAACTTTTTGTGTCTTGTTCAAATCGTGATTTGTTTTAATTACTTATGTATATGCGTTAGTTTCTCTAATTCTACTCGTATTATTTGTTACCACATCAGTCACATGTTGGGCGCCAATGTTAGCGCCTTGTAAAAATCACATAGCAATATAAATTATCGTTTTTGTTATGTATGTTTAAGTATTAACATATGTTGTGTATATTTATTCACTATCCTCACTGCTTAATATTTCAGAACAGACAAATATCTTCATAAAAAGGGATCGTACGTCGTTAGGTAAAACGTGTATTGTATTTGTATAATATCGTGTATTTTTGTCATTAACAACGCACTTATGTGTAAATTCTTTTTCAGCAATGATTTGACTGAGATGGACTCAGATGAGGACATTGGTCGGCCTATAATTAGGTACAATTTGTTTGTTTAGGGTGCTGGCTCTCGGGATGTGGCGAGCTATTGTATTTATGTTCTCCTCAATTTCTTGTAGCTTAAGGTCGGGCCTCTCACTTAGGCAATTGTTAATAACTTCGAACTAATCATTCACCGCACTCCATTTGATGTGTGGTGAATAAAGAGAATTTGGGAAAATAGATCAGATCGCTACCTTTAGTTGTTACCTTGCCAACACAACGTCAAGAAAGTGAGAAATTTAAATCTTCTGTACGGATTTTGCACACAATTTTTACGTAGATTTTTTTTTTATGATTATTTTAAAAGGTAAATTATAGGATATGAATGTTGCGTAGATGTGTACTAGTGTGTAAGCTATTTAAAAAAATAGTTTTTTCAATAGTAAAATCTTTAGTTAATTGGAATATTAGGTATGAGTGGCTCGACCATTTTGTGTATAATCTTTCAAAACTAATTCTTCGTTATTCGTCCGTGTATTGGTAGTCCTGTGTTAATATGATTGTTTCTAAAATCCTAAACTTGTGTCCTAGTAGAGTTATTGCTTGCCCCGAGCTTTTCCTAAAAGTAAATAAGAATATTGTAAATAACAATGTATATAATCTCAGTTATGTTAACGAAAGTTCTCCGTTAATTGTGTTAATGGATGTTTATGTGACTAACAGCACTTCGTGTATAAATTTAGACTTAGAAAACTTTATTTTTAAAAGCTGTATAAAATGTTGGCTGTATCATGTATAGTCTTCTTAGAAATAAGTCGTTATACTCGTAATACTTTAGCTAACTTGTATTTATTTAGGTAAAATGTGAAAGTCAAATTTAATATTAAGTAAGTAGATACCTACCTTAAATTAATTTAGTAAAACCATGACACACTACTTAGTACAGTCACGGAATGGAAAGGTTCGTCACCTTAGAGTCGGTTTTCACTTGCACTAGTATTGCAAGAAACAATTATACCAACATACAAGTGTAATAAACAGTGATGCATTTAAATAAATAGAATGACGTTTGCTATCAAATAAGGTTTTATTTGATTTTTCTATGCTATTTTTAAACGCTGCCTTGTGCGGGCGGCATATAAAAACCTCTTTGATATTTTGCAATGATGACATTGACCGATTGACAATAGTTTTAACAGAAATAATAATGGCAGGTTGAACCAACAAGGTTTTAGTTTATCAAAAATCTTGTTGACAAGATATGAGACAGGATAACTGTCAAGCAAGACTGATTTGAATAATTTTGAACTTTATTATCGAGCAGTAGAACATTATTTTCCCTAACCCAAGTCTTTTCTGTATCATAGTTTCAAAAGGTAATATGTTTTCGCGACACATTATACGAATCAATTTGAAAATTGACGAACCTTTTCATTCCGAGACTGTACATAGTTTTGCAGTAAGTTATAACTCACTTCCTCATTCAATAAGCTCAGTCTCGGAATGAAAAGGTTCGTCAATTTTCAAATTGATTAGTTTAATGTGTCGCGAATACATATAACATTTTGAAATTATGTGACAGAATAGATTTGAGTTAGGGAAAATGAAGATCAACTGCTCATTAATAACGTTAAAAATTAATCAGATCAGTGTTTTTTGACAAGATAAATATCTTGTCAACAAGATTTTTGATAAACTAAAACCTTCTTATTGGTTCAACCTTCCATTATTATTTCTGTTAAAAATATTGTTAATCGGTCAATGTCATCATTGCAAAATATCAAACCTTTTCATTCCGTGACTGTACATAACCAGGCAATTATTAACGACTAGTGGTGTCTCGTGGTTTCACCCGCGTGGTTCCCGTTCCCGTGGGAATACGGTGATAAAATATAGCCTATGTTACTCAGGGTGAATATAACTTTCTAATGGTGAAAGAATATTTTAAATCGGTCCAGTACTTTTTGAGTTTATTCGTTACATACAAAATTTTCCTCGTTATAATATTAGTGGAAAAGTGTAGATAATAACTTTCACCCTATTCAAAATTCATTACAGGAATGATGACAATTAAGTATTGTAATATACGAGGGCATGGAAGAAAAGCCTCAACAAACACACAATCAAATAAAATCTCACATAACATTATACATTTCCCAGGGACCAGGTGTGTGTGCCGACGGGTAGTTTCCTGAGGATCCCGGGCATGCAGAACTGGTGTCAGACCAACTGTCTCCGATACCCGCCCAACTGTCCTGAAGCGCTCTGTACTTGCCCGTAAGTATTGAAGTACTTACTTACTATATTTTTTAGTAATTGAAGTAACGCAATGTTAAGAGGGTGTCCGGGTAGCTAAAGTAGGACTCCCCCTGCCTCAAGGGTAATTTCCCTTTCCACTAAAATGGCGTGGGTGTCGCAGGATAGTGTAAAATATGTAAACCCGCGATAACCAATCAGGCTCTCAAACGTCCTTGAGGGATCAAGGACGCCCTTTAACTTGATTAATATAGTACTGATAGGATCCATAACTTATTCTAGATTGTAAAGTCATGTTTTCCCCATTTCAGGCAAGTTTGCGAGGCTGTAGGGGAGTTGGAAGGACGTGCAGGAGCCGACGTTTACTGTATGGATCAGTGCATCGTGTACCCGCCACGGTGTCCCGCCAACAGATGTCGCTGTTATTAAACTTAGAATATTTTTCTTAATTCAAATTATCAAACAGTTAGACGGAATTAGGCAATTTAGTTAGGACCTAAACAAAAACGTTGAATGCAAAATATTTTGTTACCTATTCCAATGTACGAGTATAATATGCACAATGCACAACTTAAGGATACAGAGCCATCTAGTATTCTTTTGTGGTACTTAGGTTCTATCAAAAGTACGTGAGTTTTCTTATTTTTTATTGTACAAAAATATTTTTATAAAGTTACCTAAGCTGTAATGTACATTATTGTACATAATGTTTTGTATATTACATAAAATATAGTTAGTTCATATAAATAAAACTATTATGGAAGCCTTGTTTATAAATACTACTTAGAAAAACGGAAATATTTTTTTGATTAGAATTTAAATTTATATCTGTAATAGTACTTGCATGATTTACATGTAATACCTATGTACGTACTTTATTTTTTATTATAAAAGTGTAAATATGTAATACAAAACTCGACAGGTGCCAGTTAGTGTAAGCAATAATTTCGTGATTATTAATTTTCTACATGGTTTAATAGTAATAATCAAACAATATTGAATTTAATTATTGCTTTTTACTATTAAATGGTGTTCGTTTACATGTAATAAAAGTATTTTTAATTAATTTTGTAATTACTTATTAATTTCCTACACCTTGCACTTTACCTTATAGGTGGTATTTCCCAAAGAGAATATAATCACTACGTTAATGGCCAAGTACTTACTTAAAAAAACGAAGAATTGCTCAACATTAAACTCCAAACGACAACAAGTTAAATGAAAATTGAAAAGTAAGCCAGCCAATAAAATAATAACCGTTTTTCCGTAGTAATCGGTTAAATAATAATTCGTAGGCTTCAGTTGTCAATTTGACATTGACAATGTCTCACTCACGAAAAAATAGAGCATACAAAAGCCACTTTCGTAAAACAGTAGTGATGTGCAGAACTTTGAGTTAGTTGTTGATTTTTTTCATTTACGTCTCGAATTTTTTTTAACAATTCTCATTACTGTAATGAAAATGGGCTGTTTATATTTATGTATTATTTTTTAATATAAGTATGTTTCCTATTATAAATAACGTAATTTGAACAGCGATAGTTCTTACACAAGCCCATGAAGTTATACTTCAGAGTAGGTATTTTTTTACTATAAGACTTCGTTTTATACATAAACACCAACAGCGTTATAAAATCGTCGACAGAACATATTTTGATTTAAATTAATAAAAGTTAATATGATTATGACGTACTTACATAATATTATTTATGTCCCAGTAATGTTCACAATTTATGGACAGTTTACAATCTCGCGAGACTAATGATTATAAATGATCGGTGTTTACAATCCTAATGGTGATGTAATACTACCACAAATAACACGGTATTATATCTTAATCGTTCGTTTCGATTATTAATTTCTTATCGATATTTTAGTCATTCATTAATAGCTACAAACAACACTACTTGTCACTTTTCGCTATCAGTCGATGAAAAAGTTGGTCGATTATTTACGCAGAGTGATAAAATAATAAATAAATCAAATAGATAAATTATTCAAGTAAACAAAACTGTTATCATGAGCGACTTGTTGGATGAAGACTTGGAGTTCCGTGGTGGCACCTTGCAGCTGTCTACGGATAATGCGTTGCAAGATAATGCGGAAAGAAATGCGGATGGAACGAAGAAAACTCCGCAGGGTCCTAATATAAATCCTTCGGTGCTATCTGGTGCTGACTCCTTGACATCGTCTTCTTCATCTTTTACAGGTAAATATTCAATTTATATTAATAACAACATAATTGGAAGAGTGGAATTGAAACCTTGGTTTGTATTTTGTATTATTTTGCTTCAAAATAAGAATCGCTTTTGTTAAGAAACACCCAAGACTTCGTTTAAAAACACTTAAATACAAAAAAGTGTGTAACTTCATTTGTGTAGTGCTACCAGTGCTATGGAGGGACTAAATTAAAATTTATCTTTATTTACTACAACAAATCAGGCTTATATTAAACTAGCAAAACTGGGTAATCGAAACTTAATTAGGCACAGTAATCAGATAATATAACATTTATTTGTGTATTATTATTACTTGATTTTTTTACTACTAAAATACATTGGTAAGTTCCATGTTGAGTTGAGATGTTTAGTTGAGTATATATAGTTATTGAGTAAGTATATATAGCGCTATATCGGTGGTCGAGTTTTGGTCCTCAAAAATTTGATCCGATACACAAAGAAGAAGAAGTACCATGTAGGAAGTATTTAGAATGAACTTATCTATGATATTGTAGAACAAAATATGTAATTTATATTTAATTTACACAATTACCTACTTTATCAATTACTGATAAAGTTCATTATCAACTAATTCTCTTAAATAATCAACAGGTTTTTTTTAATAACAATATCAGTTAAAAACATATTATTTAATTACTTATATTACAGTGATTGGCATTAAAAACATTGCCTCTGCTGGCAAATTATTGATATTTAGAAAGTTACATTTACCTAACACTTGTTATATAAATAAGAAATCCAGTTTTATTTTCTTTTCAAATGAATATTATGATAGTTACAGGCATGTAATGAATGTGTCATTATGTAAAAATTGTTTTTAATATTGTGTAAAGGCTGTTTGTTTTAAATAATGGACTAAACATACCTCAATTTGATAACATACATATTATGTAGTTCCTTATTATATTATGTGCTATATTTTCCTGTAAAACTTATTACTTAGCACTCTCCGGACAGATCTTTATGATAATAGTTAATGCCAACTATTTAGTGATTCATCAAATCCCTACTAGTCCCTACTAATATTATAAATGCGAAAGTAACTTTGTCTGTCTGTCTCCTTTACATGGCTAAAGTACTGAACCGATTGACTTAAATTTTAGTACAGGGGTAGCTTATGTTCCAGGAAAGAACATAGGGTATGTTTTATCCCGAAATTCCCACGGGATCGGAAACTACGCGACTGAAACCGCGGGCCACAGTTAGTAAAATATAAAATGAATATATCAAGGGAATTTTAAGTCATCTACATCCTTACACACTGAACGACTAGGTATACTAAGTATAAGTGATTTAGAAGATTTGTGCCCGTTGCAGACCTATAGCTAAGTCTACTTGGCTACATGATTTGTGTTAGTTTAAAACCTTTCAAAAACATCTCCAATATCTCTAATTCTAGTGGCCTCGGTCTAGCCTAGTAAAGTCATCATTGGTAATATACAACATGTCAACTATTTTAGACTTAATAAAAAATATTCTTCCATTTAATTATTTCTTCACTTATTTCAGATGCAAGAGCAAACGAAGAGCAGCAGAACGCCGAAGGGCCCAAAGATGACCCACAGACAGTGTACCCTCGGTACGATGTGCCATTCAACCGGGATAACATCAAGGACTTCTTCACGTTCCGGAAAGGTGTGGTCGAGAACGCGATGCAGGAGTGCATCACGGCGCTGCTGTTCCCTGAGGATGGAGAGTATCTGGGATGCTGGTTGTTGACAGAGTATGATATTATTATTTTTTGACTTGCAGTATCCCGCTTTTTGTCCTGCTTTAATCTCATGGGTATTTTGGGTTAAGACTAGGCGTATGCTAAGTCGCCGCGCAGGGCAGAGCAGAGCAGATTTTGTAAAGCATGGAACGTCAAGAGAGAGAGCAGGACAGATACATGATTGCGGCGCACCTGCCTGCTCTGGACTGCGCTGCCTGCGTCGCCTGCGTTTCAGCATACGCCTTCGCTAAAAGTATTGTACGCTGTGAATTGCTGTGGTTTAATTTTAATCTAAATTATTCTAGTATTTGTTGAGCCTATTAAATCCAAATAAACAAAAAATATATTTATTCCTTAGTATTATACAATATTATGAATTGAGAGAGATAATAAGGGAGAGGGGAAGAGAAAGGAAGGGAGAACCTTTTATCCCACCCATAATTTTTTCATTACAAAACTACTATAAAACAATTAAGTACATAATATGATTTTTTTATAATATTTCAGAATAACACTATGGGACAATGAGAAGGAGAGAATAATCATCCTGACATCTCGGCTGGTGATGACTATCAAGTACGACTTCATTGCGATGAAACAGCTTGACTTCAAGAAGACATACCTCGATGACTTGGACACAATCGTTATTGGGGAGCTCGTGTATCCACCCTCGTCGTTAGTACCGTGAGTAAATAACCAATGTTTTTAAATAAGACTAAGTTTATTTTGATGGGTGCTACAGCATCATCTAGCAACAACAAGATAAATAAGACATTGTCATGAAAAAATGCATTGGCCACCCCATATTATGTATTTAAATAATTTGTCAATTCTTACAATTGAATGGACAGACAGATGCACCAAAAATTAGCTCTTCAACGATTAAGCAATTTTCAACTTTTCAATGATAAATGCTCGTCAAAGAGTGCCCGCTGCTTGGACTTACATTTATCACTAGCAGCGCCCCGCGGTTTCACCCGCGTAGTTCCCGTTCCCGTGGGAATTTCGGGATAACACATAGCCTATGTTCTTTCCCGGATCATAAGCTACCCCTGTTCCAAATTTCAAGTCAATCGGTTTAGTAGTTTAGCCGTTAAAAGGTAACAGACAGACAGACGAGAGTTATTTTTGAATTTATAATATTAGTTAGGATTTAAAAGTCTACATTATAATTAACTTAGGATAATAACAGTTATTATCTTAAGTTTGTAATGATGAAATATACTAATGGTGAAAATTATGATAATAACTGTACTGATGAGTATTTTCCACGTACACGCCAGTCGTATAAACGGGATAGCGACGGGCGTGACGACCGTGGTGAAGGACTGCGTGATCGACCGGCTGTGCCGGCGGCCGAGCCACGAGGACGGCGAGCCGCGCCCCGACACCTCACTGTTCGATCACAAGTATTTCGAACCTAGGTACACCTCAGTTGCTGTAGTGCTGCCGTCGAGCTTACTTAATGCTTCTTCTCTTTATTTTGTAGTTTGTTTCTGTAGTTATTCTAAACATAACTACAGGAATTTGTAAGTCACTAAAAACAACAGGTTACATAAATATATGTACTTTGTTGTTTTTGGTTTCACAATTTCTGTAGTTATGTAGTTATTCTAATTCTGAACTTATGTAGTTAGTTGTTTTGAGTTATTTACAATGTTGTTTTTGTTTTAATTCACAAAGACCTGGAGCATGTCAGTGGAAAGGAGAGAATTAAGAATGAGTATGTAAATATTATTCAACGAATTGTATATCGTTTAATAATAATTTTATGGTTTCAATTAAAAAAATAATTTCTTTTTGTACATTTTTTTAACTATTACGGACTTGACATACCTATGCATGATTGGTAAACATAATTTTTCTTGACTTTAACAAAATTGGTTGCATTAATATCGATGTGTGTGTATGTGTTTAAAAATTTTAAATGTTTATGGTTTTGTGAGTATACTAACCAAGTACTTGCCTGTAAGTTACTTGATGAAAATATAAATCCCACCAAAAACATTCTATAAAAAACTAGCCAAGTCTCAATGGAGCTGCTTGTTTATCTCTAAAAAGTAATGAAATCTAGACAAAGTCTAAGGTTCCTTACGGCGATTTCTATATTATTATAGTTAATGGTGTGTAACTTGGCCGTTGAAGGATACACTGTACACAACTGTACACAAGGGTACAAAACTAGGTGCTCCATGACACTATTGCACCAATCTGTCGCCAGAACCGCTACCCATTGACGATAGAAAATTGCCACTTGAAAAACGTTGATTCAATATCCAGTCAATTGTAGGCTTGATAAAGCTGCGTATTTTAATAATGTTATAACATTACGTGTAAACAAAATTGACTTGTACCCACTACTAACGTTTTACACAATGTTCAACGGCCAAGTCACACAACAATAACTATAATAATAAAGAAATCGCCGTAAGGAACCTTAGACTTTGTCTAGATTTCATTACTTTTTAGAGATAAACAAGCAGCTCCATTGAGACTTGGCTAGTTTTTTATAGAATTTTTTTGGTGGGATTTCATTTATTTTTGTTTTTTTTATTAGATTTTCTTATTTGACACATTTTTTTTATTTTTAGGAGAAGTATTTTATTACTAAGCGCCCCGCAATTTCACCCGCGTAGTTCCCGTTCACGTTTCCGTGGGAATTTCAGGATAAAAAGTATCCTATGTGCTTCTCCTGATTCTAAGCTACCTCCCCACCAATTTTCAGCCAAATCAATTCAGCCGTTTTTGAGCTATAAATTCCCGTTCCCAATCCCGTGGGAATTTCGGGATTAAAAGTATTCTATGTTCTTCTCAAGGTTTTAAGCTACCTCCCCACCAATTTTCAGCCAAATCAGTTGAGCCGTTCTTGAGTTATAAATTCCCGTTCCCAATCCCGTGGGAATTTCAGGATTAAAGGTATCCTAAGTCCTTTTCCTGGTTCTAAGCTACCACCCCACCAATTTTCAGCCAAATCAATTCAGCCGTTCTTGATTTTTAAATTCCCGTTCCCAAACCCGTGGGAATTTCGGGATTAAAGTTATTCTTTGTCCTTTTCCTGGTTCTAAGCTACCTCCCCACCAATTTCCAGCCAAATCAGTTCAGCCGTTCTTGAGTTATAATTCCCGTTCCCGTTCCTGTATAATTCCCGTTCCCGTTCGATTATCCTAGTTTTTTATAGTTTTCCCTTTATGTGGCCATTAAACCCTAACTCTGTACCAAATTTCAGCTCTCTAGGTTTATGGGAAGTACTAGTTCTATTTTGATGATCATGAGTGAGTGAGTGAGTGTCTTAAATACGAAACTTTGCATTCGCTTAACTTCGGAACTAAATGACCTACAGACTTGAAATTTTATTTTAAGTATGTGATTGTATAGCTTACTGGATGACGAAAATTTCAGTGCTCTGGGTTTATCCAGAGGTTCTCAAATAGGGGCCTGAAAATGCGGCGAAAGGGTTCCTGTAAAGGATGGTACGGCAGTGTTTGCTTCGCGCTCGACTTGGCAGGGGGCACTGCCGTGCCCCCAGATAAAATTTAAAAATGAATAATATTGTATGTCTCGTTGATTTTGTGCAGATGCCTGCAGGCCAAAAATTCCGGGTTTTACTCCTGGACTGAACTGACTAAACATGTTTGCTTGCATGTTTACTTCTTCATAAATGACGCGCATCCTCTTTTTGGCTCGTATCTAATGTGTACTTTAATACAATACACATAAAGTCCATTATTCGATGTACAATTTAGAGCACTTCCATTCTACGGTAAATTTACACCTATGGCTATGTTTCTAATAAATGAGAGGTCAGGGAACAGTTTTAACACAGTAAGCACCATCTAGTAGAGTTCACAGGCACTACATTGGATTAAGGCGATTTTGTTGTAACACAGTCGGCGTAGCCGCCATCTTATTTTTCTGGCGAATATAACATATACCCGTTTATTTCATAATCCTCTGAGCACTTACCATTTAATACACTTTTTAAACGAAGAAGTTATTGTTTCTATAATGCCCAGATGTTATTCGCTTATAAGACATGTGCATTATGTAAATAATAATCACGTTATGTCGCAGGGAGCGCAACCTTCGCGGCGTGCGCCTCATGTGGAACAAGGGGGAGCCGCTGCCGCTCAAGACCGTGTGGAACCCCTTCAGCCATGATGTGCCCTTCTTAACGTTTGCATCACATCCCATTTATTGGTATAAAGGTTAGTTTGGGTTGTTGTTTTGTGGACTACACTACACATTTTACTAGAAAAGTTTTATTATATTTTTTACCATCTAGATTTTAGGTGGTTTTAATACATCTGTCAATGTCAGATACAATAAACATCTTATTAATAAGTTCCAAGCAATATGATGTCTACCGTCACTTAGCAAAGTAAATGTATTCCTATGTTTATTATTCAATACAGCGCAACCAACAATTAAGTTGAACATTTGCTACTGTTATGAAATCAACATTTGTTATAATAGCTGTTTCCCTTGACTGTTCACGACTCTATAAGTGAATAATTATGCTTGACGTCACTACTTATATCACCAATTATACTAAAAAATTGGTGATATAAGTATTAAATTTCCTTTTGGCGGGAGAAAATTTAATTGTTCAAGTGTTGGATGAATGAACATGACACGACGAATGAATGAATGAACTAACAAATCAAACCACATTCCTCCCCAGACGGTGGTCCAGAAGAGCGTTCCATATACGACATGGAGACGTTCGCCATAAAACTCCAACGGGCGATAGAGGCGATGACGTCATCAGCGTGCTGCGTCCACCACGCGCCCATCGTCATACAGAGCTACGTGGGAGTGGCTTCGATGCTACACAACAAGACCGGCATGGGCTTCTTCAAGGTCAGGGGGAAGTTCAGTTTCTAACTCAACAATACCATAAATTCGTTGGTTAATTGAATATGGAACAGCGCTTTCGTGGTTATATTTTATTAAGGGCAGATATTTCCATCGCGTGATAACTTTTTTTTGAGAAATATAATTGACGTTTGACAACGTCAATCGTCAAACGTCAATTTATTGAAGATATTGATGAAATTTTGACAGTTATTTCATAATAACTGTCAAAATTTCAAAATTATTCCCCAAATAAAGTTATCAGATGATTGAAAAACCAGCACTAAAGAGTATTGTGACGGAACCATGCCTGATATATATTCTAGATCAGTTCTTAGAAGAGGCCTTTAATGTTACGATGTTCAATCAATTTTGTGTTAGTTCTTTTTGCCCTGGGGCCTCTGTCTAGAGCTCGAAGCATTTGGCTAGTCTTGCCACACTATTGTTACGGTAGCGTATGTAAAACGGAACGTTATAGTTTAGCATGGATAAAGAAAATTGAACCGTATTAACGGTAATTAAAGTTATTTTTCCGATAGCTCAATAAATTGCTTGAATCGTTAGTTTAATTTAAATTTGAACTTTATTTCCTGGTAATACGTTTTAATTTTCGAAAATATGTTTTGTTAAGTGTAACGACTAGTCAATGGGTTAATTTGTTTATGTCAACGTCGAAGTGTTATCATAAAATAAACATGATAATGAGATGAAATATCCCAAAAATCTGTTTAAATTGAGTTTTATATCGACTATAATTATGTTTAAACTGCTTTGTGGTGTTTTTGTACATATATCATTATATTTTTGGTTTTAAACAATCATTTTTGATTGTGTCAACATTTTTTGTTGCTCAAACTATTAAAGAAATTATTGTATATACAGTGCTTAGGTAGAATTACCTATAGTAAATTAGTTTTTTATTGTGTTATTTTATTTATTTGTTAAAATCTCAAATGTCAAAGAGATGCCAAAAATGTTTTAAGTAGATACCTTTTTCTTGTATTTAAAGTTTCTGTAGATATTATATTTATTTACAAAAATAATTATGTAATTAAACAATCGAAATAAATAATACTTGTCAATAATAATTATACATGAAATAGTCTATATTGCGCTGTATTAAGGATCAATTTGAAAAGTATTACTACATATTTGAATTAATCATTGTGTTATGCTCACAAAAGGTTTAAAAACTCACATAAACTGTTTAAAAACTCTCTCATAATCACCACATAAACACCCTTTATAACTTTGTCAAAAATAAAAAAATTAATTTTAAAGATGCTTATATATTTTTATAACGAACGTGAGGAGGTTAATATAATGAATTAATTTCTAATTAAAATTGTACGTTGAATAGCTTCCATGAAAATTAGTGTAGTGATTTGATTGATAGACGGTTAGCTCAATTAGCTAAAGATGTGTACATTATCTGCCTTATTTGCGTTGCATTTTCTGGTTTAGCACTAAACCAGGTTTTACAATCAATTTTGAATACTGTCATAGTGACAGATTTGACTGACAAGGTGTCAAATGCTTACCCGGTTTTGTTAAACCAGACTAAAAATGCAACGCAAATAAGGCAGTATAAGACCAATATGTTTGAATAAATGTATCGATTTGATAAAGGGAAAGGAGGGAGAGTGGGGGGGTTGCAGTAAGCGGGATATAGTTCTACAATATGCCTACGTTCCAATACAGAGATAGGACATGACTATCAATTTTTATTTTTATTATTTAGCGAAAAATCTAAAGTTTTGCCCAAGAATAGCCTGCTGGATGGAACATAGTCGTTACAATAGGTGTCCCTGGGTTTTGTTTAGGTTCATGATAAAAGTTTTTTTTTAATTTGACGACCTCGATGGCAGAGTGGTCACCATGCCGGACTGCCATCCGTAAGGTTGCGGGTTCGATTCCCGTGCGGGGTGAATATTTGTGTGAACCACAAATGTATATCTCGGTCTGGGTGTGTGTGAATGAGTGTGTACGTAGTTTCCGATACCCTAGATACAAGCTACTAGCTTAGTTAGGGGTCGGTTACTATAATGAGATGATGTAGTGAATGATTATGTTATGTTATGTTTTGCCTCAATCGGATCAGTTATTAGAAATACTTATAATGTACTTACTGTAGGTATTAGACACAAAATATGATAAAAATTAAATGTATTACTATAACCCGCTCACAGCAAACCGTTAATTGATAAGCCGATAAAATTATCTAGAAACGAAACGAAACAAAGGATATTGTTATATAATATAAAAAGAATAATAATTATAACTGTTGATAATATATGAGATTATTTATTTACTAAATTAATAGTTGTAGCTTTTGCATAAATAAATACATTGTAATCTAATTGTTGTAAGTCTCTCTTTCCAGTTGTCATGTTCTTTAATAAATGATTATATGTAGTTAGAAATATATTCTTGGTGGGATTAAAAATTGGATTAAGGGTGGATTCACACGAAATACTTTACAACTACTGCGTGTATGGGTGTCAATTTGTATGACAATGCATAGTTGGTTCATGATCACAATCAGTCATAATAGTTATTTATGGTACAAGCGAGTAAAGTTGGTGATTACTCCCGAGGCGCTATTGAGGCCCGAGCCGTCAAGCGAGGGTCTGAAGATAGCCGAGGATAGTAATCACCAATACCCCCGTGTACCATACAACGTTTTTCAACACACTTGTGAAGAAATTAAAAATTAATGTGTGAATCCAACCTTAGCTAACTACGATCTCCACTACTTTCTTAAATTGATCTTAGCCTAAATTAGGCATGTAAATGGCTGTATTTTTTTAAAAGTAAATGTTAAATGCTAGTTGACATTGTTTTTAATAATTTTATCTGATATAATAATTATGTTTTAAAAATGATTTTTTGACCGAATTACAAAAGTAATACACAATTTGTGAGCCTATGAAGTATCTAGATGTTTAGATATATAATATTACTTAAAGATATATACTTCCATAGAGAAAAGAGACGGAAGTCCTAAGGTAACTCCCAGACCTGTGGATACTTCATAGTATACATACACATTTTACAAAATCATATAATTTTCGCATTTAAAAGTTATTTTAGATTATAAATTAAGTTCTTCGTTATATTTTATTAATCTATGAACACAATGGGCTGGTATTATTTGTTTTAAAACATTTTTTATTATTTATTTGTTTTACAATGTTTATTTTTAGAATATTTTAATATATTTAATCAGGCCTATTGTATTTGAAAGCCTAAATAATGGTACTGCTTGTGTAAATGTTAAATTAACTTTGTGATTATCGAAATAAAGTTGAATATTGTATGGCTTTCTTTTAGTTTATCAAAATATAAAGACACTTTTCTCGGTTTAACCTTATCGAAAGGAATAAATACCTACATGTGTTTTAATAAACTATCAATTTACACATTCAATTGTTCACGATTAAAACGAACGGATAGTGAAGTTTCAGTAATAAGGTTCCGTTTTCACCCTTTAGGTAAGAGACCCTAAAAACTATAAGAATCTTAAGTAATTTATTTTCAATTGTAAACTTCAATAATAATTCTGTTGAAAAACATTCATTAAATTAATCAGTTTTTATCAGTCCAGTGCGTCAAACATGTTTTTACTAGGATTTTCTATGAATCACAGGAAGTGATGGAAATACCCATTTATGTGTTACTTTAACGTATACCTATTAATATATTCTATGAATAAATATAATAAAGTCTTCTATTTACTAAAATTGCAGATGTATCTCTTGTTTATTTAATAAATACCTGTAAGTCCTACTACTCCTATCAATTAAAAAGCAGTTGTCGTATTTTTTGTTTAAAAAATTGATGAGAATAATTTTATTATGTATTCATATAATAGGATTGTCTTTAGTTGGGTTTCAAAAATAATAAAATTCATTAAAAATTACTTTTTATTAAATTCACAGGACATAATCAACTAAAAGAAATACAATTTAGATAATTTTACATGGAATAGTAAAACATATCGTCGTTCCAATTATCAGGTAAGCTATAATTGTCCCAAAAATTGTCATTCAATAAAACCTTTTCGCATTCACCTTTTGTAACCTCTCTAACGTATCTTATATTTTCAACCCATGAAAGGTCAATTTCAATTTTATCTGGATCAATTATAGTTTTATTTTTAGTTTTTCTAGCTTTAGTATTATCCAAACCAATTAAATTATTAGTTAATTTGGTATAATTTAATTCAACTGAATTATTAGTTAAATCATCTTTTGTCTTACTTTTCTTAGCTCTAGGTTTCTTTTCTGTATTTGCTTTGGGTATTACTGATTTTCTATTTCTTCTCTTTTTAGTTTCTTTTGGATTAATTGTTGTATTATTCTGTGTATTAGTTGTTAGTGTAATATTATTATTGGGCATATTGATTACTGAAGGTTGAACTAATTGTGGAGCCAAAAATTTATTATTTGGGACGTTTTGCTTAAAGTGCATCTGTTTACGGTCGTTATTTAATGGTTCAGAGACTTTATCATCCTTTTTAAGATCTTTATTTTTATTGTTATCTTTAATATTGATGTTAGCATTACCTCTAATAGTTACTTGGCTCAAATGTTGAAAATTATCTAAAATACTTTGTGAACAGTTTCCAATTTGTGTCTGTGTATCATTGTCAGTGACTGAAAGATTAGAAATAGCTTTTTCCAAATAAACTTCATCACTCATTTCAATGTTTCGTTCGTTTGTGTTAAGTATGTTTTCATTATCTTCAGTCAGGTCTATTACATTTGTAGTATTGAAATCATTATGATACATAGAACTATCATTCATACCCACAACATTTTCCGCATTTGTAAATTTAGTACTGTTTTCAATACGTTTATTAACAAATATTTCTTTGTCAGCTTCTTTAGTATCCCTATGAAGTGTGCTAGATTTATCATTGTTGCTTTTAGATAAATCTGCATGTATATTAACACTACCTTCATTATAATAAACTTTATTAATTTCTTCCACATTTTCAGTTATACCTGCTTCTACATCTCCAATGTACTGCGACATATCTTCATCAGCGGTTGAATATACAGGAGACATAGTAGTTTCTGTATTTTGTGTGAAGTTTTGTGTTTCCAAAGAAATCATCTCCAATATATTATTTGATGGGTCATGATGGTGTATAGTTTCATGTTCAGATATTATTCCTTTCATACATCGTGTTAACTTTTCAATGACCTATTTATAAAGAAATATTTTAATTCCAATACAAAACATAGAGTATATATTCACTGGCTTTAATTCTAAGTTAATCTTAGTACAAGCTAGTTTTAATCTCAGAAACTACTGAATGAATTATTAAAGAGTTTTAACAATACAAGATAGTTAGAGAAACGTTAAAAAAAACATTACCTGCAACAATCGTTCATCACCAAAACAGTTATCCTTGAAGGAGGATACTTCTTGCATGTACATGTGGGCGGCACTCAGCGTGATCTCCTTGTGATTGTACACGTAGTCGTCGACAACTAAACTTATTTGCATCAGCCTCTTTTGGATTGACTGTTTCTGAAAAACAAAACTACTTGAATATCATCATCGACACACGCCTTTCCCACGCTGGGGAAAGACATTGCCGTTTATCACCGGTTATCGAAGGGGAGATTCCAGTGACTTCCGACCGCGTTACTCATGGGGTGTAGGATGCCGTGGGGAATTTCTACAACGGCTTAAAAAAGAACAACCTTCGATACTGCCCAGCTAATGCGTATTTATTGCAGAACATGGAATAGGTCTCCATGGTACAATTAACATAGATAGCTTTAGTAATTTTATTAAGTACTTATACATCAATATAAACCCTGCCTCCTAAACTAGGTGTAGGATAATCTGTCTGTACTTACTATAGGAGTCAGTTGATTCCTCAGAGATTGGAATTTAATACACTTGCTTACCAAAGTATACTCGTAGTCACGGATCTTAAAATATGTACCTAGGTACTAAGTAAGTACGAAAATGTACTTAAATACTAATAATGGTAATGCTTATGCATTCTACATAAACTGATCAATAATAAATGAATGAATAATAAATCTTACTTGTTTTTTCATAAAAGTAACTTGTTTTGAATTTCTTTTGCGGGGCATTTTATTTATTAATTGATTTATTACAAATATGTGTAAGTAAATGAAATGTAAATATAAGAAAAACAAAATTCAACTTCCCGCTCTGTCATGTTTTTTTTTAAATTAGTAAAGTAAGCTTTTTTTTTTTTAACCTTGAAATAATCGTTTATTATTTCAAGGTATTATTGTAAAGTAAGATAAAAATAATAATAGTACTTATTTTTTTTTATATCTAAATTCGCAATTTCCATTGCTACGCTCGACGCGGATTCTGCGTGGGATTATCCAGATATCAGAACGAATATCCTGTCCAAGAATTTAACATTATAAAACGTTTAACCATTATTTAATCAGTCCAGTGATGCCATTCCTGGCATCCACTACTTAGTTTTACAAATAAATGGATTTTCAATAAATAAAAATGATTTGGTTACTAATATTAACGTTTTTAATAGGGATTTATCTGAGCGACGCTGGTTATGGTTCACCTTATGCCGCATCTTACACCGTTGCTGAGGCGTAAGTACCTTGGAATTATTAAAGTGGCTAAGCTAAGGATTTATGTTTTTGAAATTGGAATACTCAACTTAATTATTGTTTATTTTATAGTTGTCTATCACACTGGCCGTAAAGCAACATTACTCGTACTTATTGATCTGAGTTCGGAATTCAAATAAAAATTAAAAATGTATTGCATAGCATTTTTCCCGCCACCGAAATTATAATTTTAATTTATTTACGTTATTATTTTATCGGTAGTTAAGTAAATTAAATTGTAATTATGACAATGGTCGAGATATTTTAAAAAAATAGAAAAGGACTAAAGTAATGGTCATTGATTATTATGGATGGATTAATTATGGATATTGATATTTACGATCTATAATTAGGATTTACGAATTTAGGAAATTAAACTAAGAATAAAGGTGATATACTTATAATTAACTAGATGAGCTGTACTCACATGGATGTGCATTAGAATTTTTTACTAGGGATGAATAATTACGGCTCGTTTAGTACTTACCTACTCATTGCTATAATTTATTTCTTGGCCAAAAGGGTTGGATTTTTACTGCATATCACATAGGTATGTACGAAAAACAGTAGTTTTATTAGGAATTTTTTATTACTATAATCCTAATTTATTTCAGCCAATCAGACGTGGAAGCGCCGTCTTACGTCCCTTCGTATCTAAAACACCATGAATTCAGTAAGAGCGGATATTCTGGACATTACCGAGGTAGCAAAACGTCCTACATGGGTACCAAAAGTTACGGCGGTGGTACTAAAACCATTGGGACCTATGGTGGTGGTACCAAAACTATAGGGTCCTACGGCGGTGGATACGGCAAATCGAAGTACAGTGAAGGTCAGACGTGGTATT
Organism: Timandra comae; assembly: GCA_958496195.1. Lineage (NCBI taxonomy): Eukaryota > Metazoa > Arthropoda > Insecta > Lepidoptera > Geometridae > Timandra > Timandra comae. The sequence continues at coordinate 1,713,689 of OY292358.1, forward strand.
CAAGTTCTGGACAAGTGTGAGTATACCTAATATTTCTTATGAGGGTATTAGGTACATTTGGCTGAATTCAGCGTGGCTGAATGACTTATTCGACATACATTGCTACTTGAATTTGGGGATGGAATTGGAATAACATTGAAAGTTATAGGTATTAAATCTAAATTTTAATGTAATGCCCACTTTAGTGCTACTACTTTAATTATTATAAGTGGATAGTTTTCCATAAAAAACTGCTACAGGGTCCATTCGAAAGTTTATGCTAGGGCTTTACCGCCCCTGGAGGCAGTATTACGGCTCTTATCCAGGTATAACATTAGTACCTACTTACAACTCAATGGTGGACACAATCATAAACCAAGACTCATATCTACCATTATTAAGGTTATTGGGGCAATTTTGCCTTTATTATGGGAAAAGTTACCTCTCCCAAATGTTCGGAGTGTGGTATAATTGAAGACGTGTATCATTTACTTTTAGAATGTGTCAGGGGAATGATACCTAGAAGTAATTTATTAAACAACTACCCAATTATTTATGTTTTGGTGATTGTAACATATTACTTTCTGCACCGCTTTCTAGTGGTGCCGTATTAATTTATAAATTGGCCAGATATTCTATTAGGTTAAGATCTTAAAAATGTATCATTAGTTTGTTTTCTTATTGTACGAGATGTTGATTGTATTAATGTAATTATGAGGGTGGCATGTTCCATGTGGAACAAACCCTCTTTAATAAATAAAGATAAAAAAAAAACAAGATGAAACAAAGGTTATTGGGGCGGTAAAATCTCAGAGACAGCTTTGTATCCGTTGGCAAGCAAAATCATAGATAGATCGAATATTGGGAACGGCCGTTAATCGATGGTAAACTGAACTAGCTATCTATCTGTGGAAGTAGTAGAAAGATTAACTTAACATTCCTAAACCATTACTTATAATGAACCAATTGATATTTTCTTTGTTTACAGTCCGACTATGGACGACTTTTACAAGAGTGCCAATTCCCCGTATCAACGTAAGTACTTACAAACTTGTAATCTGCATGATACTTAGGTACTTATACAAAGTATTCTTAGCTACCAATAAAAAATATTAGGACTAAGATTCAACGGCTCTGGATTCGTTGAGCGTGAGCTTTAGAGTATTGACAATGGATATTCCCTCTGTACAAAAGAAAAAAAATGAAACACTGCGTATCTCCGAATAAGTCGGTTGGTTTTTCTGTAACAGCTGCATGTATTTTATCGCTAGAATGATACAGTTGAACTGTATCATCCAACTGCAGTGCAAATTCATTAGCACATGGCTGTCAAAGCGTTAGAATTTTATTTAAGTACTAGCTGCGCCCCGCGGTTTCACAATCGTAGTTCCCGTTCCCGTGGGAATTTCGGGATGAAAAATAGATGTTGGTGATTCTCAGACCTACTGAATATGCTCACAAAATTTCATGAGAATCGGTCGAGGAGTATGGCAACGATAACTGTGACACGAGAATTTTATATATTAGATGTAATTTACCTACTTACCTAGTACTCACATAAGTAATTTAAACTTAAATAAAAACAAATCAAATTCGCAAAACGAGATAAATAAGTACTTAATCGCGACAGGACTTAAATCAGACATTTATCGTGCGCGTCGAGTAGGCGCTATCGCGTTTAGCGGAAACACAAGATCTAAACGCGTCCGTTTCGACAATTTGCACAAAATAGATACATTTATTTATCTGCCCTATTTAATTGAATGTCATTACTAAATGCATTTTATCGTCTGCAGTTATTGTGTCAAGGTGAAAGTATGTACCTAATTGATAACTGATTTATTTATTTAAATAAAACTGCTCTAAGCTTTATTCACATGGGTACCTATGTACCTACCTCAACTATAGGTACTATTAATATTGGGCGTTAGGTAGTTGAGGTAGGTACATAGGTGCCCATGTGAATAAAGAATTATAAAAAGAATTTAGATTGAAGATTTCATTCATATTTAGGGGTAAGCGCCATTTTCAGCACAATACATACGGAATATTGGACTGTTATGTGTTGCTGTTATGAGTATTTAACAACTAACTCTGGCTTCACTGATATGTGTGAATCAGGCTTTCTTTTTTTTGGATTTTTGTGTTTTAAATATTGTATTGTGTTCTGTAGCCAAATGCACACCCGAATGTCAGAACTCTGGTATTTGCGTGGACACGAACACTTGTCGGTGCCCGCCCAACTACAGCGGCCATTACTGCGAGTACGAGCGGAAGCCGTGCCTCGACCATCCGCCGCTACCTATGAACTCACGACGGAGATGTTCAACTGAGTAAGTTTATGTGAAATAGACTCTGATTTTACCAGGACCTAAGTACTTATTTAGATTAGGTTGGAGTAGTACTTAGCTGTGTTTGCCTAATTGAGTCTATCCATCATAGAAAACGGATTTAGGTAGTTCGTTTTCACATGTGCGCATTACTTTATAGGTACTAAGTGTGTCATAATCATAATGATAAATTAGATTGTCTTCGTAAAAGTACTACAGTACTACTCGTAATATCTGTACTATGAACTACGAATGTGTTTCAGTTTTTGCACAATAAGCTGTATGGAAGGTCACAAGTTCCCGGACGGCACTAGCGTGGCCAACGTGCAGTGCGTGCAGGGCCAGTGGCAGCCGGCGCGCGCCGAGCTGGCGGTAGTCCCGGACTGCGAGCCCGAGTGCGCGCCGCCCTGCCTCAACGGCGGCGTGTGCCTCGCCAGGGGCGTCTGCAACTGTCCGCTGGAGTACCGCGGGCCGCAGTGCCAGTACTGTAAGTTGAGTGCTGACCACACAGTAAGGAATTTCGCCCCATAGATGGCCTCCTTACTCGCGTGGGTCACCACGTTACATTGCTTGGGGGTACCAAATAATGAATGTAAAAATGGATGTTTTGTTACCAAATTATTATTTTCCAGCTACCTTACGCCACTATCATGTTTGTTGTAGCGGCGAGCGTATGTGACGCGCGTAGAATGTCGTTTAACGGTGGGTACTCGTGTGCGTCCCACTCGACGGACAGCGTGCGCTGCACACTCTCGTGTCCCGCCGGCGCCGCGTTCAGCTCGCCGCCCGCCGAGCATTACACGTGTCACTACTCCACCGGCGTGTTCACACCGCAACCGATACCCAAATGTGTATTCCGTGAGTGTCATTACATCATCTATAATATTATTATGTAAGTGCACGGTTGTTGTATTTTACGATCTAATGTGTGACTTATAATTTGTCAAATTACAGCCGATATTGTAGTCATCTCACCGCACAGTCACTATTACAATGAAGTAAGTTAAATCAGTAAATCTTTATTTATTTTTTTATTTGACAAAACAGCATAATATTGATGTTGTTTATTTCAGAGTTTCTACTCGATCTCGGAGGGTGAGGGTCACCAGTATTCATTGTCCCACGTGAGCCACTCGGGCGCGGGCGTGGTGATGGACCACACGCCGCGCGGCGGGGCCTGCCTCTCGTGGGCCGGCGCGCACTACAAGACATTCGACGGCGCTGTCTACACGTAAGTACATTCTGGAACAAACCGGTCTTATCAATATAATAGGTAGTTTGATAAAGCTCATCAATCGTTAGAAAGGGTTTGTCGACATCGATCTTTACTCTGGACCAGTCAAATAGTAGTCTACAAATTGCATGGCTTGACCGACTATCGACTAATTGATCAATTGACACCCTTACTGACTGCTGTGCTGTAACGCTGTCAATGAATCACACTGCTCAGTATTCATTAACAATTGTATTACTTACAGTTTCCAATCGCCGTGCCGCCACATCTTGGTCCGTGACCCGAAGGACCACCAGTACATAATCGCCGTAAAGCACGGAGTGTGCACGCGTCGGCCGTACTGCCCGAGCGAGATTACCATCTACCTCGATGAGAAGTCTTATACACTCGCTACAGATGGTATGAACTATTCTCATAGGATTTTTTATATAACCTGTATTGTCTCACTGATGGGCAAAGGTATCCTCAAATCCGTCCAGATCATTTATCAAAAATATTCAAGTGTTAAATAATCGTAGAATGATTGAAATGGAAATCAGAAACAATGCATGCAATTCAATGTTCTGTTATGTGCTACTTGAATCATCTAACTTGTTAATCAATTTGAAGAGTTTCTAAACAAAAGTTTGATATAATATTTGTTTCGGCACAGAGGAAGGATCGGTAGTGTTCCGCAGCGGCCGGCGGCTGCTCCCGATGCCGGCGGCCCTGCCGGGGATCCGGGTGCAGATGCCCGCAGATTATGTCGTCGTGAACCTCGACGCCGTCGGGGTCACACTCAAGTGGGACACTAACGTAAGGATAGAATAACTACTTAATCTATCTACATAAACATATAACTGGCTGTCCAAAATCTAATGAAAGCGAGGAAGAGGATTTATTAGACACCCAAAGCCGAAACTAAATCGTTCTTAGAATTCTTATTTGCCTATAGGTTTGTACACGTCTCAAGTTCTTTACTATACTTTTTACCCCAAACCGCGGCATACAATATAATGTCCTTTATCAAACTTACTTCACCGCAGAATACAATATTCTTACTGCTAACCTTCGTGGTGTTATCAATCCTATTTTCCCCCCCAGAATGTAATCCAAGTAGAAGGGTCCGTTCTCCTGTGGAACAACACAGAAGGTTTGTGTGGGCTCCTGAACGGGGACCCCTCAGACGAGCTGGTGACGCGCGGCGTGGGGACCGCCGCCGTCGCCGCCTCCTGGAAACTGGACAAGATTGGAGGTAGGTGGGATGGGACATGGAGTAGCATGGAGTGACAGGACATGGGGTCACATGGTATAACACACTCTTTGCAACTCATCTCCTAACTAAGTTCATAACGGTATCTAGGGTAGTAGGGTGTAAGAAACTACATTTACCTACACTAATTCGTTCCGACCGGGGTACTAGATTTAATGCCTGTCTCTATAATCTCAATTTGAGTTGTCAGTCTATTAGAAATTATAATTTTAAACAACATTACAGTGTTAAGCCACCTGATCGGATATCAGCTTCAGTATTAAAATACTTCTGTAACATTTTCACCAGACATTTGCGAGACGAGTCCGACAGATACAGCTGCGTGTGCGAGCGAGACAGCTGAAGACGTCACTAAAGCTACTAAGTTCTGCAACGACATGATCAGCATGAGCAAGTTTAAGAAATGTTCTAAAGTAAGTTAAAGCATGCAGCAAGCTGTGTTTAATGGTTATATCGGAACAATTGTCGTTCTTTTGTGACTTTTAACTTAAATTACCTCAAGATGAAGAATAAGAATTAATGATGATTATTTTATTTTACATACTTTTCCCAGGTAATGAATGTGCTTCAGTTCCTAGAAGCTTGTAAGTGGGATTACTGTGCGTGTACGAAAACTTTGAGTAAGTAAAAAAACAATATACAGGGTGATTTCAAGTAGGCTTAGTAGACCAACAATCCGCAACTGATTATTGAGAATTAAAACGTGAATATTTTATTTTTTTATTGACGCAGGTTCCGAAGAATGCGCGTGCAATGCTATATCGGTTTACGCGAAGGAATGTCTGAGGCATGGGGTCGAAGAGATGAAGAACTGGCGAGCTCCCGATATATGTCGTAAGTACTACCATAAACTTAACTTGCTTTTACACCTGTATAAGTACTCCACATTTTGATCAAGGTTCTAGTTTCTACTCTATTCTGAATCTCTTTTTTACTCGGGAATTACGGATTATGAGTTACGTCCTCAGGGGAATTGGGATAGTATTTTATTAGTACCTACTGCCATCCTAAATATCGTCTGTGGTGTGGTATCGTATTTAGGGTAAAAATCGCCTCTAAAAAGAGCTCGCTTTTTTCTCTTTGGTATATCAAAACGACAGTGTTTATTATACCATGCAGTAAAAATCTCCATATAATAAGTCGACTATCATATTCATACATGATTAATCTATCATTTCCAGCAATGAAATGCCCTGACGGCAAGCTATACAAGTCGTGCGGTCCGGACGTACAACCGAGTTGTGCATCCCCCCTACCGGGGAGTGCGGGGGACAACTCCACGTGTGTGGAGGGGTGCTTCTGTCCCGAAGGGCTGCTGCTCGACGGCGGGAAGTGCCTGCCAAAGGAACAATGTCCTTGCAGATTGAGGAACAAAGTCTTCAAACCGGGACACGTGTTGAACAAGGATTGTAATACTTGGTCAGTTGGTGTTTTCAATGTTTTATCCTAGTGGTTTTACTATTTGCTAGTCCTTTTTTCCGATTATTATTTCCTTGTCGAGTCTTCCCATATAACCCGTGTATTCATATAAGCCCGCTTAGGCGAATAATAGGATCATTTGGGCGTGCTGCTCAAATCGAGATGCCTGAGCAGTTTAAGCACGTCTGGGCTGAGCGTACTCAGATTGTTTGGGCGTCTCCACGTTAGGTGAGCCGCTCCTTCGCTCTAGCAGAATAGGTAATAATATAATATAAAGTGTAATGGTGTGTGTGTGTGTCCCCGCAGCACGTGCGCGCTTGGGTCGTGGTCGTGCTCCGTGACGGCGTGCGGCGCGCGGTGCCGCGCGGTGGGCGACCCGCACTACGCCACGTTCGACGGCGCGCGCTACGAGTTCATGGGCGCCTGCTCCTACACCATGCTGCGAACCCCGGGGACTATAGTCACCGTGCACAACCAGGCCTGCTCCGGGGCCATCACGGAGGTATGGGAGTCGGGTACTCGCGGGCCGCGGGCTCCCCGCGCCGAGCGCCCAGTGGGGGGACAATCCCTCCGCTAGAAAAGATTCCGTGCTAAAATTTATTTGCATTTTTCTGGTCGATAAGAAGTTCATGAATGAGCAAAATGAAATCTAATAGCTGTTTTACATTCTAATTACGTCTAGAAAGAGCACCCTTACGTTACTGTCTGTTTAACCATGAACGTTTCACATCATCTTCATTTGATATAACAAATCCACTGAAACCTGACCAAAGACAACGGCTTTTAATTAAATTCTTATAACTTCTAAAACACATCCAATCACCCAACCCAACCCAATTTCCCCCACCCAGGCAATGAACCTGACCCCGTACAAGGGCTCGGGGCGCCCGTCGTGCACCAAGGCGGTGTCCGTGGAGTACGGCGGCGCCGACATCCAGCTGCAGCAGGGCGGCCGCGTCTCCGTCAACGGACGCGAGATCACGGAGCTGCCCGTCACTGTCGCAGAGATTATCATCAGAGTTGCTTCCTCGCTGTTTGTTATTGGTAAGTTTTGCTGTACGGTCAGCGTCAGAGAAAAGGTTCGTCCCTCGGTTGACATACCAAAGATAGCATTACCAAGGGGAGGGGAAGGGGGTACCTTTTCTCTGGACGCTGATGGCACCATCGAGGAAAGATAGGTCCTTAAAGAAAAAGCAACAGCACCATAGCTTTAGCGATCTAGAGATGACTTCAATCCCCACCTATAGCCCTGAAACCACTCTAGAGCCAATACTTTAGCTTAGTTGAAGGGGTTCGGATATGTAATATAGTTTGTATTTGATCATTGTGTAAAGTACCACGCTTAGCAAGTGGACAAGTAATATAGTTTTTTGATTTCTTCCATTCTAGTGCAACTGCCCAATAAAGTGGATGTGTGGTGGGACGGACAAACTCGAGTGTTCATCGACGTGCCACCAGAATTTAAAGGGAAAACTGAGGTAATATTTCCTAATTAATTTGGAGGACTTTGTATAAGAAGTTCCTTGTTTTCGTCAGTCTCCATTTGAAGGCCAAAGGGAGTAGAAAAGTGTATGTATTTACCCTTTAATTTAGAAAAACTACAAGACACAGCTAATAACAATACTCGATCTTCAGGGTCTGTGCGGCACATTCAACATGAACCAAGCCGATGACTTCTTAACCCCTGAGAAGGACGTGGAGCAGTCGGCGGTCGCGTTCGGCAACAAGTGGAAGACGCGCGAGTTCTGCACCGACTCGCAGGTCGCGGAGGTGGAACACCCCTGTAAGGTCAATATGGAGAATAAGGAAGCGGCCGAGAAGTACTGTGGGATACTGAAGAGTAAGGTGTTTGAAGGTCAGTTGGACATGGAACCTATAAGGTTTTCTTTCATTAAAATATTTAATACTTCATTTCAAACTCTGTTTTTGAGTTGTCAAGGTTTAAAATTGGTCACTTTTCTCGTATTTTCTGTCCCCATAGGAATTAGATACTTCATGTAATTACTGTAAGACGAAGTTTTGTACCAAACTAAATGTAGAGGTTTCTTTTGAGTTGATCTCAAGAACATGGAAGTTTTTTTTTTCAACACAAACCCAAAATACTTAGATATCTAATTTTGATATGCCTTCACTCATCATCTGTATTTTTTTTTAATTCCTAGAATGTCACTGGTACGTGGACGTGGAGTCGTACTACGCGTCGTGCGTGTACGACATGTGCGCGTGCGCCGGTGACGTCAGCCGCTGCCTGTGCCCGCTGCTCGGCGACTACGCGATGATGTGCGCCGCCAGCGGCATCAAGCTGCAGTGGCGGTACAATGTCAAGGAGTGCGGTTAGTTATGTTTATTGGTGGTTTTACTATTTTTTTTTCATTATAATTAACTTGATGTGACGTGAGTCTTTATGTAGAGTCCCTTAGTTTCCAGTACCATTATTGCGCGCGTAAAGTGTATTGGATTACACGAAAAGCGAATTATAGACTTTTTCTACCATCTGTAAATTGACCAGCATAGCTGAACTGATGACTTAAGGAGGTAATTAAGGAGGTAGTGGTAGTCGTGCATTGATTATGATTAAGATAGCCATACAAATTATTTGGTTAATTAATTAATCTCTTACTTTCTTTTGTAAGTTTTATTTACGTTCTTTCGCACATTCGTTTCAAATTCGGTTGCCAATAGAACTACTATAAAAAAGTCTGCTGACAGACTACTTAAGCTCGGTAATACAAAAGAAATATCCCTGGACATAGTAAACAACTATTTTGTTAATATAGCTGAAGAACTAGCAAATAAAATTTCACCTTCTAACATAACCCCTTTATGCCATTCCCCAAATTTTGACAAACCAGTAAATTCTATGGTGTTTTTAAACACCTCAGAATCGGAGGCAGAGACTATAGTAAACAACCTCAAAAATGATAGTGCTGCTGGATGGGATAAAATTACTACAAAAATTATAAAGCTAAGTAAAAGAATAACTGTTCCTCTTGTGACATATATAGCCAATCTCTGTATTCAAACTGGTGTATTCCCCCGAATATTCAAAATATCTATTATTCATCCTATTTTTAAGACAGGAAATAAAGATTGTGTAAGTAATTATAGGCCAATTTCGGTGCTTTCAGTCCTATCAAAAATTATAGAAAAAATTATGAATGCTCGCCTTCTATCATATTTAGATAAAGAAAATATATTAGCCGATAACCAATACGGTTTTAGGAAAGGCAGATCGACTGCACAAGCTGTCACAGACCTATCAAATTACGTTGGTAAACAAGTTGACTCTAACAATAAATGCATCGGCGTTTTTTTAGACCTGAGTAAGGCATTTGACACCGTCTCAATTCCAATTTTACTTGAAAAAATGGATGCCATTGGTATTAGAGGGATACCACTCCAATTATTTAAAGACTACTTAACAAATAGGTCACAGATGATTTCGATCTCTGGTCACCTTAGTAACGAAGTCCCTATTAGTTATGGTGTGCCACAGGGCAGTGTTCTTGGGCCCACTCTCTTTTTAATTTATATTAATACTCTTTGTAAACTAAAACTGTTAAATTGCAAACTTTTTACATATGCCGATGATACGGCGCTAATTTTTTATTGGAAAAATTGGACAGAGGTAAAATATTTTACTGAAATCGGTCTTCAGAAAACAGCGGGCTGGCTAAACCAAAACATATTAACACTCAATACCGATAAAACTAAAGTTATTTATTTTGGTAAAACAATACGATCCTTACCAAATGAACATTTCGATATAAAACTACATACATGCCAAAATTTTCAACAAAACCCATGTAATTGCCAGTCTTTAGAAAGAATTAGAATAATTAAATATCTAGGTGTGTTTATTGACGACAAATTAACATGGTCTGCGCACATAAATCAGCTATGTGACAAAATGAGACGTCTTATATATATATTTAAAAAACTCAGACATGTTGCTGAATATCACCTCATCAAAAGTGTGTATTTTGCTTTAGCCCAATCTATACTCACATATTGTATCACAGCATGGGGAGGCGCCAGAAAAACCCATATGATTAAGTTAGAACGAGCACAGCGTGCACTGCTAAAAGTAATGACCTTCAAACCCTACAGATATCCCACCGCTAGTCTTTATTCTGACTGTGACTTACTGACTGTCCGACAACTATTTGTTAAATACACAATAATGTCCCAACATCATAAAACATGTTTTGATACTAAAATAAGACGTAAGAAAAAAGTTTGTCCTACTTCTCAATATAAGACAGTTTTTATCAATAAATTTCAATGTTATCTTGGTCCCATGTTGTATAATAAACTTAACAAAATTAATCAAATAAACCACTTAAACAAATTTCACTGCGAGCAAAAAGTTACTTGTTGGCTAAAATCTCAAAATTATGAAGAGATAGAAAATTTATTAAAAACTAAAAAGTAATCTGAATTTGGTACGACTTCGCTAAAAATTTTAAAATTTAAGTTCTTAAATAATAATTAATATAAAAAACAATAAATGATAATAAACACTCATTAGGTATGAATAAAAATTATAATTCATAAACTAAAACACGAAAATTAAATAAATAAATTATAATATTTTATTTTACTATTGTAGAAGTTCACACTTTTAGTTGTCTCACTTAGTTGTAGTGACGTACTCGTGTGACGTTCTGTACATTTCAAATTATGACAATATTGACGGTACCTCGAGAATAAATTGTATTTTTTCTGTTAAATAATGTTGGATAACCTAAATTATTTAGTTTTTTAACTGACTTCCAAAAAAACAGGAGGAGGTTCTCTATTCGACGTGTATATATTTTTTTTTTTTTTTTGTGTGTTTGTTACGCGATTTCTTTGTAATCATGAATGGAGCATTTTAAAATTCTTGTTTCATTAGAAAGCGGATATTCGCGAAGTGGTCCCATGTCAAGGAAATCAGGATCTGATGATGGGATCCAGAAAAATCGAGGAAAAACCCGCAACAATGTAGGCTGGGGTGTCGATTGACATTATTAAAAGTAAAACTACCTGTGACCCGTGGTTTTGCTCGCGATATTCTTGATACCATAAGAATTTCTGGATTAAAATTTTTTGGCTGTATTTTTTCGTATTTAAATCAAATGCTGTTCACAATTCATGAGTTTTAGATATAAAAATGACCTGTTTTTTAATTCGTTAACACACACTGAAATAAACCCGAACCTACAACATTTTTAAAAAATGTTTTTTTATACTATTATAGGTACCTATTACACATATATCTTCAGTGCGTTTTCATAAAACTTTAGTAAAAAAAATATTATTTAGATATAACAAACAAACACTGCACCAGATTAGTTTGTATAGATATTTTAATTAATAAATAGACAGTATAAACGTCAGGCTTTATTTTCGTTTTTATTTTGACTTTGGTTAATTTTCTAAAAAGTTCTTATACCTTTGCGGTTATAAAGAAGTTTTGTAATAAAATGATGGTTTAATTGGGATGATGAAGTTAAAAAGAAGTAATAAAATGCAGGGTTGTGTTAGATTATGAATCATGAGTAACATCAGCTCATGGGACAGGATTCAAGCGGTACCCGTTGAGGTTGAACTGCTCGACACTTATAGAGCAGCGAAAAAATCCCTGCAAGAGGCTATTGCCCTCGCAACTCTCGCGGCAATCGTGGGAAACGACCTCTCCTTGCCAAATGTAGTCTCTGGTATGGTGAGCGAGGAGAGGTCTTGGATTGTAGTGTCCACCTTTTGTGAGGTCGTACGAGAGAGCGCGAAGCCCTCTCCACTAATACAAGTACTATCCGCAGCAGAAGGTTGGGCAGACGGAAGCGGGACTACCACTTTGTCCTGCAACCGCCATACGCCCGACCTGCGGCAGTATTCCCCGGGGGGAGATCCACTGCCGCCATATAGGCCTCGAGGTGGCGCGCGGTACTTTCGGAAGGGGGTAACTCAACATCTGTCGCCTAGAGCTACATTCTAACTCGGAGGTGAAACCCTTAACAGGGTAGAGGCGCTGTCCGGGATCGTAGTAGCGTGCAGCCGCGTTTCTTCCGGTTTCGGCCATAAGCGCAGAGGTGGCACACCAAGGGGTTTTAGTCGGTAAGCGCGTCGCCGCTCTATCTTTGCGGCGCGGAGTCCGACATACCCCGTCGTTCCCCTGGACAGAGGAAAGACGTAAAGTCTTCCTCCCACAAAAATAGGATTCAAGTGATCCACGAGTCAAAAGCTCTTCTGGAGGAAAATTTAAGCGTCTTAGGAGACTTGCTTCTCACTAAAAAATTTAAAATAAAGTTAATTTAAAAAAATAAGAAACCGACTTCAGCACTTAAAAGTAAGAAAATAATTTAAAATAAACGATATTATTAATACATATTTACAATTTATAATTAGTTACTTTTGAAGTCGGTGACAGCCAAAGCCTTCATTAATATTATAGGCGCGTCTCGTGCTATCTTATAAGAAAAAAAACTATTCTGGGCTGGCACTGACTCCAAAAGTAACTAATTATAAATTGTAAATATGTATTAATAATATCGTTTATTTTAAATTATTTTCTTACTTTTAAGTGCTGAAGTCGGTTTCTTATTTTTTTAAATTAACTTTATTTGTTGTGTTATTGTGTTTAAATTCAGTTTAAAGTGTAAAATGTATAAATTAAATTGTAAATTGATATGTTTTTGTGTTAAATCTAACATTACAATCTGGTATCACGGGAAGAAACTAACGTCTAAGATACAGGCTCGGCCTAGTTTAGACGTTAGTGTCCATAGTGGAGATGTGTATATTAATTATCATGTAAAAAGGTCAGTGTAGTTGTAGTACAAATGGTTTACAAATAAATATTTTTTTTTTTTTTAAACTAAACAACTGTTTTTGTTGTAGAGTTGTCGTGCGGCGGCGGGCAGCAGTACACGGTGTGCGCGGACTCGTGCCAGCGGCGCTGCGCCGACACCGCGCTCACTGCCTGCCGGCCCCAGTGTGTGGAGGGCTGCGCCTGCACGCCCGGCCAGGTACGGTACTGTACGAGGGAAAAAAACGTCATCATCATCAGAGGCACATTATCATTAAGGAAAAAATCGTCAGCTGCACGGGCAGCAAGAATTGAACTACCTTCGGACATCAATTGTATTAATTCACCTCTGATCATCACCGCATTAATCCTACGTGGATTCGACTTCTATGTCCAGGTCATTATAGCCAGCTTGAGGTGCAGTGGAACACTACTAAATTAAATTTCCGATTTGTTATAACATGACCAAGGGAAAGGTTAGGTTAGGTATTGATTAATTTTAGTTTCAGATTTGGTCTAATAATAGATCTTAAAAAAAACCCCTGTATACATAAAAAAACGAATACTTATTAGGTTACATTATGGTAAGTTGATCTTTATGTTCAGCTCCTAGACGACAAGAACCAGTGCGTGCCGGTGGCGATGTGCCCGTGCTACCACAAGGGGCTGCAGTTCGACGCCGGGTACAAGGAGGTGCGCGCCGGCAGGCGGGAGACCGAACTATGGTATACAGCTTATAAACAACTGTTTGAATATTGCTTTGTATATGTTTGTAAGCTTAAAAATGTTTTCGATACTTCAAGCGAAAACTTTTTTAAGCTGCGTTGAGGATAAGAACGCCCGCTAACGCAAGCGTTGGACTATTTTTGGTAAGAGAAACCTACAAGCTGTAAAGCTAGTAGGTTTGCTTCACGGATGACCTCAACACGCTCATAATGAATTTAGAATAAGAAGTAGATACATTATAATATGGTCATCTTTCCTTGTACCAGTACATGTATGGGAGCGAAGTGGGAGTGTGTGCCGGCGACGCCACAAGACATCCAGAACTACCCTCCAGCAGAAGACTTGAAGTCCAACTGTAGTGCTGCCGCTAATATGGAATTTACTACGTGTATGAAGACTGAGCCTGTAACTTGTAAGGTTAGTATACGTTTAGACTAGTACATTTCTGTAAAAATAATCTTCGTCCATGGAACAAGCGATTTTTAATCGCGCGATCGCGAATCGGAGTCGCTTCGCGCGATATCGCAAGCAATCGCTACACTATTCACGCTGGCGACGCTGGCGTTTGTAGAATCATCAAAAAATCGTGTTGTTAATACGGAAGGACAAGTTCGCTCTGCGAAAAAGTAACTTGTATTAACTTATGTACAGTCAGTGTCAGAGAAAAGGTACCTTTCTTGCTTGGTATACCAAAGTGTGCATTATCAAGGGGGGTACCTTTACTCTGAACCCGGCCGCACGAAGCAACAAATGTTTTCAAACAACAAATGTGTCCAAGCAACAATTTTCCCCATACATTTATCGAGAAGCAAATGTGTCATCGATGTGCGTACTATGTAGGGCAATACTTGTTTCATCATTGTTGCCTGGAAACGTTTGCTACTGCGATCTTACCATCGTTCTTTAGAACATGCACCTGCCGCCTGCGGCCCGGGGCGGCGTGTGCCGCGCGGGCTGCTCGTGCCGCTTGGGGCTGGTGCTGGACGCGGCGGGCGCGCGCTGCGTGTCCCCGCGCGCGTGCCCGTGCCACCACGCCGGCCGGGCGCATGCGCATGGGGACACCGTCAGGGACCGCTGTAACACATGGTGAGTCAGTATAACGCCCTTCTCACACTTATCAGATATCTACTTATTAGGACTTCCACGATTCCGTCCATGTAGGAATTACCGATATTCTGCTGCTACGCTACACATGGTATTAGTGACGGTCTTTTCACACTTACCAGCTAGTAGGACTTCCATGATTCCGTCTGAGTGGCTAAGGGATGGGTATACCACATAATCAGATATTCTGCTGCCAAACAGCGGTGCGTAAATATCCCCGTGTTCAAGGTTTGAAGAGGAATGTCTGTACTATGTTGCTTACGATCAGGTGACCATCAGGTCTAATATTTGATCACAATAAAAAAAACCATAGACAAAGACATGTTTTTAAATAGACATCCAACAAAAATATAAAATATTGGTACCAATAACCAAATAAATGATGATGATGCAAAAAATGATGTTGTTGGAGGCGCCGGGTATCGATCCCGGTACCTCTCGCATGCTAAGCGAGCGCTCTACCATCTGAGCTACGCCCCCGATGTTAAGGAACCTCAAGTCAAATATGTTACTTTCCAAATGTGTGTACCAAATAATGCAACAAAAAGTGTGTTGTTGGAGGCGCCGGGTATCGATCCCGGTACCTCTCGCATGCTAAGCGAGCGCTCTACCATCTGAGCTACGCCCCCGATGCTAGTTGGCTCCAATCACTGAGTCAGTACGTCGTTATCTCGTACTCGCACTAACGTTACACACACAATGACCACCTTTCACTTATGTAGAGTAGAGCACGTGCCACCGGACATGCTGCCTTGACATTCAAACAGTCACATGATAATGTTTTCATCATAATAAAGATAAATATTATCATAGTCAATATTTAAATAGTTTCTTATTAGACAGGCATAAAAAGCTATCATGTCATCTTATCACAGTTATACCTAGTAACCACATTTTATATTAAAAAAAGAAATACTTATTAGAAAATATACTTATCATACAATCATGTAGGTAGTATGGCAAAATAGGTTAAGTTCGTATTCATGATTGGTGAAAATCTTATGTCCTGACTGTAACTGTAGTAGAACTAATAAATTAACATTGTAAAATACATTTATTCACAAAGATATTTACAATAAAAACATGCTTTTGAAAAAGCATTTCAATAAATTGATAGACTTTAGTAGCTGACTCTACAAAATCATAAAGAAGTTCACTTAACATTTAAAATACTTATTGTTTTCTATACGTGGTTGACTTAGGCCTAATCACCCCAAATTAGGGTAATGAAGTGGGGACATATATGACCTGATGATGATGATGATGATCCCATATTTATTCCAGCGAATGTAAGAACGGCAACTGGACGTGCACTACAAACGTTTGCCCCGGGATTTGTTCGGCGTGGGGCGACTCCCACATCATGACGTTTGACGGTAACGCGTACGATTTCGAGGGAGTCTGTACGTATCTACTGGCTAAGGGATCTGTTGATGGCAGTAATGGATTCGCTATTGAAATACAAGTAAGTATAATTAAGGATTTTTTATTTTTTAGACTTCGCCACTTGGTCCCGAACTAAGCAATGCAACGAATAGACTACAAACATACATAACTACTATGTAGGTAGTATACTTTTTTGTAAATTTATACTTAGAATAGGTAGAGCAGATAGTGATACGTACGTGATTCGTGACTATATGTAAAATAAATTCAATATAGACAAATAAAGAACTGCTTGAGTCCCCTCTTCAATTGATGCGAAACAAAATGTAGGATGAAGTACTGAATAACACCGTTCATTATGTGTTAGAACGTGCCCTGCGGTACGACCGGCGCCACTTGCTCCAAGTCCATCACCCTGAAGGTGGGAGACGAAGTAGTGGTCCTCACCAGGGACGCGCCGCTACCTGACGTGGCACTACTGAAACGGTAACAATAAAAACTAAGTACACTCAACGTCAGATAAAAGGTAGGTAACACTTTGCCTCACTCTGGTATTGCCAACCTTTTATCAGACGCTTACTGTACAACAAAAGCAAACAAAGTCGGGTTCTTTACACCATATAGCTTTAGAACAACTGGACTTAAGTGTGATGTAGTACCTACATGTTATTTATGACCAGGAATATCGCCTAAAGCAGCTTTTATCTTGAAATTTCTACTGAATCGAAAAACAGAAATGACGTGTGTGAAGACGCGCTAAGGAAAACTAGAAGATTATAACAAGGAACTTAAAATTCTAAGTTGACAAAATTATACCGCAAGATATACTCGTATCATTTTTTTGTACGCCTTAAACTTATCATGTGTATGTAAATATTTGTGAATGTCCAGAATCAATCTCCG
Organism: Timandra comae; assembly: GCA_958496195.1. NCBI lineage: Eukaryota > Metazoa > Arthropoda > Insecta > Lepidoptera > Geometridae > Timandra > Timandra comae. Next base: position 1,730,812 of record OY292358.1, read on the forward strand.
TGAAGCGGGCGTGTACGTGTTCCTGGATGTCCCGTCGCTGGGTGTTACACTCCAGTGGGACCGTCAGCTCAGAGTGTACGTCAAACTGGACACCGCTTGGCAGGGACGGGTGAGCAACTTCGTTCATCTTATCTTCATCGTCCGAGACTTGGAATAGATTTCTACTAATGTGTTTTTAATATACTCATTTGCGAATTGCCACCATAATATCGTGAAGAGTTTATTGAAACGTGAAAACAACTGCTTTTTTAATATTAGAGAAATATGTTACGCATACCCCGGGAGTCTTGAAAGGGTGGTTATATTGGTATTTTGCAGTTGCAATCAGATGCAATCAATTCTAGCATCAAAATGAGAAACGTGGCTTTTCTCTTAATTCTATCCGGAGTCTTCCAAGAAAAAAATATATAGGAGCAGTTTAACCCATAGTAGTTGCTAGTAGATAAGTACATTCTTGATAACCGATACTAATAAATAAACCTTATTAAACACTATCAGGTGCGAGGTCTCTGCGGTAACTACAACGGTGACATGCGCGACGACTTCCAAACGCCATCCAGCGGGAACCTGGCGGAAGCGTCGCCTCTCATTTTTGCAGACTCCTGGAAGACGAAGCCCACCTGTCCCAAAGCTCAACCGGTTACTGTGAGTTTATTTTCTGGATTGTAATATTTGTAACATAATTTGCCTACTATTGACTATTGGGAGGAGATTTTTGTCTAGCAGTGCGATAGAAAAAGAAACATTTGTTTTTTAATCATAAATCTCGTTCGGAAAATAAGAACCATACTTCGCTTGAGAGGTGAGGAGGATCTACAACTCAGTTTAAAGGACGGAAAAGGTATGTTGATTATTCCTGTGGCAGGATCACTGCGCGACACGACAGGAGAGACGCGCGTGGTCGCAGACAACGTGCGACGTCCTCACTCGCTCGCCGTTCGCGGCGTGCCACGCGGAGGTGCCGGTGGAGCCCTACATCGAGCGCTGCCGGCGCGACGCGTGCGCCTGCGACGCGGGCGGCGACTGCGCCTGCGCCTGCGCCGCGCTCGCGGAGTACGCCTACCAGTGCGCACGGCACGACGTGCGTCTGCGCTGGAGGACGAAAGACCTGTGCCGTGAGTAACACCCCACCTTTCCCCCAGTTTCTTCTTCCCGTGCAGCGTTCTTAAATACGTTCCCTTCCAGCTATGCAATGCGACGAGGAGTGCAGCGCGTACGACGCCTGCGTTTCGCCGTGCCCGGTGGAGACCTGCGACAATGTGAAGGACTACGAAGCCTTGAAGACCGTTTGCGATAAAGACGATTGCGTCGAAGGTAAATTTAACTTTAACTAACGAATATGTTTCGCCTCCTCAAGTTTGATAGCAAAACCGCAAACGCTGCCGTTTTAATCGCAGGGTGCAAGCGTAAGAAGCCGTGCCCGGCTGGGTCCGTGTACAAGAACAGCAGCAGCAGCGAGTGCGTGTCGCGCGCGGCGTGCCGGCCGTGCGTGGCGGCGGGCGGGGCGGAGGTGCCGGCCGGCGGCGTGGTGTCGCAGGACGCGTGCCACACGTGCCGCTGTGACCGCGGCGAGGTCGTGTGCGCCGGCCAGCCCTGCACCTCCACCGTCAGTATACTTCTACTGCAAAACTTCCTATATTGAGCCACAATCTTGTCTGTGCTGGCGGCCAAATTTGGAAGCTACTATTGTCGTTTTTATTCTTATGTCATTTGGAAACATTTTCTTTAAAATTACAACCAAATGATGCAGCTACAGCGACGCTGTCACCGGCACAGAAAAGATTGTGGCACAATATGTATACTGAGAGGTAATGATGACAATAATTGTACCACCAGACCGAGTTGGAAGACGAGGAGACGTCGACGCCGATGGAGGACAGCCCGCTGTCGTGCCAGTCGGGCTGGACGCCGTGGGTCAGCAGTGCGCCGCCAGAGACCGCCGACGGACACAGCCGGGAGGTGGAGCCGCTGCCAACGCCACAAGAACTGGTGACTATTGCTCGTCGTCTACCTCATTCTTCACGAGGATAATTATTCCTTTTAAATCACCATAGAACATATTCCAACTTCACTGTCTGCTACTATTCTCCAACCAGGTGATCGGTCTACCCATGTGCGCCCCAGAGAAGATGAAGACCATAGAGTGTCGCACGGTGGACACTCACCTGTCGCCTAAGGACACCGGCCTGGACGTGGAGTGCAGCCTGGAGCGCGGGCTAGTGTGCAGCGCAGAGGGAGTACAGTGCCCCGACTTCGAGGTCAGGGTCTACTGCCAGTGCGAAGGTGAGATTGACACATTTCAGACACAAAACAAGGCATCCCATTTTAGTACCCTTAAGTTCGAAACTTTTAACTAGGGTGTCAGAAACTACACACACACACACACACACACCCAGTGAGATTTAAGGGATGAGAAAAATTGGACCCACCCTCGAAAATCAGGTCCGAATTACATGAGTACTTATGAATTTGAAACATTATTCAGATGTAAACCCGTGCGAGAACGTGACGCTGGCCACAGTGACCCCCCACTCGTGGGACTGCCGCAAGTACGTGGAGTGCGGCGCGGGGGGCGCGGTGGAGAAGCCCTGCTCGCCCGCCACCATGTTCAATCCGCACACGCTCGTCTGCGACTGGCCTGACAACGTCATCAAACTCAGGCCCGAGTGCGGGACATACACTTCTTCTACAGGTATAGTCTATAGGACTATATTGTTTCTAAATTTCATATTGATATTCCAATATTAATACTTGAATGGACTGTTGACCTTAACAAGCTGGCCTTGCTGGAAGACCGAAGACTTATGCTACGGAAGGCGGTACATTCTTACATGGAGCCTTGAATAAATTATTTTGATTTGGCCGTGTATGGTGGCAAGCCCTGGGAAGGAGCTATATCCAGTAGGAAAGACACGCGCTGATGATGATTCCAATATTGCAGAACAGAAGGTCATTAATAAACATTTCCTTTACAGCAGCACCAACAACTCACTCCACTACCCCTTCAACACAACCCACCACTAAACCGACTACCACCACCACTCTCGCGCCGCGCACCACTCACCTGCCCGTGACAACTGGCGCCCACTCGACCACTCACAACCCGCGATGTGCTCCCAACCAGGTGTACAAGGAGTGCGTGTACCCTTGTGATAAAATGTGCGACCACTTCAAGAAAACCCTCTTGTCTAAGGGAAAATGTCACACAGAGGTTCGTATTGTTAATGATGGAAAATTAAACATTTGTAACGTTTAATGAGATTTAATTTAGCTTAATAGAATTTTATTTATTTCTGAGATAGTAGAAAGGAAATAAGAAGGGTTTTCTAAGTTAATTAAATCGAAATTTCAACTTAGAAATTATTACACTCTTATTAATAAAAGAGGAATAACAACGGTATAGTTAATCCATACTTTGTCTCATACATACACATATACTAAGTTAAGTAGCAGTAAGTAGTAGGCAGCTAAGTTCTTAACATGTTGTACCATTTATAACAAAATTAAAAGTTTAATGTTTCAAATAACTTAATGATTTAATTTCAAATTTAAGAACCAACTAATGTTATCTTTATCGCAGGCATGTGTTGGCGGATGCGTGGATGAAGACAAACCGCACATGGAATGCGCGTACGCATCGTACTGGCGCGATGAGAAGACTTGCGTGCCCAAGAAGGATTGCACTTGTTACTCGGAAGAGGGAATTGTTAAGGTATCACTTATTTATTATTTCTACTTTTTTTTTTCAACCCACATCGTCCTACTGCTGGGTAAAGGTCTCCCCCAAACATCTCCATCATTAAAGTTATAATCGTTTTGATTTTTCTTGAAGACTGTGGAATCTTAGTGTTTTTATATGTTAAAAAAGTATTTAAAACTTACTAATTGTATTCTAGCTCCTCTGAAACTAAATTATTTCATTATTATAAGTACTTTAGTATAACCCTATCTAAGTAAATATCTAGATTTCCTCAATTTAATACCCAATTTAATTTTCCCTAGCCCGGCGGGGTAGTTGAAGATGGGTGCCTCAAATGCCAGTGCCTGGACAACGTGTTCCACTGCGACTCCAGCGAATGCGTGTCCATAGTGGTCCCGTATCAAGGCAGTACTCACGAGCCTATAATCATCCCTCACGTCATTAATCCTCCATCATTCACTCCCTCTACTACCACATCTACAACTACTATTTCTCCAACTACCAGTAGTACTACTACAGAAATTATAATAGTTGACGACACAACAACTGATAGTACACCAACTGAGACAAGTGAATCAACTGGTACAACAACAACTGTTACTCCATCAACTGTTACTTCTTCAACTGTTACTCCCACAACTGTTACTCAATCAACTGTTACTCCCACAACTGTTACTACTACAACTGTTACTACTCCAACTATTCCACCAACTGTTGGCACTCCATCAACTCCTAGCACTCCATCAATACCTATGATAGTCACTACTATCATCACACCCAGTACTGCTACTCCACCGCCTGAGTGCTCGCCTGATCAGTAAGTAATTTGTTTTAGCTACTGGTATTTACTATTTTTCTCCAAATCAAAGAATATTAGAAAGAAAATATAATATACTAGCTGCGCCCCGCGGTTTCACACGCGTAGTTCCCGTTCCCGTGGGAATTTCAGGATGAAAAATAGATGTTGGTCGATTCTCAGACCTACTGAATATGCTCACAAAATTTCATGAGAATCGGTCAAGCCGTTTCGGAGGAGTATGGCAACGAAACTGTGACACGAGAATTTTATATTTATTTAGGTGTACAAATAGAGAATATTAGATCAACATTATAGCCAACAATACAACTGTCCGTATGCTTTTATGTCATTCTTTCACAATTTATATAAGTATGCAAAGTATTTACTTAATTCTTTCATACTTTTTAGATCTCTCATTTTACCTGTAGTTAGATTTTAGGTGCTTTAATTACATCAGCTTATTGAATAAAATATTGTCATTCAACAGATATTACCCGTTGTTATGGGGCGAGAACCCCGTGCCCGAGTCTTCGTTCACCGCCAGTTCTCAAATCAACGAGAAATACGCTCCGAAGAATTCTAAATTCTACGGATCCTATAACTCGCATTCAGGTAATTAGAATATACTTATTAACTCTTTGTATTAAATATTATATTTAGGATTATTTTTCCATCTGGGTATGGATAAGAGAGAATAAGCTTACAGACAGCCTTTGTTTAAAGATATCTTAAACGTATAAACATTAAAACATCTCAATTTATTACCACCAAAAAATATTTATTAGCATTAATAACACTAAAAAATAATGTTGCATAAAAACAGTAAAGTGGACTTTAGTTTTAATTATTTAGGCCCGATCGACTTTATTCAGGCTTTTAGCCCTTTGAATAGGACATACTCGTACATCTTCTACGCTAATATTATAAAGAGGAAAGATTTTATTGTTTGTTTGTGACGAATAGGCTCCGAAACTACTGAACCGATTTCAAAAAATCTTTCAAAATTAGAAAGCTACATTCACCCTGAGTAACACAGGCTATTATTTATTCCCGTATTCCTTCGGGAACGGGAACCACGCGGGTCGCCGCTAGTGAGCTGATAAAGAAATAAATTGTTGATACAGCTGGCGGCTGGAGCCCGGCGGTGAGCGACGTGAACCAGTACATCCAAGTAGAACTCCCGGAGAAGCTGCCCGTACACGGGCTGGAGGTGCAGGGCTCGGCGCATCGCGACCACTACGTCACCAGCTACGAGCTGCTCTACGGGGACGACGGGCACGTGTTCCACCCCGTAGGGGGGGCGGATGCGCCCAAGGTAAGGACACGGCTAGTTTGGATGTTTAGAATACATTCTAACATGACAATAGTACATCTATTGTAATTTAGTTGTCAAGCCAGGCCCGGTTTTCACAAAAAACCGGCCGAATAGAGAACCTTCTCCTTTTATAAAGTCGGTTAAAATCGAGGAGTAACAACGGTTTAACTAATCCACGTTTCCACTCTGTCATAATTGTGTAATTATTCCTAAGAATGAATGAAAAACGTGGATTAATTTGACGTTTCCTCAATAACGAAAAGGGCCTAATTTTGGATTACAATTTCCGGAAGTTTTTATATAAAGGCTTTTCTTTCGTAAATATTATGTATTAAAATCACCTAAGCCCGACATTTATTTTTTTCATAAAATACTGTTTGTTGCAGGTATTCCGCGGTCCAATCGACCACTTCTTGCCCCAGAAGCAGATGATATCTCCGCCCATAGAGGCGAAGTTCGTCCGCCTGCGCCCGCTCACGTGGCACGACCAGATCGCGGTCCGGTTCGAGCTCATCGGGTGCAAGGAGCCAGTCACCGAGACGGAAGCTGAGTACTTTACTACAGTGAGTTTTATATGGTTTTAATTATTGTACTTAAGTGTACGTATTACAGTCGAAACAGTCGATTAGTTTCAGTCACATACGGCCCTCCGTTCCTCTGAACGGAGGAATCCTTGTTCATAGCGCATCTCACTCATCCACCATCCCCTTACTAAAAGGTCCCAAATTTGGCGTACATTTTGGTTCAAAGATACTTCACTTAGAAAACTATTTGGATACTTAGATATTTTTTTCAAAGAAACTCATTTCCTATGCGGAGTAAATTTTTATAAATATCTTATCTTATTCGTATAGTTCTAATCAATCAATAAATGAGAATCAGTTTTTGGTACAAGTCTATGTTCTTCATTGTTCTGCAGCCTGAACCAATGCAGTGCACGGAGCCCCTGGGTGTAGCGGGTGACCTGCCCCTGGACGCCATCGCCGTCAGCTCCAACCCCGGGGACAAGAAGTACCTGGACGTGGACGGGGCTAGGGGCTGGCGGCCGCTGTACAGCACTCCGGGAGAATGGGTCATGGTATGATACACTGTACCCTGTTAAATACTTTGAGTGACCAGCAGGGCTAACAAGGTTCATCTGTTGAAAAAATCTGGTGATACAATAAAAGAATTCAGTTGCAATCCTACAATAAAATTTCAATAGATTTTCCATTGGATTTACATTTTTAGCTTCCCAGTTACCTTAACTTTACCCTCTTATTAAACGAGGAATAACGGTGGTATAGCTAATCGATGTTATGGTATGAAAGATAAGTACGGATTAAACGTGGATTAACTAGTTATAACGTTGTTATTTCTTGCTTAATGAGAAGAAGATGAATATAAAAAAAACGTTGATATTGTTTTACAGTTCAACTTCACGTCACCGCGCAACATCACGGGTGTTAAGACCAAGGGCGGAGATAAGGGATGGGTGACCGCTTACAAGGTGCTGTACACCAACGACCTCGAAACGTACAACAAAATCATAGACAAGGATGGTACAGAGAGGTAACATAAGTACTATTTCTACTTATTTATTCATTAAAGAATCACCAACAAGAAACAGTTAAAAATTACAAAAATGTTATTAAAATAATTTCTAACTAACACGTGTCAACACTGCCTCGAATTAAGACCTTAATTAAGACACTATTATATGTGATAATAAGTACAGGGTGTCATATTTTTTCAATATTCGTGGCTAGGATAATAGATTTTCCAAAAATTTAAAAACAAAATTAACCTCGAGACACTTTTCAGCATTTTTTATACTTTTGAATTTCGTTTACCACACCCAGTTGAAAAAAAATCACCCTGTATAGCAAAAACTAAAACAAATTATATTCTTTACTAAACATCTTTTCCTGTTCAGAATATATCCGGCAAACTTCGACAAAGATTCCGAAATATCGGTCGAATTCCGACCACCGCTTCACGCGCAATACTTGAAGATTCTTCCTTTGAAATGGAAAAACAACATCGAGATGAGGATCGAACCCATTGGATGTTACAAGCCGTATCGTAAGTGATATCACTTTATTTACTCCGTTAAGGGCGCGTTTCCACCGCCACGCACGCTACGAACACGACCTACGGCCGCGCGGCGCGGCACTGCCATACAATTGAAATTTCATCTGTATTCCCTTAATAACCTTAATTTAACAATGTTTAGTCAGCTGAGTCCATTAACGTTTAAATATTCAAATCATAATACCATAAGCTCGCGCGTACTTCAACCGAAATATTCCTTTAACAAAACTAAAATAGAAAAAGTTTAACATAAGTATTTAATTTTTGAGTAATACGTATTCATATAAGTACTTACACATTATTTTTGTTCATTAGCGGCAAGTCCATCCCCGAGCCCGGAGATCCCGACGGAGAGCACGACAGCAAGTCCCGGTGAATGCTCGCTGTGCGCGGGCGTGGACGGCACGGACGTGACGTGCGCGTGCGCAGCGCCCCTCTTCTACGACGGGGAGGACTGCGTGCCACGCGCGCAGTGCCCCTGCATCGTAGGGTTTATGACGTGAGTCATTTTTGTGCTTCTTTACTACTTTTCTTACTCATTACTTCACTTTTTCATATTTCTTTAAAAGTCAAAATGTCAGATTGAACTTGTGGGTCTAAAACATAACATAATAATAATATTTACGAAAATTAAACCCCTCTAAAGTGCTCAACCAGACGAATGCGTGTTTTGCCTACAGACTTATAGAGTACCTACGCCTTTGACTTAAAAAGATAATAAAAAGAAAATAGGTACTTACATTTAAACATTAGGTGCCTTATTTGCATTGCATTTTTAGTCTGGTTTAGCACTAAACCAGGTTTTACAATCAATTTTGAATACTGTCAAAGTGACAGATTTGACTGACAAGGTGTCAAAGAGTGGATTTCAACAAGTCCCCAAAAATCTTCATTTCCGTGGTTTTTTTTGTTTTTAAGTTTTTTTCAAAAAAAATTAGCGTTTATTATACTTCTTGATAATGTATGTATTCTTGCTTATTATCAAGCTGATTACTTATAAAACTAACGAATAACACAAGTTTAAAATTTTCATGCCACGGCGATGAAACATGCGTGCACGGCAATGAAACAAGCGTCCACGGCAATGAAAGAACTGTCCCACGGTAATGAAAGAATCACCACGGAAATGAAAATCCATACATAAAACAATTTTTTTATATACTGACATGAGTATTATATTATCCTAACATACAATATATACACGCCTGTCTCCGAGAAGGAGAGGCATACTCCCCCAGACGGGTTATCTACGCCACATCGAATGATAATAATTGATCGAATTTCTTAATAAGATTAACATAAAACCCCTATGATATATGGCTTAAAGATTGGAAAGAATCGCTTTTGATCCCCCTGCTCAAGAAGGGGTCCACAAAATTACGTGCCTTATAAGCATGCTTTCATCATACGGTCTGCCTGTTAGTTTGTGTGGGTATATATCGGACTTCTTGCAGGATCGATCGATACGGGTCGTTCTTGATGGATGCTCGTCCGATCAAATGGCGATTATTGCCGGTGTTCCCCAAGGGTTAGTACTCATTGCAACACTTTTCCTGTTGCATATCAATGATCTGTCAAAGCCCAGAACCTATGAGTATGGAAATGATTGCACAGTTGTAGAGAATTACATATCCATCCCGCGTGCTAGTGCGGCCGAGACACAGTATTTAAGAGAGGCTAGGTCGATCACACGAACTTTTCCCTTCGGGCAGTCGCATGCCAGTAAGATTATGTTGCATATCATCCCGGATGAACAGGCTGAAAAAGAGTCCTTTTTCTATTTAACATCTATGGCGAATACATAAGTAGTATTTCATCCGTGATCATGGCGCTTGCAACAGCGTTGAAATATCGGAAACTTGAAATATTTCAACGCTGTATAATCATGATAATTTGAGTTCTAATAACCATGATAACTACAGAAACTGGGTGCGCCAAAGTTCACCTAAAATTTCAACTCCGATAATTGGAAATCCGAAAATTTTCTTCCTAACATTTTTTATCCTAACAATCGCAACTCCTAAAATCTTTGTCACTAATGTTATAATTCCGAAACATTGAACTGCATAATGTCAGTAGCAATAAACATCTTTTACACTTTTATTTGTTTTCCTATATTTTCTCAACATAACCATCGTTCATACTATTATTCAAAGTCATATCTTTTTTGTTTAGATTTATTTTAATTTATTATAATCAATATTATACACCCCTATTATGAAATTACGGGACTTATTAAAATCAGAATATCTGTAGCAGTAACTGAATCCATATATCCAATAAAAATATCAAAAATGATAGTTGATTACTTATCTTTAAAAAATAATAAATAAATGCCGTATTACCAGACGGCACACTAGCTATCAAGTATTCTGTGACGCCTCGGGTCGATGACCGCGCTCAGCTGTGTATCGCAGCGTTCGCCGGTTGTTCGGTGTAGAATAACAATAAATTTCGGCGGAATTTTGAAAAACTTTGACTTATCATATCTTTTTAAATAAAAGCAAAAGATAAAAACTAACTTCACTATTATATTGTCACCCGTCGTTTACATTAGCTGTGTGATTAAGTATCTCGAATTCAAAATAGGGGTGTATACATAAATTTTTCGTAACTTTGTTTTTACATAACATGTAGGTATAACATATAACGCACGAGCCGAGCGAGTAAAACCAGAGTCCTGCTCCAATCATTCAGTCAAGTTCCAGTAACGAATCGGTCCTATTCCTAATTATTGGTTTAGGTTATGTTAGAACTGTGACCCCAACGCACGAGCCGAGCGAGCGTAGCGAGCGTGCCGCGGCAGCGGCCGGCGAAGTGCCAGAACCGAATTGGTCCTTTAGTTATGGTTATGGTTAACTCCCAGGCCATGAGCATAACCGTAAACGAGTCGTATAATAATCATTAAAACTATAAATATCATCTTCTACCCGTATATATTTTTTATTACACTTGGTAAATGTTTCTTTCTGAGCATGAGTGAAAATATTATGGTAAGTATGTTTAGGGATAAAAGCGTTATGATAAAAAACAGTAGGAGTTAAAATATATTTACATTAATGATGTTAGCAATTAAAATTTTCGGACACATCAGTGTTATGAGCATCGTCGGTAGCACTACAAATAGTATGAATTAAAACTTTAGGATGAAAATTTTTAGGAAGAATGATCATTCGGACTACAAATAGTTAGGAAAAACATTTTCGGGTAAAGAACTTTAGGTGAGCCAATATGGACCCACAGAAACTATATATGTAAGTAGGAGAGCCTTAAAAGGGTGGGAGGGAGTCTTTACTGTTGGCAGGAACAAGATCAGCAACCTTAGATATGCAGATGACACTACTTTGGTCGCATCCTCTGAGCACGAACTTGCTGAACTGTTCAGCAGAGTAGAACGCAAAACCGAGACAGTAGGACTTTGAGTCAACAAGTCGAAGACTAAGGTTATGGTCACTGACCGAGCTGAACAGATCACACGCACGGGAGAATTGTCAGACCTGGAATTAATGAGCAAGTTTGTATACCTAGGTTGGACGATCAGTAATCAGAGAGGCTGCGAGAAAGAGATTCGAATTTGTGTGCAGATGGGCGATAAGCAAAATGTTGATAATCTGGAATGTCCGAAACATACCCAAACGTAACAAAGATGAGACTAATTAGATCTCAGGTATTCTCGCTATTTCTATACGGCTGTGTGTCCCGGTCTGTCCACGCTGTTGATCGAAAAAAGATTAAGGCTTTCGAGATGTGGTGCTGGAGAAGGATGCCGCATATACCGTGAACAGCGAGACGTACGAATAAGTCTATTCTAGAACAACTTGACGTAAAAACAAGACTGTCTACGATATGTTACCTACGACTCGTAGGCTACGAGTCCTGAGCTACTTTGGTCACATTGCCTGAAAACGGCCAGACAGCCTTGACAAGCTTGTTGTGGTGGGAAAGGTAGACCTACCCGACCTACCCGTTGGTCAGACCAGATCAAGGCAATAACAGGGCTCTCAATCACCAACTCTAAGAAGAGCCGAAGACAGAGCGGAATGGAACGGCTGGTACACAACTCCATTACAGTGCATCAGAACGAACACGATCTTAAGAATACGAGCTAGAAGGAGTACAGTAAAAACGAATGAGTTATTTACTGTACTTATGAGTCTTTACTTAAGTCTTTTGTCGTATTGCAGGGATATTACTTGACGAGTACTGTACTGTCAGTATTCGGTACTGACTGTATCACAGGTAAATATGTTTTCCTTGCCTAATCATACCATGGCGATGAAAATATAAGTCACGGAAATGAAAGACCTGGCCACGGCGATGAAAGTAATTTGTTTTAAAAGACACGGTAATGAAATTGTTTTCATTGCCGTGTCTTTTTTTTCATTGCCATAGCAAATATTTGCTATGGAAACCACGGAAATGAAAGCATGGCGATGAGAAACGAGTCGAAAATTTAAAATTACATAAAATCTATTAGGTATCCTAAGAACTAAACAATTCACAAATAAACAGAAGAGTATGGGCATTCTATCGAATGCTCAATCAAGAGTATAAACTTGTTCAAGTAGTTAGTTAGTAGTCAAGTTATACCTATGCACGGCGATGAAAGAAAAAATGTCCAGTAACAAAAATGGGATACACTTACATTTATAGCTTGAAAACGCAGGCACGTGGACACGTCCTTCCACGTCGAGCACTGAGGCGGTACTATTGGGCAACGTTTAGCACACAGAGAAGGAGACGCAAGTCTTTAGTTGGAACAATATGTTTAAAAATGTTTTTGACATGGCGATGAAAGGAAGTTCTGGGACAAATGTTTTTCTAGTAACCATTCGTTGTATTGTTTAAATATTTGATTAAGTGTATTCCGTAACAATACCTTTACTATCCAAGTATCATATAAAACTAGGTTTCAATGTATTCAACCAATAGGTTTTCATCAAGGAGGTATAATACACATCAAGGTGAGTTGTGGACAGACACGGCGATGAAAGATTTCGAGGTTTAACATTTTTTTCTGGAGTACCTATTAATCCCAGTAATAAAATATTTAGTGCCTCACATATGTGACTATTTCATCTAACCAAAAAAAAAGTTTTAAACATTATAACTATATTTTTTAGTTCCGATTTCATAGTTGCCACGCAAATTTAGGCGCCGGGAAATTCACTCCAAATGATTACCAGGTTTTGTTAAACCGGACTAAAAATGCAACGCAAATAATGCCGTTACGGTCTTATTTGCGTTACATTTTAAACCTAGTTTAACAAAACCTGGTTTAAGCATTTGACACTTGTCAGTCAAATCTGTCACTTTGGTATTTTGACTGTATTCAAAATTGTACTTAGTTTAGTGCTAAACCAGACTAAAAATGCGGCGCAAATAAGGCAGTTAGGTTTTCCATAGCACTAATATCGAATGGCAGACGTTGATCATATCAGAAGTTTGAGATCGATATGACAATGTAATCGGTGTGGTGTGCAGGTACCCGGTGGCGTCGACGTTCCGCGGCGAGGCGTGCGACGAGTGCGTGTGCAAGCTGGGCGGCGTGCCCGTCTGCACGCCCGTCAGGGAGTGCAAGTGTGATAACACTACTGTAAGTTCTCATTTTGAATTTAGGGTCAGTTACTATAATGAGATGATGAAGTGAATGATTGTGATATGTTGTCTCCAGCAACGATTTTCTTAGACTTTCTTATGGTGAATGCTTTTATTTCTTTTTTTTCATCCGAACCATTATCCTATTGGAGTCGGCTTTAGTTTGACCAGATTTAATCCCGTCACTTCAGACAATATTTTGCGTTTAGAATTTTTTGCTCTAATGACTTTCTAACCTTTCCGGGTGTAACACAGGGCAATATCAAGAACAGTGTTCCTAAACTGGACAAGAAGACGTGCTCGTGCGCATGCTGGCCTTGTCCTAGCGGCACGCTCGCGTGCTCCAGCGGCGTGTGCCTGCCGGAGGACAAGTGGTGCGACGGGCTGCAGGACTGTCCTGAGGACGAACTGGGCTGTCCGCGGGACACCACCACGCCCACCACACCCACCACTCCCACCACTCCCACCACACCCACCACTCCCACCACGCCCACCACACCCGCCGCGCTGACCACGCAGACAGCTGTCACTGTCGCAGTGACGCAACCCACTACTACGGCTAAACGTGAGTCTGCAACCTACAGAATTAATATTGATTCATTGCTCGTTAAACTACCGGCACAACCAGTAGACACAAATGAAATTTGTCTTGCCCGTGACACTAATATACCTAACTAATATTATTTTTGCTATTAGTATTATTCGTCCGACCGACCACGCTGTCCACCTAGTTGGACGGTTAACATAGTGTTTAAGGTTCATATCAAAATTAATAATAGAATTTCACTCAACATGTATCTATAATAATCATGTAAGTACATGATAGCATGAAATAATAAAAATAGGTACATAGAGCGCTAAACTAAATACCCGATTGGCAAATTCAAAAGTTCTTAAAAAACATTTTGAACAGGTAGAAAGAAGACGAGCAAAAGGGTAAAGACAAGAAAATTGACCTATAAAGGTATTTCATGGCAACAAATAATATAGCTACTTATATTAAATTGTAAAAAACACTTTCAATAATAACCAAGGTTGAAAGAGAGACAATTCCAATTATTTTTTTCTTCTAGCACTGGAGTGTCCCGTGGTCCAGTGTCCCCCGGGCTACAAGGTGTACTACACTACGGCCCGGCCGCGCACCACGTGGTACTCGTCCGACCTGCCCCCGCCGCGCCCGCGGTACTCCTACCAGCGGTACCACAAGGGAGGGTTCAGCAAGGGAGGATTCTCCAAGGGAGGTTTCTCGAAGGGAGGCTTCTCGAAAGGAGGATACTCTAAAGGAGGGTTTAGTGGTAAGCGGAGGGTTTAGTGATAAGCGCTTAATTAAAATTTAAATTCAGTTTGATTAAAATTATAAAAGACTTTCTCACAAACCAAGTTTGATTATCATGTTTCGGATCTGACTGACTGATCCAACAAAGCACAGCTCAAACCACTGAACGGATTGCGCTGTCCACTTAAAGAAAAATCGCGGAGTGTAGAGAGGTACAGCACTATAAACATGTGCAGGTATATCGTCCCAAGACACGTTCACCCTGGCCCAGCCGTCGGCTCCGGCCCGCGCCGGCGGCGCGCCGGCCGCGCCGTGCCCGCAGTTCAAGTGCGTGCCGCACGTGCCGCCGTTCCCGCGCGACGGCTCCACGCCGCCGCCCGTCGTCTGCTCCGTCGTCCACTGCCCCCCTGGATACACCGTCAGAATGGAACCCACCAAGTCTAGCTTCTCAAAGTGCCCCGTGTAAGTTTATAATATGTTATTGTTAATGGGTGCAGTGTGAATCACGATTTTATGGACACAGGCTGCCAAGAAAGTCGGAATGTTCGTACCAATATTTTTATTTGGTTTCGCCCTAATCCAGGGAAGGCTCTCGGTGGAGAAATATGTGAGCTGATGATAAATGATGACAATATGATGATTTTTATTTGTTAGGTACGACTGCGTTCCTATAGTGGAGCAGCCGACTTGGTGTAACATGACCGGTCGCACGTTCAATACCTTCGACGGCGCAGAGTACAAATACGATGTCTGCTTCCACATATTGGCCAGGGAGAACCACTTGAATTCGTGGACGGTACTCGGTGAGATATCTATTTGAATTTCTCGTTTGTTGT
This sequence comes from Timandra comae, assembly GCA_958496195.1. Classification (NCBI taxonomy): domain Eukaryota; kingdom Metazoa; phylum Arthropoda; class Insecta; order Lepidoptera; family Geometridae; genus Timandra; species Timandra comae. Next base: position 1,746,409 of record OY292358.1, read on the forward strand.
AGTACTTTCTAGAGTCGAATTCCTTCTAAATAATTTTATTTCCCTAGTCCGCAAGAAGTGCCGCAACGAGGGGTGCTGGAATGAACTGCTGGTGCACCAGGACAACGAGCTGATCATCGTGAAGCCGGACCTGATGATCGAGTACAATAACTACCAGTACACGGTCGAGCAGACCAACGAGATCTGCTTCAAGCGGAACAGCTTCCAGGTGGAGCGGCTCGGGGACGGCGTGCTCGTCCGGAGCAAGCGGTACAACTTCACCGTGCTCTACAACAAGGAAGGAGACGCCAAGATTGGGGTGAGGACAACAAACGATACTGGGACGTTTATATGAACTAAGTTATTGTAACCCCGTTTACACTCAGTAGTACAGGGCAGGGAAGTGGGTAACGACTGAATGAAAATAGGTGACTTGCGCTGTCACTCGTCATACCGCCCCTGCCTGACGTCCCGCGAGTGGCAGTTTGAGGGCGGAAGTCAAGATGCCAGCGCGAGCGGGAGGGTAGTTTAACACTCACTCGCGGGGATACTGCCGCGGAAGTATTTAGGGAAATATTAGCGCGAGGAGCAGAGGCAGGAGCTGAGTGTAAATGGGGTATGTCGGTACGTACGTAATAAAGTAACTCCCGTTGCAGGTGCTGAAGACACACCTGGGCCGCGTGGACGGGCTGTGCGGCGCGTACGACGGCTCGCGCTACACGGACCGGCGCCTGCCGGACGGCCGCATGTCCACCACTCTGGAGCAGTTCGGGCGCGCGTGGGCGCGCCCGGGACTCGAACCCCACGCCTGCGCGCCCAGGGTCGTCAACAAGGACAAGCAGCACCGCGTCTGGGAACTCTGCGACGTCATCACGTAATTCATCCACACTATATTACTAAACTGGAACCATTGTTAGCTTTATTGCGCTAATCTCAGAAGCTGCTGGTCTAATTTGAAAAAAAAAAGGCGTGTTAGGGAGACCATTTTAAGGAAGGCTATAGGTATATCATCACGTTAAGACCAATAGGAGCGCAGTAAACGCGTGTAAACCATCGGGTGCACCTAAATAAACGACGCCATACTCGCATTTATGATAATGACTATCTACTGTGGTGATGTACAGGAAGGAGCCACTATCGCGTTGCGGGGCGGTGCTGGACGTACACAAATGGCGCGGGATCTGCCTGGAGAAGGTGTGCGCGTGCTCGGCGGGCGACGGCGCGCGCTCGGAGCGCGAGTGCCGCTGTGCGCTGCTGCAGCAGCTCGTGGCGGAGTGTGTGGCCGCCGGCGGGGCGGAGCCCGACCTCGCGGGCTGGAGGCTGCTCATGGACTGCCGTCAGTATACTTCGCTACTTTTGGAATACAACCTGTAACTGTTCACATGTAGATTCCGTTTCAAATCTGTTTAATCATATTAATGAGTATATTGAGCTCGATCACCAATTGGACGCAGCATACCCGGGAAATAGCACACGAAGTTTTAACGAAAAACCTATACCTAATATAATTAATTTAAAATACATGAAAATGTAAAATTATTTCAACGAGTAGCGGACGTCTATCTGGTTAAATGCCAAGGCAGCATGTCCGGCGGCACGTGCTCTACTCTACATAAGTGAAAGGTGGTCATTGTGTTGTGTAACATTGGTGCGAGTACGAGATAACGAAGTACTGACTCAGTGATTGGAGCCAACTAGCGTCGGGGGCGTAGCTCAGATGGTAGAGCGCTCGCTTAGCATGCGAGAGGTACCGGGATCGATACCCGGCGCCTCCAACAACACACTTTTTGTAGCATTATTTGGCACAAACATTTGGAAAGTGACATATTTGACTTGAGGTTCCTTAATATCGGGGGCGTAGCTCAGATGGTAGAGCGCTCGCTTAGCATGCGAGAGGTACCGGGATCGATACCCGGCGCCTCCAATTTTTTGTCTATATACGATTCTAATTCAAAACATTATAAATACTTTATGTACTTTGCAATAGAAATAGAACTATTTTATTGTATGTATAGCCGCTTCATGTCCTGCGCCGCTGGTCCACCACGACTGTTACCGCGGGGGCGAGCCGCGCTGTGTGGAGGGCGGAGTCCCCGCGGGCGGAGTCCCTACCGGCAGTGCGGGCGCGGAGGGCGGCTCGTGCTTCCCGGGCTGCTACTGCCCCGCCGGCCTGCTGAGGAAAGGGGACGACTGCGTGCCGCCGCACGACTGCAACGACTGTATGTACACCTACTTTATTAACTATTTCTCTACTCACACGTTCACAAACTTACCGACTGTATGTACACATACCTTGCGTAGTGCAACTTTTAACGATTTTGGAATCTCATAGTGGATAAGATTCACAAATTCTTTTACTCTGGCTCATCTACTATTTCATGACTTTGCTTTATTTGTTACTTAATTAATGTTCAGCATAAGCAGCTAACATTCATATGTAGCTGCTTGACATTCATAAAAGTTCTTCTTCGACACCTAAACTGAATAAATACATACCTAATCTTTCAATGATACGTGCAGGTAGTTGCACGGGCGTGGGCTCGCCGGCCAAGTACGAGACGTTCGAGGGGGACGACCTGCCGTCGCTCGGGAACTGCACCTACCTCGTGTCCCGGGACAACAACCACACCGGACAACATCAATACCAGGTCATATATCTATAAGTATAGATATGTATACTATCAGTGCCCAGCGGCTTAAACTATGTCTGCCATATTTGCGTTGCGTTTTTAGTCTGGTTTAGCACTAAACTAAGTACAATTTTGAATACTATTAAAAGACCAAAGTGACAGATTTGACTGACAAGTGTCAAATGCTTAAACCAGGTTTTGTTAAACTAGGTTTAAAATGTAACGCAAATAAGACCGTGTATGTAGTTCTTGTTCCTGAACATAGGCTATATTTTATCCCGGGATGCCCCTTAGCCTATATTATTCACTGAAAAGTAGACCATCTAATAGTGACCCTGTATACTTAATTTTTTGAAGACCTACATGGCATTGTGGTCATCATTTCGGGCTGCCATCCGAAAGGTTGCGGATTCGATTCCCGTGCGGGCTGAATATTTGTGTGAACCACAAATGTTCATTTCGGTTTGGATGTGTATGTGTATGAATGAGTGTATATGCGTAGTTTCTGATACCCTAGATACAAGTTACGAACTTAGGGGTCAGTTACTATAACCAGATGATGTAGTGAATGATTATGTTGTGTCATTTCCGACTCACGGGACTATGCTACTATATCTATAGTTATTTAAAACATATCAGGTATTTGCAACGAACGGTCCTTGCGAAGACAAGCCAGCGCTGGTGTGCACGCAGGCGGTGCACCTCATGTACGACAAACACGTGCTGCACATCACTAAGAACCCGGAGAGTGACAAGGTAACGTCCAATACATTATAACGTTGTGCTTTTGTTTTTTAATCAACCTGTATTGTCCCACTTCTGGGCAAAGGTCTCCCCCAAATCTCTCCATTTGTCTCTGTCTCTAGCCAGCTATAATGTTAACATGGCTTTTGAACATTTATAATTGATCGTCTCTATAATTACTAGATCTTAAAATGTACCACAAAACTGTATAAATTGTTGAATTAGAAGGGCTTCGCTCGCCCTAATGATATGTTATAAGTTAACCTTAGTAGATATTTTGTCAACTTGCCATCACTCTCACCTAACACCTTAGAGAGCGGGGGCCGTCTGAAAACCAGCGCTGTACTGAGATCTCGGTCTCAGTACAGCTAAAGCTAAAAACGGCTCCCATTGCAACATGTTTTTCTTTTCCTAGATTAAGTTTATTTTTCTTATGTTTTCTTATTAATGTAGCAATAAATGATTTTTTATTTATTATCTATTTATTTATATGGGTCTATTTATCACGCTGACCATGTGGTTGATTAAAACCTGTCCTGTTCACCCTAATTCAGGGTAGGCTCGAGCTCGAGCCCCTCTGTAGGGGACATATGAGCTGATGATGTTGGTATTAGTTCTCCACACCACTCGCTCACCGTGCAAAATGATAATCTGGGGGCACGGCAGTGCCCCCCGCCAAGTTGAGCGCGTACTACTTGACGCCGAAATTTTGTGAGGAGTTCCTTCCTCGGTTAAACCAACTTGATGAACTGATGATCATAGTTTAGCTTTAACTATTAAGATGGTAGGTACTCGTATTTCGGATTTTTAAACATAACTTGGAATTTATATAGGTCTTAAGAAAGAAAGAAACAGCGGAGTATTGTTTACTTATTTCTTCTCCTTCTAAACCTTTATGTCTTTTTGTGATCGGTTTACTTCATTCATCATTATCAGCTCATATTATGTCCCTATCGAGGGGATCGAGCCTACCCTTACTTATATTATAAATTATATTGTATTTGTAGATAACAACGACAATCAACAAGAGGCCGGTGTTCAAGTACCCTCTGATTGAGGAGTGGGGCGCTGTCCGCTTGGAGAACGCGCAGGACATCATCGTGACACTCACACACGTACATCTACAGGTACAGTAATTAGGATTATGTTTTTATACTGTTTCACACTTTTGTCATATAAAAAATTGATTATAATCATAGTCTTTTTGAACTCAGGACGGTTCAAATCTCAACTGAGTCGATTTGGATCCTTAAATCAATTTTACAAATATCTATATTAATTGTAAACAAATGACACATTATCTGATGCCAATACGAAGTTACACAAAGTATAATTTCAGAATCCAGAAATCAACACCATGACAAAATTGGCTTAGGGCAAGTCATAAGTTCAGTTACTGACCTCTAAAAAGTACCACCTCCTTTTTTGAAGGCGGTTAAAAAAATATATACCATATTGTTCCCGCAGCTGAAAGTATTCCAGAAGAACATGAAATTCAGCGTCCAGTTGCCGTCGGCCGTGTTCGCCAACCGCACGGAGGGTTTGTGCGGCGTCTGCGCCGGCGGGCTCGACGCGCTGCTCACCGCCAACCACACAACCACGGATAATGTTGATGAGGTGGGTTATATTAACTTCTTATCTCAAATGTTCACAGTAACTTACACACGTTTAGAGACACACCTACAGTCCACACTTATATTAACATTTATGGATCACGAAAATTATTATTTTTTATGGCGTATAGGCACGCGTTTGACTACAATCTCACCTGTGGTAAGTGATGATGTGGTCTACGGTGGAGCAGTGGTGTTTAAAGGATTCAAAGGATCTCTTTGTTTGGCAGACTGTAACCGTGACGTCATTTTGCCGTTTAAGTCACTGTGTCTCTAACACAAATGAGAGGTCTACGAGTTTGAAGAATTTTGTACAGGAGTGGAGTACCTTAGTAGTAGTATGCTAGTACTCATTATTATACTGTGGTAGTAGCATACACAGTAGATAGTCAGGGATATAATTGGAGTTGAAAGTTATAATTATGTTGCGTGCGATCTCGACTGTTTATTGGTCGGACTACTTATAGGAATAACAAGCAGGTGACGTTTTCTAAATAGTAACATTACTAAACTTGTTGTATAGTTCGGCAAGAGTTGGCAAGCGTCTCCCAGCGCGTTGACGGCGCTGGACGTGCCGCCGGCACAGTGCGACGAGCCGCCGCCCCCGCCGCCCTGCAAACCCGCGCCCGACAGCCTCTGCAACTACATGCTTGACGTCGACCGGTTTGGAAAGGTAATCACATGTACCAATGTTTGTAATATTCGGGGAATTACGTAACTTATTAGGGATAGTAAGATATAAATTATTATTCGACGTCTATTGACGGCAACTTCACTAAACATGGATTTAATCGTAACTGCGTCACACACAATTTGTTGGAACCAACCGACATAACTACCCGCAATACATATAAAAAGTAAAAAAAAAAAGTTAGATTTGTATGTATTTTAATCCTTACTATTATTATAAATGCGAAAGTAGCTGTCTTACTGTTACCTTTTCACGGCTAAACTACTGAACCGATTGACTTGAAATTTGGTACAGGGGTAGCTTATGGTCCGGGAAAGTGTATGTGTGTGTATGTTTTATCCCAAAATTCCCACGGGATCGGGAACTATGCGGGTATAACCGCGACGCACAGCTAGTCATACCATATGTATTATATCGTTGCCCGTGTCGCAGTGCCACCCGCTGGAGGACCCGGTGCCGCTGGTGGCGGCGTGCGCGGCGGAGGCGTGCGCGGGCGGCGCGGCGTGCGACGCGCTGGACCAGTACGCCGCGCTGTGCCGCCGCCGGGGCGTCTGTCTGCACTGGCGACACGGGATCTGCCCCTACCAATGGTAACACACACATGTCTACTACATAACATCACCAACTACCTCCTACCCTAGCTGCTATTACCATGACATGACACAAACCTTGCGATCACAGTAACAAAACATAAGGAAATAAACAAATATATGAATATATTGGTTATTCTATCGAAATTCCTACAAAACAGTGAAATTAGGTATCTAAGTGCTTAACATAAGTGAAACACACGCAGGTACAATCAGCGTCAGAGAAAAAGGTACTAAGGGCTGTCAAAGGACCAAACCTCTGACGCTGACTGTACATCAAATACAACTAATATAGACTCAGCTGTTTTAATATTGAATCTTACCCACAAAAATCTGTCTGTAGCTTAATTCGATAAATAAACGTCCGTTTACGTGCTAATAGTGAGGCTCCGCTGGTGTACACGCCGTGCATGCAGTGCGACCGCTCGTGCAACGACACGGCGCCGTGCGACAAGAACACGCTCCCACTGGAGGGGTGCTTCTGTCCGGAGGGGAAGGTATAACTATCACCTCATCTAATTAAACGTATTCTTATTGGCCATTATTAATATTCGATCTATCTTTGATATATTGGTTGTCAACTGATACAAAACTTTGTATAATCTGTCATTTTACATACATTTATGATAGATATAAATACAGAATTTTGTATCCGTCGACAAGCAAGATCTTAGATAGATTGAATATTACGAACGGCTATTAGTTTCGCAAGCCAATCCACGGTAACGACCGTCCATAATATAAACTTTATTGGTTGTAGGTCCGCGTGAACAACACGTGCATCGAGCCTAGCAAGTGCTTCCCGTGCGACGCCGACAACCAGCACTACGCGGGAGACGAGTGGCAGGTGACGTCACGCGACACACAATACTCCCCAAATGCAAGTGGTCACGTGCCGAACGAATGGGGCGTTAACTGGTGGTGATTTCCAGGAGGACGCGTGTACAACCTGTTCGTGCGCAGTAGTGTCGGGCGCGGCGCGCACGTCGTGCGTGTCGCGGGCGTGCGCGCCGCCGCCGTGCGCCGCGCCGCTGCGCCTGCGCACGCTGCCCGCGCCGCCCGCCGCCTGCTGCCCCACATACATTTGCGGTTCGACAGTTCTCTCATAATTCGTACAAATTAAAAAAGAATAAGATACTTCTAATACCGCTTTCATTTTCGCCTCGTACCGCTTTACCTTGGAACGAGCGGCTTCCGAATAAAGAAATTTCCGTTTCAGAGGAGGAGCCTAAGAAAAATTGTTCGGAACCGAAGCGAATGGAGTGCGGTTACGGCCAGGAGCTGAAACAGAAGACCATCGAAGGGTGCACCGAGTACTCGTGCGGTGAGCACCTTGATGTTCATACTCTGTATTGATATCGTCTAGGACCGTCTGACCGTCTGATACAATATCAAGTATGATGATAACCATGCTTATTAACGTTATCGAAATGGTGTGTTTTCAGAGTGTATCCCGGCGAGTTCGTGCCCCCCGCTGTCGGCGGAGCCCCCCGCGCCGGGCGTGGCGGTGTCGGTGGACACGAGCGGGTGCTGCCCGGTCACGCGGGCAGTCTGCCTGCCCGCCTCCTGCCCGCCCGCCGCCGCCTGCCCGCCGCTACACGACCTCATCACCACCAACATCATCGGACAGTGCTGCCCCAACTACACCTGCGGTAACTACTATATTCATACACATCTAAACATAATGTCTAATCTCGAAATGTACTATACTTATCGCCATATTTAAATTCCAGAGTTGCCCAAAGACAAGTGCGTGGTGAAACTGGAGTGGGAGGGGTCGCAGAAGGGAGGGGAACAGGCGAGGAAGGAGCCAGAACTTGTACTGAAAGAGGTTTGTGCTTTTGGAAATGTATCGTCTGATTCGTCTAATTGCTGGTGTGGCATCGTCCTGTGATGTCATTTGAGAATATTCGTTCAGTTATTTTAGAAAGTTGATGTTATTGCTTGTGAAATTTGTGCGTTATTAATTGTAGAATGGAAGAAGCCTTTTTTCGCAATAAAATTACTGAAATGCGTCGCTAACGCTATAAGACATCAGCTACAATCGGTACGTCTAGTATCGGGGAAACTAAGATGTCGTCATATTGCAGGTGGGTGCCCGCTGGCCGGACGGCCCGTGCCGCGTGTGCGAGTGCGGCGAGGCGGCGGGCGGCGCGGCACCGCACTGCCGCGTGACGTCATGCGCCGCGCCCGCCGCGCCGGGCCGCGTGCTGCGCGCCGAGCCCGAGCCCTTCCAATGCTGCCCGCGATACGTGCAGGTCGCGTGTCGGGACGCCGACAATATCTACAAGGTAACTCGTTCCCCCGCCATTTTGTGCATAATTTGTGACTATTTAGACATGTCTCACGCCATTCTGACACACCCCATTAACCGATAGCTTGGCTGTTCAATATCGTAGGCCAAAGTGTTGCAAACTCGAGTTACAGTACTTACTCTCTCTCTTCCTATGTATCCCACATAGTGGTATAATCAGCCTTCCTAATTCTCCCGTTCGCTGGATTCATGAGTACTAATTGCCCATATTGGACTGTCAGGTTGGCGAGAACTGGACTCTACCGAACGAGCCGTGCACGGAGTACCGGTGCGTTGAAGTCGAGGACGGAAAGCTCGAGAAGGTCACCGCCGTCCAGCAATGTGATGACAACTGTCAGCCGGTAAGATAATAAAGTCCGTTAATTATAATGCGTCCCGCTCGCACGGAGCAATGGTGAGCGGGACGCATTATAATTTACGCAGGTGCGACAGAGATAGCTACAGGTCAACGAAAGATATTTTTTAATGTGAATTACGACCGTGCTATAGTGTACACACTACACTACGTTTGAACATGCTTAAAGACACACTAAATTGAAGCGAATTTTAGTACACATCCCCACTATAGATACTGCTATAAACGACTGTAAAATGGCAAAGAAAAGATAATCAAAACTGATGTGATGGCATAAAAACTGAAACCTTTCCTAATCTTTTTTTTTTCTGAAAAGTAATTTATCCTAGATAGGTAAACCCGGCCGCACACCGAAGCAACAAATGTTTCCATCCAGGTAGCAAATGTTTTCAAGCAAAAATTTTTCCCTTATATTTGTTGCCTGGAAACAATTTGCGGTGTGCGTAAACCATTTGAAGTAGCACAATTATTTTATTTTCTTCCATCAAAATATCCATCCATCTGATTAACATCCAATAATAATGTATAATTATGTGTAATGTCTAGGGTTGGGAGTACTCCGCCCCCCCTGACAACAGTACGTGTTGCGGGTCGTGTACTCCCGTGGCGTGCGTCGCAGACGGCCAGCTGCGGGCCGTGGGCAGCACGTGGGTCTCACCAGACCACTGCGTGCACTACACCTGCGTCAACCACAACGGGACGGTCAGTGCACACGACACTAATACATTATTAATTTTAAAATATATTGCTTTTAGCTTATGTTCTAGCTGTGCCCGAGGATTTACCGTTTAAATGACAATCCCATAGGAGTTGGGATAAAAACTATCCTGTGTTATTTCTAATATAAGGAATACTTCGTCTTTACAATATTAGTGTGATGTATTACTGTGATTGGTTTATTCTTTTACCGTTCACATTTATTGTCATAGCTCATAGATACTTTCGCATCATAGTCTCCCACAAGTCAGGCAAAACCTAATGTTGGCGTTAGATCAAGATAAATAATTTATTTTTATAAACTAAACTAATAATTCGTTCCATAAGCTATTATTAACATAAAACATCATATACTTATAGCTCCAAGTTCAAAGTTCAAACGAAACTTGTCCCGAAGTGCCGGAGTATACGAGAAAACTGTACGTGGTGAACGAAAAGAAAATCGAAGGGAAATGTTGTCCGGAACACGAGGTAGTCGCCTGCAGGGACGGCGATAAGATATACCAGGTAACTAGCTGCACCCCAGGTTTTACCCATGTGAATCCGAATCCCATGGGAATTTCGAGATAAAAAGGATCCTATGTGTTATTCCTAGTTATAAGGAACATCTGAACCAAATTTAGTCTAAATCGATACAGTAGTTTTTGCGTGAAAGAGTAACAAACATCTAAACTCACAAATATACAAACTTTCTCATTCATAGAATAATGACTTAGGGAAAGGTTACAATAACAATACTAAACTTGGAATTATCATAATTATCATTCTTTTAATAAGTTACTTTTGTAATACCTGCTTAAGATTACTGTTATATTTATTCCTTTTGAACATCACTATAACATCACTCAACATCTACACTGATACTTTTAATAAATACGGTTGACGTTATATAAAAGGTAACGTCCCTCGGTTGGCACACTAAAGTGAGCATTACCAAGGCGTACCTTTTATCTGATACTGACCGTCAAATTATTATGATTAACGGGATTATTACCATGTATGTATGTATATCCCGTTAATCATAATAATTTGAGTGCTAATAACCATGATAACTATAAAAACTATATTGATACTGACCGTACGTATTACGTGTGGGTAGGAAGGCCAGTCGTGGCAGTCGGACTCCCCGTGCGTGAGTATAACGTGTGCGCGCGGCGCGGGCGGGCTGGCGGCGGCGCCGGCGCTACACACGTGCGCGCCGTGCCCGCGCGGACACGCGGCCGCGCCGCCCAACGGCACGTGCTGCGGCGCGTGCGAGCAGACGCACTGCGTGCTCGGGGACCAACTCTATGACGAAGGTACATACTCGTATAGGCTACACATGTTTAAACTAATAAAAATGTGCCCTAAGAATACCAAGCATTCAAGATGTTTGAGCAGTCGACTTGAAGATCAATTTCACAGAGCAGTGCCGTGCGTGAAATTGAACTCGAAATCGTGCTTAACCGTCGTTCACACTTGCTGAACCGTAGTTCAGCACGATAACGAGTTCAAGTTCCGGCTGAAAATTTTGTATGCATTTTTCAAAATAATATCTTCTGTAATGTTCAATGGAGGAGAGATCAATCTTTCTGTAAGTAACCTAACCCGTGTAACGTCTATGTGGTCCATTGCAGGGTCGACGTGGTCGTCCCCGGACAACTGCACGCAGTGGAAGTGCACGCGCATGGACGGGCAGCTGTTCGTGACGTCATCGCGCGCCGCGTGCCCCGACGTGTCGGCCTGCGCCCCCGACTACCTCGTCAACGGCACCTGCTGCCAGACCTGCGAAGAACCGCCGGAGTCACTCAGTCAGTATTCATACATTTATCAACATTACCAGCTGTGCCCGGAGACTTTACCCGTATAGTTCCCGATGTCGTGGGAATTTTGGGATAAAACGTAGTTTATGTCCTTCCCCTTACTATAAGCTATCCTTGTTCCAAATTTCAAGTCAATCGGTTCAGTAGAATTTCATTAAAAATCTTTAAAGAGTAAGCACGTACAGTCTATTCGACTCCTATTTGATTCCGACTTGACATTAACCTATCAAACTCCTTGCAGGTAAATGCGTCCCCAAGAGCGTGCCCCGCGAGAAGACAATCGGTATGATCCGCGTGCGCGTGCACCCGCACGGCGAGTGCGCCAACACCGCGCCGCTCGACGGGTTCAGCGAGTGCCAAGGGAACTGCGACTCCAAGGCCACCTACAACACGCGTGAGACACATCTACTACATTATGGGGCTTGCTACTAGCTTTTACTTGTATTGGGAGTAACAAACATTACAAAAAACGAAATAATTTTGCTCACATGTTTAAGATACAATCCTTCACTAACGTCAGAATCCAAGATGGCAGAATCCCAAAGATGGCGGCGACTAATCATTTTTATGCAGCCCTTTTTAAATTGTTATAGATATTTAGTAAAAGCGTTCTTTTTATGTTTAAATGGATGTAACCTGTAACAAACCTTTGTCCGTGGCAGTGGTGGGCACCCACGAGACGCAGTGCGAGTGCTGCTCGCCCGTGCGCTACACGTCGCTGCAGACGGAGCTGGTGTGCGAGGACGGCTCACGGCGCGCGCACCGCGTGGGCTCGCCCAAGGCCTGCGCCTGCACGCCGTGCGGCGCCGCCAGGCCACACAAATTCTTCGTCAAAGGTACGGCTACTGGGTAATTACGACATGTTCCCGGCTCTGGGACTGGAATCCCTTTAATCCACCACGTTTCTAGCCTATGCAGGATGAATTTGACACTTATTATTAAATTTTTGGCATAGTGAACTGGTTTGACTTCTAGCTAAGAGTTTTGATTTACCAAAAATCTAATGATGCAGTTTTAGTTTTTATCTAAATCGGCCTCGAGACTTGTTTCAGAATTTTTCGATATTCCTTGTACCTAGTTTAATATTTGGTCTACCAGGCCCACTTGAAAAAATCACCCCGTATAACCTTTTCGTGTTCCTATCCTACATACCTACTAAATATGGTTTTCCACCATATAAAATTGTACAGTATTTTCTGTTACAACTCGAACCAAACAAACTTAAAACATAATTGTAATAAAAAATGTCTCCTTCTGTGCAGGAAAATCTGAGAAAATGATGTTCTCCACGCGGCGCCCTCCGCCGACTACGCCTGAAAGCGACGAGATCCCACAGATATACCAAAGATTTGGGGAGTTCAACGACTGAGCCGAAATGAACCTTATCACCACCCCATAAGGTCTTACTATTAACTAAACACGACATGCAAACGACTTCTGATAATATGAAGTGTTAAATGTAAATAAATATACATTATATGATTCAAAACGGTGTTTTATGTAACATTTTTCCTCATATATATAGTACAAAATATAACTAGCTGTAGTACCGTAGCGTAAATTGTAATGAAAAACAATAATCACATTAAAAACATTTTTATTTACATGTATACATACACAACCAAGTCACATAAATATGGTAAAATTAAGTAAAACAAAATCACAATTACATTAACGGTACGTCTTGCTTGACTACGCAACTGATTGTCATGAAAATATTCCGAAATTGTAAGGAAAAACTTCCTTCTTAGTAACAATTTTATCTTTGAAAAAAAACTTGTTACCAACCGAACCACAAAGTCGAATATACACAGCTGTTGAAATATCATTAAATAATTTATATTATGACGTCTGTTGTTAAGAGGTAATCGCGGTATCATTGGATCTTGGATTCGATCCCCGACCGTTTGTGTAAATGCAAATGTTTGTCCTCAAGTTTTGATAATTTGTGATGCGTGTTGTTGTGAATATCCGTTGCTAAAAATTGTTATAATAATCCCGTCTTAGGCACTCACTCGCTACACAACCTGAATACAATCATAGTCATCTAGAATTATCATGTTTATGGTAGATTTACCATGAAAACACATGGTAAACATACCGTAAATCATGATTATTCCAGTGTAATAAATGCTATGAATGGGTTGAAAACGCGTCGTACTTACGTTACTTTATTAAAACATGCATAACATTTTTCTTTATAGTGTATATATCTGATATTAATAAATCCTTAATAAAAATACTGGTGACATATTACACAACAGTGAACATAAATTGAATGGGCCACAATGTATAAGAGTATCAAATGTCTTACAGCCGCACTCAGAGACCTCAATAGTGAATGTCAAATCTCTCATTAAATGCGTTATGTACGGAATGACCGTCGCTTAAAGTTAATGGTGGATTAAACCATTTAAACCATTTACCATTTAAACCATTTATTTCCACATCTAATACAAAAAAAAATTACAAAATAAAAGTTATAATATAAAAAAATTATTAATTATTATTGGGATTAGGCCCACTAATGAATCATTAGCCGACTCTGAGAGGTACTAATTGGAAATCTTCATTTAGTAATAGTTTAAGTATCCGTTAAACGACTCTGAGTGCGGCTGTTAAATAATATCACAAATATGTAATAGCGCGGTATGTTGTACAAATATATAATAAACATGTAATGGTATTTATATAGGTAGTATAGATAGAGAGCTCGCGCTAAGTGTAAACAGGTGAAGTATTAACAAAAATGTATTTTTAAAAGTAATTGAATAATGAATTGTATTGGACGTACTTTCTTTACATCTTTAATTATAACTATTTTACTTCGATGATTTTTATTCTCACCTTGAAATGTTACAAATTGATTTGATACTTTGCAACAATGTGACTATTGCGATATAAAAACATTACAAGGATGTCGAAAAAAAGAACTGATTCTGATTTCTAAATATTCCATTAATTGGGAATAAATAACAATTAAATTACCTATATAAAACAAGTAGAGCGTTCCTTCCTTAACCTTACACAATGAATAAGTAAAATTAAAATGACTGAATATTGTTTTAGTAAGAAATGATTTTATTAAACTTGTTGAGCGCCTTGTTGTATATTTGTCACTGGTATCAACATCATTATGTTACAGCTCCCCTTCCTCGCACGTAGTACCCTCCTCTGGTCGATCTCCCGTCTCGTTCTGTTCCTCCGCCATCTCTCTCTGACTCTCCTCCTCTTCTTTTTGTTTCTGTTTTCTCACGAGTTCCGACAAATATTTACACCTTTGCATACATTCTTCCTGTAAAATGAAACACATCGTTTAGGTATATCATGAGAAAGCATATTTAAATATCGTTATCAGTCTATAAATCAAATCAATTTATTTATGAAGTTTTTGTTACAATAAGTACATTTGAGCAATTATCGAGACATTACCTCCCGTGCTAGTTAGAAACTGTGGTATAAATACTTATGTAGTGGCGTACTTTGGTCTTGCCGGGCACGGCGGCGGCTATCTTCTGCCAGCGGTCGCCGGCGCCGCCCTTGGGGTGCTTGGCGAGCGCCGCCTCCAGCGCCTGCTGCTGCTGCTGCGACCAGCTGCCGCCCGACACCTCCTCCGCCTTGCGACTCTTCACCTGCACCAACCGCACGGTTCGACGCAATGGACCAGGAAACTCCTCCCGCGACCTCGGGCGGGGTCGGACGCGAGAAACGGTACCTTCTTAGGGGGCTCCGCGGGCGGCGCGTCGGCGGCGGGCGCGCGGTAGGCGTTGTCCTTGAGGCGCGCCGCCACGTGCGTCACCTCCTGCAGCGGGCGGCCCAGCGCCTCCGCGATGCGCTCCCAGCGCCGCGGGGCGCCGCCCGGCACGCGCCGCACCAGCCGCGCCAGCTCGCACAGGTCCTCGTCCGTCCACAGCCCGCCCGAGATCACCGGCGGCGCCGCCTGCAACCAGCACGCGTCACCCTCCGTCCGCCCCGCTATGCACATTTACCCAGTCGCTGAATGAGTGCGTGTGTGTAGTACCGGCGCGGACGGGCGCGGCGTGTCGTCGTCCGGGGCGGCGGCGGCGTCCAGCGGGCAGTGCTCCCGCTCGGGCGGCACGAAGGCGCGCCGCCGCCGGGGGCCCTTCCCGGCCGCCGCTACCGCAGCAGCCGCCGCCGCTGCCGCCGCTTCTTCCGCCTCCCTGGAACCGCGTTATTTATTTACACAACGTTATTTATTTGGAAAAAGCAACAGCCTTCGAAATGCTTCCGTTCTCATACCTCTTTTTCTTCCTCTTCTCTTGTGCCTCTTTTTCCTTCATCATCTGCTTCAGCTGTACGACGGCGCGGGGCGCGGCGACGATCGTCCCCCACAGGAACCTAGGTATTTGGAACGGCAGCGTGTCCTTTATACTCGGCCGAGGCAGCTGGTTCAATATCTCTGTCAAACCCGTGTCGAAGCCTGACTTCTTTGTATGTCTCTTGACGCGACTTTGGAGAAGTTGCTCCTAAGAAACAGAATTGTTTAATATTTTTTATTTACTTGCTTTTAAAGTTAGAAACTAAAAAAAAAAATCTCACAAAAAGTAAATATCATATTTGAAACATGAATAATATTTAGTCTAGTATAAACTTACAGCTGTGAACCTCTTCTCAACGTATGCTGCCCACCCGACTGCGTACTGGCCGAGAGTGATGATGATGAACAGGATGATGGAACCTTCGGCCAGACCCATCTTCCTCACGTGGCGGTAGTAATACACAGCCGAGCGCCAGTTTGGAAGACCATTCTTTAAGACTTCATTGTATCTAAAAACAAATTTTAGTTTAATATATTAAATTAGTTGCTATTAACAATTAAACCAAACCGTGTCCGTACCAGTCTTATTAAACTATCATATCTATAAAAGTATAAGTAGGTAGTAAAGTCTTTTTACAGAGAGATCAAAATTGTTCCTATTATTAATAGAAGAAGATATTAATGATTTCTAATTAATAATACAATCAGCTGTTACTTTTATTCATTGATGTAACTGCAATTTTAAGAACTTTTGAATAGAGAAGTAAATAAATAAGGTCATAAAGTCAAGTTACCCACTTTTCTCTTTTCCCGGGATCTTTCAGTATATTGTGCACGGACACCAGATTCCTGAACTGTACATCCGCATCTGGAGAATCATTCTTGTCAGGATGAAGTTTTAATGTTAATTTTTTGAATGCAGACTTAATTTCTTGTGGACTCGCATCCTGGAAACATAAATCCACATTTAATGTTCTGATCACAACATAAAATAAATATAATAGATGTGTATGTTTGTTATACTTTCATGCATACAACCCTCTTTTGAAAAACTCCCCTTAATCTCCTTAACATAAGTAAAACTTGGAGGCAAGCCTAGTATGGTTTATTTTGAGGTGCTAGTTGAAAATATATAAAAATGGTTTCAAAATTATTGACAGGCATTCATAACAATCATCTGTTGCATTGAACTTTGTTTCGTAAGATTGATTGTCGTCCGTATTAGTTACAGTTTCGACTTTCACAATAAATGACGATTTCATTTATAAAAAATAAAAAAATGTGACTCGCCAGTAGGTATTGAATCGGGGAAAGTTGTCACAGTATTGTTCTTTTTATTACTTTTTAAATGAGACGATTACCAAACGTACATAATATATATGATATTTTATGAACATATTGTATTGATAATATTAATTATAAACCATTTTACCTGTTTTACTCCCATCAATTCATAAAAATTCTGGTTCACTTCTTCGACCACGTCGAACACCTCGAAATCGCCGTCGTCCCATGCCGATGCGGTACATAAAAATGTTATCACTAAAATAATAACACACCGCATTTTTCCTTTTATCAATTTATTTACAGTAGAATACAAAATAACCCATATTATGATTAGAAATATTAAAAATATAAATAATTTTCGCCTTTCGCCGATCTATTTACTTTTTTAAATGTCAGACAGATAAAGACAAACCGGACAGGACAGGTGACGTGACTGACAAATGTCAGCAGTCTGACAGATATTTTTCAATGCGTGTGTTGCCTGTTCCAACTTCCAACTTTAGAAGTATTCCAATTTTAGAGTTGTTCATCTTACTAACTGATGCAGCCTACTGGCCGAGTTGAGGCCAACGCGACCGAAGGCAAATTAAATTATTACAAGGCAAGTTTTACTGCCTATACACGAGCCGAGTGATGGCAAGACAATGCAAATATACACGTTAGTATTAGGGTTCGCTCGGCCAACGTGTATAGGCAGGCTGCTGGCTACATGACGGGACACGCTGCTGTCATCGCATCGCGCAGTTTATATAAAGCTTGCAAGATCCCACAAAGCTAGCTATTATAGCTCAGCGTTTGCTACCTACCTAATGTATTAAAATATTAGATGAATTAATGCAGTATTTGTACTAAGCAATGGTGGACTATCATATAAGTACTTAAACTTAATAAAAAACAACTGTTTTAGCTCATTTAAGTATTTTGCTAGTTCTTTCTTTCTCCGAAATCTGTTATGATCTATGTAGATAGAGTACCTATGTAAATATTTTACAGGACCCTAAGTCCTACTACCTAAGTCATTTATATACTAACTCCAGTCCTAAATCTTTTTGACTTTACAGTCTTCACAATATCACGAGACCACGAGTATAGAAACGACACGAGTAGACAAGCAATCAACAGGGCACAAAGACTCGATAAAAAAAATTAGATAGGTATCTGATATGCTGGGAATTGAGTTATGAATAGCATCAAAATAGCTTAAATACCTAATATAAGTACTTAAATACTTAAACCTAAACAATATTTCTGTTCCTAGGTACTTGTCGTACCTGTACCCTATACCCTGTCAAGATTTAGACATATAAACTCACTACAGAAACTTAATTTCACGTGACTATTTTCAAGATGAAATCTAATAAAAGTAATCAATATAATACTCAGCTACTTGAGTAGATAAATGCAAACTCTACCTATAAGTACTATACAACAATGCTACGCAAATATTATCAAAATATTTAATTCTGCGATCTATCATTATTTTCTCTCCTTGACCCAATCTCAATAACAGCGGACATGTGTACTAACTCTCTGCTTGGATATAAAGATGTATTATAGTTACTTATACTTTTTAAGTAAATCACTAACAATTGTAAATTTAATTATAATTCGGCATGCTGCAGTAATTATTAACCTTATTAATTAGAATAAGATAAGTAGGTACATAATAAAACCTAATAAATAATGAAGGTAACAGGGTCAATTAGTAAAATAATTAAATCGATGTCTTAAGACGCACGCATCGTACCTACAAGTAGATGAAAGTAGTAAGTATAGGGCGATTCTTTCGGGCGTTGGGAGCCGGGGTGCGCAGACGTGAAACCCCCGCGCCGAGCGGCGCACCCCGCACTACCATGTGACGCGACATCGGACACTATCCACCAGCCAAATATTAATAAAATTTATTATGTGTGCTCGACACGTATCTCCGTTGATAAGAACAGTAGTCCTGATGGCGGTGGGCATCGTAACTATGATTGTCCTACTATATCTCATCTTACTCCAGCATTCCGCAGTAAGTCTTTTGTTCCGAATTAAATAATTTATACGTGTCACTTCACATTGATTACTGACTGGTTATTATTCCATATAATAAGGTATTTATTTATCATAAGCATTTAATTGCGAATCTTAAAATATGGAAATCATGTAGCAATCCACAAAATGTGCGTCTCTGTCCTACGCTGCGACTCTGGTGATAAGATTTTTTAGAATCAAACTTAGCGAATAAGCTTAAACTATGTATCTAATATTGAGATATCAGAGAGAGAAGGAAAGTAGAGGAAGTAGAGCCTTTTAATAATCAATTGTATAGGCTATAAATCAACTCATTTCATATTTTCTATGTCATAAAGTAGGTACCTACATAGGTACTTAATATTAAGCTTATACAAGTATAAACTTAATATAAATTAAGGCATGATAGTTGTGAATTAAGTACCTACTTAAAATTTTGTCTAATCATCTCTTCAATGTAATATAATAGACATGACCAGATTTATAGTAAAGAAAATGGCATTTACATTTGACAGACGATCGATTGATGAGACATGCGCGGATACACAGACGCGCGGAAATTTCCCGCCGTAAACGAGATTTCAATTCAATTAAATCACATCTTTCTGTAATTAATATACTTATAGGTACTTTAGTCGTTTTATATTTTCAATAGCTACTGCATGTAAGAACTTAATAATAGCGATTAATAATAATATTCTCTTCTATATTAACATCGGTCAGACAGTTTTCGAATTCTACGCATTCGATTTTCATACCTGTTTGAATTTGCAAGAACCTTTTGACCTTTACCCGAGAAGCTGTAAAGATATACGAGACTCGGATCAAATATGAGTAGGTACCAAGGTTTCAACATTCATTTTAGCTATGCAAACATCACCGTGCAATTACAAACACTATGAATATGAAATGTTGGTAGTCTCCTCAAATGTGAATGCTTTTGAAATTTGACTCTAGAAATAGTCCAGAAATAGAAATGGTTTTTTTTTACTAAATATTTACTGTTTCCGTAATTTCGCAATGTATTTTTTCTTCGCGACTAAACAAAATGAGTCTTCCTAATTATGCATGGCGCATTTTCTTGCATTTCCTTCGTATGTTTATGTCAACGTTTTTCAGGACGGCGAGTCTTGTCCGGACGGCAGATTTTGTCCGTCAAGTTGGACATGCTGCGAACAGGGGTGTTGCACCCCCACCACCGCCCGCGCCCGGTACAACGATACATTCAAGGATCATGTCCACGACCAGCCGTGGTATGGGCATATTTATCATTTCTAAAGAGAATTAATCCAGATTGAATAAGTACTTACTTGTAACGTAAAGTTCAGTTTTTTACTTCCAATGTGGATTGTGCTACTAGTCTTGTTACCGTCTAAAACTAAGCTATGTATGGATAATATGGATATGTTTAGAGTTGGTTCACTTTTTTATGCAGTTAATGATTTAAACTTTGTATAATTCGTCCACAGGCCAGTGCTATTTGTGCTTGGGATACTCGGCGGGATTCTCATCTGCTGCATGTGGTTCTGCATCTGCAAGCGTCACTCCCCGCCTCATGGAATGTACTCGATCTTCTGTCCCTGGTGCCTGCCTGAACAGGGCACTGAAATAGACTCGGCCGGGTCCTTGTACCCGCCACCGCACTACAGCAGATGTGGATCCTTCCATCAGGCCCCACCGCCATATTCCGAAGTACTTATTGTTATAATAATTTACTAATGTCTGCATAATACAAATATTATGCTGCAGTTCTGAGATAGACATTTAACCCTTCCTTTAATTGATTGCTAAGCCAAAGCGATGCAAATATATCATTTGTTTCAGGTACAGTCAAAGCCGGATTTATATCCTCTCGTGATCACATGTGCTGAAGGCGACAGGAAAGAAGGTGGCAATTACCTAATGGTGCATTACTTTAAGAACTTTGTTATAAGACCTCCTCCAGGTAAAACTAGAGTAATTCTCTATATTTTTTCAAAAAATAAAAATAGCTTCAAAAGATTTATATCATGAATAAATTAGAAAATCACTAATTTAGATTCAGAAACATGAATAATAAGGATTTTTAATTAGCTCTAGGCTTGCGTGTAAGTACTTAAGAAGGTTACCTAGGTAAGGTAGCCACTCTCCAATGGACCGGCACGTAATTGAATTAGAACAATTACCTACTCATCAGTCACTACCAGTCAGTGGAAGATAAATTAAATAAAATAACATTTAAAATGTTGAGATCTATAAAAAATAAAATAAAAAAACATGAAGGTGGTTTTCAGTTGGCTAAACTTAAAGTTACAACAGTGAGTTTTTTTTACTGTCCCTCTAACAAAACTATTTAATGCATCAAAGAAACGTCTTTATACGTACCACAAGTGAGTTGCAGTTCGCTCCAGTTCAATATAATTTACAGGTTCTCTATCAGCGACGAGTACTGCGGAATCTCTCAACTCCAGTTTCATTTGCAACGCGACAAATGAGGTGAGACTTAATTTTTTATATTTACTTACTTAAAAATCTAAATCAGGCGAAATAAATTCCCCATTAGTAAACCTACACCAGTTACATATTAACTTTATTTGGATATTTAGTTTACAGGAAATACTTAATCGTAATGAAAATTATTTTTATAAAATAATAATAAAAGCGTTTGTTTCAGGCAAATACAATCATACCGCCACCGTACTCCAACTACGAGGAGACCCACGTGGGGTGCGGGCGGAACATGCTACGGTCCATGTCCTCGCTGATAGAGGCCCCGCACCCGACCCCGACCCCAACCCCGCGCCCCCGCCCCACGCCCACCCCACACACACCCTCGAGACAAAGGAACTCTGCCACCTTCAGAGAAAATCTCCTGAACTCCCCCGTTCAACCTTTGGTTTGTTTCAATAAATGCTTAAATAATGGAAATTACTATGCAAGTCCTTTACAAACCTTTTTTTTACAGGATCCAGCTTACGATCTGTCTTTGGAACTTTTGGACTGTGAAATGTATTGCGACGGTGGATGTAAACCCAGAGTCGGCACTTCTCCCACGATCCTACAATCTCCTTCGAACATGGACAACATCGTGTACGAACACGAGAGCTATGGCTTGAGACATCTGTTTCACTCTCCGGCTGCGGGCACTGAGTCACCACCGCAACCTACCAGTCCCACTCAAACATCTCGGGAATCAAGCAGGAGGCCAAGTGAAACCACTACAGACAAACGTCTACGCCGCTTGGAAGCCCTCAAGCGCAATATACGAAAATCGAGCTTATACATGCCCCTATCGACGGCCCACCCAGTAAGACCCTCAAGGATATCTCCCGGAACTCGCGCTTCTTCTCGATCGGCTCCCGCTACCCCGTGCAGTAATCTCGTGCCCAATCTTCTAAACTTCACTCATCGAGTTTCCGCCTCGAGACTCAGCTCTCGCTCCTCAAGACTCGAAGAAGAATACGACCCCCTGCTAACGGAACCGGAACCACGCACCGAACATAAGTTCTAGATTAATTTATGTTGGCATTTATACCACTGATATCGTGGGCCATTCAAGTCAATGTTTTACGATAGTTTATAGATAGGTAGATTGTTTCTAAGACATTCGGCCTAATATTGGAACCTTGTATTATCTTCGTGTCAACACCCTGTTAACTCAATTACCTACGTTGTGATTTTGGTCTGATACTCAGTTTACACGACCCTTTGAATTTAGATGGTTAGTGTCTATCTTATTAAAATTATTATTATTAATATATTACCTATATTGAATTAATAAACAATGTAAAAAAGGAGCTTGTTGAACATTTGTTCACCATGCCTTTTTATTAAAATAACATTATGATATTAATAAATATAAATTATTTAACTGATGTACTTAAAGCTTATAATACCAATGTTTTATTTAAACACTTATAGGTACTTACCTGTGTCCAGATTATCCTTCATCACTAATCTCAACAATAAACAATGTTTGACTAGGTAGTTTAGTTTAAGTATAGGTACTTTTAAATAAAAAATCGTTTTCAATTCCAACATAATTAAGTGGGATTGATAAGCATGTCATGTCCATATTATGATAATGTCACGAAATTTCATAAAATTCCAACCACTGCGCGCTGTTGTATATTTACACAAAGGAAGATTCATTGAGACGAACAAATGGTAATTACACACATCAAAAGTGTCTAGGGATCAAGCATTTTTATGCGGATTTCTTGAGATTGAGATGTGGCTTTGTAATAAATTTATGATTTTATAAATTTATATGGATCCTTTTTGGTGCATTTCATAATTTGAATCAGGAACTGTGAATCAAATTCGAGTAAAAGATGAAAATCAGCTGTCAATATTTTCCCTATAAAAACATACAACGCATTGAAGACATTATTAGTGCTACTGTTTCCCTACTACTGATTAAAACCAACGTTATTATGGAGCGGCGACGTCATTTAAGCAGGGAAGAAATGCTCAGAGCCGTGGGAATGATAGAAGCTGGTTCCCGGCAACGTACTGTGGCTTTAGCTCTGAATACAAGTCAGAGTGTTATCAGTCGACTTTGGACACGTTACCGAAGCACTGGTACCGTGGCTGAGCGCCATGGAGGACGGTATCGCTGCACCACACGGAGACAAGACCGATACATTCAAATCTTAACTCGAAGAGCTCCAACAATAACCGCCATGATGTTAGCCGTGCGGCTTCATCACTCTTCAGGGAACTTAATTAGCGACCAAACAGTCAGAAACCGCTTGCAGGAAGTGAACCTTCATTCCCGAAGACCGCTACGGGTACCACCTATAGCAATGCACAATCGTAGGATTCGATATCAATGGGCTCTTGAACACAGAAATTGGGCAGAAGAACAATGGCGTTTCGTGTGCTTTTCTGATGAGTCTCGTTTTGGTATGAGACCGGATACAAGACGTATACGACACTGGAGAACCCCTGGACGCCAACAGCGATTAAAATCCTGCCAGGAAGTCCATCCTTATAGTGGTGGAACCATCATGGTATGGGCGGGTATTTGGATCGGCGGAAGAACTGAGTTGATTTGGATCAGAGGCAACCTCAACGCTCAAATTTATGCTGAGACGATTGTATCAGACGTCATCGTTCCTCTACAAGTGCAAATCGGTCCCTTATTTCAGTTAATGCATGATAATGCACGACCGCACACCGCAAGAGTTGTAAGACAGACTCTCGCCGCAGCTAACATCAATGTCCTGCCCTGGCCTGCTCAGTCGCCAGACTTGAACCCGATTGAGCATGCATGGGATATGCTACAGAGAAGAGCTCTGCCGAATATGGAGGGTATCCAGTCGCAAGAAGACCTTTTTTTGTTGTTGCAACGAACATGGGCGGCCATTCCACAGCGTGATTTGGATGAACTCATTTTGAGTATGCCAAACCGATGTTCTTGTGTTGTTAGTGTTCGCGGTAGAAACACGGATTATTAATTGTTTAAGTTACCCAATAAAATTTTAAAGAAAA
Organism: Timandra comae; assembly: GCA_958496195.1. Classification (NCBI taxonomy): domain Eukaryota; kingdom Metazoa; phylum Arthropoda; class Insecta; order Lepidoptera; family Geometridae; genus Timandra; species Timandra comae. The sequence goes on from OY292358.1 coordinate 1,770,901, forward strand.
CTGTTATTTCAGTCTTTTTTTCGAACTTTAATGTTAGTGGTTCAAATGTCAAAAATCCCTTTATTAGGAAAATGGCAAATTTCTTTATTAATGCAAAGGTGACTTGGTTTATCGTTACTGTGACAAACGAAAACACTTTATTTGATGAATCCTTAAAGAAAATTTTAATTAATATCAATTAGGAGAAAAGTTATTGCAAAAATATATGTTGATCCCTAGACACTTTTGATGTGTGTATATATTACAAATACATAAATTATTTAATTAGAATTTAGGTAAGTATTTAAAAAACAGGATGCCTTCAGGATGCATTTCACAATGAGAGTTGTGAAGCAAAGTGCTTTGAAGATACACAATTAGTTTTTATCAAAAAGTAAGAATATTTTATTATTAAACTCGTAGTTTTATTTTGCATAGCTCGCCCCTTGTTTTTAAGTGGTGAAATTATAATAATTTATTTTTCAACACACTTGCTCATAAAGGGGCTCTTATTTGTGCAAAAACAGTTGAATAATGACACGTTTTATTCACTAGTGAGTTATAGATTGTTTTTTTAAATGGCTTTGTTTTTAAAAAAGTTTCGACACCAAAAAAATGGTGTCCATACATTTTAAAAACAAACTTCAACTATGTTGCCTTACTTTTGGTAGGTCTATGGTCGATTCCATTCATTCATTCATTCGATTTTTTTTTTATAAGTATATTATTTTAGTCTTTGGCGATCACCATTGTTGTGTTGGATGCGCGCGAATAGAAAAACTGTTTATTTATTAGCGAAAAATGATATATTATTATGAATTTCTTCGCAAATGTGTTGAAAAACGTTGTATGGTACACGCGAGTATTGATGATTACTATCCTCGGCTATCTTCAGACCCTCGCCTGACGGCTCGGGTCTCAATAGCGCTTCGGAAGTAATCACCAACTTACCTCGCTTGTACCATAAATAACTAATATTTACTTTTATAAATTTAAAAACAAACTCAGGAACATATTCAATTTGGATCAAAAGACCTTTTGCTTGAAACTTAAAAAATAAGCGCAGCCTGTGGCAAAAATCTCTTTGATTAATCTGTGGTTAGATTCGTTTCGTTCGTCATGTCAATCAATCAGTCAAATGTTTTTGTTTACAAAACTCATGCAAAACTCGGACTTAAATTGTGACAAAATTTTCTGAATTAAAAACTATCTGCTGCTCTTCATATTAGCTTGCATATTACTTTGCTAATAATGAGCTTACCTACGGATTTCGGTCCTGACTCTGGCGGCCGCGTAAAAGTAGGTATCAATATAAGTTTAACCTCTTGGGAATCACAAATTATTTTCACTGTTTTTACTAAATAATATTACTAATGATATTTTTAGGGCCTCGTAATTGTAAAGCCTATTGTTTACGGTAACATTGCTCGATATTTCGGCAAGAAACGTGAAGAGGACGGTCACACTCATCAATGGACAGTTTACGTAAAGCCGTATGAAAACGAAGATATGTCTGGATATATAAAGAAAGTACATTTCAAACTGCATGAGAGTTACGCGAACCCCAACAGAATCATAACGAAGCCTCCCTACGAACTAACTGAAACAGGATGGGGTGAATTCGAGATCGTTATCAAGTTGTACTTCCATGATCCTAATGAGAGACCTGTAAGTATATTCCTGTGTCCTTTATGACTTAGAAATAGGTATCAAAAGACTCCTTATCATTTTATTATTTTGCATTGTATCACAAACCCTTGGTCTATAATTATAGTCCAAAGGTGAATGGGGAATAGGTTCATTTGTATATTTATCTCAATATATAAAAATGATTCCTTATTTCAATGAACGATTGGATGATTCGTTTTCGTAAATTATTTTTATGGTGTATTTGTTATTGTCATATCAAGAAAATATTAGGAAAGTTGAGTTCCAAAGTTGAAGTCGGAAAATTAGAAAATTTAAGAAAACTACCATAATAACATTTCTTAGGTATAATTTACCAAAAGCATATGACATAAGTCACAACTATCAGTTGAACAGGACAACATCTGTCGGGTCAGATAGTTATCATATAAAACTACTCCCCGACCGCTTGACGCGTGAAACAACGGGGACCGCCACCATTCGTTTCCATGAAACAGAGAACTAGGCATCTCTTTCTCATGTATTGCCATTACATTTTAACTTGCTTTAATATAGGCAAAAAATAATCGTTTAATTTGAGTAACACAATCTATTAAATATTCAATGCTTTATTATATCGTTAGAAACCTAATTATATTGTTTCAAACCATTACACACAAACAAAGATAGACTATAGTGCTCTCAGTACCATACTTATGTAAATAAATAAAAACACGAAAATGGTATCTTATAAATTTATTATTAAATACATATAGTGAAATAAATAAGTCATAGATTTGGATAGTGCACACGCAGTATCTTATTTCGGTCCAGACTGTACACCCTTTGCTAACCCGTCTCACTACACCGTCTAACTTGTATTTCATTTAAGTAAATCTGCTTGCTCCTCTGTCAATTAAAAATAATCTGAAAAAAAGAGAAGTTATGTTTACTTACTTATGTAAAGTTTGACAAGCTGTAGGTTTTCCCCCCCAATAATCCTTTTATGTAAATCAAATAAGTAAATGTTTATCTTGGGCGGGAATCGAACTCGTAACATTCGGCATAACAGGCAGGTTCACCACCAAATACACCACACTGTATAGTCTTTGACTCGGTCGTCAATCAAGAATTGTTATTTGGTATTTCACGAACTTCAATAAGTTATGTAAATCATTACAAACGGTATTAATTTTTATCATTAACTTACCTATTTACTATAATGAAAAAATATGTCGAGTATTTAACTAAGAACTGACAACACAAACCTGTGACAGTCAAAATCTATATGTGTATTTAATTTTAAGGAAATAAAATGGCCTGCTGCTTACTTTTTTCTATAATCCATTAGTCATCCTTTAGAATAGTATGTGGGGCATCACTTTTACATGCTTTTAGATTATTTAATATTTTCAATTTATAAATAAAGATTTAAAACACGGAGCACTTGATACTAAAGACACTGACAATAAATAAATGCCATTTTGACATTGTCACCGAGTTTCCAATTTCTGCCGTTTCACGGGGCAAGCGGTCGGGGAGTACTTGTTCACAATTGACATACATACATACTTTTAAAATAACCAGTTTGGTCTATATTAAATTTTTTATAAATTATTATTTCAGGTGACCCTATACCACATCCTGAAGCTGTTCCAGTCTCCAGTGACGGAGGGTGCTCCGACTGTGATCGGCCGAGCACTTGTCAGTGAATCGTATGAGGAGATAGTGTTCCAAGAGCCAACGCAGCTAATGCAGCATCTACTTAACAATGTCAAACCTATTACAGACGGAGTGTGGAACCATGATACTGATTGTAAGATATATTATAGATAGCAACCACAATCCTAATCCTAACTAATATTATAAATGGGAAAGTAACTCTGTCTTTCTGTCTGTCTGTTACCTTTTCACGGCTAAACCGCGGGGCACTGCTAGTCTACTTATATACTACTAGCTGTGCCCCGCGGTTTCACCCGCGTGGTTCCCGTTCCCGTGGGAATACGGGGATAAAATATAGCCTATGTTATTCAGGGTGAATGTAGCTTTCTAATAGTGAAAGAATTATTGAAATCGGTTCAGTAGTTTCGGAGCCTATTCGTTACAAACAAACAAATCTTTCCTCTTTATAATATTAGTATAGATAAGGTAGAGTTATTTATGCTATTTGTAACTCAAAAATGGTTGGACTGATTAAGGTGGACAGACAGATGTTTCAGAAATAGCTTCAAGGATGTGTAATCCTAATATTCCTATCAGATCGGAATAACGCGATGGAAAAGCCGTGGGACGTTTGAACCGACTTATAAATAAAAAAACTGTCTATATTTTTACCTTTGATTTAAACAAACACTACACATTGAAATAAAACACTTAAACGGATTTTTGTCGTGGTTATATTTTGTTTTACATTTTCTGACGTTTTGGATTCTTTACCGGAGAACCCGTGAACACAGTAAAATGTAAAACAAAATACAACCACGACAAAAATCCGTTTAAGTGTTTTATTTCAATGTCTATATTTTACTTTTTGATGCCAAACTATTCGGTGGTGGACCTTTCATACAGAAATTAATAAATAAAGAATAAAAATATATTGAATATTTTTCCAAAAGTATTGTTATATTAGAAATATATGTTTGATTTTATTGTTTCAGTTGAAGACAAGAAAGAAAAGACATTAGAAAAAATAATATTAGCTCAAACGAAGGTACGGAGTGAAATAACTGAACTGAAAGAGAAACTGCACTTGGCTAAAGAGACAATTAACAAGTTCAAAGATGAAATAACCAAGTTACAGAATGGTGGTGGTCCCAACATATTATAGGGAACCATTATTATGTTACTAAGATTGATACTTGATAGTAAGTGCGCAGTTTGACCTTTCCAATTTTGTTTGATCTAAGGTCATTTAAGGTCTATACAGGGTCTTATAAGACTTGAAAGCTCATAACGACCCTATGATATTAGTACGATACAACCTGGATCTGGATTGATGTGTTTTCCGAAGTGTAGAAAAGCCATGGAAACGTTCACCCATGACTATTATGAAAGTGCCAAAGGTTGCTTAACCGAAGATCCATATATTACTTCACCGAACAAATCACAGGTAACAAGTAATCTGCTGTGAACAGTAGGTTTGCAGGCGATGCCATGGTAAACAATGTATATTTTAGCACTAGACATCTCCGTAGAGTAGTGAGACTTGCTAGAATGTAGTTAAATGATATCCTAATGTGATAACTGCTTCTCAATTACTATGACTGAGTCAGTAATATAAGGACTTTGTGTTATTGTATATATTATTGTGATTATAATAAGTAATATAATTTGTATTAAATATTTTAGAGTTTTATTATATTCACATAGCGAGATTCGCCTCGCCTGTACTCCGTGCCATAAAAACATCTGTGAAGGTGGGCCTGTGCTGTGCCCATATTCTTGGATTCTCGTAGGTGGATAATGTGGATATGGATGCCCATGTATGATGCGAAACCATATGCGTAAAAATACTATCAAGATAACAAATTATTATTATGATTAGATAACGTTTACTATGATCTAAGTACCTACTTAAAATAGTAACTTTGGACGTCATATCTAGGGACGTCATCGCATAATATACGGTTTTACCCGTACCGTAACTTTTTCTGTAGGAAGACACTGGGATAAAACACAGAACTATCTCTCTCTTCTGAATGTTTCATCTTTTGTCCAGCCGTTTTGGAATTAGTTCGGCATAATCATTACCAATGGGTATTATAAATGCGAAAGTAACTGTGTTTGTCTGTTACCTTTTCACGGCTAAACTACTGAACCGATTTAAAATTTGGTACAGGGATAGGTCCGGGGAAGGGTCGTAGGCTATGTTTTATCCCGAAATTCCGACGGGATCGGGAGCTATGCGGGGCACAGCCTAGTGCTATATAATTTGAAAGTTCGACAATGACAAATTATGTGATAATACCTCCAGAAAGTCATTACTTCAAGATAAGTAATCAAAAATCAATTTTCGGAAGGCTGATAAACTTTTGACATTGAAAATTACACACAAAAATATAATAGTTTGGTTAAAAAACTACTCTAACGGTTAAACAATAAAGTTGAACCTCGTTTGCATATCGCGGTAACCAATTTCAGTAAGTGATGTCCTTTCATGGTCAGTATCGAACTATTATTTTTAGACATTAGTTATTATTTATCGATCCATTACGTCACTAAAGCTCGTGAGTACATAGTCACAACACAAAGTCTTGTTTTTTTAAGTGAATACTTTGTTTTTAATGAAATAGCAGTGTTCTGCCTTTAACTTCGTGGGATTTAGGATAAAATGTAGTCTATGTCCTTTCCGATGCTCTTTAGTTTATCTTTCCATAGAAATTAAATTAAAATTTAGTGGGTCTATTGATAATTTTCCCCTCTAATTTCGGAATTGGTGTACCACGTCCACTTAAAAAGACTGGGGAATGGGAATATTAAACTAAATAAAATCAATGTGGATAAAACGCGGGACTCAGTTTACGTAATTATAATGTTTCAAGTTACCTATTGATTCGATTCAAGCTTAAATAATACAGTATGTTGGTATAGAAATTGGTATATTCCCGTTCAACCAGGCTTTTCCCCACAAGTACCTACACCAGTGAGACTGAGACCATCTAGAATTTTATATAATACTAGTAGCTCCCCGCGGTTTCACCCGCGTAGTTCCCGTTCCTGTGGGATTACGGGGATAAAATATAGCCTATGTCACGCACTGATAAATTAGCTTTCCATTAGTGAAAGAATTTTTGAAATCGGGCCAGTAGTTTCGGAGCCTATTCATTACATACAAACAAACAAACAAATCTTTCCTCTTTATAATATTAGTATCGATATAGATTTGAATAATTGAGTTAACTAGTTTCTAACAAAACATTTTAGCAATGATACAGCAGCTTAAACTGGGTTAAACAAAGTGCATGTCCGTTTGTCCAGTAACATGTATCGATAGATACCTTTACGTGCCTTCACGTAGCCTTCGTGGGGTGGCCGAGGAACCTGTACATTAGACACGCGATCTATACCTATAGGCAAAGTTAATATACTAATCGCTATTAGTTTGTATAAATGAGTAGGAATTCGTACAGATACCCTTCAAGAGTAGGTCTTCGTTACAAAAATCGCAAAACTCTAACTTGTATTTATTTATGTGAATATTTGTGTGAACCACAAATATTTATCTCGGTCTGGGTGTGTGTGTGAATGAGTGTGTACGTAGTTTCTGATACCCTAGATACAAGCTCCAAGCTTAGTTAGGAGTCAGTTACTATAATGAGATGATGTAGTGAATGATTATGTTATGTTAAAAATCTCTTGATTATTTATACTTATCGCGAAATAAAAATTGAACATAGAACTTGTTTTTCCCGAAAATTGAGTCAGTTAACTTTATGAACCGCTTTTGATACAGTTAAGTGACTCAACTTAAAGTTGTGAATATGAATCAGCGTTACAAGTCATAAAGGGCTAGACTGTATGGGGTCTAGTAACACGCAAACCACCTGTTGTTCAAGGTCAAGAAGGTGGCAGTAATTGCGTGTTAATACATACCTTAGTTAAGTGATACGTCACTATAGTTAATTTAAGTATTTGTTTTGATAATTTTGTCCTTCGTCGTAAACAAAATCTTAAAATATTTTAACACACTGTCGACTTATTCATCTTGAAATCACTGATCCAGAACGTAATCAACACTTATTTTTATGTGTCAATATAACAATGTAAATTTTAGCAAATAATACAAACCTTTATAAAATAGACAATATAATCAAACACGTCATAGAATAAGACATTTTACAATCACAACATCAACACTTGAGCAATATCAATCTGGTCATACATTACAAGGTACAAGAGAGTTAACAAAATACACTTACTTTTACATTACACCACCTAAATACACTTAGTACACTTAAATCTTTCTTTGTTGACAAACATCAATAAGTAAACAAACGTAAAAACACTCTTACAACTAAAACCAACTATTTTCTTTCTTCATTTTATCTCTGTGCCGTCCTCTCATTTCTAGATTTTGAAATATTTCCGATATTTCATTTAGTTTCTGCTCGGGACTCTGCGGCAACCTCTCCAGTTTACAGCTCTTGTCCTCCTCCTTTCTGCACACGTTGAATATTTCTCTTTCCCTCATACAGAGAAGTTTTCCAGTTTCGGGCATCGTAGTCAACTTCGCCACTTGAATCGCAGCTTTTTTGAATCTCGTCTTCGGGGAGTCTTTGGGTTTGTACTGTTCCTTATCACACGTGTCCTGTTCTACATCGGTGGGTTCCTCCTCTTTGGTGGTGTGCAGGTATATCGGGTCTATGACGTCGTACGTGTTCTCTCTGAGCAGTTGCTGAGGCTTTCTGCTCTCGAAATGATCCAAAGATTTCTTCCTCACGTACCCGTGGATGCGCAGCGGTGTCAGCGGCTTGAACACGTCGTGCACTCTGCCCGGATCGGGGTCTGCGCGGTCCAGGTCGAACACTATCACTTTCGTCTTGGATCTCTCTAATTTCTGTCCGATGGCCGGCAGAGGATGGAAAGGGGAGAGCGTCGTCGTCTTCACGGGTAGATCATTGTCTAGCATTCTGTTGTGTGCGGTTTTGTTTTTCCTCGTTTTAAGTTTCCTCGGAGCGTAGATGGTGGTGAGGGCGCGTGTTTTGTGCGGGTCGAGCGGGGCGAGTGGCGTGGGCACCATGGGACGTGCGGTGGAGGCGGCGGCCGCGCGCCGACACCCGCCGCCGCCGCGCCCGCCCTCGCCGAGCGCGTGTCGCATCGCACACACAACCACACCACACCACTACCTCCTGTCTACGTTTACACCCTCTTACACTACTTTATGACATTTAATTATATATAGCTGCCGTTTAAATAATAAATAACATTACGATTATCCAATTATATTGTGTTTAGACATTATATTGCAACTTCTTTTGACAAATTATTATACGTCATAGCCTACTTAAACTGTCATTATAAATGAATATCACCAAAAAGGTGTAAGCTATTTAAGTACAAATACTCAAAGCATTGAATGATACGGGAGATTGCAAAATTATTTCGTAAAACCAGCATTTTCAGTGTACGAGTTGCGTTGAAACATTTATCTACAACCTTGGGCTGCGTTACACGGGAATATTGAATGTGTTATTACAAAGAAAGGATATGTTTCTATAGTTGTTATTGTTCGAGCCCCCCTCGTTGGTCACGGTCCTCCGGCGGGGGGTGGGGGGTCGGGGGAGGCCGGGTAATGACCATCATTACCACATCGATCCACTGACCTTCAGCGATAACTAATCCAATATTATAATGACAGGAGAATACCCATTGCCGCGTCATTCGCCTTTTTATTATCAATAACAAATTGTAACTGTAATATTCTACTGCAAGGAAAAAAGTTTAGATAATTTAACCAAATAAAAACAAGTTTGGATAAATTATTTAAGTTAAACATAACATAACATAATCATTGACTACATGAGAGATACAGAGTTTGAGAAGTAAAGCCATGAAGAGTATGAAGTTTGGCTCTACATGAGATCTGATAAGTTTGATCTGATGAATTCTTTTTAACAGCGCGAGCCATAATAATAGTCTCAGGGAACATAACATAACAAACATAATGATTCACTACATGATCTCATTCTAGTACCTAACTGACCCCTCCTAACTAAGTTCGTAACTTGTATCTAGGGCAGCGTTTCTCAAAGTGTGCTCCGCGGAACCCTAAGGTTCCGCGACACTCCTGTAAGGGTTCCGCAAGAATTTAGAAAAAAAAACACCTCTCTGGTCGACCGTGCTGACTACTACTAAGATTACAATACGTATAACAAATAAAATAATTTAAGGTGTGTGTACTTCAAATAGGGTTCCATCAAGTTTATCGCTTTCCAAAAGGGTTCCGTTGCCAAAAAAGTTTGAGAACCGCTGATCTAGGGTATCAGAAACTACGCACACACTCATTCACTCACACACACAGACCGAGACAAACATTTGTGGTTCACACAAATATTATACAAATATTCACCCCGCACGGGAATCGAACCCGCAACCTTACGAATGGCAGTCCGGCATGGTGACCACTCTGCCATCCGGGTCGTCATCACATTCTACATGAAAATGATTTTAGCGGGTATCCTACAGACGACCCCGAAGCCTCACTCAAATCAATTGCCTACTACTGATGCGCTCCTTCCATGGATTATCCAACACTAAAAGTACATTTTAATTGGAACCAGGAGTTCATGAGATCAAAGTGTTTAACCAAGCAAACTCTTACATCTATAATATTCCATATACTTACTTCGACTAAAACTATTTTTCTGAATTGCAAGTACCCATGATTATTAATAATTTGCCATCCTACTTGTTATTTGCTTCAATAGTCATAAATAGGTAGATATAGGTACTTTAAGAAAAAGACTCTTTTAAAGTGTATGTAACGCCTGTTTAATATTTAAACCCTAGCTAGTATCTTGCGTTTTTACTACGCCTAAGTAGTGGTACGCGTATATCTACGAGGATTTAACTGTCTAACTCTAGTAATTATATATTATAAGGTAAACATTTAGCTTCATAACTGCAAAATAATTCTTGAATTCTGTCATTAGCGAGTGGTTTTTACGATTTTACATTCGTTGGACATACCTAGGTACATAGGTACCTGCTGAGTAGGAAGGTTTGGTAATGTACTAAGTACTTACTTAGAGTTTACAAACTTAACAAATTGGTTTATTTATATTTCTTTTTAATTTAAAATGAAATAAGTATACTTAATCGTTCTATTTTGTATTTCCCGCCAACAAAACATTTGTTTATTCTAAAACGATTAAAATTCTGCGAAGCGAAAATGTTTATCATATAAACACTTGGAAATACAAAATGGCGCGCATCAATTCCTACAATAAATTAATCTATGTATAGAAATTTAAACGTTCAGTTCTTCGCCTATTAGCGTGTGTGAACATCAAACTAAATATTTGTGTTAAATTTTCTAAATTTTAAACTGTACTGTTACTAAAATAAATTATTTGCAATTTGTTTTCTACGTGATAAAAGCAAATATAATTGATCAATGAATGAACAAGGAAAAAGTTTGGTAAGTCGTTTGTTTGACAATGATTATAATAATGACCTTGGAAAGATACATTTTTGTATAAGTCTGCTACAAATATACTCACGAAATCAAACATCAGTGTGTGTTCTCAAATTTTGATAAACTTTTGTAGTAACTAAATAATGTTATCAATGGCTTTGTCCTTTTGTAAAACAGATCTCTATTTGTCATTTTGATAATGGAAATTTATACATTTTCCTTACTCTGTGTGTTTCGGATTGCAAGTCCAATCAGGCCAAACTTTATTCTAGATTGTCCTAATTTTACAAAATTAATTATCCCTATGTCTCTATGTATTGTGATCGTGTGTTCTGAGAATTGCTTTATTTACTTACGTATGACCTAAGTACTAGAGATATCAGTTAGTTTTATCAGTTGCTACATTTATTCAGTACTAGCTGTGCCCCGCGGTTTCACCCGCGTAGTTCCGGATCCCGTGGGAATCTCGGGATAAAACGTAGCCTATGTTCTTTTCTGGACCATAAGCTACCCCTGTACCAAATTTCAAGTCAATCGGTTCAGTAGTTTAGCCGTGAATAGGTAACAGACAGACAGACAGAGTTACTTTCGCATTTATAATATTAGTTAGCACTAGACGTATTTGTATTTACGTATAGGAATTTCTACTGACGAATAAGTTCCTATCAAAAAGATATAACACTAGTTGTGATCCGTGGTTTCTCCCGATAGATTAGGCAAGCCGCGCACCGCGTTACGCTTTTCATAACTCTATATTAAACTTGTATTATCGACTAGCTGTTCTCGTTTATCCGTTGTATAGTGGACTAAGTGGCGTGGTGTAATATGTATGTAAGTTTCCGAAAGTATCAAAAGAAAATTACCTATGCATAGACCATGTATAGACTGATAATAACGGGTTAGTCCCATTTTACTCCATTCCTTTGAAATCGAAAATGAAAAAATGCATACATGCAGTCCCAGTTTGCTCCAGCGAATAATTTTAAAAATAATATATTATTTTTCATATCCCACTTTACTCCAATCGATACTTGAATAATTTTATTGATTTTTATTTTTATGTCCCAAGATACTCCAAAAAGAGAAGTACAGTCGGATAGAAAAGTTATCAAAACATTTTATGCGGTTTATTCCCAATTCCAGGAAGATGCCAAAATGGGAAATTTAAGTGCGATTAGTTCCCATTTCGGCATCCAGATATAATTTAATAAGAATTTCGTAATTTTGTCTAAAGTACAGTCCCGACCATAAATATTATTACCTGTTTGGAGTGTTTGGTTTTCGAAAGAATTTGCGCGAATATGCTCTCCTGGTACTTCTAATAATAAATTATCCGATATTTACTATTGTGAATCAATTTAACAAAGTTTAATGTAAAGAAAGACCTCTTCTACATTTCTGTTCTCCTGGTGATTAAAATTGATTATTATAAAATTTCTAGTACATAATGTTTATTTTGAACGAGCAATTTCGTTTTTTTTTTGTTTGGCTGTACCGCCCTCACCAGCAGTAGAACTATTTGAGGTAAAACTCCTAATAACCCATGTTAGCCTGGTACTTTTGTCCACATAGTACTGTTTTATGAACAAAATATATCGTCTGATTTAATATTTCTATGTAAGACAATATGTTTTTACATTTAATAATAACACGACCTATGGTAAATCTATAACTTTGTATTATTTTTCTTATTGATTTTTGCGTCTAACTGTATCTCATCCATAAGTGACATTACGCGTGGAAAAACAAAAGTGAAACTGAAAGTATGGCAGTTCAAAATGTTGAAAAACAATAGTGTTTGACAGTTTGGAGTAAAATGAAACTTATTTTGAAAATTTAAATAAAGAATCTTTTTGTTTGGAGTAGCTTGGGACTTTTTGGTGGAGTAAAATGGGACTAACCCATAATAACCACTGTTCCGGTATCTTATCCACTTATCATTAGACGATGTATAACCGTGACAGAAGTGTCAATTTCTTGATAAATATATTATCTAAACTTAGTAGGTAACTATGACTGTCTAGTCAAGATTCGTTTAAATCAATCATGCATGCGATTTCAATGTGAAACAGATATACTTATGCTAGATTATAAACATAAGTATATAATATATTATTACATTTCACTAATAAAAAACATCTTGTTTCAGAAAATATTCTCTTGAAATTTCACTATGAGTTCAAAACAGAAGAACAAATCTAATAAAAATGCAAAGGTTGAACAAAACGCAAGTGAATATGACATACCAAGAGGTCCCAAGTTCAAGGCCCGAGGTGGGACAGCCGGCGCCGCCGGGCAGATGTACGAGAGCAAAGTGATCAGTCTCGTCGCGTACAGGATCGTCAACGATGACGACGTCAAGGCATTCTACTTGGCGTCAAACATGGGAGACATCGGGGATCTCGACGATGTCTGTCTCACGTTCAGGCTAGACGGTAAACCAGTATCGGTGTTCGTACAGGCCAAACACGTCGACGATCTCAGCAAAGGTATCACAGAAGCCAAACTGTACAATCCTAAGGACAAGACGTTTTACCTTAACAAATATTTCGACAGCTATATCGCAATCAGAAATAAATATGAATACCCCGATGGAGTGATATTTGACGGCGCGTTTAAAGACGTCGATTTCCATTTCGTGATTTTCACACCGGTACCTAACAAAATACACAGGAAGAAGATAATTGATGAAAATCCACGATTCAATAAAGTAAAGCAATTGTTAACTGTATCGAGTAATGGTGAATTTTTTAAACTTAATTACGATGAGTCTGATATACAAGCTTTGACAAAACCATTGATACACAAACAAGTTGAAAGTATTGCCAAATCTTTCGAAGATTCTGTGCTATCAAAATCCAAATTTAACGATAAAATTCATACTTATATTGAAACGTATTACAATATTTTAGTACCGGAAGTACTGGAATTTACGCAACAAACCGACGGAACATACATAGCAACGATAAATCCCCAATTGTATTTCGCCACGGACAGCTCACTTATACAACTGAAAGAAGTAATTTATAGAGAATCACTAAAAAGAAATAAAATGAATGAAGAAGAAATTGTTACCAATCTAAAGTCATTGTTAACACCAGATATTTCATATCTTAGTAAATTAATAGGACACATTTTGCAATATGACACAAACAGTAATAAATTAATAATAGACCCAAATGCTCCTGCGGTAGTCAAAGAATTTGGAAATGAAATTGCTAATTTTGAAATAACAGAGTCTGTGGTACAAGCAGCCTTTGAAACGGCGGGAAAAGAAAAACTAGAATCTTTTAAACTCAAAATTTCTGCATCTAAGGTAGAAGAAATGAAAGATTCACATGATCAAAAAGGCCACTCTTCTCATGGTTTCACAGGAGAAATGTTGCATTTTCGGGAGATGGCCAAAGACTATCTAGAGCATTTATACTTTTTCACAAAACAAGGTAAAGAATTTGAAGTGGGAAGTACATTAGTTAAAGAAATAGCTAATACAAAACAATATAAAGTCAAATATGGAATACAAGCGCATACATTTTATCTAAAGTATCATGAAGCAATACAGAAATGGTGGATGAAGAGTGGATCAAAGTTTTATTTCACTAAAGAATATATTACATGGATGTTAAACAAGATACCTATTGAAAACTACATCGACATGTTAAACTTTAACTGTAAACACGAGATCGAAAAGTATGCAATAAGGTACAGTGATCACGTGATCGACAGTTTGAAATTACAAGACAATGTAACAAAAATAATTAACATTACAACAGATTCAACTCTATTGACGAGCATCAAATTGCTCCAAACTTACATCGAACACGGTTCATTTGTTAATTATGAAACTTTATCCAACTTTACCCTCGAAGAAATGAAAATATTTAAAGAGGAACTAAATAACAACGTCCAAAATAAAGTTTTCATTATAATAATAGACCTTGTGTATCCCAAATATGATAAATTATTAGACATATTAGAAAGTACCGCGAAAAATCTAATTATTGTATCCAATGATAAGGTCATATGCGATACCAACGGCTATATAGTACACGACGAGCACCATAATTTAGTAGATCAGACAGATGACACTCAAATTAAAATTCTTCAATATGAAGTAGAAGTTCAAGGCCAAACAGCTCAGTTATCTGTTATATTGGACGAGGAATCAAAGAAAGTTATTGATAAAGATATTCTCATTAAAATTATAAAAAATGAGGAAATAGTTATTGGAAAAACATTGACAAATTCTAAGTACGAAGACATAAAAGATATTTATATTGACAGAACATTGATTAATGAAAAAGTCAGAGACGCGTTTATGTTTTACCCGGTGGACACAAAGTGGCAATATCATCTAGAAAACTTTAAAGAAATAGAAAACAAAGTGCATATTGTTACTGCTAAACCGGGGATGGGTAAATCAATAACACTCACACATTTATCTCTTCAAACCAAGAGGGAATACCCCCACATTTGGATAGTTAGAATCAATTTACTTGACTTTACCGATCAATTCTTACAATGGAAAAAAACAATGGAAGACCACAAAGAAGAACAGAAAACTATTGACTTGCATGATACCATGACATTTATACTGAATTGTGAATTATCATTAAAAACTAGCGGTAATTTTAATATACAATTTAATGAAGAAAAAATAATAATAACTGATTGTAAACTAAAGGGTATCAATTTGTTACATCTAGAACTAATTGTCCACTGTTACAATACTGGAGCCATTATATTTCTGTTTGATGGTTTTGATGAAATATGTCCTAATTATCAAAAACAAGTTGGAGAACTAATAAGTAATCTAACGAAACAAGAACAAGAAGAGATCTGCAGCACTGAATCTGACACGTGTGGCACTTCAAGTGAAGTGTGCAGTCGTAGTGTTGAGGCACGATCTACAGGTAATACTTACCAGGTGTGGATTACCAGCAGACCGTATGAATCTATCATAGAATACCTAGAGGACATGTTTGAGGATGTCCTTACTCTTCAGTCCCTGAGGCGTTTTGAACAGGACGTGTTCTACATCAGATATTGGAACAAGCATATTATGATGAACGATCTGAATTACAATCAATTTGCAAACATCAACTCATTCTTCGATTATATGTCACAGTTTGGTTTGGGGATTAATTATAGAACGAAGGCCTTGCCTATAACGTGTATTCCAATGAAGTACATGTACTCAACTGCTGTCGAATATTTTCGAACTCAAATTTTGAAAGCTCCGGTCGAGGTGGATAAAGAAGAACTGTTGAAGAATTGGATTTCAAGGCAGCTGATAATAGAGAGGCATATGTATGTAGATGATACCGAACCTGTCGACATGGTCGGCGTCCCGCTCCATATGTACATTACGGTAAGTCTGTTCACCAATCAAATCAACAAAGCAACACCCGTAAACCCCGAAGACTGGGACATAGAGAGAATCGCACAATCGTTTTACGAACGGTATCTTGAAATCAAAATGAACATTCAGTTTGAAGATATTACCATTTCTCAGCCGAAGATTATGTCGATTTTCCTAAGGGAACGCGATGAATCGATTGACAAGCATAAGAAAATGGCATTCTATGCGATGTTTCGTTATTCAAAGAAAATTTTACAAACATTTTTAAAAAACGATATCAAATTAGTTAAAATTCACGTAAACAAGATTCAAAAAGCCGAAGAGAGAACAGGGTTAGTGGACCGCGTGAAAAATGGTAAACCCCGATTTGTGCATCTTGTTTTTGCTGAACATTTTTGCATGGAATTTATATCAGATTTGATAAAAAATCCGAAAATGAGAAATAGAATGATTGATTTTACCGTCAATCATCTCCTTTTGTATGGTACGATTGGACTAAGGAATATGTTTGATCAGAAAATAAAATTCGACACAGAACTTAACGATGTGTTATCTCTCGGGGAAGTCAGACACATGGTTTTCGATTATTTGATGAAGCAAGATTATGAGATGTTGGAATCCAGGGCTTGGGATGTCGAAGATGTGGGAGACTACGAAAGGACTATGGAGGACGCCCTATCCAAGGCAATTGATAACAATTTGTGTAACGTATCAATGTTTCTACTATCTGGTATAGATGTCGCTTTAAACGAAGACAATGTTAGCGATTTTATTAAATTTCTTGGGAGAGGATTTTTCATTGGCACCACACTTACAGGCCAGTTCGATCTAATAGATTTAGTTTTAAACAGAATGAGAGAATTGTCAAAGATAACCGACGTTATAACTGTGTGCAAACTGGAGAACGATTTAGCGATGGATTCTTCGAACGAAGACATTGTAGAGGCCCTCAAGTCAGAAGCGAAGACCATGAGCACTCCCGAATATTATGACTTTGGTGATGATTTCTAAACAAATATGTAACTTAATTGACTACTTACTAACAAATAACAATAGTTGAATGTCAATTAATGTGTTCAATTAAATTAAACTACTTATATCAATACTACCTTTATCATAATTAGGTATATTATAAACTAGCTGTGGCCCGCGGTTTAGCCCACGATAGCTCTGGTCCTATTGGTTCTAAAGTGATGTAATTTACTCTTTATCATTCCTCGACAAATGGACTATCTATACTAAAAGAATTTATCAAATAGGACCAGTATTTCCTAAAATCAAACAAACTCTCCAGCTTTATAATATTAACAAATAATAAATTGTAGATGAATGAGCGAACTAGAATCAATAATATTATCACTGCCAAATAGTTGGTAGATAAGAAAACAGATATACATTGTCAAGATCGTAATTTGTATAAAACGTCACAGCGTTACGTCACCAGCTCAGTTGTTCGTCACGTGTAGTACCTCTCAAGGTAACACATGAATACTCGTATATCTGTTTTCTAAATTAGTTTAAATTTATTTCGCAATAATACTGGTCGTGAATCTAAATTAATATTTCGCATCAACTTTTTAATTTAAGAAATAGTGAAGTTCTTTTTTTTAACATAACTTGACACAGAAGTTTAACATATTTGTAGCCATAGACAATTAAAATATTCTTGTCAATATTTTATTGTCAATGATACAGATACAAATAAATGTTTCTTTTGAATAATTTTAAATAATAATTTATACTTAATTGTTTAGTAATGCGATAATATTAAAGTGACCGGGAGCTTTTTCTAATTTTTGTGTACTGATTGCATTCATTGTTTCTACGTTTAATATTGTTGGTATCGTCTCTTCGTCTGTTACTATTTCGTTGTCTTTGTGTTGGTCTTCTGCTGTTTGTACGTATTTACTCTGGTATAATTTTTTGTAGAATTCAGTAGCAATATCTATAATCTCATTTCTTTTGCTTGTGTAGTCCCCATCTAGGTTTTTAACTTTAGGCATCCAGTTTTTCTTCAAGTTCAGTTCCTTGTACGCTTTCTTTACTCCACCAGTTTTTTCTATATGTCTTTTCAATGTGTTTTGTCTTTTTATTTTTCTATCTTTCCTAATACTTTCATTTATTTGTTTGCTTATTTCCGAGATTTCTCGTTTATGTTTATCTCTTCCTTCCATTAAAAGATCTTTCCTGTCACGTAATAGTTGATGCGTCCGTTCCGAAATATATATTTTTTTGTGCTGTTTATTTATTTTTTCTGTTTCTTTCTTAAGTGTATAGATTGTTCTGTTGTATCTCTCTTGTAGTGATATATTTTCTTCCTTGTTTTCGTCGATTGCTAGTTTCAGGTTCTTTATAAGTGTCTTGCTATCACCCAAACACATCATAGCTTGATTTGTGTTATGGAATCTTCTGGATCTTCGTGCATGATTACTCGATATTGTTGCCCGAACCATCCTATGGTCTGTGTTAAAGTTAAGGCTCTTTAGAACGGATACATCTTTAAATACTTTGCCATTATTCGATAGGATGAAATCAATTTCATTCATGTATTTTCCGCCAGGGGAGATCCAGGTCCATTTTTTTGTGGATTTCTTTTTATAAAAGCTATTTAATATGGCCAGTTTGTTTTCTAGAGCAAAAGCGACTAATCTCTTACCATTTTTACTCCTTTTCCCATATCCATATTTACCTATGACATATTCTTCTCCAATATCCTGTGTTCCAACTTGTCCATTGAAGTCTCCCATCACTATGACGTTTTTGCTTGAAGTTTGTATGATTTCTTGTAATTCCTCGTAAAAAAAATCTGTTTTAGCTATCTCCTCCTTCTTGTTTGATTCCGTTGGTGAATATGCTTGGATGATTGTCCACAGTTCATCTCCGTCCTGGTGTGTAGGAAGATTTATATTGAGTACTGTAATTCTTTCTGATATTCCTTTAATTTCGACTATTTTTCGTGCTAGTTCCTTTTTTATTAAAAATCCAACTCCCAATTGACCAGGTGTGTCTCCTTTGTAGTGTAATATGTAGTTTTCAAATTCTTCTATTTCATCACCGAGTCTTCTCATTTCACTGATACCTATTATGTGCCATTTAACTTTATCTATAGCTAGTTCTAATTCTAGTAGTTTTTCAGGGGTGCGTAGTGATCTGGCGTTGAGAATTAGAAAAAGCTCCCGGTCTAGACCAAATAACAAACGAATTGTTGAAAACTACAATGACAGTACTTGCACCGAAATTAACTGAAATATATAATGAAATTATACAGACTGAAAACATCCCTACAGATTGGACAAAATCAACAATTGTGCTAATTCACAAAAAAGGTGACAAAGGGGATATTGGGAATTACAGGCCTATAAGCTTGATGTCGAACATATACAAGGTATTCTCAAAAATACTCCTCTCCCGTATCACAAGTACGCTCGATGATAATCAACCTAAAGAACAGGCTGGATTTCGTAGCAAGTTCTCCACAATTGATCATATCCACGTCGTAAGGCAGGTCATTCAAAAATATCACGAATACAACAAAGAGTATTATCTAGGGTTTGTTGATTTCAATAAAGCCTTTGACTCACTTGAACATAAATACATATGGGAAGCACTAGGAAAACAAGGAGTTCACACAAAATTTATCCGCATATTAAAAAATATATATTGCACTAGCACCGCCCAAATAAAACTAGAAACGACTGGAAAAGAATTCCCGATAGAAAGGGGTGTCCGTCAGGGTGACCCCATCTCGCCAAAATTATTTACGGCGGTCCTAGAGCAAATATTCAGAAACATTGACTGGAGCCAAAAGGGTCTTATTATTAACGGTGAAAGGCTAAGCCACTTAAGATTCGCAGATGACCTAGTTTTATTTTCGGAAAGCCCGCAAGAATTACAAATTATGCTCCAACAACTCTCAGACGAAAGTGACAAGGCAGGCCTCTCTATGAACACCTCTAAAACCAAGATAATGAGTAACAGTAGCCATATAGTAATAAAAATAAATAATGATGATATTGAATATGTAAGCGAATATATATACTTGGGACAGCTAATTTCGACTGAAGACACAATGCAAAAAGAAATACAGAGAAGAATCACAAACACCTGGAAACGATATTGGTCTCTCAGCGAAATCATGAAAAATAACGAAATACCTATTAAAGACAAGAGAACAGTTTATAACACCTGCATACTGCCATGCCTCACATATGGATGTCAAACGTGGACACTTACACAATACCTATCAAATAAAATAAGGACTTGCCAGATCGCGATAGAAAGAAGTGTGATCGGAGTAAAAAGGAGAGACAGAGTAAGATTGGAAAACATAAAAAATAGGACAAAATTTAAATGCGTAGAAAAAACATACAGAACACTAAAATGGAAATGGACAGGACACATAATGAGAGAGAATAAAGAAAAATGGACAAAAATAATTACGGAATGGTATCCAAGGGGAAGCAAAAGAAGTAAAGGGCGACAGATGAAACGATGGGAAGATGAAATAAAAAATGTTACAGGACCGATCTGGACGCGAATAGCTAGAGATAGAGAAAAATGGAAAGCCTTAGAGGAGGCCTTTGTCGAGAGACAAGCTGCCGAGGAATAAAACGTTTGCCGATTTAATACGATTTATATTAATTTAATTTTTATGTTATAGTTTTTAGTTTATAGGTAGTTAAGTTAAATTTGTGTAAAATTGTAAAGCAGAAATAAAGGCTTATTTTATTTTTATTTATTTTATTTTTAATATTAAAGTGAAGTGAAAGTGTATACTTACCTAAAGTAAATATGTTAACGTTTAATTGTTTGTATAAGTATTAAATAAATAAAAAGAAAATATTAAATAAGTATAATATGTTTTGGAATTAATATTATTTTTATGTATTGATCAAAGGTGCCATCGAATCCCAAGGTGAGTTGGTTTTATTTTATTAATTCTTAATTTATAAAGCCTAGTTTTTTTAATATCTCATTTTATTATATTGCCTTTTCTATAGAACATAGTTTAAATGACTTTGGCTTTAACAGGTGTGTGAGACCTGTATTATACAGGGTGATTTTTTCAAGTGGGTATGGTAGACCAGATTTGAAATAACAGGAGGCTCTTCGAGAATTGAGACTATTGATTTGATTTGAACTGAGCTCGAAGGCCCCCTAACTTTTCGTTTAATCTGATCATTGTGTGAAGTATTTTGCAGCATTTTTTACAATAAGACGAAAAATAATAAGTAAAACTGCGGGACCTTACTACTCGTTTAAAGAGTGTTTTGAGGATAAATGATAACGATAACTTCGTTACATTTTGTAATGTTAGCTGGCATCCGAAATCAATGGTAATTTGCGAAACTCAGTCTCTTTTCAAAACCAGACCGTCACTAATGAATTTGTGTTTTATTATAATGTATATTTCGTGTATAAAGTAGTATATTCTTCACACAGTTCGAGCGATTTGTTCGAGTAAAAATTGGTTTATAAATGATTTGTGTGATATCTCTATCACACAAATATCTCAATGATGAGCGCTATAACGATGTCGAACATGTTAAAATGTAGTTCGTGTAATATAGTGATTAACGAATTGCTATCGTATATTCAAAATAAAGTTTCAGTGATAGATGAAGTGTCGTTAGTTCGAATATGTATCTCGGCGTTTACGCGAGAAGAAATAAAAGCATCTAAGTCTCTGCTTTTCGACTCCGTGCCTTCAGTACTACGCAAAATTATTCGCAAGAATAAAGGCAAGGAAGAACGTGATGTGACAGACATCATAAATCTGTTTAAGACGGCGGAGCCAGACGATATTCCTGTTTTTGTGGCAAGGCAATTAGAGAAATTGCCACCCGTTACCTTCGATCATCTGGATTGCACAAAACTGCTTAAAGATTTAGTACGAACGCAAACAGCAATCGAAGAAATTAAATCAACATACGCAACAGTGCTCCAAATGAATGAATTAAAAGATGAACTGCTACAATTAAAATATAGGTAACTCCATTCCTCCCACATCCACTTTTAAAGTGAATACTAAAAGAGGTGGTTGGCTATCGGACAGTGGTCCAGTGGGTTTGTCTCATGTTCAGGACTCTCTTAACGAATCCTTCGACGATAATAATAAAATAAATTCACAAAAATTATTTTCTCCTCAATACCGACATATTGTGCGGGTAGGCGATGCAAATGAATCATCGTCGGAACAACGGTTTTTAACGAGTAGGACAGAAGATATACATGCATCGTCGGCTCCGAGACAGGCGGCGGCTACGCCCGAGGAGCACATCGTCGGCGCAAGGGGGACGGCGGTGCGGGTGGCGGCGCGAGCGACGGCGGGAAGGGGCGTGACCAGTGTACCGTTAGCGTGTCAGCTGACTGTCGCCGAGTCACCTGCGCCCCCTGCGCCTCCCACGCCATACGAGCTCCCCGCTCATAATAAAACAAATATTTCTAAGGCGCAAAGCGAGTACGTACAAACTCAAAGATCTAACGAAAATGAAAATTGGCAAAAAGTGTCATATAAAAAGAAACGTTCCTATCGCTTTATGGGGAAAGCCGGCGTAGCGAGGGATACCGAGTGCGGTTTTAAAGCGGCTGAAAGGAAGACTTTAATGTATATTACAAATGTTCACAGAGATACGTCTGAAGAACATATCATCAAATACATACGTATGAAAACGCAAGATGTAGTGGCACTAGAAAAGATAATTATGAAACAAGATAGAGGGCATAATGCATTTAAATTTTATGTCTCTCAATCGAAATTGCCACTATATTTGGACGAGAAAATATGGCCAGCGGGTATTATATTCAGACAGTTTGTGAACGTCAGACAAAGATACGCAAATAGGGATATTGTCTCTATGAACGAAACAACTAAAACTAATAATGAATGAACGTTGTTATCAACTGGCTACTTTTAACTGTAAAGGCGTTAAACGTGCGTTGGACAGCGTGAGGGAGCTCTGTCAAAAATGCGTCCTTGTGAGTCTTCAGGAGACGTGGCTTCTTCCGGAGGATATTCCTTTCCTGAGTACTATTGACTCCAACTTCGGGTATGCGGGAACCTCGGCAGTGGATACATCGGCGGGCATACTTCGCGGGCGACCGCACGGCGGCGTCGCCTTGTTGTGGAACACAAGTGTATTTAAAAATGTTACAGTGTTACCGTGCAATAATGAGCGTATTTGTGCTGTTGAAATAATCACTAGTGAGCGTCCTATTATTGTGATAAGTGTTTATATGCCAACTAACTGTGTGGATCACTTGCCGCAGTTTACGGATTGTCTAAGTACGGTGAGCGCTTTAATTGATGAATACGGTATTGATTCAGTATTTATACTGGGCGATTTTAATGCCCATCCCTGTGAATTGTTTTTTGAGGAATTAAAATCTTTTTGTTCTGAACAACTTTGGACGTGTATTGACGTGGAAATGTTAGGTATAGACTCGGGTGAATTTACGTATATAAGTGATGCGCACGGGTCTTGTAGCTGGCTCGATCACTGTGTTGTGACTCAGGCGGCGAAAAGATCTGTCGTCAATGCTAGCGTCATGTATGACGTAATGTGGTCTGATCATTTTCCGTTAATAATCGAATGTAACTTGAATTTGTTAACACCTATAGTTCCTCAAAAAATGAATTTGCAATCAAGTGTGCTGTGGGGTGTAAGAACTAAGGAACAGATTGATTTGTTTAGAAGTGAATGTAACAAGAGAATTAAATTGATCGATTTTCCTATAGAATGTGTCGACTGCGCTGATCATTATTGTAACAATCAGGTCCACAAGTTTGCTCTAGATCGACTATACTCCGACATTGTTTCCGCTCTTAGTGAGGCCGCGCGGGTAGGTTGTCGTGGTATAAATAAGCGTAGGGGTGGCCCTCGTATAGCGGGTTGGAACAACCACGTCCGCGACGCTCATGGGGTTGCTAGGATCAAGTTTCTGGAATGGGTGCAGTGTGGTAGACCTAAGACGGGCTGTATGTACGAAGATATGATTAATAGTAGAAGAATTTTTAAGTCACGGTTAAAGTCATGTCAAAATCGTCAGGATCAAATTAAAATGGACACCCTCGCTACATTGCATTCAAAGGGTGACTTTCGGTCTTTTTGGAAAAGTACCAATAAATGTAATGTGCGTCCGGGTCTCCCTATGAGCGTCGCGGGTGTTCACGATAGTGAGGGGATTGCTAATACCTTTAGAGAACAATATGCGGTACAGGGCCCGTTGCATAAAACGACAGAGGAACCCGATGTCTTACAGTTGCAATCGATGGTGGGGATAAGGTACTCGGCGAAACAAGTAGCTAGTATAATTAAAGGAATGACTAAGGGTAAGTCCCCTGGGCATGACGGACTTAGCATCGAGCACCTCCACCATGCCGGTCCGCATGTAAACAGGGTGCTGGCAATGCTGTACTCGTTATGTGTGAGTCACTCTTATCTGCCGGGCGACTTTATGAAAACAGTGGTCGTGCCCGTGGCAAAGAATAAGTCTGGTGACCTATCTGATATAAACAATTATAGACCAATCTCGCTTGCAACGATCATTGCAAAAGTGTTTGACGGTTTGCTTAATTCGCATTTAAACTCAATTGTTCCCATACATGACAACCAGTTTGGGTTCAGACCTAAGCTCTCCACGGAAAGCGCAATACTGGGTCTTAAGCACACCGTCAGATACTACACTGATCGTAAAACACCAGTATACGCGTGTTTCCTCGATATGTCGAAAGCTTTTGACACGGTGTCGTACGACCTTTTGTGGAATAAGCTAAAAAGTGTGAATGTACCGTCAGAAGTAATCAATATATTTAAATACTGGTATTCGCACCAAGTTAACTATGTGAGATGGGCGGGGGCAATGTCGGAGTCTTATCTACTCGAATGCGGGGTAAGACAGGGTGGGTTGACCTCGCCAACCTTGTTCAACCTATACATAGACGCACTCATCGTTGAACTCAGTGAACTTCGTGTCGGGTGTCGCATTGATGGAGTCAGTGTTAACAATCTGAGTTATGCTGATGACATGGTGTTGCTGAGTGCGTCGATGTGTGGCTTGAGAAAGCTCGTAAGAGTTTGTGAGGAATACGCTATGGGACATGGCCTGAGGTATAATGTACGAAAAAGCCAGTACATGGTCTTTGAGTCTGACGGTAAGAACGTCACGGATGTACCAACTTTATGTCTCAACGGCGTTCCACTGGAGCGCGTAGATAAGTTTAAATACTTGGGTCATTGGGTGGCGTCGGATCTCAGGGATCATGTCGATATGGAACGGGAGCGGAGGGCGCTGTCTAGAAGGGCTAATATGTTATCACGCAGGTTTGCGCGCTGTGCGGTGGATGTGAAAGTGACGTTATTTAGAGCTTACTGTACGTCACTGTACACGTGTAGCCTGTGGGTAAACTACACTAAATCAGCATACAGCGCCCTTCGCGTTCAATACAATAACGCGTTTAGAGCTGTGTTGGGGCTGCCCCGACACTGCAGCGCTTCGGGCATGTTCGCGACCGCTCGTACCAGCTGTTTTAACACCAGCATGAGACTGCGGGCAGCTTCCTTGGTACGCAGGGTGCGGGACAGCTCCAACTCGGTTTTAGCTATGATAGCGGC
The DNA here is from genome assembly GCA_958496195.1 of Timandra comae. NCBI lineage: Eukaryota > Metazoa > Arthropoda > Insecta > Lepidoptera > Geometridae > Timandra > Timandra comae. Next base: position 1,796,618 of record OY292358.1, read on the forward strand.
TAGATTTGACTGTCCCTACATTAAACACTGCTCTGATAGGCATTTAGGAACCGCAATCTATCGATTTTAATTTGATTCTCAGGTTAACTTTTGTATAGTATTTGTAATTAAAGTAATTTTTGTTTGTGTAGGTTTTAGATTATATATATTTTTGATTATTGTTTTGATATAATATGTTAATTTGTTGTATTGTATATTTATTTTGATGATTTTATTTACTTGATTATGTAATTTAATTTAATGATTTGTATGTGATATTTGGTGTAATGTGATTTATGGGTTACCTGTTACCTGAAATAAATGTATTTTATTTATTTATTTATTCTACGGCAAAGGAAGGCAAATTACTAAAAAATATGGACTTGTAAGATTAAGATCCCATTACAATGAATTCTCACTTACACAACTTAACTAGCGCCTACAGTGAGAAGGAATAAGCGTAACCACTTCACAATTAAAAGTAAATTTTTATATAGCAATCAAAATGGATTTTATGGTCGGCGGTCTTGCCGGCGCTGGAGCCACGATCGTGACAAACCCAATGGACGTGGTGAAAACCCGCCTTCAGCTCCAAGGAGAGCTCAAGTCTAAGGCAGAACAAACGACGCGGTACCGAGGGTTCTTCCAGGGGCTGTATGTGATTGCCAGGACCGACGGCCTGATGGCGCTCCAGAAAGGCCTCGCACCCGCCATGATCTTTGGATTCACTATGAATTCTGTCAGGTTGGTGGTAGATTTTTCAAATTATACATAAACTTTTACACAACTAAAATATTACTCTGAAAACATATAAAAATACATCATATAATTAACTGACTAATTTGATATAATAAACTACTTACTTAAAATGATTTTTACGTAAGTGATCCTAGTACATATTTAAGAAATATGGTGTTATTGAATTAGGTAAGTATCTACAATAAAGTACACATTACCTTTGTGTTCTACTAAATAATTGATGTTCTGACTACATTGTATTTATAGTAATTGCCACTTATGAAATGAAGTATTAATAAATATTTCAAAATTATTATTGTGTGAGGCGTCATTCTAATTGGCAATGACCGTACGATGGCACTGTGTGTTTTCAATTTCATCGTGCAATGAAAATGATCTTACGGTATTCGTAGGACAGCTTGCGAGCTCTGAAGAAATCTGTATTTTTGACCGCACCGACTAGAGTGCATCTTGCCATCGTACGATTTCGCCAATTAGGTATCGTCCTAATAGTACGCAACCACGCGATCATCGCAAGTTAATACTGAAATAGGTATCATATAAACGCGCGATGCAGTTATCGCATCGCATACTCGAGCTATGATCGTCGCGTTTTGTTGGGACGATGCCTTAGGATGACGCCTGAAGTTAATCCCTTGTTTATAGATTAGGGCTGTACCACATAGCCGACGTACAAGGGTGGACGAAAACGAAGGGCGAGACAGCGCTACACAAAGCTATGTTCTGGTCGAGTATGTGCGGTATCCTAAGTGGGGTGGCGTCTAATCCAGCTTCAGTCATTAAAACTAGAATACAGGCGGCGGCACATCCGAGCATAGCAGTCGGTAGACAACATGTTTACAAAGGTAAAATATTGAATAGTTCTCGATCATTCTCGATTTTCACGGGAGTAAACTACCGAATGGTGTTTCCATAGAGATATCATTAATAGCGGCCCTAACACCTATCAAGAATTTCATGGGCTGAGGTATAGCCTCGTTCGGTAGCTCAGTTTTAGAGCAGAACCACATTCTGGGTTTAAAGTTCAAACCCCAACTGAGGTAAAAATGTTGAATGTTTGCACGTTGCATGTTGGTGTGCCCGAACCGGAACCAAGTTTGGAATATACCATTTATAGGATAATCAAATTTAAGTGCAAATAGACAGACATCCTTATGTTCACAGGTATGACGGATGCCTTCATAACTTTATACAAAAAAGAAGGCATGCGCGGTTACTTTGCTGGTGTGGGTGCGGCCTGTACAAGACTTGCATTCGGCAGTTCAGCACAGCTAACGACATTTGCCAAGTAAGAAGTTAACGAATTATCGTGTAAAATATTCGATTCATGATCTCTGCCATTCCAAACATATCATTTCATCAGTTAAAATAAGATACTTTGCAATACAATAGTTGAGTAAAACTGTGATTATCACAGTTTGAACACGGGCCGTACTCGTACGACACTCTCACAGAAAATCGACGTGATAAACTCAAGCTACTGCGATTCGGATGGCGAGTGAGAGGTCCGGAGCCCAAACCCCTCTCCCTCCTTGTCTTCTTACTCCTTCCATCCTCCTCCTCCTACTACGCCGATATCCCATATAAGCCGGCAACGCACTTGTAACTCTTGATCTGCAGATGTCCATGGCCGACGATAGTCACTTACCTAGAATCATATGCATCTAAGATTAAGGATTGTAAACGAAATACTTTTCTCAGCGATCATCGCCATTATTCACCCGTAACCTATTAATTATGTTATGTTATCCAGAGTAAAAGAATGGTTGGTGTCGCGTGGCATCTGTGCGAACTCACCATTTGGCCTCGCTTTCGTCGCAAGCGGTCTAAGTGGCGTGGCTTCCTCCATTATGATATGCCCGTTCGATGTCGTCACTGTTCGACTTTACAATCAGGGTAAATATATTTTGCAGAGTAAAAGAGAAGCTGCTACAACTGGGATACTACGAGAACTCCCCCGAAATGAGGGCCCTGATCGGGTGCCTGGCTAGCAGTGTGCTTGTTGTTATTGTTGAGACCCCCTTGGATGTAGTCAATACTCGTCTCTATAATCAGGGTAACGTAGTATCCTCTAGTCATCTCAGTACTACTGGTGACATTGTTTCCGCTTTGGTTTGGGAGCGGTGGGGTTCACTTATTTATCTTTCTTTTTTTTACAAACTGACTATCAATAAGTACTTAAATAAATTAGGCTTTTTTGTAAATACACTATAATGTGGCTTTTTAAAGTATAACCGGGCGTTTTATCGTAATCTTAATAAAACTTAAACATACATTAGGACGTATGTTATTAGAACAGTCAATTGCATGACATTAACACACCGTAATTTACAAATGGTTTTAATGTTTGGGAAAATTGGTTAATAAGTTATAACCGACCGAGGAATGTATTTTGTTTCAGGGTCATCGAAAGATAATCGTTTGTACACCGGCGTGATAGACTGCATTCGAAAAATTCACAGGACAGAAGGTTTCTTCGGCCTTTACAAGGGATTTGGACCATTGTATCTCAGGATAGCCCCACACACTACCTTAACTCTAGTCATATGGGACGTGCTGAACAATGTGTTCGCACCAACGAACAAAATATAAATAGGCAAATTATTTTAATATTTATTTTAATCTTAACAATTGTGGAAAAAGATCAAACCTAATAAATATTTAGATTTAGAACAAATTTGTTTTGATGTTAACCCTAGACGTAGAACAAAATAGAGACATAATATTGTGATCCTTCAAAGTACAGGAAAAGACGCACTATAAGAATCAATAGGAGGTGAGAAATGTATTTCCCAATCGACATCCAAAGAACTACAGTCAGATTCTGCATCGTCATCACTGCAAGAACAACTATTTAATATATTTAAAAGCTCGGTTTCTGATAAATCCTCGGGACACGTACAAAGTGGATTATTAGGATCGTAAGGTAGAACACCAATAGCTTGTTGGTAAGCTTTAAGACAAGTGAGTTCGCAAGCTTCAGGATGGTAAGGGTCAGACCACACCTCGGCCACTGCTTGTCTTATCAAACGCCTCTCCTTTCTTTCTCTGCTTTTAATCTTGTCAGGGTTATCTGCTTGAGCTATTTTATATATGAGTGGATTAGCAACTTCAGAAGCAGCCTCATTACTCTCAGGTTTAACTTTCATTTCGACTATGTATTCGCCATTACGTTTACAAATTATCAAAGTAGGTTTGTCGACGACGTTCTTTTGTTTATTCTTGGTAGGTCTCAACGGTGCCATGTTTGACTTTCGAAGTTTCGCATTTTTCAGTTTTCTGAGAAGCTGTTTTGAGATGGCACCTGGTTTCCAACCTTGGGCAACCTAAAAATATAGTTAAACGCTATAATTAGAAACTAAGCTACGCTATATTTATAAATAGGTAACAAAATAAGAAAAAAAATCTTACATTCTGAATGAAGCTGACGTTTCTTTCATGTTTCCTTACATAAAAAAAGCATAATGGTTCAAAATAATTGCACACCATTAAAATGTATAAATAATAATTTATTAAGTTACCTTACAGTACAGTTACAATTACGAATTTTAACTTAACACGGTATACATCAAAATAACTTGCACTTAACTAAACTTTAAACAACACAACAATTCAATCACCAAAATAGAAATCTAGGACACGCCATGTTAAACGCGCACTTGAGTACCAGCGTTTTTAAACAACACACGCCTTTCTTGTAATTGTTGTCTTAACACTTCAGAGTTAATGAAAGAATGTAAGCATGGGACATGGAATGAACTTAAACTGATACCCTGTTTAGCTAGTCTGGCAATTCTTTGCTTCGGTCTTCTGTTCCTGTGATCCTTCAACTTGAAATACGTCTTGTTGCCGCGATCATCGACTGCCAATATACCCTTCTCAGAGGGCGTTGGATGTTTACACGTAGTTCTATCCAAGAAGTAGGTGCGGGAGTTGTAAACATCAGGCCTCATCATACGTCGTTTCGCTCTCGCTCTCTTCTCGGGGGATAGACGTGGCACAGTTGAAGGTACAGGAATTCTCACATCTTCTCCATAGGCCCGCATCTGCTTCAAAGTAGATACTAGCAACTTCTTATCTGTACCGTGACCTACGATACCGAGTTTAGACAGCTCGACAGGATTTGCATCCCCGAAACAACTCCACGTAGCTTCTGAGGGCTTATATGCAACTTTTTTATTATCTTTCTTATCTCCGGCTCCCATTTTTTTCCCAGCAGGTCGTTTTTGTGGTGACTGAGAGCGGGGTGTTCTGGGACGGGCGTATTTTTTCCATCTACCGTGACAATCAATATATCCATCAACACCAACTACCAGCCAGGTGCCGTTAGCAGACTGGAATCTTCCTGTATCACAATCAACTTGTTCCCCATTTGGTCCAATGAAAGCCATTGGCGCCCATCGACCATCTGGCGCAATGTAACCGTCTACATTAATCTCTATCCACTTATGATCTGGGCCCCAAAATCCGCCAAGGTCACTACACAATGTTCTTCCATCCAATCCTTTAAAGAACCTTGGCACTTGATTTCCATATCGATCCAATAATTTCACTCTGTAATCTAAATACGAATATTGAGAGCCGTTATCAGTTTTAGCTGTCTTTTTCCCTTTATATGTTGGATCAAATAACGCTACGGGGGGCGTGAACTCAATGAGCCACTCATCAGAGTCGGTATCAGACGCGAGGGAAGCTTCATCTTCTGAACATGAACAAGACACATCTAAATTGGTTTGTTCCGCAGTTGGTTGGGCCGGATAACATGAACATGCAGGGTCTTCTGCATCAGGAAGTAAACCGAGAGCCTGTTGGTATGTCTTTAAGCAAATTTCTTTGCACATATCTTTGAAAGCGCTCTGAATGAATTCACGTTGCGCCCTTTCAAGGCGTCTATGTGCACGTTCCTTTTTCTTTTTACGTTCACGGTTCTCCTCATCGGTTCTTCCAATAGTGTAGGTCAATACAGGCTTATCTTCGTACGGATGCTGATTTAATGTTCTTGGTTTCGCATAAGCCTTCATAGTTTCCATGGTAATCATGAATTCTCCATCCTTCTTGTGCACAGTAAGTAAAGGACGTTTAAGAGGTCTCTTCTTTTTCCCAGTATCTTTTCTCCTTTTCTTAATGACTTGACCTGGGTTCTTAGCCATTTTAAGCATGCGTACGACATGTTTATTGGTTGCGCCTGGCCTCCAACTCGGCCGGAACTAGACAAAATAAAAAAAAAAAACAAAAAAATCAAAAGTAATGAAATAAAAATGCATGTCAGACTACAATCATTAAAATCACTTGTGACGATTACCTTCATCCCTGGCACATCTTCTGCTGTCCATAGCCATCCCATTGTCTTTGGAACATTTCCTAAGGCACCCGTGCAAGGCGCGCAACATTTGCTGTGTCCAATTTGTGGCGCTAAAAATAGTAATTCATTTCAGTTTTGTTTCGATGTGGTTAATGATGTAATAATATAAAAATATACAAGAACTTTTAAAAATAAATACGTACGTATACCTGTATAGCCGTAGTTAAATTTGAATCTATCATTTTTCTTTTTCCCTTTTTTATCCTTTTCGGATTCTCCATCTTTTTCAATAACCTTTGAAACTTGTTTTTTTCTTTTATTATCAACGGACTCATCTTTCTTTTTACTTTTGTCTACCAAGTTATGAAAAATAGGACATGGAAATGGAGTGTTTGGAGGGCTACTTTTAAAATCATCACCAGCACGTTCGAACCCTCCACAAATTTCGCAGTATGTCGTCTTCTTCACAAAACCAAAAGTACATTCACAAGTACAGAAACAAGAATCTTTGCTAATTGTCATGTTTGCTGTCATTCCACCGGTTATTTCTTCAATTTTTTGAGTCATATCAGGACAGTGTATATTATTTAGGTTCGTTAAATCTAGAAGTACTCTATCATCCGGTGGTGGCGGCGGTTCGTTGTACACCTTGTGTGCACAGTCCACTTGTCTACATCTCACCACTTCCAGCTTGTCAACGAGCTCTTCAGGCATATCTATCATACATGTGCTTTGGATACATGTAGCATCTTTTTTACCGTGACATTCACTTCCACATATGGTCACTTTAACCGATTTTGACTCACCTGTCTGATCTGAGGCTTTGCCTGAACTTTTTTGCGAGAATTTGCCTGAACTTTTTGGTGAAACATTTGGAGATGACTTATTACTATGTACTGTAAAATATCCTACACAATAAACTTGACTACCAAAAGGTCCATTAATGTTTCCAAATATATAGTTCAAAATATTTCTTTGCTTCTGATATAAGGATGAGCAAGACTTGCTTTTTACAATCTCTATTTGCCTATTTCTATCTAAATCTGTATCACTTTTTACAAGACTTAATATGCTTGACTTTACATTTACCAAATTCTTGTTGGAAACTACTTTTTCATCTTTCAACTTGTAATCGTTTTCATTGCCTCCACTTTTACTATTTTGAATAGTTGTATTTTTCAATACAACCGCTGTTTTGTTTTTAGCCCTTAAATGCTTTATCCGATGCCTCTTGTCTTTGTACAGAGTTTTAATAATACCAGTTTCATCTTTCAAATTGACTGGAGCGTCTCGTAATGTACTAAGAATTGACGAGGCTTTGGATTGAAACCCCGTGTACATGAAAGTATCGGGTTTATCTTCGGAAAGCGATCTGAATGACGATATTATTTTGTCCTTGAGACATGTCAGCTTTATATTTAATTTGATCGTAGCCATACGTTTCGATGTAAACTCATCAAAAACGTTATAGTCATTAGTGGTACATGGAGGCTGAAGATCAGGCTTGACAAGAATGTTGTCAAGATATTGAATAAAAATGGGATCCCACGCTATGCAAGCAAATCCGAGTCTGTTATTTAAGTTATCTTTATCCCATAAGGACAATTGTATAGGATATTTATTGATATTTGTACTTAGTGCTTTTAAATTACTTCCAAATAGTACAGACTGGCCTGCCTTTATATTTTCCTTCGAAACCTGTTTTGAAATTTGTTTTTGCTTTTTTCTTGAATTTTTCTTCTTCCTTTTAGTTTTCTTTGGGAACAAGGTCTGTAGCTCGTTGGGATCTTTCAAATTAAGTGTGAAAACGTTTGCAAATTGACTGGTTATGTAAAACTCTTTACATTTGATATGACTTTTTAGTTTTTCCACAATTATCTCTATTAGAAACATTGAATCCGAAGAATCCATTTTCTTACTATATTTATATTTTTATTAAAGCCAAAAAAAGAATTTTAAAAAACTTGAAATTTTAGCAGATGCCAAAACAATTTTCTGAATAATTTATTTTTCTAGGTTGCTATGATTAGTAAAATATTATTTTTTTATTGTAAAAAGAGTTTGCTTTTCTTAACTAACCTTTTCCTTATAACATATTCAACATTTATGCATTCTCTACCTACATCATCTCATTATAGTAACTGACCCCTAAGTTCTATATCTAGGGTATCAGAAACTAAGCACACACACCCCGACCGAGAGAAACATTTGTAGTTCACACAAATATTCACCCCGCACGGCGCACGGGAATCGAACCCGCAACCTTACGGATGGCAGTCCGGGGTATATCCCATTCGTCCCCACCAAGCGGCATGGTGACCACTGCCATCGAGGTCGTCGATGATTTTAAAGTGAGCAACTTTGGTGAGCATAATATTTTTGCGTATTTAGGGTCTGACCACACTACGCTGCACTGCACTGCAACGGAGCGACGCGACACCCAGCGACGAAATATTCTTTCCAAGAAATTGTATGAGGTATACCTCACGCTGCAGCGTAACTGCGCGGCATTTCTTAGAAAGAATACCTAGCCGCTAGGCGCCGCGTCGTCATTGCTGCAGCCAGTGCGGTCAGTAGACCCTTATCCAAAGGATACCAGTTTTACCGGGACTTAATAATGAATAGAAATGTATAATTAAACCTGCCTCAGTAATAAATAACTCATTAGATTATTAATTAAACCCTTGGACATTGTCTCAGTATTGCATCTAATTGGTCCAGTAGTTTTTAATTAAAAGAGTAACTTTAGTCGAGAAAATAAAACCACAATATACTGTTACATGGTACTTTAATTTAGTAATCATGTTCGGGACATTTTACTGGCGACAAATAATTATTATTGTTAGAAGAACAACTTAGAGATTCATTGGTCCTATTGAAACATGACGACACTGGTATCAAATTCATAAAAGGAGCATTTTTAGTTTTCTTTGTGGTGTTACATGCTCTATTATTTTTTATTGGTGGTTTCAGTTCGCAGAATTCATCGTATGTTGATAACTCATTCATTATTTCATTATATTTGGCCAGTTTTCTTGGATCAAGCTTCAATCTATCCCCCCGAGGCAGATAAGGTAATGCAACTGGATCATAATTTACAGACATACTCATTACTACAGTATTTTTACCTTTCTTGCCGGGACCCAATGTGACTTTCGATGGTTTGGCCTTGTTAGCTTTAGCCGAAGCTGGTGCCGGAGCATTAATTTTTACCTTCGCAGGAGTAGCGGGTGCTGGTTTATTTTTATTTTTTCCTGCATCGACATTTTTGCCTGATCTCATAGTGGTTACGGTCACATTGGATTTCCCTGCCCGTGATCCAGTTCTTCGTTTGTACCAAACCCATTTACTGTCTTTATCGATATATCCATCAATACCAATCTTCAAAAACTGGCCATTGTTATCCGTAAAGGAACCTTCCTCAGCTGAGTAGTACATACCATCAGGTCCTGTAAAATTCATTGGAACCCATCTATTGTCCGGTCCAATATAACCGTCTTTGTTAATTTCCAACCAAACTTTATCTGGACTCCAAAACCCTCCTAGATCACTGCATACTTGTTTTCCGTCTGGTCCTTTGAAAAATCTAGGCACTTGATTACCTTGTTTATCCAACACTTTTACTTTATAATCTAAATAGTTGTACTGACTTTCGTTTTCATTTAAAGTTGGTGGATGTTTAGCTTTGGCATCAAATTTCGCTGCAGGTGGTGTAAATTCTATGACCCATTCATCACCATCAGTGTCGCTGCTTGATACGCTTCCAATATCAGAACAGGAACAAGAATCTATCGGAGGCGTACTACCTATTTCTTTTTCTGTAAAACACGGACATTCAGGATCATTCGGGTTAGGCAAAGGTAGAATCCCTATCGCTTGATTATAAGCTTTAAGACAAATTTCTTGACACCTATCCCGAAACGTTGATTGCAGTAATTTGCTTTTTCTTCTAGTTTCCCTGCGCTCCTTTCTTTCTCGTTGTTTTTGAATTTTAAGTTTTTCTTCTTCAGTTTTTCCTATGGTGTAAATAAGAGGTGGCTTTTCTTCGTACGGATATTGAAATAGTAGTCTTTCCTTTGAATATTTTTTGAAGACTTCCATTTGCACTGTGTATTCGCCATCTTTTTTTGTAACTACAAGTGTTGGTTTCATTTCTAATTTTTTCTTTCTGTTCAGCATTGCTCGTTTTTTCTTTGCTATTGTGTCTATACCCTCTCTCATCGCCCTATATCGTCTCACAAGTATCTTATTAGCTGCACCAGGCTTCCATTTTGGTCGGGGCTGGAAATTGACAACTTCACGTAAAAATATTAGAAATTTAAAAGTGTGATTGCCCCTTTTAACTACATGATGACTAGTTGACAGTTTACCATGTTAAGTTACATAAAGAGTACGATATTATCTAAGTCTAATAAAATCCGCGAAAGAAATAAGTGAAATTCTATAAAAATATTTATTAGTTTGGGGTCTCAAAGGCAAGGTCGAGAGTAGAAAATAAGAAGTTCAGTCAAAAATATGTAAACCTTCATTCCTGGTATGTCCTCCGCTGTCCAGTTCCATCCCATGTGCTTGGGAACTGGAGGATATGGATATTTGGTCTCGGGTTTTTTTTCTACGACCGGCGGCGCTGGAACACGGTTAATTATCCTTTTAACCAAATTATAATTAATATTTAACGCATGTCACTTTTGACATTAATATTCATTCTTTAATGAATATTTTATTTCTATTATCGTTCTAATGTTAAATCATTATTTTATATTTCTAAAATTATGTTTATGAAACTTTTTTAATAATTCTTCTACGCTAACAATTATAATGTAACATAAGTATTAATTAATAACATTGGGTTGGAGTTATTAATAACATACAAACAAACAATATTATCATAATTTTACCGATAAAAAAGAAGATTATAAATTTTATAACAAATAGTATTTAAATACGCACGCTCTTCAGCCACATTAGCTGTAAATTTTCCAACTTTTTTAGTCTCCACTTTTTGGGTTTTTTTTTCTTTCTTTACTTTCTCTTCAGCGGTATCTTTCTTTTCGCTTTTTCTATCGATATTTTTTATAGAACGAGAACTAGTTAGTCTCCGATTGTCGCTCGGTGGTCCTTGAGTTACCTTGGTACCAGTTGTTTTTGAACTTTTAGCACTAGTTGCAGGTTGTTTTTCTGTTTCTTCAGGCCAGGGATTAGGAGTTTTAATGTATTTTTTGTCGTACAGCTTGTGGTAAACGGGACAGGGGTGTGGCTTTACGTACTCCGGCTCGTCCTTCATATCGTCGCCTAAACACTCATAGCCGCCGCATACGCCACAATACGTAGTTTTACTATCAAATTTAAAAGTACATACACAGTCGCAGTAGCACGGGTCGTCCTCTTGTGTCTTCCGTTTCTTACTTGCGATTCCATCGACAATAAACTTTTTTACTGTATCAGCAACATCACACGTCTTGACACAGCATGGATTGTGAATATCATCAAAATCTATAACTATATTGCTGTCCGCTGGACTAGGCAATTGTGTTCTTGTACCTGGACACTCAATCATAGGACAGACTAAATCCTCACTCTTTTTCTTTGTAGCAGCAGAAGAGCATGCACTTTTGGAGCAAGTTACAGCAGAAGCAGCAGAAGACGCCTTAACGCTGGGGCAATTAGATGAGCAATATTTATATTTGTCTGATTTATTTGTATCTGTCTTAGATGGAGTTGGAGAACGAGAAAAGTCATGTTCTACTGTGAAGTAATAAACGTTGTACACCTTTACATCAGATTTTTTTTTTCGAAAAGGACATCCCTTTCCTTCACATTGAGGTTGAGCTGATGAACCACTAGCGGAAGCATTACAATCCTTGGAACAGATAGAATCACAGGATGTCTTCTTAGTCATTGCTTTCTGCATTTTTGAAATACATGCGCACTGAGTTGACAGTCCTTCCAATGTAATTCCTTCTTTGAATTCACCTTCATGTCGAATGAATTCCTGTATTTTTTGAGCTAGCGTGCACAGTTTACTTCCACATGGTCCAACAACGTCATTAATGTCGAATACTACGTTGTCTTCTGTGACCAGTTTCTCTATGTAAGCTCTCATATCTCTTGCTATTCTGCAGTCGAAATTCCCGCAAGGGCCTCTAATATTAGCAATATCAAATGTCGCAGGCCGATCAGTGGTTGGTTTTTTACCAGCGTTAATACACTGTGGGCATGGTTCAGCTTGTACTTCTTTTTTGAATCTGTCAGCAAATTCGCCTTGTGGCCATGCAGTTTCCTTACAGTAGCAAAGTCTATCAATATCCGTAGCTCTCACTCTAGGTTTTATTGTAGGTCGAGGAGTGAGCATTCTCATATTATCATTACACGATACTATTATCTTTCTCACATAGTCGACGATGTGATCTATATCAGGACAAGTCTCTGGTGATTTGTATATCGATTCTGGTGGTTTGTCAGCATGCCCCATGCAACAGTAATCGCCATCGTTGAAGAAAGTGAGATTGGCACCGGGTGCATTTTTATAATCAGCGTACACAATTTTATTCGGCGGCTTTGGTTTATCAACTACAAAGTTGTTTTCTATTTTATTGCAGTTTTCTTCAAACACTTCATCTGTTGTTTTCATGGTACATATGTAAGAGGTAGTCTTTGAATTAATACCGGTGTATAAGCATTTTTTAACCGTTGGATCTTCTGAAAGTGTTCGAAATGATGTTGTAACCTTATCGCCGAGATATGACAATTTAATTTGTACACCTAATTTTGCCATTAATTTTGCAGTTCCTTCTTCAAAAATATTATATTCCTCCTTTATAGTGACCGGTTCTGGTTCTTTAAAATTGTAAATGCCTTCTAAATAGGTTATAAATCTTTCATCCCATGGAATTGAATTTGAACCGATAAACACGAGACTGTCTTCTTTGCTCCATAGCGATAATTCTACGGGAAACTTCTTCATAGTTTGAATTATAAATTCAGCAGTACTGCTGAACAATACCGACTGTCCCGATTGAATACAAGGTTCAGGGGGAGGCAGATCAGCCTCTTTGCCCTTTTTGCCTTTTGGTTTTGGCGGAGGTTTAGCTTTCTTACCGGGTGGATCCGGGGGCAATGGTGGGGGGTCGGGAATCACTATATGCATTTGTTTAGGGTCTTTTAACTCTAAAGAAAATATATCAGCAAAGTCACTCTTTATTATAAGGAATCTACTTTCGACATAACTTTGAACGCTGTCTACAACCACCTCGAATATAAACATTGCATTTGAAACAGCCATTATGACTTTTTTGTATTTTTATCCGCCAGTTCTATATTTTGGATATTCGATTTACATATTTATTCCACTAAAATTTTGATTTCATTAATTTAGAATAATTACACCTAATACATAAATTAAAAATTGTACTTGTACATATTTATTGCATTTTTCTTACTAAATAAAATAAACATTGTCATTATCAAGACATGTCTTTTTTTATCTGCATACTTTTAGTACTACCAAAGAGGATGGTTGTGATATTTATTGTTAGACGTAATACAGTTTCTTCGTAGTTTTTAAAGTAAATATTATATAATAAGTATTGAAAAATGTTTGTTTAAAAGTGCGTGATAAAAATTGTTTATTTTCCTCGTATTAAAATAACTTTAACGCGTGTAACACGCAGCGACAGCCAGAGCGAGTACACAATGGAGCGAACGGCCAGTTGCGCTAAATATGAGGGGGCGCTGAGGTTATAAGTCTCCTACAGCTGCCGTGCTACTTAACATGATGAGTTTAATCTACGCATATCGTAGCCCTTTCTGACTACTACACACTCACGGTTATTTCTGGTGGGATGCTGCCGATTTCCTCGGAACCTCCTCGAGCGACATTTCTATAAACACTGACTAGTGCGGCCAACACAATGTTCCACGGCATTTAGGGGGCATGTTCTACGTGGTTGTTGAGGAACATGTTCCGCAACATATTGCTCCATTTGCCCCCTAGTGTATATACGGCTTTAACCAATAAATTGTGGCACTGCATTGTATTCACAATAATTCGTTTGTACTGCAAAAAATACATTGCTTAAATGTATGTGACGTATACTTACTGCAAAAAAACGTCCAGGACAATGCTGTTTAAACCCGGCCTAAGGATCTTATGTTTGGACTTGAAACGACGCCGCTGATTTACTGAAGCTTTTTGAGAATGATGAGGTGCTTTATTTATTCCAACTTTATTTTGACCAAGAGTGAATTGGAATTCTCCTTTCTTTTAAAAAGAGAGGAGAAGTTTCCAGTTTTGTATTCATTCGTATTTTATGCTTGTGTGTACGCACCTACGCACGCACGTTACTCGTAAGTGTAATACTGCCCTAATTTTAACTTTGTGTTGTCGACGTCAATTTCAAATTTAAGTCATTTTTCACTGTCAGTAACGTCAGTCACCAGTAAAACGTCAAAGTGATCAGCTGATCACGCCGCACCGCACCGCTCCGCCCGCCCGCCACCCATGTTTCGGGAGGTAAGCAAGTTGGTTCAGGAACTTATTACGAAATAATCGTATTTTTAAAATGACGTGTTTATATTTATCCCAGATTATGACGAAATTGTTAGAACAATGATTTCTCCAGCATTCCCACGTTAACTACAGAAGAATGTCATGACTAACATGTATAGCGAAGTAAGATTTATCTGGTGTACATATTGAAATTATTAGATAAAAGGTAAGAAGCAATTATTTACACATTAAAATTTATGTAAATTAAGAACTCTACTTTTATCTTACAAAAAGTGTCAGTAAAGTGTCGTCATAAGCCAATTATCAGAATAGTTTGTTTACATAAGCGTCATGTGATATAGAAGGAATGCTAATTATTTATATTTTTTGCTATGTAGCATTTAATTTAAATACCAGTTCTAGTACTAATTAAAAATATTTTCTTAAAAACAAAACCTAATCATAATAACAAAGAATTTTTAATTGATAAAAACAATTTCACACAAAAATAATGCATGTTAATTAAACAACACATAAAAAATAAAAATCCACATCAAATGAATTAACTTTAAAGTGATAATGGACTTCGTTGTTGGCGGGATGGCCGGTGTGGGAGCGGGGTTCTTTAGCAACCCGTTTGATGTGGTGAAAACAAGGATGCAGCTGCAGGGTGAGCTGAAGGCCCGGGGACAACATGCAGTGCACTACAGGAACATACCACACGCTATGTACACCATCGTGAAACACGACGGCATTGCCTCGTTACAGAAGGGCTTAGTGCCAGCGTTATGGTTTCAGTTGGTGGTGAACGGAATAAGGTAAGCTGTTTGGATTGTGTTGCTGTATTGCATGGACTTAAGTTTATAAGCTTTGCTTGAGTAACATATTTCATTTAATAATATTTGTAGGTAAGTTAAGTTTAATCTTTTGTAGGTAAGTTAAGTTTTATATTTATATAGTGGTAGAATCAATTTTGACGTTCATAAGTGCCTCATTGAGACCTTAACTGATTAAATGATTTTTGACTTTGACTTATTAATTTTTTAATTACTTAATCATGTCTTTTATGCAAGCTTTTTCACCTGTGTAATCTTTGGTATTGCAACTGAATAAAAAACAATACTTTAAACACATTAAAATCAACTGTTTTATTATTTACATGCTAACTTACTACTATATCACACAAAACTTTAATTGTGAGTTTACTGAAGTGATTTCTCAACACAGTGCGCTCTAATATTTCTCATGCTTTTGTTTAATTCTAGCTTTTTCCTTAAACCACAGTGTCATGTGCCGATTTAGCTCATAAACCTGCTAAATTCCAAATATTATTTGACAAGAATTTTGTATTTTTTCCAGACTGGGCATATACCAACAAGCAGATAACTTAGGATTTTTAAGAGATGAAAGTAACAATACTAAGTTCATAAACAGTTTATTCTTTGGCTGTGTGTCTGGGATGTGCGGAGCGTTTTTCGGGAGTCCATTTCAACTGGTGAAAACCCAACTGATGTCTTATTCATCGGAGAAAATAGCAGTTGGCACCCAACATGCACATAGAGGGACTATGTATGCATTGACAAAGATTTATAGGAAGAATGGTTTGGTTGGTCTGTGGAGGGGAGCTCACGGAATGATGATCAGGAACTCTATTGGCTCTGCCTCGCAAATATCTACTTTTGCAATGTAAGTACCGCCATTTTTTTTAAATCAGCTTCTTCCTTTTGTTGAGAATTTACTCCTTATCGACACTATTAAAATAGTGTATTTTTAGGAGTATTCATTTTTCTTAATATGCAATATTGGTTTTGGTCAAAATCGGATTTGGGCCGCAACTGAATAAATAATTTCTTATTTCATGTGCTTTAAATTTAATTTTCAGGTGTAAAGAATGGATGAATTCAAACAACATGTTTCAGCAGTCCAAATATCTGTCCGCGTTTGTTGCCAGTAACGTTGGTGCAGTCGTTAAAACTGTGTTCCTTACACCCATGGATGTTATCATGACTAGACTCTATAACCAAGGTAATTTTTACCCTCCATCCCTACTTAATATCATAATATTACTAGCGGTCCGCCCCGGCTTCGCACGGGTCCAATTTTCCCGTTGATTTTCCAGATTTTTTTTACATAAGAACCTTCTCCTGACAATAACAAACACAACAAAAAAAGAATTGGCCAAATTGATCCAGGCGTTGTTGAGTTATGCGCTTACTAACACATTTTGCGATTCATTTTTATATTATAGATAAATATACCTTTTTACGGCTACACTACTGAACCGATTGACTTGAAATTTTGTACAGGGGTAGCTTATGATCCGGGAAAGAACATAGGCTATGTTTCATTCCGAAATTCCCATGGGATCGGGTACTACGCGGGTGAAACCGTGGGGCACAGCTAGTATAATATAATAGTTATTGTATCCATAACCCTCATATTTTTGTGAGGCTGTATTATTTCTAAAGATAGATAAATTTTTAGTTACTTAGATTGACATTTATAAAGGGAAGAGATGGTAACCCCAATTAATATTTTTCTATTCCATGATAAATTAAATAAGGTCTAGTAATCTATCTTTGTACTTCATAACTACTCAACCGTTTATATCAATTTTTGCATACAAATGTTAATCAATAAAATTTGCATTTATTTTTGGAATTTCTTTGAGACTGTGAAAATGAATAAACCTGCAAGTCATATACGAGTAATAGAAGGAAGTTATATAATATTTCATTGATATCAGTTTACTCAGACATATACAGGGTGTCCCGTAAGTAGTGGACCAACAGGATGTGGGGGATAGGGGAGACCGTTACCTACCAGAATCACCAAAATTTATTGTCCTAGGCCTCATAGTTTTGAAGTTATAACGTTTTTAGTAAGTAGGTGAAATTATCGTACTATGTGCACATTTTTCTTAATTCTACAAATTCTATTACTTATTTTGATGTTATTTTTATTCAAGGGCGTTAAGAATACATAGGTTTTTCTAATTTAAATCATTTTTTAGTGTAGTTATCATTAACATTAAAATTAATCAACAAAACAAGTGCAATTGTTAAATTTCAAAATACTCTAAGTGGTATTTGAGCTGAGCTGGTGTAAAAAAAATGTATTGTAGCCTTGTGGCAATTTATTTTAAAAACATCTACATATCATAAGGATTACAAAAACGTATAACACTGTGGTTTCAAATGAGTAGTTTTTTATTTTAACTAATATCAACGTAAAAGGGAACTTTTGAGAGAAAACAAAAATTCATTGCTAATTATGGAAATTCGTTTATTACTCAATTTATTTTTACATTAAGGGTTCAAAATGCTTTTCTTTAGCTCTTGTGCATGAAAAAATCTTCGTATAAAGTCTTTTTGTAAACTTTTTTGGGCTCTTTGATGTTTTTTTATCAATTCAGCAACATGATTGAAATTTTGTGATAACTCTCTTTTTATCAGAAATATTTGTCTCATAAACTGCTTCTTTGAGGAAACCCCATAGAAAATAATCCAAAGGATTCAAGTCGGGAGATCGTGGCCTATTTCATGGCCGATCGCTGGCCATGAAATAGTACCTTCGCGTCCAAACCATCGATTTGGGAACGTTTCATTAAAAAATTCAGTCACTTACCGTGAATAGTGGGCAGGTTCACCCTCGTACTGCAACATTCGTACGTGCTTCTTAACTTAACGAAGATGTTGGTTATGCACAAGGCCTGAAACTGCGCGGAACCACATACTCTCGCGTACTTCTTAACTTTATTCGAAGATGTTGGTTATGCATAAGGCCTGAAACTGCGCGGGAGAGAATGTGGTTGCAGTACGAAGGTGAACCTGCCCACTATTCACAGTAAGTGACTGAATTTTTGAATGAGACGTTCCCAAATCGACGGTTTGGACGCGAAGGTACTATTTCATGGCCAGTGATCGGCCATGAAATAGGCCACGATCTCCCGACTTGAATCCTTTGGATTATTTTCTATGGGGTTTCCTCAAAGAAGCAGTTAATGAGACAAATATTTCTGATAAAAAGAGAGTTATCACAAAATTTCAATCATGTTGCTGAATTGATAAAAAAACATCAAAGAGCCCAAAAAAGTTTACAAAAAGACTTTATACGAAGATGTTTTCATGCACAAGAGCTAAAGAAAAGCATTTTGAACCCTTAATGTAAAAATAAATAGAGTAATAAACGAATTTCTATAATCAGCAATGAATTTTTGTTTTCTCTCAAAAGTTCCCTTTTACGTTGATATTAGTTAAAATAAAAAACTACTCATTTGAAACCACGGTGTTATACGTTTTTGTAATCCTTATGATATGTAGATGTTTTTAAAATAAAGTGCCACAAGGATACAATACATTTTTTTTACACCAGCTCAGCTCAAATACCACTTAGAGTATTTTGAAATTTAACAATTGCACTTGTTTTGTTGATTAATTTTAATGTTAATGATAACTACACTAAAAAATGATTTAAATTAGAAAAACCTATGTATTCTTAACGCCCTTGAATAAAAATAACATCAAAATAAGTAATAGAATTTGTAGAATTAAGAAAAATGTGCACATAGTACGATAATTTCACCTACTTACTAAAAAACGTTATAACTTCAAAACTATGAGGCCTAGGACAATAAATTTTGGTGATTCTGGTAGGTAACGGTCTCCCCTATCCCCCACATTCCGTTGGTCCACTACTAACGGGACACCCTGAATACTTATTACTATGTGATAGCATTATCTTATCATTTACGTGAATTCTTTAACTGTCTGCCTAACTTCCGTAATTTATTATATAATTAGTCAAATATTTGATAATTTAATTATCAGTTTCAACATGCTTTCAACTGATAAATTTTATTTTATGATTTTTAATGTCGTCATGAATATAAAAGACATACTTACCAAATAAAAGTTTTAAAGGTATATTATAATATAAATATTATAATGGTGCATATAAATCAACTATTCCACCATCTTTAGACGACCACCATATTGGATTTAGAATGACGTCACTGCTAACCATGACATTGCTTTCAAAATAGTATAAGTTTTTTTTGTTTCTTTTTTAATACATTTTTTCATGATTGTTTCAGGAGTGGACGCAAAAGGCCGTGGCTTGTTATATACAGGTATAGCGGACTGTGCGAACAAAATAGTGAAATCTGAGGGTATTTTAGCGTTCTACAAGGGTATGGGCCCTTCTTATTTAAGACAAGCGCCACACTCGGTACTACTGCTCATGTTCTGGGACATGCTTAAAGATGTACAGCACAAAATTAGTAAATAATATCTATTTTAAAGTATTAATTATGTTTATTGATTGTGGATGATATGTGTAAGAAAAAGTACAAACGCTAAAGATTTAAATTTATACAGGGTGTCCGGGCATCAAAGTCGGATACTTTAAGGGGGTAAAATATGGTATTTTTTATCGACAAATCACGGTTCCAATTTTCTCTAGCTACCTCCATTACAAAATGGCAGCCATTTTGTTTTTTTCAACTCGACGCGCGGGTGCTGGTACTGATTTAGACATTGCTATCCATGTAAACGTCTTAGGAAGATGAAAGATGTCTCATTTGAAAGTTAATAATGTAGGGTATTATTGAATGTAAGATTTCATTCCATATCTTAATTATAAAATAACAAAAAATCATTACAAAAATAAAAATCAATATTTTTTTACACATTTTTTCTGCATTTTTTTAATTTTTGTTAAAATTTGACCCATTAACCTACGTTTTTCATCTTGTTTTTTGATAGTACAGAATATTTACTTAAAAAAGAATCATACATCTTATAGCCTTATGTATGACAGTTCTAAAGTTACGATGGTTTGAATATGATCCTTAGCCAAGAAAATCGTCTCGTATTGCGAGGAGTGCTCGACGTACTCGCCCATGGGACTGCGTTTTTGGGATTATCTGACATGGACTATTATTTAGTCCGTCTAAGTGAAGGTAATTGATCAAAAAGTGCTACATTTTATTCCATATCTTTATCAAAAAATAACAAAAGAGGATGATAAAAACAAAAACCATTATGTGTTTTCGTATATTTTTTAGATTATTTGTCTTTTTCTTAAAAACTGACCCATTATTCTTTTTTGTTCGTTATTAATAGTACAGGATATTTACTCAAAAAAAGCCATGCATTTTATAGCCCTATGTATGATAGTTCAAAAGTTACGGAGGTTTGAATATGACCCTTAACTGTGAAAATCGCCTCGCATTCTCAGGATTACTCGTCCGTGGGACTGTATGGCTAAGGGTCATATTCAAACTGTCTAACCTTTTGAACTATCGTAGATACCCTAAGTAAATATGCTGTACTATCATACTACTACTACTAAAACAAAGAAAAAAGTAGCTTAATGGTCATTTTTTAAGAAAAAGACAAATAATCTAAAAAAATTACGAAAACACATAATTGTTTTTGTTTTTATCATCCTCTTTTCTTATTTTTTGATAAAGATATGGAATAAAATGTAGCACTTTTTGATCAATTACCTTCACTTAGACGGACTAAATAATAGTCCATGTCAGATAATCCCAACAACGCAGTCCCATGGGCGAGCACGTCGAGCACTCCTCGCAATACGAGACGATTTTCTTGGCTAAGAATCATATTCAAACCATCGTAACTTTAGAACTATCATACATAAGGCTATAAGATGTATGATTCTTTTTTAAGTAAATATTCTGTACTATCAAAAAACAAGATGAAAAACGTAGGTTAATGGGTCAAATTTTAACAAAAATTAAAAAAATGCAGTAAAAATGTGTAAAAAAATATTGATTTTTATTTTTGTAATGATTTTTTGTTATTTTATAATTAAGATATGGAATGAAATCTTACATTCAATAATACCCTACATTATTAACTTTCAAATGAGACATCTTTCATCTTCCTAAGACGTTTACATGGATAGCAATGTCTAAATCAGTACAAGCCCCGCGCGTCGAGTTGAAAAAAACAAAATGGCTGCCATTTTGTAATGGAGGTAGCTAGAGAAAATTGGAATCGTGATTTGTCGATAAAAAATACCATATTTTACCCCCTTAAAGTATCCGACATTGATGCCCGGACACCCTGTATAACAACGCTCATACCTAATTGCTATGGTGCTAAATAAATTTTAGTAGAATTAAGTTATTATAGGAACAGCCTGTGCTTACGCAGACTTACGATTACCTTGTTTTTACTCCACTATAGCGGCATTATTTTCCTTGTAATTAATAAAACTATCCATTATTTGTAACGGAATAAACCTACCAGTATGTAGATAAACAGTATTAAAACAAGAATAATCGTTGTATTAATTTTAAATTGCATTTATATAAAATATTATTCTTAAAACTAATTTTTGTTTTGCTACAAACAATGTTACTAACATTTTTATAAGTAGAGTAATTTGACAGCCAAATGGTGTTTAGCAGTTAAGCCTGCTATGATATGTTTGATATTAATGTAATATGTATTAATTAATTTATTATTTAACCCTAGTCACAATAACGTAGTGAATTATACACTTGTGCAATAATAAATAGTTAATTAAATGTGTTGTGTTATTGTTGATATTTATTTTATAAGTACAATAAAATTGTTAAATAATTGAAAATAAATTAATTTGTATTGTTAAAAGTTTGTTTTATTGTTAGATAATTTGTTGTGGGCTATTGTCGACTTTAAATGCGTTTGGATAAGGTCGAAAATCAAATAAAACAATTAATTTTACAAGATCTGAAGTGTAAACTTGTTTTCGATCCTATATTCACGCATATAAAGTCGATAATGCTCTGCGCCGTAGCCAAGGAGTTCAAATCCCTACTTTTCAATATTATACAATACACATAATATGTGTCTATTATGTAAAGTTTAGCTTAGTATGTACAAGTATACGATCGAGTGAGCTGAAAAGTGATCGCTTCATGGTGTCTATCTGATTGACTATGTGATATGGTTCCAGAATTATTATTGGTATTTTTTAATTGTTGCCCTGTTAAATATGACAATCAATTCAATTTTCAGTGTTACCCGCAAAACACATCAATAAAAAATGGCCGCCAACATAGATGGCTTCGCGCGTGACGTCACAGACCTTGCTATGGGTGGCGTGTCGGCGGTGTTCGCGACAATATTTACAAATCCAATAGAAGTTGTTAAGACTAGACTTCAGTTGCAAGGAGAGCTGAAGTCGCGAGGCAGTCATAGTGTGTTCTATAGGAATGTGCCGCACGGACTGTATGTGATAGCGAGGAATGAAGGGATTGTCGCGTTGCAGAGAGGACTGCCGGCTATGATGGGATTTCAGTTCTGTTTGAATACTTTTAGGTAAGAATAACTTAGTGGTTTATTTAAGGGTTAAATAATATTTGCGATATATATCTACTAGACATAAAGACTCAGTAAGTCCCTTTTTTGAGCAAAAACAATAAGTACTTCAGTAAAATGCAACCAATTCTTGGCATTTTCAATTGGTTGCATTTTATCGAAGTATTAGTCTAAGTATAAGGGATTTGTTGGTCTACCCTTGTCTTGCTATATGGCTATTGGCTAATTTGGTACTGCCAAGACCTTGATAAGTACTAAGAAATCAACGAAACCATCTTTGAATGCGCAGAGGTAACATAAAAAGTTCATTGTTACAGATTAGGCGTATTCCGCATGTCGGAGCGTCGCGGTCTGACGCGCGGCGCGGACGGTCGCACGTCACCGGCGGCGGGCGCGGCGGCGGCCGGCGTGGGCGGCGCGCTCGGCTCCATCGCCGGCACGCCCTTCTTCCTCGTGAAGACCCGCCTGCAGGCCCAAGCGTCAAGGGATATAGCCGTCGGACACCAACACGCGCACAGAGGCACTATGGCTGCGATAGCTGATATTTATGCTAAGGAAGGCTTTCGAGGTGGGTTTTGGAATAAGTAATTAGGTAGAAAGAATGTGTGGCGTAATCGTACACGTAACTACTGCTGCTTTTATTTACTTCTACATATAGTAGCTCCTCTTTATAACATGTTCCTATTAAATACTATAAGTGCGTTAACCATTACCAAACCACTGAGGATTGAGTACCTGTATTCTAACTGAAGTGGATTATAAATAAAACGTCTACACAACAGGTTAACAAGTGGGTACCTACCCGTTTTGTATCCTCAGGTCTGTTCCGCGGCGTGTACCCCCAGATCCCGCGCGGGGCAGTGGGCAGCAGCTCGCAGCTGGTGAGCTTCTCGTTCGTGAAGGAGCGGCTGGCGGAGCGCGGGCTGCTGGCGGACCACCCGCTGGCGCGCGCGTTCGTCGGCGCCGCGCTCGGCGGGCTCGTCATGACCGCATGTCTCAACCCCTTTGATGTTGTTGCTACTAGACTCTCGAATCAAGGTTACTACTTCCTCTTCTTAACCTTTATAGCAATTTTAACATAACATAACATAATCATTCACTACATCATCTCATTATAGTAACTGACCCCTAACTAAGCATGGAGCTTGTATCTTGGGTATCAGAAACTACGCACACACTCATTCACACACACACCCAGACCGAGACAAACATTTGTGGTTCACACAAATATTCACCCCGCACGGGAATGAACCCGCAACCTTACGGATGGCAGTGCGGCATGGTGACCACAAATTTTGACGGAAACGTCAGTAATTTATGAAAGGACTAAAATGGTTCTAAGGCGTTGAATCAAAAAGATTTGATTGTTTATTACGGTTTATCGCAAATACTAAAAAGTCCAAACCAGAGTGCCACATATACACAGACCAAGTCACACAAATATTCACATCGCACGGGAATTGAACCCGTAACCTTCTGCCAATACGACTTGGTGATCACATTGTAAAACAGCATACCTATCTACCTAATACTCAATTAAAATGATTATTTTTGTCCTCAGCTGTAGACGGCCAAAACCGTGGCAAGTTATACTCCGGTATGATCGATTGCTTCGTCAAAATGTTCAGGAGTGAAGGCGTTAGTTCATTCTATAAAGGTGTTGGCGCCAATTACTTGAGGTTGGGACCTCACACTGTCCTCCTGCTCGTGTGCTGGGACCAGCTTAAGATTATAGAAGAATATATTCGACGGTGATATTAGTGGAAAGTGATCTTAGTTTAGGGATAAGTGTTACATACTTTAGGTATATATTTTTATATGATTGTTAATTCGTTTTAATAAAATATGTAAGAAGTATATGTAAACATTTACCTGTAATAACGTCTCATTATGTCGCAAAAACAAATCTAAATACTTAGTTACCTCATTTTAAATTAGTACAAAAATAAAAATAGAGATAAGATTTCTTAAATGTAAGTAAGTACGTTACTTTTCTAAATATGAAATCATATGTTATTAAATTTCGGCTTTTTTATTTTAGTACCCATTGTAATAAAAGTACTATATGGATGCATGCATTGGTCATTAATTAAACAAAAAGCCATTAGATTTCTATCTGTATTTATTTAATTGGCAATAGTTACATTTAGGTGTAGGTACTCTTCATAAAACATATTATTTAGAAAAAAACCTGTAACAGTGATAAATTTATAAAATCCTATTAAATCCTTATTTAGTACATTTGAGATCAGTTTATGCTTAAATCGAAACAAAGTTTTCTAATCCATACTTAGTGTTACAACTCATCAAAAATGGTGGAAACATATTCAGTAACAATAAACTCATCTTCAATTTGTGTTATAGTTTTATCTTGACAAGCGTCATGTTTATCCTCCATTCTTTTGATAGCTTTCCGTATCCTATCTTTATATAATCTGTTGTTGCGTTGTTCTTCAGTTTCATTCTTTCTTCTAAGAGCCGCGCGAATCCGATCACGCTCTAAGCGTATCCGCCTCTGTTCCTGGGTTTCTGCTGCTATTTTATACTCCTGCCTCCTCTTGGCAGCTTCACTCTCTCTATCTTTTGCATCTTCAGTTTGATGCTTTCGTTTCATTGCCTTGTATGTCCTGTCTTTTTCTAAACGTGCCAGCCTCTGTGCTAGTGTTTCCCTATTTATTCTGCTGGCCCTTCGTCTCCGCTTACTCCCTGAACATGCCAATCTTTGCGTTTCAGTTTCACTAGATTGGTTAGAAGCTTTTATTTCTGTGTTGTCCTCGCATTTTCCACTTGTTGATTTATCAGGGACCATGAATTTTGAAATGTTTAGCTCCAAAGTCTGAATTTCTTGCTGCATATATATTTCTTCACATATTTTTTCTCTTTTTGATTTACCACGGCACCCTTTTTTCTTCATTATTCGTATGCCTAACTAGGTTGCTTGATTTAACCTATGATTAATTATAAGTATATTTGCTTCTTAGATTTGTCCTACTATTATTTTAATCTATTTACATTTGGAAGTGTATTTTGTCTTCATTCACTTGCCACAGTAGCCCTTCGAATGCCTTTTGTTAAAGCGAGATTGTATAGGCATTGATATGTTATTTCCACTGTTGATAGTCCCTTGTTGATAACCTGTCAAACAAAATTTTAATATTTTTTAAATATATACTTAATGAAAAGAAAAAATATATAAAATTAAAGGCTGAATTGGCTGGCACCTATAGCAGGGTAAAGCTCAAGTTTTCTAATGTTAAAAAAAAGGAATAACTATTATTTTAATTATGGAAGTTTAAGATTATATTTTTTTTACTCTCTAACACTATAATTAGTGGACGAAAATTGGCACAGGTGATCCTCATAATCAAGAAAACATGTTGGTTAAATTTAAATAGGCACAGGATAGATTGACAAACTAGAAGGCCTTGCTAGTAACTTGTTAACTCTTAATGAAGATGTTAAATTAAGGATAATTTTAAATTAAGAATATTAAGCAAAAACCATTAGACCAATTCGGATATAATTTTGTACAGTCGTTACTCTATGGAATAATATCTTCATTATTTATTATAGGTAAGTACTTGCCTATTTCGTCGATCGTAGACGTATTGGTGGTGACAAAAAAATTAAAAACTAGAATATGTACATTTACTAATATAATATGAAAGTATACTTACTCATCTAAGGACCAAAGGAATGAATATTCATTTATTAATTAGCGTAACTAGGTTCGCAGATTTACTATTCTGCTCGACCCGAGCATGTTTACTCAATACAATACCGCAGTCATTGGTATTCTTAATAATTGATGAATTAGGATACTTTGTTTCTTGGCACTAAATCACTTTTATTTATGTATTATTATTTTACCAAACGGCTAAGATTATAATAAATATTATTAAATATTCTCAAACAAACAAAACACAAATCCATATAAATTTAATATTTTAGCTGTCAGTCTCACTCAGCTAGCCAGTAGCAGTAGCCACAGACTATATAGCCTAAGTAAGTAAGTGAAGTGCTTGTTGATTGATGGACTTTGATAAAAGACGGTTTGACAGCTGACTGGCTGAGCTGACAGACCTATGAAATTGGACGGTATTAAAAGGGACTATGGACAATTTGATTTAAAAAAAAACTAAATAGAAATCCCCAAACTTTTTAAGGAAATTGGGATATGTCCTAAACGTTTCCCAAGCTCTAGCTAGTTTATCTCGGTACCTTTCGTTTAATTCGGTTCAGTAGTTTTGGCCGTTTGTCGCGCTTTTACCCCAAAACTTTTGGGGTGAAAGCAGACAGGCAGTTTCTTTCAAATTTATAAATTAATAATGTAGAGCTTTGTTATGCGTCCTCTGACGACAACGTTTGATTTGTCTTTAGGGTAGGTTAGTTAAATAATATACTAAATATATTTTTTTCCACATTTTATTCAAAAATTAACCAACAGAAATAGCACGTATTATTATTTTAACTCAAAATAAAAAACCAGCATGAGACATAGGACACTTAAATAAAAATATAAAATGAATAAGTATGTTAAGTACTTACATAATAAACCTGAAAATACTATTGCTTTGTTTTTCATTAACTATAACCATTTTATATACTTATTGATAAATAAAAGTTTGTACTTTTGGCAACATGGTTAAATAGTACATGAATCAGCGGTTAAGAAGTTTGACTTTATCATTAAAAAACAGTTTATCTAATTAAGTCTCATGCGCAATAAAATTACGTGCAAAGTTCAGGCTTAATTTTGTTCTGTCATTCAAATAGGAAAAAAAACATTTCTTCCTCTATGGTGACCTAATCCTAAAGTCCTAAGACATTTTTGATTGTGCGTTTCTCGAATGATCAAAAATATCATTAATAAAATTCTTACATAAGGCAGTTTAACTTCAATCCTAAAAAATAAATATACCTACGTCAAATAAAAAAACATTTCATTAGTAAAAACCTATCTATGTAGCACAAGATGTATTAAATGGTAGACATTTTTTACATATAAAAAAAATGGATTTTTGTAAAATCCTTGTAAAACTATTTGTAATTAATTAACTATGATTGTGAAGGCAAAACTTGTGATTATATTTTAAGGTACAGATAAAAAAGCGGTTGTGACGTCACACGTCGATATCCGCGTTAACTTTCTCAATAGTGAGAGGTCGGGAGCGGAAACCACGGCTGCAGAGCTGAGTCACTTGTGTTGGCGTTTTCCCACGGGTTTCTGGGAAGTATAACCTGAAATTATAAAACAATTATGTAGCTAGTCTTGTTTCAATTAGAAATGGCTTGCACAGTCACATATAAATTAGCTTATTTCATTAACCTAGACTTTAGGCTCTCCTCTAACATGCCTGAGCCTTGGGACCTAGCGCCTTCTGGACCATACCGAACGCTTTAGACCCTAGAGCGTTGCCAGTGCCACGGTTCGGCATAGTCCTGAAGCCAAGTTAAAAAAAAAGTTACAATTTAAAAAAAATGTTGTAAATTACTTGTACAAAAATTAAGTCAATAAACTAATAAAGTCGGTTAATAGAATGCTACTCACTTCAAAAACACGAACAGAGCGACGGTAAACCCAGCGAAGACAATAAACGAGTAGAATCCGATGAGGTCCCTCATGACCGGGAATAGCATCCCGACGAGGAAGTTGCCGCCCCAGTTGGCCAGTGAACCCCACGCCATGCCCGCCGGACGGGGGCCTACTTCGAATATCTCTGGAAATAGAAAAATATACATGTACGACAAGAAAAACAACCAGTGGCGAAATGTCTTGAATTTGGAACAGAATGAATTTGGAAAGAACGTAATTAGCTTCTATAAAGCCCTGGCTGGAAATAAAAAAAAAACATGTAAATGTACGACAAGATAAACAACCTGTGAGTAAATTACTTTTGAATTTGGAACACTATTTGAATGTAGTTAGGTAATGCCTAAAAACGCGCGTGCCGCCGTAGGTTTGGTTTACCAAATAAAATAAAAATACGCAGGAATAAATAACAATGATTTTTTTTATAAAAGTTTAAAAAATGAATAAGAAGTATTCATTTTTTAAACTTTTATAAAAAAAAATCATTCTTATTTATTTTTCTCATATATATGGATAACAACTTTGAATCCTTCGCTACGTTCAGGATTCTATTCTAGAATCCTTGACTTTAGTCATACTATTTTTGCTAATATAAAAATCAAATGTATTACAAACCCGATGCGATGAAGTAGGGTATGGGTCCGAGGCCGAACCCGTAGCTGAGCACGTAGAGGAACACGCACACCACGCACACGTACGGCATCCACCACACCACGTCCTGCAGGTATGATGATTATTAGCATCAAGTTTGTCATATGTCATTACTTCGTAGAATTTCATCCTTATTAGCAACACTTTTAGATGGCACGAGAATACAGGGTGTGACCATTTTTGGCATAGACAATTGGTTCGGGTTCCGACTAAAAAAAATCTAATGATGCAGTTTTTATCAAAGTCGGCCTCGAGAGTTCTTGTAGCATTTTTCGATTGTTCTTAATTTATAGTTTTGGTCTACCACGATCACTTGAAAAATTCACTTTACATGTATAAGTACCCAAGAATGGATGAACCAGCTCTTAATACCTCGCTCAGTGCTTGGTTACACTTGACCATGCCTCATTGAAGCCATAACTGAATAAATGAATTTCGATTGATTGACTGATTCGCTTGTCCATTCTAGAAGCTTTACATACCATAAACTTCATAGCGATCGCGAGAGCCAGCAGCGTGGCGGCGGCGGCGGCGACGGAGCGCAGCAGCAGCGGGCGGCGGCCGGCGGCGGGCAGCAGGCGCGCCACGCCCAGCGCCGTGCACACGTTGATGGCGCCGCACGCGATCGTGGCGTATTGCGCGCCCGCCGCGCCCACGCCCGCGCCGCGGAATATCGTCGCCGAGTAGTAGAACACCTGGGAGAAAAATAATGGCTTTATATAGGTGCTGAGCTTACTGGACCCTTCATTTTTATATTGATTTCTCACGACGCGTGAATTGACGCCCGCTCGTACAAATAGGAAGCGCGGTGAGACTTGTGATACCTTTGGGAAGTCAGTTTTATAGGCTCGTAATATTCACATTTTTATTTTGTTATGATACTGTCCCCCGTGGTATAACTCATGTTTTTTCTACGTTTCGCCTCACACCATAAAAACTATGTGCACGCCAAACACCACAATTCAGCAGCATCAATTGTATTGTGATAGATCGGTCGGTCAGTTCACAAACATTGCCTTTTATTTGAACAAGATATACTCAGTAACACCATCCCTTAACGAATGAAAAACTCTCAATAAAACGACCTAATCACAAACTGTTTGACTCATACCGCGTTGATCCCGCTGGTCTGCTGGCCGGCCTGCATGGCCATGGCGAGCAGTAGCGGCAGGCGCAGCGCGGGCTCGCGCAGCACGGCGCCGAGCCCGCGCCGCCGGACGCCCGCCGCGCCCTCCAGCTCGCCGCGGAGCAGCTCCACGTCTTCTGACAGCACGCTGGCCGATATGCCTCGGACCCGACTTAGCTCTGTCAATTAAACATCTTACTTACTTCAGGCAAGGTCGCAACAAATGTTTTCAAGCAGAAAATGTTTCCAAGCAACTATATTTTCCCTCTACATGTACCGAGAAGCTAATGTGTCTTCTGTGTGCGTACCTATGTAGGTACCTATAAATGTATAACGAAATAATTATTGCTAGGAAATATTTGGAAGTATTCGTTGCTTCGCTTCGTGTGATCATACTCGTTCTGATCTCATGTTAATTTTGAGATAAAATACTAAGTTAATACTACTAATACCTACTAAGTTAATACTTTGTATTTTATCACAAAACGAATAATTTGTAAGCTTGGTAATAAACTATTCGTTTTTCTATTTTTATGTAAATCCGTTCAGCAGTTTTCACAGATTTCAAATACAAGGAATAAATTAGTAAAACAATAGTAAACATATATTACCTTTGAGCGCAGTCTCCTCGTCTCTCTTAACTATGAATAAGTACTTAGGGCTCTCAGGCAATATGAACAATATCGGTATACAAATAATGACTAGAATTGCGTAGACGGATAGTAGATAAGGCCAATCGTCTGCACGACCTGCAATAAAAACAAATAATAAGTATACGCTCCGACAAATATGAAATAACTATGTAAATACAAAATTATGTATCCAGTTTGAGTCTTAATGAAGGCACACTTAATATCAATGTAATCAATATTCTAGAACGATCTAGCGAGAAGAGCTTTACATGACCCTCGGAGTCATGTAAACATGGCCTACCTTTTATCTCCGAGGGTATACAGTATAATACATTTCCCTAATGTTGAAAACGGTTTTAGCTTGATTTGTTAGTACAGGGTACTTAAAATAAGATGGTCTGAAAGAAAACGTTTGGTTTTTAGTGCGTATACTGTTGCTTTTAAGCGTTTCAATTATACTATGCCTGCTAGGCTAGCATGACTTCGAAAACGCGATAGATACAGCGATTTATTGACATCCAACTGTCAAAATTTGATAAAAATGCCCGCCATATTTTATTTTACCACATGATTAATTTTATGACATTTGGTCATGCTCGCGAAATCGATATAGCTATTTATTGACATCCAACTGTCAAAATATAATAAATATAGCCGCCATATTTAATTTTATCAAATCGTACTACGCCATATTCATTTGATCATGTTCGCGAAATCGATATTATTTCGTGGTGTCTATATCATTTATCACGCACAGTCATGCTAGGCAGGCTGGATTGTAGTAATAGGGGTACGCAATTTATAATTTATAATGCGACTTCCAAGAAAACAGCTCACTTCCTATGAAATAATAAAATAAAGGTTAAGTTACAATAGTTGTAGTTGTACCTAACAGCGAGTTGAGCCCCATGAGCTGTCCGACGAACACGCCCATGTTGACGCCGAGCGGACAGAAGTTGCCCATCGGGCCCGTCAGCGCGAGCGGCGCCAGCTCCGTCAGGTACATAGGGACTATACTCGTTGTTAGACCTGGAACAAACATATTGTCAACTAGCAGCGCCCCGCGGTTTCACTCGCGTAGTTCCCATTCCCGTGGGAATAATAATAATAACCTATAAATAAACTATAGCCTATGTCACTCGCTGACAATATAGCTTCCCATTAGTGAAAGATTTTTTTAAATCGGTTCAGTACATCCCGGGATTACCCCTTACAATTTAACAAATATACAAACACACAAACTTTACTTCTTTATAATATTAGTATAGATATCTGGCGAAAAGCGTGGGTTTGTGGAGCTCGCAAGAGCCCTGAATTAGATTGATCAGGCCTTGTCAACACCATGCCAAGTACGGGTCTCGATACAAGAGCGTCGAATACATCGTACAGTCAGCGTTAGATAAAAAGGGGGGGGGGGGGTATCCCCTTGGTAATGCTCACTTTGCTGTTGTAAACCAAGGGTACCTTTTATCTACATATGAATTCAAATTCTAAGGGCCTATTTCACGACCTTCAAGTAACGTTATTCACCAAGTACTGTTAGTTCTGTCTCTTTCTTACTTTATATCAAGTGACGAAGACAAAACTTGTGAGTAGCTTGGAACGTTACTTGAAGATGGTGAAATAGGCCCCTAATCTCTATAACATCGACGTTTCTAAAAGGCATTGGCATTGACGGTAGGAACAATATTTACATAATGACTGGCTGTGCCCCGCGGTTTCACCCGCGTAGTACCCGCTCCCGTGAGAATGCATAGCTCGTAGTATCATACAATCTCGACACAATT
This sequence comes from Timandra comae, assembly GCA_958496195.1. Taxonomy (NCBI): domain Eukaryota; kingdom Metazoa; phylum Arthropoda; class Insecta; order Lepidoptera; family Geometridae; genus Timandra; species Timandra comae. The sequence goes on from OY292358.1 coordinate 1,829,271, forward strand.
CACCATCGTGTGTTAAAAATTAAGTAACAGCGCCATCTATTGGTAGGATTTGTGACTACAAAGTTACAATAAAAAATACTATTACTTATACACAATCCCATGGGAATTTCGGGATAAAAAGTCCTATGTATGTATTCGGGATAAAATCCTATGTGTTATTCCTAACTCACAAACATCCAAACATACAAACTTTCGCATTTATAATATTATAGTAGGACAGTAGGATTATAAACGAGTTCAAACAAAAACCCATCTCTGCAGTTATTTGGTATTTACTTACCGCCAGAGAGGCCGACTAGAAGTCGCCCAATGATGAGCATTTCGACGGAGTTGGCGTCACGACACGCGGCGAACAGCACCGCGCCCACCACCGACAGGCCACTCGTCATTATCGTCGCCATTTTCCTACAAAAACATAAGATTAGTACATAATTTATTATAGATTACTAGCTGCGCCCCGCGGTTGCACACGCGTAGTTCCCGTTCCCGTTCCCGTGGAATTTCGGGATGAAAAATAGATGTTGGCCGATTCTCAGACCTACTGAATATGCTCACAAAATTTCATGAGAATCGGTCAAGCCGTTTCGGAGGAGTATGGCAACGAAAACTGTGACACGAGAATTTTATATATTAGATTTACAAGTGGGAACTTTATCGTAGATAAAATTCTACTGCCTTATTAGCGTCAAATGACTCTGGATTAGCACTAATTCAGACTATAAAACTTGTTTTAAGCACAGATAGATAGTATAGAGATCTTAAAGCCGTTGTTAAACTAGTTTTTAAACTTTTAACGCTAATAAGGCAGCTCCAGTTTGGCCCTTTCTTCGTGCAGCGATATTGTCTGTTTAACTTACTTTAATTGTTTTTTAAGTTGCTACAAGCATAAATCAATTTAGGTGAAATTCGGAAGTTACAAATGTTTTTCTATTATCAAGAATAGTATCCTATAAATAAAATAAATAGGTACATAACTGACCTCCCAAACCGGTTGGCGACGACGGCCCCGAGCAGCGAGCCGGTGCATCCCCCCACAATGAAGATGGAGACGACGCACGACCACAGCACGTTCAGCCATCGCTCGTCCAGGTAGATGTCGTACCGCTCGATCACGCTCGCATTGCAGAACGATTTTATCACCTGGAAAAACATAATATAACATAACATAATCAGTAATCATTCACTACATCATCTCATTATAGTAACTGACCTCTAAGTTCGTGATTTGTATATTGGCTATCAGAAACTACGCACACACTCATTCACACACACCCACACCCAGACCGAGACAAATATTTGTGGCTCACCCCGCACGGAAATCGAACCCGCTACCTTACGGATGGCAGTCCATGGTGACCACTCTGCGCTCGTGGCAAAAGGATTATAAATTTATCATGAGGGTATCGGCCGAGTCGGGGTCGACCGAGAAAGCATTGGCGTGATCTAGTCACCTTCGACAGTATACAATAGTTGGTGGGAAACTTCGAAGGATAGGTAAGGAGAGTTGGAAATGTTCTTCTACAGCCCCACTGCTGCTGGGCAAAACAGCTCCTCAAGTGGGGTAGTATAAGTGGGAAAAAAACATAATATATCACTAGTTTTCAATAAAAAGGAAATTTCACTGAAAACGAATTTCCATGAGAACTACTTCTCATTGAATTTTCCTTTAAGATACAAAGTACTTAATTAATATGCGAGATAACCTTTTGCTACAGTAAACTACAGTTATCTATTGTAATTACCCATTGTTTGCTAACACGAAGGAAACCAATGACCAGAAATGTTATTTTTTTATTTTATAACCTAAGATAAATATCACGATAAATTGTTTTTAAGTTTTGTAATTAATCTCGCATTGGGTATACGGTAAGTTAATATTATTTTTTACATAAACAGAAAGTTTCATTAATAAAAAATGCATATTGACGAACATGCTGGTCTACGCGTGTCGGTGATCCTAAATACGTTACATCGAAAATCCCAAAAACGGTACAGCAACAAGAATCTAGACTAAAGCCTGTTCACTGACCCTAATTCAGGGTAGGCCTTTATTGAGGAGCTCATCATGATGATCGATCGATCAAGGAATCAAACCCTGGACAACGGCAAATGCACGCATACTTACACATGTCACTGAACCATCAAAGATATACTTAAGGCCTATTTCACGACCTTCAAGTAAACTTACTCACCAAGTAAAGTTTTGTCTCTTTCTTACTTTATAAGTGACAAAGACAAAACATGTGAGTGGTTACTCAGAACGTTACTTGAAGATGTTGAAATAGGCCCTTAAAAATTAACAGTTACCTCAGCAGGCGTATTAACGACCCCTATATTATATCCGACGGGCAGCGACGAGCCGAGTGTTGTGACGATGCCAGCCAGAAGCAAGTAGAACGACCATCCGCCTTTGTACTCGTTGGAATTCGTTAGGTGTTGATGCTCGTTGGTAGTCTGAAATGTTGAAAAAGGTGTATCAGAATAGGCTATTCTCCTATTTTTTCAAATATTTTTTAAAATGCTCATATATATCAGATAATCAAGGATTATTTTTATTTCTGCAAAATATACCTGCTAAATGTTAAAAAAAATATATCAAAAATTTGACTTAAAATATACGCGCCAAAACACCGACCGCCATGATGGTGGCGGCGACTGACGTCATATAAACTAAAATGAAGAAATGTCAAAATGCCAGTTTGTCTTGTACTCTTGTAGTGATTTAATATAATTTAATTTCAAGTAAAAATGAGTTTTTATAGCCCATATCGTTGGTGTGTAGCGTTGAATTGTAAAAATTCTACGTTGAAGACTCCAGAAAAGTTATTTATTAATGTGCCGACCGACGTTTCTATGAGAAATGTTTGGTTGGAACTCGCGGGACGAGATCCTGTAAAATATTCTAAGAAATCTCATTTATATCTTTGTGAGGATCACTTTGACGTAAGTACATAAGCTTTTTTTATTGATTTTTATTTAAATTACGATATTACTCTCTTTTTTACTATGTAAACGAGACTTTGAGGTTATTTTTACTACATAGCTCGGTATCATTGCTTTAGTGAAATTGACGTCACATCATGGCGGTCGGCGTTTTCAATCACGTGACATACAGATAATGAAACCTCAATTTTAATTTTGAAAAATAAAATTAACCTTAGGTTTTCATGGGAAAATAACTTTATATTTGCATTTTCCGTGATGAAAACTATCCAAGTAATATAATTTCATAATTTATTGTTGATATAAGAAAATGGCCTATTGGTTTAGTTTTTTGGGAGATATAAGCCATCTGTCCTGGTTAAGGCCTATTTCACGATCGTCAAGTAATTCACCAAGTAAAGTGAGTCTTGTCTCTTCCTTACTTTATGTCAAGTGACAAAGACAAAACTTGTGTACTTACTCGGAAATTAATTTACTTGAAGATCGTGAAATAGGCCCTTAGCGTAATAATATAAACATAACACAATCATTTACTACATCATCTCATTATAGTAACCGACCCCTAACTAAGTTCGTAACTTGTATCTAGGGTATCAAAAACTAACTACGCACACATTCATTCACACACACACCCAGACCGAGATAAACATTCAATATAAATGTGTATGGAATCAGTTTAGTTGTTTGAGAGATATAAGCCGTGTGAAACATTCAATAAAAAAGGTGTATCACAATTGATTTACTCGTAGTTTATTTTAGAACTATGAGTCGTCTATCTTGGTAACTACTTATGATTGTGACATATTGTCTTTTGTAGATCATATCCCTTTGTATAGATAGATACTCCCTATCGTTACTTTATAGAAAGAAGAGAGTAGTGTTTGTTTATTATTAACTAGCAACGCCCCGCGGTTCCACCCGCGTAGTTCCCGTTCCCGTGGGAATTTCGGGATAAAAAGTATCCTATGTTATTTCCCGGACCATAAGCTACCCCTGTACCAAATTTCAATTAAATCGGTTTAGTAGTTTAGCAGTGAAAAGGTAACAGACAGACAGATAGACAGACAGACAGACAGAGTTAAATTTTTTTTTTTTTTAAATGGTTCTGTCTCAGCTATAGCTCCATCGTGTTAAGTCTTAAGACTTTCGCTATATAGTAAGGATATCATCTTTTTACGGGATATTTACACGTACTTACCTGGAAGTCGAATCGTACCTATAATCGAGGGATTCGACTTATAAGTACGTGTAAATATCCCGTAAAAAGATATTAATTATAAACAATGTACGTTTCGTTTAATAATAAAATAGTGTTTGTTTAGCTATATTAATATGTTGAATAGCTTTTTATTAATCACAGAATTCTTAAAATCAATCCAATTGCTATTTATCTGCAGTTTGCAAAACAAAAGTAACACTATAAGGACTTAATAAATAAACAATAAAAAACTTAAGTATATTAAGTAGTACTTTTTAATAAAATTCAAAGAATTCACACACAGTTTAATACATACAAAGTAAGGCACATTTCTTATTATTAAAAATATTATTAAGTACTTATCCAAAAACTAAGCAAGAGCTAAGCAGAAGTAGATTCCGAAATAGTCAATCACTCTATAATTATCATTCTTATATTATAGTCTTCTCTAACTATAACTAGGTTTATTTTCAGTATCTCGATTCTTGTGCCCCGTGACTTCCACTAAATCACAATCCCGCGGGAATTTCGGGATAAGTAAAGCGGGTATCCTGTGTTATAAGAGACATCTGTACCAAATTTCATTAAAAATTTGAAAATTCATTTAAATTGCTCCAGCCGTTCGGACTTGAAGAAGTAACATACACACTCGCAAACTTTCGTTTTTATAATATTAGTATGAAGTGTGATTAACCATTCATTACTCAGAGGATGAAGACAATTAATGAGGTGCAAAGAGAACATTTAGACTATCATTACGGGTAGTTAGAGCCCTCAAACAAAAGTCTAACATTTGGTTTAACCAAAATATGTCGTACCTATAACCCTCTGGGTTATGAAGGTTCCGAACTTTGGCAGTCGCTTCACGTAAAAAAATGACATTCCGCCAAATCTGGTTAAACTGAAAACCGACCCCAAATAGACATAGGATAAAGGTTCGGAAAAAAGAGAGAGAACATTTAGACATAGCAGAAGGAAACTAGACACCAGTAAGAGAGAGAGAGATTTATACTTAATTAAAATGTAATATTGAAAAAATACTCTACTTACACAGCAACACAATATTTTCAAATTCATTTTACACAACACAACACACGTCTCATAAGACTTAGTTTAAAATTACTAATACAGAATATTTAAAACAAAATAGGTTATCGAATTTTAACCGTAACCAATAGCTAACCGATTTAGAAACAATTTCCTATGTAAAATTTAAATATTTATCTTTGTATTTTTTGGAGCACTAACACAAAAACTAGAATAAACATAGTGTTACGGACAAAGAGAACATATTTCATATTATACTATAGTTGCTTAATGCATTGGCTATTGTTAGGTTAAACTTAGGTAATATTTCTTATGAAAAAACAGTCTTAAAATAGGAAAATATTACTATTTTCAACACAAAATTCTTAAAGAACACAAAGCTACACAGAGGCAAAACACAGAAATATTATTACACAAAAACGGACCCTATTTATATCGTCTTAAAGTACACAATACAAGCAGACCAACAGAAGCGTCGACTATAAAGGGTAGTACAGTACAAGTAGCGAATATCCACCAAAACCAGCCGCACTTCCACCGATCTAGAACGAAGTATGTTAGCGCTACGGAAGCAGAGCCGTGACTAGCTATTGCTGAATGTTACGCTAAGGAAAATATTATGAAAACTTGGTTTAGTAACTAAGTTTAATTAGTACTATAGATAGATAACTCTTTATTGTACACACCTTATTATTATTTACTAGTTATTTCTACGATACGCGTTTATACCTTTCTAAATCCAATATGGCCGCCCCGGAAAGATGGCAGACAATTTTTCATAAGCACCCCAATTTTATTACGTATTAATTAAAAGGATTTTTTCTAGAAAATAATTGTTTTACTGTTTAATTAAATGTATTAATCATTTATCATTGCATATAGTTAATGCAATGATAACCATGGTTTTTCAAAAGAGATATGTATTTCACGGTATTACTTTTTGTTTATCATTTCCGTAGGTGGTCACGTAAGACTGATTTCAACAAGTACTTATTACTAATTAAAACAGCGAATGTAATCCACTTAGTTTTATCTTTACTTAGGCTTCTAGGTAAAATATGTCCTATGGTTTTTTTTAAACCAATCAGTGTTGCCTAACCAAAAAATACTAACATTCTGGCAAATCTGGTTATAGTAAAAATCGTACGCAACGAAAGTGCCACAAACTATTCTGACCCGGTGGTAGAGTCACTGTAAATGCATTAAGGGTTGAGCCAGGCAACAGAAAATGTATACAAATGCCATTTTAAACAGACAGTATTAATTCAAATCATGCCGCGGCAATTTGTGGCAAAGTTTGTGGCACTAAAGACTCAAACCCACCGAAGTACACGCACACGCTACGCACGTGTACTCAGCTTCGCTTTCTATGAAAATGTATGAGGTAAAACCCACCGAAGTACACGCACACGCTACGTACGTGTACTCAGCTTCGCTTTCTATGAAAATGTATGAGGTAAAACCCACCGAAGTACACGCACACGCTACGTACGTGTACTCAGCTTCGCTTTCTATGAAAATGTATGAGGTAAAACCCACCGAAGTACACGCACACGCTACGCACGAAAATGACGTCATTGATACATTCGTAGCTGACTCGGCTATAAGTCAACGTAGCTGAGCTGCGTGGCCGTGGACTGTGGGCATAGCGTGCGTGGCGGTGGGTTTGCGGCTTAAAGATAATGAGATTAAGGTTCGTAAAAAGTATTACCCGCCCAAAAAACAATAAAATAATGTTAATAAAGGATACAAATCAGGGTAACAATTGGTGAAAACATCGTTATTCCCAACAAGAAGATAGCCAACTCCACAACTATCAGAACTATGGATGCAGCAAAACCAGCGACTAACCTGCAACATGCATCACATGCGTAAATAGGGATTATCTACCTTCAGTATATTGAAATAAAGTTCTTTATTCAATGATCTGTTTGTGTAAATACAAACTTAAGGCTTGCCATGCATCACATGCATAAATAGGGACTATCTACAGATTCAAAAAATAAAGTTGTTTATTCAGTGATCTGTTTGTGTAAATACAAATTATCCTAGCCAAATAATTAGAGCAACTCTCTTCTCTTACTAAGAGTATATGAGAAAACTTTTTTTGCGCAATTTGTAATAGAGATGTTGACTATTTATTATTCTTTAACTTTTTTCATCATTTAAAAGACAAATATGTCCATTTTTTCATTGGTCCATCAGGTAAATATTGGCCACGTATTTATTTTTTCTTTTTTACCTTTTAACAAAGGTAATTTGGCGCTTATTCGTTTTGTAAGTTCTTAATTTGTAATTACACAAACAGACATTGAAAAGAACCAATAACTGTACAAAAAGCAAAGAAAACTAAAAAAAAAATGCTTGGAAAACTATAAAAAGCAATTGAATTTACTACTTACGACCATAAATTTAAAGTTCATTAATATTTACATTGAGTTCATTAATCATTTCACTTTTTTATCTATGAGTAAGTAGGTAAATGTTGTAGTCATAATGTTAAAACCGATATACTTATTCAAGCTAATAATTTTAAAAGTAGACCTACACTGACAAGCAAGTCTTGCTTGTCAGTGTTAGCCTTGCTATAAAAATCCTTTCGTTTCGTAAAAACCGTACAACATTTACTATAGTACGTCAATCTAGCATATTCACAGAACAATTTCTGTGATTTACCAGATCAAACACAAATTTGATTTTCAACAAAATAAGAGTTCCCAATGAATGAGCGAAAACTAGGTGGATATGGAAGAAAAAACTGGATGCATTTAATAAAGAGAATGTGAACAAATTTCGAAAAGATGGACGCATACAGAGATAGGCGGGAGAGACCAATCCATACAGTGGAACAGCTACAGACTATAAAACTAAATCAAATTATGAGGTGAATGATATTAAAAGTTCAACAGATAATCAAATTATGTTAACTCCAGTGAGTTCACAATCCTCATTCACACGTGGCTAGTGAGTTCAATACACACATTGCAGTATCAATGTTTGAACATCGTGTTGAAATAGAACAAAGGTGACTAACTGCATATTACTCATTGCACAATAGACTTTGATTGTACTTCTTGTTTTTACTATTTGAGTAGCGTTTTACGATTTACGCGGAACAATATCATTCAGTAGACCTGTGGAAATGTTTATATATGCGAAAGGGCTTACAAAACGCGTACATGGCCGAGTTTTGGTCCTCAAAAAGTCGACGCGCAAAGAAGAAGAAGAACGCGTAAATGAAGTAACTATTCGTAGCGGACGATCATATCGAAATGAACTTATCATAATTTGCCTATGAGGTATCACTGGAAAGTGATACCTCATAGGCAAATTATGATAAGTTCAGAAGATATAATATTAGTCCAAATCATAACTCTGGTTTTGCTCCACGCGGCCGCGTAAAAAATACTAATAAATAAACAAACAACTAAGTAATCCAACTATTTAACTATATTATATTAGCAAAGGCATAATTTCTTTCTATAAACAAGAACACTATTTCTGAAATTACTTCAACCGAGAAGATACGATAAAGCAAGGCGGCATTGACTTGGAAACCTGCAGTTTGCAGAATCTAAACATTATTAACTTTATTTACACGTCTGTATCATATTATACGTATAGGGCATATAGCATCCTCTACTAGCCAACCTAGGAGTGCAGAAAAATGGTGGCCGTTTGGTTAAATTAGAGGGAGTAAAAAAAACAGTAAGTAATACTTCTACATAGTATAAAACAAAGTCGCTTTCTCTGTCCCTATGTATGCTATGCTTAGATCGTTAAAAATACGCAACGGATTTTGATGCGGTTTATTTTAATAGATAAAGTAATTTAGTGGGAAGGATTTTAGCATAATTTTATCCCCATATTCCTACGGGAACGGGAACTACGCGGGAGAAACCGCGGGGCGACGCTAGTACTTAATAAATTACTGTTTTTTACTCCCGTAAATTAAGTAAATAATGTTACAGAATAAACTGTACTAATTAGTTGTTATTCAATATTGAACTACACCAATTATAGGTTATCTAATAACTGGAATCTTGTGGCATATAGGTAAGAAACATTGTTTTTTTAATTACATAAGTCGAATGAGATTAAAACTCTGTTTAACTATTGTATAACCTCCAATACATTTTATAATATTGTAGTAATTATAGTAAACAGCATTTGTAACAATATAATTATGTAAGAAATAGTTTTGAAACGATAAAAACGAGTAATAAGTATCCCGTGTTTTTCTTATTGGTTCCTACATTTTTGCGTAAACATGTATGAACCGAGGAGATTTAACAATAAAAGTTCATAAATGTTATTCCTCTTTGAAAAAACATTAAATAAAAAATTTAAAACACCCCCAACACAATTACTTTCAAACCCCCATAACTTTTAAACGGGTCAACCGATTTTCATCAAACATATGTAAGAACTAAGAACACTCGCACGTAAGTCCCCTTTAATACAAAAAAAAAACTAAATTGAAATCGGCTCATCCGTTCGGGAGCTATGATGCCACAGACAGACAGATACACACACAGACACGTCAAACTTATAACACCCCTCTTTTTGCGTCGGGGGTTAAAAAGAATCTGTACCAAAGAATTATCTGGTTATTTAATAAGTACTTATATCGGGAAGTACCTAAGTACTTATTATCATCAGAATTGGTTATTAAGTACGAGACATCGTCAAAAAAATTCTGTAGTTCTATTAATAAAGAACAATGATTGTTATATATTGTCAATTACGTTTGGTATTTCATTGACTGAACATGTAGTAACGAATCAACGCGCATTTTTTTATACATACTTAGTTAATTGACGACCTCGATGGCAGGGTGGCCACCATGCCGGACTGCCACCCCTAAGGTTGCGGGTTCGATTCCCGTGCGGGGTGAATATTTGTGTGAACCACAAATGTGTGTCTCGGTCTGGGTGTGTGTGTGAATGAGTGTGTGCGTAGTTTCTGATACCAAGTTTCGAACTTAGTTAGAGGTCAGTTACTATAATGAGATGATGTAGTGAATGATTATGTTATGTTCATTAAAGTGCCATAGAGGGTACTGTCTGCAGAATTCCAGAAAAATAACGGGTCCCATACTTTGAGCTACATACATAAGTATATTACCGGTGAAGTATATGTACATTTCTTTTAATGATGCAACAGGTTTTATTCAAAACAATTTTAATATTGTTATTCTTGTTGTTAAATAACAAGCGCGAAAACTCGTTTATTCACGCATATTGTGAGCTCTTTTAAAAGTATTCAATACAAATAAATAGCGTTACAATTTCTAAATGTAAAATTTAATTTTAACATAAAACGATCAAAACGGATGAGTACATCAAATATCATGATAATTTCAAAAGTATTTAGGTAAATATTTATCTAATATTTTCTCTACGCACATTTGGTAATTAGATATTTAATGAAACAACTAAACAAACATGTTTCACTGCAACATGTGCCGGCAAAAGCGGTCCAGACATGTCACCTACTTACGCATGTCAAGTTAAAGATCACACAAGACGTTTAAAAATAAATAAAACAAAACACGCTAAGATAACAAATAGTTCAGAAAACTCATTCAAAAAAAGAATTATACAAAAATAACCAACCTTTTTCTCACCGTGTTCTCTAACCATTTTAATTTAATTCTCGTTCCAAACATAAATTTTAATGCGACGTACACACAACACAACCGTTTAATACATGGAGGTAAGACAAACTGGCACACAATTTAATATTCAAATCAAACACAACCACGCGGTTACCAACCTTGAACCTTATGTTCGATGTTGAGTTAAGTCATATTATTTCTCTGATTTACATAAAACAATAATATTGAATTAAAAACTACTCAGTCTAAAAAGTTGTATTTACAATCGTGATGATAGCGTAAGCCTTTGCTGCCATAACACACGTGGTTGCACTAACCTGCTTTACTACTAAATATAAATGTAAAAGTTTGTACGTATTTGATGATTGATACTCTTTCATATTGAAGCGGCTGAACGAATCTGAATTCAATTAGGCCGTGGACCTAGGATAGGACTAGATTTATGACAGATTACATTTCTATAGAATCAAGACATTTTTAGCGCATTAAAATTTATGGCGTCTACATAACAGTTGAGTGTAAGTAGAGACATGGTGATCCGCAATTTTAAAATTACATTAGTATTTGGAATAAAATCCTAATTAAGAAACGTCACACCTGCTTCTTAGAAAGAGTCACATGATTGCCTTTGCTCGGTAAGAGTACGGTCTTATCTTTAACTTATTATTAATTGAGTAAATATTATGCACTAAGTACGACAATTATTGTTTGAACTTCATTGGTGTCTTCCCATCGTTATCGTATCGTGTTGTATATGGATAAAGGATGTTGTGGACAAGACAATTTGAGGGCTTGACTAATACGGTAAGTACTCTGCTCCTAAAAACTTGCTTTTGATAAAAAAAGAACTGCTAAAGCAGACATGGGGCCCCAAAATTCCTCAATTATAGGACATCAAGTTTTTTATCATGTTCTTCTTTGGGATTCCTATCGGGATACACCAACGCCAAGTATTGAGCTCTATTCTGATTAAGAGCAAGAGTTTCCTGCAATTCCATTTCCGATTAGTTAAAAAGGACCTATAGAAGGGAAAATTACATTCTGTTCTTGTCTAAAAGACAATTTCTCTTTGTTTGCCCTTAAGTATCAGGAAAAGCATGTTGGACAATTATTTGGTAAAAAATTGACGGGATTTGTAGAAATTTTGTGCCTGTAGGAACGCATTCATCAGTAAAGCAAGTTTAGAGAGATCTTTGTGACTATTGGAATCATGCTCTACATTGGCAAGTAGATAGAGCCCTCAAAAGTCTAACCAGATTACACCAAGGAAGAACCAAAATTAGACAGGTTTATCGCCATTTACAAAGGTATCTATTATTGTGAAAGGTAATACTTACAGTTAAAGTTTTTATTCTAGTTTTTGCATAGTACAAAAAATGATAGTGGAAAAATACAGTTACTTAGTAAATCAAACTTAACTTACTTCGCTAGAGGCCGTTGACCCCATATATTTGTTTAAAACACACTTGTGGACTGAAAACTGTACTAAACACAAATACTTTCTCACAATAACACAAATTAATGTCTCAAATTATGCACTTCAATTTCCGATGGCGTTACTATAAAGAGATACAAAATATTGGCAAAATTGATCTAGGATCCGTTATCTTTAGAAGAGATGGAAGTATTAGTAAATTAAATACTTATAAAATACTGTAGGTATAGAAGATAAATATTATCCGTGAAAAATACTTAAAAGAAGTAGAAGTAAATTTAAGAGCGATTAAGATTTAGTATGTCAGAATCGAATTCAAAGATACAATGGGACGATCTCCGCTGTGAACACTGTTGACATTAAAAAGAATAACCGAAATTGGTAAACATTTTAACTGAGAAAATTCTGCCTAATGAAGATTGCCTTCACACGTATTTTACGACAAAATTAAATCTTATTTTACTTAAATATAGTCTGACACCAAGTCGCTCCCAATGTATCCTTAGATATTTGACTTTACCCAACGGATTTTATGCAATTTTCAGTAATAGATAGAGTGATTCAAGAGGAAGGTATACCTAAATATAATCAAATTAAACGGACACAGCTAGTAAATTATTTAACAACACTATTATTGAACGTTAACTCTACAAAACACAAGTTCAAAACGCTATCCCAATACGATAAACCAATCAATTGAAATTCTTGTACCAGACCACGTTTACAGATGAAAATTGAACACACGTATACAATAACGCCAAGGGATAATGAACTTTAGTGCGTGGGTACTAAAGTCGTGGATCACGTGACGAGGTCCAGTCGCCTGACCGCCCGACAGATGCGACCGCACTGACCCGTTGTGGACACTCACTTAGTAATATCGACTTAATGTTTTATAAACTGAAACTGAAGCGAATGTAACCGGATTTTACTGGTTGTTGAGGTAGGTCAAGTGATATATGGTTGTCGAGATGGTAGTGAGGAAATAGATTTATCTATTTCCTATGATATGGTAGTGAAAATAGATGGAAATAGATTTATCTATTTCCTATCTCCCTCACTACCATATATTTATCAATTTCCTCAATACCATGGACAGTAGAGGCCGTGGTCACTGAACTGCTTTTAATCGATCCTGAGGTCCTAATGTAAGTATATACATATAAATGTTCAAGTAATATTTTACTTCCATAACAATATTATAATTTAAAAAAAAACCCCAACACAATTACTTTCAAACGCCCAACTTTTAAACGGGTCAACCGATTTTCATCAAATAAGAACACTCGCACGTAAGTCCCCTTTATTACAAAAAAAAAAACTAAATTGAAATCGATTCATCCGTTCGGGAGCTATGATGCCACAGACGGACAGATACACACACATATACACACACACAGACACGTCAAACTTATAACACCCCTCTTTTTGCGTCGTGGGTTAATAAGAGAGAAGATTTTATGTTTTTTGAATATGGCCCCTGAGGCCCTAAACTACAGGACCGATTTAGATGTTTGTCAGATAGAGCCGATACAAACGGCCTAATACGGGTGCGCCAAAGTTCACCTAAAATTTCAACTCCGATAATTGGAAATCCGAAAATTTTCTTCCTAACATTTTTTATCCTAACAATCGCAACTCCTAAAATCTTTGTCACTAATGTTTTAATTCCGAAACATTTGTTTTCCTATATTTTCTCAACATAACCATCGTTCATACTATTATTCAAAGTCATATCTTTTTTGTTTAGATTTATTTTTATTTATTATAATCAATATTATATACATAAATTTTTCGTAACTTTGTTTTTACATAACATGTAGGTATAACATATAACGCACGAGCCGAGCGAGCAAAACCAGAGCAAACCAGTCCTGCTCCAATCATTCAGTCAAGTTCCAGTAACGAATCGGTCCTATTCCTAATTATTGGTTTAGGTTATGTTAGAACTGTGACCCCAACGCACGAGCCGAGCGAGCGTAGCGAGCGTGCCGCGGCAGCGGCCGGCGAAGTGCCAGAACCGAATTGGTCCTTTAGTTATGGTTATGGTAAACTCCCAGGCCATAAGCATAACCGTAAACGAGTCGTATAATAATCATTAAAACTATAAATATCATCTTCTACCCACATATATTTTTTATTACACTTGGTAAATGTTTCTTTCTGAGCATGAGTGAAAATATTATGGTAAGTATGTTTAGGGATAAAAGCGTTGCATGATAAAAAACAGTAGGAGTTTAAATATATTTACATTAAAGATGTTATGAATTAAAATTTTCGGAAAAATGAGTGTTATGAGCATCGTCGGTAGCACTACAAATAGTATGAATTAAAACTTTAGGATGAAAAATTTTAGGAAGAATGGTCATTCGGACTACAAATAGTTAGGAAAAACATTTTCGGGTAAAGAACTTTAGGTGAGCCAATATGGACCCCCTAATACTTATTTCAATAAGGGGTGTTTGTTCTGTTACATACAGCGTGTTTGTTTTTATGTAATAAAACATAATGTACTTTAATCAATTTAAATAATGCTTATCATTGTATGGTTTTATCGGGTTTATAATTAAACGAATAGATTGTTTGATTAGTTCATAATATTACAAATTACATACAGACATAAATTACCCCAACATTCATTAATTATAAATGAAAATTACGCAGTCACGAGGTTAAACCCGCGTTAAACCTAGCATTTAATCTACCTTACTCACTTCCAGAGGTAAGCGCGTTAAAATAAATGACAAAAAAACTCTTCACCGTTATAAACGTGAAGATGCGCATGAGTCTACGAACAAGCATTAAGATAAACCAATAAACTGTTAGATATAATTTACAATACAGTAGCAAGATAAATAAAATAATATTTATTTTGTTAATCGCTGTGATTGTCATTTTATTGAAGGGTTTTGTATAGCAAATATTGATGTAGTATTTAGCTATATTTATATATTTGCTTATTGATAACATGTCAATTATATTATCCCGCGGTTCCTCTCGCGTTTGGCCCTTGGGTATCGCGATTAGCCTATAGCTTTTCTGAATAAAGTCTACACTTTTTCTAATCCGATTAGGTGCTTATTTAGTTACTAAATTCCTGATATTAGAAATGAAAAAAAATAAACATAGTTCATGATCTTTTCATCGTTGTTTTTCTCAAAAATGGCACAGGATTCGCTTACGAACGGAATAACGCGATTAAAACTTACCAAAACCTGTTATATTTTTTACTAAGAATTACAGTCTTGCTAAATGTTAATAACATTAACATAGTTTGTTGAGATAACCTATTAAATCGCATACCTATTGATACTGTGGACTGTGGCTCAAGGAGATAAGTTGGCTTTAAACCTTGGCCCAGTGTTTAGGTACGTCAGTAGAGTACACACATCGAAAGAGTCTGCAGTCAACTAACGGAACGAGTTAGACGAAACTCGCCATAATTGAATGTAAATAATGAAAACTAAATGGAAAATACCCATGTCCTAACTCCTTGAAAAATTATATCAAAATACATAATTATGTACTGTGCTCTCAAAGTCGATAACGCGTAAAATGCCTAGCGGATTTGATTTTCCGGTTAAAATAAAGGGGAAGTTTAGTAAAATCTTGGAAATTGAAACAGGAAACACTGAAGGGAACAGCAAATTTACAACTCGAATATTCACATTGTACATTTTTAAATACCATCTCTGTTAATACATGTTTGTCATAAACAGAAAAAAAGGTAGAGTTTCGCATAGAGCAAGGAGCTATTATAAGCCCGAAAAATCTCTACAATTTTTCAGTTAATATTTTTATTTGAAAACATAAACTTTTACCCTGCCAACCCTATTCCACACCAAACACACAATCACTCACACTTCACAATCATACATGGAATATTAAACATTGCACGTAGTATAAACACTCCATACTTCACGTAACTGGATAAAACTGGAACAGTTAGCCGCTTAAACACATTAACCATCAACTTTCCCACCTGGTAAAGGAAACTATTTTATGTATGTTATATAACATAACATAACATAATCATTCACTACATCATCTCATTATAGTAACTGACCCCTAACTAATATGAAAATATAAAGAGATTTGATTGTTAGTTTTGGCTTTCTTTTAAATAGTAATTTAACTCTTTTGAAATGCTCTTTCAGTTAGTTCGAATCGGTGGTAGAATCAATTTCGACGATCATAAGTGCCTCATTGAGGCCATAACTGAGTAAATGATTTTTGACTTTGACTTTGAGTTTTTTATGTTTGACCTCAAAAGGGCACTTATGAATTACGAATTTAAATGAAGACTTAAAATTATTAATAAGCCTACTTCAGGACTATTTCCCAGACAGCCATTATACTTTTTTTTTTAAATATACAAGGTGTATGATTATTACTGTGAATTGAAGTAGAAAATGCTGAAACAAATCTGTAATTACAGACTTCTTTCAGCATTTCTCCCTATTTGGACATGGTCTTATTAGACTATTTGGTGGTCCCCACTAGAAAAAATCATAGTGGTTAAATTGTACCAACACAAATAAAAAACTACTAGTGAAATCAATTGCAAATCCAATTTTCAAAGACAGAAATACTACTGTAAATAACCATACTATTTAATTGTATCTTCTTGTGATGTGTCAATGGTGACAATTAAATAAATTATTATAATAACATTAAATCTAAACTACATTTTTCCAGTTCAGAAACCAGCTACTCCTTACATATATAATGTTTTATAAACTTTAGAAACATAAGTTATTCATTTTCAAATATTTAATAAACTAAAGAATATAGAGTAATACATAGTTAAATAATTCATATAAAATACGAAAATAATCTCTTTAGGAAATAATTATGTTGAAGGACAAGGGTACATATACATAGAGTATTGCAATTCTGTAGTATATGTTATTAGATATTTAATAAGAAACCTAAAATAATGTAACACATCATTCAAACAGTGAAAATTCTTAAACTTACTAATAAATTAAATATAATCATTTAAATGAAAACTAAGCTTATAAAAAAAATATTTAGCTGGTTTGTAGTGTACTTATATAATTCTTAGGGCCAATTGCCCCTTCAAGTATCGTGCCCTTCAAGTAAATTTACTCACCAAGTAAAATGAGTCTCTTTCTTACTTTATATCAAGACAAAACTTGTAAGTAAATACTTGGAACTTTACTTGAAGATGGTGAAATAGGCTCTTAGTCAATCTAATCAAAAATTTAAACCTATCAATTACCTTTTGTCATCAGATTAGTGTATCATTTTTGTTATCTTTTTAAAGCAACAACCAGCATTTCTAAAACTATGCAGACACAGACACACACACATTCATACAGAGACTGAGTTACCTATCAGAATAAAAAATACTGTACAAAAGATGAAGAAGTATTCTTATTCTTGCTCAGATAAAACCATCAGGAGTATCAGATTATTAAGTTACGCGGGAAAACATCGATCTAGTATTTTAGTTGATTAAATAGGAAAAGCAGTTCCTGTTCTTTCTTCGGTTTGAGCGTCAATAATGACATGTAATAGGTAAATTACTTGCACTAAAAAGTACCTAATATTCTTGGTCATTTATAAATAGAACAAGCTTTTTTATTACAGCAAGCCAATGCTAAAAAAATTCTAGCGAGGTTAGAAGTTGACTACATTTTGACTACCGATTCTTTCTCAGTGGAATGAATGAACTCAATGCAAATAAGTTTTAAACATTGCTTTCACTTACCTGTTGTGATATATCAGAAGATATGAGTCGTGAAATTGGCTCGGTAAACAAAACCGTACTATCTGATGGCTCTCCCATAGTAATGTTATGACCGCGCAAAGATGACTGATAAGGGTCAGAAATCGGGCTGGTATCAATGTATCTGCACCTCTCATGCCTTCTAGTTTTATTCTAAGTTATAAATTTATTATAGTTCATTGAACTTAAGCAAACCAATTAGATTTTCTCCAGTTCGTTTCTTTGTTTGTTCATTTGTTGTGCTTTTTTTTTTCGCAAATGACAATTGACATTGACAAATTTGACAATTGATAAAATTAATTGGCCAAATTGTCATCTATGACAGCCAGTACCGGATGTGTTCAGCCGACCGATGGTCTGAGTAATTTTGTCTGGTCTGATTTTCTGAGCGCAAACAGTTTTGGTTGAGTCACGCTATCAACATATACAAGGTAGCCATCATAATCGTATTTGGTATTTGTGTCTGTTTTAACGGAATATTATGTATGTGTAGGCCTTAGTAAGGTAGACCTTACTCAGAGAAGAAAGTCAGACGATTTAACACAAACACTTTTGTCAGCTGAACATACTATGCAAACAGTGGAGTTGAAACCGGTACTCATACTGCTGTTGTCACTGTCATTTTACATTAAGTCAAAAGTTGCGTTGGTTTGTTTTCGGTATTTTCACATTTTTGCATTTTATTTGTTTTTACAAATAAATAAATAACAAAATATTTATATTTTAAATGAAGCTCCTAAAGCCCAGTTGGGTTAACCATGAAGGTACGGTACTTTAATTTATAAATCTAGTTTTCTTTGAATTACAATTAGCCATAATGATTTATTGGGATAAACTTTTCAGATAAACCAATATTTTCCGTGGATATACACCCTACTGGGAAGCGTTTTGCTACCGGTGGACAGGGTGGCGATTCAGGCCGCGTCGTGGTATGGAATTTAAACTCAGTTTTATTTGAGAATGTCGAGCTGGATCCCAATGTTCCGAAGATGCTCTGCCAAATGGACAACCACCTAGGTTAGTGTACTTTATATAATACGGCTTTTGTAGCTATGTTCAGTTCATGACAGAAAACCTTTTGTTTATTACCAGCTGTGACTTTGTAATTCCAGTTTATACACCCTGTAGCATATTATGGGTAAAAATACTGCTATTTGTTAAACAACCAAAGAAACATAGACATATGATAGTGCCAGATATCATTAACTTGCATTAACTAAATTACTACTTATACTTACACATTTAGAAAGAAAAATAAATATTTTTCTGTAATTAAGTTGCCAATTAAAATTACTTAACAAACCTTTCTACAGCCTGCGTAAACTGTGTCCGATGGAGTAACGGTGGCAAGTTCCTTGCGTCTGGCGGTGATGACCGGCTGGTGATGGTGTGGGGTCTGAGTATAGCTCCCGGAGGACCGGGGAAGCTCAAGGCCGAGACCTGGAGGTGTCTATCCACGCTGAGGGGTCATGCTGGTTTGTAGTATCATTTTGTTTTCTTCAGAAAACAGCATTACAAATAACAGAAACTTGGAGACTAATAACTTGTAATAAGAATTAGGAGAGCTATAATATAGATAGATAGATATAACTCTTTATTGCCTTTCACAAATAAAATATACATGAGGTTTGAAAAAATAACAGAGACAAAGAAAAACTAATACCAGCAACAAATAATGCAGTAATAAAAAAAACTTGTTCTTTGAACTTTAGAAACACAAATTTTCTTTCAATTTTCTTAATTCACATAATCCCAGTCACATAATAATCATTTTCCTATCAACAGAACTTGCCTTCTTAAAAAGAACTGACAAGAAATTCAATGATTTTTGCTTTTCAATGTTACTAGCGGCGCCCCGCGGTTTCACCCGCGTAGTTCCCGTTCCCGTAGGAATATAGTGATTAAATTATGCTAAAAACCTTCCCACTGAATCACTCTATCTATTAAAACAAACCACATCAAAATCCGTTGCGTAGTTTTAAAGATCTAAGCATCTATAGGGACATTAGGACACAGGGACAGAGAAAGCGACTTTGTTTTATACTATGTAGTGATTTTCCTACTTTCAGGTGACGTCCTAGACCTAGCGTGGTCACCTCTAGACAAGTGGCTGGCCAGCTGCAGTGTCGACAACACAATCATAATATGGAACGCAGAAAAGTTTCCCGAAATGGTCTGTGTGTTGAACGGACACTCAGGACTCGTGAAAGGAGTTGCTTGGGATCCGGTATGTTGTTCTATTAATTATTTTATTATTGAATTTAAAAGTACTATGAACCTAATATATCTTCTTACTTATATTTTACTGCCAATATTTTGAAGTTATGAAAAATTTCGTAATAGTCTATTACTTTCATGATTATGATGATCAGACATGCCATAATAAACTTTATACACCCTTATTTTGAAATTACGATACCTTATCTCACAGCTAATGTACTCCCCGACCGCTTGACGCGTGAAACAACGGGGACCGCCACCATTCGTTTCCATGAAACAGAGAACTAGGCATCTCTTTCTCATGTATTGCCATTACATTTTAACTTGCTTTAATATAGGCAAAAAATAATCGTTAAATTTGACTAACACAATCTATTGAATATTCAATGCTTTATTATATCGTAAGAAACCTAATCATATTGTTTCAAAATATTACACACAAACAAAGATAGACTATAGTGCTCTCAGTACCATACTTATGTATATAAATAAAAACACAAAAATGGTATTTATAAATTTATTAATAAATACATATAGTGAAATAAATAAGTCATAGATTTGGATAGTGCACACGCAGTATTATTTCGGTCCAGACTGTACACCCTTTGCTAACCCGTCTCACTACACCGTCTAACTTGTATTTCATTTAAATCTGCTTGCTCGTCTGTCAATTAAAAATAATCTGAAAAAAAAAGAAGTTATGTTTACTTATGTAAAGTTTGACAAGCTGTAGGTTTTTCTCCCAGATTAATCTTTTTATGTTAATCAAATATAAGTAAATGTTTCTCTTGGGCGGGAATCGAACTCGTAACCTTCGGCATAACAGGCAGGGTCACCACCAAATACACCACTGTAGTCTTTGACTCGGTCGTCAATCAAGAATTGTTATTGGGTATTTCACGAACTTCGATAAGTTATGTAAATTCACCTTTACCTTTTGTCAAAAATTATTATTTTAAGCTGCTGTGTGTTGTTTTTTTATTTTGTGTTTTTGACAATAAAAGTATTTATATTTATTTAAATCATTACAAACGGTATTAATTTTTATTATTAACTTACTTACCTAATTTACTGTATTGAAAAATATGTCGAGAATTCAACTAAGAACTGACAACACAAACCTGTAACAGTCGAAATCCATATGCGTATTTAGTTTTAAGGAAATAAAGTGACCAGCTGCTTACTTTTTTCTATAATCCATTAGTCATCCTTTAGAATAGTATGTGGGGCATCACTTTTACATGCTTTTAGATTATTTAATATTTTAAATTTATTAATAAAGATTTAAAACACGGATCACTTGATACTAAAGACACTGACAATAAATAAATGCCATTTTGACATTGTCACCGAGTTTCCAATTTCTGCCGTTTCACGGGTGAAGCGGTCGAGCGGTAAACGACGGGTGACAATATAATAGTGAAGTTAGTTTTTTTCTTTTGCTTTTATTTAAAAAGTTATGATAAGTCAATGATTTTCAAAATCCCTCCGAATTTTATTGTTATTCTACACCGAACGCTGCGATACACAGCTGAGCGCGGTCATCGACCCGAGCTGTCACAGAATACTTGATAGCTAGTGTGCCGTCTGGTAATACGACATTTATTTTGTATTTTTTAAAGATAAGTAATCGACTATCATTTTTGATATTTTTATTAGATATATGGATTCAGTTACTGCTACAGATATTCTGATTTTAATAAGTCCCATATTTTCAAAATAGGGGTGTATATTATTAGTAAAAAGATATCTTGTTGTTTCTTTTTTTTTTCTATATTGTTCAGATGTGCACCACATTTCCACCTGTGTTTAACTTCCTGGTTTGCTAGTTATAAAAGGGGCCTTTTTAATTTCAGGTGGGCAAATACTTAGCATCCCAGTCTGATGACAAGTCACTCAGGGTGTGGAAGACAGCTGACTGGACACAGGAGACAGTCATCACGGAGCCATTTGATGAATGCGGAGGTGAGATTATCTTGAGATTAATTGCAAGTATATTAAAAGACTGGCACATTGTATGTTGGGTTTTGCGCTTATGCTCGCCTATATTCTTATCCCATGGGAATTTAGGAATAGCATGTATCCTGTGTGTTAACTGAAGATTTAAACTTACTATCATAGCAAAACATTGCGGTGCGCTGTTACTATTTTTGGAATCTTACTTACTTACTCCTATGGCTCAGCGACCCAAAGTGTGTCTTGGCCTCCGATACGAGAATACGCCATGTTATGTTTTTGAAGTTTTTTATATATCAATGAAGGGTGTTCGTCGCGTGTTGTCGTCAATACGATGATCCATTAAACATGTGTACCTCACGTATCCCCAGGCACTACGCACGTGCTGCGGCTGTCGTGGTCCCCGGACGGGCAGTACGTGCTGTCGGCGCACGCCATGAACGGCGGGGGGCCCACCGCGCAGGTCGTCGAGCGGGACGGCTGGCGCTGCGACAAGGACTTCGTGGGCCATCGGAAGGCCGTCACGTGCGCGGTCAGTACTACATTGGAATATGAATGGCTGTCAACCGCATAGCATTATCACCGGCCTATATTGGCTTGCACTTGCACAATTGAATCGATATCTTCCTGACGAGCAAGGACCATCTTCACTATCCATCACGCGAGTATGAATAAATACGTGACCTCTTTCAATTTATGCGTTTATTCTCGCACGGTTACGGTGCCGCAGCGTTGCGTTTACGTATTACGAAAATACTTTCGTTTGTTCCGTGTTTTGTCCGTATGGCGTACACACAACATACATACAAAACACTGCCGCACCGCGCGTTTTGTATGAAAACAAATGCCTTATGTTTTTCCATTATATTTGCAGCGATTCAACACGAACATATTCGTGAAGGAGGGCAAGAAGTGTTGCTGCGCGGCGGTGGGGTCCCGCGACCGCGCGCTGTCCATCTGGCTGACGTCCCTGAAGCGGCCGCTGGTGGTGGTGCACGACCTCTTCAACGACAGCGTGCTCGACCTCTCCTGGAGCTCCGACGGTTAGACGATACTAATCACTATTGCTATGTGTGTAAAGTGCTTTTTCGAATAAAGTGTTGGTATGTTTACGTAAGGAAAAATCTCTGTATTAGGTAATCCATCAACGCCAACTTACTGTGTATGTTTTATATTTAATGGTTCAAATGTAAAATTTATCCAGTTTGGACCTCAAAAGGATGAATATCAAAGAAAGAGAATAATTTTGTAAAACGGTATCATGATTATTACAGGATTAAATCTGCTAGCCTGCAGTTCAGATGGCACTGTGGCGTGTATACAGTTCACTAACAAAGAGATCGGAACACCTCTCACATTGGATGAAAAGGTACGTTTACGATATAAATATTTACTGGTCGGCCATCTTTGTGTTTCCGCCATATTGGATTTAGAATGACGGCACTTCTTTAACCATACATTGTCAACTAAGGTTGGATGATATTGTTTCAGAACTCATTCTACGAAAAGATATACGGCAAGTGTTTAGCCAACGAGTCCGGGGGCGATCTGTCGTCGAACCTGTTAGTGGAGTGTCCGGAAATATTACTGGCGCGAGAGAAACAGGAGGCGAAGGCCGCTAAAGTAGAGAAGGAACCGCCTAAAGAGGAAGTCACGCCCAAGTCCGATAAAGTACAGGTGAGTATAGTGTAACTTAGGTGTGTTGGGTATCTCAAAAACAACTTCAGATGCGTAATAAACACTTTTTATTTAGAAAAAAATACGAAGTAGATTAGTGAAATCGTCTCTTTATAGTACCTCGTTTAGTGACTCATCCACATATCCCGCGTCATTCCGCAGGTGTCGTCGGCGGCGGGCACGCCGGTGCGGCCGGTGGACCGTCAGATCGAGACGCGCACGTCGGACGGCAAGCGGCGCATCACGCCCGTGTTCATCCCGCTGTCGGCCGCCGACGCCAACGAGTCGCTCGGCTCGCTCTCGGGCGCCGCCGACAACTGCTTCAGCACCTCCTCGCAGAGCAAGTCGCGCATCCGCGTCGAGGTGCGCGACGACATCGTCATCCACCCCAACGTCAGCAACCACGCGCCGCCCGCGCGCGCGCCGCCGCGCCCGCCGCCCGACCGCCTGCGCCGCCGCGCGCCCGCGACCCACGCCGCGCCGCACGCCGCGCCCGCCGCCGCCACGCCGGCGCCACCCGCGCCCGCCGCGCCGTCCACGCCGGCGCTGGCGCCGCCCGCGCTGGGCACGGCGGGGCCCATCGTACGCGCCGCCGGGCCCTACCGCTTGCAGGTCAGCCAACTCAGCCGAATACCGAAGCGACTAAATGTTTCAGGCAATTATTGCCCCCATACGTTTACCTACATGGTACGCACACGACATAATTGATTCTCAGAAGATGTACGGGTAAACTGTTACTTGTAAACATTTTTGTTGCTTCAGTGTGCGGTCGGATTTACAAGTGACATTACCCTCGTGTTGATCGCCCGCTGACTAATTAAATCACGTCGATTGCAGATAGTAAACAAGGCCTTCAACACGCACTACGGGACGCTCTCCCGCCTCCAGCTCATACCCAACAACTCCGCCTCGAACGACCCCGTTTGGGAAACGTATTTAGGTAATAAAAGAAACTATTTAGCATTATTATTAAGCTTCATCTGTTAAAACAAACAATTTCACTTCTGGCCCACCAATTAAAAATCAACTATGAACTAACAAAATATAAGTTTTGATGTGTTGTCAGGCAGCCCGGTGGTGTGCGTGTGCGCGGACGGGCGCTGGGCGGCGGCGGGCACGGCCGACGGCGCGCTGCACGCCTGGGGGCTCCGCCCGCGCCCCGCCAGGGCGCTGCCGCATATCGGTAAGTCGAGTCGGCAGCTAAGTAACTAGAAACATACGCGTATTACATTTTTGTCTTTCGAAAAGTTCAAATTGGTTTCTCCTCTACATCGTTATACCATTTTGTCCCCATTTTCCCCCTAAAAATCTAAACAAAAATTCTTTTCAATCAGATAACTCTTTGCCTTTAGCCCGAAACTGACGAAAAATACACATACACACCTATTTTGAAAATATGGGACTTATTAAAATCAGAATATCTGTAGCAGTAACTGAATCCATATATCCAATAAAAATATCAGAAATGATAGTCGATTACTTATCTTTAAAAAATACCAAATAAATGTCGTATTACCAGACGGCACACTAGCTATCAAGTATTCTGTGACGGCTCGGGTCGATGACCGCGCTCAGCTGTGTATCGCAGCGTTCGGTGTAGAATAACAATAAAATTCGGCGGGATTTTGAAAATCTTTGACTTATCATAACTTTTTAAATAAAAGCAAAAGAAAAAAACTAACTTCACTATTATATTGTCACCCGTCGTTTACATTAGCTGTGAGATAAGGTATCGCAATTTCAAAATAAGGGTGTATACATACATAATCCACAAAGACGAACTGTTGACTCTTAGCTTGTCAAGCTAATAATACTGACTACTAAAGACACTAAGGGCTTATTTCACGACCTTCAAGTTACTCACCAAGTAAAGTTAGTTGTGTCTCTTTCTTACTTTATATCAAGTGACAAAGACAAAACATGTGAGTCGGAACGTTACTTGAAGTTGGTGAAATAGGCACTGAACATAGTAGAAATCTACCTACGACATACAAAATGAGTCTTTTTTTCCATTTCTCCTTATCTAATATATAAAATTCTCGTGTCACAGTTTTCGTTGCCATACTCCTCCGAAACGGCTTGACCGATTCTCATGAAATTTTGTGAGCATATTCAGTAGGTCTGAGAACCGGCCAACATCTATTTTTCAACCCGAAATTCCTACGGGAACGGAAACGGGAACTACGCGTGTGAAACCGCGGGGCCCAGCTAGTAATATATAAAATTGAGTGTACTAAACATAGAAGTGATGTGAATGTGACTATTCCTTGATGGCAGACTGTACTGCAGTGTGCACCGCATTATGACTAAGATTATACGTATATTCCCCAGCACTGGGCGCGCAGACAGTGAAGCTGTCGCTCTCCGACAGCGTGGTGGCGGCGGTGACGTCATCCGCGGAGGTAGCCGCCTGGGACCTGCGCGCCGCCTCTGCATTACTACCACCACTAAGTTTCAGAGATTTGTTAGCGCCCGGCGGTGAGTATTGCGGGCTTTATACTAAGCTGCGTCTACGCTCGGAGAGCCAAGCACGAACGGAGCACAAATTCGTGTAGTGTGGGGGACAAACGGACGCGCTTTTGAATGAATTAGTGCTAGACTCGAACTTGACTCATGTTCGGCTTGTGCGTACTTCGTCTAGCGTAGACGCACCTCTAGACTGATGTGGGATATTTGATCAGCTGTTTATGTGACAGAATTTGATGATAATTAGTAAAGGTATTATATAGTAACTAATACAGGATTTATGTGATTTCCTTTATGAAACAACTAGCAGCGCCCCGCGGTTTCACCCGCGTAGTTCCCGTTCCCGTGAGAATTTCGGGATAAAAAGTATCCTATGTTCTTTCCCGGACCATAAGCTACCCCTGTACCAAATTTCAAGTCAATCGGTTCAGTAGTTTAGCCGTGAAAAGGTAACAGACAGACAGACAAGAGTTACTTTCGCATTTATAATATTAGTTAGGATGTGTTAATTTATTAATACTAAACCACTTAATAAATCCATCGATTTCTTTACAATTTTTAGAATACATATAGAAGCAACATTTTTATATCACTTGTATTTAACAGCCAAGCACTTTCAATGGTTTTAAAATGTGTTCTGATGTTATTTGTTTGTTGTTTCAGTGACTGTGTCAAATTTCTCATTACTAGAAGACGGTAAACCGATGATCTCATTAAGCAACGGAAAGACTTATATTTATAGCAAAAAGATGTATTCGTGGTGAGTGATATATTATTATTAAATATCTAATTATCATCTCAGGGTCTAGCTAGATTATCGTTAAGAAAATCATTAATTTATGAAATAAATAAGGTGGGTATAAGAGGATATCGTATCATCATTGAGTGAACCGGGTGTAGTCGTAAAAGTAAAAAGATAAATAAATTATTCAAGACAAATATCACTGTGGTATAATATGTTTTAGCATTCAGTAGAACCTATATTTCTTGTAATTTTATATCATTGTATGTGATATTGCGTAGGGTGGTGTGGGCAGACGCGAACGACGCGCTATGTGCGTGCAGCGGGCGCGGGCGCAATCGGTCGCGGCGACACACGCACGGCCGGCCGCATGCGCACACGCCGCACAACGCCAGGTAAGAATAATATCATCATCAGCTCATAATATGTTTCTGCACGAGCATTGATTTAGAAAACCCAGAATCGAACTGACTGCAGTGTTGATGTATTTTAACAGGATAGGGTGATAATGAGCCCAGAAATTTAAAAAAATCTTCGGTAAAAACCGCATATTCTTTACTTTACAGAATTTGTTCCTTATCACTATTAGATGGTGTAATAATACAGATATGATATGTTTTGCAAACTGCCTTCATCGTTAAATGGACCAATCGGTGTATCTTTTGGTTTCTATCGGTCATAACGCTATATAAGGCTAACATCATGCTTTGACCAATAGAAGTTGCACTAACATGTGTTTAATTATACCACAGTACACAGATTACACATATGTCTCTATAACACCGACTGACGTATGTTTGTATTTCAGTTACAGCGCGGGCGCGGCGCGGAGCTGGTTGGAGGCGCAGGTCGCCTCGTGCCTCCACCTCAAGATGGCCAAGGAGTACCGCCACTCACTCGTCTCGCTTTTCGAACATTTAGTTAATCATGGTATGCTGTACTATTTAATAGCTTAGAATATTGATCATATAAATGTACAGAGATTTTTGTGTTTGCCAATTGATAATTCAAAGGACAGAAATATGAATGACATTCAAGAAAGATAAAAAAGGAAAATACTACTTTCTTTAAAAAATGAGAGTCAGTACTCTCATTAATGTTAACAGTTTAAAGAATAGAAAGAATATTTTGTATTATAAAAACGAATTCGTTATGCAATAAGCAATCCAGTAGTTCGATAGGGACTTGAATTTAGTTCAAAAGTAAATCAAAATTTAGTCATTCTCCATATTAGCGTCTTAAACTGAATTGTTGCAATAATGTCTTATTGTTTAATACAAATGTTTACAGGTACAGAGGACCAGTTGCGAACAATATTGGATGATATGATGGGCCCCAGTCATTGTACGTCCACACCCAAAAAATGGGTATCTACAGTATTAGTAAGTAATTATATCTATTGTAATACATAAACAAAAATAAAACTGTTTATGATTATTGGTATTTTCTCCAAAGCGCGAACAATACATAGACATTTTACTCACGTATAGTGTCTGTGAATGTCACTCAAAGTGATGTTGCATATGTCACAATCATCATGACAAGTCAGTCCAGTCCATCCCTCGCGCGGACAAGCTTCTAAGTACGAACGAGACATAAATTTATACCAACTAATCCTTACATCTTCCAGGGTATGAAAAAACACGACATCCTCGACGAGATGCTCTCCATCCTAGTCAGGCAGCTCCGTTGGCAGCGCGTATACTCCGAGTACTCGGAACAACTGGAAGACATCAAACGGTCGCTTGACAGTGACAGCTTAGTGACAGAAGACGTTGTCATGAACGGACACTGCTAGCGCCTGTCACGGTGACAGCGTGTCATGTGTGCCGGGAACTTGAAAACTCGATTTTCAGAAATAAATTGAGGTTTTAAGGATTTTTATCCTATTTTGTAGATACTAGATAGGTAGTATACAAAATTGATCAAATCTTATAATTAGTTTTTGTGTGTCCCATTGAAATTTAGTCAAAAATAGGTTGAAAATGGTTGTTTTGTAACACTTGAAAGAATGTCTTAATTTAATTATTATTTTTTTAAGGATCATGTATTCATTATAATTTTATTTTAATCCTAATATTTTATGAAAAATCAATAGTAGTCTATTGTTAAAATTGTAATTCCGTAACTACATAAGTAATTTCATATTTTTGAAATGACTTCAAAAAAATAGGTTCTTATTATTTCTGTAAGAGAATACCGAGAAGATCTACGTCATTTGTGAACCATTTTTAGGAAAACATTTTTCTTCTGGGAGCTAATAATTAAAATACTTCTCGTTTAGTGAAAATTGTATGATAACAAAAATTTGTATGAAGTCAGTCATGAAGTCAGTTCGAAAATTTGTATGATGTCAGTCACACAGGTTGCCTAAAAATAATTCATTTTCATTTGTAATGTCCGCCTGCCTAGTGATATAATGTAATGAAAATTAAAAACTTAAGGGGGTTGTTATATATTTAAGGACAGCTTTGCAGTTTTAAACTCGCTGAATTACGAAAGATAACAGAAAAGAGGGGACAAGAGGAAGAGCTAAATATTTTACAGCGTTTATAAATTTTAATCAAAATTTACTTATGTATTCGGTAAGGGCCTATTTCACGACCTTTAAGTAAGTTACTCAACAAGTAACGTTAGTTTTGTCTCTTTCTTACTTTATATAAAGTGACAAAGACAAAACTTGTGAGTAGGTACTCGGAACTTTAACTTTTTTAAAGATGTTATAATAGGCCCTTAGTGTTATTGAATTCACAATCCTAAAATTAAAATCCGGTATTCGTTAACGGCGACCAATCACTTTTATGCCGGTGGCAGACGTTGCTCGATTGACCGAATCGATCACAAGCAATCTAAAGTAACACTAGACCATTTTGTTTTTATCACATTAGCGTTAGCATGTCGGTAACGTGAACTCATAAGTTTTGCGTGTACCTAAATTTGCTCAACACGGCTATCATATACATTTTCAATGTAAATAAAATATATATATATAAAACAATAATTAAGGCACAATGTGTTTATTAAATTAATATCTATAGATATACACTGCCATGCCCCTGGATAAATGGTAGCAAATCTTATGAACCTAGCTTATAAAGAAGAGTTAGGCCTATTTCACGACCTTCAAGTATAATTACTCATCAAGTACAGTTAGTTTTGTCTCTTTCTTACTTTATATCAAGTGACAAAGACAAAACTTGTGAGTAATTACTCGAAACTCTACTTGAAGATCGTGAAATAAGCCCTTAGTATTATAATGTTCATGTATTACATATAGTATCAAAAAAATATTGATTATATATTTTTTCAACACACTTGCTCATAAAGGGGCTCTTATTTGTGCAAAAAAAGTTGAATAATGACACGCTTGATTCACTAGTGAGTTATAGATTTTTTTTTAAATTGCTTTGGTTTTAAAAAGTTTCGATACCAAAAAAAATTGTGTCCATACATTTTAAAAACAAACTTCAACTATGTTGCCTTACTTTTGGTAGGTCTATGGTCGATTCCATTCATTCATTCATTCGATTTTTTTTAATAAGTATATTTTTTTAGTCTTTGGCCGATCACCATTGTTGGTTTGGATGCGCGCGAATAGAAAAACTGTTTATTTATTAGCGAAAAATGATATTTTATTATTAATTTCTTCGCAAATGTGTTGAAAAACGTTGTATGGTACACGCGTGTATTGATGATTACTACCTCGGCTATCTTCTGACCCTCGCCTGACGGCTCGGGCCTCAATAGCGCCTCGTAAGTAATCACAAACTTACCTCGCTTGTACCATAAATAACTAATATTTAAATGTCTGAGTGTACATTTTTCGTTATGATTAGATTTTTGGTTGAAAATATGAAATTTGAATTTTAGGCAGTTTATTAAAAAAAAAAGGAAAAATATGTTTTGATAGTAAATCTTGTAGTTTCAGTTCAGCCCTTTATTAAGATTTTCAAAAATAAAATTTAGTACTTGTAGCCTTTATTTAGCAAAGAGTATTTTTGTTAAATTATAATCAGGATTGTACTCATATAAGGACCTATTTCACCATCTTCATGTAACGCTCCGAGTAGTAACTCACAAGTTTTGTCTTTGTCACTTGATATAAAGTAAGAAAGAGACAAAACTAACTTTACTTGGTGAGTAACTTGAATCGTGGAATAGGCCCTAAGTATAAAAAACGAAAATATCCAAATACACAATGTTATCCAAATTGTTACTGCTGTCAGTATGTACATGAAATAATCTATTCATATATATTTATATTACAAATATTCAAGAATTAATAAGAATGATTAATTATATTTAAAAAAGCTCGCTATAAGTTAAGATAGATAGTTTGGAGTATCTGTTGTATTAAGTTGAATAGTGCCAACATTTAAATGTATATTAGAAGCACTTTAAGACTGTTTTGTAAAAACCAGTTTGAATAAAAAAGTATTATTGAAATTACTTTTTGGTTTCATTTTAATTCCTAATTCAGCTGATTATCAGATAGTGAAATTATAGCATGCCTGTGAAGGGTACAACTTTGTCCTCTTTATGTTTTCTGGCTAAGGTTAGGTAAAAAAGGTAGGTTGTGGCTAAAAATTAAGGAGCATGTTGAATGACATTCCAGGATTTGTTTCAAAATAAAATAAAAATACATCATTTATATCACAATAATTTATTTTTACAAACAAATAAGTGTCCACAAGGCATCTTGTAAGTTAATGTAATTTCACATGAAAAGTACTATATTACACAATTGTAAACAACTTCAGTAAATTAAAAATCATTATAAGCTCCAAGGCACATAATGATGAATTCATCTAAGCTATACAAATTAGTTTCCATAGAAATAGTTCGGAGACAGACACATGTGACACGTCGTAGTCGCACGGACCAAGAAATAGCACATCTTTCAAAGACAAATCAATTCCTCGTCACGGGCCCGCGCGCGCGTCAACTGCAACTCAACATTTGAGCTTACTCGATCAATTACATAATGTATACGCAAGTACATAAACAACGATACGTCTACCTACAACAAGTCGAACGTTCACTCGAAGCGATAAAACTTTCAATACCAAATTAACAACTTTACAAATATAATCAATATATAGGTTTGGTCCCACCGTCTCGCGTCGCGACACGCCGCCACTCCTCACCGCTCTCCTCAACAACGCAATAAACCTATCAAAATAGAAGCTCACTCGATGTGATCTGATCGACACGATAACGTAAGTAAATACCGCGGGTCGCCTCAATAAATAACTCCGCGAACATCCAACTCTCTTAACATTATTTACAAGCCGTCGGGTTAACTTTGAACACATTTACAGAGTACGTCCGGCGCCGGCGTCCGGCTCATTATGCATTTTGTACCATGTGCGGGGCGCGGCCGCCCGCCGCCCGCCGCCCGCCGCGCGGCGACTACTTATCACTAGTATGTACAGTGCGTGCGGCGCGCGGCGTGCTATCGGCGCGGGCGGCAGCACAGCAGCGCGCGCTAGCAGAGCACGGCGCGGTCGGGCGCCGCGCGCGCGCCGCGCAGCCGCAGCCCCGCGCCGCCCGCGCCGCAGCACTCCAGTGCGCACCCGCACTCGCCCGCGTGGCCGTGCGCGTGCGAGGGACTGTGACTGTGGGCGCTCGCGTGCGACAGCTTGGCCGGCTTCTCGTAGTCGGGCTGGAACTTCTTGCAGAGCGCCAGCACCGAGGGCGGGTGTGGGTGGGACTTGCGGGACACCTGTAACCAACGCGCCGTCAGTCAGTCGGCGTGCGGGCGGCGGGCGGCGGCGCGGGGCGGGCGGGTGACGTCACGCGCCGTACCTTGGGCGTGGAGGGCGCGTCGGGGAAGGGCGGCGACACGTCGCGCGCGTGCGCGTGCTTCAGCGGCTTGTCGCGCTCCTCCTCCTCGCACGGCTTGCCGCCGCTCGGGGACGAGTCGGTACTCTCTGAAAATTATAGACAAATATTTTTAATACAACCTGTTGCTTAAACTAGGTTTCATAACAAATCTTACAACAATATATGGCATTATGCGTACCTTTCTCCGTGTCGTGAGCGCCGTTGGTCCCGTTCACCCCGCTGTGCCCGTTGTGTCCGTTCACCCCGTTCACCCCGTTGCACCCGTTGTGCGGGCTCCCCCCGTTGACTCCGTTGACGCCGTGCCCGTTGTGCGTGAGGTCGTCGCCGCTGGCCTCGCTGTCGCTCCCGACCTCGTTCGCGTCGTAGCCGAGCCCCACGATCACGCGCGGGAGCTCCGCCTCGTCCTTCAACCAGGGGTGCTCCAGGCACTCTTCCACTGTGAGACGACCTCTGTAATAATCAGAATGTATCCATTAAACTAGAACATTCAACTAGCACCTCGGATTTGAATGGGTTCAATAATCATAAAAAAAAAAAAAAACCGTGAATTTCCAAAATTTTCTTTCACACAAAACTTAAAGACCACAACAAAAACAAAATTCATTTTTCCTCAGTTTTCGCACCTTATTTAGTGACTAAGGGAAATAATGAATCATTTACATACAAGTAATATCTAATCTACTTATGTATAGATTCAAAAACGTAAACTCACTTGGGATCAACAACGAGCGTCTCTGTGATGAACTGTATGGCGCGCTGCGAGACGCCCCTGAACAGGTCCTTGGGGAAGGAGAGCTGGCACTGCGCGATGTTGAGGTAGGTCTCCTGCTTGGTGTCGCCGGCGAAGGGCGAGTACCCGCTCAGCAGCACGTACGCCAGCACGCCCACCGACCACATGTCCGCCGCCAGCGACAGCGGCTCGTACGATAGGATTTCTGGGGCTGGAATAACGAAAATAGAGGTTTAATATCTAATGTACAAAATTATCATAAAAACTTGGGGTTAAAACTGTGACAATCTAAATATTTTGAATTATTTCTGATACCCTAGATACAAGTGACGAACTTAGTTAGGGGTCAGTTACTATAAGGAGATGATGTAGTGAATGATTATGTTATGATTATGTTATTTACATATTAGGTGTATAGCACTGAAAACGTGTCCTCCGTTTATGGAAACGCTCATGGTACAGTCAGCGTCTGATAGAAGGTACTCCCCTGCCCCCTTAGTATTACCAAAATGAGACCAACCAATGGAGGAACCTTTTCTATGACGCTGCCTGCACTAAAAGCCACTTGGTAACCCATCACTATTATGAAGGCGCCAGTTGCTCAACCTTAACCAAAACGTAAATAAAACATAATTTACACTATCAATAACATTGAACATGTCAAATACATCACAGCCGACTTTTCCTTCACATCTTCCTACTCAATACCCAATAAAGTCGCTAATCTCATTCAATATAATATTAATTACCGAAACAGCCATATTGCCAATTTGGTATGTTTCCGTCTGCGACACCAATTTGTTATGCGCAGTTCCTGATAATCAAGGATTATATTGTTGGCGAACCGTGGTTTCACTTGTTGGTATTTGTTTAAGAATATCATGATTATATTACAATATTGTGATTACTATTAGTTTTTATGTATAATAATAATTTTCGGAATGGCTTAATATGCTCTCTGAATCATGGAAAGGTGCATGAATCTTAAAAGTATCGGTCGCCCATCCATCCCTACTGCCAGACGTTGCTTTACCGAAAAGATTCCATGAAATACGCGGTTAGTACTGGGATATGAAGGCTTCAAATACTTATGTATTCAATTACTAGAGTTGTTTATTAATTAACGTAAGGTTTAAAGAATCATAATCTCCCCTACCGTGATGTAAGCCTTGATGTGAGCTAGCCTCTAAATCAATAAATTACGGAATAAACAAACAAAACTCTTTTGGAAATCAGCTGTAGATAGACAAAACAAGATAATTAACCTACAGATACTTCGTCAAACGTACAAATTAATTTATAATTACAATTTTATTAATAGATTACCAAATAAGTTACAATTTGATGAATATTTAAAGATGACACATAATGTTTTTAATTGTTTTACACGCCATAAACTGACCGTATGGTCAGTTTATGGCGTGTAAAACAATTAAAAACATTATGTTAAAATTAATTGTTAATTAAAACATCCGAATTCCTTATTGTGTTAATTTATTTGTGATTTACTAATATTATTATATGTAAATCCACCCACAAGAAATCATCAATCTTATCATGGGAACACAACATTAGCGAATTTTTAACACTTTTGGTTTTCGTACAAAATAGTAAGGCTTTTTTGACTTTGATCATCATATCACTATCAGCCCTTCAGATAATTATTTTAATCCTAACTAATATTATAAATGCGAAAGTAACTCTGTCTGTCTGTCTGTTACCTTTTCACGGCTAAACTACTGAACCGATTGACTTGAAATCTTTTTAACTGACTTCAAAAAAAAGGAGGACGTTCTCAATTCGACGTGATATTTTTTTAAAACTTAAATTATTCCTCTGAGGTATTTCCTACTCACCAACATAATCCCTAGTTCCCAGTATTTCCCTGACGTGCGCGCCGGGCTGTATGGCGCGGCTGATGCCGAAGTCACAGATGAGGAGTTCCTCTCCCCCCGCGGTGAGGAGCAGGTTCTGAGGCTTCAGGTCGAGGTGTGCCACTCGGCGCGCGTGCAGGTGTGCCAGACCCTCCAGCACGTGGCGGAGTGCTCTTCTCGCTGCACCTGGACAATGTAATAGGGAAGGTTTAGTTTGGACTTCGTTATAACCATGGGGGATTTAGTTTGAACTTCGCAGACTAGAGAAGACCATTATCCAAAGTGGACTTTTAAGTTCCTACATTAGATACCGACTAATGGAGCTTGCAACCTTTTGTTTGACATGGCAGTCACAGGATGATTTTTTCAATTGGGCATTATAAAAAAATCCAAAACCAAAAAGAATAGCGAAAAGTGTTGACAAGGTCGACTCAAACGGCATCATAGGGTTTTTGAAGAGGTCCTATCAGAATCATAAATCAAACCATATGATTAAAAAAAAATGTTACCTTCAGTGAGGCGCTCCTCCTCGTCCAAGAGGCGCTGCAGCTCGCCGCCCGCGCACAGCTCCAGGACTATGGCAACTTCCGAACGGGTCTCGTATACCTGGAACATTACGGATTTACAGTTTAGATTTTGGTCGTTAATAACTATTATGATATCAATAGCAGTAACAAAAGAAAGTAAAAATTTTGTTACATTGAATATTGCTTTAAAAAAAAAGAAACCCTACTCTGAATTAGCCACGCTGGCCAAGTGCGCGTTGGTTGACTTCACACACAACATTAGAAATTCTTCGCAGGTGTGCAAGTTTCCTCACGATGCTTTTGTCCACCGCAAGCGCAAGAGCATCAAATAAACATACATATGATAAGGTACGAGTACATGTCGAGGATCGAACCAGGCAGCGCCTTCCGAATGGCAGTCAAAAGCCTTCCATCCACCACCACCCCATCGAATATCTCATAGTAACTATAGTATACAAACCTCATGTAAACTAACAACCCTGGTGCAGTCGGCACAGAGCGCCAGCACGGCAACCTCATGCAGTATCTCCCTGGTGGTGTCTGCGGCGCGTCTCCGCTTCCTTATAAACTTGGCTGCGTACTCCTCGCCTGACACCAGGTGGCGAATCTTGCGGACTGACGCGAATTTACCCCTGGAAGGTAAGAAAGATGTTATGTTAATAGGGCTGTAAGATATTAGATAAATCTATAGGAATCTCGTGTTTGTAACTAAAATCTGAAAGGGTTCACCGATTTTCTTGAAAATTTACGTGTACTTATATTTAGTAGGTCTAAGGTTGCCTATTTTATAGCCCGTTAAAATATAAGTGAAGGGTAGCCCACCCGAAATGTTTATATGGAAAAATAACGTTTAGCAAGTCAGCTAGTGACATACAGATTGGACGTAAAATTGTTTGATTTCTTCGAGATTTAGCCTAGCAACCAGTCTTATACATGTTCCTTATAATATATCATAAATCATAATATAATGCATTAGCTACGTTCCACAGTTAAACTCGCATTTGTTTATAAATATATTGAAAATCAATTGGAATAAATTGATTTTGCCTATCACATTAGATATGCCTGGTTCTACAAAATTATTCTTAATCGGTTTATTATTTTTGTGTAACAAAGTTCCATCGAAACATAGAAATTCCCATTACTAATATTCGTAGCATTTAAAAGCATACAGTAAAATTTACTTTCATTATATCTATACAAAAGGTTTAAGTTAGACTGGTGAATGCAGTTAGCCGAGGTGGTAGGCGCCGGCGCTGGCACCCACTAGCTGGCGGTATGTCGGTTAGCTAATCCAGCACCTACTCATAACATTAATCTTTCATAGATCGCAGGTTTGAGTCAGTTTTCTCTCAAATGACGCTATTTACATAAACGTACCGAATTAGAAGATAAACGACTGTTTTAAATAATCAAAACATAAAAAGAAAAGCGCTTGAATATTTTTAATATCTATAATTAAGTTATCTAAAGACGTATATCCATCGCTGAATATGGATTAATTTATGGCACTACTTTTGTTTAATAAATAATGCTAGTGTATTAATAATATTATAACCACAAATGTTTGTCTCGGTCTGGGTGTGTGTGTGAATGAGTGTGTGCGTAGTTTCTAATACCCTAGATACAAGTTTCGAACTTAGTTAGGGGTCAGTTACTGTAATGAGATGATGTAGTGAATGATTATGTTATGTTATAATACTCGTATTAAATTAAAAAAAGTATCGTTATTTATGTTTGTGTGAAATATCCATGTAGGTAACGTAAAACATTTCAGAGAACAAACACGCTTAACTTAATCTGGGACCTTTGATTTGGTTAGCGAGTTTTAGACACCAATAAATAAAGTTCTATGAAGTTATGATCAACAAAGTATTAATTTACTTAAAGAAAACTCCACTAAAATCGTACAACAAAACAAATTCTATTCCTCCTTTACAATAGCCACGTTAAGAGGTCAATGTCGCCCGGATATAGGTCATAGTAGCACGTGTTCTGGGCGGGCGGCGCGTGCGTACGGTAGGGCGGGCGGCGGCGACCTCCGCCCTAGTTGTGTGACCCGGTCAATAGTCACCGGCGATATCAGACGATACGGTTTAATTTAATTTAATAGAATACAACATTATTTCCAACGTATACTCGTTTGACGACCTCGATGGCATAGTGGTCATCATGCCGGAATGCCATCCGTAAGGTTGCGGGTTCGATTCCCGTGCGGGGTGAATATTTGTGTGAACTACAAATGTTTATCTCGGTCTGGGTGTGTGTGTGTGCGTAGTTTCTGATACCTTAGACACAAGTTTCGAACTTAGGGGTCAGTTATTATTAATGAGATCATGTAGTGAATGATTATGTTACGTTTATAAATGTTCTCGTAAAAGAGAATGACGACTCGTAAGTCATTCAGTGATTCAAGTTTTTAAACGTTTTGAAGACCACGAAAGTAGTCATGCATGCATCATTTTCACAGCTAATATATTCAATTGTTGTTTTGGTAGAAGGAAGCCTTTAAGAAAGGACATCTGCCAAATTATTGTTGATTTTTTAACCGACTTCCAAAAAGGAGGAGGGCACTGACTTCACGCTTATCAATTGGTAGCACAAACACAAAGGTATTAGCATCATAAGAGGTGTATTAAATTAAACCTTCATTATTTTATACTTTTTAGTTTTTGAAGTCGGTTTTTTTAATGCATTTTTTTTTTAAGAATATCTTTTAATTTAGAATGCCTTTTGGCAAAAGTCTACAGCGTAATCGACTCTACCATCGCTCTTCATTTCAATAAACCTTGATTTTGTACGTTTCTTCATGTTCACTAATAAAACAAAACCTCTTATTAAAAGAGGCGTCCATAATCCTCCTCAGATCAATAACACGTCACTGATATCAAGTCCCGT
Source organism: Timandra comae (assembly GCA_958496195.1). NCBI lineage: Eukaryota > Metazoa > Arthropoda > Insecta > Lepidoptera > Geometridae > Timandra > Timandra comae. The sequence continues at coordinate 1,868,206 of OY292358.1, forward strand.
CGCCCCGTCCCAGTTACAGTTCAACGGGGCGTGTCGACTCGAACAGTATCGATCTTATAATCCCAATTATCTATTTATAGTACACTCAGCATTAATAGTAGATTAACACATCCAAATATTCAAACCTTTAATAACTTCAGCAAAGATAAACATGTTTTTCGACTTCATGTATAGATAACGTTACGAAAATATCAACATATTTTAAGATTATAAGTGGAAAAATCCGCTTGCAATACAATGAATGATGAGTATTTTTGTTATAACGGATTCAGATTATTTATCGAGTCAATAACAACTGAAGAATGGTCTTTATAAAAATAAATAATCACAGTTGAAAAACCCGACACGAAGAGAGAGATTGTCTGCGAATGTTTAGCGGCGAAATTCGTCGAAAAGCATCGCACCTGCCACCAACAGCTGCGGGATTGGAGCGGATACAGGAGACAGAACTAGTTTTTTTGGGGTCTCCTTAATTTGAGGGCAAGATTTATCAAAGCAAGACGTCTCACGAACGGGAACACACGACTGGTTTAACAATATGGCTCTTTTTAAATGTTCTTCAAGTTTTGGACAATGCAATAAAGTTTCCGATAAAGCATTATTGTGTTCCAATATGGATTTGAATATACAAATTGCGAGTCGTTAAATCGATGAGGTTGACACTGTAATTGATAGTGATTGTTTAACAGCGGCCGCGAACCTTCGGGTCATAAAGTGATCAGTTTGAGGCGAAGTCGGACGTCGCACATTGAATAACCGCTATTAAAATGTCATAATCTGAACGATCAACGGGCGGATCCTGAGTAATTGTGCAATTTACGATCCCCGTCCCGTCGCAAAGGACGATAAGCTCGAATCGTACTTCATCTCATCAACAACACAATCACGGCCCCCTCGACAACTTTATGAATATGCGACTCGGCCGATAAAAAGCTCATATTTCCGAATGACCGCGGCCTGATGAGATGAATAATTCACAATCACGAGGCTATAAATCCGCATTCACTTTCCGCTTTGACTGTATAATGTGTCCCCGGTGGCACCCGTTGCACATCCATTTGTTTAAACTCACTTTCTGCATAATAAACCGATTTGTGGGCGTCTCTCGCTGCGCAACCGTTGAGCAACATACCATTAGGCGCATACGCACGAAGCTGAGCGCTCGGTGGGCCCGACAGCGAAACTCCACGGCCGCGCGGCCGGAGCTTGCGCAACCACCGGTGCGCACCTAAAAGCGAAAAGGCGTCCTTGGCAGTGAACCGAGCGCGTCCGTCATTACGCCTCGATAATTATTCATAACCGCTTGCGCAACCGTTCGACATCGATAGATTGAGCGACGATGTGATATCCATCGGTATCAGCGTGAGCCATCGCAACAGGACACTCATCTCGCTCCATCCATCATCTCGATATTTCTTAATCGCATCTCGAAGATAACAAGTTGAGCGCGGTGGAACGCGAGGTCTCTCGCGCGCGTGACTCACTCCTATTTAATGTCACAGAGGTTTTAGATTCGCGTCCACATGTTTGCTTTATAAATAAGGAACGGCAGGTGCCCTCGCAGCGCCGGCGTTTAGTCGGCGAACAAAAAAGGCGATAGCTTGTATCAGTAGGTAGATATACGAATCGTAAACGACTAGATTTGGTTGCATAAATCCTTTGGTGTCTATTAATAGATCGAATGACAACGGCGGCGGCCTTGCGAACGATTAATTGCCATAAAAAGTGCAGTAGGACATATATGCATCGAAACTTGGAGCAGAAGTATCACGTTGGAGGCGTTGGAAGTGGTTTGTTGTGGCGCGAAAGGCGACCGAATGCCAGCCGTGGTCGGTGACCCGAGTTCGCGGACGGAAATCGTAAAATTTTATTGCTCATGTCGGACCCTCTTGTTTCGATTTATAGAAAGCTTTACTGTTCACTGTGTCGCGCTGTTACATGCAAACGACAGGGTCCACCCAACACTCGCTCAACGACTACTTGACATTAAATTACTCAAAACAAAAGGGCTATAATGATGATCGAGAGATGTAATCAAATTTTGAATTGGTTTCGGATAAGTACGTGCTTGTCTCGTGCCATTGTCGGGGCTCAAATTACCCCCTGTGGGGTTGTAAAATCAAGAGGGATGATTGAGAGGGTTGTTAACGATGCAATTGTTATTAAAACAAGTTACTAGGAGAGTTCTCAAAACGTTAATTAAAAACTGTTCTATTATGTCAACACAGAATGTAACATCTGACAAATATGTAATTAGTGATGTGCGTTGCTTCATATCGATAACATTCAGCTAAGAGGCAGAAAGCTTCATTTGCGCAACATACAAAATGGGCACAATATCGCAAACAGTACGTATCTTTATCTTATCTCAAGTAGATGGTGCTGGAGTATCATGGCATTGTTGTCTGTCATGTCACACATTACATACCGTGCTATAAAGTGTTATAATCTGATAATTGCGAGTGTAGAAATACAGGTGCGTGACAGGTAAATGACAGCAGATTTGACAACTCGAAACATACGAACAAAAGAAACACGAATTTTAATACAAAAATAAATGAATTCATTTAATCGAAACACCGTCCAATTATTTACTCATTAACATTGAAAGTACTTCTAGTGTTAGTGCGTGGATACTACTCTCGTGGCTACACGCGCCCGCGCAGCCACAAGCCCCGAACAACACACAAAATGTTAATTTTATAGCACTTCTCCGGGCGTGTCTCGTTGCCAACATGCAAATTGTATTAATTAAAATTCCCTAACTACTAGTAAACCCAACCTTTTCTAGCTTAATATAACTACAGTTAAGTATGAGATTCGATTACTTAAAACCATTATAAACTACTTATTATGAAATTATAACTATTATAAACCTTAAAATATAATTGTTATACAGTAAATACTACAAAAAATATTTTTTTTTACAAAGACCCTTTCTTTCCAAATGCAAGGGGCTGAATAATCGCTACATCGCGCACCTGCCATGCGCGTGCGCAGCTGACGTTCCGACGCATTATAAATATTATAATATAAAACCCTGCAAGCGGTTATATTGTTTGAAAAGATCAAAATATTTTTATACACGTACATATTATCATTTTTTATTTATCAACTAAAGTTATACTAGATTCATTTTTATAGTGTCTCACACACTTGTGTGGGAATATACGCAGAGATTCAATATTTTCATTCCAATGAAGGAAAACAAGATATGAAATATTTTTTTCAAACTAAATTTTAATTTTAAATTTTCACCTCAGTTAGCTGGTTGAAAATTTTGCATGTACGTAAAATTTAAAATCCATTTCTTCATTTTCAAAAACAACGTCGCAACCGATGCACCAACAAACAAAACCGCACAAACCAAATCATATTTCGCATTGGTTATTGCGCGGGCGCATACAAACACGGAAGCACGCGAACAATTAGATTAGCTCCTCCCACACTCGCCTCCGTTTGATCCGCCGCCAACCGAACTAGGTTTAATATTAATACACAGATCCAATACCCAAGTTCAAGATTAACAACGAACGTAATAACTGGTTTATTTATGTCAAGTGCACCGCAACTACGATTGTTTTGTTTCCGGCTTTTTGACATTCTTTTGTTGGACTTGTAGATATAGATGGAGACGGGTTGAAGATGACGATGATTTTTGGAAGAGATAGAGAGATTGGTTTTAAGAATTTTACGACTGTTAAAGACTGTATGAAATATGAATCCTAAGTAAATGTTAAAACAATGGTAATAATTCGATCGGACAGTAGTTCTTAATCATTTTCTAGTCTGGTAGCAAATCGAAATGATACCAATTTTAAATCGCTTCAATTTTAATTTTTAATTTAATTAAATTTTAAAAAATCTTTGTCCTATTTTTATTGGCCTGAAACATTTGGCAGCGTTGTTTTGGTTCTGTGTAAATAGAGAACCACCCTGTCGAATCGACTATGTTGGTACAACCGGCACTAAGTCTTTTTCATAGACTCTACAATCTCACATAAATTACCATATCCTGGAAACCCAAACTAAACCCATCCTTTCTTTAAAACATATTTCCATTTATTCATCATCATACATCTAAAATAAGATCGATAAATCAATCGATTCACGACACAAAGAATACACAATCTGGACAAGGAATCGATTTATCGATATTCTATTGTACTTCACTAGCGATCTATCTGAGATGTGTCGATGGTGGCGGAAAGAGCGCAAGGTCGCCCATTGTATGCGCACGAGTCGCCATTGTTGTGCGTTTCAATAAAACACGTTACTGACATGTGGACTTGTCACAGTTTTCTGTTAATATTTAAATTTGAATATTTTTCCGTTATTTTGAATCCAGTTTTAGATTTATCAGCTAAAATCTTGAAATTTATTTGCATTCTTGTTATTTAAATATAGATTTATTGTGTCTAACAGTTTTTACGAATATTTATGCCTCGCTGTTGTATTTAGCTTAAGTCGAGTAGGAAACAATAATAAATATCTCTACCATCCTGACAAACTTTCACATTTATAATATTAGTAGCAAAACAAGATGCATTCGTATTCATTTAACCAATACCCAGTCGACTTCAACTCGTATAGTTCTTAACTAATCTATGTTTAGTGAACTAAAACCCGTATAGTTCTTCAGCAACACACAGTGTACCGGTGCGGGCCTACAGCCGGGAGGAAATTAGATGCAATAATCTAGATGTGATTACCGGACTCGTATTGGAGATAAAATAATTATTTAAACAGTTAAACCTTATTACCAGGATTTAATAGATTTTACTTGGTAATGTTACAGGGATTGGTATTATAGCTAAAGGTTTAATTATTGAAACTTTTTAAGGTGAACTTTGGTCACTTTTTGTCGACCAAAGTTACATTTTAAGGGGTCACAACGCCAGATTAGCAAAAGAAAGGGTGGCGAGGTGAGGTAATCAGGTAAATAAATATAATTAAAATATATATTTTTTTAATCAACCTGTACTGTCCCACTCCTGGGCAAAGGTCTCCCCCAAATCTCTCCATCCGTCTCTGTCCCTAGCCAGCTCCTTCCAATCTCTGTCGAACCTCTCAAGATCTTGCCTCCATCGTGTCAGGGGGCGACCCGGGGGCCTACGCTCGTTGAGTTCCCAGTCCGTGGACAATAATTAATATTATTAGCAAATAATATTATCAATATTTGCGTTATCACAGAATACAGTTAATAAAGTAAGGGATTACTAATTGCTTTAATAAGATGATAAAGTGTTTCATATGTTCAATAGACGATGATGTAGGAAATTTTCTGGTAGACACAGACAGGCAAGGTACGGTACCCCTTAAACATTTTATCTTGGACAAATCAATGAACTTCATGAACAATATTACGGCCACCATTAAGATATTTACGATTATTCCTTCAGAGAATTTCTCTCGGCATCACTCCGCGCTCGATGCCACTTCACAACACTTGCCCACCTAACTGTACTCCAGACAATAGACGTCTCTGTACAGAACTGTACCCGGTTTAGTCGCGATACAAGTAAAACGCCTACAAACCGCCGCCTTACATCAAAGACATCATAAATTATATGCTTATCTGTTACAGGAATAACGGGCGCCACAAAGATGGATCAGCTCGCCGGCGATCACGAGGTACTCACTGGGAACTGCTCGAACATACATTCAATTTAAATATCGCGGCACTTAGAGAGGCGGAATACTCTCTGTAAATATTTGGATGTTGGCGAGCGTGACGCCGGTAAGTGCTCGTGATGAACTACAATAGTTCTGTTCGACTTGTGTACGTAATGCAGTGCTCGGTGCAGGGGAGGGTTACGAGATGAGCAAAACGATCGCGCGGTCCGCTGACGGGTTCGTTGACTTCATGAATGGCGTCTATTTCAGTGTGACCCTCACTGTTCACCGCATCTATTAGTGTTTCCTCGGCCGTGACCTGCCCCAATATCGGTCATTGCCACAACGCTCGTAGAATTTTACTATTATCGCCGGCTAAAATATCATTGGCAAAATTTCAAGACGCATATTCCCGTCTGTAGTACGTCTAATAAAAGTGCGGCGAGTGCGCCGAGTGAATCATGAGCGCATTACTCAAAATATAATTTGAAATGGAACGCGTGTGATGACTCCTGCAGTGATATTTTTTCTACATAACGTTTCTCGGGTGTGTCCCTTAATGGTAATGCCATAAGGTTTATTTTAGGCCGGCCACATCCGACCGTCTGGCCGTTCAACATTACAAATTTAGACTAAGCGGAAACAGAAACTGCGGCCGGGTGTCGCGCGACGCGGTGCGCGCTCTCCGATACCTTTATTTTGCTATCGTCCTTCGCATGAATGGGACGCTTCATTCAACGGTCATCTTTTAATTTGTCTCGTATTGAATATCTAATGAGTGGACGGTTCATTAAGGCGGCGCGGGCGCGCGCATTCCCGTCATCCCGTCTGTGTCGCGCGTCGCCGGGTTGCGCCACAATTTGTTAAATAAACATAATTTAGGTTCGTCGAACTGGTCGAGAATAACCCGGGGCTCGGTTGGTGGAGAGTGAAAGTGTTGGTGACAAATTCCCCGTGGCGCGGCACGTGTACCGGTAACATGAGCGGAAGGAATGCGCCACCCGGGATTTGAAGCCACACAATCGGCTCCACACCTCACTCCACTCCGTTTATCTCGGGTGACTGAACTAACCGAAGGAGACTCACTCGTAATCCCAATATCGATTCACGTCTAGACTATTTACAACACATTAAATACTTTTGACGACCTCGATGGCAGAGTGGTCACCATGCCGGACTGCCATCCGTAAGGTTGCGGGTTCGATTCCCGTGCGGGGTGAATATTTGTGTGAACCACAAATGTTTGTCTCGGTCTGGGTGTGTGTGTGAATGAGTGTTTGCTTAGTTTCTGATACCCTAGATACAAGCTCCAAGCTTAGTTAGGGGTCAGTTACTATAATGAGATGATGTAGTGAATGCTTACTACTGTATCGTCTTGTACTCGTAAATGAGTAGTTAACGTAATTGGACCTCTCTAATTCGGGTTCTTTGTGCATGTTTGGATATTTTTTAGTTCGACTTTTAAGGGTTATTACTACTAGCTGTAACGACGGACGATGGCTTTAGTATAACCGGAATACCTTAACGTAAGAAAAAATTAAGCCATGAAGATAACAATGTATGTATTTTTAAAAGAAGAAGACGTACAACAATCCTTTTATTAAAAACTCCAAGTTAAAAACGGTCACCCACGCCCCATCAATTAAAGTAACTTCTTAATTTCCATTCAACAATATGTAAAGTTACATTCTGTATCTGTGATTACTTTCTGTTAATATACTGATGAATGTCAAACCTTGGCATTCGATCACAATCGTATTATTTATTGGCAGTACAATTAAAAGTTAAAATATTGATTGGTTCATATATTTATTATGTTGTAGTCATTTGCGGAAACATTGTATATTCGTATTTATTCCAATGTTCGTGCAAAAAAGAATCCAAAACAGATAATTCTTTCTTCATTTACTTTGTTTTTGTGTGGATATTTTGAGAAAGAAAATGTAGTGGTTATAAGAAAAACAGTAGATCTAGTTTTTCATAATTTTTGGGTAGCAAAAAATCGAACCTGGGACACAGGATACAATCCACTAGACAGCCGAGGCGTTAAAAAATAAAATTACATCAAAATAATAGTCAATTCTACACCAAAAATAGTGTACAGTTAATATGATCCCAAATCATATATTAGCAGTCAATTTATTCAAATTTGTTACAATCATTATTCTAATTTCTTTTTAAATTAGCCAATTTGCAAATCAATATTTATGAGTGTAACGGCCAATTTAGCCGTCAGCTAAAAACAGATACGCGTTGTGTTTTTTGCGAATGAATTGTCGTAAATTATTATGTTTCGACCCGTGACTGACGCCTACATCTAACATCTAATAATAATCATGGTAACACAAAAAATACAATTTAGTGGTCAATGATTTCAAACAAAGCCTATGGTCACCTGACCCGCAGGCTGCAGCATTGAAAACGCGCTGCCAATCCTTAAGGGATAAAAGGATATTAACAGGAAGACGAAGAGGAGAAGAAAGGTAAAGAATTTTGACCTCTCTCACTATACGACACACTAACTATTGATGTCCCGGTCGATCCAACGCGTATTCGAAATCTAATAGTCACTGTTTTGCATTATCACTTTACTGGTGCATTTGTCTAGACTAGAAGTTACGATGTCTCAAACAATTTTAACTTCCCTTTTAGCGTCGGGGGATTAAAACTAATGCATCGAACAGTACCCTTTATTAGCCACATCAGAGCTTTGCATATTAGATCACATTGTGAATTGTCCACAGATAAGCAAGTTTTATCAATGGACAACAACAAGGTGTATTGTGTCGGTTTGTCGCGCCGAGGTGGCGCCTGCGCCGGTGACACGGCGTCAACTAATGGCCAATAGGTACTAATACGATCAACTTGGTCAATATTGTCATTCATGAACGAACGCACGTGTGTTCCGTCTGGTGTTAAGGGGGAGGCGAGGGGGAGGGGTTGGCTAGGCTTTATATTGTTATTTACATAATCAGTTGTTGTGCTAGTTCATTGAATTCGAAAAAGTCGTATACTTTATTTTTTTATTACGTCTACTCTTGATGATTTGATAGATTCAAGAGTCTCGGGCTTTGCAAGCAAATGCACATGCCACTAGACCGCCCAGGCGTTCAAAATAAAGGGATAAAGGTAACATAAATAGGGATAGAACTCCTTTTCCACCAAAATTCCTTAGAGAACTTCCTGGTCCAGACTTAACAAAGTAGTTTTAATTCGAAGACAATTTCGCCAATACCAATTATCTTTTAATCGGGCGTGGGCTCGCGTGACCACTCGAGTTCGGTCGCCCACGCCCACGCTACCCCACAACTGGTCAGTTTGGGTGTTACCAGTACCACCGATAAATTGGAAGAATAATAAATTAAAGAAAGAACCTTGTCAAGTCTTGACTGTTTTTAATATCGTAAAATGTTAATCTTTTTTAGTAATCGGTGTTTTAATTTAGGTTGGTCAATTTAGCTGTTGGGTGTCATATAATTGGATAATTTATTAATAGAAGGATTAATTGGTGCAAAAAATATTAATACAAAATATTTGAAGTACCTATCTACAAAACAGCTTTAAAGATTTAGGCCAAAATTTATATCTAGGAAACTTTATCCTGATATCCTCACGTAATCAATAGGAACAAAACAGCCGGACACAACTAAGTACATACTACTAAATAAAATACAAACTGTGTACGCAGCATGATTTTCCTATAATGAGTCCTAGCAGCGGCAGGTGTAGCTGGCGACTGGCGACAACCGCGGTGGTCGAATGTGGAACAAACTGACAGACAAAATGATAATTTATTTCAAACTACGACGCAGTTCAGCCGCTACTGTATAACTTCTCATTCATGTTATTGACTTGAATACTGTTTTGTAAAACAATTTTCTTGGATTCTTGATGCACTTGTTTACGAGTGTGTTGTGAACTAGTGATAGTTGTGCCTTGTTTATCCGTGTTTATATTTCATTATTATCTATGTTATTATTTAGGTATATTTTCTAGGAAGACGTAAATTCCCTAAAAATCCTATAATTTTTTAGCATACAACCTCGCAGTTTTAATTACAATTTCTTATATTTTCGGCAACATTGTCTGCGTGCTAAATGTCAGTGCAATCCGTTCAGTAGCTGTTGAGCTGTGTGCTGATAAGCCAGTCAATGGGTTGTCACGATTGCCTTTCATATTTATAGTGACTCTCTACTGAGAAACAATCAATAAGATGTTCCTCCTAGTCTCATCCTCGTGATCACAAACAGTGTTAAAGCTTCCGTATTCACTTCCCATGACCCCGGTGTTCTACTTACTACATTTTCTAGATTTACAATCGCTAGATTAGCCGATATCGGGCCAGCCTTATTGTTTCTGATTGTTACTGCGCCGATAATATCTGAACTGAACGTTCAAGGAAACAACCTGGATTGAGGTGTAGTGAAATCGCTACTTTGTGTTCGCTCGCCATGTTTGAGATTTTATATTTATTGCGTCTGAAGGTTTACTCGGTAAATATTCTGCTGGTTTTGTAAAATATTTGAAAATAATCATATTTTTATCATCTTTATAGTAACTAACCTTTATAACAAGTTATTCTTGACAACCAGAACCTATGCACACCACACGCCGCGCCGAGCTTGAATGAACTTTTGTGGACCACAAATACATCCCTGTGCTGAGGAAATTTATTGTATAACAAATCCCTTCTAGTTCGTTGTTAGAAAGATGATATTATTCTTTTACTTTCATTCATGAGTTTGCGTCATAAGTTACGAGAAGTATCGCGGTGGATTAACTATGGTATTAGTTAATCTTGTTAAGCACAAGGACGAAATATTCGCATGGGTGAAAAAGCCCAATTTTATTGACAAAAAAACTACACTGGATAAGATATTTACATAAAAAAACGTTACTTTCCTAGTTGAATATTCAAGTGATTAAAAATACATAAAAAGCCTTTCTTCAAATTACCCACTAAACGTAGTCAATAACTATATACCAACAAACGTATTTACCGGAATGTATCTATTAAATTAACCGGTATTTTTAGAAGCCATTGACGTGGGGTCAAATGTTCGCGTGGGTACCGTCAATGGTATGTGTGAATGCCACTCTTTATTGTGACTGCTTCAATGGACAGCGGTGCACAGAGATACATTGTCTAAAGACGTAGGTAAACAATTTGTGAGAAAGATAAGTTTTAACGAATGAATGAAACAAGAATGTTGAGACGTTGAAACGAGATAGTATTCTTTGATAAATGTTTTAATTAGGTTTTTGATCGAAGGATGAATTTTTATATTTATTTCTTATTCATATTTTTAAGTATTCTTTTGCAAGCATTTCATTGTTCACGAGTGCTAAGACCCAATCCGAATAAATGAAAAATGTACAACAAACGTAGTAAGTTATATATTACGTAGTAAGTTATCTTCTTCTTCTATGTACTTACAACAAGAATTAAGTTATAAAAATTGATATTGTTCTTCACTTTCTGAGTTACTTACTTGTGAAAACTATTTGGCTCATGTGTTAGATTACTAGATTTTAAGTTTTTTTGGACTATAAATAGCTGTATGTTTTCCTAATAATAAATAAATAAATAAATAAATATTAGATGAAACGCATTTGTACAAACATTTAATTTAAATAGACCAATTATTAACCTTTTACGATGACACGAGGCATGTCTTCACAACCAAAATGAGAATATAAATCTCAATTCACGTGTTGTTTATGTCAAATCGCTATAAAAGGGTAACCCTATCATTTTATAATTACAGCTAGATAATCGCTCGCCACTTCAAGTTATAAACCACACTAATAGACGCCGGAGAGCAATTATATTACCATAACCGACGGTACACACAACACCTCTTTATAGTAATGTTCAGTTTTGTATTCATAAAAAGTTGTAGTAAAATTATATTTATTATTCAACGAACGAAACGTACTAGGTACGTAGACGTTTTACTTTATGCGTAGATACATCGAAGTTAGTCGAATCATTCGACTAGTTTCGGTGAGATGCACATTTCGAAAGAATCCTTTTTTCTCTAATCATGTCAGTATGCATATACTGACCTGTCCTTACAAAACCACATATTTCCAAAAAAAATGTCGTGTCATACGACCACCAACAGTTAACAATTTAACCATTAAAGAAAAACAATACAGAGAAAACGATCCCTAAGGCTATAGCTGACTAAGTTAAATTTGAAATTGAGCTTAAAACCAACCACAATGCGCAGTTGAAATCCGCAACGTTTCGGGGTCATCCGGTGACCGTTAGAGGGGTATTCTCACGGTGAAGACAATACACATTCACAATATGTTCATTATATGTGACCACGTCAAGTAAAAGCTCATTTTCATTGGCCTGCTTCCTGCTTGCTATTCCACAGGCTACAGATTTGTTTCTGCTCTAAACAAATATTTGTATAACTGTAAAGGAAGATGTATTTTCGTCTTGCTCTAGGTGTTTTCTATCTATCCTTAGAACGTGTCTACAAAAAAGTATATAGGTCGATCCATTGACTAGAATCCAAAGAAGAAGGTTTATTTGGATGATAGGCATATTTTCGAAATTAAACCTCTCCAGTTTGGATCTTTCTCGTTTAGACTTTTGAGGGCGTTTGCAGAAACACCCAAGAATTCACTTTAATAACAGCCACCCATCACTGTTACGCCAGGGATTGCTCAACCTAACATTTCGCTAATAATACGCGTTTAGCACCGGGTCCCTTTTACCATACTACGTACACAGACTTGCAAGAAAGTCTCATGTGGAACTGTTTATCCAGCTAATTGATATAAACGGTCAATGCACGGTTGATTGGCTTGTAACCGACGTTATACGACGGACGGAAACGAGGGTTTTGGCAAACTACATTATTTACATTAGTACAATATAATTAGTAAAAGGTATAAGTCCATTAGTAACAGCCTTGGATGAGTAAGATGAGCTGAGTTAGTAGAAAAATGTAACGTTCTGTCGAGTTTATGAAGTGAAAAAATCATGGTACGAAATATGAATTTGAAATTCGAATTATCTGGATTCTCGCAGCAAAATTAGGGTACATCATAGACTATGCCCTGTTTTTTTTAGTTTCTTTGTTAAAAGCTTAGATTTCACTTGTTTTAATTAAAGTCTAAGATATATCTATCAATATTCTTTAGTGACAAAGGGAAACCGCAACACGCAGTACCGAGTAATAAATTAGATATTATAGACCTTTTTCTTGTTTACACAACAATAATATATGTTCGCATAAACACAAAGATAAACAGTATGATTCAAACGTTAATATTTATTATTTTATTTAATATCTTGTCTATTATAAGTAGTGGATAATGATTTGCAGCTTGTTGTGTTATGGCACTTAGAATACTTCAATGTAAGCGTCATGTTAGTAAATAGGAATAACACGTGTAATATTTCGTATGTGAATCTTTTTTAAAAGTTTTGGCCTCGGCTTTTTAAATAAAGTCTTATTAGTGAGAAGTTGAACTATCGGTTTTAAAAAAACCCCAGTAGAACCAAACATTGTTAAAAAGTTTTTTGTTTTTAGGTGATATTTCTGGTTCCACGGTTGGTAAATGGTTGACTACTACTCTGCGAAGAGAAGCGTATTTGACCAACAGAACTCTTTTAATTTAACGTAACATTAAGACAATAAGTTCTTTAAAAAAAAGGTAGCACTCCGGGAGTGCCGGCACAAGTGAAAACTTCAATATTAACGTTGTGTTTAATTATAAGTATAAAAGTACTATCATTTATGAGGTAGAATACAATGTTTGTTTCTTACTTCAGTTATCATAAACGTCACGTGATGCTGATCTTACGCTTTTTCGATCAGCATCACGTGACCCTGACGCGAGTTTGAAAGTTTTTACCCATACAAAAAAAGTGCTCAGCGCCGCTAAAGAAGTTTTCACTTCAAAAAACAAATGAATACATTCCATGATACAACCCCAATCCTGGTTCTGGTATGAATATCAAACATTTCTTGAAACTCCATACACTGTGACAATTTCAAAACCATTGAATCACAATTTCGTAACCGTACCATCATTGAGTGGTCCTTATTAGGTGATGTTTCCGTGACATTGGTGGAGTCAAGTTGAAGGGCAGGGCAGTAAAGGGTCGTCGCCATCGGCCGGTCAAGCGAGACCGTGCCCATCCTGTGTCGACCCATGACTCTATGACGTTATGTAATGTTGATCAAGTATGTACTTGTTACGTAACAATCCGGATTAATTTGTCGACAACTTTTGAGGTTTCCTATTTAATCGCGTTTTGGTATAGTGACGGTATTTTGACAAGCGGAAGGGAAGAAATGTATAGAGAAAGATACAGACAAATATGAATATAGTGATTTAGCATTAAATAATCTATAATCTTATAGAAACTGGTCAATAACTCATTACCTGTATCAAGAGTATCAGAAACTACATACACTCAATCATTTAATAATCATGTACAATGTATCGTTAAAGTATATGATTTACGTCATAATATAAAAGAGTCCTTACGCTTAATTAATACATTGTCTGCCTTATAAATTTAACGTATATTTGACAATACAATCCCAGCATTACCTCAATCAAGCACATTTAAAAAATAATGACAACAATTTTGCCCAATAAACGAATGGACTTTTAAAGAGTTGATGACGACGCGAATTCTGATTAATTCCCCTCAATCAACCTTCGGTGGCGCCAGGGATCGGAGACAAGGCCGTCTGCGGTCTCATCGTGACGACTGCACTTTTACCACATTGTCCAACTCCATTAAACAATAATAAACACTAACAAAAACACCATACATCTCTATCTATCCTGTTCGAGTCATACCATTTCAGTATCGCATGAATGATTAACGTATTCAAAGAATTGCAACGTTCACATAATAAATATTAAAATATACAGCAAAAACATAAAGTGCACTCTGTTTGTAATTCATAAGCTAATTGATTCAATAATAATGCTAGAATAATCGTTTATCTACAATGGAACCACTTTGTGGAGTAGGTACGTATCGAGAAAAGCTATGCGGTAATGATAAGCGGTGACAGATGTCAGGCTAATGTCACGTGTCAGATTGACAGGTGACGAATGGTGAGACAATTAAGCGGCGACGCATGACATTAGCAAATATGGTTGTAATTATAAGTTGTAGGTAAACTGCATGCATATTGAGGTATTAGGATATTTTCATATGATATATTGTATTCATAACCAAGTGCTAATAGCTTGCGAACTTATGGTTAAGCAACGTTGTACCAATGATGGGTAGCAGTTACGGAAGTGACCTATGCTTTGATAGACACGTTAGTCTGGTTATTGTTACGGGTAGTTACCAACTACCAAACTTATAAAAGTTTAGCAAAAAATATGCATCTTTCCTGCATTACATAAAGTACTAACGTTACGCCTAATAAAACAAAAGGCCAGAAGAACATATTATACAGTGTCAACTTCACACATCGTTACTTTAACTAAACTAGTAATAAAGTTGTTTGTTTACAATAATTGTGTTAGCACAACTGTCAAGGAAATGTCAAAGCTCGATTATCGTTCAAACATAACATACATAAAACAGTACCAATAAAAAAATATTCTTAATAAAAGCGACCTCGATAGTTAAATTCGACCTAGACATACATTTTCATCTAAAAAACGTAAGATTTTTTATTGTTCTAAGAAACGTCTATTATTGCATTAATATTGTATGAGATGCGCAGGCGCCGGCGCGCCGGTTGTTAGGCTCGGGTAGGTAAATAGGTATGTACTGTATCGATAATGATAAGATTATCTGTATTAATGATACACATTGCTAGGAAACATAGTGATTAACAGGTGTAAGTATTAATAGATGTAAGTTGATACATACATATTGTGTTTTTTATATTGTTTGCAGTCTAGAGTTCTAAGAGTCTATTGTATTCTATTTGGTAACTGATACTTAAAATCCTGACTAATATTAATAATGCGAATGTTTGTTGAATGTTTGTGTTGAAAGAAAAAGAAAACTTTTTATCTAATACTAGCGGCGCCCCGCGGTTTCACCCGCGTAGTCCCCGTTCCCGTAGGAATATGGGGATAAAATTGCTAAAAACCTTCCCACTGAATCACACTATCTATTAAAACAACCGCATCAAAATCCGTTGCGTAGTTTTAAAGATCTAAGCATACATAGGGACAGAGAAAGCTACTTTGTTTTATACACTGTAGTGACAATCTACAGGTTTATTAGAACTTAGAAATAGTAGAATAGAGCCTAATTACTTTTGATAAACAAAACGAATTCAAGAATGCTTTCTAGATTAATGAACCACAATTCTTAGTTAAGTATTTTTTAGGATGATTTTTTTGCGCGAGTGTCCCGTAACGGGTCATGAACCCAGGTTCACTTTAGGTCATCAACCTCAAGAGGTTTAGAGAAAAAAAACGCTATGAAATTTCATACAGACGATCGGGAAGTTTTGATGTCCAAAAGAGCGTGTAATTGATACTTTATATTTTAGATTCGCAGCGGAAAGCAAATAAGAACAGTTATACTAATATTGAACTGAATAAAAGAGTGTTTTGTCTTTGAAACTACTGAGCTAATTTTGAAAATCCTAACTAATATTTGAATGCGAAAGTAACACTGTCTGTCTGTCTGTTACCTTTTCACGGCTAAACTACTGAACCGATTGACTTGAAATTTGGTACAAAGGGGTAGCTTATGGTCCGGGAAAGGACATAGGCTATGTTTTATCCGGAAATTCCCACGGGATCGGGAACTACGCGGGTGAAATCGCGGGGCACAGCTAGTTCTTTATAATAGAAGGATGTAATGACGTCTTGCTATAATTTTATTCTATTTATTATAAGACTTACTGTGCTGCATTATCAAAATATGGTAGTGAGGGGTTGTACTATTTTCGTTCAAATTTTACCTTCAAAAAAAGAAAATATATTGTTAATATAAAATTTTAAAAGGTGTACAAAATATCTGGTATAAGTTTCAAGATAAAAAAAAGAATTCATCTCTAATGAAGAGATATTAGATATCCAAAAAAAAACATTTCAAAAACATTCCAATCTTAAATCTCATACAAAAAAATAACTATATTATCTTAAAATATTAATCGAAACTTGATTAACCGATACTTTCTCTTTACTCATTAACGCACTTCGGAGACTCAAAAGTATGGATGAATGCGCGATCACAGTCGAATATGATACTTATCTCGTGGACTCTGTCCATCGACGGTCGACGAACAATGATTTGGACGTTGACAAGTTCAATGCCAGCAACGTAATGCATTATAATAATACTGATAAAACATCGCTACTTCATCGTGACACAAGGATTATACACAAAAAGCAACAATTTCATAAAAGATTACTTGTGAAACGCGTCAGAGTACTCGAGAGTAGGTATAAATATGTAGTAGAGTTTCTTTTATTAATAAAACTGATTGATGCAGTAATTCTAGTCATTATGAAACTTCATAATATCCTTCAATGTAGAAATTTGGAACGAAAAAGTATGATCCTTTCTTCGTGTGTACTCATAAGTGGGTAGTTTTCCGCAATTATATACCTTTCTAATGTAGGTCTCTTGTGCGTGATGCGATATTTTCTTGTCTATGCTTTGAGGGCTCTATATTTAACGACTGTTGATGATGTTAGTTCAACCGGGACCTACGGATTAACTTGCCTTCTAAAGCACGGATACGTGGAGATAAAAGGATTTATGCAACATAGCCGCTTCTTAAAAACCTTACGGATGCATGTACCGGTTGTATATGTATCCGGATTTAGAGATACAAAACACACAAAATATTAAGATAAAATGATATGCAAAACCAGCCACGGTAGATGGAACAATGTTGCTAGTTAAAAGAATAAAAACTGCACAATTTGCGTGCAATTTTCAGCAAGATCGGGGCCAACAGTCGAGATACAAATTCGACGAAAAAGATTATCTCAACATCATTATTTTTGTTAAAAAGGCAGGATCCGGAACTTGCATGTCGAGTGTCTTAACACCGTTATTTTTACTTGAAATTTAATATTGTTCTTTGTTTAAATTTTAAACAAATATGTTCTTAAACCTAATCCGGTAGCAGTACTGAAATATTTAAGATTATCTCGCTTTTAGACGTGGATCAATCTCTATTATACTTTTAATTTTTGTATGTCTGGCTGGGACTATATTTGTTGTACACACATCACGCAAAAACTACCTAAGCCTGATTTAGTTAGACGATATAGTAACAGATGATTTTAAATAGGAATAGCACTGATCCTGAAATAAAACGGGAAAGACTTGAGATAAACCGCGGTCACCGTTGGTAAACAATATATTTTCTAAACGTATATTGAATAAACACGACACTGTGAAATAGATAATGTTCTGTTATCGAGACAGTATTATAGGTATACAATAAAGGTGCGCAGTCGAGGTGCGAATGGGAGAGAGTTCCAATACACATTTGAAGTAGATTTAAATCGACAACTACACCATAAACGGACAACCGTAAACGCACACTTCGGCTTACTTTATTGTAACCATTGTATCGTACGGCAATAACGCACCTGTGAAACTGTTAGAATGTTCATTCTATGCCGCCATGTTTTCTATATCAACATCGGGAAACGAACATCTAATTGAATGAGAGTAAAATGTCATTGCAATACTGTGATTTCATCATAAACACACCGAGGTCGACCAATAAAATCAGCTACATAACATACCATTCAAAACATTTACGAAACTTGTGAGAGGGACACTTATTATTACTTAATCTTGGCGTGGCATGCGCGTGCGCAGGACAATCCCTTACTTTTTGTCCCAACCATGTAGGCGGAGAGACGGCGATCTTTTTATTATGTTGGCATGTAATAGCCCAGGGAGCGGACAAGCGCGACAGGGCAAAAGGTGCCTTTGTCTTATTGCTTTTATTTATCGTTTTCCGTGGGTCTTAATTTGAAATTCGAATGGATTTTTTGTCCGTCTGTCTGTTGGAGAGCAATTAACACAATAGCCGGGGTTGAACGGGTGAGTTAGCTTTTTGTAAGTCCCGGGCGAAACGATTTGTTACTATTTATAGAATGATTTATGCAACTTCAGTACGGGTAGATGCAAACTATAAGTGTAATTTACCTTTCTTGGACATAATTTAACTGACCATTAAACTAGAATCACTTGACAAGTTTCTTTACACTTAAAACAATCACATCTTATAATGTTCTAACAACAATTAACCATTCTCTTCTTACGACATTAACAATAATTTTAATCAAAAGCTTTTATGTCGCACAATAAAATAGTACGTAAATAGTAATAACTAGACGTCAAATAACATAAAAACTAACGATTTGTTGCCAACATGACGGGTTTGAAAATATATTTAATATGACAAGTGATTAAGCATGTCAGCTCTGCAACTATGTTGCCAATTGATTTAGCAAATGAATTCCTATTACTTTAATTATAGAGTTCAAATTAAGTTGACGTAAAAAGGTACAGTGACCAATAAAAGTTTAGCTGCATTATAATTGTATTTGTAAGGAATGAGTGTGCTATTTTATTAGCGCAGTGTACACAGGCTAGACTAGAGACATCTCGAATGGAACAGAAGTTATTATGAACATTAATATGAAACTGCTTTTTAACTAACATAATAATAACAATTTTATTGTTAACTATGAAGCTCATTCTACTCTAGTAATAATAGATATGGGAAGCAAACACTTAATTTAAGAAATGAAGGAATAATACAGGCAGGAAAGGTAACTAACTACCTTCATTTAAATAAATACAATAAATTAGTTGTACAAACAATAAACGATTGCCGATATTATCAAACATATAACAATATCAGACAATGCAGTTGAACTTAACATAAAATACTAAATCGACAAGAAACTTAGTGTTGTTCTTTCACTCAAAATAAGTCGATACTTACATACTACATTTAAATAAAAAGCATTACCTCTAAAGATTAATCCGAACACACGCCTTTTAAAACCGCAAACTATATAGTAAAGATAAAGATAGAGAAACACCACAGATTACTAAATAGTTACTAGATAATGAGAAACAAGACAAGGCACAAGTATACAAATCAATGTGGCCATTTAAAATCAAATAAAATAATAAAAGGGACCAATTAAAACAGCACGACTCCTTAAGTGTCTTACAGAAATAATTTTAAAGCAACATTGTAACTTTAATAAACGTATAAATAAGTTTGTCAATGCGACAGTACTTTGGCCTGTCATTTGGAGCGTGCTATCGAGATATATGTAGTTGTTCACTCTTTTAAAGGGGATATTTGCATGAATCTTTTTTAAACTAAATGCTGGACAATGTACGGGTTAAACATATAAATCCAGATATTTCGGCCAAATACTTTTTGAGAGTGCACAGAGTAGTCGCAGTCTAAAATGATGGTGTCCATTGATCCTCGATAATGACAATGTATTTTTTGTTTGAGGGTACTAAATAACTATCCGTAACGACATGTACTGTTTATTTATTAGTTGTCTTTTTAATATTCACCCCCTCAGTGAATAGAGAAATGGATGGAAGTCTACTGTCGCTGATGGCAGATCTTTTTCGGTAGTCAGACATTTCTTTCCATGAAAAAAAAAAAGTTTCAAGTTTTTCAAATCAATCGTAAGACAAAAAGCGTCCTATAGCAATTAAATTAAAATTTATTTTCGTTTGACACTACAAACGACAGATTCAATACACGTTGTCTCAAGAATGGGCACGAGTAGGGTTTAGAAC
The DNA here is from genome assembly GCA_958496195.1 of Timandra comae. Classification (NCBI taxonomy): domain Eukaryota; kingdom Metazoa; phylum Arthropoda; class Insecta; order Lepidoptera; family Geometridae; genus Timandra; species Timandra comae. The sequence continues at coordinate 1,888,601 of OY292358.1, forward strand.
CGGGAAATCCCGGAACCGAAAATCCCGGGATTTCCCGGTTCTTTAATAGTAGTCAAAGAACCGGTTCTCAATGAATAAGAACCGGGATTTTCGGTATTTTCGGGAAATACCGAATCATGTTAACTATATAATCATTTGTTTGATTTTAATCTTCTATTAACAGCATTTATTCTTTTTATACAAAATATTCAAGCTAAAACCATATTCTCATTAAAATGTTGTATCTGTAGGTACGTGGTAGATCATTATTCCATCATAAGACAAAATGTGGTACTTAAAAAGCTTACGAACACCTTCTCACAATTCCAACTACTAGCGTGAAGCCAAAAAGAATTTTCTCCTCAGCTGGCCTTTTTTGTAACAAAATTAGATCTCGATGCAACATTAGATGCAATGATCTTTTTGAAGACACATTGCCAAGAGAACAAGAAAGTTTAATTATAAGGACCAAAATGGAGATACTATTTAGGAGAATCGGCCTACGATATACGTTGATGTTTTATGTGTACAACTTTATCAAAACAAAAGTGAATTTATAACTTTATTTTAATCATCAACAGCCTGTTTACGTCCACTACTGGACTAAGGCCTCTCCCAACTTGCGCCAATGTGCCCTGTCGGCGGCACGTCGCATCCACTCTCTCCCGGCTACCCTGCGCAAATCTTGGCTCCATCTAGCCACAGAACGTCCAACACTACTTTTGCAGAGTCGCGGTGTCCACTCGAGAACTCTTCCGCTCCAACAACCATCGGTTCTCCTACAGATGTGGCCAGCCCACTGCCACTTCAGAGAGTTAATTCCTTGAGCTATGTCGGTGAATTGAGTTCTCTGTCTGATCACTTCATTGCGAATGCGATATTTTAAAGAAACTCCGAGCATAACCCTCTTCAGTACTTTTTGAGCGACTTTAAATTGGTAATACAGCCACGTGAGTGTCCACGTCTCGGCACTGTAGGTCATCATTGGTAGGATGCACTGATTGAAAACTATTGTTTTTAGGCACTGTGAAATTTGCGATGAGAAGACTCGTCGAAGTTTACCAAACGCTGCCCAACCGAGCTGTATTCGCTTCTTAACCTCACTCTCCAGATTGTTTCTACCCAATGACATTATGGTGGTGGAGATTGAGAGGTGGTGAGAGATGGTGAGGAGGTGTGAGATGTACTCGACATTTAGGTTTATGCCCCATCCAGCCCAAGGCAAAGTCTTATATACGTCTTCCAGCGCGTTGGTGAAGAGTTTCGGGGATATAACGTCACCCAATCTTACACCTCTGCACAGTTGGATAGACTTTAACTGTCGGCACTGAACTTGAACGGTCGGCATCGTACAGACATCTCAACACCTCTACATAACAAGTATCGACCTGGCATCGCTGCAAAGTTTCCAGAATAGCCCAACCCTTCTCATAGTCTTCTCTTAGATCATCTGTATAATTTACTTCAATGTGTGGATGTGGTCTGTGGTGCCATAACCGCTTTGAAACCCGGCCTGTTCGAGGGGTTGAAATTCGTCGAGTCTTCTTGATAGACGAATTAAGACAACCCTCGAGAACAGTTTGTAAACATGGCTTAAAAGCGAGATGGTTCTATAGTTCTTCAGCAGGGTTTTATCCCTTTTTTTGAAGTAGAGCACCATCACGTTTCTGTTCCTTGCTTTTGGAGTTCTCCCGGCGTGGATGACATCGTAAAACTGCTAAGAGGCTCAGTCGTGATGCTATTTTATTGTGTTAAAGCAATCAATGCTTATCTTGCCATGCCAGAATGCGCAATATGTGTTATTTAATATAAATAATATTTTTTAGACTATATTTACCTCCAAATTAAAAAGAAGAAAAAAATCCCGAAAGTACCGAAAATCCCGGGAAATCCCGGTTCCGATTAGTACTGGTACCGAAAATCCCGGTTCTTAAATCTGTACCGGTTCTCGATACCCTAGGCACGAGCCATTTCAGTTGCCAGTATTTATTTCCGCGTATAATCTTCACAGCTTTACACATATTATAAATTTTTGTAGTAGTTTAAGCTTTATTCCTTAGACAATAAGGTCGATTAAGAAGATCGTTTTAATAACTGTACCTAGGTCTAGGTCATACCATAACTGTTTTATCGGAGAATCTTGGCTTTTGTTATTTTTATGATTATTTATTAGATATGAAGTTTAATGTCAATAATTTTAAGGAGTCCTGGTAATGAGTAGGTTTTCTTTCTGTGAGAGAAGTTGTCACAACTACTAGGACTAATTAAGCTATTGCATAGCTTCTATCGAGGCCCTTGAGCGCGGGGACCGAATCCAGAAATTCCGTAACGAAAAAAAACCTCACTTTTTTTTTTTATCGAAAACTTTTTTTTTTGTAAATTTTCCAAAAAGTTTTTATAGTAATGTAGACAAAGTTTTTATTGTATGAAGTCCCAAGTACGACATCAAAATTTCTAAGGTTAGGATTGCAATACAAAAATAAAAAAATACAATTAGTTGATAAAATTGCTATGCAATAGCTTTACCGCGGCAGTCCCCGAGTGCCACACGTTTTTTTGATTGTCTACTTTTCCGCACCCTGCGTTTTTAGAGAGGTCCCCAGAAAAATGTGGTAAGTAAATATTTTTGTTGTTCGTTTTATCAAGGCTGCAATGTATTGAGGTCATAACGAATAGCAAAAGAAAAATCCAAAGAATCCACGATTCAGAAATTAACTGAAATTCTTTAACGAATAACGGTTACTTTAAATTCTCACATTGTTGGTTATTTTATTTGGCGAAGTGAATTCCCGAATCGCACGCGGTTCACGGCATTGTTCTCTTTTTTATAATTACCAAAAATAATTCGCTTATACGTTCAAAATTAATATTAAATCGAAAAATCAATTACAATTTTGCAATCATCATCATAAGCAATAATTTTACTGATATTGATAAATACATTTCAAAACTAATCGAAAGTGAAGGCTGAAATCACGAAAAAAATTGGATAATTCGAAGAAAAAACAATATTTCGCCCAAAATAACACATAACACACGTTGCCATAATTATATTGCAATTTGCGAAACGTCATAATTTGACATGATTTTTGTAATGGCGTATTACGAAACGTCATTTCTGACAATCAGATCTGTCACTTTGGCTCGTGCGTACATACGTCATCGCAGTTTACAATTTCGTAATCTCTTCATGATTAACGCGTAGGATTATTCACCGCGAGATTAAATTAACAAGAGATGTTTAATGAAAACATTCGTTTGTGTAGTAAATAGCATTGTAATTGTAAGAAATACTAGCTACTCTTACGTGTAATAGTACGATTATCGTTCATTAAATTAATAATCTCGTATTCATTCGCACATACTACGTGATTAATTACGCTTTTTATTTGACAGATGTCATTATTTATACGTAGATATTTCAAACTTTTACCACATTGTCACAATGACAGCTCATCTGCTTAATAACGTCATAGATTTTCATTTATGATGAAATGTAATATGTACTTACTGTTTGTTTGAAGAAAACGCGGAGTAGTAATCCAGAGAATATTGAGATGACTGCTAATAAGGAGGCAACTATTTTGTCTACCCCACATAGTCAGATAAAGGCCAAGACAAAACAATCATAAATGTGGTTAATTTCAAAAATCAATTTAAAATTGAAGTCTCAAACTTCCCTTCCAAAAAAAGTATTGTTGCAACAAAACAATTAAACTCTTAAAAATAGCAAGAGAAATTTAAATAAAAAAAGAATATTCATCAAAGGTATTCGTAATAATTTAAATTAAATAGAAAATGCGTTTCGAATCGCACTAACTGGTAGCCATCAATCAAAGGGTGTTCGTATAATGGTGGCATTTAACGGGTAATGGGACAAAGGCATCCGGTTACTTGATTACGTCAACTTATAAATTTATGGCCCGCGACTTCACTTGCGACACAATAAATTAGTTCCTCATTCTTTATGGTCTTGAAAGTTTTTTTCGGCTTTTTTCGGAAAAAGTTTCCTCAAACTTTTTTTATGTAAAGCTACTTTTCGTCTCCTCTTTAGACTATTATACATATCAAAAATATGCAGTGGGATCTTAGTCTTACATATTTCTACTAAATGTGTAAGATTTTCAATTTTAGTATTTTCCTTTTTATTATTTTATTTTTTATTTCTCTTATACCTGACTGATAAAAAATACCACTTGTTTTATACATTCTAGTCCTGTATGTGCCTATACAAAATTTCGCAATGTTACATGTTTTGACGAATGAATGAAAAATGATGTAGGAAAACAACCTTCTCGGTGGCAATCAAGACAATTGTTCACCTCTATAAGAAAGTTTCATCATCACTTGACAGGTATTTAGTATTTAAACGATTATGAACAATCGATTAATTAGTGAGCAGGCGTTAGTTAAATGTTATAATTAGTTTGATTAAAAACAAAATACTTTGGAGCAACTAAATGTCAATGTCAACGTCAAAATAAGACTAATCGAACAACTTGACAGTTTCAAATGTGATTTTCCTTCGTTAACGGTCCTCAAATAATCCTGTATATTCCACATATACGACTCCAATTTCGTGTTTATTTTTAGACAAAAGTTATGTCAACGTAAACGTCAATTATTGAATATGCAATTAACAATCAAATTGACAGTTATGCTAATTAACATAAAGATGAAATAACTTATGGACCTTTTAACGAGAAAGTTTTCTATAATAATTTACATGTTAGAAAAGCCCGTGGTATAGAAACCTGCGTCTACGCATCGTTCAATGCGTGGGCGCCTTCAATTGGACGCTTAGCTTTGACCACTATGACGTATGCGCACTCATAACGAGCTGTCAAATCTGACAGTTGGCAATAAAACCGCGAAAGACGAGAAATGCGGTATGTGCCGACAACACTGGATCATAATTGGAATAAGCTTCATTATTTGTATTGATAATTTATTATTATGATGTCAATTGGTAATTAGGAATGTAATGGCAGAATTATAATGAAAGGTCAAACTATAAGGGACTGTCCCTTAAATTTCTAAAATTATCTAATAAAAACCTTTTTCCAAATTACCTTGTTTAAAATTCAAATACATTATTATTACGTATGCAAACGAAATTTGAATAGAAAATTCTAGCAACATCATAAATTAAAATCGAATCAAATAATTCGATACATCACAAAACTATTCGAATAAATTGATTGACCATCAAAAACGTAGTATAATTATTGTAACGATATGTATACATAATTTATAGGCACCGTCATTCTTAGTTAAACATTTACACATTATTCGAATACAGATGCCGATCAATTAATCGTTATAAATATAAACGAGATCTCGCTCCGTAAACAGACGAAACGAATTTACATCGAATGGTAACTCGGAATCGGCTTTAATCGAGACTTAATGAAAGAATCCGATACGTGCCGATAACGAGGTTAGTGGAGTCGATTGAAAAAACTAGTTGGCTACGGTGTTTATAGGTAGCTTTTTACGGCAGCGATAGTTTAAGGAAATGTATGGCTTTTTTAATATATCTTAATTCATATCAAATTTTGAGAATTGAAAGGGCGTGTTTAACCGAATTAAGATGTTAGTAAGATGGTCAGAACATCTGGGCGTTGTCGGTTTCAGCCTACTTACTTTAGCTGTCATATCCTATTGTTAATGTGTCAAAAATTACAGAATATTAAGTAAAATGGCTTAGAAATTCTGCCCATCTTACTAAGATTACTTTGTTCGACCGAATGTAAGTATCGACCATTTTTTAATATTTTGAGTTCTTTGTGTGAATTCGTAACCGATTCTTCGGAAATTCCAAAGATAAAATAAATATTTAAATCAGGGTTTATGTCTCACTTAAGGCCCATTAAAGGCCAAGAGGCTAAAGACAGATTTTTAAATTATATTATTTAAAAACCTTTAATATCAACTTTCCAACCGTTATCTACTATAATTCTAACAGGATTTATATTTACGTAACAATAGCCGTTATTTGGCGGAATATTCTTAAATTATGTTAATTTTGTATTCGTAATCAGTGAGTCACTCAAAACGGAATATTCTTGGAGCCTACAAACCTAAATACCGTACGAGATTTAACTATTTTACATTATATTAGTTAAGAATCATGCTATATGAGCAACTATAGGTCATTTTTCGTCGCGAACTTATTCTGGGATCTGTAGAAACGGGAATTAGGCGCAGCTACTAAAGAAAGATGGAAGGTTTGGTTTAACAAAGCCTCTGGTTGGCCTTAAACAGCTGTAATATCTCTAAATCAATACTAATTTATAATCTGAATTCAGAATTCTTTGCGCATTTTCATAGCATCAGTGGAAACGATAGCATAGTTTCGTAGCTTAGCTTTGAAATCCTAGCATAGCTGCATAGCATAGGTCTGGTGGAAAGTCACCCTTAAAGCCTTGCAATAACATTACCCGTGCATAGTTAAATGAAAAGTTCCGATACATGAGTCGTTATAGAGGAAAATGCATCTGATATAATAATAGATAAACAACAATGTATTGGTAATTATGTGAGTACGTTGTAAACACACACAGGTGTGTCAGATGGAATTGGTGATAACGTTATTACGTAATAAGGAATACGGGATTTGAATATTGATGTATGAGGATAATAATAAATAAAATTTGTTTATAAATGACTAGCAGCGCCTCGCGTAATTCCCATTCCTGTGGGAATACAGGGATAAACTGTAGCCTATGTCACTCGCTGACAATATAGCTTCCCATTAGTGAAAGAATTTTTGAAATCGGTTCAGTAGATCCCGAGATTACCCCTTACAATTTAACAAATATACGAAAACACAAACTTTACTTCATTATAATATTAGTTAGTATAGATAAGTTTCTGTATGTAACCTGATAGAAGTTCATAGAATGAAAGGGCCGAGACAAAGAGACTGATATTTTGGAACGTAGTAAACATCCTTAACACTTACAAATACAAGAATAATTTGTCAATTTGAGTCCCGAAGAAATTCCAAAAAAGATTTAGAATGAAAATAAAATGATAAAAGGCCAAAATTTAAGCAAGGATGTTTCATATTTCCGTAAACGTTTTATCAATCTACAACCGTATCGAATCCGAATTCAATTTCACCCCGTACATAAGTATATACGTATAAATTGCAACATGTCTGCCGCGACGAATGTTACAATAAACGTATATCATGTCAACATAAGCGTAGCATTATCGATATTTTCAGGTCATGCATAAATTCACATCGTGCCACAGAAATTGGGACCTATTTGCATCAGATTAAAGGAGTTAACTTATGGCCAAATTGTTGCCTACCGTTGATAATAACGCGAGAGTCTCTCTGTGTTTAATACATAACGGTAACTCTGTGGATGATGGAGTACACACGAGTGTAAAAGGTGCTGTTATGACAATCATATTTTCGAAAAGGGTAATTAGGAGCGAGGCGATTGAGATTGGTGGCGGGAGATATCGAGACTTTCTTTTTGATAATATTCTTGTCTCATTGAGTATGTTAACTGGGCCACAGCCGAACAAGGACTTGGCGGTGCTTAATTATAATAATAAACACATTCTTGATATTGATACCTTTAGTATGTATACACATGAAATTGAAACATGCGGATGTACATTATAGATTTTAATGAAAAATGAGTATAAACATCAGGTTTTTCTACGGAAAAGACGCGGTAAAAGTCCGCAAGCACAGCTACTCTCAAATAAAACAATTATCTGACTTCGAAAGACCAACCTTGAACAATTCGAACTAATTTAAAAGAGCAGACTCCTCAAAGTCGAGGGCACCTTTTGATTTTCGAACATATAATTACAGATCTTTAAAAATAAAATAAGATAGTCTTTGGTGCGCACAATGGGCATCATCACTGGCTGGATAGAATTAGCGGCCATTGTTCCACCGTTGTCGGCATTAGGGTCTATTGTTTCATGCGCGTACGCGTGCTTTGTGGAAGGATGCAGGTGCCTTGGGTCAAGGATGCCTGCAGTGGTGCGTCTGTTATCTGATGTATGCATGTCCGATTTATTAATTGGTACAATGACTTTTTAAAAAGTTTTTTATACTTAAATCACATTTAGAAGAACATGTTCCTTGTTCTCTTCCTCGGGGAGATCTTACTTCGGCTGATATGAAATTGTTTCGTCTATAACTTCCTAATGCGTCTCTCTCTATGCTATAATTATGATGAATTTTGTAACCTTATACATGGAGAATGAATATAGTTACGTATATTATTATTAAATTTTACTATTTTATTGAATACCACTCCTAAATCACTCTAATTAATAAACCTATCAAACTTTACACCGTTCCATAAATAAACTGGGATTTTATTGACGCCTCACCCGATTCCCGGAGACACTTGACAGTTGACGTGTGTGGCAAACGACCCTTACCTGTAAAGAAAAAAAAGGAATCAACTTTATGGTCAATTACATGGGACAAATTCACGTGGTACAATAATAAAAATGGTTCGATTGAGGTGTGATTTGGATATTTATATTATGTTAGTTATATGCTGTTTGTAGCGGATCTCCTGCGTTCGTTTTAATCGTCTGGAATAAGGTTATGTTAGTTTCCGGTGCGTAAACACGATCCTAATAAATATGTCGATGAATCCAAATACACTTTCTTCCCATATCATGATCAGAGCTTAAGACTTTAAAAAGTTTACAATTCACAATAGTTTATTCAGCTTTAACCTCGAAGGAAAACGTATGTAGCTAATTTTACGTATATAAAACAAGTCTTAAAATAACTGTCCAGATTTTGTCCAGAGTCATCCAACCAAACCAATTTCAAATTTCACCAAACAAAAACAATTCTTAAGACGTTAAAACCATTTCAGATCTAGACACCCTTCCAGTTGGTTACATTTATTTATAGTTCCACTAACAAGGGTCGTACACATGTCAGTTCAAACACGGGTTTTGGGAAACGCCTCCGGGACCACACAGCGCACAGGTCTATGTAAACAGGTGATCGGCACTAAACAATACGGATACACTTTACGTGTGGTCCCTTTGGTTTCATCTCGATCTGTAGAGTAGACAATGTAAATGTATGTAGTCGTAGCTAAATACAGGTTTAAGGGTGTATGTTTATGTTGAAGACGCAATGGTAATATAAAGGGTTGAGGTACGATTCCTATGCGAGTAAAGACCCTAGACCCTATAAAAAATCATGTGATTCGTATAAATGTTTATCTTGGTCTTGGTGTGTGTGTGTGTGAATGTAGTTTCTGATACCCTAAATACAGGTAATTAATTTGTATTCAATAATTTTACACTTTAAATAATATCCAATGTCATTGAAACACGATATTTTAAGCACAATGGAAAAATTATAAACACAACTTACTCGTATCAGTATCATAAAGGTCGAACAGTTGTAAACAAATCGAACATCTAAATAAAAAACTCAACAAAATTTCCCGAATCCAATAAATTTCTCAAATATGTTTAATTTAATTAACCTTTAAATCTACGGAAGGAGCCAATAAACTCACAATTATTATAATTAACGCTCTATATGGAGCATTTTATTGTTGTAATTAATTATATTTATTGTTTAGTATTCGTTAATTTAATGTTTATTTTCTGATAATTTATTCCAATTAAAAATTGAAAACGAACGCGACAAGTGTTTGAGTTTATCTACTACTACATCTCGAATGTTTAATTTTGAAGAATGCTGTTTAGATGTTTTGCTCTAGTTTTTATCGAGAATTTTTAATATAAACTTCTGGCTGGAAACTTGTATTGTTATACAGTATCTAGAGTGGTTGTCTTATTTATCTTGCGTCGTGCTTTTTAAGGAATCCTTATAAATTTTGACATGAATTATAAGTGGTATCAAGATATTCCCTTCTGCCAATAGATCCAACCAAATCTCTCAGCTTCCCGTTTCAAAACGATTGTTTGACATCTCGAATTAAAAACCAATTACAATTAGCTACACAACGACAATGATACGCACAACAAAGGTACAGAACACATAATTATTCGTGAGACATCTAAAACTACAAAGCGATTACACCCTTACGTCGTTAATGAGCCGGATCGAATCGTGTCGCTACTAAGTCCACAATCACGCTTCCACGCCCGCGATGTTATTAACCACTACAATACTAACACGGAAGAACTGCGCAAATTTTAGATTACATGCCTCGCTAAAATGGTCACTCCTAATTACAGTAAACTGCCTTGTAAGGAGCTAATTGGCGGCGCGACTCCCACATACGATGTTGGCGACAAACCCGGGCATAACGAATATGTACCGCTGAAAATTAAATAATGTATTTATTTGGGTGAACAATTATTTATTTGTTATGTAGTCAAATTGGACTGTTTACGGTTTGATTGCTCTTAATTATACTATATTGAGTTTTTTCAACAGAACAGATTTTCAAGGAGCAAATAAATGTGATTCGGGAACGGAGAGCCAGGTGTAGTGAGCGTAAGGTCCGCCACAGACAACCTGGTAAAAGCGACAGGAAAACGCTGAATGCGCGATCCGTCTTTATTATCTTTGCAAACAGCTTTATAAAGCGTAACGTTTCAATTGAAGTCTATTAAAAACATCTTCCAAAAATAAATCAACTTCAAAAACCATAATAATCTATAAATACGTTTCTAGATTACGAAAAAAATTGATTATTCCATCAATATTTTTTCAAATCTAAAACTGTGGTCACGGTATGTTTGCGTATTCCACGGAGCGTTGCCAATTAGAATTATATAGGGTTAGTCAAGTACAAGGTCGTAGTTTATTACCCGGAAAGTAATAAAGACATTTTTTGCGTTCGCACATCAAAGTATTTGGCGGTCTCTAGTTGATTTTTAAAAAGTTTTATGTTAATTCCTCAAACTGTATTGGTGGTCTTGTTAAAAACTTTATACCTAGCAGCACGATTTGTGTTTGCTATTCATTAATTTATCTATCGTAGATTTATTAATCGTGATTTGTGTCAATGCCATTGCTAGGACGTTGGTTTCAAGAAGTTGTTTTATAAATTCAAACAATACAATTGAACGAAAGTCTATGTTTTGACGCAGTATTCAATTTTCCAGATTCTCCAGTCTGCAGCATGAACGCAAAACAGTATAGGAACTGTAGTTCAATAAGAAAATACCACTAAAAAGCTCGTTAAACTAACATTTTTCCCACAACAAAGTATTTAAGCACAACAAAAGGTAAGCGCTCAAATAACACCGCGAGATCTGTATCGCAAATCTAAAGGGAGCGGCGCGACCCAAGGCCAAATCGGTGGTCACGATTAGAAAGACACAGAGTAGCGCCACAGGGTACGAGCGCTCCCAGACACCCGGAGCCCAAGGTCTGTCGTGACCGGATCCGGTACTATGTGGCGCAAAGGTTACGGGTCGCATTCAAAATACAATTCGATCTGACAGCTTGACGTATGCAGGAGACAAACACCACAGATAATGAGTTCTGCCACATTATGCCATTCGATTTCGTTACTATTGCAAGGGTCGAGGGTTACTAAGTTGTCCGATATTTCAAAAGGTACGAATGGGTGCGGCGCCAATTTTCCGGTAAATTTATATTCGACATAGATTAAGAGCGGCCAATTCTGGTACAAAGCACTTACTAAAATTAGAAAATGTAAACAAAATTTATACGTCGTTGGGCAACATTGAAGATACAAAGTTGAAGTTGAAATGTCATCACTCATCACGACCTCGGTATGAACTGTGCGACTTGAGACGTCCGGTCAAGCATCTCTGGAAAACGGACAAAAACGGGACGACTGCTGCGAGTCGAATCGATTTGTCTCGCTTGGGACGATTCAATCGATTATATATCGATTACATCATCACAGGCATCGCAGCCGAGTGTTTTGGGTGCATAAACAGTGTTTACGCAACGTTTAATGTACGGGTGCCCTTTGACCCGGGACTGCACGTGTACTTAGACAACTTTCTCGTGGAACTAAATCAAGCTAAACTTGGTACAACAATGGTGAAAACGAACTTGTATTAGACGTGCGTGTACGATGATATCTATGTTGTTTGAGTTTACTGTGCTTGTACAATCAATTTAACTCCACATACGAACTTTCATTCATTTATCTCCATTAATGTATGATTCAACATGAAAAATCTTTTACGTCTCGGAGATGGCAGTTTTAACAATTGTTCAAGATGTTGTGTAATACCCCCATATATGCGAGATTAATTAATCACATGACTTACCTATTATTATAATAATGCTGAAGAGATTTTGCTTCTTAGCACACATTTATAAAACCGATTAGATTTTATAAAGTACCTATTTGTCTAATCGCTAAGCAAATTATCCTTAAACGCATAAGCTACAATTATCCAGATTTTACTACCGAACATAATATAAATAACACGAATCCCTGAACAATAATCTGAAGGAAACGTTCAACAGACAAATGGAACTACTGTCTTCGTTCTCATTAACAACCGGAAACGGAGGGGACGTCACACAAAAATAAAAACCAAACCTCGTTATCCTGACAATTAATGAGATCTAACATGTGTTTGTGTTCTTAAAATAAAATTATTGTTACGCATTTTTTAACCCTACATGAAATATGTATTCTACATTATGAACGACATTTTTATAACTTGTTAGTTACATTTTATTGGTTAAACATTTTGACAGATTTTTGAATAGTTAGCTATACAAAAATCTGTGAATGTAGTGGTCTAATGGTCACGGGTTAGGAATGGACGTTTTACAGCACAAACTTCCTGGCTTAATCAGCTCTTGCTTTTTTCTTCATTTGTCTGCCTCTAGATCTCACTGCAGAGAATGCTGCTGATGATGAAATAACTATCAAATATGTAGTAGTTATTAATAAAAATATACCTACAATAAGTAAATATTTTTCGCATAGTGATTGTTGATAATGATAACACAATCTCGTCGATCCATTCGAAAGGTGGTTTAAATATATTTATCGTTGCGCACGCGGCGATCAGCGGAGTTTGTCGCGTATTATAACGAAACAATACTGCGGTAGGCGAATACCTATTGGGATAGGTGAACCCGGCTAAACTACTGAACTCTCCTGACTGACTTGAAATTTGGTACTGGGGTATCTTATGGTGCGGGAAAGAACATATGCTATGTTTTATCACGAAATTCCTTTGGGATTGGTAACTATGGGGATAAAACACAGGGCACAGCTAGTGCCATTATATGCGGTAGGTGAACACCGATATCGATAGGGCTACCGCGTTCACCGCATTCATTACGTCGTAAACTAGAGCCGGGAATGTAGTTTGGTTCAGTGATTTAATAAACAAAATTGAGTTATATCTTGATATAGGTAAAGTTGATTTTGGAACTCAACTGTTTACATTCATTGGTAGATTATGTTTGGTAATGGCAATGATAATCTAAAAGATATACCATATACACACAAAAACATTAAATAGATGGTTGATTCTCAAATAAAACACGATACACCAACCGGATATAGACCTTAGAACCTTCAATACTAGAACACGCGATACTGTTCCGATGCGCAAGCGCATATAGCAGTACAATGCGTGTAAAAATTTAGACCGTGTGAATTTTCACGGCTACGTCTTTATAACGCATTACGTTCACCGTCACCGGTAATGGACACAGTTGTTACGGTCATTACTAAGTAATTATTATCGTACGATATTTCGACGCATTAAAATATCATCAAACATTGAAGAACTTACTCCTTATATTACGCTTAATTCTTCACTATTTAAGTACCAGTGAGATGAGAGAAAAACCTTTGTCCTTTGGTGGGATCTTAAAGGCGATACTATAACTCTTCATACAATAAAAAATACGATGAAATTATTTATGATAATTCAATTGCATAATATGAGTCTACGTTTCATAAACAAATCTCATATACATATATTTTTGAATACCTTCAACATAACAAAACATATTTTTGTTGTATTTTTATCAGATATTTACGACAAAGGGCTTGAGACAGACCTTGACGTTCAGATAACCCATTAAAATTCACTTTAAAAACGATTACTAAATCATTGTATCTTCCTACACTGGGTAATAAACTCAATCGTTGTAAACCTATTTCAAATTGACAACAAAAAATATTCACATTGAGGCATAAACATTCAATACGTCCAATCTAAATATAGAACTGTACAATGTACATACTTCCAAATAGTGCGGAAGTCCTAAGGTGACTCCCTGATCTGTGCTTCCAAATTAAAATTAAAATCAATCGTAGTCTATGATCCTGCAGATTAAAGGATTTATCACTGATGTTTTACGAGTACAATGAGAAGCTATAGGCAACATACAAACTCTGTGCGTGTTGATGACTTCGAACCTAAGCCATGTTTGAAGAATAGCAAACATGGATCGCTCCACCCAGGATACCATAGATTGGGCAGGTACGTATGGCACTAGAACGGACAGAATACTACATTAAGAGTATTATTACTACATTATACAGGGAAATCCCTAAGGGTTGATTTTTCCATCGCCTGATAACTTTTATTCGACGAATAAAATTGACGTTTGACATTTTTTGTATGAAATAACTGTCAAAATTACAAAATTATTCCTCGAATAAAGTTATCTGGCGATGGAATTATCAGCACTAAGGCATATAAGTGAACAAAATGCAACAGCGAAATTAGATTTGGCTTATTCATAACAATTTCCTTTAAAACAAATAGAACCATCAACTCCTCAAAGCCGGTCACGTTCTAAGGAGGAAGCAGCTCTTAGAAACATCATTAAAGACTATTAAGAGTCTGCCGAGTAATTACACGCGTGTAACAAGGTCGAAGCGATTATTTCTTTCTATTCTAGGGTCTGGGGTTGACGCAAATAGACAGTCTACTCAGTTTTGCTACGAATAAAGGTAATGTTAATATTAAATACTCAGGATTCTCTTGGCCTGCACTGCAGAAATCACCTCAAAATCCTTCCGAGAAATCGTTCAAACACGTAATTGGCCACGAGCTATCATTCGATTAACGCATTAATCTTAACAACACCGACATAAGTCTTCATTAAGACATAAAAACAGCTTAATGTGCGTGTAATAACAAAGGAATAGCGAGATGAACCACAGCCCGCGCACCTACAATCATTACCGAGTAATACTATCATTACTGAAGCAGGAAACTTGGTGAATTATCACATTACTTTAAAGGTGCATCAGTTAATTGTGGTGATATCCTTTGCTTCGAAACATTTAAACTCAATTAAAGCTTAAATGCCAGACAGACGCATCAAAACAAGCGCCAACAAAAACATTCTTCACTTAATTAAATGCGACTTAATGCGTTCCGTCGAGACCTTTACCGGGCGCTTATTGTAAACAAAAAATGAATCTTAGACACATTTATACAGTGTCACAACCGCTTTCCTAGAAGGCCGCCGGTCTCGTCAAATATTCCAAACATCCAGTTCACATAAAATTCACAAACAGGACACTTGACAGCACTTTACAATTAAGGTTAAATATCATTTCGTTCTATTTAAATGGCGGAATGTTCTAGACGCACTTGAATGCAAAAGTAACAAATGCAGTTGGTTGTTATGAGTAACGTGCTGAATACCATGTGCGTCCTACTGGTACACAGCTCACACACTTACCTTCTTCCCTACTTGTCCAGCAGCACATGCACGCAGGCCAAGGCTGGGACGATCGTCACACCATTAGGAAGTCGTTAAACTTCAAGCACTAACAATCTCATTATAATAATAACAGCGGGAGACGCTTTCCAATTAGATTAAACCAGACATTAATTCAACATTCTTACGTTTTACTGCCACTACCATAAACATTCAACGAGCTAAATCTAGTGGATATATGTGTCGCAATTCATTCACGGGATACGTATACGTACTGTGCACACTCTCGGATGACATTTCTCGGTAAACCGCGCGGTTCGTGACTTTATAATGACAAGTCGTGGCATTCTCAAAGTATTTTTCGCGTTTGCGAAATGAATCGTGATCGGTAACAATTGTCGTTTTCAGTTGGGCGATCTAATCGAAATGAGTTGGTTGGCATCGGGCGCCGCACGCTGCACTGCGTTTGCGCAACGTCGCATAGACAATTTAGAAACAAAAGGTTGAGTGCGGTTGTTTTTCCGCTTCTATACTTGGGTATCGGTAGGAACCGTTGGAATGTTCGTAATTTTGAGTTGACGCGAGGTCGGCATATTGTTCGTTCATTATTGTGTTGTCAGCTGAAGATCGATCGGTCATCGTGTTCATTAACATCGTCGTCCGTACTGCGACAGGAGTGACTCGTTTATTTTTAGCCCACTCGTCAACTATTATGGATTTTTTTGCGGCGAAACAGGCGGGGGGCGACATAACTCTGCTGTAATTTTATAGTTCCGGAGAAACGGTTAAAGGAAGCGCTTCAAGCACTGCGCAGGGCTGAGACGGGCCTGAATGCGGTTAATTGTTTGCTGAACACTGAATGGCGCCATCGCAAATGTTTTAGATGCACAGGATGTACTAACCAACATTTGTGTAATTCATTGAAATTAAATATAATTTAAGAGATCAAATGGACATTAACGATTACAAAATTAACTCGTATTAATATTCGGACTTTAAATTCAGTTTAGTTAATCTCGAGGCGCCAAAATATATCAGATTTCACTTTTGAAACACCAACAAATGTAATCAAATGAAGCAATAGGTTACAAATAGGCCGTATTTCCACGGCAATAGGTCTGTTTAGCATGTCGCTAGTTGGAGACATAACAAAGGGCCAGCAGACGGTCTCCAGTTGCACAATATGGCGTCTGCAACAATACCCTGGCGGCGCCAGAACCGACCGGGGATTTATCGCCGCTCTATTGCCGCTATTGTTGTACCCTGCATCGATCTCGCTATCAACATCGAACACACGGCATAATTATGACATACAGCATCCGAACTATAAAATCAGATTACAGATAAACAACATAATGTCAACGTGGATCGAGTTGCGAAACAATAAGCCCCGGCGCGTTGCATTCCGCGGCAAATTGCGGTTGGCAATATGCCACGTTACAATCGACTCCACTTATTCCCACGTACTCGGCGTATATGGCACAAAAATGTATTTGATGTATGTATGACTGTTTATGGCGTTAGGCGGAGCTATTCCGAGGGTCTTTGGAATGAGTCAGACGGCCACCGCTATAAAGTACTACCTAACGGTTGGGGTGGTTGTTACTAGCTAGGATTACGCCTAAAAATAGTTCTTTATTTATTAGTCTATGTCGTCAATGGACATTGTCAACATATTCAGTGAGTAATAAAGACTGGTCCAGTCACATTTAACACTGTTAAATGACGTTAAAAAGAGTGCACGCGTTGCGATTGCAGCGGCGCGGGCGCAGGCAAAACAAACGGTTAATGGTTTACTAATTGCGTATAAACGAGCCATTCAAACATTCCCACGGAAAGCAAAAAGATCATAATTTGACGTTGAATGAAATGTGAAATAATTGGTAGTAAAGGTTAAGTAACTTTGATCGACAATTGTGTGGTAACAATGAACATTTCAGTACCTTATTAGACGCGGAGAACATTTATTTACTTTTTCTGATGATATTACAATCACTTGATCAATTTAATATAGCACCAGATCCCGAACTAGATTTTTTATTTTTTATAGCTGTGCCCGTAGTGCGCGTAGTGCCCGTAGTGCGCGTAGTTCCCGCTTCCGTGGGAATTTCGGGATAAAAAGTATCCTATGTTCCTTCCCGGACCATATGCTACCCCTGTACTAAATTTAAAGTCAATCGGTTCAGTAGTTTAGCCGTGAAAAGGTAACAGATAGACAGACAGAGTTATTTTCGCATTTATAATATTAGTTGGATTTACGCACAAACGTTTGAAGAATTGCTGAAAAAAGATCCTAAATTTACCTTAATCATCACATGTGCAGTGCATAATACACAATTCAAAGTATGTTTAAGCAATTATATTCCAAAATTGTATTGAATCAGTCGAATACCACAGAAGCAGTTCTAAGTTCCTCTTCGTTCTTCTCCTACATAACATTCGATTGTGACTACGACCTTGCCCCTGCCTCCGTACCACGTTCGCGCATCATTTCACATAATTGTCTTCAATAAACTCTCATTAAATCTCATAATTCTAAGTATTCATAGCTGTTAATTTGTTCTATTGTTCGGCAAACTAATAAAGACGTAGCGGAATTTGTAATTCGCATTTGTTTCATTGCTTTGTTTATTTTTAGTGAGTTTACTTATTTTCTAACAATACTTTCTATGTATACAGACAAAGACCTTCCTCAATCTACAATTATAAAAGAAACATGGTTGCAAAACTTGTAGACTATATTAGGCAAAATATCGCAAACAAAAAGCTGTTCTTTTACTCGTATTCAAAATGCCCCTCAAAAACACTCGTTACTTAAAGTTCCGACTTCCATTTGAGAATTAGAAACAATGTATGACAAAATACGTAAGTCACCCCTTCTAAATCCGAACCCAGACTAACATCCCCCTGAAAGCCTTCCACAAACCGTCAGTGCGTGCACTTAACCAACCCCAGTGCTTATACAGGGTGTGTCGTAAATAGTGGTCCACCGTTTAGGATTCGATAAACCAGATAATTTACTATAACAAATTCCATTTTAGAACCATTTTTAGCCGAGGGTTCCGTAAATATTAATTTTTAGTTATTTATTTACGAAATTTCTACCTCTTGTAACAAATTTGGTTGTAGTTTTATCAAAAACCATTATATTTTTATTTTGATTACTGTTAATTACTGCCGAATACAAGAGCTATCGCTTATTAACATGTTATTTAATGTAGATTTAGATCTTCTGCAAAAAAAAATGATTGTACTCTAATTTTAACGGATTTTTTTAACATATCATGCTAATTCAAAAGCGATTTATGTAAAAAAAATGTACTACACTGTCAGTGCCCATTAATTTAATAATATGCCTATTTAATACCAATTTCAAAATGGTATCATAATACCAGATCCCTATAAAAAACAGAAAGATATCGAATTTTTATTGAAGAAAGTAAGATTTTCATTAAAATTAATTTAAACATTTTGTTGCATTAATTTTACAACAAAACTGATAATATGGTAATAAAACTTTGAAATATTATTTGAGTGTGACAAAACTGGTTTTAAGAGCGCACTAACAAATAAATTCAGGTAAAAAAAGGCCCGACCCTTTTTTTACCTGTGACATGTTGTTAACAATAGATCTGTTGGAGCCACGGGTTGGAGCTCTCGCCAATCGAGAATCGCACAATACGAGTGATAAGGAAAGGACATGGTTAATGTAAGCTATTCCTTTCGCTCGTAACGTTGAAATAAATATTGAAACGATTTAGCTTAGTACGATCTCGTCACCCGTGCGTCGTATGCGTTTTGTGTGTTTACTTTCGTTGTTTTTGTATGCCTGACCCCGGACTCTGTTTAATTTGCCTAATGATTGGATTTGTTGTTTTGGTGATCTTTGGCTACGTGTAATAGTAACTTGTGGCTTGCTCAACGTTTTGGACTACCTGTACAGTGATAAAAATGTCTCGGTACACACCGCGTGAATATGCCGACATGCATTTTATTTACGGGGAATGCAGAGGTGTCGCTAGAGAAGCAGCTCGTCTTTACCGGGAGAGATATCCCAATCGAAGACATCCTGATCATCGCGTCTTTGGGAGAGTGCATAACGCGTACACCGAGGGGAGGATACCTGGCACAGGAGTAGGCGGTGCAAGTGAAGGAAGACCGCGAGCACACAACGATGAAGCGGTAATGAATTTAGTTGCTGAAGATCCTTCAACATCGGTGCGTGTCTTAAGTCGCAGAACTGGCATACCTTTTAAATCGGTACATCGCGTACTTAAAAGAAATGATATGTACCCATACCACTATCAAAGGGTACAGTCATTACTACCTAGAGATTACGCATTCAGAGTACGATTTTGTAGAGAAATATTACGCAGAATAAGAGAAGACCCGCATTTTTTTAATAAAATATTATGGAGCGACGAATCATCATGCAAAAAAGATGGATATTTAAATCTCCATAATCTGCATAGCTGGCAGCGAGAAAACCCACATCTCATAAGACAAGATAGATCACAGTATCAAGTTAAAATAAACCTTTGGACCGGAATTATTAACGGACAGATAATCGGTCCACACGAGCTGCCAGAAACTTTAAATGCAGACAGATATTTAAGTTTTTTGCGGACTGACTTGCCAATGCTTCTTCAAAACGTCGCTCCTGAAGTCCAAGAAGATATGTGGCTCCAGAACGATGGCTGTCCCGCTCACTATGCTGTTAGAGTACGAGAGCACCTACACACAGCGTATCCAAATAGGTGGATAGGACGCTTAGGTCCAATACTATGGCCACCGCGCTCGCCAGACTTAAATCCCCTGGATTTTTTTTACTGGGGTTGCCTGAAAGAACATGTGTACAAAGAAGAAATAACGTCCATTGATCACTTGAGGACTAGCATACACACAGCAGCTAGAAAAATAAACGAGAGTGGGTTTGCTCGGCGACTTAAACGGTCGTTTATTCGACGTTGCAGAGCATGCATAGCTGCAAATGGGGGACATTTCGAGCACTTGGTGTAATGTAAATGTTAAAGAATAACAATAAATGATGTATGATGATGTATGACTTGTTTTTTTTCAATGCCTTGTTGTAATTTACAAGTTAGGTCTAGATCACTTTGCAAAAATAGTAAAAAGTTGTCTTTTATAGTCGTTTTTAACTAAAATTTCATTACCTGTTTTATTGATGGGATAGTAAAACCTTTTAGAATCGGTATTAAGTAGGAATATTATTAAATAAGTAGGCACTGATAGTAAAGATTTTTTTTTTACAAAAATCGTAAGTTTTATAGCAACTAAATTTTAAAATGCATTTTAATGAAAATCTTACTTTCTTCAATTAAAATTAGATATCTTTCTGTTTTTTATAGGGATCTGGTATTATGATACCTTTTTGAAATTGGTATTAAATAGGCATATTATTAAATTAATGGGCACTGACAGTGTAGTACATTTTTTTTACATAAATCGCTTTTGAATTAGCATGATATGTTAAAAAAATACGTTAAAATTAGAGTACAATCATTTTTTTTTGCAGAAGATCTAAATCTACATTAAATAACATGTTAATAAGCGATAGCTCTTGTATTCGGCAGTAATTAACAGTAATCAAAATGAAAATATAATGGTTTTTAATAAAACTACAACCAAATTTGTTACAAGAGGTAGAAATTTCGTAAATAAATAACTAAAAATTAATATTTACGGAACCCTCGGCTAAAAATGGTTCTAAAATGGAATTTGTTATAGTAAATTATCTGGTTTATCGAATCCTAAACGGTGGACCACTATTTACGACACACCCTGTATGTGCACCCTTTTACAATCACCCCGCAATACATCCCCCCTTGATGAATAACTCTGTCTGCAAAACCAATGTTTCAACACGTAAGGTCAATGACACAATATATTTTAATAAGTAAGTATATATTCTAATGAATCGTTTAATTCTTCCTAAAACAACAAATTAAAAACACAACACCACGTCAAAACATTTCATTGTTTCAACAACAGGGTAAATACGTTAACAAAACATAAACACAGACACATAAAGTAACAGGAATTCGTATTCAGACGTGAATTCACTTATACAAACATCATTATTTCCCTTTGCGAGTCACATAAATTGCGGGAATTCTTCCTAGGACATACATCATAGCCCTCAGCTCGGTAAACAAAACTTAGGAGATTTATGATAAAAAAAAATGTGAATTCCTCCGAGAGGCGCCGTGGACACAATAAAACGAACCACCAGTCATCACATTCGCACTTAAATGCTGTTAATCAACACAAAAAACATAGTGGAGACCTTTTAATTAATGTCTTCCTTGATTCCGGGCAGCTATAGCTTGTTTAAGAGGATTTATGTGCGTTGGACCACTTGCGAATATATTAGTTTAGTGCTTAACCGAAGCGTTCGCCTGGTAATGTAGATCAGTAAGTATATTTATGGGTGCCGAGGTACTATCCGTTTAATACTTGTGTTATATTGTATGCAGTTACAGGACCCGGATGATGTTGGACCACGATTTATGAATAGAACATGTTCAGCTAGTTAACGTCGTTTATGCAGGATGTAGGTATGTATCATTTACACGAACTTTTATACTCATAATTTACTTAAAATTCTTGATAAGAATCGAACTTAATCTTCATGTTTCACAGACAATGGTAGAAGCAAACAGAGACACCATCATACCATCGTTGATTCACATGATTAATGAGGTTTGCGGTGAAATATTACGAACGTGACTTTGTATTTAAAAATTCAATATGTCGGTACATGTGACATCACTATTTGTGAGTGGGAAGATTAAAAACTCATCGGTACATATTGACCTGTCTCACAGTAGATATCTCAACTTTCCTTGGCTGTAGAACGAATTCCGTGTTTATGTCCCGATATGGAGCTGTCGAGACCTTTATCGATTATTATCTATAACTCGTATTACTTTATTAGTTAAAATAATATCATTGAAGTAACGACTAAGTATCGACGCGGTGACTCAGCTGTTACTCAACGTTTATAGCTATGAGACGTCACTCGGCGTCGCGTCGTAAGTCACGCGAGTGACACCGCCTCATACGAAATGACAAAACTATGTAAATCTAAAGGCCGCAAGAACATGCACTAAATAAATTTCAAAAGATGCGGCGCCAACATTAATGTATCTTTACGTAACCAGACACCGCTTTTACATAAAAACGAGCTCCGAATAGGCGAATTGAATTTTTATTATCGGGCTTTACTCCACAAAGTATGTCGAAGTAGTAAAGTGTGTTCCAGTACAGTTAGGAATCTCACGGGTCTTCGCCTACGTCTGGACGATACGTCTACTTTTTTGGATCAGAATATAAACAGTTCCAACGCCGTTATCAAGAGGACGTATTGCTAAACCAGATAAACGTTGCCAAATGCAGAACACTCGATACATTAAAATAGACTAACCGGTAATTCTCTCCTAAGTTATTAGTCTAGCGTCGGGCAGTACAATATATAATTAAGATATCATCGGTAACAACATCTAATTAAGCGCCAAGTACCTTCGGCATTGTTCACCTCGTTCGCGGTCACTTCCGACAGAAGCCGACCACAATCGGCCCACGCCGAATTAAACGGTGGTCGGTTTGCATTAGAATTAGTATTGTCTCGCTATATTCAATTACTAAGCGAGCAATAAACAACACGTCGCCGGTATCAGATGAAGGCAATAATATAATAATTGCGCAATATGATTTATGCGCTTTGTCGCGAGTCGCACGTGGCGTGTGACAGCTGACGATCAATCGATGCGATCGATGTCGTTCGTACCACACGTGGGTGAAACTGCCATACATCAACACATTCATGTAAATTAAAGTGATCGTTTGTACCGCGGTCTCTGCGTCTCACACAAAGACCGTTACGCATAATATAAGAATTATGGAAAACCATAAACGTTCCGTAAACCGTTAACCGTTGAACTGGTAAACAATGGTTTGACCCCGAACAATATATGGCCGCTTTGATGTCTGTCTCGTCCTAAATAAACGCGGATGATTCGCGTGTTGATACAGAGATTGTTTGTTCGTATAACAGGGTGCATTTCGGCGGAGCATTGCAAACATATAGTCATTTGGCGGGTGCAGTAACGCGGTAATGGCTGAGTAAACAGTAACACGTTGGGCGCCAGCGGGGCGTCGCGTCGCGGCCGTCTGCTGATCGCATCGCACACTTATTATAACTTTATTTGACTGCCACGTGTCCACAACCCACCCCACACATCACGGGACTTCCCTTTCAATGTTTATATTTAATACTTCACTAATCACAAGCACCCTTAATGCAGTTACTGTGGCGACCCTTTACAATTCCATTTTTAATGTGTTTGTGAGAATAACAAACAAAACTAATCTCTGCATTCGCTGCACTGGAAATAAATAGATATAACTGAACGAGTAAGTTTTGGACTAACCCCAATAATATTACAAAGGCGAAAGTGTGTGTGTATGTTTGTTATTTCTTCAAGCACAAACAGCCTAACGGTTTTGAATGAAAAAGGAAACAAAGAGTATTTTCTGGATTAACTTATTACTTTAGGACACTTTTTACCTCAAGGATTTACCCGGGTCGCAAGTATTCAAAGTATATTTTCCTTTACCTCTTACATCCTCAGATAGTATACAGTTCGGACAGATAGTATCGTAGGATCACATGAGACATAATGACTAAAAATCCAGTTTCCAAATGATTCTATATTCCGTTATGGGGGAAAACGAAATGTAATGGAATACCAGTTTCGTGAAATGCTATTGCCATTGTAACACCCACCGAGAGAGACCCGTTACTGATACAACCCACTTCAAAATTGAATAGAACATAAAAATTTGCATATGTACTCAATCACATGTCTCATTTGAACATACTTTATCTTTTGACATTAACCTTGATTATATTAATTAGATTTATTAGTAAGCCTCGGCTGTGTAGTGGCATGTGGGTCTGCGAAATCTAAGATGTCGGATTCGATTCATGGGTCGAACGATGTGTTTTTTGCAAATATGCCTCGGATGTGGGATTGATTACGCCTTCTCTACTGTAGTAACATCATCAGTTAGAGAGGCCTTTACTCTGCAGTAAGATTACTATTACTATTTGTTTTCTAACACAAATTACTCAATTATTCTGAACAAAACATCCGTAAATGACACTCTATTTAGACGTAAATAGACTACACAAGTCATAACAAAGAAAACTGTACCATTTTTCATTATTACACAATTTACTATTACCTAACCGTTCAAAACAGAATGTACAAAGAAAATGACGTACGATCACCATATTTGGCACGTAAAACGGTTAATTTGTATGTCGGTGCGCACGCGCACGCGTGTATGCGTCGCATTATCGATGCGCAAGAGACTCGGTCCTCCACTAATGGACCACGTGTGTTTACAGCTCACAAACACAACAACATCCACTCATGCGGAAATAAGGAATATTGTATGTTATTATTAAACGTACGAAATTAAATGAAAAATACTTTATTAATATAATAACCATTTATAGTGAAATCAGTAAGTGACGCCGCATTTTTGTATTTTTTGTACGCGGATGTCGCATGCGCATTAACCGCAATTACTGTATGATAAATTGATAAGCTTCTTTATAATGAAAATAATGAATCTTTATTTATTTTGAGAGATAAATATTTACTTTTAAAAATCACCTTTTGAAAGAGAAATATAAATTATAGCCTTTCAACCGTTTAGGACAAACGACGTTATAAGCAGAGTACAAACAAACATTAGGTAGACTTACAGTACAACATCTCTCTATATTTGGGGTTAAAAAGTCAATCTTTAAAAATAGGTAATTCTAATTCACTGCCACTATAATAAGATTATTATCTTTTTTTTGTCAACCTATAGTGCTATCCCACTGTTGGGCAAAGGTCTCCCCCAAACATTTCCAACCATCCCTGTCCTTCGCAGTGTCCCACCATTATAATCATTACATAGTAAAAATCAAAGACGCTTCCCGTTGTTGGAACCTCCCTACATTTAGATTTTTAAATCTACGCATCGAAGTTTAAAGCTGTTTCCATCAAAACAAAGAGATTTAAGAGAGTTACCATTTCTAATACAACTAAACGCACGCAACCGCGGGGCACATCTAGTTACCTAATAAATATCAAACGGAATCCATAAAAGCATCAAGCCCGGCGTAGTATGTATAAATGGAGTCGGACGCGTATTCCCAAGGGCGCTGGGCTATTTATAGGAAGGCACCGGACGAAGGCCGCAGTTACCGACTGCGAAGGACACAGCGAAGGTAAAAAGTTATCTGTAGGGCTGGCATTATGTATCCTTATTGAATATACTTATTTTAAAGGTGAGAAGAAACTGTATGGCGACTCAAAAACTGTTCATAGACAGTTTTAATTTACATATATGTTCCTATTTTTGCCATAACTATAATCTAATCTACTGATACTGTAAAATACTTCTGTAATTCTATTTTAGACCTTATTATAAATAAGAAGTGCTTGCAATAGGCACTTATATTAATCTAAACTATCATCAAAAAAAATACCTAGAATACAATAGGGTACCTAATAGTAGATAACACGTACATTAAGCACCATATTCGGTATACCATCGGTAACCCTACAACAATCGAATTTTAATGCGAGTTCTCCGAAATGCGCAAAGGATCACCGCCTATTGAAACCTTTATTTCCAATATCCCATCATCAAAATGCGTGGCAGGTTCAGGTAACATTTCGCGGCACCGAAACTAATCTCCAATGCGATCCATGGCTTCAACATTCCAAATTTCGTTATTGGAATTAATGATACCGATGTGGAATTAAGGGGCAACGGGTAGCTATTGACCATACGAACGTATTACCGAATTTGCTCTCTGGATATAATGTGTCTAGAGCAAAATTATTTTTCATACGGACTGGGCCTGCTATAACCATCATACACTCCTCCCCCCGATTTCTACGAAAATATGATACATTTTCAATCACCTTATAATAAGTTATTGAAAAATATAAATAAAGAGGGACATGGCTATAGCAGGCCCAGACTGTATGAAAAATATATTAGCTCTAGAGGCATTATCCAGGGAGGAAACACGGTATTACGTTTGTATGGAGAATTGCTTCTAGCGTTTCCTCTTAACATTCCAAATGTCGTTATTGGAATTAATGATACCGATGTGGAATTAATCAAACTCAGCCGTGACGTGATAGGCGTGGTGAACGTGCCTAAAAAGGGTACGAATTTTGATAATGGCGCTTATGGGAATAATCATTATGACGGGTTTCAAGACATGGGAATGAGATGAGGATTTTGAAGATGGTTTTATTATTTAGACATGTCTTAATTTTATAACGATTTTAACATTATTATCTGTGAGGTTTCATAAGAGGTCCCTGAGGTATAATTTTATTTGGAAAAGTGTATTGAATGAGAGTTAAAAAACGAACAAAATATTGGGGATATCTTGCTGACTATATTTGACCATATTATACTAATATTTCAATGTTATTCTACTGACTTTTCACAGCCAGTTTAATGACTTAAATTATTTAAAACGTGCGTAGTTGTTACTATTATTTTCCATAGAACTCTCAAAGCCCTTTTTGCAGTTTGCTTTGTTGGTATTTGAACCATCTTTTTTCCTTCAGGAAAATAACCAACATTTGTGATTTCGCGAACATTCCTGGTATGAACAATGCTTGTATCATTTAAGTATAGTATAGGTATTTATTTATAATTTATATTTATTATTTTCAACATTCAACAATTAAATTTTATTTCAAATATTATCTTGTATCTATTTGTTCTGGTTTTACACAGGAAATTTATTTAATGTGGTCTATGACTAGTAATTATCTTTGTTGTCACGCAATTTTTACCTGCGTAATTCCCTTTTTCTAATTTTGTAAAACCGATTAGCTTATTCTACCAGTTAATATTATTTCCTATTTTCCTAACGTCTGTACCAAATTTCATCACTATCAATCCAGTGGTTTTTCCAACGAGATATTAAATTTCACGTCAAATATATTTAAGTATTATTTGATTGAATTAATTTTAAACTTTCGCGAGGTAAAACCGAATCATTCCACTTTGCCCCACCAAGGCGCCCCACTGGTGGGGTAAAGTGGAATGGCTAAAATTTTGCCGTGTATTCTGCCCCATTATTTCGCTTTAGTGGGGCAGATTACACTAGACAAAAAAAACGATGGATCTTGCCCCACTAGGGTAGGCACCTTACATCATCATTATTTGAAATCAATGGTATTTTCCATATCCCTTTGATATAGGTAACATTTATACAATAAATTCGAAATAAATAACACCTAATGTACATATGTTGTTTATTGGTAATTATGTGAGAAGGAAAACCTCAAGTTGGTACATCATGTGCAATCGGGTCAATGCTGTATCACCCGGCAATATGCTAATTATATTATTATTTACGTAAATAGGTAAATTAATTTGAGATAAACATAAATCATGTTATTCTATAGAATAAATAACAAAAGGAAAATAATTATAATAAACAAAACAATGGGAGTTATATTGGTTTTGAATATTAGTACCTATTGAATTAATATTCAAATGGATTATATAAATATTTTTGGTAGGTATGGTATACTTAATATCTAACTAAATCCTTTAAAATTTCGGGATGGAAGTAACTTACATGTTTATAAGTGATACCATAAGAAAATCGATCACCTTAACTATGGAATCAGAAAAGTGTTCCTAAAAATATCCTTTGAACGAAATCGGATACTTTAAACAAATTAACAGTTATTTAGGACGAATCATTTAATGATAATAAAGCTCTGTATAGCGATGGTGATGACGTCATGACATCAGGGCGTCAGGAGCCCAGAGCGACCGAGTGTCCGACAGACGTCTGAAGGGCGAGTGACGTTTTAGGGTCGGCACTCAACGTCCCGACACAGGAACACAATTCTAACAACAACTTTCCATGACCTTCATTTCACATAACATGACAACTTAATGAGATTTTCATGAGAATTTTAATTATCATCAGTTTCTTGAACAAAAAGGTCGTCGTTTTTGTTGGAGCCGACTGAATCATTGAACACGTTAGCAAGTCAATAAGAATTATTAAATAATAGTTAATACACGATTTGAACAAAATATTGCCTTTAAAAAAGTACTCGTTTCGCATTTTAACGATACCGCAGGAATATCAAATGTCACATGCCATATTTAAGTCAACGTACAGAGATATTAACGTTTTAAAACGAAAAAGAAATATATTCCAAGACCACACTGCACGCTCAAGTGGTTTTTCTAAAAAAAGGTTCAATTTAAACGATAAGAAACAGACACGGGTTATAAAAAGTGGGCGCATGTTGTCAGCGAAATTGGCAAAAAAGAGACATTAGCCGGCATGCAAAGCCAGACATCGAATATTATATGAATGAATCAGGGTAAAAATGTTGCAGAGACCGTGCAACGTGTGCCAACCAAATAAATAACAGTAATTTATTTAACTTAATGTTTAAAAGTCTGCAACTAAACACCATGTTCGACAAATTGTTGACTTTAGCGTTGTACTTTCACGGCATTAACGGGAAGTCGCAATTGCGATATTTGCATAACACAGATCCCTATTAGGTGCCGGAGGCAGAGGACTCTGTTTATTTATAAACAGTAATATAATATATGTAGAGGCGGCATCAAAATGTTCCTTTGAGCAGTAATTCAATTGTATAAAACATAGTTGAGAAGTGAACAGATAAATCTGTCAACGGGAAGGACGGCGCAGGAGTAAGGGCATGTCCAAAAGAGCGTATCAGGGATTTCGATGTTCAAATGTATCTGGAGGTTATTTATTGCGGCGCCATTGGGAGATGCGCGTACGCATACATCCGTGAATTCTAATCTCTAAGAATGTATTGTGGAGTTTGGCTTTGTGTTTTTTGTAATTCAAAGTTTTTATATAAAAACAGTTATAGAAACGGGTTATAAAGAGCATTTGACTTTATAAAATGAATTTATTAATCTTGGTAACCATCTTTCACTCCTCAATTCCCATTTCCTATTCAGCCCGTAACAGTCCACGATAGGGTTACTAACAGATTGGTTGTGTCAAAGTCATTTATTACCCACAATCTTCTGAGCATTTACAGTTCCCGAAGACAAATATATCGAGGTATCATCAATCTCAACTGAAAACACGAATAGGGAATAGTGGTGTATGTAGTTGCGGCATGCAAGTACGCCTAGTTTATCGGTGCACATAACTCGTCGGGACAGGTTCCGTAGGCGGGTTTGTCGGGTTCGCAATAAAAACTCGGGGTGGTTACCGAACGTGGCGGGTCGTCGGCCCGAGCCGGCCTTCGCCCGCGCCCGCCCGCGCCGCGCCCGCCGCTCCAAGGACGTCGCACGTCAGTTGCATAATCGCCAGCGCGCACGCAACCAGATACCGTTCCTACGACGACAATTCGAGATGCACCACACACTCCGGAATGAAAATAAAACCAGAACACACGCATAAACCGACATCGCTATTCATATAAACATCAATTATGACAGTTTTTACTCTTCACTGTCGACGGCTATTGTAATTAGACAATTTTCACTTTCTGCGCGCTACTTTAACTTTCTGAATAAGAATTTCGTCATAACATGTTTTCCTGTCATTGATTCTATACAAAATCTGAGTTCAAATGTTTTGAATTTAAGTATTTGCATCGATCTATAGATGTCGGATTCGATGGCCGTTTAGTTTCCTCAATGCACGCGTAAGGAAAATTTCCTAAGCCCGGTTTTCTTGCTGCGAGATTTCGCATTCTCAAGGATCTGATTAATATTCAGAGCGTATTTACATGATACCGTAGATAGAGAGGGGACCAATTGAGTCTCGTTCGTGCCTCTATAATTGTAGGCGAGAGTAACCGGGGGCGCAAATTATAATAGCAGCTTGGAGACAGGCGGTTTACGTGGACTTTATTACGGGGTGTTGATAAATGTCAAAATGAAACTCGTCAAGTGAATATTGTACGCTACATATTCGAATAGTTTCTTCGATAATAAACAAAAAAAAGTTGCATGGAGCATATTTCTCGTTAATTAAAACGACGTTCTTTCGGTATGGTAATTCATTTTTGAGTCAAACCAGAATTGATCATTCTTTTTATAAGAACCGCATAGTTTAATCTTGCATAAACATTTACTACCAGCAAGAAAACTAAGTACCTAAATCAAATTGAAATAAAGCTCCAGACACAGAAGTAGTTTACAAAAGACAAAGAATAAATCCGTTGAAGATTTATTGTCCAGATGAGTCACAATCAATCTTACTGAGTCCGCGACTTGAGAGGATCAGACGTTTCGTGGAACAGGGACATCAGCTTACCTGGAACAAGTAAAGGTGACATTAGACATGAGCAAATCTGGTAATAAATTAGCAATGCTTTAGTTGTGTCATGTTCAAAACCAGTCGTATTTTGCAAGCTCTTTGGCCGAACAGACCTTTCGAAGGTTTTAAACTGTTAGGAATATTGTAGTTCATTAATATGTACAGGACCTTGCAACAAAAGGTTTATTTCCACTGTGTAAAACAAAGTAACTTCTCGCTGTTTGTGTTCCTCTGAATGTGCTCGTATGTACCTACGCTTATATCTTTAGAACTACAAAACGGACTTTTATGCGGTGTTAGGCGGTTGGAACTAGAAATTGAAGATGTCTATAGTAAGTTTAAAGATTTATCTAGATGGCAATCCTTACTAATATGCGAACAATTCGAAAGTAACCCTGTCTGTCTGTTACCTTTTCACGGCTAAACTACTGAACCGATTGATTTGAAATTTGGTACAGGGGTAGCTTATGGTCCGGGGAAGGACATAGGCTATGTTTTATGCCGAAATTCCTACAGGATCGGGAACTATGTAGGTAAAACTACGCTAGTGCTATAATATATTAGAACATCTTACATTACAGCTCCGATTTTACTGCCTACACTATTAACCTGCTTCGGAGTGACACTCAGTTACCAAGTCCCTGTATCAAGGACGTCCTTTCAAACGTAACACAGATTTCAGTCCGGTAAATTTTATTGCACAGTAAAACGTGTTAAAGGTTTTCGAATAAGATTTGTCGAGAATCTGTCGGCGGTGTGTGTTTGGAGGCATGTAAGTTTGTGTTACATGTGACTACTAAGGCTCGGATGAGCATTTAAACCTTTGTAAGTCGGCATAGTTGAATTAATATCAATAATGTGATCTATTCCGATCCAATACCATTATCTAATACCAATGGTATTTGTTGAGTGGTTTGAGTGGTATCCGTTCGGAATAGAAAATGATAAAGTTTTAAAACAAATACCATTAGTATTAGTTGTTGGTATTGGATCGGAAAAGATCAATAATGTTTAGCGGCATCGATCATCAGTCAAGACAAATATTTGTGACCATGGACGTGCCATTTTATCTTTGGGCATTTTGTAAGCATTTACAAAAAACACATCTAAAGGAATATATATCTATCAGGTAGTACAAGAACAAATTAATCTAAGAACTATCCTAATATAGAACCCGAACCGTATGATATGCGTCTTGATATTTATAACTATTTTTATAAGAATCACTTACAAAGTCATAATCGGCGATCCACAGTAGCTGTTATCACGGAACGTGTCTAATTTACCATTCCAGGGATCAACAGAAAATGTTATTTTTATTTTATCGGAAACCTTTTTAGATGCTGTGTAAAGGGCATAAAAAATTATTAAGGTTGTCTGTGATGGAATGGAAAAACATATGGTACTCGATTATGTAATAAAAATAATATAATATTAAGCAGTATGAATCAAGCACTATTTTATATCATAGTACCTACTTAATTTATTTCATAGATCTTGAGAGGTTCGATAGAGATTGGAAGGAGCTGGCTAGAGCCAGAGACAGATAGAGAGATTTGGGGGAGACCTTTGCCCAGGAGTGGGTCAATACAGGTTGATTAAAAATAAATATACTTAATTAACCTTTGCCCAGGAGTGGGTCAATACAGGTTGATTAAAAATAAATATACTTAATTAAAATGTAATAGATGCATACTTAGTTCCAAACCAAAACCAATGGTAGCAATACTAACCGATCCAATCAAAACATTATAAATGAAAACAATAAAACTTCCAAATATTAATTAAACTCTAAAATCGAATAATTATTGATATAAAAACAAGTTCTTTGTTTAAAATCGTAAGTTCAAAACATTCGTGCGCTACTGAAGTGCATACAGAACTAAACAAAGGTGTTGCTACATTATTTCGCCATTTTGAACCGAGATGTACCTAATTACGTGTGAAATACAGAATAATATACATTATATTAATATACCAGCAGCGTCCCGCGGTTTTACCCCCGTAGTTCCCGTTCCCGTGGGAATACGGGGATAAAATAATATAGCCTTTAGCCTACCTCGATAAATAGGCTATCTAACAACAAAGAATTTTTCAAATCGGACCAGTAGTTCCTGAGATTAGCGCGTTCAACCAAACAAACAATCAAACAAACTCTTCAGCTTTATATATTTGTATAGATAGATAAAAGCTTTTGTTGTAAGGGGTATACATTATCGTGAATTACTAAAATGTCGATCCGTTCACTCGAGTCACTATAGTGACTATCACTTAAGCTGTGGCACTGGTGAACGGTGTTAGATTATAACTTTTGCAAAACAAAGAAGTGTGAAGTAATAGCGTTTAAAGCTATTTATGAAATACTTATTGCTTGTGGCATGTTACAAATTAGATGTTTGTCGTTTAGTGGTCAATATTACCAATATTTGGGTAAAGGTTTAAAGCGACAAAAGTCGGTTCTAGACTAGATAAAAATTATGAAAAAGGGGAAAAAGAATGTGGATTCCTGACTCTTGTCTTTTGAGTTGCAACAGTCCATGGATGACAGAACCACCATAAGAAGAATCACAGTATCATCATCGACTGCTCGATTGCCTTCAACGTCACAAAAAATACTACGCGAGCAGAAATCTAGTTAATGACAATAATCAAATTAAATTATGACAATACGAGTACAAAACACTTATCTGGTGACCCGTTTCCAATCCTTTAACTAGGCACTGAACCGGAACCGCTACAATGCGCGTGAGCATGTATTTGATTACACTAACACGATTACCGGTACAACAATGAGAGAGGGTTTGACGACGCCTGTTTATTGATATGGGATAATTTGACGTTGGAACCGAATCTAGGACTTGGTAATCAATGGGTATTAATGAACATATTGTTCTGTAATAATGGAGTTTACGATTTATTTGATACTAGCTATGCCCCGCGGTTTCACCCGCGTAGTTCGTAGTTGGAATTTCGGGATAAGACATAACCTATGTTCTTCCCCGGAACATAAGCTAGTCCTGTACCAAATTTCAAGTCGGTCGGTTCAGTAGTTTAGCCGTGAAAAGGTAACAGACAGACAGAGTTACTTTCGCATTTATAATATTAGTAAGGATAGAGGGTGGCGAGTGGCGATTACAATAAGGTAGATAAATGACTGTGATGATAGGGC
Organism: Timandra comae; assembly: GCA_958496195.1. Taxonomy (NCBI): domain Eukaryota; kingdom Metazoa; phylum Arthropoda; class Insecta; order Lepidoptera; family Geometridae; genus Timandra; species Timandra comae. The sequence continues at coordinate 1,922,780 of OY292358.1, forward strand.
TAGTTCGTAGACAATCCTAACTAATATTGGTCTATCTATGTAATAAGTTTTTTGTGATAGCATTAACTTACAACTACTATTTACCACTTCCAGCAGTTTCATTTATTTGTCATTTTATCCTCGCCACCTTACCCTGTTGTTTTATTTACATACGTGTGCTACAAGATTTTTATGACAAAATAATTGAATACGATAGAACAAAATAATGTATATTTTTTGCCACACCAATCATGAGCACAAAAGATTCGCACATCCTCATAACAATGCCAATCTAAGGCAATATTCGACAATCAAGGAAGTTCAGCCACAATTGGATGAGCTGTCAACATTTGACACATTGACACATGACATGAGACAAGACGGGGCAGCGACAAAAAGTGTTACTAGTAAAAAATGTACCTTTATAATATAAATTTTGAAAATAAATCATTATTAAAACAATGTTCTGGTAAGCGTGTTTGACCAAGGCACGATAGCCCTGATTCTGGGTAGGCTTGAGCCCCCAGTGGGAATATACATGAACTGATGATTAATGATAAGGGAATGATAATGCAAACTAAACATAACCTATCTATGACAAAACTGAAATTTGGAAGGTCGGTCGTACTACAGACAGCAGAAGTTAGCTAAGAAACAATTTTGGAAGAAAACCAATATTTCAAACAAGGATAAGACTGTAGGACAAAACTTATAAAGACCTATTCAAACACATATTCCACGCAAAACCTTTTCCAATGCTGACGCACAATATCAAATTTAGTACTACGTCAAGGGTAATAATAGGTAGCGTTCTTCCTGCATGTTTGACGTCATAACATGATGCTCAGCACGTTCAGTTCAGTGGAAGCCGTGCAGACCAGATTGGCGGCAAACAACATCACATAGATTGATCATCCGAGTCTACACTCCATGTTTGCGGCGACTGCGCACATCCGACAAGAGCCAGGTGCAATAACAGATCCTCTTACACGCCATACTTATGCTTTTAACGGATGCTCTGTCAGTGTGATGATTTACGGTTGATGATTACGTGGTCTTTGATAATAATCTACATTCAAGTATGTAACAAAGTTTTCACAAAAATGAGTTTTTATTACAAAAAAACCTTACCAAATGGTCGATTACAATTTGTAACTTTTAAAAACAAAGCTTTTATTATCTTATTGAAACACATTGCCACAAAGTAACAAAAGGCATACCCACTAATCAAAAATTCATTTGAATGTCAACGTCCTCTCAGAGAATATTCTTTATTTCTTTTTAATTTCTTCATAACAAAACGGCTCATTAACAAACCTAATCAGTGTAAATGATATCACGTCACAAACGTTATATTAAACCTAATCAGTTTAACCACAAAAACTGTTACGACAACATTTTCGTGTGTCACAACCTTGATAGCCGTGGAAAAATACATCTTTAGATCGATCAGTAACACGATAAGCTAGCGGTTACCGCTTGTCAACATATGTACGTTAAAACCCTTATAGAGAATAGGAAAAATATTAATGCATGAATTGTTCTATACAATATTTTTTAGTACAACGACCTTATACGGTGCCGACCACACATACACACACTCGCTTGCTTGATGCATTGTGATTGCAGGCGACCAGAGAGCAGATTTATAGAGTATACCAAGTTTGTGTTCCGCTAGTACTTACATAGCCTACAAGGGGATTTATTTTGTTTATTGCTAGGAGTTACATTAGATGTGCATGTGTTAGACGTGTTGGGCCATGTCTTGTGATAAGGAAGAAATAACGATGTTATATGTTGCTTGTAAGACAATACTGGACAATGGAGATTAATGTTAATGAAATCTAAAATTGAAATATTATAAAGGTTTAAAGTACTGTAACATAGGTGGCAAACAGATTTGATTTCAGAAGAAAGAACTATAGGGAAAACTAGAAACGGCATATTTGAGGGAAGCAGGGCACTAGACTTGAGGATTCTAAAGAATACTTGCTCCCTCTATACTAACTATGCCAGCTTAGCTAAATGGTTAATGCTCTAGCGCTAATTCTACTGATAACATTAGGTAGACAGTAGTAGGTCAAAGTTGTACAAATCTGGACGAAGACAGACAGACCGTGTGCCAGAGAATGCTGGCATACGAGCTGATGTGTCGACATCGACAGTGACCCACTAGCTTTATTAATTGACAATTAATAATATAGCTGCAGTCCTCAGTCTGACCCGATTTGATATTATATCGCAAGAGCATATGCAAAAAGTTCGATCCATTACTCTATTGCTGAGTACCGAGGATAAACCAACAAACACATTTAAAGAGCTTTCGCTAGCAAAACATTTTGTGATGATAAGAAGTCTTCTGAGTATTACTTCGTATTACAAGTTGCAGTACTTCAATTTGTTCGTACAGCACTTAATCTTGAACCATTAAAAGCAAGGATATAGCCTTTTTTGCGAAAGACAAATTACCCGAAATCAAAATACGTGATTGAATTTCTACATTATATTTCGAATGCGCAAGAGTGGTGGCGGCGCGTTTGTTTTGCGCACGCGCATTGCACAACTCAAAGCCAACAATTTATCAAACAAAATACCTGCAACTAATTCTGAGTATTCGCGATTTGGATCGACCTTCGATCGTCTTTCCCGTGAGAATATAATTTTCGATTAAATTTAGTGTAACAAACTTTATTGTGCTATTGTTTCTACAACATTAGTGTTATTTGTAAAGATATGTAATGTAATAACGGCGCGAAACGGGTCAAGTATACCGGAAACTACAACTCTGTGCGCACGCGCACACTGTTAGTATTCAATCTTTATCATGGCGGCAACAATGGCCGGAGTGTGCAATCGTCGTGTATGTACGTTACTAGCTACGACTCTATGGTACTCCTCATGCAAATCACGTTCTCAAGAAACAAATTAAACCGTCAAATCGGATATACCACAGCCACAATAGAGACACTTGTCCGCTGGCCTTTTACGATATGACAACCACTTATTAAAACGTAATACAAATACAACAAAACAAATATAATTATCTTAACAGACGTTTAATACAATGTGTATAAGACTCAAATAACTTCGCGTTTATTAATTTAAAGTTGCTCGATAATACTTATTTCGAGGTAATATTTGGATAATAAATAGGTAAAAAGGATTTGAGTCGAGACGTAGTACCTTCGAATCCCGTACGAGGAAAATATTTGTGTGCCTGGTTTCTGATACCGTAGATATAGGTTCTAGTAAGGACTCAGCAGAGACTCAGCTCAGATGATACAGTGCTAGATTTGAAAACATCGTTAAGATACCTCAGTAAGATAAAGTTATAAACTGACAGTTTTGAATTCCCGTTTCATTTTATAGGTAGGATTTTCGTAACATTAAAAATACATTCACATATAATAACAAACGCCCGCGCAGGTCGGTGACATCGGCATGCGCGGGATTTGTTCGCCAATGCAAGAGTCACTTCCACAAAACATTTTTAAACGTTAATTAACTGGTATGTTTTAATAATAATATAACATACTTATGTGAGCAAGTAACGAGCAGCCTTCGCCACAAGAAGGTCGCGTTAATAATATCCGTACACACATTACGAGTATTACATGAACAAAGATATAATATTATTATTACACCACAAATATAAACATAACTGTGCTTAACTAGCTATAAAAATTAACGATATGTATGTATAATTAGAACGAGCAGCCGTTGCAAAAGCCGAGATGTGGTTGTTAAATTTTGCAATGTAAAATTATGTTAATTAATTTTATTTAGATTAATTTAATGTATATGCACTTGTGAGAGAGCAATCTGCAACTAAACCTCTCCAATGTTGGTTCTTTGTGCTGCAATATTTTATTATTTAGTCTTTTGTGGGATATACCACCTGCCCCTTATAATATTAATGTTAATACAACTGTCAATGATGTCTATGTCAGTTGCCTACGAGCATTAACTTACATCATCAACACTACCCTTAACGACCAAGTCCTCAAACCTCCGTTATGACTGTGTAAGATTTTAGTACGACTGCAAATGATCATGATGTTACTTTCGGTTCTCGTATCATTGGCAGTCATTTCTTATAGTTGGAGCTTTTCACGTAAATGTAGGGAGTTACATAGTTAAATCATACGCATCGTTTGAATACTTTAATTACACTGACAATGGTTACAATCGAGCGGTTGAACGGGGCGACAAGGGGGCGCCACTGTCGCTCGCAGATGCAAGATTTATGTGCGTGCGCATTGCAACGTTAATACTCGACATCCGGCATATACTTTCCAAACAAGCGCGTTTGAAAATTGCCGCTTCTACATCGCCATGAGCCATGGGAATTGCATAATACATGGAATGCATGTTACCATAACCGATACACGAGCACTGCCTGCTGATTCGTTACATAGATATTGTATAAACATTGCGAAACATAAGCTAACAACAGACACATTTTCGTAAAACAGTTGGTAGTGATATTAAACGGTCTCACCAATTTCCCAAACCCAATAGACGAAAACAATGTACCAGTATTGCTCCTACCCAGAAATGGACATTTAAGACAAATCGTGCGCAACGGTTCAGTCAAATTGCAAGTTTTATGGCGAGGTTGTCTCGCAGGCCGGTGCCCGCGGCCAGTTCAAAGGGCTGCAAGCTGCGCACTAGCAGATTGGGACACGATACCGCACCTTTACGGACAATAAAACACTTTACGCCGCTCGCTTTACGGGCCATTATACAAATAAGCGAAATTTGTAACAGCATATCACAACGTCAAAGAGCAAAGGTAGCGTGCACTAAATAAGGCAATAATCATTACTTTCATTGGGAAAGGAAACAATAGTGTTATGGGAGAAGTCTATACCGGCCGCCATAGGAAGCGATTGAATTCAAAGTGCACTAATTTGTTTCTCCTTTTGCAGAATACTCGGGGGCAACGTTTATGGACGCGCGAGTGTATGTGTAATGGCGGTCGGGTTTCAATTTCACATGGGAACATTTGATCACATTGTTCGATCATTTACTAAATATTACGAATTTAATCGTATTATTGACGGTGTTTACGTCAGGAACTTATCGGACGGACTAAGAAGTGATATTTTGTATTTGAAAATTAGTCAAATACATTTGGGATCACGAGATCAACTATGATAAACATACATTCAAGATAAATGTTTTTGTTCGAAGTTCTAGTAAAAAATCGCAATCACTCTGTTACATATTTGGTAATCGTTCAAGGAAGCAAGTACTACAAAGATATGGACCAGATGATACGACATTTGCAATAAAAATAAAAACTTAAACAGTTAGTGAAAGGTGTTGACGGACAATTCGAGCACTTTATAGATAAATCTAAGTCAGGTTTTGGCGAGAGAAGAAATAATAAAATAACAGTATAAATACAGCTTAAAATATATCAAAATTAAGTATGCCATCGGTGTCAGCTGATAGCTAACGTAAATCAGTACAATATTAATGCAATCTTTTAAAGACATAGGTTAGCTATAACTATGTTTAAAAAGTATAAGAACTATTACCACCTAATCTAATGCGTGAGACTAGTCTAGGAAATTATCAGCATAACCAAAACAGAAAAGGCGTATACGTTGATATTGAAATTAAAAAATCTCGTAGCCCTTTTCAATGTTGTGGAAGACTGATGGCAATCTCCCTAGAACAGACATTTCATAATTCCAAATCTAAGTACAAAATCTGACCCCAATTGGACACGAGACGGAGATTTAGAAGAATATGTAGACACATCAAAAGACAATTAGAAGAAACCAAGTTGCACATATCAGCACCTCGATCCGACGACCCGATATCACTTCGAAATACCAGGAAACATAACATATGCAGCATTCTTTGTTAATTGCATCATAAATAATATTAAGTGTTGTTAACATGTTTGTGTTCATCTCTAGTGACGATAGCACATGACCTTCGCACTACGTAACACATTAAAAAAGTATATTTATTGCTGTAAATGTCAGTTATTAAACATCAAATACACAGTGTATTTAAGCCGAGGAAGTTCCGCAAAATTCAGAATCGACCTCGCTTAGATTCAATAGTAAATAATCAAATATTATTAATTTTGTATAAATAAAAATATATGTTATAGTTTAATAATCCAGCTTTTTGATAAAACGGCTGGAAACACGAATTAAACAACTTCGCTCGATCATAAAATATTTTGAAATAGTCCAATTTTTCAAATTTTGCGATCGTAATTTCCATTTCATCTGGATAATATTAAACTTATATTCGTAAAAATTGCGTCAAATTATAGACAATGACATTTAGAATATAAAAAAACCGAAAAAATATCTAAAATTAATAATATAATCTAACAATAACACAATATTTCAATTTATATAACCACGCGGCGAGTGAGTTCCTCCGCAGTCCGCCGTTTGGCGTCAAGAAGGTAGGACCTGTGTGATTTTTGCCGGCTCGCTGCGTAAAAATACGCGTGTTTCGTGTTTATTAGTTAGGTTTGTACTTTCAGTGTAAATATTATTGTTTAATTAGTGGATTGTGTTGTAAAATAATTATTGGACATGGCAAATAAAACAAATAGAGCGAAAAGGAAATCAAAATTAAAAATTCGACGTAACACAAAAAGAATAAGGTAAGTTTATTTATTTCTTGTTATATTAGCAACAATGTAAGATAAAGTTGGTCCCGCCATTATGATTTTTCATTATGAATTCAATATTACAAACTGACACTCCAATTTTAATTTATATATATAGATAATATATATAATGGACTAGGTCGAGATGACAATTGACAAAGAGCCACAGTATAACGTGTGCGAGGTATGAGTGTAGTAGGTAAAAAACGACCTAATATCATGCAGTAGCGTAAAGGTCGCTATGCCGGACTGCACATGAGAGGGTCCCGGGTTCAATTCCCGGTACAGTCAACATTTGTGAGATGAGCATATTGGTTGGCTGTAGTCGTTGTATTACAACATGTAAGTATATAAATAAAATATGTTATGTATGTCAATGTCTATATATATTGATATATATATAATTATGTCAATATTTCAATATCTGTATGTGTTAGTAGCCATAAGCTTTTAGGGGATAACTAATGGTGGTTAAATATGTCCTGATATTTATTTTTTATTATCACTAACTATGCTAGAAAGGTATACAAAGATACGATACCTAATAAATATTTTTTTATAGTTCTTCAATACCAAGATCTGAAAATGGTCGTTATAAGAAAACATACGCATATGGAAGGTATGTATGTGATTTCTATTATACAACAGTGCCTTGTGGTTTCACACAAATAGTTCCCGTAGGAATTCCGGGATAATATGTAGCCTATGTCAAGTTAAGTCTATAATGGAAAACGAAATTGTTCCATTAGTTTCGAAGCCTATTCATTACCATCAATCAAAAAATCCTTCCTCTTTGACAAAAAAGTTGCACCAGTTAGATCATCTGTGTATATATTTTTTTATTTGATCGAGCGGTGTAGTTGGTAGTGGCCCTGGCTGCTATGCCCAAGGTTACGGGTTCGATTCCCGCTCAAGACAAACAGATGTGCCCCAATATTATTTATTTAATTTAATTGTGTAAAATAGTGCAAATCTCCGTTGCTGAGTGCAGTTGTATGTCGTAGATAACGGACCTACCTGGAAGCCATAACGAATGTAAAAAAAGACGAAACTGTACAAATAAACACAAAATTAATTCAATTGACAATCACCTAACTAAAACTATCTCTTTTTACAGCGAAGCTGTACAAACTGTCGAGGAACCACAGGCTAAAATAAACACAAGTGAAGACCGTATTGTAAGGGTGACAAATCTACATCGAGCTGAGCTGCGTAAGTAATAATAACTTTGACATTAACTTTTCATTTAAAATCCCGTAAAAATCAGTCACGCCATTTCAGAAATTAGCCGAAACAAACAAACAGACAGACAGACAAAAAATATTTTGGTGTGTCTACCGTATCCTACTATAATATTATAAATGTGAAAGTTTGTGAGTTTGGATGTTTGTTACTCTTTCATGCAAAAACTACTGTATCGATTTTGATTAAATTTGGTACAAATATTCCTTACAACTAGGAATAACACATGGGATACTTTGTATCCCAAAATTCTCATGGGATTGTGTATATGTAATCGTATGTTTTATTGTAACTTTTTGTAGTCGCAAATCGTACCAATAGATGGCGCTGTTACTTAATTTTTAACACACGATGGTGAATTGTGCCGAGATTGTATGATATTGATACTACGAGCTACGCATCCTCGCGGGAGCGGGTACTACGTGGGTAAAACCACGGGGCGTATACTATATTCCTAAGCATGTAGTATACTATATTCCTAAGCATGTAGTAAGCAGCGGTTATTTCAATATTACAAACTGACACTCCAATTTTATTTATATATATGTTTTTTTTTTATTATTAAGAAATCAAACAGACTTTTATTTGAACCACATTTTGCCTGAAATTGTGGATTCAAGGCAAATTCGTGGTATGCCTCTAAGGGACATTACATTATCGCAAAATAAATAAATACCTAATTGGCATTATTGGTTTTATTTTATTCCTTTATTAAATATTTTCAGAATGTTATTGTTGTATGTTATTATCGTATATGGGAATGGGAACTACGTGAGTGAGGCGCAGGTAATAATATTTATTATTTAGATTTAAAGATTTACTTATAAGAATAAGATTTTAATATATTGAATTTCCGACTGAATGGGCCCAGCCTTAGCAGTAACTAAAGTAGGAAGGAGTTTCACTATAGAACATAAACAGAGTAATAAATAACAACATTATTATTCACTACATCATCTCATAACATTAACTGACCCCTAACTAAGTTTGTGACTTGTATCTAGGGTATCAGAAACTACCCATACACTCATTCACACACACACCCACACGTTCACACAAATATTCACACCGCGCGGGAATCGAACCCGCAACCTTACGGATGGCAGTCCGGCACGGTGACCATTCTGCCATCGAGGTCGTCAATAGAAGTAGCGAAAAATAAATTAAATAAATAAATAAAATATAGTACCTACTAATAATACAGGTAGATAATATATTTGTACATATTTTATGTTTTTACTATATAAGTAGGTAGATACTAATGTGCACGAAAGGTTTTAATAAGGTAGTAGTGTTTTTTTATTTAGGTCACGAAAAAGTCGATTCTAATACATATTGATATCTTTCAAAATTAGTAGTCCTACTGCGTGATCGGCTCTACTGTGGCTTTACTGAGTCGCGAGGTCGTCGACCGGACCGCGCGAGTTACGTATTTGCGCGCGCTATCTGTGTCGTAAATGAATACGCTACACGCAGCTAGCGCGGGGTCTGAGGTAGCTTAAAATACCTAAAGTTGTGGAACTTAGTCGCCTTAAGTTAAATTACTTGAAACGAATGAAATTCACGCATTTTTTGGTATTCTTTGAAAATAGTAGTGTTGATTTTGCAAACTGTGATACGCGGTTTCATCCACGTTGATTAAAAAAACGGAATATGTCCAAAAATACTTCTTAATCTAATACAAAAGAATTATTCAAATCGGATTATTAGCTCTTGAGAATTCAAACAATCAAACTCTACCACTTTATAGTATTAGTATACCATTGTATAGCAGCCCGATCCCAGCCCATCTGTTTCTAAACGGATGGTACATTCTTTGCAAGAAGGTTAAATAGTGGAACACCTAACACTTTTACATCTCACCAAGCGAGGGTGAAATTCTGCATCAAAGTTTCTCTTCACTAAGTGGAACTTAGATTCCATCCCTGTTGATTCCAACTACTTTTACTCGAGTAAAAACTCATCAAAAACGCCGCAATGGACCTAACAATTAGCGCCTTACGGTTCCGAGAGCTCATAGCAATGGCGGAAAAAATGAAGCTAAGCGCGAATACCAAGAACGGTTGGGGTTCCGTATCTCTATTTAAACTTATCTATTGCTTTTATTGTAATACGAACTAATTAAAATAATATTATAATTCAATGTAGAGACCATTAATTTGTTGATTAAAATTACAATTAGAAGCAGTAAAGTTAATGCGAGGACATTAAAAATATGTTGATATCAAATGATACGTTAAATGTGACTACTGGGTGGTTTTTGTTTTGATAAACCACAAGTGATGTTTATTTAAAAACGTGTACAGAACCCATCTCGTTAAGGTTGACATACGACGGACTCGTCAGCCAGCGTGACCTGGTCATGAGACGGATCTGCTGTCGGTGTCTGCCCTGCATCCAACGACGCCTTCTGGACAATTCCATATACGATGGTGCTACCATACTACATGGCAATAATCACACCTTTGAGATACCCAAAAGAAAAGCAGATTCTACATGTGTAATAGAGCTACTATATTTACAAGATAGAGAGCTTGCGGTTAAATATTTAGTGACAATAATAATACTTATTGAATAATCAGGAAACAAACTATAAATCATGTAGTGCAGAGATCGACAAAAAGTCCAAACAACAAAGATGTAAAGGTGCCAGCATGTCTAGCAGACACGCCCTGACAATGTAATAATAATTGCAAAAAATAACCAAATAGTCGTAACAATGTGATATGTAACAAAGAGCACACCGGTCTCGACGTTCAGTCATTGTCAAATTCAGTTGGAGGTCGCACCCAATAACTGGAAGTGACACGTTATTGTTGCCTGTGAATGGACAAGCCCGTATCCTTTTTGCGATATACACACCCGGCGAGCAAAAAAATAGCATTCTATGTGCCATAAACAACGGTTCTCTTAGGAGTTTTTTAAAATGTTCTATAAGATTTTAACTTTTTAGCAAATTAACACGTGTATTTGATAGTGCTGACCTCACTGGGAAAATGTTCAACAATTTGATGTCTGTAGCATTTCTATTCTCAAACTGAATTTCTGTTAAAGAAACTGTACTTTGTATACAACTTTTAAGATATTGCTTAATTCCTAGTGGCACCTTCAATGATGAATAATTCATTTCAAGTAATAACACTAAAATATGTTTTGTTGTCAACTGGTGGACTGCGTATTACTTTGTTCTAATATTCAATCGACATCGCAACAACGCGCAGTGAACGTAAGGTCGATTTCAACTGCACAAAATGACAGTTCATTTATAAGCATATCTCCAGGCGATTTGCCACTATTACCATTGTCAGTCGCGATTATGTCTAACAAATAATCAACGTCTGAGCTCAACTCAGCCCATTCTTTCGCCTATTCCTTGTCAATTTGTCATGCTTGACTTTGACATTTGTAATTAGAGAATATTGAATGTTTATTGTCTCTTTGTTCGACTATTTAGTGTTTCGATATCCTTGACCTGTCGCTTAGGTGCTTTAGGTGGTTATAACCAAACATAATAGGTGCAACGATTGTATCCATTAGTACGCCAACGCGTTGACGCCGTGCGCTGAGCGCCAAGCGCCGACTCTCGTTCACGCGGCGGCGGCGCGGCGGGTAACGGCGTGGGCAGTGTGGGCACGCAACTCTCGTAATTATAATGGTATATGTATTTGAAAATAAATTAATAGCAATAGTCAGAAGTGCTAATTACACGGCGCATGATTCTCCTACCTTGACAGGGAATAAAACTAGACAATCTCTAAGCTATTATTAGCTGACAACACCTGCATTTTATGCGGTAACGTCGTCGGCGAGAACTATGCCCGTCATCGGTCAGTTAAATAATTAACAGTGTGTTATAAAGTTGAGGTGTTACTTCCCGGAAACGTTAGTTGAGCACGGAGCGAAGAACCCTGAGGTCTGTGGGACAGAGGCGAGTCGCTTGTTTACATTTGGCGCGACCTCAACCCGCCGGCGATGACATTAACAAGGGTCACTCGAGGCTGTGGTGTCAACCTGGTAATTGCGCACGCTCCACGACGCGAATCCGCCTTCCGCACCATCTTAATGTGTTGATTGTACTGTTACTTTTGCATATAAAGTTTATTCTTTACAATTTAACCATTACTTGTCAATGGTACTAAGGGCGAGCAATAAAAAAGGCAAATTATTGTTCAACTACTACAATATCTCTGAAAATGTTTTCCTCTGAGCATGTCCTGTTGTGCGAGTTGACGTTTTTGACTCGACTAAGACATTAGTGGTACACAATGTTTGCGTTGGCACATCTCGGGCGTAGGTTCCCGCGGTCACTGTCTCGTTGCACAACGGTTAAGGCGCGGTGTTCACGAGTTGTTTACAGAGGTAATTAAGTTGTCCAACTCCAGCCGCCTACGGAAAAACCGTGGACGTTTCAATTAGTCAAGTTAAATCCCGGCGCTTGGAATAGTGGCGCAACAGTTTGTCTATTCGAGCGTTATCATCTGATGATAAGACTCGCTGTCGCACTAGTATCCCATGAGAGCTGCGCAAATATTGCAACACTAGTAAAGTGGAGCACATTAAACAAGTAACAGAGTATCACGTTATCAACCGAACGTGTATTGCACAAAGCGGGTAGATGAACATTGCGATGCCCTTTTGTGCTTCATTTATTTAGGGTTTTGCGTAACATGTCTATGGTAGGCGTAAGCGTGTCTCGCGAATCATCGCTCTAGATGCGCGGAGACAATGCGCTTGCGCCAGTATAACAGCACGACATTCCGCAATTGCGCAAGTGCACGCCTTGCAACTCGCATCGAAAACCTTTGATACTTTTTTATTCTATTAGATGTTTTGCTCAACATGAGGCTGTTTAAAGACGCTATATTGCAAAAGTGATCAATCTTTATTAAGGTCCTAATAGCATTCAAGTAGATGTCCGTTTGGTAGCATGTCGAAACAGTCGAGTAGCCCCCGAGTTCCCCGGATTGGGCGTTCGCCCACTCGGCCACTCTCACGGTGGTGTTGGCGTGTTCCAAATTAACATTATTGTGTTACAATTAAGGCAACACAGATTTATGCGCAAACGCAACAAACATTCCGTATCTGCAAGTGCATCGACTTACTTACAATTAGGTCGTGCCGAATTACATTTCTATTTTATTATCTGGTCACTTACCGCTTATTCTCGTATAGTATTGTAATAATTACATTACTGCGTAGGTTCGAATATAACCTCACTAAAATCTGTGTGCACAGATGTTTCGGAAGTGTCTTAAAGACTTTATCGTATCGTGGGAAACGGTGACAGCAAATATGTGGCCATTCAGTGACAATACCCTTTGTTAGGTCGTGCTTGTATCTGAAAAATACTCGGAATCGACAGCCTGAACAAAGGCAATGAAATTCCTCGACGCCGATATGTCTCACAAAGTGTGGACATAAAAAAGTCACACTTAATAGTGTTGGATAGTGTGAAAGAAACGCAAATGAGTGTCAGAATGAGTCACGAGAAAAAGTTACCAACATCGCAGTTATCACCTCTGAGCGCTAACTGTTCTATCTACACGTCCAATATTCCAAGAAGGTCTCGGTATAGATTACGAATAATAATTTGTAAATAACGCATTGCTTATTGTGCTATATGATTTCGGAAGTGGAAATAACATAAAAAGATTTCCATTTTTGTATTATTATTATCACTGACCGACTTCTTTGGCCAAGCAATAAGGACGTTACTTTTGCAACAAAAGGTCTCAATTTTGATCATATATTTTTATACATAGTACAAATGGTAGCTTGTGTTGCTAGTTATGCGAGTTTTAACAAGTGTGAGTGTAAGTAAAACGGATACAATTTTGCTCATTAGTTTTACGCAAGCTAAGGTATATTTGACATTTGAAAGGCAATGACATAAATTCTAGGAACAGCAATTACGGCTAGGATGAGTAAGATAGTCGAAATGTCAACTGGACTATTGTTGCACGCTGTGGAATTCGTTGTGCAGAGCCGACGAGACCTAATGTCCACAATGGACCACATCTGTGTAAACACACCGAGTCATGGCTGCCAAGTTAACACCACAACTTTGCATTCCATTTGGAACACATTATTTATAAAATAAACATTTTACTATTTACAAATAACAAATATTAATATACTTCATTGTACGTGTGCATATTAATATCATGATTATAGATATATCATTTGTTACAATAGGCTATTCTCCTATTTTTTCAAATATTTTTTAAAATGCTCATATATATCAGATAATCAAGGATTATTTTTATTTCTGCAAAATATACCTGCTAAATGTTAAAAAAAATATATCAAAAATTTGACTTAAAATATACGCGCCAAAACACCGACCGCCATGATGGTGGCGGCGACTGACGTCATATAAACTAAAATGAAGAAATGTCAAAATGCCAGTTTGTCTTGTACTCTTGTAGTGATTTAATATAATTTAATTTCAAGTAAAAATGAGTTTTTATAGCCCATATCGTTGGTGTGTAGCGTTGAATTGTAAAAATTCTACGTTGAAGACTCCAGAAAAGTTATTTATTAATGTGCCGACCGACGTTTCTATGAGAAATGTTTGGTTGGAACTCGCGGGACGAGATCCTGTAAAATATTCTAAGAAATCTCATTTATATCTTTGTGAGGATCACTTTGACGTAAGTACATAAGCTTTTTTTATTGATTTTTATTTAAATTACGATATTACTCTCTTTTTTACTATGTAAACGAGACTTTGAGGTTATTTTTACTAAGGTAGGTAAGTAGTTTGTTGTTTGTAAAACGAGTGACGGACGACGAGCTTTAGTGAAATTGACGTCACATCATGGCGGTCGGCGTTTTCAATCACGTGACATACAGATAATGAAACATCAATTTTAATTTTGAAAAATAAAATTAACCTTAGGTTTTCATGGGAAAATAACTTTATATTTGCATTTTCCGTGATGAAAACTATCCAAGTAATATAATTTCATAATTTATTGTTGATATAAGAAAATGGCCTATTATGCTATTGTGACCATTGGCTATTGCTTGATTATCCAGTAGTTTTGCAAAAGTAAATCGGCGAACAATAGTATGTAACATGGTGCAATTGGCAAGAACAAGTTGTATTTGTCACACACTTATTTGGTATTCCGTGTTATACGCAAAAATGTGACCGGACAGCCAAGGAGACGCGGAGGTCCAGTAACCTCGGCGTGACTCACCGCGGAATCGAATCACCGAAACCGTTGAAGAGTATCAAATTCAAATTAACGACTCAAAACGGCCTCCAGCACGATTCGTATTCAAAACAAAGCAATTCTAACCAAAGTAAATAAACATTCGCAATTAACGAAATGTTATCGTTTAGCCAATAGCGTTGAGACATTTATGGCAATTGCGATCCAAGTAAAGGATAAACGTACATTCAAAATGTCAAAGCAAACGTTTGAAAACTACTTTAGAGACGTACGCGCAACATGAAGGTCCATTGATGCAAATTTAAAATGTAGAACAGACGTTAGGCAGCCCGCTGTGACACACATAACATACGAATATAACTGTACTTAGCTGTTAAATCAAACTATAATGATCATAAATAATTGCAATTAAGTAATTATTAAAGGTTTATGACCACTATAATGGAACAGGCTTCGAGATACTGATTTGTCGCTCAAAGGCACAAACTAATTAAATTCTAATGACAATAAAATGTTCCGATTAGTTCTGCTGTCATGTTGTCAGCAACAGCGATTAGATTTAATTAATGTAATTCATTCTTTTGAAATGTAAACAGTACAAATGTATCAGCGTGAAGATGAAGTTAAACCAATGAATGGTGTTAGAAAGTTTGGTATTCCATTTCCACAAGGCAGTATACTTGCACCGCACCTTAGTACAAAGTACAATAATATCGATTTCTGGCATGTTTAACAATATTCTAAATGCACAACAAACGTCTGTATCAAAACATTTAGTGCCATTTCCTTATTGAGTGGGAATAGTATGATCTGAACTATTCATTTTGAGATTGTATCGGATCCGTTGGCTGAGAAATAGCACAGGTTACAGCTTATGACAACTATAAAACGTTATTTATTAACAATTGCATGTTGTGAACGGATGATCGATATGATGATATGTATCGGTTGACGCACACTCTGTACTTAGGAATCACTTTAAATTTACAGTCAAGTAAATTATGTTTACGACTTAAATTTTATCACAAACTATTTTGTCTTTCAAACATGATCTAGCTAAACCAATGTTAATTTAACTTTATCTATTTGAGCTCTCAAGGTAACATAACATTATAATCGACATCACATTAAACTTATTAGTATCAGCCTTTAAGAACCCACTGAAGGGCAAAGGCCTCTCACTCACTGATTTAGAGCTCACTGATGATATTAATTTCATAGTCATGATTGATAATAATAGAGTAGAAGCATAGGAGTAATCAATAATCTCGCAAAATAAAAAGCAAACAATAAAGTAGTTTCTGGTACCCCAGATACAGGTGATGAACCTAGTTAGGGGTCAGTTACCATAAGATTAAGAGTGATTGATTTTGTTGTTATAAAATAGTTTCTATATAAACTTCAATAAAGCAACGTAAAAAATCCGAGATCAATGTCATTCGGGTATGCGGGTAGCAAACAAAGTTTCGGGTGCGTAAGCGCAGCGATCTTGACACAGTAACACGCGTCGATAGATGCGCAGATCCATGTCAGTGGGCCGGTGTCTGTCCAACTTATTTACATTTTACAACACGGTTGTGTAAAACCGCTGCAACAGTGGCAACAACCTAGAAACTAAATTTGAATGTCTTTGTAACGCGTTTTGGAGTCCGCTTCTTATTTGTACTCACAAATCTGGTTGTTGTTTGACTAGATTTCGCTTTGCGTTAGTTTCAAGAGAATATTTGTAGCCTCAATTTTGAATTATATAGTTGTCGTGGAGGTTAACGACTCTGATTTATTGACGTTTTGACAGATTAAGAGCATTTCGATACAGAAAGAGGTGGATTGCACCCGACACCAACCTGCTCATAACAAGCCTTTGACATATTAGTCCATGCCAAAAAGAGCAACTGAGAACGCGTTGGCGTGATCATTTGTTAACAACATTTTTGCGCATATCTAATTAGATTCATCCGAACATAAACACTGCGATTAGTATCTCTATTCCAATGTTGCGCGGACGCACGTCCTTCCATTGATGCCCACACAATCGCTTGCTGACATTGAATCGCCTAATTACTGGACATGCGCAAACAGAAAGCAGCTACCACTCATTCAAACGTCAGTCTTGTAAACGTCTATTAACATCGTTCTACTAATAAGGGACGTTAGAACATTACTTGTGAAGTTTTTATTTATTCTTTTTTTATATCAAACAGGTTACATGCTGCGGTTTTTCGAAGGAAAATCGAACAAAATCAGCCGAAAAACAGCATTACGAAAAGGGAAGACTTATAGATGAAGAACTTACGTACAGAAATACTTATCGATATATTCTCTCTACAAACAAATATTTTATTACATGTGCCTGAAGTATATCAGGAACTAGTCCAAACATTTTCAATGCTGAAACTAAGGACATTTCATAGTTGCCACTATTAATATGTAACAGTTTAATACGTTCAAAAAATATTTGACATTTGAAAACAAAGCGCGTTAAATTAACTGTGGAACACTGTCCGACAAACAACTGGCATTAGATGCAGGTACAACGAATTAGTCGTATCGCCGACCTTGTTATTGTATTATAATACTAAACAAAATATTATTCCATTGTGTCGAGTAATGTAGCACCGTCACTAAATTCACTGAACAACGCTCAGAAGGTTGCAGCAAACGTTTCTTGTAAAACTAATGCCGTAAAAATTAAAAACAAAGAGTCGTAACCTTTAAAATAATTCTCCGTATTCAAATCATACGGTAACACTCACTATCCCACCATTAATTATAAAATGAATGCAATATTATGTAAATACGTTTGGAGATGGCATTGTTGTGCGCCGGCGCCGATGCGCAGGATACGGCTCATTAGCGCAATTAGACGCTGATCCATCGCGATGAGGATGCGCCAACGCGTGTGCGCTACGCGCTGTAATTATGCGCAAGCGCAACGAGCGCACGGTACACTCGTTCTACCGACATTGCATTAAATTTATACTATCTTTAAACGGATCAAAGTTCTCGGTTTCTTATTGGATACGAAATTTGCAACAGACACATAAATTAACAGTAACCGTAGTGGCCTATTTTACTATCAATAACAAATTGGTGATTTTACCGTCCGACTCCCGGGTTTATGGACAATAAATCGCTTTATCTGGGAAGTGGAATTGATCGCCATTCGTCAGCGGGGCAGCCACTTAGCGGAATTGGGCCAGCGTACGATGCTCGCGCGGCTCACGATGTGCCTTTCACCTCGGCGGACGGGCCGACTGCGAGCGGGTAGCGGAATACCGATATGGCAAACTGATAAATAACAACACTAGGGGAAAAAAGAAGAATAAGGAACATAAATAATAGTAACTTAACTAGCAATATACTCGATGAAATACTAAATGGAAGAATAAAATGTTAACTCTTCGAAAAAAATAAGACGTTAGTAACAAAGTTTTCTATACACTTCACAAAACGGGTACTGCATACAATAAATGTTTACTTGTAATACAAAGCTGGCTATTTGTTCAGCTTTAAATATTATACACAAAGGTCGCAGATGTTATATTAATATTGTTGGAAAAATCTCAGCGGTTGCTACACAATATGCTTTTATTAACATTATGTAGCAACGTTTTATTATCAAACATCGTGTTACACAACAATCGCTAATCGCTCGCACTCACTCCGTCCACAGATTCAATAAATCAGAGAGGTCACGTACGGCACTATTCAAGAGTCATTAGTACATGTACGAACATTATTTATTATTGTATTTACGAACACATGTTCTGTGCGAAGAGAAAAGCGAACCAACACAGACAAACAAACCAATGACCTTTCGATTTTATTATTATAATTTAAATCGATAAACATATAAAGCTCTAATATTTTGAGGTCACTATTGATGCGCAAGACCTTGTCTATCTATGCTATTATACTGAATTTGTATGATTAAAACGGACGGTAGTAACAAATAGAGCCAATAGTTGCAACATTGCAATACTTGTTGATTTACTATCGCCATTTTCTGCCTAGAGGAAGATATTATTACGGCAGCGATTATAAAAGTAATGTTCTTTAGTTGTACCATGAAAGATAATAATGGCCTACTGGAATTTACAAGTGCATCATATAAATTGACTAAGCTTTTAAGGTTTAAAAAGAAGAGTTTCGAGACACGATTTTATACAAGTAAAGGATTGATGTATCGCAGGGATTGGATCAAAGGCATGCGTGCGCGTAGCGATCACGAGTGCCATTGATGTAATAGAATAATTAATGGGCGCGGAGTCGGAGCGACGCGACCGCGTCTCACGGGTCACTGACAGCATCCACCATCCCCCGGCTCGGCGCTGCGCGTGCCTCCACACTCACACAACATTGTAGCAACATGTCGTAATGGAATATTTGCACACACAATATTGTTCTCTCATCTCGAATTTGACCCAAAAACCACAAGACGCTGTAACGGGGGGTATCAGCCGATGCAGTAAATATCTGCAGAGTTTCTAAACATTGTTCTACTTGCGAAAGCCTTCAGAAATAACTTGCCCATTCATTATTAGCCATTCAAACCGTGGAAAACAATGGGTATGGTTAAGGGGTCGCCGATTTCCAAACTCGTGCAAAATATACGAAGCGAGCACACCAAATAATCAGGTTAACAACCATTGTTTTTGGAGAATTAGTGATGTAATGTGGCCAATGTAAACACACACACATAATGATCACATTTGGATGTTCCCGAGAAATAGAAGAATACTTAGTAAACATTTGAAAACTAATCTAGAAAGGGAATAAAAAAAAAATGTCCGCGGGGTAAATAAATAACATGATTGGTGTTTCTATCAAGAGCTGATTACTTATAAATGGCCAACGTCAGTCACGCATATCGAGTGTTTAAGCGGAGAGCGTCCGATAAATGGGTATGCGATATTCGTGCTTTAGTAGTCCTAGCCTGTCCTGGTGGCCGTCTAATGTAATGCAAGCGTGCTCGAGGCACTCCCGACTTGAAATATCACGGAATATTGCGCCAACCGAGATGAATATTATGTTTAAAGGCCTGTATCCGAATGCTGTTTTGCAATGCCAATATTATCGACTCATGACAACACGATTTGTTGTATACTGATACCTATGAATCAGAGCATCAGGATACATCATATAGATGGTGTACAAACAAACCAAACTTAGCAATGCTAATGACACACTTCGACCTACAGAGATGAGTGAGATCTTAATGGTGACCTCCAACGTGACGTCCGTTTTAACAAAATCTTAGTAATATCGGAGCGTTCACCCACGGCTGCGACGTGTCTCGTTAGCCGACTTTATTGCAACCCATACATGGGGAGGTGCTCACACGACACGAACATCGTAAACAATGTAATGACTGCCCGAGACCCTAACGCCGCTCTACCAACAGATTCTTATTTGGCATTATAAACTTCTGGGCATAAGGTTTAACAATTTCAAAGAGTTTACATCACGCGATGTGACTTAATATTATGCCCACGTCCACCTAAAACGGGGACAACCGTATTAAAACATAAAAGCCTTTTTAAATCGCACATTATTTTCATATTATCTCATTCCGATGTTTTATTGCGTTATAAAACAATCGAAAAAGTCGCAATCTCAATCATTTCTTTGAGACAAATCAAGGCTGACAATAAAAATGTTTCCATTTGTCTTGCCACATTTTAAATGTCATAATATAAAACGATTTAGTCGGTTGGAATGAAATGTTGGTATATAGCGGCCATTACTCAAGCTGTGAGTGCATCATTATATTGTAACGGGTGAGAGTGCATGCATTCCGGATGTGTCGCGCGGACGTCTTAGAGGTCTTACGGTGATAACGATCTGCGGAAGTCACCACGGGAGCCGGCTCTCACCGCCATTGTGAGGAGTCACGGCGGCTGCCCTCTCCGCTGCACTCGCTGTAACAATACCCCGAACGAGAGTTCCGCAGGAGTTAACCAGGAAACGTTCCGCTCTGCATTACCATCTGTGTGGTAAGAGGAGAGAGTTGCTCGGAACTCGGTGTCTAGTTACTGGTGTCAATTTCAGGTGAGCGACAATGGCGGATATGTAACTTGAACATTGGTGGAGCGGTGTGTCGGGGTAAAGGCGCGCGGCCGCGGGCGGTGACGCCGCGATCACCGCAGCCTCTGTGACGGCTAATAAATTTGAGGAAACGTTACAATCACCTCGTCCTACTTACCGCGAGCCCTGCGGTAGGACCGCTACTCCATCTCATTGCGCGCCGGTTCGCTCTCGCGGGCGTTTTTCAGTTGTATGTTCGATATCCGAACGAGATTAATGGATTTGAACTCGTTTAATGACGCAAACAAGTACGATACCTTGCTTAAGCTTTCTGCTTAACAATCGAGTCGTTTACACTCGCTGATTAGTGTGCTATTATAGATAAGTTTGAGTTTGCCTATTTCATCAGAAACCTTAATCTTAATTGAATGTGCAGTTTTAGAAATATCACAAATGAACTGTTGAATGTGCCGCAGGTCATAGAGCGTTGTATAACGATGGAATAATACTTGAATAGAAACGACCCAATGACGAGTGTAAACATGACAGGAACAAAATGGTTTCCGTCTCTCACTTGACAGATAGGTCATAAAACTACGGCACAAAGATAGCATTGTCCTTTCTTTCTGCGGTTGCATTATATGACTCGCAAATCAGTATTATTGTATCGACTCAGGTTATCCCATTTAGACAAATGTAAGGGCAAGAAGACAATGGCCGCATTAGACTGCGTTTGTGTTAGGAACAATAACGTATAAAAAAACCGCATATAATAAGAATAGCGAGTCGGAGCTAGATTCTAGCAACAATGTTGGAATCAAAGGCACTAAATATAGAAATTGCCATGATGTAAGGAAGCACGACTCGAGCTCACGAATGGATTCGCCATGAGCACGTACACCGCAACCAGAATGGTACAAAACATGAAGAATCTGCACCATCTGTCATAACATTATTTAATAAGTGTCTCCGCCTCTCTACTCTACCATTTCGCAATGGAAATTCCATGCAAACACATCTTAGTTAATAGTTTGATATCAACTACAAGTTGTCAAATTATAACCCGATATTATGATTACTGATTATGTAAGCGGAAACGGGTGTAATTATCATAATTTTGATTTTGTTTGTGCGCGTGCTACATTGAAAACGTGACGTCACGTGGTCGTCGGGTGGTACCAAGAAAATGGGTGTGATTCATGCGTGGATCGTGTCTGTGAGGTGCGCGGGCGCATACTGATGGGGCACCGCGTTCTGTCACCCCCCTGAGCACGGCTAACGAGCGGCCATGTTTCACTGACACACAGCCCGTCACACAGACATACATCGCCAAGTGGGTGGATACTTCAAACACTTACCTATTATAGACATACACGTATTTCTCGTACCCAATCTCTACACCATAACACTCGATCTTACCTGAAAAGTAACAAACGACCCATAAGATTTCCTATTGCATTACAACACATTTACATTTCGATAGTATCTGCATGATAAATGTAGCGATACGATCAAATTAAACGGTTACCGCTGTAAACTAATCTAAAACACCATCGCCGGTGTCTGTTGCTTAACGCGGACGGTTCCAATGATATATATAAGTGTAAATAATGTGCAACTGTTGCTAAATCATAGCATATAAAATATTTCGACAATACAATAGACAAATAAGCTGGGCCAGATAATTGTTTCGCAAACCGCGGAGAATGCAAACCGTTATCGAGACGATGTATGTGTTCCAAATAATGGAATCAGATATCGAATTTATTAGAAGTTTTTGATCAAGATTTGCGACGTATTCTTTGAATATAATTTGGTCAGTTCAAAGAACCACTAATTTAAATTGAATGTTGATAAACATATAAACGTTGAATTAGTGTTATGTGTGAGTTCATGTAGTTACGAATAAGTTATGAATTAACGATATCCGCACGGTGTTATAATAGTCAAACGTTTGTTTCTGAACTCGTGTCACGTTTCACTGATTAGATAAGCCAAGTTATTGATTCTAATTAAAAATTCCTTCGCCAACACAGGTCAATCATTTACTATACATACCTACGTAACTAACGTTGCCAGGTGTTTTAAGCATAACAATAATAAAAAGCATGTGACTTGCAGATATATGGAAATAAAGATATTAAATGTTTTTTATATTACAAGACATCGAATGCAAAGAACTTAGCACTTGCAATGACAATAATTGTGAATTATCATTGGCATGCGTGAACGAGACACTCAAAGGTACGCTAACGAATGCTCTATAGAACGGGTCGATTCCGGGACTAGATATGTGGTTCCGATAAGTGTGATTTGTTCGCGAGTTAGTTGTAAAGGTGTCTGCTAATGGTCCTTGTCAGTGACTCCGATGAGACGTGTAGAGCACTCAAAGGGAACAATCAGCACCGGCCATTATTCCCAAAGAGAATACTCAATAATCAGTAACATTATTGAATACAATACTAGTAATATTGTCCCGCCGTACATAAATCGACCAATAACTACAGGAAAATGCATTAAATAAGAATTATTTATAAAACACAGTGTGTCATCGGAGCGTGGAAACTTATTGCAATAACAATCGTGACAGTGTAGTAGTAACACGTTCGTGTGACCCGATGACGACGAAATAATGAAGTTGGGCTCCGAATCGATACACATCTTGAGATGTCACGCGAACAGAGAAAAAGGTGTAACAATAAAATTGCGTCACGAATAATAATTCCTATGAAAAACATGGAACTTGATTAAGATAATGTGTTAGATGTCAGCGGTCTCAATAACCGCATTAATTAATTAACAGTTTGCATCTCTAGTATAATTTAATGGCGTAGCGAAAGCGACAACATCGAAGTGCGGCCTCCGTTGTGGTATATCTCGACGGTAGACCAATAATTCCGAGAGCAACGCATTAATTAAAAACTGTTCGGTCATTAATCAGGCGCCAGAGCGCGATCCGATCGCGATCAACACCGATTTATTACACTCCAGATAAAAGCTGGTTGTGTCTGATATGTGCGCCGGCCCGCTCATATTCAATGATAGCTGTTTGCTACTTATTCTAATGAGACATTAGATGAAGCTATTTAAAATGAAACTCCCTGTGGGTTATAGATAGATACTTTTGTGGTGAGATATAACTTGTATATTCACGCTTTTTTCTATACCGTAATCAAACTAACTTAAGTCCGTAGTAAAACCATACAATATTATTGCATGTCAAATTTTAAATAACATTACTTAAAAGTAAACTTTGAATATAGTTATCTTGTGCGAAAATCGCAGTCTGAGGTAATGTTACCACAACCAGTGGAAAATTAAACATCACGTAGCGTAATCTAAAGTAATAATTTGCATAGTTGACCGCACTAACTGTCTAATGGACGAGGTGTCGACGACAAATTAAGGACTTCATGGAAACATCTAGTCTCATTTATATGAGAAGCTAAGATTGTTGCTATTTCAAGGCGTGGTTGTAGCCAACACTGGAATTTTTATAGGTTTGATCGCACGATATTGATGAACCGTTTATTCCGGGAAACTTGAATCCCTTGTATAGGCTCATGTTGCGTTGAAATTATGTTGTAGTGTAGTTGTGTAGCGAGAGGCACCGCTAACGGTCTGCGGGTGGTCGAGATAACGCTTCTCCGACCAATTTCTTTGTCTGCGCACAACACGGCTGATAAGATAATTACAATACGCCTCCCCTAGCATACACAACATGTATAAGCAGAAGTAAAACCGCATCTATTCGCATCGGGTGATAAAAGTGAAAATAAACAGTTAGACACGACGGCAACATCCGGTGGAGTTCGACTCCCTGCCTTCAAGTGGGACACTTCGCTTTCTAGGAAAAGCCTCGCGAAATGACGGACGAACTGCACAACAACGGAATACAAATAACGAGTGGCATCATCATAACCACATCCTTGATTAATCATCGAATCGTTGCGTCGCATGATCAATTTGATACAACTGCCATTTTAGCTGGTCAAAAACATATTTTCGTAAACTAAAGAATAAACAAACCCACGTAAAATGTCAATTGCGCTACAAGTTGACAGCATACGTATAACTTGATATACATAGAGTGCTTTATGTCAAGGTGAACGCTTTCGACTGCAAGTCCATTGAAAATTCAAAAAATAAGTGCTACAGTATTTCGAAAAACAACAAGATTTAAATTGTCTCTTCAAGAAGTACAAGATCCAAAGTATTTTGCCAGTTTCGCACTGGTTGACAGATGTAAATGACCTGCCTGCACTGGTGGAAGAGTTTTAATGTAAGAGTTTAAATTCATCGTACAGTCGGCGGGAGTACGCACCCGAATCGAGTCCGTTACAAACAATGACCCCCCACAAAATTACACGCCGATTCGGTTGCGCAACCTCGCATTATGTTGAGACTAAATAATCGAAAAACGGTACGGACGAATTCAATTACAAGATATAACGGGATTGCTAAATTTGACAGAGCGAAACGAGAGGTGGTTACATGTTGTCACATGCGTTATCCAACATCGGCGTAGGAGACGTTCTAATTGGCAAGTGAAGCATTCGGGTGAGTGGAGTGCGACCGGTGGGCCTCCACGCCGCCCACTCCCCCGCACCAACTAGGTCACTGCCAATTCGCGAATTTGGCTTTATTGTAACCACATCATAACGATGATCAGGCGCCGCTAGGCACGCGCAGGGTCACCAATCAACACGTTCTTGTTGGCTGAACTTGAGACGCCATGACCGTCACCTGTGACATGCATTATTCCGACAAACAGCACAATCGTTGCAATAAGAATGTCGATAGATCGATACTGCGCCGTTCGAGTACGTGATTCACTTACGTATAAGTATTACTGTATCGGGTTACGTTGCACTACACCGCATCATGAATTCAGAATACAAAGTAGCGACTTAGCCCTAAACGATTGGTGATGTTCCAAGTGTAAATAACTTCATCGAGGCTCGCATAAAGATTATTGGTCATGTTGGGGCGAAACACGATCGTATCGGATAGTGTGTTGAGTCAGTATAGCCGCATACTAAAGATGTGAGATTACACAAGGAATCCCGGTGCCGACCCGCGCCCGCTCCGCGTCGGTCGCCCGGTGGGAACACCAAACAACGTCAGAATAACCTATCATAAATACAACTCCAGCGTTTTGAGGCGTGTATCCGTTCAGATAATCTCACGGCTAATACCAGGCATTTTATTACATTTCAAGATTTAGGAAGTTGTAAATATCGAATGATATATGAATCGAGAGTAATCGACATAATTTCAAGTCATCTTTCGCCCCGGGAAATAAGGGCTTAGTGGGTGGTGCAGTGTAGTGGTATTGTTAAGATTCAAAATATGATGTCGAAATATCAGAACCAAAAATAAATTATTAATATTATACCGAAAATGGTGTCACGTCAATATCGTGCTACAGAGCAATATAGTATCGTGATTTGCAGCTTCACAAAGAGCAATTACGCATTTACACCGACCACGCGGCATATTTTTATTTAAACGACATTAAAAGCCCGGAACTGAACGTTCAAGGGCGCAAACTGCAACAATATACCACACGAAATTGTCAAATATTCGGCTAACACCTTAACACCTACAGAATAAGAATCAAAATGCAGGCATATTGAACGCGACGTAACTTATGATTCGTGCGTTGAACTTAAAAGGTTGTGACAGGGGTATTACGGTAATTACCTTAATTTGTAAACACAAAAAACGACCGTCGAGTATCTTATGTTAAACGAGTGAAAAATTAAATAACTTAGATGGCGAGGAGTCGCGCCCGCGCCTGCGCATGAGCGTTAATTTACTTAGAATGCGGTGTGCGCACCAATTAACGCGTCCACCGGCCGTTCGTGAGAACATTATCAATTTTCCGTAGAAATTTATAATTGCACAATATTTTTGTGAACACATCTTTATACGTGACCGTTACGCGGTACGTTACTGTGATGGGAAACGTATTTCGAGAGAACAATGTGATAAAACAACCAAATTTTGTAACGTTTCGTATCAAGGTCGAAAACCGCAGCGAATGCGGCAAATTGACGGCTTAATATAACGAAATTAAATGATAATATGGAACATTCGAGAGTGTGGGTTCGTTGACTGGTCGCCCAAACAGCCGCGCCTGCATAAGGACATCTATTATGCTTTTAAACAAAACGCCAATGTAAATGATTCATCGATCGACGCCTTTGTAAAGGTCACGCACGGTGGAACACCCGACGGCGCTCATATGTGTTAGCTGAACGCCAACATCAGGATATTATAGGGTACTAATACTGAGAACTCAGAATTATTTCGCTATGAATCATAAGAAAGAATACAAAAATATGTGTAATAAATAGTTTGGAAATCACCAACTTTATTAGGTGTTTTTGTGTTACGTTTATTTGCATATATTTGTGTACTGTAGTGTATCAAGATTTGCCAAAGGGAATATTAGTTTTAGACAAAAGAAAGATAAGTAGTAGAAACCTATGTGGAAAGACAACCTGACTAACAGGTGGTGACTCTATCATTATTTCATACTAGTAGCGCGGATTCACTTGTGTAGATCCCGTTCCCATGGGAATTTCGGGATAAAAAGTATCATATGTGTTATTCTAATGTATAAGCTAAATTATTGTAAAGTTTCATTAAAATCCATTCAGTAGTTTTTGCGTGAAGAGGAACCCAATTACATCCACACTCACAAACATTCGGCTTTAAAATATTAGTAGGATTATTACAAAGTAAGATTTAAAATTTGTTTCAGAAGCAGTGTTGTTTGTGTGTATTGTTTAAACTTCATGGTCACATTATACTTAATATTACACACTGCACCTATCTATCAATTTGTAAAAAACAGGTGTAACAAACAGTTGGTTTAACTAAACGTTATTTAAACGATTGTCTTTAGATAAGTTGTGTATAAGCGCGCGAGCACCACACTTCTCGCCGGCTGTTATCTGGTAGTTTGTAAGGAAACCAACGGTAACTAAAACGGTGTGTTTTTCCAATAGTTTGACGTTCTAACAACAGATAATAAGTTTGTTTACTTTAGGAGGACGGTTATCGAATTTATTGCCTTTATCAGAGTGTAATGAAATATGGTGATTGTATCAATTTTCATGCGCTGATAAAGATAAGTACGACGTCCAATCTACTTAGTTATTGTTGATGGGATATTGTGTTTGTTTGTCTTGCTTTTACGCAGAATTTGATCAAAATATTTTCTTAGTTCTTCAGCCACTTACTTTGATGCCCTATTTTAGGGGGTAAAAATTATAAGGAATATGGAAAAAATATTAGTCTCGGGATCGATTGTTATAAAACCAAGCAAAGATTCGAACTTTTTAAAATCATTCTAGATTTGATTGAATCAATTACTCTTATCATCTTCATACAGCAACCATACAACAATAAGAGATAATAATAAACCGAGAGGGTGTCGGTTTATCACCTGTATCTAGTGTGTTGTGTGTTACACACACCCACCCAAACTACGTCTACACTACAATCAGACCTACAGTTAATCTACTATCCCTCAAGTCCCGTTGCCCCTATCCCAGTATCAGGGAACCCCGACGGAAGCCAGTCTTCCGGCACGCACCAGGGAGAATAAACACAGCTAATTAGCGTACTAACGAGATACAATATTCATTGTACACTTGTCGGCATTACTACAAAGGTGAGGATGTTGGTAAAGTTAGTTGTAAACTTACTTACTTGACTTTTTAATTGATTGATCGCTAATTAATAACGAATTTCTTTGTGCGAAAATCTGTGAGTCAGATTCTTAAAGCTATATTACTGAACCAATTCTTGGAAATGGTAAGGAAGCACAGAATTTGGAAGACCGTAGGTGAGTTTATTCCAATATTTTGAAACAGTCCCTTAGTCCGCTTTACTGGCGAAAGTATTGATGGAAATCTGGTGCTCGCTGAACTCTATTGAATTTGAAATGAAAAGCGAAATATAACAAATATTTAAGTAACTAGAGGTGAGAAAAGGTAAATTCCACAAACATTGTAAAAGCAAACTAATAATACACGTATACAATGTAAGAAACAATTAGTTGACATAGCGCAGTCTGCAGATGTGCCTTTCAACCTTTTAATTATTGTAAACGCATTTCAATATAGTGACATCATCTTTACTATCTCACGAGTATGTACTACGATATAGGTGGAGTACATAATACGATAAACACACTTATATACAGAGTGATGACGACTGTATATAACAATAAATGAAACCCCTACTTAATAGTAGTACTTTGCTATCACTAACACAAAACTTATTATTTGATAACAAGGAATATCCACGTTATATGTAGTCAATCCAGGAATTCATGATTATTGGGTAAGAATAAAAGGGTGAAAAATCTGTTACTGTTCCACTCTTTGTTTTTTTTTGACAGACAGCGAACCTAAACGTATATCAAATTCTGACATTTGAATCTACCTCTTCAAAACATTTAGTCCCTTCCACAAAACTCGAAATAGAAGCAAGGATCGTGACGTATACCTAAGACACTGAATAACCATGAGCAAGTAGTTCTCATGGTGGTGGCTCGCGTGAGGTTCCGCTCCGGCGGACCTCCACGGAACCTGACCGCCCTAATTGCGACAGATGGTACAATCCTGCAGAGATCGTTGCCCTTAAAGCCTTTCAACTTTTAGAGATAAAGCCTTTTAAATTCGACTTAGAATGTGCAGACTTTTTATGTTAAGCCAGATGTTTAGTTTAGTATCTGCCAAGAAGGTGGTTTCAGATTTGCTTTCTGTGTTAGGTGATGCATGTTTGTGCCAAATATTTGTATCGGGTTTGAGGTCATCAACACGAGTAAATTAACCTTAGTGGATTTACTGTACATACTAATAATCGTCAGTGAGTGGTAGTAATTTATCTTGTAGTGGGATCTAAGAGATCAATACCATACGTTTGAAGTTCGCGTAAATTATCTAGACGATATTAATTAGTAAACAACACTTAAAGCTAGAGCTCCTTTAAACTACAAACCCTTTGAATGTTAAAAACACCAAAGGCCATCCACGCCATCAAAGGTTACATTAACATTTGTTTACTCAAATGAAAAGGAATGTAGGTAGCAATCACAATAACATCATCTAAGTAGCGAAAGCATTCAGTGTATGAAAAAGGAAAGTGCGTCAGGTGCGAGGTGCCCGGGCCCTTCCAGGCGCAGGGAATGGAATGCGACTATTATTAGTCGGCGCCGGCGCATGCCGCAGACCGACCTGTACACCCCGATTATGTAAAGCGCACACCGCGATCTTATTAATGAATGTTTAGTTTTCACGGATTTTGGGCTGAGGTATAGAGGCCATTGACAAATAGTAAAAACCTTTAATAATAGTTCAACAATAGACTCAAAAGCTCCTCCTAGTTCTAGGTTAAAAATCCTCCTGAATTTACTAATATTAGTCGCAGACAGGACTTTGCATTGCTATGGGAAAACGAAAAATTGGATGAAACATCCCAAAAAAAAAAAATTCTTGAAAAAATTTAATTCCAGTGATGTCAATTTATTTTTTCTATATAAAATTATTTATCTAAATAAGGTATTTGAATACAAGTCCATAGAATAATCTAGAATATTTGAAGAAGAAGAATACAATTGTGTACGTTCCACGTGTTATATTAAATTCATTTTAAATTATGGTCCGCCTTCGCATAGTCACGTAATTGGATGTTACAAGACCGTAGACCAGTAGAACTACATCCCGTATTGAAATGGAAAACATTATCGAACCGAAGCTAAGGGCATCAGCTCCACACCACCATTGTTGCACTTTGTTGCATGCAAACAGATACAACTCGGTAATGTTACTGAATGCTGAATACATTCGACTTCATACGAGCACAAAGGAACTAAAACTGGTTATTAGGTATTGTCATAACAATATTTTCTATTACTGCGCGCAAATTGCTATCAAATATGTCGTTAATTAAACGTATAAAGCAAGATATTCAATTATTTCTATTTTTATAGGTATTTACGACATTATAAAATAACATCGCGACCAATTACAATTTTCCTGACCATCATTTTCCGACCTTCAACCGGCGGCGGCGGCGGCGTGTCACCAGTCACCCTGACACATTTGTCGACACTCGCCGTTCACCGAACTCCAACCGATCCGATAGATATGATTATGATAGATTGATATGCTTAATTGGTACATGCCCCGACCGTTTGCAAACGCCTCGACCATTAAATATTAGCGAGACATTCAACACTTAACCGTGCATAAATCCTTGTGGACTTTACGAGCTTCGACCCCTTTATAAACCGTATATTTTTAAGACACTAGTCATATAGCGAAAGCTTTTTAGGATTCGTATAAATTAAGTTTATAATAGCAATCAGATGTTGGAAATAAATAAAAGGAGTGCCAAAACGGCGTGTGAATCATCGCGATGCGTTGTCTAGCTAAGTAATACCAATTAATAATGAATTCTAATAAGGTAAAACTTCATACATAAACTCTTTTAATAATATCGCATGTGTAACCAGTTTTACCTGTGAACATGAATCGTAACGTAATGCCATAACAATGTTAATTCATCCAAAAGCCATATTGTTGATTACGTCCAGGCCGTTGGGGGCTTGACCCTAATTATCTGTCTAAAAAGATAACACTGGCTCTCGGCTGATGACTTAATGACTCGACCGTGTAATGTGAACTCGCGAATATCCCGTAATGTTCATTTTATTACTGTAAAAACACAACATTAAGCAACACTCGTCGGGGCCAATGGAGTTAACGCAGGATTTGACCATTGATTGCTGTACATAATATTCAGAAAAATATACCATATTTGGCCACGTAATCGCAATGAGAAGTAATTCACAACCATATCTGGTAACACGTGTATTACCGCAACAAAAATTGGTGCAACTAATTGTATAAATACCATAATATTTTCCAATAAATTGTTTCCACAAAACGGCACAACTTTCATGTAATAACGTGTTGGAAATGTCGGAATGCAAGAATTTTAATTTGACATCACGTGAAAACCGACTTGAACAAATGTGTCTCACGATTCGAGTGTAACGTTCGTTACACAGCGAGACAATAAATCGTAACGTTTTATATCATTTGACAGGAGCGAGCAGTTTTTCATTGATTTACGACTATGTTTGCAGTCCGTTGCGGGCAAATTATTATTACGTGTTGTAGTGGCATTTTGACCGCGCAATGGTTCTTATGTAACGTGTTACAGCCGTTAGTTTACGTGTTACATCGTTTGTTGTCAACGGGTGTGGTTATGAAAATGGCGTGTGACACCGGACGACCGTTAACAGTTGTATCCTAGACGGTGTAAATTGCCTTCGGTCGTTTCGGTGACGGAAAATTGGTGCTTAAACGGGCAATTCGCCAGTTAAGTTCATCTAAGTGTGACTGTAAATGTGTTCGCGTCGAGGCATTCCTGTGATTCAGTGTGGCGTGGAGTCTGGATTCCCGTGTTTCATTTGAGACGTACGGTAGCACGGCTACGCTCGCGTGCCGACTCCTCAAGTAATTTGTGCACTATTTTAATTGGCTGAATAGTTTTGTGGCGGCGGAGATTGAGATATTGACGTCGTTTACTTTACTAGCATGTAAATTATAACGGATCTGTAAAGAAAAATGTAGCAAAAATATTCTTATCTTGTTATCTTTGGAATGCTCTCGAGGGGTTTTAGATACGTTTAGTTTGCCATGAAAATATTACGTATTTCGCTTTGCATCAGTTCAGACTATTATTACGGATAATAAGCAAATAAGCACTATTACCTAATCGTTAATGTTTCGAGCTAACCTATCGGTCCATCTGTTTGAGACCACAGCCACACGATACTCCTCCATTGTGAAGTAACCAAAACTTAGAATTTTGCAAATTATTATCGATAGATAAACCTTTTGTATGAAAATCTTCCTTTTAAATCATCACAATGTTTCTGCTTTTTTCAAATCTTTGGTTTGGTGCTTAATCAACACATTTCAAAGTTTTCGAACCAAGAGACGGAATAAAACCACCGGATGATACGAGAAGACAGAGCAATTATCGAAACGATGCGTTGCGAGTGACCGCTGACATTAACGGGTTGCATTTGGCGGCTGAAACACATCCACACTTACGCAATAATGGCTTTTTGACGGAAAACACAGCCCACAAACACTTCAACGTCCAATATATTTAAACAAACAAATACAATAATAAGAACAATCATTTAAGTCACTTTAAATGAAGCGAAAATGTTACAAAATTACTATACTGAAACTAAAAGTGGTATTGAAACAAATACTACAGAGAGAACACAAGAGAATAACTACACTGAACAACTATTGCAACAAAAGGAAACAAAAATTAGCAATAACCGTCGACTATTTGAACCACAATAGATTAGATACACTTTTTCTAAACATAATGACAGTATAGCCGACTTTTCCCATAGACACAGTGCATTAGTTACGTAAGTATATAACCCGACAAATATGAATAGACAACATCGCAGACAATAAACATTAGAAACACATTGAATTTTCATAACGGTCGGATTGCATTTGTTAGTGGCACAGTTTGTATAATGCAATGTGAGACGTATCTACATATTTAGGATATATTTACATTGGGTATTTCGTTAGACAACGATATAATGGAAACTGTTTTATAGATGTTTCTAGATAATAAATTGTTAAGCAATATTGTAAACTGGCCGGTCGATAGTCTGACTAAGGTAACAAGCCCATTGTTCTTTTCGATTAGAAGAGACGTGATGACCGAGGGTCATCGCACTACACCATAAACTCTCCGACCAATCAATGGTTAATAATATTTTTCACGCCATTCCGCTTCCCCTCAAGAAACGTGATGTGGTTTTCGAAGTAAAATTCAATGTTTTCTGCTCAATAAATTATTACAGATACTATGATTCGATGCTTCCACAGATATTTTATATTGTGCGCTTGTATTTTAAGTTTTATTTTAGCAATTACGGTCGTGATATTGGAATAGATAAGCGTAAAGGCTCGGAGGTGTTCAATAAATACTTTTTTTACGTATTCACGGCTCTGGGGATGGTAATTACTTTAAAGGGGTTGGGCTAATTTATAATTGAATGAAGAAGGCGATTCATTTAGCTTATAATCTTTAAATTAAGATATATTTGGGTGCAATTACAAGTTTACTTTAAAATTGAGATTTTTCACAATATATGTTTGAAAATTACATCATTCGAGAAGATGTATTCCTACTTACTACTTATTACTATTCAAGAAGAACATGATCTTTGTAATATATTCTTAAACTTTTTCGACCTGGTTATATTAGTATAACTATACAATAAAGCAACGGGATGTACGTACGTACTTATTTAAGTCGAAACCCTCGACTAGTTTGCTTTATATACTTATATATAATGACGTACGTTTCGTTTAATAATAAATAAGGTTAGGTTAGTTATTAGTGTCACCAACACATTAAACGTGGTCAACAAGTGCATCTGTTTGTGGATCAACAAGTGTTTCAATTTCAATGGCAGTGAAAGTGGCCGGGCAGGGCGATGAGCAATCGCAATTTTCTAATCTACACTTCCTATAAACATTAAAATGTCGTTTACTAACAATTTACCATTTTACTTTACTCCTTGTGCACTATTATATAACGGTTAAACATTCAATAACATGTTTAAATAAGGCTTAACGAGCATCAGAAGGCAATTTGCCTGTCCCAATTGTCGTCATAACGTCATCGACTGCCTTTACTTGTAGTTAGAGCCCTCAAAAACACAATTGGTTTACTTAACAAAAGACAACCCCACTGAGTTTCTTGTTAGTTCTTCTCAGTAGTGGGCGCGTAGTGAACTAACAATCAAATCAATTTAGTTTAAGTTTTGACGATTATAAGTGATTGTATCAATCCTTGATAATAAAGATATTTTGATTTTTGAGTTTTTAACAAAACCTTTCAGAGCACACACGAAGGACCCAAATGTAGAGATCTAAATGCAAAACAATACTAACTTATAACTTCTATACTACCACAAGAAGGTTTAATAGAAACAGAAATATGTGAGAACTATGAAATGAATAACTTGGCAAATGCACAACACAATCCAATTAAGAATATGAAATAAAATCTCACTATCGCGCCAGTTCAATACTCGGGTTATATGTTAATCAGTTGTGTAATTACAATTAAACTTATTATTAATAACTGCGATTGTTCGAATTATCTGCTTTAATATTGTTTTGTCCAATTAAATGAGGATGATAAGAGGGTCTTGCCGTGTCTTGATACGCCCTACTTTTAGAGACATTTGAAGTAGGTATTTAGAGGAAGTATAGTGGTGATATAGAATTAGCTAAATAAATAGAAAAGTGGTCAGCAGTTTTCTGCATTTGGTTAGACTTCTTTAATGTAGGTCGTTTGCGTATTTGTACTTGTAAGCGCGCATTTTCCGTACCTAGACTTCTCAAGCTGGGTCCCTTTGTGCGTGCTGCTTGTGGTGTTAGAACCATCCTAGTTCCTTCAGAAGGTCGTTTGCGTACTGCAATATTATTTGGTGAGACTTTTACGACTGTAAAAGATAGCTAGAGACCTCAAAGTCGTACTATCTATGTTAGTATTATTATTTATTTCATAGTAAAGTTAAACACGGCGAACGTACAGTAAAGTCCACCAAAGAGTGGGTCCAAATCAAACTTGACATTCGCCTTTCATCGGCCGCGTTCGTCGTATTACCGGTTTGGACACCGCGAAAGCTCCGGCGACCAATTTCGTGATTTCCACGGGAGCCCAGGTTCAAGATCACCACTTTCGATAAAGAAATCTGATGTCGTAAGCAATCTGACCTGATGTTATAAAAACAACGTAACACAAACATTATGAAAGTTGTCATATATTACGAATTCTAATAGTAATATTATCAATATGTCACCGTGTGGAAACAGACGTTTCAACAGTTTGTTTAATAAGTTGGCAACAAACAAGCCTTTTCTGGGAGCGATGCGGTTGGGAAACAGTTAACTAATTAATATTAAAGAGGTATAACATATTCCTTTTGTTGTATTCGGATCTAGAAATATCTGTTTGACCGAGTTTCTGTCATTGTTCGAACTGAAACCATTTCTAGAATGTGGAGTACGTACAGACAGACCACTCGGTGTTACAATCGCAGCGGGATCGCAGTGCAACGTTAATAGATTTATATTTATATCTCAGACATAAGAAACGGCTAAATTTAGATTGGACAAGGGAAAACTGTGTAAGACAACCGTAAAAGTAACTTTCAAGTGTCTGTCGTAAGTGTTGTTCGTATAAATCTTGCAAGTGGCAGTGGGCAGGTGGGGCGATCGGCGCCGGCGCATGCTTCAACCGCGCCGCTTATCTGTTATGAGTTTACTTAGTTAAATATATTGTTTCAAATTATATTACTGCGTCTGAGAGTATCGACATGTTGATTTATTTATATTTAGTTCTGAGTAACCATTACATAGTCGATTATGTTGCTAAATGAAGATGCGACTGTTGGCATAGTTTTGATAATAATTGAGAACTACATTAATTCATTGTTGTAATAGTGAAATTGTTCATATTTGTGATTATTAATAGTAATTATTTATAATTATAAATTAAACTGCTAATTGCACATAATCCTCAGCATTGCCATAATCGTCTGTTTTTTGACTAGCTAGAGCAGGAATTTCTACTTAAGTATTACATTAGCCTTTTTTTATAGAGGAGAAATCCTTTTGACGGATTCCCGCCGCTTGTAAAGGGAGCGACGGGGTATGTCGGACTCGCCGTCGTCACCAAGATGGGAGCGGTGGGGCCCTACCGACTAAAACTCATCTCGCCTTCTCGGCACCTTGGAGGCCGGGCCACGAGAACGCGGTTGCAGGCTACCGCGACCCGGCCAGCAAGTATTACATTAGCCTCTCCCAACTAGGGAGAGGCCTATGTCCAGCAGTGGACACATACAGGCTGTTGATGATTATGATTACATTAGCATAAATTCAACGATACTACAATACGTTAACATAGCAAATAAAAACATATGAAAACAATAAAAAACAAGGATATTCTCGTGATTGCTCTATAATTCCGTACTTAACATCCCAATTGCGCATTAAAACAATAAACTCGTTAATATAACATTTCAATGCCCTAATCTGTTGTTTACATAAACCAAATACTTGATAACACGGTGATCCCAATTCTAGATGGTCATGGTATGTGTACTAAGAATTTGCGTGAACCAGTTATTTTTTTACATAAAATATAACATCTGGAATGTGTTACATTATCACTACTATTTTTATGAGTCGTGAGAATTTTGTTTTTTTAGAAAATTAGGAGATCTCAGAATTTGATAATACGATCTTGTTTTTCTTAAGATGCTAGTGCGATAATCATTGTTTACCAGACACGAATTGAATTTAATGAAAGAGACATAATATCTTCTATAATATGGCAAACTATTGGAGCGATTTGATAAATATTTTACTTACTGCAAATTTTTTTATAATCCTCATTACTCTAAGGGCTATATTTATTTGAATTTCTAAGTACACAAAGCTTTTAGGTGATAATAAAGGCAGAATATTTAAAAGTTATGCATAAACATCAAACTTAAGACGACACATTTTGAAACGTTTGATTGAACGTTGTGGAAACATCATTTTAACAACCTTCAACCTATAAGACGAGTAAACAAATCAGTTTTCATTCCACAACAGTTGAGATTGCCAACAATTTTATTTCGTACATCAAAAACGGTTAAGTAACCGTTAAATTAATCGTTATTTTTCATTGCATCATTTTATTAGCTTGAATAACGCTAGTTGTTGTTAAAAGTTTAGATGAGATTAACTTCGTTTATTTGAGAATTGCAATGTGTTTGTATAATGGTGAGTGTACTGGGTGAGACAAGAATACACTAAGTAGAAAGCATTTACTAGGAAAGCCGAAGCAACAAAAAAATTCAGGCAACATGTTACATGCAGAAATTATTGCACATCAGCCAAGCCTTTTGTAGCATTTGTCTCAAGACCGAGAATAACTTTGATAAAACTACTAACTAAACAAGTACCTACTAATAATATTACGTCATTATTAATATTACACATTCGTATTACAAAAAACAAGTCTAACAAAACATCAATCAATAAAAGTCGTACGAAAAACCAACTACTTACAAATATTTTTACTACCAATATATTTTCGCAATCCCAAAATAACCTAAACGTTTTTTTGTGTGTTGTGACAGAACTAGTGACATCATTACAAGTAACGCGAGTCTTTAATTAATTACATCAAAACAATCGAAGGTTCTAGTCAAGGTTGTGTACAAACCTTCCGGCATTTGAGTACACATCGCTAAAAATTAGCCAAAACAAACAAACAATAGATGAACAATAAGGAAACTAAATAGTTGGAAATGTTATTGATTGTAATTGATAATTGATTTCTTTGTTTTACGCGAATGTGTTAAATACAAAACTTATTGTTTAGGATGGTCTACCGGGACCACGAGTTTTGCAAAGAGTTAGAATCGTCGAATTCAATTCTCCTAATATTATAAATGCTAAAGTTTGTATGTTTACGAGTTTGTAAGTTTGGATGTTTGTTACTCTTTAACGCAAAAACTACTGTATCGATTTAGATTAAATTTGATGTTCCTTACAACTAGGAATAACACATAGAATACTTTTTATCCCGAAATTCCCATGGGATTGGGATTCACGCGGGTAAAACCGCGGGGCGCAGCTAGTATATAATAAAGTATATCTTAATATACATATTTTAATTGATAAGAAAGATAGAAGCAAGCTTGAGGGTGGTTTAGCCCGTGTAATACTTGTGCCTGTTAGTAACCTTTGGGTTTAAAACCACCCCTGTATCAGGGGAAACAAAAAACAAATATGTATCCAGATCAATTTTGCAGTTTTAAATTTAGCAAGGCCACAAAATAGCAATCGAGTCCTATATTCTAAGATCGCATTACTATATCGAATTAAACGATTATCCAAAACATAATAAGCACTTAATAACTTAACCTTTACAAAACTAGAACATCGATTAACTTTATCATTATTATCAGATAATACAATCGAATTAGATCTTTATGTTCAACTAATTGATTATTGTGAAATTTGAATTAAAATTTAATTTACGTAATCAAATTTGTACTTTAACCCAATGTAGGTAAAGTAGTTTTTGCGGGTTTAAGATACGTCATAATCTATAAAAGCCGATGATCCTAAACCGATTAGTTTACTCACCGAAATGTGTATGACTCAAACGTTTTCAAAACAAATTA
Organism: Timandra comae; assembly: GCA_958496195.1. Lineage (NCBI taxonomy): Eukaryota > Metazoa > Arthropoda > Insecta > Lepidoptera > Geometridae > Timandra > Timandra comae. The sequence goes on from OY292358.1 coordinate 1,962,192, forward strand.
GGAGATGATGTTACCTGTAACAAATACAACAAACATTAGTTACAAAATCGATATATAAACAATACTAGCGTACTAGCGGCGCCCCGTGGTTTCATCCGCGTAAATGCCATTCCCGTGGAAATTTTGGGATAAAAATTAAGAATCCTATTTAATTTTTCCAGGTATAAAGAACCAAACTTTTAAATTGGTTCAGTAGTTTTTGCGTGAAAGAGAAACAAACATCCATCAATCCAAACTTTCGCATTTTTCAATATTTATATTAATAGGATTCTCAGTGTCGGTTACTCAATAAATTATTCTAGTGGGAAAATACCAAGTGTGCGTTAGTGACGCGATAAATCGATTGAATGTATCGAGACGTGTCGCGCATCTGAATCGATGTAATCGCCGCGTCAAATTAGGGCGTCAACTGTGCTACTATGTAATAGTGATGGAGGCTCGATCTATGTTGAATGCGAATTGATGCTACAAAGGGAAAATAGGATCCATGCCGGACTGCCATCCGCAAGGTTGCGGTTCGATTCCCGTGCGGGGTGAATATTTGTGTGAACCACAAATGTTTGTCTCGGTCTGGGTGTGTGTGTGAATGAGTGTGTGCGTAGTTTCTGATACCCTAGATACAAGTTTCGAACTTAGTTAGGGGTCAGTTACTATAATGAAAGCTCCCACTCTTTGCACGCTTAGATCTTTTAAACTATGCAACGCATTTTATTATGCAGTTCTAGCAATAGATAGAAGGTTTGTGATGGTATAGGTGAGACCGCGGGACGCTGTTTTATCTATTAGTTGCTAATGGTTTCTGCTGATGCGTGTTTATTTGTTTGACATGAACAATGGGATAATAGTAATATTAAAGGTCAGATACAGAACGTAGTGATGTTGTACGCACCACGCATTGTTAGGTTACTGTATAGTATGTATACTCGTAGGTCTAGCCAATAGTAATAAAAACTAAATTTGATTACTCCAAACCTTTTTTCCGAAGACAGAAGATTAGACACAGAATTTAAAAGAAGATAATATGGTCATTCATGTCTATAGTGGAAGCAGAATTGTGCTATTGCTTTCTCTATAGGGAGGAATTCCACACAAACAAACAAGAATACGTAGCTATTGTAAAATAAAATTGTACATCTCAATATCAATTGTCGTATCGAAACAATTGCATAGTTGACCCGCGGTCCAATCACGGCTAATCAACGCAAATTAACCGTTGATCAAACAGATACACAAGTGTACTACTTATTAATACGACACAATGAAACTGGGACACTCATCACTACTTCTCAGACTTGTTTTCATCATTCATTCATTCATTCGTATCATAACAAACAACCTCACATGACTATATTATTCAATTCGAATACACTATCTTTTACATCGATAAATATTTCTTTATCGATAAAAAATATTATCTTGTTCTTTTTAAGAGTCTGGGCTTTTTTTCCAATTGAATTATATGTATATGAAGTACAGTAGTTAATAACTTTGTTCCTCCACGTATTTCATCATCGGCTAATGTCCCGTAAATATCGACAATCGATTAATCGTCCTTCATACTGACTGACAATAGTTCAATTATAATTATTATCCATCATCATCATAGGGCATTAGTTTCGCAACGGATCGATTGACACGAGAACAAGTAAGTGGGCCGACGATTCGATTCCGATTCTATTCGGCACAATATCGATCGAACGTTGCACAACAATCGAGGTTAATAACGTTCAAGGACTCGAATGTTGACGAGTAGAGTCGAACTTCTGTGCTGTCACGGTATTCGATTAACAACAACATGATTTAATGGGTACGATTGTGCACTGTCGATCGGCTACTTCTAAGTTCACGGCTGTGCGTTCAATACAATTCTCGATACGGTCGATTTCGTAACGTTTTTTAATGCGAGTGAATTGGATCGTGTGTAGGAATATTCATCATAATAGGCTATTCTCCTATTTTTTCAAATATTTTTTAAAATGCTCATATATATCAGATAATCAAGGATTATTTTTATTTCTGCAAAATATACCTGCTAAATGTTAAAAAAAATATATCAAAAATTTGACTTAAAATATACGCGCCAAAACACCGACCGCCATGATGGTGGCGGCGACTGACGTCATATAAACTAAAATGAAGAAATGTCAAAATGCCAGTTTGTCTTGTACTCTTGTAGTGATTTAATATAATTTAATTTCAAGTAAAAATGAGTTTTTATAGCCCATATCGTTGGTGTGTAGCGTTGAATTGTAAAAATTCTACGTTGAAGACTCCAGAAAAGTTATTTATTAATGTGCCGACCGACGTTTCTATGAGAAATGTTTGGTTGGAACTCGCGGGACGAGATCCTGTAAAATATTCTAAGAAATCTCATTTATATCTTTGTGAGGATCACTTTGACGTAAGTACATAAGCTTTTTTTATTGATTTTTATTTAAATTACGATATTACTCTCTTTTTTACTATGTAAACGAGACTTTGAGGTTATTTTTACTACATAGCTCGGTATCATTGCTTTAGTGAAATTGACGTCACATCATGGCGGTCGGCGTTTTCAATCACGTGACATACAGATAATGAAACCTCAATTTTAATTTTGAAAAATAAAATTAACCTTAGGTTTTCATGGGAAAATAACTTTATATTTGCATTTTCCGTGATGAAAACTATCCAAGTAATATAATTTCATAATTTATTGTTGATATAAGAAAATGGCCTATTGTTGACAGCCGTTGTGTCTGAATAGAGTGCGAGTGATTGATTGGACACGCCAATGGAAATAGTCTACGTATTGCGAGATGTGTTTTTGTGATAACACGATATAGAGCTCCTATCTGCGGATATTATAAAAGTTATAAAACGGCAAACTCTGCGCATCAATCAAGATTACAATAATAGAAAATCAACTTATTGTTAATAAATTTATTTTTACAACTCTTATGGTCATATACGTACATAAATTCCAGTGGATTTCAGCACTCAAATAAATGATGATGAAAGCGATGCACATTTATCACAATCAACTTTTAAATATATGAATAATGAAGATAATTTGTGTGTCATCATTCGGTAGCTACTCGTCAGTACACGTTCATCAATCAAGCGAACAGACAAATTTAAGACAGAGATCGTAAAATCGATATGAAGTTTAAAAATCGAATAACTCGTTGACGTTAATAACTCGATCGTATCCCTTATCGGCGCTATTTATCGGACGGTCGATACCACAACATTTCGAAACTTCGATTGTATCGATTTAATTGGGACATACCTTTAATTATAGCTCGATTATAATATTGCTACTATAATGGATAGGTCTAATTTAAAGGCGCCGTGGGAGACCTTGGGGCTTTCGAGTGGTATTTGCCAATAGATTGCACAGAGGCACGTTGAGTCAATCGTGCGAACTGCGCAGGATTCGTTGAAGATCGTGACGCGGGCGTCACATGTGCGCATGACCCTTACGCCCTTGTCTACCCGCCACTATTAACATACATATCTGGTCCACAATATTTTGTAACAACTGTAGAGCCACGATTACTGAAATCATGTCAATGTTACATTTGGTGATATTAAGTAATTAGTTTATTATGACACGCCACATTCCGAGGTGAAGCGCGGACGCTCGATCAAATAACTGAGATAAAATGTGTCAACAAAATATTTTAGTTTATCTTTTATGGAGATGTATGATAATGAAAATATTCCAGTTACCAGTAAACTCCAAATAATATTATAAATTGTGAAACCAAGTAATATAATTTTCCCGAAATTCCAATTTAAACGGGATTTGCACAGAGAAAACGTAAGGCACAACCAGTAGCTACATAATCCTTATTAATAATAAAGTTGTTATTAAGTACCATTATACTTTTTCCTTAGTTTAAGTAAAGAAATACACGTAGTTTTATGTGTGTTAATTGCAGAGGATGCGGTATCAATAAGTGCATTGCACCGACATCACGACGACGCCCGCGCATTCACTCAACTGTACTTTGGATAGGGTTGCCAAACTAAGATAGTTTCATCTTGGAATTGTGTTGCTATTTTATTCTATAATAAACACTCTGAATGTATAGGAAAAAACAGAGTAATTAAATCTAAATAATATTTTTTTTATTTGACAGATGCATGGTTTTTAATCCTGCAAACAGTATAGTTGACGCTTAAAAAACTTATTAATACCTTTGTAAAGTTTACAAACTGGATTATTTCTTAAACAAAACACTGCACAAATCCCATACGTATCAAAGTGGCAACCATAGAGACCACAACAAATAGGGGCACACACAGTACGCGCCGGCGCAGAGGCGCGCGTGCGCTGTTTACCCAAGTTGCGCAGACGCAGGATACGATCACGTGCTGTACCCGGCGGTCGCAACGCAGTCGCAACTATTAAAAGCATATTAATTGACACGTTAATAGCCGGGTGGGCTGATTAATACGAGGAAGTTTGTTTAACTTAACTTAATAAGCAGCTGGTATTGAACAAAACATTCAATATTTTATGATTTTACTTTTAATTGTATGTTGTTATAGTTAATTGGCTATGTCAATAGTTTTGTTACTTTAATTTTGTAGTATGATTGGTTCAGCCGTCTAGAGGCATGTGCAACGGCTTCGAGTCGTAAGGACTTGAGTTCGATTTGTAGAAGAATACATGTTTGATATTTTGCAGATATAGGTTAGGATATAGATAGTAGGTATGTCTTGGGTTTCAAATCGACATACATTTTTGAGACTTTCCTTGTTTCGAGTTACCTTTTATAGATACAATAAGGAGTTATGATAAAATACCGCTAGACCCGATTACGTCAATGCTGACAGAGACATGACGCGTATTAACGGTAACAAAACTGAATATCACAAACTAACGAGATTGACAATTTATATGTTGTATTCTTATACGTATGAATAAATGTTTAGAGGACTTGCTAGCATGAATTTAGTACAGATTTTCCTTCTACGTACTTATGTTGTACATTGTTCAAAATATTCCTTATTCCTAAGTAAATATCGACTAGATTGCGAAAACAAGAAACCGCTTTGAAGTATGTTCGCGCTTTTTAAAAAACTACTACCTATTTAAATTGAGGATGATTGTCACTTCTCATTGTTCTAAACAAATATCAACCAACAGTGTGACAGGGTCTTAAAGACTAATGTGAAATTTACTTCATAATCATGATAACATCTTCATGTCAATAGTCTTTTCCACTTCATTCTAACCTCTATTTGGGGCTAAGCGCCAGAAATCACAAAAGAAACCTTCTTCGAAATACAAAGCCGTGAAGACGATTATTACTCGTATATTATTTAACTGAAAAGCCATGCATGGAACACAAAAAATAGATTACGACGGTTACGGCAATGTGTTACAAAATGAACGAACGGTAAAATGAACTATTATAATTTGTCAAGCTTGTCTGTGACAGGATTAATACGATTACATAAATAATAAATCTATTAGATACATAATGCGAAAGCTGGTTCGCTGTTTGTAAGAACATTTAATTTAATTTACTTCTTTGTTTTTTTATGGCACTATTAATGTTAGTAGCCAACCCTGCATATTATTTTTGGCCTTGCCAGGTCAAAAAGTTTGGTGGTGCTGGCAATTGTTCATGGTTGTCACCACTACGAGAATCTTGATAACTCAGTTGGTTTCAAATTACGCAAAAGATAAAGTCAACCTATCTGCTTACTTGTTGCGCCATCTATTCTTACTCATTCAACAGTTAAATAATAAAACTAATACCTTAAACCATATCCATCAATAGAACATCTTAACAATCGTTGCCAACCACAGACTAACGGACTCACGGAGCATGAGCTCAAACTCCGTGGGAATTGTCAACTAACCACAAAGCATATCATCTACAGACATTTCGTACGACTCTCTTTCAATAACAATAAGTACCAATATTGCTCGACTACAAAATTCTCTGAAAGGTACTTCAAAACACTTACCATAATAACTCATAACTAATCTGTGGCGATTTTTTTATTTCATTTTTTGTAGAGCAACCTTTTGCATTAAAGAATAGAGTTTAAAATTGTACGTTTTGGTTCAAGATGTGGGCGGTAAGTCGAGGGAAACGAAATGCTACAATCGAGTGGTCCTCTTGTCTCTTGGTATGCAAACAACTTTATTTGTAAAAGAGTTAGCGATTTAATATAAAGAATATCGGTCACTTAGCGATGTTTACTTTCGTTATTTCATAAAAGAAACACGTGGGAAGAGAAAATTTTTGTGTACACTCAAAGTGGAACGAAATAAATTGAACTGATTTTTGAAAATTGGGCACACAGTAGTGGTATTTCGCATTTACTTTACATATTCATGAAGTTGAAAGTAATTTCACAATATACTTGCAATTGTATACTATCACAAACCACGAAATTTTTCTGCCTATAGGTGAGAGATCCGTTTCCTTTAAATCCTTACAATCTAGGACGTCAAACACGTGTTCGAATTCCTCCTCCTATGTATCACACGACGTTTCCATGCTCTCGAGAAGATGGTATTTCTCCAAAACCCACATACCAACTCTTTATAATTGTTTAATTGGTGCGTCAAGTAACGTTTATTGTGATTTAAACACCGCATCTAATTGTGGTACACATAAAATCAGATAAAATAACTGTTAAACACGTACTATTTAAAACAAGTCGGTTAATTATCAGATTGTAACAAAAATACAAGGGGTTATACGAGAAACAATTCTTAGTAGCATAGTGAAGTTTAATTACTAACAAAGCATTAAAACTGTATCACAAAACAAAATAAGCTTTATACAAATAGCAATAAAATGTATAATTTATGAACACCGACATAGGTGAGGGCGTTTAGTGTAATAAACTTCGTTTTAATTTGCTATTTTGCTTGTAAGTTCACATTAAGATTGTGACTGCTATATTTTACTATGTGTATTTTAAAACTGCATTTGTATTTTGTTATGTTCGTCCGCGGCGACACATATTTAACAAGATTTATGTTATTACTCATTTAAACTATTGAATTAACTTAAATTCGGGAAATAGTCAATTTCAAACTGTTATTTGTAAGTAAAAAAAGAAGCTATAAATAAAATCACTTCGTAATCACAAAATTGAAGTTCGTTAAATGAAAATTATTCGAATTAATTTATCAACGTGAAGTCGATTGTCCAAGTCTATATACGAACAATATAATAAACTATATGTAAATTACACCAATGTATCAGAGGTGTGTCCTGTAGCCATTTTATTAATGTATATGTGTTATTAATAATCTATTTACTCTTTTAAAAACACAACGTCTTTACATTGTTGCGTTCTGTTAAACAATTGTTTTCAAGGAGATATATCATCAATAATTATTTATAAATGCTTTGGGCCGCTGAAAATAGCTTTTATGTTAATAATATCAATTATACTGATATTAATATGGTGGTGTACGTACAAAGTAGAAAAACATCGACAACTTAAAGTAAAAAATAATTTCAAAAATACATACTTTATAATTATCCCATATTGTCCCGAATAAACGTCCAATTTAAAGGTAAGTTTCCTATACAAACAGCACCTCAACATGAAACCGTAATCACCACTACAGAACCAAAATAGGAAAATCACGCTTGTCAAGTGCAAATCGGCACCTGCCGATGGCCTCAGACTCTGGTCTAACGGGCATCCCTCAGCCAATCAACTATTTTACAACGGCTCACGAAACAGTTAATCGTAGATGAATCTAGGGGTCACGTTGAACTGGTCGATTTATCCCATTTGAATAAAGGTCGCGGGGTCGACAGTACGTACGCTAGTTTACGTCAACTTTTCGACACGACTGGTAGGAAGTGTGTCAGATAACTGTCTATACAAACATTGGTGAGTATCGTCAAATTAACGAGGTACGTGTGACTCATGGCTCAGATCTCGTGGACCGATAACCTGGTGTCATTTTGCAGGGACACGAACGTTCATGAGCATGCGAGAAACAGTGATCTTATTTTTTAAGTTCCATTTGATTTCTTGTTATTGTGGCACGAGATACGTAGGATATTGATATGTAATAAACACCTTCTCACAAAGGCAAAGGCTTGTATTAGTAAACAATATAAAAATGCAACTGCAATATTCTGTGTAGTAACGCACTGTATCTGTATATGTCAGCGAACTTTGTCTTCTAGTCCCTTATTCCAAGTATTTTTAATATCCAAGTATTAAATGTCAACAATAATTTTGACGAAGTGAAAATAATGTACACAGGGTAAAGTTCTAGAAACATTGCAGTTGAATGAAACGATCCCTAGCAAAGTTCTGCAGGGCATTAAATACCCATTTTATAGCCCAACTATTTGTTAGACAAATTGCTACACGACTCCGCCGTACATATTGTCACATCGCTTATCCAACGTTTCCTATAACCAATTAACGGAACAACTAAACTATTCAATTCCCCGCAGATCCCCCATCAAGAGACCGACTTTACTGCCATTATTATGCAACAAAATTCTTACACAATATCAAGGAAATCCAATAACCAGTATCAAGTGTTTGGATCTGAGGAGAGGCCGTGCGGGTGAGACTAGCGAGGCAAGCGAGGCTGGCGAAACTGGCGAAACTATGGCGGAACGAACAAAGGGACTCGATCCCGCTACCATTAGAGGATCAATTAATTATCGTCCGACACCCACCTGCCCCGTGATCCGACACAGCCAGCCAGACACACAATATTATGATAAATGACACACAACAATATTGCCACGGTTTATTGACCGCTTGCTGTTCTGTACCACAATTGGAATAATTGTATTAATAAATGAAAACGTTTTACTTCGCACATTTTGTGGGGTTCACAATACAACAAATTAATGTATGAGACTTTAGGACAACTACCTACTTTGTGTGTATGTATTATGCAGGTGATGCCAAGGTCGAAGTCCTTGGTGCTCAGTTCCTACGAGTAGATAGAGCGATGTTTGTTCACTTTTTTCCAAGCCTGGTTTGAGATCACCAACACACATTGGGCAGGCGAGTTAATTCACCTGAGCTGAGACGCTTTTGCCGGCCTTCATTTGCAGGATTTAACAAAATCATGAAACCTACATTTTATTCCATAAATTAACAATGCTAAACGTTATCTGTCGTGCAGTTCATTGAATCGAATGCAATAAGAAGCGTACAAGTTTCGCGCATGTAATTTGTCCGAGTTAGATACGATGCGATACAACGCAACATTGTCGTGTGTCGTAAATTATAGTCGTAGTCGAACCATCGGGGTGGACGGGTAATAGAGTAGTTATGTCGAATATGCTAAATTGGTACTAGTAGTTATGTCGAATATGGTAAATTAATGTCCAATCAATTGATTTGACAACAGAACTTACTAGAAATCGAAATCCTAACTAATCCTAACTAATATTATAAATGCGAAAGTAACTCTGTCTGTCTGTCTGTCTGTCTGTCTGTTACCTTTTCACGGCTAAACTACTGGACCGATTGACTTGAAATTTGGTACAGGGGTAGCTTATGGTCCGGGAAAGAACATAGGATACTTTTTATCCCGAAATTCCCACGGGAACGGGTACTACGCGGGTGAAACCGCGGGGCGCTGCTAGTTGGTATTAAGTAGTACTTAGTACTTATGTCGAATATCATAAATTTATATTTAATATCTTTTACGGGACATTTACACGTACCAGTGCGGAGCGAGACGCCGTCGGCGCGGGCGTATCGCACTCATCCTCCTGATGATGGCCACCGGACGTGGCTGAAACTAGTCGAGGGTTTCTACATCTCTTCATCTCATCTTCTACATAGGTACGTGTAAATGTTCCGTAAAAGATATTAAATATAAACAATGACGTACGTTTCGTTTAATAATATCATAAATTTGTACTAGTAATTGTGTCGAATATGCTAAATTAATGTCCAATCAATTGATTTGATATCAGAACTTAGTTTGAATCGAATTATGTCAAGACTTGGTAATGTTTTGTAGTACTTGTATGCGCCCCGCGGTTTTATTGCGTTGATATTTGTCATGTGAGATTATTTGGGATACAAAATAGCCTATAAATAATACCCTGTTCTGTGTATGTAAATTGTATCTGATGGTAAGTTACAAGGCCGTAGAACTAGATGATAATGTTCGTTAAATCTCAGAGATCTGTTTTAACTAATGTTCATTCGTTTGTAAAGAAAAATACAAGATGATATCGAAACCTGTATTTTAAATTAAGTAATCACGAGTAATAAATTACGCAACACAACAGTTTCTACAATAAAGATATTTGTCTTCGCTACAGATAATACGTCAAAATTCTTATTTGGTAAAAAACATATTACTTTACTTTATCTTCTACAATCTTAACGATTACAATATTTCAACATTTCATACACCCACGTAACTGTTCCACCCATAATTCAACTAGGAATAGTAAATAGGAATAAATTAAAAAAAGAATTTCATTGTACAAAATGAATGAATGAATGAACTTAACAACCGAACGATTCATTAACAAATAACAACAACATCAATTCCATTCATTTAAATATTTAAGAAAACAATCATTAATAATTTATTTAAAACGATAATATCTATTTGTATTAATGATTCCATAATTATCGTTTGTCATTTTGTCTAACTTGTACAAGTTACAAGACGGTATCTTATCGGACGGTATCGATATTTATTATCTGTGACGCATTAACACAATTAGTATAGATAAAAAACCGTAATAACGGAATAAAATAAAACTCCATAAATTACCTTAATCGATATGCGTAATAAATGGATATTATATTGTTGGTATTTTGATATGTTCATTGTTTTAACAACCTTTAGCTACTGATATACCGCCAATTCTGGTTAAACTAAAAACCGACCGAATTATTTGGGATAATGCAACAAGGTACTGTTTAGAAAAGATCTCCCTCAAATCCTTTCGTCTATCTTTGTCATTCGCTTGTAATTTTGCTAAATATCGCAATATCTATTCTTAAGTCTACCCAATCAATATTAAGTTACGAGCTTTGAACGAATTAAAATCCCAAATAACAGTATTACTCCATGAAATCAAGACCCCGGTTGATAAATTAAAAAAACCGTTTAATCGTTGGATTCTCTTGTCACCTTCGACAGTAGTAGGACGAGGCGAAAGGGGGACAGTGAAAGACGTTTAGGGGGAGACTACGTCTAGACGAGCGTTAAATGAAAATAGGATTCCGTTTTTATAGTTAACGGGATGTATAACTTCTTAAACTTTTATCTCATGAGAAAGCGAGCTAAAAAGTCCGACAGAGTCACAATTGTCTAGTAAAAAAAAACTAACCGATTTGCAAATAAAGCCAACGAAACGCACACAGCGGGACATGCCTTTTAATACAATTAAAAGAAATATTACCTATGGACTAACATAACAATACAATACTTTAATCGTCAGTTAATTATTAATCACCAGAGTTCATTAAACGCTAATTGTGACAGTTAAATTAATTAGGAGTTATTTCACTAGAACTTCGACGCAGGAGGTATTTGACTCACCACAATTATATTTTGGTTGTACAAAAAACTGAACAGAGCCTGTTACCGGCCGAACACCCACATTGACAACGAATTAGGTCTAAAACAATTACAAATGTTTTCTGGTAAGTACACGTGCTGTGGCCACAATGCGGAACTATTGGTCGTGAATTGTTTGGGAAGACGTGCAAAATTACGATTTATTGGTTTGAGTTAGACTAGTCCGTCTCTAAAACTTCCTTATTTTGTGACATTTTGAATACTGACTCTTTATTGAAAACGCTCAAACATAATTGAAAAAAATAAGCAGTAGTATTCGTACCCTAGTATTTGCAACACGCTTTTCTATTATCATTATTATGTAGAGATATTTAAAATACATATGAGGATGTCAATAAACTTATAAGCAGCTGTGCCGCGGCGGGACCACATCGGCGATTGTCTGCATAACACTTGTCAGTTTATGCAAATCCGACGTCACCATTTACGATATTATAACATAAGATTTACTAGCATTAGTAACGTATAAGGAGCTTAGATTTGAAAATTAATACCGAGGGTCAAGTTTGAGAATCAATTATGGACGGTGCAAGCCATCGGTTCCGTGTAATGTGGACGTAATCTGTGTCGGGGGGAATTGCCCCTCCTTAATAAAATGTACCATGATATTTTTATTATGTCCGCGTTGGCTTTCATATCTCGACAGCTAGATGACATAGTTTCATGCAAAAGTAAGACAATCGTAGATTTGTTCTGATTTGGACAATTTATTGATACCATTATTATAATAAAGTTAAACAAACAATTTGAAACCTAAAGAATGCTATGTGCCGTATACTATGAGCCGAATAAATAATATATGTACTAAAATACATATACTTATGTAAAACCACAAATATAATCGAGGCTCAGCGTTGCGGACATTGACCATATAAGATCACGTACAGTTTTGAATTATAATTTTGCCCCTAGCCCCTATCTTTACATACAAGTACATAATCTTCCAGATACATCTCTGGCTAAAATAAATATTTTATTAGTCAAAGGTCAAACTCCATCTTAAGCGAATCTGAAGAACGTTGTTTATTTAAAAGTTGTATGTTTTACTTTGAATACAAATTATATACTTCATTGAATTTAGAGATGAAAATAAATTGGATATCGATTATTTATTTAATACTCAACATAGAAGGACTTGAATTCTTATTAAACTAACTAATATTTAAAGCTAAATAAATGACTCATACTTTAATAGACTTTACATAAATATTATTTTTCGGCAGTGTGAAGTTTTCAACGTACACTACGTAGCGTATTTAACAAAGAATAAAATCATATTATTTGACTTACCATTACCATAGAAATATTAGACGCCAGTTCGTCATTTTATGATATCTCATTTTCAGTAACAAAATACATACATAAACCTATATCTAAATTCACTAAGGCAACAATAGGGTCTCGCCATTACTCCCATATTGTAATTAGACACATTTCTATTCAGGCTGAATGTGAAAAACGGTATAGAATACCTTCGCAGCCCATTCGAGTTGGCCACGTTCCCACCTTAGTACTGCCTTAGGCTGTGTCTAGGTACCTAGCTCGTAAACGTTACTGGGTTTAGTTCGTGGGGCGTGAAACGAAATATTACAGTTATTTTTTCTTTACGAGATCCATAAATATTACAATTCTTTAAGTTATTTTTACATTTAAACGAATCTATTTATTGCCTAAGTGGTTGTCTTATGCCTGATCGCCCTAATTCAGGGTAGTTTCGAGCTCCTCTGTCGGGAAATATGATGACGATGACTATTTCTTTTTAGAAACATTTTCATAACAGATTTAAGCCAAAATATTCCATAAGTTGCGCGATATTGGAAACGAAACCACAAAAACTGAGTCATGAAAGGAATTTTACGGAACTATTACATCAATGAGGTAAAATTATAATATGTTATTTCCAAAAATGTATGTACAAAGGGCTTACTCATCACTAAACACTTTTATAAAATTTACACTAAAGACTGGAACGATGGGGTCAGATTAAAGGCAGGATATAACAGCCAATATATCAAAATATATACATTTTACAGTATATAATATATACATTTTACAGTAACCTATCATTATAAAAAATAAAGTCTATCATCAATAGCTGTGTTGGGCCCCACATTGACTACAGATATGGTAAGTCGCCCCCCCTCGCCCCTCCCTGAGTACGCCCGCGAATAAATTAAACAAAAAGCGCATTTTACTCTCACGATCACATAATATGACTAATGATGAATCAGGAACCATAAATGCGAGCCTTTATTTATAAAAATGCAAGTTACAAAGCTAATAGGTCAATTTCTATAAAACTTTCACTTTCTGATACTTATTGTTTAGTACGATGCAAAGATTGTGTTTATTTATTGTAATATTTTATATTGTATTTTAACTTTTTCATTTAGCTATTTATTTAAACACTTCAACGACATCTATGAGGGTAATGAGTAGTAGAGTAATGGTTTTGAGAGGAAAAGGATCTTCAAAAAAGTTGATTAGACTGTGTGAACAAAACAGGACATCAATATGAAAACAGTGAATGCATAGTCAACGGCTAAAAGGAATAAATGTGAGAAAACGTATCGTGCCGACGACCCCACATAACGTGGGAAAAGAAGATATCGAATTTTACATTATTTTGCGTGAAAATATTTGTGCTAATGAGAAATACTGGTTTTTAAGAAGCTTATTTCCTACATTTTTTTTTACATTTATAATTCCATCTAATTTCCTGTCGGCGTTTAATTAAACGTTACTTCAACACATAAATTACTTTTATAATCTAAATTTAATTTGCTACATTCGATATTTGAGACAGCAGAGGTGACCGTCTCCTTGATTCATTGGTCGCAGTATGCGTGGGCGCACAGCCTACAACCACTCGACTAACATACTTATTATAATATACTAAATTATGTTATCACTTAATTATTCTTTGCAATTATTTTATATGAAATATAAAACACTGTAATAATTCATTAATTTATTACGATTGTGGGATTGTATTACAAGTTAAAATTAACAACGGTAAAGTAAGAAATATGAACGCCGGAGGTACACCGCATCATGCGAACAATACCAACAGATCATAAATAAAGAATATAATGATTGAAGTGAACTCGGTCACATCCGGGGGCATTAAAAACAAAAAGAAATGTATGTCGAAGAAAAACAATGAAAACTCATTTTATAACTTTAGCAAGAAACTGAAGCACGCGACGCGACCTTGAGACGAGAAAACACTTAAACAAAGAGTGATCACAGAGGTGACTATTGTCACAACACAAAGAGTGTATGAACCGCGCCATTGTCTGGCTGCGACGTCTACATGAGCCGCGCACGGCATCACACACCACACGACATGATGAGACGAACATTCCACATCCGACACGGATACACCTCCCGACCATTCGGCCATACACCAAACTGATGCATTTTGAAAGCAAACAAAACACTGAACGCATTAAACGCAAGAAAACAGAACCAATTAGTGAGCTAAAAAAACTAGCAAAGAGAAATCTGCTCCATTATCGGAGACGAACAAAAAGTCCGTTGTTTGTTACAGTTACAGTAGCCACCGCACACAGTTTGGAGTCACGCTTGTCTTCGGCTTATTTTGGCGTAATGGCCGTGACCTATCACCGGGAGATATCAGCTAGTGACCGGCCGGCTCTCGGCTCTCGGCCCTCGTCGCTTTCTTCTGACCCGCTTTTCATAGACAATACTTCGGCAACCGCTCGATCGGTCCGCTCGCTCAGACTCGAGAAAGTGGTCGATAACGTGCGAGAGTCGACGCCTGTATCAATTCAACCGATACAACTAACATTGAATACGCAAAACAGACGTTACTGCGGTACGCGCCCGCGCGTCGGCTCCAATACTCAATTGGTCACGGAAAAGCACTAACCAATCGCGGACTAGTTTACCGTGTGAAACAAACGTACATAATGACACGTTAAAATTATCGCTGTGAAGGTTTTACACAATATTTCAATTTATTATCCGGTATTGGCCCAATAGAGACAAATTATTTTGAGGGTCCGTTGATGCGTCTCGTTAGGGGAATGACGCGGCAGATGTTTTGTTTGTCACGTTTGGGACATCTGGTATTCCAGACGCATCAGATTCCGCAAATCGAATAAAGAATTCGCACCAAACACGTCACACGTTTAGCACTCTTTCATACTATGATGGTTTGGAGGGCGAGATGTGTTTAGCGTGACGTTTAATACATATATTGAATTGGATAACAAGTAATACGAGGATGTAGAGTAAGAGATCTGAGCCACAAAACAATGAAGGTCATAAATCAGTGCTTCCTCCGAATAACGGTTGCATCCTACGGGCATAAGCTTCGCGGTGGCAATGCGGCGCACTATCTAAATTGATGGTTTCCGGTGCACATTAGAGTAGAGTCTATCGCGCAGCTGTCTGCTAGCGACACACTTCATTTGAGGCTGCGCGTGCGGGACGTAGAAAGTGCCGCTTTGTCATACCCAACAACCAAAATCGAACATTACACGAAGAGAAGGACGCCTTTCGCACCTTACGGTTCTACCAGAAAGAGAGAGCACATCAACACTGTACCACATTTAGACTAAATAATATTTATCTAAAAACTATTAACAAATGTTACCAAATTACTAAACTATTGCATATTCAAACATTAATAAATTAGCCACCTAACAGCCGTTATTGTCGTTAGTCACAACATATTGCATTGCAACCAATTTCCTAATTAAGGCTACCATCTGCAATGTATTGCCTATTTCCATAAAGATCGTCCACGAAGCAATCACATAAACTAACGCAATTTCCGGTGATTTTGTAATGATTAACTTTTCAATTGCCACAGTCCACCACGAGGTGGGTACTGGATTTATTGACGTTTTGATAAGCCGCTGGAGGCCACCCCGTTGTCTTGTGTTTGTTTATAATTGAGTGCCGTGACTGTCTACATTGATATGAACCAAATTAATTAACAAGTTTCCGACACCATTAAGTCGTGTTATTACAAGAGTCCATATTAGAATGTCACGTGGGCGTGTATCGAAGTCGGAATTAATCTATTCGTGTGGGAGGAACGGTAGGGAGACCGAAAACACACTATATCAAATTACGGTCGTTAATCAGAGCGGCCGACGGACACAATCTGGTGACAAAAAACCGTTGAATGATGACGTGCAGCCGACAACTATTTTCAACGGTAACAAATTGTCTTTCCAAACTTGTCACTTAAAAATAGCAGTTTTCCTTTGAGGATGTTAGGAAATGCTAAAAATTCTCACGGTTAGTCATCTGTTGAGGCTAATTAAATCCGCATGTATAATGGTCTCCTGCAGGTTATACAGGTCGGTGAGTCAGCAGTTGAAAGGATAAATCGGTTAGATCAGTCACAAGTTACGTCATCTTTAGTGGCCGCTTTTTGTCCGTTAGATTTACATTGAACATACAATAGAAAATGGCAAATTAAAATGAGGTTTTAATCTACCTATACCAATCACCTTAAGACAACATAATAGTCAATAATAACAAAGACTTTATTTATATACGAGTATATGAAGTATTACAAATTAAAATAATTCCGAAACAACAGAATTTAACATTAGTGAACCTAAGTACGTGAAGCTAAAGGGCTTGTAAATAATAGTCGCACACAAAAAGGCTAAAACAAAGGTCACGGTTATGGAAAACCATTAAATATTCATGGTCTGGTTCGCATATTCTTGTAATAATATGACAAAGGAAACATTTTAATACGCCCGGTGCAATAACACGGGACAATAAACGATTGCAGCCTCCTCGTATCATAAAATCACAGGTGACATTGAGAAAACGTGATTTGCCGGTACAGATTTTTATATTTGTGTCTTTGGAGAGAATGTTTTTTTACATTTCCTTATATTTCCATTTAAAGATGTGTCTTAAAAGCTTTTTATAGCATTAAAAGGTTTTTTATGTCGTTATCAAGACTGTGAGTTGTGATCCTTATACGAAGTCTTTTGTCAGGGACAATCGGTAGTCTCTCGTTTTCTTTTAAAACTGAATTTGTCTTTATAAAGTGAAGGCGCATGTAGATGATCGATGTCCAGGGGCGGTGCAGGCTCAGGCACGGTTTATGCTAATGCCTGACCACCCCGTAGACCCGCGATCTCTCTACAAACCATGAGCATTTATTAGTCATGGTTCTGCCGACACACCCCGATACAATATTGTAGATAATAATTATTATTTTCCTAGATTTATATCCTCATACGTGTATTGATTTCTATCTTAAATAAACGTATAATGTAGAAGTTGTGGGTAATTCGCACATGCATGATATAATTTAGTGTCGGTTAGCAGCAAGATATGAACGGAGTGGTGGCGGCGACCGACGGCTTCAATTACTCGCCCCGCTGCGCACGCGCCGCCTGCCCTTGGACTAGCTGCTTACTTCACACAACATGTACCAAAACAAACACACATGTTTACAGACTTAGAAAGGAATGTTTCCTAGCTCGGGGCATTAATTTAATCTAATCCAGACATATGGTTTGCGTCTCGATACTAGCGTGAACATATTATAGGAATGGATTTGGACAAATTTGCGGCGCGGCGGTTCTAACGCGACATTCCATTTCTTCGGCGGATTGAGCCGTCAGAGGCTGCGGGAGATTTACTGCAGCGATACCGAGCGCCCTTCCGCCGAGCTGATAAATAGCCTCTCTAATTATATTTACGCAGCGCCGGCACAGCCGCTATAAATCCTCACCGAGGAATGCTCGAATAACACCGTTTACAGCCGGCGCGACGGACGTCTCCATGTTCCATCACCGTTGACACTTGTATTAGTTTGAAATTAGTGTATGAGCGATAAAATCTTATTTGTTCAGACAATAATAGCTCCTGTAAATATATCAATTGTCCCTATTTATATTTCGGTTTCTAAGTATAGTTCGGCGGGCAGGATGTGTGAACGTGTCGGAGGTTGGAAACGCTCCGGAAGCTAACAATTAAAGATGGGACGCGTAATGGTCTAGTTATTGGTACATGAAGGTGTCACTGAACTCTGGACAAGGTTACACAAAGGTATGCTGTGAGAATGTAAACACACGTTGAACTCTATCCATCAACACGGCAAACATTGTTGTAAATACGTCAATAATGGCGCGCTAAAGCCGTGCGAGGCCTCCGCGATAACGAGGCGAGAATACTTTCGCGAATACTCGAGATAAGATTAAATGTACTCGCATGTAACCATCATGTAACGTATTCCTAATTGGCTTGCATATTTGCCACAAAAATACATTGAATAATAGTCAGAATAAAAATATTAATACCCATTTGACTAAGTTAGATACTTCTGTGGTTTTGACTTTATTTGGAAAAACACAAAAACCTGATTCGAGCAATATAATTATGATTCATAAACGCAAGGTAAGAAGATAGGAATTCGGTAAACCATTTGTATAAATAAACATTCGACCAACACGCATATACAGATAATAACAAATACAAAGTAAATATATGTATAATGCGAGTGAAAATAATAGCTTTATTTAATATTGCTAACAAAACAAAGATACATCGTATCAATTGATCACAATTTAAATATAGAAGGAGACATACAACTGATAAATCTATACAATCTCATGTGCGCATACGCAACATAGCTGGCAATAAAAATATTGTCCACGACAGACAACGCTGCGGCAGGAGTGGCGTCGATCATATCTCTAGAGATCTATCTAGGCATGCCATCACAATACACAATTTGAATAAGTATATCTGCAACAATCAAATTTTTACAACTTCGTTTTAGATTATTCACAAACTCACATAAACATACGTAATGTGCATCTAAACTATTAAACATTACAATTAATAATATTATTACAAGATTGTAATACACCGGTGTAATGTATTTGATCTCGATTTAGTAAACGGTTGACGAATCGTAATTAGGCGTTCGTTTCTAGATGCTGGGTATGTATTACCGCCCATATCTAGAAGCCGAAGGTCGGCAAGACTTTCGCTGCGGCGCTCTACGCCACGAGGCTACATTATGCGAGTGGCCCAACCCGCTCCTAGGAAAATCTAGTCGCCCACGAACGCGAAGCGAATACTAGATGCCAGCAACGCGCTCACATCGAACCGCATTAACGTGTATCCGATGTGAAGTGCGTACAGGAGCCGTGTTGACATTGGTCGGGCTGTTACATTGGTTTAGTAACCATATCAAAGGCCCGCATTCCACCGCTTGTTTCGTTCAGTGAAGGCTCGATTGTTCTCGAGCAGAGTCGCCCACGTGCCAGTCGACGAGGTGTCGCGAAGCTTGCACAATCCGAAAGACGCATGGGCGGCTCCTGGCACCCGGCAGTCGGCAGGTGAAGCCTGTCCAACTATAGGTGTCGAAACGTTGCGCTCCCACACCAAGGTCAATACCAGGTGTGCTTTCCGATGCGAAATCGTGCGTGACGATTGCGAATCAGCTGCTTTCATTACTTGCAATGTCTATATAAATATACATTAGGCAACTAGACTGGAAACATCAGAAGAAACGAACTTAAAAAAGACCAGCAAAGGGCTAACGCACGCTTTGAACCGTGGGAACGGAAGACACTCAACGAAGCGGCACATAATTAAGGAAAAATAGTAGTGTGTCCCGAGTCGGAGCGGTGAGTAGATGTAGTATGTGTGTTGGTTGTGTTGTGTGAGGTGGACGCGACGACCTCGCTCGCGTGTCGCTGCATAAGGATCGGGTTTCGTTCCGCAAACTCGAGATAACTGCTGCACGTCGCGCACTGCGGCTGCATACTTGCCACCGACTTTGAACGCAGATCTTAGCCTTATTCTAACCCATTTAAGCTATGGTCGTCCTATTTGAATAGGAAATACGAGGTTACGTTTGTAGTAAAATAATTAATCTGGTTTCCTGAGCGTTTTGCCGGTTAGTCATCGGCCGGTAAGTGCGGAACGAGCTAGCGACCGCTACGTCTAAAAACGGCGTTCTATTAATCGACACTCGATCTAAAATAGCAGCGTGACAAACGAAACCGAAAGTGATGCGTGATGCAACGTTCCCGAATTTAGCCGGTGCGGTCCAGGGCGGTGCATCGGCCGTAAGGGAACGCGCGCTGCGGCGCCGCGGGTGCCAAACGCCTGGCATTTCGCACTAATGACACGAATAAGATATTACAGCGCGGATAGATCCCGGTCGATGCGCGGCGACCCACCCACCCAATGCACTCACAATCTATATTAACCCAGAAACGAGAGAAAGTAGTTAATCGATAGGTATTATAAAATCCGTTACCGATTCCCGATTGACATTAACATATATGAGAACCGTTAGAGCCGTCTTGTCGGCGCAACGCAACAGTCATTCGATAATCCGAACCTACCGTTAAGTTGGGTCGTTATGCAAAGTCGACGCCGATCTTTGGATTGAAGTGCACACGAGCGAGCACGGCAAGGGTAGGAAGGTGGGATTGTTGATGGCGGGTGTCACGGTGGTGTGGGCCGTGCGGGTCGGAGGTCCGGCCGCATTCCGCCGCCACCGCCCGCGCCGCACGAAAGTGAAACCACATCGGGCGAGTACCGACCGCTCAGCTGTAGAAAGTACACGATTACATCGCGCCGGCGCAAGCGTCGCCGGACGAGCAAAAACTGCTATCTCCACAAGTCGCGGCGAACAGCGCGCCTCCCGGGAAACAGGCCGCCCCAGGCGACGTCGCGCAGAGAAATTGCCAATAACCGCTGGCACTCGCTAAACGATTCCTTTCATTCATTTACTCGAACGCTAACCGGCCGAGACGTTGTTTGTCCCAACTTTGAATTTCACTTAAACTAGCCGTAACCAAGTGACCCGCGGCTATACGACGGTTAACTTTTGTATGCATCACGAAATAAATCACTGTTTCGGTGTAATCGCCGAAATTATCTAACGTTACTTTTATACGCCGTCATTCGCATAAAAATGCAAGAGAGAACTGGCGGGTCCGGTTTAGAACCGACTGAGGCTTTTTACTCAAACTGGTTTCAAAAGAAACGTTCTTTATTTTATAATTATTATTCAAATAATCTCAAAATGAAATCTTACGGCATAGTAATACTGGTTATATGCCTTACATGCATGGACAGCACATATGTGCAATTGGTCATTAGCATCGATATACAGTATTATTAAAATAATGTACGTGGAGGACGTACACGTATAATATAGAGACCTTGTGTATAAATTACCAAACAATATAATTAATTATGGATCAACTGAAACCTTGGGTTATGCTATACAACAAAACAATTCATAAGATCTTATTCTAACTACTAATACTTAAGTAATAATGAGCTAAAAGGGGTAAAATGTTGTAGTTTTGTAGGAACAGAACTTCTGTATGTTAGTTTAGTATATGGTCCAGTAAATCCGAAAATTATTTGTAATGGATTCATCCATATCGCACGGAAGTACAAGAAATTGCGTTATTTCTTGACCAGGGTCTGGGAGGGTGCTCGTGGCATTTTTGCTACCTTCTGCTACCGCAATCAAGCTACTGAATTTAGGTAATTCAGGTACATCAGAAATTACACAGTTTACATTTATTGAAATTAGTTCAAACCACAGACGTTTTTAGTCTTAATTTAGTCATACATTACTAGGGATAATTAAAATGGTATTTTCCAGGAATAACTTAAAGTAAACGTGTCTAATTGAATGGTAAAATTGTGTGTGAATAATTAACGCTAAACGATGAAATGTGTGTGAGTGAACACGGGTGATTAAGGCTGTCCATACGCACTAATAATACGTCGTCATGTCCAATTAGTGACATGCAATTGACGTCATTATCGTTACGTATTATTTAACAATTTCCACCTAAAGCCCAATTTGAGATAATTTAAAAATGGTTGTTATGGCCCAAAATGGTTTCTTCTTTTAAGTGAGATTGTTTGTGACGATTATGTATCCTTGTACGAGTATAATTTTAAACAGCTTTCAAATATAGGGAACATTTTTGACAACAAAAGTTTGCTCTACGTATGACCCAGATATAAAAAGTGTTGTGAGTTCCATAGGTATTTCACTATTATTAAAATCAATAGCACATAAATAGAATGTGACATAACGATACTTCACACCCCTTGATGTCCATCGAATGTGAGGCGACCGCACCAGATTCTCATACCTACATGGCACTCGAACAGTTGGTTACGAGAATTCACTCCAAGTAGTCGTGAACCAATAGACTTTCTGGTTTCTCGTAAGGGTAAACAAGATCGTGTTTGCTACCGAGAGGTTTCAGTTGATCGACAATGTAAACATATCACATTTTGCGGAAATGTTTTATAAAAACTGTCAAGAGTAAGACCAAACTGTGAGGGGAAATGAGTTCGTTTCACAAACTAGTTGGAGCCGCCTAGAACCGGTTACGGCCGGCCAGCGAGGGGAGAACGCGGGAGAAAATAGCAAACATTACAATATTTAACAACAAAAATACAAATAAGTACTTAATATACTCCACACACTTCATAGCTCATATTTCTGACAATACCTTCAGATGGTACACTTTAAATGTGACCAAAAACCACATTTAGACTAAGTAGGTACCTACCTAAGTATTGTTGTAAACAAGAGGTCGCTTCTAGTACAACTAGGTTCTAGGTGACATTTCATAAAAATTCTAGCAACAAAATTTAAGGCAATTGATTTTTATCCGACTAGGTATTTATGAACTAATATTATTTCTATTGTATGCCTATTACAAATGATCAAGACAATTAGTTTATCATATTATGAATATAATCAATTTAAAATTCAAATGTAAGAACCTAATATCAATATTCAATAATACAAGTTTATTGTAACAAATTAATTACTTGAGTAATTTTAATTTATGAATATTTGAATCCCAGTTCTTTGACTTGACATTGTGTTCCAAATCCTAGACTATTTCTAAAATTTAAAATGTATTAACTGTATATTACTTACTAGGAAATATTAATTATCTATACTAATATTATAAAGAGGAAAGATTTGTTTTTTTGTTTGTTTGTTTGTATGTAACGAATAGGCTCCGAAACTACTGAACCGATTTCAATAATTCTTTCACCATTAGAAAGCTACATTCACCCTGAATAACATAGGCTATATTTTATCCCCGTATTCCCACGGGAACGGGAACCACGCGGGTGAAACCGCGGGGCGCTGCTAGTAAATAATATAGTGAAAAGCCAATGTTAGTTATAAAATTGATTGAATGTGATACATCTTCATCCCTCGTCAAATATTGTAATATTGTAGTATAGCAGAAACACCTATAAATAAACTGGATTGTTTACTGGATTTTTTGGCACTTTTCAATAGTTATATTCAAATATACTGTTTTGTTTATGTGTTAAATAAAGATGTCACAGATCCTACAGGAAGACCACGAATTAAGTCATAGGAAAATCCAATGATACAAACGGATACACCCCGACAATTAGTGCTAATGTAATAACACATTCAGTGAACACACTTCTTTATGAATGGATGGATTTATGATTGACTAATTAACTAACTATTATTTACATCTCGCAGCATTTCAATCTGTTTCTTAAAACCATGAGAAATAGAGTTTAAATTAACCGCAGCAAATAAAATAGAAGGCTCATTCTAAAGTTATTGCTTAATATAAAGGTCACTTGAATTAACAAACTCGACCAGATTTCAAGTAGGTGTTATAGTTTTGTTTTATATAAATTAATGCAGTTTATACAATAAATTTAAATATATTTAGATGCTGGCATTTTAATATTGCATAATTATAAACTGTTGTGGGTTCATGTCTTTACTGTCTTTCGAAAACATTTTGTTTATTCTATTTTATTTGAGATTCTTTATCTGCCATATTTTTTTTAAATTTTCCGCTAGAAAAACCACACTGTCAAGGTATAGCCCCACATATCATCTTCCTAGTGCAAAAATAACTGTTATCAGTCCATATCAAGCACCTACACACTCATCACTCACACTTATCTAGAATATTGATAAGACAAGCACCCAACACACTGGGCTATAACCTTCCAACATTATTTAAACATTGAATACCATTGTATTATTTTATGAATGTTTTGAAAATTACATTACAAACTTGGCTGGATTAATTAGTGAGACATTGACCATGAACAATTATAATTACTTACAGTTTATACTTTATACCACATGTTTTATGTTTCCTGTACTTATATGGGGTTATCTGATATAAGGATGATTTTGATTATTGCAACTACATTGTAATGGACTGTGAGATTAGGATGTATGCAACGAAACTTTGGCTCATTTCGAAAATTTGAAAAACATTGAGGTCATCAACTTTTGACAAAGTTTATGTAGGTCAAACAAAGTTTGACAGTTGCTAGACCTATGGCTATGGGTAGGCATTGAGGAGACTGACCTTGCAAACGGTGTCTGTTCGACGTGGTAGACCGAGGTGATGGGCTCCGAACGCATGATGCTGCGGAGCTGCTCCTCTGGCAGCTCCAGCAGGCCATCGCTTGCCGTCTTGATGTCGGCCTTGTTCAAACCACTCAACACACTCATTTTGAACGTGTAAAACGACTAACGACCGACTCGAAACGACGGTTACGAACTTCAAAAAGTCAAGCACTAAACGATTCACGGTAGTCCTTACTATCAAATATTACACTTATTCAGAAACAAAGAGACATCAATTCGACCACATGAAACATTTTAGTGCCTCCGCTTTTTCAAAAGGGAACCGAGTGTTCCATGTCATTGCGAGAAAAGATAGCTAAACACAGAATGCTTCACTTGCTGCACAATAATAGTAAAACAAACAGTTATCACTTCATAATTACTCGATATGAAATGTAATATTTTGTTTGATAACACTCGTTTCGAAAAAACTTGTTATTTTTTGCGGGACAGCTGCGCATCGACGAGTCGACCGCACTTCGCCGTACACGTTTCTGTCGTTTGCAGCGACTCTCATCCAACCAGACGTTACCGTGCCATTCAAATTCCGTTTCAATCCAGTATCGTTGTTCCAACGTCCTAAGTTCGAAAGTTGCATAGCAAGGTCACACGGTACGCATAGCATAACTTAGCAGTTATGATAAGTTACCATAGATGGCGTTGTTTTGCTAAACACAGTGGCGCAACAAATGCCACATGACAAAACTTATGCACGACTACTACTTAGTTCACAGCAACCGTAATAGAGGTCGTGAGGTCGTACTTACTTGAAATAAATCAACAAATACATAAGATTTATTTTATTTCACAAATTAATTATTATTAAACACTGTTACATTCGGTATTTTAAACAGATCTATGAATCTGTAATTAATACAAACCACCAGGTATATAACAGTCAATCACCACATAATATTAATTAAGCCAATAATAAAACATTTCCACTAAAATTAATACTTTATTTGTTGCAATATAACTCAATTATGAAAATAACTCTATTGTATTGTTTCATTTTTGTTCCAAAACATTGTGTAAACTTGAGTCAGAATTTCGACACATTCGTCTGCATGTTTCTTGAAGACAGGTATTTCATGTAAACGTTCCAGCCAAGTAGATGTTTTGAGATATCTATATAACAAAACAATAATTTAATCATCGTTTTTTTTTCATTAATTTAATTTTAAAATATCACAATTTCAGAACTAGTAACGCCATCTGTGTCAAAATTTTAAAAGTTAGAAGTACTAAATACAAAGTATAGATGGCGCTGTTACAGTACCACAGATTACTAAACACATTTTTATTAAAATGCTTTCCTGTATTTGTCGCAAGATATTATATTTACTTAAATAATTTTATAATACTTAATAATAAAAATACATAGATAAATTATAATGCATTTATTACTTAAAATATCAATATAATCGTGAGTGTTATTGTTTATTTTTCTGCCACGAAGCCTCTAGGACTGCGCCCAGTATTTTGGCGCCCGGTTCAGCGTTATTCTTGAACTGTGGTACTTGGTACAGGCGAGATAGCCACGCTGATGTACGGGGGTACCTGGATAGAGGAATATTACTTTATGAAGTACATAAATAGTGTAAAATAGTGTTTGTATTCATATTTTATGTTACACTAGCAGTGCCCCGCGGTTTCACCCGCGTGGTTCTCGTTCCCGTGGGAATACGGGGATAAAATATAGCCTATGTTATTCAGGTTGAATGTAGCTTTCTAATGGTGAAAGAATTATTGAAATCGGTTCAGTAGTTTCGGAGCCTATTCGTTACATACAAACAAACAAACAAACAAACAAATCTTTCCTCTTTATAATATTAGTATAGACTAGCTGTGACCCGCGGTTTTACCCGCGTGACTCCGTAGCTCGTAGTATCACCAAACTTTATCTCGGTGAGAGTATAGGTAGTAGATAATAAATAAGTACAGGTATATAAATACTTATAGAAGAATTTAATGAAATATTTATAGGAATAATAAACTATAGTGACCAATTATATTCTTATATCTACTAAGATATTTTAATTAGAAGACATAGGTAGGTGTCCTGGCCTATATGTTAACCTATAAATGCATACATACGTCTTCTTTGTGTGTCGAATCATATTTTGGACCAGAACTCGGCCACCGATATAGCACGATATGGCATGCATACATATTTATATTAAATAACACAAATCTAAAGACCGAACCATAGATGTATGCATCTAGTATCTAGAATTGACTAGAATTTTGAGCAATATCTGATACACACATTTTAGTTATAAGTCAACTCGCTGTGTACCAATAAGTATCACTAGATAAGTAATATCTATATTGTATCATTTGTGGTTTTATGTTAAGTATTTTTGTGCTATATGTGGAGGCTTGTAAATGGTTTTTACTAATTTATGTCAATTATTTAATTTTTAAGGATAGCTGTAAGCCACCCAAATAAAATAAATAAAATAAATAAAATAAATAAAATAAATAAAATAAATAAAATAAATAAAATAAATAAAATAAATAAAATAAATAAAATAAATAAAATAAATAAAATAAATAAAATAAATAAAATAAATAAAATAAATAAAATAAATAAAATAAATAAAATAAATAAAATAAATAAAATAAATAAAATAAATAAAATAAATAAAATAAATAAAATAAATAAAATAAATAAAATAAATAAAATTAATAAATAAAATCTCACTTAGTCTCATCCAACTTATGTATAGGCTGCATAGCGGCGGTGGTCATGCCTACAGATATATCGGCCAGGGTCATGTAGTCGGCGGCGAGGAAGGCGCGCTCGCGGAGGTAGGACTCCACCACCTGGTACGCGGCTTCGATGTCCTGGATGTGCCGCGGGGTGGGGCCCGGGAGGCCTTCGTATACTGTTGGTAGCTAGAAAGGAACATTTCATGTTATGTTAGCAATATTCGCATTTACTCTATAAACTCCATACTTGCTTTTGTCTAGTACTTATAATAAATAAGCAATATTTGCCCTTATCTAAGGCGGCCTCTTTATACGACACGACAGCGACCTTATCCTTTGGCTCATGTAACTTATTTTAATATAATATCCCAAAACATAATTATACTCACAGCAACAACTTTGAGCCTAATAAAGAAGACTCCGGTATCGAAGTACAGGCACTGGTCGACGAGCGCGCGCGTGCGCAGGTCCACAGGGTACAGCCGCTGGTGCTCCGGACCGCCGTACTTCTCTAACAGGTACTTCATTATTGCATGGCTGTGGGAATAGGTATGTATATAATAATTTGGTCAACCTTTACGTAATTGAATGAGAAATATTTAATTATGTAAAAACATAGTTGTAGTATACTCGTAGTATAGCTGTAGTGTATATTAGTATACAACAAAATAAATTTTACCTATGTAACAAATAGGATAGATAAGATAGCGCGCATAAGGCGCAGACCACACCGCCAGCTGACGAGCGAGCGAGCCGAGCGAGCATCGTTTCACCTATTTACATATTACGGTTCACACCCAAATGCGATGTGAACTAAAGACATTATCCTTGTTTAACACGGCATAACTAGGTGTTGATATAAAAGTATAGCACAAACCTGTCAGTCAGCACAAAATCTCCGTCTTCCAACACTGGAATGGTGCCGAGGGGGTTCCTCTGTAAATATACATATAAAATATATAATTATATGTTAATTATTAAGATAAAAGTTAATAAAAAATTATAATATTTAAATTAAAAAAACAAGTAAGTAATATTTATAATAGTCATGAAAAATTTAATAATTATAAAAAAATATAGTTTAAATTTATCTTTAAATTTATTTTTATTAAGTATAAAATTCATTTAAAAATTGAAATTAAACTGACATTAAAAATATGTATTTGTTTTGTAATAACGTATTCCCACAAATAAATAATAAGATAATTATTTTTTTAAACAGATTCATGAAATAAATGATAATATTTACTCACATAAATAATTCTTATCTCGTAACAATAACATCTTTTTTCATTATTATAATCTACAGGTACCTACTAACATTATGCAGCAGAAGAGTTTGTAAGAAACCCGACTCATTAGAGCTGACAGGTGTCAGGTGGTCATTAGAGTTAAACATTAGAGAAAAAATAGCGTGGGATAAGCTTTATCACATAAATTGCGTTCACATATAAAGCTTTATCACATAATTTACCGATACACAAAGAATGCAATTCCACCCAGCGGACCACATGGAGATGTGGTTGTTGGGTGGAGACCCCAAACACCGCACACAGCGATTTTTTAATTTATTTAGGGCCTATTTCACCATCTTCAAGTAACGTTCCGAGTAGGTACTCACATGTCTTTTTCACTTGATATAAAGTAAGAAAGAGACAAAATTAACTTTACTTGAAGGTCGTGAAATAGGGTCTTAGTCTGTTACGTGTTACATTATCAAATAAATTATTGTTTGACATTACATAACATAATCTTTCACTACATCATATCATTATAGTAACTGACCCCTGTAACTTGTGTCCAGGCCCTAGGGTATCAAAATCTTCGCACACACTCATTCACACTCACACCCAGATCGAGATCGTAGTTCACACAAATATTCAACCCATAATTACCTGCATATACTCAGTAGTCTTGTGCTCCTTGTTGAGGAAGTCGACCTGTTTGAGCTCCAGGTGGAGTCCCAGTATGTCTGCGACGATCCGCACCGCTCTCGCCGGCGGACTGCCTTCCAAGTTCCATAGGGTTAGTTGAGGTTGGGACATTGTTACTGAAATGAGAATAATATACTTATAAGAAAAACATTTTTAAAAAGTTTCCCCTAAGTATCTACTTAGGGAAAAAAGCTATCTAGCTATGGGAGGTACTTGTAAGTGGCCAGTTTTCTGCAATTAGACCTCGCTAATTGGTGATTGTTTTATCTTTTTATTTACATTCGAGTAAAAGAACTCACTAATTTGTATTTTGGGTCCTTTGTGTGGGCTATGATTTGTAAGATCGATCAGCTGTTTTATCTTGTTATTTACGTAAGAGAATAAATTATTCCAAAATTCTGACGCGATCTGAATTGGAGCGTGTAAAACCGCGAGACCACATATCATATAATACTAGTAAACCGAGACAGCTTTATTAACTAGAGTCTGATTAACTAGCTGCGCATCACGGTTTTGTCAATTTTTAAAAAAAAAATGTGGACATTGGGTCTTGAAGCCGCTAAAGAGCAAGAGGCCATTGAGAGAAATAATGAGGAAATATATGAAATTCGTTTTACGTGACTTTAATAACTAAGTAATTATGTTGTAAGTCTACGCCTTGTAACAATTGCTTCTCTTTTGCTTCTATTCTACAATAGTAATTGAACGAGTGTTTAGTTGAATAATGATTTGTTTCTTTACTACAATAAAAATACAACAAAGAAAATTCAGCATTATGAAGAATAGAGTTCAAATTCATAGCTTCTAAGATTGAACATGTTAACAAACTCCAATAATACCTAATTTAAAATAAACCTTGACCATTACATAATATAAATAACAAAAGACATTATTTAATCAGACAATCGTAATATTATATTCGTATTATCTTATCACTTACCGGTAGGTGTGTCGGGGACGGAGGTTGGATTAACACTGATCGTATGAGCGAAGGTCACTTCACTGACGATAATTAATAGTTATTTATGGTACAAGCGAGGTAAGTTGGTGATTACTTCCGAGGCGCTATTGAGGCCCGAGCCGTCAGGCGAGGGTCAGAAGATAGCCGAGGATAGTAATCATCAATACTCGCGTGTACCATACAACGTTTTTCAACACATTTGCGAAGAAATTATAATTTTTCGCTAATAAATAAACAGTTTTTCTATTCGCGCGCATCCAACACAACAATGGTGATCGCCAAAGACTAAAAGAATATACTTATTAAAAAAAAAATCGAATGAATGAATGAATGGAATCGACCATAGACCTACCAAAAGTAAGGCAACATAGTTGAAGTTTGTTTTTAAAATGTATGGACACCATTTTTTTGGTGTCGAAACTTTTTTAAAACAAAGCAATTTAAAAAAACAATCTATAACTCACTAGTGAATAAAACGTGTCATTATTCAACTGTTTTTGCACAAATAAGAGCCCCTTTATGAGCAAGTGTGTTGAAAAATATATTAAAAAATATAGAGAATTGCGCGACGCAACTTCTTTCTCACTGTACTAATATAATTAGTGAGGGCAAGGAGTTTGTCCTACTTCAGGCCGATACTTTACGTTGATTTTACCCCACATACTAATAATTTAGATCATAATAGCTAGTATTGGAACAAAAGCATATGGACATTGGAATATAGTATTGGAATAAAAATATACTTTGTATAGTTCTAGATTATTCCAAATTATAATTTGTCTATGCATATATTTTTGTTAATATAAATATGTAGTACATATAAACAATATTTATTTAAAATTTATACATACAGCATCTTTATGTCGCTTTTTATTCTTCTACATAACATTTTTATTATCATAATAAATATTTAAATTAAGGAGTATAACTATAAATAAATAAATAGGTACATATTTTAAAAGTTATTGTTTACTTTAATATTTTTATAACAATGTATTTAAATATTTACATATAATACACATAAATAAACTACATAATTATAATGTTATTCCTAACGTATAAGGCCCCACCACTTACATACTATTATAATAAAAAAAACATTATTGAGCATTTTTTTGTCTATTCCTGTCACTGAACCCTTTGACAAGTTTCGCGAAATAATCTGTGCCTTCCTTGTTTATGGTCTTGAAGTACGTTTCCTCGTTCAATCTGTCTATCCACTCGGCACATCTGGGGAACCTATAAATTAAACGATTTATTTAGCTATGCCCGCGACGATCCCTAACTAAGTTCGTATGTTGTGTCAAGGGTATCCAAAACAACGCACAAACTCATTCACACACAAAAAATGTTTCTTATAAACAGGAATATCATAATAGAATACTTTTATCCAAAGAATACCACGAGATCTTAATCGGAAAAACTCCTAATTAACATTCTTTTTTGAGAACCAGAATTCAGTCACCATCAGTAGCCTTGTAAAGATACACTCTTGAGTTTATAATAGGATTGTACTAACTTCTTATTATCCAATTTATGCATACACTGCACAGCAGTAGCAGTTGAGCCGGCTGACAAGTCAGCGAGCGTCAGGCGGTCGGCGGCGAGGTAGCGGCGCGCGCGCAGGTACACCTCCAGCACCGCGAACGACGAGTCTATCTGGGATCGGTCGGCGGGCGTCGCCTCTGTCAGCCCGTTGAAGAATATTGAGAACTGGAAATTGGGAAATAAATATATTAATTATTTTATTTTCAAGGGCAATTATTACAAACAAAAATATTTTTTTGCTTAGTGTATGAAAGGGTCGATGGCGTAATAGGCCTGTGCTTTGCATTGGGGAGGTGCCTGGTTTGATCTCCGCCACGTATGCATACGTTTTTGATTTCCGAATTCATGTCAACGTTTATTAGACGCTCTTATGAGTTACTCCTCTAAGTCTTACAGCAAAGAAAAACATTGAAATAAAACTCTTAAACGGATTTTTATCGTGGTTGTATTTTGTCACAAAAATCCGTTTAAGTGTTTTATTTCAATGTGTAGTGTTCGTGTAAATCAAAGATATCAATAAGAAAACATTGTAAAAAAAACCTTCACACACTTGCGAAGACATTATAAGGTTATGTCGACCAAACCGCTCTAGACCGGCGTGGTTCACTAAGGCCTGAAAGCTCTAATTCAAGGTAGATCGAAAGCCTCGATGGAGACATATGTGAGCTGATGATGATTTTCAACTGATTCTTCTCTCTATCAAACCAAACCATTATTCCTACTCACCGCAGCATTCCTAAAAGCTACAAAGAAGACTCCCGCGTCGAAGTACGAACACTGGTCCACTAGTGCGCGCGTGCGCAGGTCAGCCGGGTACAGGCGGTCCTCGTGCGACGGGCCGTACTTGGAGAGGAGGTACTTCATTATGGCGTGGCTGGAGACAATACAATTTATTGAAATACATAAAAGTAATTCATGTAGTTTGCAATTTTATTTTACAATTCTGACTTCTTGATGTTACAAAATCTGAAGCATCTAATTTTATTTCAATATAGTATTTGTTTTAATTTGACAATTCGATGTAAGTTATTCTGTCATATCATATTCTGTTTAGGCCTCAAAGACGCACAATGAAAGTAGAAATTCTTAAATACATAATAATATTAAATTCAATATGAATATACTTTTGATTTTCGGCATTAAGACTTTCGGCATTTTGAATTTCGGCAATTTGATTTTCGGCATTATGATTTACGGCATTTTGATGTTCGGCATTACGAAATTGCGCATTTTGATTTTCGGAATTATGAGTTTCAGCATTTTGAGTTTCGTCATTTTGTTTTTCGACATTTTGATTTTCGGCATTATGATTTTCGGCATTATGATTTTGATTTACGGCATTTTGATTTATGGCATTTTGATTTTCGGCATTATGACATTCGGCATTTTGATTTTCGGCATTATGACATTCGGCATTTTTAGTTTCGTCATTTTGATTTTCGGCATTATGATTTTTGGCATTTTGATTATTGGCAATCTGGGGGCACGGCAGTGCCCCCCGCCAAGTCGAGCGCGAAGCAAACACTGCCGTACCATCCTTTACAGGAACCCTTTCGCCGCATTTTCAGGCCCCTATTTGAGAACCTCTGGATAAGCCCAGAACGCTGAAATTTTCGTCATCCAGTAAGCTATACAATCACATACCAAAAATAAAATTTCAAGTCTGTAGGTCATTTAGTTCCGAAGTTTTGCGAAAGCAAAGTTTCGTATTTATGACAGACACTCACTCACTCACTCACTCATGATCATCAAAATAGAACTAGTACTTCCCATAAACTTAGAGAGCTGAAATTTGGTACGGAGTTAGGGTTTAATGACAACATAAAGGGAAAACTATAAAAACTAGGATAATCGAACGGGAACGGGAGTTATACGGGATCGGGAACGGGAATTGCAACTCAAGAACGGCTGAACTGATTTGGCTGAAAATTGGTGGGGAGGTAGCTTAGAACTAGGAAAAGAACATAAGATACCTTTAATCCCGAAATTCCCACGGGATTGGGAACGGGAATTTAAAAATCAAGAACGGCTATATTGATTTGTCTGAAAATTGGTGGGAAGGTAGCTTAGAACCTGGAGAAGAACATAGAATACTTTGAATCCCGAAATTCCCACGGGAATGGGAACGGGAATTTATAACTCAAGAATGGCTGAACTGATTTGGCTGAAAATTGGTGGGGAGGTAGCTTAAAACCAGGAGAAGAACATAGAATACTTTTAATTCCGAAATTCCCACGGGATTGGGAACAGGAATTTATAACTCAAGAACGGCTGAATTGATTTAGCTGAAAATTGGTAGGGAGGTAGCTTAGAACCAGGAGAAGCACATAGAATACTTTTAATCCCGAAATTCCCACAGGAATGGGAACGGGAATTATAATTCTAGAAAAGCTGAACTGATTTGGATGACAATTGGTGGGGAGGTAGCTTAAAACCAGGAGAAGAACATAGAATACTTTTAATTCCGAAATTCCCACGGGATTGGGAACAGGAATTTATAACTCAAGAACGGCTGAATTGATTTAGCTGAAATTGGTGGGGAGGTAGCTTAGAACCAGGAGAAGCACATAGAATACTTTTAATCCCGAAATTCCCACGGGATTGGGAACGGGAATTATAATTCTAGAAAAGCTGAACTGATTTGGCTGACAATTGGTGGGGAGGTAGCTTAGAGCCAGGAGAATAACATAGGATACTTCTTATCCCGAAATTCCCACCGAAACGCGAACGGGAACTACGCGGATGAAACCGCGGGGCGCTTAATAATAAAATTGATGTGTATGTATTCGTACTCCTTATCTATGTGTGCGTAATTGTATATGCAGCGCATTCTGTGAGCGCAACACGTCACGCCATACGTGAGTAATAAACTAGCTTTCCTTCAGAATAGTCGTTTTACTTTCTACTTTACGTACCTACACTTCATTGGCGGCGAGGATTTTCGATCTACCTACAAATAAGTTACAAAATGTCGTATCTTGGAATTTTATCCGTTTTTGACCATAAATCATGTGAATGGTCAATTTTCAAGGGACGTCTTGGTCAGTTTTTAAAAGTAAACGAAGTGAAGGATGAGAAGAAAGGACCTATACTTCTAACTCACCTCTCGGACGAGTCATATCGACTTTTACGTAACCTGGCGTACCCGAGAGATGTGGAAGATTTACAATTCAAGGAGCTGGTAAAATTACTCGACGGTCATTTCAAGCCGAAGCAGTGTACTTATGCAGACAAAGCAAAATTCTTTGGGGCTACGAAAAGCTCAATCGAGAGTTTGGGTGAGTGGGCGGCGCGATTAAGGGGGCTTGCAAGTTTTTGTAACTTCGGCACCGCTCTGGAATTGAATCTCACGGATCGCTTTGTCTTGGGCTTGGATAGCGGCCCCGTACGCGATAAGCTGTTCGAGCAAGACCCATCGTCACTGACGCTGACCAACGCGTTGGAAATAGCAGAAAAGGTGGAGTGTGCACGGGAAGCACGATCCGTGTTGACCGGTGGAGCTACCCACATTAAGGACGAGCCATTATATCGTACATCGTGCGAGCGGGGCCAGGGAGGTACGCGATGCGCCGGCGGCGGCGGCGCTGGCGGCGGTGGCGGCTCCAGGGGCGGCGGCAGCGGCGGCGGCGGTTTGACTTCAGGCCGCGAACAACACTACAACTTTTCCGTTTGTTCAATTTGTGGTCTTAAAAATCATACTAAAGAAAAGTGTCGTTTTAAAAATTACCGTTGTCAAAAATGTGGTGAAAAGGGCCATTTAAAAAAAGTGTGCAAAAGTGATAAGAATGGTTCACGCGTAAATAATATAGTGAGTGAAACATCTGAGCCGGAGGATTGTTGTGAGGAATGTCAAAACTTTAATTTGAGGTATTTCACTGATAAACCTGTTGAAATATTGTTAAAATTAGGTAGTTGTAATATTAAGATGGAATTAGATTCAGGTTCAGGGGCATCGGTTATATCGGATAAATTATATTATGAAAAATTTTCATACGTTTATAAATTGTGTGAAAGTACCCTTAAAATGTGTCTTTATAACGGACATAAAATATCACCGATAGGTTATTTTATTATTGACGCGTCATATAATAATCAAATCAAACCGATTAAATTATTTGTTGTAAAAGGCGGAGGTCCGCCATTACTCGGTCGAGATTTTATGTCCGCTTTCAATTTAATAATAACAACAAATGTCCATAATATGAACCAAAATGATGATAAACTTAATACCTTTTTGCAACAATACTCTGAACTATGGCGCGATGAATTGGGTACGTTCAATAAATTTGAAATTCATTT
Source organism: Timandra comae (assembly GCA_958496195.1). Taxonomy (NCBI): domain Eukaryota; kingdom Metazoa; phylum Arthropoda; class Insecta; order Lepidoptera; family Geometridae; genus Timandra; species Timandra comae. The sequence continues at coordinate 1,998,665 of OY292358.1, forward strand.
AGAACTCAAAGAAAATGCGGTTCCCAAATTTTTTAAGGCTAGAACGGTTCCATTTGCCTTGAAGGAGAAGGTTGAGTCAGAATTGGAGCGTTTAGTTAGTTTAGGTATCTTAGTTCCGGTGAATCATTCGCAGTATGCAACCCCTATAGTTCCGGTCCTCAAGGCGGACGGTAAAATCAAGATAGCCGGAGATTATTCTCTGACACTGAACAAGGATCTTATAATAGATAAGTACCCCTTACCGCGAATAGAGGAGGTCTTTGCAAAGCTAGGCGGCGGCGAATATTATTCAAAAATCGATTTGAAAAATGCTTATAATCAATTCGTTCTTAGTGACGGCTCTCAATCGCTCACAACCATAAATACGTCTAAAGGACTATTTAAATATACGCGTTTGGTCTATGGCTTAGCGAACGCCCCAGCCATTTTCCAAAAATCAATGGAAACTCTCCTTTCGGGCATAGACGGCGTCAGCTGTTGGTTGGATGACGTATGTATATCAGGAAGTAGTAGGGAGATTCACATGAATAGGCTGCGCGAAGTTTTGAGTAGGTTAAAAGAGGCGGGGTTGCGCTTACAAAAAGAAAAGTGTGAATTTCTTAAAAGTCACGTGACGTATTTGGGTTTTGTAATCAATAAAAGCGGTTTACAAACCTGCCCAACAAAAGTAAACGCAATATTAAATGCCCCCGATCCAACCAACATCACCGAGGTGAAGAGGTTTTTAGGAATGGTAAATTACTATAGGAATTTCATTCCAAATGCGTCGTCGTTGTTAGGCCCCCTTCATGAACTGCTGCGTGGTGATGCAGAGTGGGCATGGGGTGAGCGGCAACGACAAAGTGTCGCGGCAGTTCGCCGCGAGCTGGCCTCAGAGCGCGTGCTCGCACATTTCGAGCCCCGAGCGCAGCTTACGTTGGCGGTCGACGCTGGCCCGGCGGGACTCGGAGCGGTGTTATCGCAGATGACGCAAGACGGCATCGAACGTCCGCTCGCTTTTGCCTCCCGCTCACTCTCTTCTAGCGAACGTAATTATAGCCAGATTCAAAAAGAAGCAACTGCTATAATTTTCGGAGTTAAACATTTTCACCAATACCTTTACGGTCGAGACAATCCGTTCATTTTAAAAACAGACCATAGGCCATTGGTATCTATATTTAACAATAAAACGGGCATCCCGGTAACTACCGCGCTTAGATTACAAAGATACGCAATCATTCTATCGGCATATAACTATGTAGTAAGGTACGTATCTAGCGAAAACAATTTGGTCGCTGATTATTTTTCTCGCGCACCGATAACGGCCGGTGAGACGGATACTAAATTAGATAACAGTTTAGATACTGTTTACGCACATTTCGCAATTAATTTTTTCGATGCTTCATCCCCGGCGATGACCGTTACTAACATTGTATACGAAACTGAGCGCGATACTTGTTTGAAAACCGTTTGTAATTACTTAAAGAAAGGTTGGCCACGTAAATTAAACTGTAAATCTATTTTGCCTTACTTTCAGTGTAAATCGGATTTACAATTCGAAAACGGTTGTTTGTTTAGGGGTCATAGGGTGGTTATTCCAACAAGCTTGCGAAAAGCAATGCTCAATGAGTTACACGAATCTCATTTAGGTATAATAAAAACCAAAAGTAACGCGCGCAGTAGGATGTGGTGGCCGGGTATCGATGACGACATCGAGCGGTGGATCGGCTCGTGCGAGACGTGTGTCGGCGTGCGCGCCGCGCCGCCGCGGGAGGCGCCCGCGCCGTGGCCGCGCGCCTCCGGGCCGTGGCAGCGCGTGCACATCGACTACATGACTGTAGCCCAGAAGGTGTATCTCGTACTTGTAGATTCTTATAGTAAATGGTTGGAATGTTTGTATATGAATAATGGAACCTCCACGAATGCCTTAATAACTAAATTACGAGGAATTTTTTCCACGTTTGGGTTACCACACCTACTGGTATCCGATAATGATCCTAAAATTAATTCGAATGAATTTAGAACATTTTGTTCGTCTAATGGAATTAAGTATATGACGTCACCCATATATCATCCGCCAAGTAACGGTCAAGCTGAGAACTCAGTTAGGAATTGCAAAAAAATGTTAAAATGTATTATTAAAAATAATTTACCACAAATTCAAATAAATGAAACGTTATTAGGTTATTTATTTAATTATAGAAACACCGTACATTGTACCACCGGTCAATCGCCAGCCATGTTAATGTTTGGTAGGCAACTCCGATCTCGACTTGATTTAATATTACCTGATCAAAGGTTATGCATAACTGAACCAGTGCAAAGTAATAGGAAACTCATGGTTAATGACTTAGTGTGGACGCGATGGTACAATGCACGAAATGAAAAATGGATTTTAGGGACAGTTAAAAATAAAATCGGCAACAAAATGTTTGAAATATACGTACATAAATTACGTGATTCATGTATCAGACACATTGATCAGTTGATTAAATATAAGGGTTACCAACGTAAAACCGATATTATCAGTACAGTACCTCATCAATTAAATGTCAGTCCTAAAGTAAGTCCAAATGATACCGTATTGTGTAGTACAGAACCGCGATCACCTGACCAACCCGTCGGTAGTCAGCGCGACTTGACAATTGATGAGGCGCAAACTGCATCAACTTCTCAATGTTTGCCACAAAATGATGATGAGGATGTTTGGGGGGATTGTGATGGAATAGATGATGAGCGAGATACTGGTGAGAGGGAAACCGCAGCGGAGGCGACTGATCACGATAGGGTACCGCAGATGGTGACGTCACCGACCGGGCTACCGGCGCGTGACCATGAACCACGTCAGATTGTAGGCGCGCGTCAGAACACACCACCGCCATCGCCTCTCACACGTTCCAAACGCCCTCGTCAGAAAGTAGATTATAAGAAATACTTATAAGGTTAAAATTCCGTTAGTTCATTATGTAATTAATTATTATTATTTAGTGAATTATTATTTTATGTTATGTGAGTACCTACTTATGTATTAATTAAGTAAAATTATCTATTGTCACCAGGTAAAAAAATATGTGTGGAGAGATGATGTGTATGTATTCGTACTCCTTATCTATGTGTGCGTAATTGTATATGCAGCGCATTCTGTGAGCGCAACACGTCACGCCATACGTGAGTAATAAACTAGCTTTCCTTCAGAATAGTCGTTTTACTTTCTACTTTACGTACCTACACTTCAAAAATACTACTCCTAAAAAGAAAAAACGTGTCAAATAAGAAAATCTAATAAAATAAATCAATATAAACACGTTTCAACAAAAATAAATGAAATCCCACCAAAAACATTCTGTAAAAAACTAGCCAAGTCTCGATGGAGCTGCTTGTTTATCTCTAAAAAGTAATGAAATCTAGACAAAGTCGTGCCAAGACTAAGGTTCCTTACTGCGATTTCTTTATTATTATAGTTAATGTTGTGTGACTTGGCCGTTGAACATTGTTTAAAACGTTAGTAGTGGGTATAAGTATTTTTTTTTACACGTAATGTTATAACATTATTAATGTTATAGCTTTATCAAGCCTACAATGGACTGGATATTGAATCAACGTTATTTAAGTGGCAATTTTCTATCGTCAATGGGTAGCGGTTCTGGCGACAGATTGGTGCAATAGTGTCATGGAGCACCTAGTTTTGTACCCTTGTGTACATGTGTACCCTTGAACGGCCAAGTCACACAACATTAACTAATAATAAAGAAATCGCAGTAAGGAACCTTAGTCTTGGCACGACTTTGTCTAGATTTCATTACTTTTTAGAGATAAACAAGCAGCTCCATCGAGACTTGGCTAGTTTTTTACAGAATGTTTTTGGTGGGATTTGATTTACGGTATTTTCACTTTCTACATTTTGATTTATTGCATTTTGAATTTCGGCATTTTGACTTTCGTCATTTCGATTTTCAGCATTTTGTCTTTAGACATTTTGACTTTCGGCATTGATTTTCGGAATTTTGATTTTCGGCATTATGATTTTCGGCATTTTAATTTTCGGCATAATGATTTTTGGCATTTTGATTTTCGGCATTATGATTTTCGGCATTATGATTTTCGGCATTTTGATTTTCGGCATTTTGATTTTCGGAATTTTGGTTTTCGGCATTTTGATTTTCGGCATTTTGATTTTCGGTATTATGATTTTTGGCATTATGATTTTCGGCATAATGATTTTCGGCATTATGATTTTCGGCATTTTAAGTTTCGGCATTATGACATTCGGCATTTTTAGTTTCGTCATTTTGATTTTCGGCATTATGATTTTTGGCATTTTGATTATTGGCAATTTGATTTACGGTATTTTCACTTTCTACATTTTGATTTACTGCATTTTGAATTTCGGCATTTTGATTTTCGTCATTTCGATTTTCAGCATTTTGTCTTTAGACATTTTGACTTTCGACATTGATTTTCGGTATTATAATGATTTTCGGCACGTATAACTTAAAATACCTTTCAGCTAAAACAAAGTCTCCATCTTGTATCACTGGAACAGTGCCCATTGGATTCAACTGAAAATAATAAAAAAAATGTTTAAAAGAAAGAAATGTGATAAAAATCATAATATATCTCCGAAGCCAATTAGTTCTCAATACCAACATTTATTTAATTGCATTTATTATGGTCAAGAGTTTTCTGTAAAAGAAATTGTAGAAAAAACCTTCTGAAAATTAGACCTAAGTATATTAACTAGTGAAGATGCCACTAATAAAATATGTACCAACCAACATTATTCAAAATTATTGTGAAGATATTGTTGATCTTTCTGAATAAATATATACAAATTCACCTTCCTGAACTCCGGAGTCTTATGTTCCATCTTGGCCACGTTGACATCTTTACACTGCACATCTAGTCCGATGATGTCTGACAACATCATGACAGCCCGGGCAGGCGGGCTGCCCAGCGCTCGGTACAGGATTATACGGGACATTGTACTGGAAATGTGGAGATATATTTATATGTACAACATTTATAGTTAGGTATGGAATTAGTACCTAGAATCTCATAGTAGCTATATAAAGAAAATTAAATTATATAAGTACAGTTATGCAGACAAATTATTTAAAGTTAAATACTTTTTAGATATTTTTTCTATGATAATGCTAGTTTTTAAAGAACAAACTCTGTTTTTTAATTAAGTTCTTTTATTAAGTTCTATTATTAAGTTCTTTGTATTAGTTGTAACTATACCTACTTACATATTCGATACTTTTAGTTCCTAATAGGTAATAATTACATGTGAATTGTTTAAAATGTACTGAAATAACTAAATTATCTTCTTTTATCAAAATAATAATAAACCTAGCAATAAATTACAATTGTACAAAAAGTGAACTTTGAAACTAGATTACAAAAAGTTCCACAACGAGAATAGTTATGATCACATTACACATTTATGAATTCTATATATTAAATAATTCAAATACTGAATTAATTAATATTATTTACTTACACCTTTCATAACATAAACTTTAATCCTATATTTTCAGTAAAGTTTCAGTACTTAAATGTTTTACTTTTAATAGTATTTTTGATTATGTACTTACCTCGCATACAAATTGTTAAATATAAACACAGAACGACACCACAACGCACATATAGTAATACCTTATAAATTTAAAAGATATTTATTTAAAAATACCTAATCTTTACATTTACCTATTTACATAAACATAACATAACCTAAATGAATCAAAAGATAACCTAACATAACCTTGAACCGGTTTGACAGTTTTGAATGTTTTGATTCAGTAGGTATTGATGATTCGATACGCATGAAACTTTCACTTTTCAATTAAATATTAATATACCAACACACATACCTTTATTTATTTACCTTCTTTCTTTATAGAGATAGGGTTTAAATAAGATTTTTTAAAGTGGAAAAAACTTTTCAAAAGTAGGTATTAAATCAAATTGAATAGCTTTTACTTGTTTCATTTTTTTTCTTTTCATTCACTATGTTTAAATTAAATCATACTTAAATCTTTATTGCTTCATGTGAAATTTAAAGATAAATACATATAAATACTAACATACTAATTAAAATTACTTTATAGTTTTTTACCAAATACTTTTGTGTATATTCATTTAAATATTTATAAAAACTATTACTTATAAGTAGGTTAACTATAATGTACTTAAATAATTATGTTTCGGAACTGGGCAAGTATTTGTTGACAATTTTAATAACTTTTTGGACCTCTTCTTCTGATAATCTCTCTTCACTTTCTTGCACAATCTGTAACCAAATATTTATATTAAAAAATACAATAACGATTAAATCTCTTTTCATTCATTTACTCTATTTTTTAATTAAAATTAAATAGTCTTTGCATTTGACTGTAACTCGCTGACATAAAGCAATAACACAGCCTAAGATAGAGTGTGCTTGCCTAGAAGATACCTTGCCTGTTTAAGTGGATTGATTAAAATTCATTTAATAATCTCTGAAAATACTGATCAGATTTGATAAAATATTTGAGCATTTTGGAGCCATAGCATTTTTTAATGTGGATGAAACTGCAAGGCTCATTTTCTATTTAGTTAAGTGTCTTGATAAACAACACATATCAATATTACATGACACAACATACATGACACAATACAGACTATTATTACACATAATACTAGTAACTGGAGTTAAGTTTATTAGTTATTTTAACTAATAAACTTAACAACTTAAATATTGATATGTATATCGTACAGAAGAATAGATAAATAAATAAATATTAAATTTATATTATTTATATTACCAACTGTATTTCTAATTCGGTTCTCGGAGGAGTGTTGACCATCATTAACTTTTCTGTTTTGGTAAGTTTGAACTCCTTCATCGCTTCTAAAAACTTTTTTATCAGTTCCGGAGTCTGATGTTTACTTTCAGTTTCTTGGAGATAGTGAACTGTCTGAAATAAATACAAAAAAAAACAAAGTTTAAGTTAAGTCTTGTAAGATCTCACTGTAAGACAAACGCCTCCTAATCAATGCAATGATACTGAATGTAATACAGTGATATGCTGAATGAACAATATATTGTTTTTTCTTTTTTAAGATATTCTTGTGCCATTCTTGCTCATACAATAAAAAATCCAGAATACAATATAAATTAAATGAGTATTTTATTTAGTTGTTACAAACCTCATATGTAACAGTTGCTAAGGACCCTTCCCTTTTGTGCTTTTTCTGAGTACTGTCCTTTAGCTCTTGTAATATCTGCATCACTTCATAGTTACATAAAAAAGCTGCATTTGCCTTTATTCTACAACAGTAAAAAAACTAAGTAAATAAATAGATCATAACAATCTTACAAAGATTTAAAATATTTGGTTATACTAATCTTGGAAACAAGTACGTACACAATTCTTATATTAATTACATGGTTAGTTAAATTTTCTCTGAGTACCAACGGAGTAATGTTTATTTATAAAAAAAAATATAAAACGAAGGAAATATTCACAAAATATAAATAAAGACATGCGAAAATTATTATGTTAATGTTTCAAACTTACGTCTCCATGATGATTTATAAATGATATAGTTCTACGCTAGTAATATTAAATAATTTAATTATGGAATTATTTGTATATATTGTTATGGGACAACTAGTACAAAAATATATTTTAAAATTAAATTCACCGCTCGCTCCCTCCCATAACACTTCTCGCTCAAATAGTTAAAAGTGTCAATGTCAAGTAACGTCAAATACTATATCCACAGATCTACCTCACTCAATCAATCAATCAATCAAAGGAAAAAGCATAGACTAAAAGACCAAAAAATACTTAGCAAAAAATACTTATACAACTCACTAAAAACCTCAAGCGTCCCTTACTTTTTTAAGGTTCACCATGTCCACTATTACTACCAGATTCCGTTGGGGTCGTGGTTGTGGCACACAGATAATGTGACGCATTAGCTGTAATGGTCTTTCTAGATAAATGGGCTATCCAACACTTATATATAATTATTTTAGTTCCAACCCAACACAATATAAATAAATACTAGCGGCGCCCCGCGGTTTCACCCACGTAGTTCCCGTTCCCGTAGGAATATGGGGATAAAAATAGTACCCTCTTCAGGCGCGAATCTAAAGCTGCAGCAGTCCTTCTCAGTTGTTAAGATACTCCCCTTCCACAACATGTCACCCACCTGCGAACCAGTGACTCTTAAACAGAAAGGGTATCCCCTCATAGGTTTCTTTCAGGATTAACACGGTCTGCAGACGATAAGCACTACAAGTATTATACGAGCCCGTTTGGGGGTGGAATACGGGAATCCCAATACTCATAATAACATTAGCTATAAAATCGTAACCTACTCGATTTTATATGTTATTTTGATGAACTTTAATGTTGTTTTTAATTTGAGTTTGTACAGGATAAAATAATAATTGTAATATAATAGTTGTAATTTACTTTAACTATCATGTTTACATCAAAATTAATATTCGGCAAACCAATTTTTGGAAAAATATATCATCTGAAAAATTTCAAGCAAAGTAAACGCAAAATCCATCAGGAATTCTTCACTACGGGTATGTCTAAAACGAATACTCCCGTTAACTCATTATACCATCACTTTCAAAATTTGCCTCTACCAGAGAACAAAGTATTAGCCACATACGTTTGGATCGATGGCAGTGGTATCAATCTGCGCTCTAAAGACAGGCTAATGAAAAACATTCCATGTGATGTAGAGAAAGTACCACAATGGTCTTTCGATGGAAGTTCAACGGGACAAGCTAAAACGAATGATTCAGATACACTGTTAATACCTGCGGCTATATACAGAGATCCATTTCGAAAAGGTCCTCACATAATAGTTTTATGTGAAACATTTTTTGGAGATGGTACACCAACGTTAACCAATCATAGAGCGCATTGTGCTAAGGTAATGAGCAAAATATCTGATCAAAACCCGTGGTTTGGGATTGAGCAAGAATATACAATATTTGATGCAGATTTATGGCCATTAGGTTGGCCTAAATCTAGAGGATATCCCGTGCTAAAATCAAAATTCTCATATTGTGGTGTAGGTGAACATGTAGCAGGGAGAGAAATAGTAGAATGCCATGCTAGAGCAAGTATTTTTTCTGGAATTGATTACGGAGGTTCCAATGCCGAAGTTATGAAAGGATCTTGGGAGTTTCAAATTGGAACCACAGTTGGTGTGAAAGCTGCTGATGACTTGTGGTTGGGAAGGTATCTGCTCAATCGTATAGGAGAGCAATTTGGGGTAGTTATTAGTTACCATCCTAAACCTATGGGCGAAGATCAACCAGGAATTGGATGTCATCATAACTTTAGCGTAGAACAAATGCGCAAAGAAGGTGGTTTGACTGCTATAGAAAAAGCATGTAAAGCTTTATGTGATAATCATGAAAAACTTATGAAAAACTATGGACTTGGTGATGGCAATGAAAATAAAAAACGGCTTACTGGTAAATTTGAAACGGCTTCGTTTGATTCCTGCCGATGGGGAGTTGCAGACAGAGAAGCCTCAGTAAGGTTACAAAGAAGTGTTGTTAATGAAAAGAAAGGATTCCTGGAGGATCGAAGACCAGCCGGAGATTGTGACCCGTACAGAGTTTGTGCGTTACTTGCAGAGACCTGTCTGAAATGAATGGGCAGTTTATATTTTTGCTCTAACTTGAATAAAATAATTATATAAAATATAAAATTAATAAAATATTAAAGAAAAGTAGTAAATTCCAAATGTAATTATATCCTTCTTACACCGAAATGACTTCTAATGAAAACTACAAAGTATAACGTCAAATTCTTCAAAAACAATTAAATTTAAACAAAATTCTCAAGCGAAACATCAATTTTTTTACAAAATTCTAGTTTTCGCTTTTTATAAAAAAATACAAAAAGACTTTCATATTTTATTTATAAAAAAATCAAAATTTTCGTTATATTGAGAAAAGATAATCATAAAAGTGAAAAATGGCACGAGCAGCTCTAAAACTATTTGAATTCTGGAAAACGTCCAACCCTTCGATCACTCCAAATCGTGGTTTACTAAAACATTCTATAAATCATATACTTAGTAAAAAGGTGATGGACAGGTATATGAGACTTCCAATTCCAATGAATAAAATACTGGCGACGTACGTTTGGATCGATGGCTCAGGTATAAACCTAAGATGTAAAGATAGAATATTAAACTGTTGTCCATTTGACGCCGAATCTGCTCCAGGCTGGGCTTTCGATGGAAGTTCTACAGGGCAAGCTACAACAGATAACTCTGATACCTCACTGAAACCAGTAGCGGTTTATAAAGATCCTTTTCGGTATGAACCACATGTGCTTATATTATGTGAAGTTTATATGGGCAGCAACAATAAACCAGCTCCGACAAACCATAGGAAGTTTTGTAGTGATTTATGTGAGTTTCATAAACAAGAAGATCCTTGGTTCGGACTGGAACAAGAGTATACAATGCTCGATGTCGACGGTTGGGGGCTCGGTTGGCCAAAAGGTGGTGGGTTCCCAGCCGTGAAATATGAGTTTTCGTATTGTGGTGTCGGAGCAAAATATGTTGTAGGTAGAGACATCAGTGATGCACATGCAAAAGCATGTCTTTACTCTGGATTAGATTTCGAAGGAACAAACGCTGAAGTAATGCATTGCTCTTGGGAATGGCAAATTGGAACATCGATTGGAATGAAAGCACCTGATGATTTGTGGATGTCACGATATATTATGGCCCGAGTAGCTGAAGATTACGGAGTGCAAATAACTTATCATCCAAAGCCCATGGGAATGCTACACCCAGGAATCGGTATGCATCATAATTTTAGTACAAAAAGCATGAGGTCAGAAGGTGGTTACAAATTTATTGAAGACTGTATAAAGAAACTCGAAAAGAACCATATGAAACATATGAAAGTTTATGGTAATAGCGAAGCAACAAATAGGATGAGACTGTCTGGAAAATTTGAAACAGCCCCATTTGAAAAATTTTCGTGGGGTGTAGCTAGTAGATCTTCATCTATTCGTTTACAACGAAGTGTAAAAGAAAAAGGAAAAGGATTCTTCGAAGACAGACGACCGGCAGGTGATTGCGACCCGTACTTGGTTTGCGGTTTACTAATGGACACGTGCCTGGGACCTGTCAGTGGGGGTGGTGGTGGTGGTGGCGCCCCACCACAACAATGTAATCCTTGTAAAAAGTGACTGTCTATTATAATAGGAATGGCTTTTGTTTGACTTTATCTTACTTTTTTATTTATAAATGTAATAAACTGAAGTTGGTTCGATATACTTATTGCCAATTCTGTTTTATTTAATGAAGCAGAAGAGTTACAGCTTTACATGTAAAATGTGTTCAAGTACATTTTACATGTAAAGCTGTAGTTACAACACAAAGTTGTAGCATTGTAGGTAGGTATTGAATACGAGAGCGCTTTTTAGACCAGCTGCAGCAGTGTATTTTTCTCCGTGTGTAAGCTCGTTTTTATAGGTTTTAAATCACTAGCCAAGTTAATACTTGGCCCTTGGCCCTGCATGGTATTATTCAGCCACCGCGTTTTGAAGACCTTGATGTCAAAGACAGAGAAGAAATTAGGATCATGTGCCGTACATTTCGATGTGTTAGGGTCGAATAATTGAAACCTTATTGAAACCAAGTGTTTAAACTCTTTTAAAATCTGTTTATTCCTTATTTCAACGGTATACTACGTACTAAAGCCAAAGAACTTGTAAAAAATATAGGTAAAAAGTGGAAATCTTAGGGTGTTAGGGCGCTTTTAGTGTCACGCGGATTTGCTCACGCACGCGGGATTGGCCCGCATGCGTAGCATCCGCAAAGAACAATTTCATATAGGTATCTATTGTAAAGCGTGATAAACGCACGCGGGACGCGGGGCGCTGTGCGGGGCGTCACCCCGGTGCGGGGTATCCGCATGCGTAAGCGCTGCCTACAACTTCAGTGCCCATTTTAGAGTCGAGCGGGGCGCACGCGCCGTATTGTACTACCGAAATGAAAATCGATACAGAACGAGTAATCATTGAAGTTCATCTGCGGCCCGTTTTGTGGGATAAACGCAATGAATTATACAAAAACAGGGACGCGAGGGAGGCTGCATGGAGAGATATTTTGAAGGAATTGGCACCTAACTACGAAAATTTGAGCGAAGAGGAAAGAAAAGTGGCGGGTATGTGTTTGGTTCATTATTTTATTTATACAAGCATCATTACTTTATTAATATAAGCATAATTATTTAATTCACAAATAACATCAAAAACCTTCTAAAACCTTTTGAGTTTAGTTAATTAATTATATATCGGTGTTGCCAGGAGACTTTTCCTTCATTGATAAAGTAATCTGCAAAAATATCTCTGATATTACTTGCCGACGTATTACTACTTTCAGTCTGCTGCCTGGGTAGTGGTCCCGTAAAACCATTTGTGACAAATGTATGGCTGACCATGTAGCCATCCCGTTTCCTTATGAAATTGTGAAGTACACATGCCGTCTTGACTATTAATTGTGCTAGATCTAACTTGACAGTCATGGATCTGTGAAATATTCTAAATTTATTTGACATAATTCCAAAAGTGCATTCTATGTACCTTCTAGCTCTGGACAGACGGTAATTAAATATTTTCTTTTTGTAAGGTAAATTATCACGAGCATAAGGCCGCATCACATGTGATGATAAACCAAATGCCTCATCTCCCACTATCACGAACGGCAACTTTGCTCTTACACTAGATGGATAAGCTACTTCGGGGCAAATAATAGGCAACTCTTGCGGGTCAGGGATACCCAACGTGTTACTTTCCAGTTTCGTATACAATTGACTCCTTCTAAAGATGGTTGAATCGGCGTTGCTTCCACTGGTACCAACATTAATATATGTAAAATTATAATCAGCATCACACATTGCGAGGAGCACTACAGAATAATATTTCTTATAATTAAAATATAGTGATCCACTGTGCGGCGGCCGAATCACTCTTATATGTTTTCCATCAATAGCACCCAAGCAATTAGGAAAATTTGTATATGTGAGAAATCCCTCTGCGATTTCTTTCCATTTGATCCCATTAAGCTGTGGAATACATTCAGACTTTAGTTCAATCCATATTATGTAACAAACTTGTCTTACTATTTCGCTAATTGTTGCAATTCCAATCACATAGGAATAGTGTAGATCAGTGAATGTATTACCAGTTGCCAAATATCTGAAAACAAAAACAATATATTAATAATATGATAACATAATATATTAATAATGCTGACATCAGACATAAGACAGCATGCACCGCTCGAATTTTACTTCAGAAGAAAAATAAATACCCTTAAGGTGAAAGGGCACGGAAGTAGCTAGCGCTAGAAGCGCTAGAAGCGGTTGTACACACGGCACAGATCAAGTTACTCAAATCCAGTATAAGCGGGACTCCGACGGGTTACCTAAGTATGATAATACGCAAGGCGCGAGTTCCATTTATGCTGGTTTTGGGTAACTTGATCTGTGGCCATGTGTACTTTATCAGATAAAAAAAAGGATTGTGTATGTAGGTTGAACGTACCAATCCCAAACCAATTAAGGACTTTTTTTGACTTTAAATTACTGTCATGTGCAAACCTATAACTTTTATCTATATTATAATAAGTAGCGTGTGATGAAAGGTAGGAATGATTCCACTTTAATGGTGACATTTTATGAGTGAAATAATCTTATTTTATGAAATTTCAACAATTAATAACCAATGACGCGTTACTTTACGATATTTCAAACAAAAAATCATTATTATACCGTTTATTTAGACTGGATAATTACTAGAACATGTGTTGTATGATGTCTCAATAGTTGACCACGATGGTCAACTACCGAAAAAATCATTGATTTGATTTTTGTTTAACATTTTTGCAGTTGACCAGAGTACATGACAAAATTTTTTTTTTGCACATGTAAATTTACACATGACAGTAATTTGAAGTCAAAAAAGTCCTTTACTGGTTTGGGATTGGTACGTTTATCCTACCTGTTCAAATCCCTTTCCACTAAATCATAGCAGGAAATTAAATATTTAAAATTTTAAACTTACCTTAATGTAATAGCGAGCCTCTCAATCGGTTGTATTGTAATCCTTCGTAAACTGCTTTTTTGTAGCTTATTCTCAATTTTACACAACAGTTCATCAAAAGAACGAATGGACATTCGAAAGTAATTTTTAAATTTACGTTCATTATTTTGTAGTTTTCCAAAGTGTGTAACAAACGCCCCAGCAAGAAGCCTATTTTCAAGAAAGGGATCAACATGTACTCTTGTCTTCTTGTTTCGTCGTTTGTAAAGTATGTAAGCGACAGATATTCTTCTGACATTGATCATTTTTGAACACGTCTATACCGTTACGCAGCCCGTAGAAAACTGAAACTCATGCTGCGTATGATCCGCAGCGTGAAATTTTACGCATGCGGTCCAATCCCGCGTGCGTGAGCAAATCCGCGTGACACTAAAAGCGCCCTTATTGTTGGGATCGACGTCAATCGACTGGTCTGGTAGAAACTATCGATCGATGTCGACTATTCTATTCTACCATCGATCGATCATCGATCAAAGGCATCGATCGACGTTGATCGACTAGTCTGGTAGAAACTATCGATCGATGTCGACTATTCCATATCGGTGACCGAGTTTTGGTCCTCAAAAATATGAGTCGACACGCTAAGAAGAAGAAACTATTCCATTCTACCATTGATCGATCATCGATCAACGTCGACTATTCCATTCTACCATCGATCTATGCCGTCGATCGATGATCGACCGATTGGTCTGGTACAAACTATCGATCGACGTCGACTATTCCATTCTACCATCGATCGATGATTGATCGATTGGTCTGGTAACACCCTTATTGGCAAAGGAAGAAAAAAAATTAGATTTTGTTAAAAACAAATTCCATGTTAGGCTTAAATACGCCACAGCATGAATAAATTTGGATTTATCTGAGGTTTTCTGAAGATACTGAGGTGCTGTAGTGACTTTATTAAATAATAACTAGCTGTGTGCGGTTTCACTTGCGTAGTTCCCGTTCCCGTGGCAATTTCGGGATAAAATCTTATGTCCTTCTTCTGGTTCTTAGCTACCTCCCTACCAATTTTTAGCCTAATCAGTTCAGCCGTTCTTAAGTTATAAATAGTGTAACACGACTTTCTTTTATATACACTAGCTATGCCCCGCAGTTTGTGCTGTGCTGGCGAAATGTTCTATCTCCATTACGTTCTAGAGAAGGTTCGTGAATGATTTGTTTATTTGATGATTCGAAATCATTCTGCAGCACGGAAGTCTGTAAATGGCTATAATATCACAATATCACACAGATACACGCCTACCACGTGTGGTCAACCCTCTATCAAACACCCGGTATAATAGTGAAAGATGTGCAGTGCAAACAAACAATCAAATCTTTCCTTTTCATAATATTTGTTTAGTTTATTGGATTTCACCAAGAACAACATCAATATTCATTTTTGGATAAAGTAAAGAGGGCTACTCACGAACAGTAAGTAATATGTCAGTGAATTAAACTGATTGGACTGACAGTGTAGACTGACAGTAACTATCCATAGATAATTCACAAAAAGTTTTAATGTGCGCCATATTCGTTCTCTATTCCTTTTCGTCATATGGCGCAAGGTGCGTTCGCTTTCGTCCGCCATATTAAATGAAATCAATAAAATAAGACAAAATGTCGCCTTACTAAAGTGCGTGAGAATAATCCAATAACATCCAGTTTTAGTGTGATTAAATCATCAAGAGGATCACAATGGAGAATTCCTACGGTGTGGGGGTTGTAAACCGATACGCTCTTTTCTTGGACGATGAGTCCGATCCTCTTGATGCGATAAAAGCGCGAGAGCAGGCAAAAGAGCTCAAAAAGAAGACCAAAGATGCCGAAAAAGAAAATAAAGGCAAGCCTGAAGTAAAGCCTAAAGGCGGTCCTATCGCTCCCGTGAGGAAAGGAATCAAAGAGACTCAAAATGTGAAGTCTCAGGACAATAAGAGCGGTGAACAACAGAAAATCAAGGGACCTGCGCGGCCGATTGACCGTAATGCGGAACGCCCTCCCCCGCGCCGCCGCGACGAAAGACCGCAGAATGGTGCCGTCGAGAACAAGGAGGGTGCTCCTCGGCCACCCAGGCGTGAGTTTGGTGATCGCAAGCCGAACTTCGAACGGCGTAACTTCAACGAAAACCCCGAAGGAGGTGAACGGCGCGGACCTAAGCCGCCGCGTGAGCCTCGTGATCGTGATGGACCGCGCGGGTCGCGGCCGGCTTATGACAACAGGGGGAAACGTGAATTCGACAGAAGGTCGGGCTCTGACAAAACCGGTGTGAAGCCGGTGGACAAGCGCGAAGGTGGTGGACCTCACAACTGGGGTACCATCAAGGATGACATCGATGAGCTGAACAAGACCGGCTCTGAAGGTGAGGCTGTGGAGGAGAAGGCCGGGGAAGCCGTCGGCGCCGGTGACGGACAGCAGCCGGAGCCCGAACGTGCGCCCCAGGAGGAGGAGCCTCGCGAACTCACCCTCGACGAGTATAAGGCACTGCGCAACGCTCAGCGCACTCAGCCTCAATACAATCTGCGTAAAGCAGGCGAGGGCGAGGACCTGAGCCAGTGGAAGAACCTCGTGTTGCTCGAGAAGAAGAAGGAGGCGGACCGCGGCGAGGACGAGGACAGCGACGAGGAATACGACATGGCCGACTATCCTCAGCGCGTGGGGCGCCAGAAGCGCGTGCTCGGCATCGAGTTCACGTTCAACGACGCGTCGCGGCGCGGCGCCGGCGGCGGCGGCGGGCGCGGGCGAGGCCGTGGGCGCGGGCGCGGGCGCGGGCCGCCGCGCGACGAGCCGCCGCCGGTGGAGGACCGCCAGCTGCCGCGACAGGTCGTGCCGCCCAAGGTCGACGACAGCAAGGATTTCCCCTCTCTTGGATAGACAGTGAGCCATTGCTCTTCTCCCTTTTGAAAAAAGTATGATAGTTACAAATTAAATATTGTATGTACCGTTATTTTTGAAGTAAATATACAACATATTTACATGAGCGTGTATTATATTACATTGGAATTAGTAGATTATGACGAGTTGCTTCAAACTTCAGATTGGAGAATAAATTCATTTTGAAGATTCTGAATTAGCCGGGGATTTGCTTTTGATCATGCTCATGCGCAGGACGTAGAGGGGGAGGATAATTGTAAGTTTTAATTTGAATACACCTAGCTACGCATATGAATCTATAACAGTAGCTTGTAATCACAGCTTATGATTTAACTTGATGAGTTATTGGATTAAGGTTTTTAACATACAGACTGTGACATAATAATATGAATTAACTCCGTCACAACTTAGCATAGAACTCGAAGAAATAACCCTCATTGCATTTTATATCGTGAGTTTGTGTTGACAAATGCAGACTTTGGGAATGTAAATAGTTATATAATGTTTTAAAATAAGGTCTTAAAATAACAAGGTTGATTTTTGTTGTTACACAAACTTCTTGAAAAATAAACATTTTGTATGTGTGATATTTTTCTAATTATTTGCTCATTAGTCTCTTGGATACATTTGTAATAGTGTTCCTTTTATTCCTTATTGATTATTCCTCCCCCGTGAAACATTTCCAATATTGATTGTAATGTTTCTGCTAGATAGGTAGGTATTGTAGAGTAGTGGGCAATGTGGTCGACATTAGATAGTGTCTGTGTCTCTGTGGTTTCCTACCACTACCACAAACTAGGTTGAATATTGATAAATGAAACAAACATAATTGTAAGTAATCTTGTATATTGACATTTTTATCACTTCCACACAAAACAATTTACTTAAAATTTACATTTAATAAAACAATATATCCAGAATATATCCAACATAAGAATAGAAATCATTTATTACAAAATAAACATGTTACACAACAAATGGTGTAATGAAATAAGTAAAATAAATAGTTATATACAATTAAACTCGAGATGAAGTAAATTTGTGTGTAATGAACAAATTTAATAACGAAATTATTGATTTACAATAGTTTTATAATTAAAGGAACATAATAATTTACAAGAACAACATCACATTCATAATATAATCATTGGTTGTATCATTAAATATTAATGTAGAGTAGACGAGCTGCTGTGGATGTATCACCAGACCTCTGTCAATATTCATGCTTACTATACATATAGCTATGTACTGACTAGTGCTGTTTCGTTTAATGGAAATGTACATTTATAATTTATTAACATAATTCATCAGTTTGATCAAAATACATTTTGCCTGAGGTTATCGAAAGGTTAACATAATTTATTTCATAAGTGATGTAAAAGCTTATCAATCTAAATACAGGAACTCAATCCTGTTCACAGCCACAATATACATTCACTTACATAATAAGCATTAATAAAATACAAACCTTCAAGGATAAGTGGCTAGCTATGTTTACAATACATACCTAGGCACATCTACAATATTATATTTAATGCTATCTTTGTTTCTACTAGCCCTACACTATCAATTGACTATTATTTACATTGACAATGAGAGATAGTAGGTAATTAGTCACATTTATTTACAGCTGCTAATGCGTTTTCAATGCGTTACGGTCGTCGAACCGCACGATAAACTTTATCGGTTCGAATCGCTCTACAGGGTCATAACAATAACCGTGAAAGTGGAAGGCGACCACCGTCACATAAACAACGTTCATTTTCATCGACCTCGATTCGCCCGGTATCGGCAAACGAGTTCCGTCGGGCCGCATTACTCGATGCCGAAGGTGTTGGTCTCCTCGACGGCGAGCAGGAGCTTCTCGTGCAGCAGTTGCGGCGAGGGGTAGGGCGGCAGGTCGAGGCGGTTGAAGCACGTGTGCGCGCGCGGCAGCGACTCCACGCGCCCCCAGCGCTCGATGCAGAACCGGCGCGGGCCCGTCGAGCCGCGCAGCGCGGAGAACCCCTCGTACGGGATCGACGACGTGCCCGTCACGAACTGCACCAGGCGCAGGCGCTGCTCGTTCGTGAACCTGCACCCCATACAGTACACACATTATTACCATGGTTACATAAAATTATGGTGTTCAAAAGTTTACGTGCCTTATTGTATAGAAAGAGTCGTTACGTGAATACGTGATAGTTATAATCGAATAGTTTGTGTTCCAATTAGATGTTATCGGTTGCTAGGCACGTAGATGTGTACAATTTATTGATAAATCAGATAAGGTTCAGTACATGTGGTGAGTATCGCAAGAAGTGTAAGGGATGTGGTCATGTACCTATCTATCGCCTGCCAGAACCACATGATGACCGGATGTGCGTCGTGGTATCCGCCGCGGTACTCTGTGTTCGCACGCCAGTCCGCCACGTCCAGTTCAGGCGCTCCCGCTATCACCAGCTCCAGTTCTCTAGCGTCGAAGGCGGCCACTAATCGGGGGTCCACAACCTGTCAATTTCAACATTGTAAAATAGGATAATTTAGATCCTCAAATCTTAAAAAGTAAATTCAGTTGAGTCAAAAGCCATCTAATATCCCAATAATGGTGTGTTCACCTCGTGGAATCCCCGAACGAGCCACTCGGTCTGCTCGGCCACCCCCCGCTCGACCCTCCAGCGCACCACCCTCTCCAGGTACTCCTTCTTGTTCCTCTCGGTGACGGGCACGTCGCGTCCGCCCGGCTTCAACTCCCGCTCCAGCACGCGCCCGTCCGCCAGCCGCTCCGATACCGCGAACGTTAGTTCCAGCGAAGACACGCAACGAGCCGACTGCAAACAAACACATACAATACATTGATTTTTTTAAGATTACCTTAAGTAATTATAAAATACTAGCTGTAACCTGCGGTTTTACCCGCGTGGGATCTTATCTCGTAGGAAATTTCCTACGATACGACTTTTTATACCTAATTGGTATAAAAAGTATCCTATGTATTATTCCTAGTTCTAAGGGACATCTGTTATAAATCGGTCCAGCCGTTTATTTATAGTACGTGAAGAAGTAACAAAACGCACTCACAAACTTTCAATATTAGTGTGATTTTATAAATGTGTAGGGGAAGGGACTGGGACATACGTAATGCGGAAGAAATACCAAGTAGGGAATACTGCAAATGTACTATGATTATTTGATTAGGAACGATCTCTACACTTCACGTGGTATGACGAATATAATTTTGTAGTTATGTTTCATCAAAATGCGTTACACCTATTCGCGGAAAATATTTAGCATGTCCGAGTTTACCTTACCACGTGGATTTATTTTTAGAAAACAAAAGCACGTGGTAATGTTTGGACATATTGCGACATTCCTATTGAACGAGAACACGAGATAGAGGGCGCTTTAGTGTAGCTTAGCGCCATCTAACGGTGACGCACGGAACAAGGCAAAGTTGAATATTATTTAGTATAGATGGCGTTGATCGTAATATTTCCATAGACAAGATTTTATTTTTATACGACTTGTCATGCCTTCGTTCTTATTTCCTGTGGATTTTTCAAAATTGTGTTTGATTTAAAAATACATTTTTTTATTCACTACATCTCATTATAGTAACTGAACCCTAAGTTCGAAACATGTATCTAGACTAGAGTATCAGAAACTACGCACACACTCATTCACACACACACCCAGACCGAGACAAACATTTGTGGTTCACATAAATATTCACCCCGCACGGGAATCGAACCCGCAATCTTACGGATGGCAGTCCGGCATGGTGACCACTCTGCCATCGAGGTCGTCCTCCTTGACGTGTCCGTCAATGGCGAGCCTCGGCTTAGTGAGCTCGGTCGTCAGCTCTGATATGGCTTGCGAAGCCAAACTTCGTCTTGAAGGACCTGTTGCAGGTCGTCATATATTTAGATAATATAATAATTATGTAATCTTACCTGTAACCACCTAAGCGACGCTGCGAATTGTGCATCGAGCGCATCAACATCTTCAAGTGCGGGCGGCAGTCGCAGCAGGGCGCGGTAGAGGGCGCGCGTGAACCACGCCTCGAGCAGATACCCGTGCACCAGGGCCAGGCCTAGCACGCGCCCCGAGAAACGGAACCTGGGGACAAACAAACAAAATATTAATAATATGTCACGAGTTCGTGTAAGTATTTTTCTTTTTAACCACCTTCAAAAAGTTGGTGTCACGTCACATCATCTTTAAAATTGTTTAAATTGCACATCTTTATAAAAACCATAGTGATTGATTTCATTACCAAAAACCTCACATTTTTCATAAATTACATAAACACGAGTATACTATGTCAAATACTGTCTACCAAAACACCCGATTATCTAATTAGGAACAAGCACCTAAAGAATAACAAATAAAACACTTTCAATTGGTGAACTTTATACATATATACAAATTATAAATTGAACAGACAGACGGTCACACATCAACGGTATTGATGTAACTCGAGTTTCATCGATTGTTCCTCGCGTGACAAGAGACATGCACAAAAACAACACACAAACACAGTTTTATTTATAGTGGTAGGTAAAAAAAATATGTGGAGGTAATTCAATATTACTATTCAATGTCATATGATATTTTGTCTAAAGGGCTTTTTGTAACGTAAGTTTATATTAGCCAAAAAACTGAATTACATTTGAGTGATATGGTTTATTTTAATAATGAACGGTATTTTGTTCTGTGGCTATTGGAAAAGTATCCAATCAAAAGGTATTGCAGGTTATAGGGAACATAATCGGTTGTGAAACAAAACTACTTAACAAGACGCATTTCTTGCGTTAAGGTATTAATAAATTACTAATTAGAGTATTTTTGGACCTAATAAATATAAGTACATTTTTCATTTTTATTATTAAACGAAACATACGTCATTGTTTATAATTAATATCTTTTTGGATAGTTACACGTACCTTCCACGAATGTGGCTGAAACTACTCGAGGGATTCGACTTATAGGTACGTCTAAACATCCCGTAAAAAGATATTATTACATTTTTCATATCAAATAATAAATTATAATCATCATTTCCAATTACAGAAAATGTCACACTTGCCACCAAAAATAGCTTATTATGTTCATTCATTGACATACTGGGTTCGTTCAATATTCAATGAATCGATTCGGTCCTTCATAATGCTATTTTTATTTCTAGAGATATATTAACAATTAATTATATGTAAGTGGTCTACCGTTATAATTGAAATAAAATAAATAAATAAATAACGGTACTATATTGAATTCTAATAATACTCATAGTGAGTTGTGATAAATAATTTGGCCTTTGGAAACAATACATAATATATTATTTAAAGCTACGAACAAAGGGAAGTGTTTTCAATATAAATATTGTTCTGTAAGTACGCTCATAGGTCAGTAATAGTGCTAGCGGCATGGTACTTACTACATGTGCTTTGCGGTTTTACTCATGTTATTAGGGTTTTGAGATAGAATAGATATTAGTCTAAGGGCCTATTTCACGACCTTCAAGTAAAGTTACTCACCAAGTAAAGTTAGTTTTGTGTCTTACTTTATGTCAAGTGACACAGACCAAACATGTGAGTACTAGGAACGTTACTTGAAGATGGTGAAATAGGCTTTAAGATGTATCTGCTGTTATCAATCAATCAGTGAAAGAAAGTATCATCAAAATTGTTTCAGTCGTTTCGTATCAGTTATTACAAGTATGTATGTATGGTTGTTTACAGAAAATTGTTAATGTAACTGGCGAAATACTTCTCTCAAAAATAATTTTCATATTTGTGCTTTGATACCCGTGTGAAGTCGTTGCGTTTAATATAACGTGTCATTATTCCACTGTTTTTGCACAAATAAGAGCCCCTTTATGAGCAAGTGTGTTGAAAAATAATATGTATGTTCAGTGTCAAATAATTTAAATAAATAAACATTATTTATAAGGTTTTTTACTTATTACCAAAACCACCGAAACGGAACGTAATAAAATCTATTTTAATTTAAATAAGTAATTCTTATTATAACGATAATTTATTTACAAAATAAATAACTACAAAAACTTAATTTACTTTACATATAATAATATTTTATTTTGAATATTTTAACAAAAAATATCAATTTTATAATAAGTACATAATTATTATGAACATTTTGCTTAATTATATTTGTACTAACTAATCAAGCATAGTTCCTGTTTCGTATATTCCCGCAGAAATTCCTGAATTTCAATGCGTCACGCATGACTCATGAAAACTGAAACTCTTCATATAAAATACTAGCTGCGCCCCGGGGTTTTACCCGCGTGAATCCCAATCCCATGGGAATTTTGGAATAAAAAATCTTATGTATTATTCCTAGGTATGAGGAACATTTGTACTAAATTTCATTAAAATCTATTCAGTAGTTTTTGCGTGATAGAGGAACAAACATCCACACTCACAAACATTCGGGTTTATAATATTAGTAGGATTAGTAGGATGTAAGATAGGATACCTACCAATGTCAAAAAAGGACAAAGAAAACGTTCTTTATAAAAAAAAGTACTATTTTATAAAGTTTCTTAGGGGAAAAGTTTATGTGCAAGAAAATTTTGGAAAATTCTCTGAAAAATTTAAACAGTACAAGAAATTAATACTTTTTAACAATATTTTTAGAATTATCACCTAGTAATAGAATTAAGCACATTATTTGCATTTTAAAATTAAGAGGACGAAAATAGACATTTTATTTTTATTAAATATCTACATACAAATTAATAAATAATCAAAATAAAACTGTTATAAAATCGTTTGGAATGTAAAATAAATTTATTTTTAAACTAATATAAATAGAAAGATATAACTGTTATCTTGCAGATTATTTTACTGATTTAATTTTCCAATTTTATTTATAAGTAGGTATTTATAAATATTAACGGAAAAAGGCGCATCACACCTCTGTTATTTTTATTAATAAAATTAAATATTAAAATATAATTAATTAAATAAAAAAATATATAACTTTTATAATATTATTGTAAATTTCTTTTGTAAGCTCTATGCTGTTCATACAAAGCTTTTTGGAGCCAAATCTGAATAAATTATTGTTTATGAAATTATTTTTAATTTACTTATATTAGCTGCTGTATATCTGCCTAATTTCAACTTTGTGTCAATACTCAAATTATTATGATTAACGGGATATTTACCATGTATATTATTTATTTCGAGTTTCCGATATTTCGACGCTGTTGCAAGCGCCATGATCACGGACGAACTCGAAGTAAATAATATACATGGTAAATATCCCGGCAGGGCCGAGCCGCCCATATGTGCGATGTGTGCGGCGCACACAGGCGCCAAGACAATAGGGGCGCCGCGGCCGCCATCGAAATTATTTTTGTTACACCACAACAACATATTCATTATTATCATATTTTCGATATCTGGGGGTAAAAGCCGTTTTTAATCTAAAGAGCGCAAACACACCCCCCCCCCCCCCCAAAAAAGAGGCGCTTCATAGGTTTCGCACACAGGCGCTGTGGGGGGTCGGCTCGGCCCTGTATCCCGGTAATCATTATAATTTGAGTGCTAATAACCATGATAATTGTTTGTGCCATGATAATAGCCTCAAAAAATATAAGTAGAGCTATCAAATGTCAATGCGAAGTTGTAGTATTTCATCCCCTTAAAGACTCAAGTAAATAGGTGATAAATGTAATAAGCAAACACGGAAATACAATACATAACATAATCATCTATATAATTAATAAACTTCTAAATTATATAGCTTACAAATTACTTTACTGATTACTAGTACATAGGTATCTATGTATTAAATAATGACACTACATTGTTATGTTATAATAGGATATAACGACCGCTACACATTATAATAAAATTATACATAATAATAATGCCTGTGGCTTATCCTTGTAAAAAAAATGTAAAACGCACCGAAAAAAATATCTAAGTACTTATCTTTAAATGAAAATCTTGTCAAAATACGTTCAATCGTTTTGGAGATAAGGTTACAAACGAGTACTAGGTAATTTCAATTCTATTAAAATCCATTTTAACGAGATTTTAATGACTTGCTACTTTTTCAACGTCACTTTAAGTATTATACGAGTATACAGATAATTTTCATTTGAGAAAACATTTTCTTTTTCTATACTAATATTATAAAGAGGAAAGATTTGTTTGTTTGTTTGTAATGAATAGGCTCCGAAACTACTGGACCGATTTCAAAAATTCTTTCACTAATGGAAAGCTAATTTATCAGTGCGTGACATAGGGTATTTTATACCGCTATATTATTTTATGCCCGTTATCCCACGGGAACGGGAACTATGCGGGTGAAACCGCGGGGAGCTACTAGTCTATCATAAAAAGAGTTTTCTCTTGACCGGGGACTGAACCCGCGATAAAGTATTCAGTAAAGATATAAAAAAACACACAGATTTATGTAAAACTGCACAGCACAGCTAGCATTGTATATTTACCTAAGTATCATTAATATAAGTAATTAGATAACATTATTTATTGACAGCTCTATGTAAAGTACACAAGTCACGGAAGTATTGACGGTGATTACGTTTGGTGACAAAATAATTGTACAATAATCACTGCAGTATAAAGTTGTTATAATCTACTGGGATATTATTAATATTCCGTGATACAATCTTATTTTTTATAAGTAACTTTATTTTTAGTTAAGGTATCATGTTCCGGGTTGATACATTCATTACATTAGACAGGATGTTAAATTTTCTTGCAAAATTTCCTTAGAAAGATGTTTAGAAAAGTATTTTAGATTTTGTAAACCAGATCTTCGACGAGACGAGTTTAAGCCCTAAAGACGCAAAATATTTATATCCTAACACTGAAGGGTGCTAGGTTAGGCAGCATATCCTTCCAATTTCTCCACAAAAAATGAACACCAAATAATAAAAACAACTTAGTTCACTCACCAGTCATGATGATTATCAACGAACGCTGACATCGGCGACACATGGACCGTGTAGGTATCATTGGCGGAGTACTCAAACAGTCCGTAGTACGGGTTGAAGAGCTCCCTCGACAGCAGGAAGAAGAACTCCCTGCTCGGCCCTCCGTAGTCGAGGCCCTCTTCACCGTCCCATAGCACGCAGAGCTTGCCTTTCTGCAACTCCTTCTTGCCACAAGACATGATCCGCCTGAACGCGTCTTCTAATAGGTGCTCGCGGCGAATGTGTAACCTGGAGTTTGGAGTGGTTGGAGGTTAGATTGGTGGTAGCTATGTCTAGATTTTAACATTGTGAGATATTGTTTTTCTCTAGCTTTCAATAGATCATATAAAAAAAACTTAGCTTTCAGATTATAACAAACATTTAAGAAAAGCCAATCTTTAAAGTTTCAGAAACAGCAAATCAAATAGTTCCTTGCATCAAGACGACAACCACCGTACTCACTTCAACTTGCCAGGTCCCTGTCCGTAGCCCTTGCTCTCGAGCTTGCGGTAGAAAGCTCGCAGTTTGGCCTCGAAGTCCCGGCGCTGGGGAGCGGGGGCGCGCGTGCTGCGCGCGGCGGCCGGCGACGCGCTCGGCGACGGGACGCCTGCGCCCGCGCCCGCCGCCGCGCACCCGCTCGCCGGCACGTAGCTCATTATCTCCTGCTCGAATAGGCTGCAACAAACACAGTTTGGTGTTAAAAATATTGATTTTGT
This sequence comes from Timandra comae, assembly GCA_958496195.1. Lineage (NCBI taxonomy): Eukaryota > Metazoa > Arthropoda > Insecta > Lepidoptera > Geometridae > Timandra > Timandra comae. The sequence continues at coordinate 2,025,325 of OY292358.1, forward strand.
TTTCAATGTTAAATATGTCGTAGTTTTTTTTTTCAAATAACTTAAAATAAATTAGGCAAAAACACTCTTAGGACGCCAATTAAGAAAATCGTAATCATCAAATTAGTTTTGAGAGCTACATACAATGTCACCAATGCGATGCACACGTTAAACTTTTAATAACTTTTTCATCGGGGTACACATCACACTTACTATTAGTTATTACTTAATTAAGGGTTTAATTAATTGGCTAATAATAAATGTAACTATTCTTAAGTTGACGACTTGGATAGTTATACGAATATATCGAATTAAATTAACACGCAGGAAGACATTAAATATTATCAGCGGTAGAGTGTCACTTATTTTATGGTCGATTACTACTTCAAATTTTATTAAAGGCCTGTTCGCCGACACCCGCATTTTATTAAAACACTAATTTATCTGCTATACAATCGCTAAGTTTTATTTATAGATAAATAATATTAATTACGATCGTAACGTTAATTATGGGCTTATACGCTTATTATCTGTTACCACTCCCATTCTTAAGTGAAATTTATAATTACCGCAACCTTACTAACGCCAAGTGAAATTTACCTATTTTTCAAAACTCATTAATATCGTAACGATTAATTTGAAATTCTCTCGGTTATTTAGTTCATAGTACGGTTGGGTGAACTAAGTGTTTTGCTTATTTTAGTTAATATTTTGCAAAAGTTTAATTATTTAACTATAATATTTTCTAAAATGATCACGATAGTTTTTACTTGATAGGTTTAATATAGCTGAGGTTTGCCAAAGCCTTTATGTAATCTGGCAGTAAGCAGTTAGAACATCGCAAAATAGTAATTAATTTACCTGTTTTGATAGTATCCTAAAATCTACAAAACCAACTTTAAATTCTATTCTACTTTAGACTATTTACTTTTATAGCAGCAACAACGACCGTAAACAATTAGCCGAGCGATCATCTCATAAATTCTATTTCGAATGTTGGTAACGTGTGAAAGTTTCGCTCTTCTGTTTACTAGAGCGTACTGCAATAAGCGTACGATGTTGATATAATTATGTCAATTGCAATGGACATTTCGAAATAGCCATTAGCATTATTATAATTGATCTTAAATTACAGATACATTTCCCTAAATGTAACCTGAACCAATAAGTGCGGTAGGTGAGGTGCAATGAACTGTGATGGATTGTAACCAAAAAGATGAGAGCAAGGACGGCCCACATTAGACAGAGACAAAACGTGGAGGCTCTAGGCTAGTAATACTCGTAATCGATTTAGGAGAGCGGGAGATTTAGGAGCGCAACGCCTCCCGCCCGCCGTCGACCTCCGGTAATTAGTATAATAATTTCATTTGCCGGTGTGATACGTGAAGACACGCGGTGCGCGCACGCACCCATCGCCCCGAGACACACACCGCACGATATGTGCTCACCATTACACCTGCTTATTGTATTTTTTACAGCCAACCAACATAGCAACCGGCCGTAGACATAACAATCCTAAGATTTTCGGCGCAATATCCAAAACAATGGTTTCGTCGAATCGTCGATGCTCGACTAGTACGGCAATCACGTACGCGCAACCCATACGTATCGACCGAGTCCTTTTACAGAGAACCTTCGAGTGGCGCTTATCTATTACAATACCCATTAATAAGACGCGTGTCCAGTGTTGCGACTTGTGGCGATTGCTTGCGGCATTGTTATACTGCTAGGTCTATTAGTCGTTATACAAATGACGAAGGCTAAGGTACGGTAATTGAGGAAACATTAAGGCTTCGCATAGCACTGCGTTCGCGCAAAGCGAGGCCGCCTCCCGACACCGATCGATGGGAACGACCTAAAATTACACTTGTAACGAGATAGATCTCATCTGTTAGTGCACTCGATAGAAACAAAGCGCCAACTCGAGGCGAATACAAACAGAGAAAAGTATAGGTGGGCGTTATCGTATCTGTGTAGTCATTATTGTGGCATCCGGCGCATCCCGCAGTACCATGTATCATTGGGGGGCAGCGATCCCCGAAAGTTAATGAGTATCAGAGGCATTCTGCCCGGAGGTGAGCGAGCACGCGCGGCGCGTCCGCGGCCCGGGGCCCGCGCCGAGCGGGTCACGCACCTCCGCCCGCGCCGCCCGGGACAGGTGTGTCCCGACCACTCGCGCCTCTTGCACGTCCACCAACACGACTTGCACCTGGGAGCGTGACGTCTTCATCCGCGTCAAGGTAAACCCACGATGACGGGGCACTTCCTAACTACAGACGGTGGTTATTTAATTAACTGCGGCCAACTCGAGATGGAAGGTGATAACGTTGCGTCACTATTGTTTCGTCGGTCGGAGGTAGCTCGGCGAGATAACGTTGAAGGGCTAGCTGGAATAACGTTAATGACCAGGTACACAGTCGTGTAATGGCGTACTTTCACCGGCACAAATGCGCGTGCGCCCGTGGCTGGCCCTTTGGACATAACTCATCAGACATCACTTGGGCGCTGCTGTTGAAACGCTTTTAAGAAATATAACGTAACTTAGAGATCTTAAAAATATCGTCAAATCTACCAACATTAAAAATCCAATATTGTATGCGTATAACAATTTACGATGTAAAATATGAAAGAACCGAAATAATATGGTACATATTATTAGACTCGGCGAGAGCTCTAATTAGGGCTCCGCAATGGGCCTCTATAATAACTAGTGATGTTGGGCCGCCGCGGGCGCACGGGCCGCGTCTACCGATGGAATCCGTGAAAATACATCATATCTCGACCGAGAGCACCACCTGTGACTCGCCTCCAGTTATAATCACCACACTTTACCTACACCCATAAATAACGAAAATGTTTTCTATCCATTATACCTTAACGACCGTTGACAATAGTACACCTTTTTTTAGGAAATACTCTAGTAAACCAACAAAGTATAAAACGGTTATTTTATACATAAAGGACTTCTCCACTTCCAGTATTGACATTCGATCGGGATTCGGGGGACGTTAAAATATCAAATTACTCGCGGACAAAAAACCTCTAATATTTACACGTAGATCCAATTGTTCCACGACAATGGAAATCTTGTTTCAAACAAAGTATTGAACGGTTTAGTTTTAGAAGGCTCATTTAAATTATGATTATGAAACAGCCGACATTGAAGCGACCTCTGTTGAATTAGAAGTTGCTACGTGCCCAATATTCGCACCAAATAACTTCCTGCATTAAATATGTACAAATTGACTCAATAATTGTTTTTCATTGTTTGTTTATAATGATAAACGGTAAGGTAATCCATTAAAACAAGGGCAGGTGGATTCTAAACGAAGCATTCGTGAGGCTCGCATAGTACAAGACGAGAATTACCCAAGGATGATTCTCGTACTTACTTAAAGGAGACACAGCAAAAAACTTGAAAAAGAGGTGATTCTTTAAATAATTGCATCTATTTAGTTAATTCATGAAGTCATTACATAATAATACATTTAATATGTATCATTAGATTTTTTTAAATGATTACGTGTGGGTCAAGAGATCAGTAGTGTATAATTAGGGTCCGGTCTAGGGTCGCAACGAACTCGTTACTCTACCTACCACCGAGTGAACAAACCACTTTGCCACTTCCTGTCCTATCTAATTTGTTCACAACGTACGTGACGCTAATTTTCATAATGTTGCTAAATTAACGTCGCTTAAAACTAAATATTCTCATTCAAGGATACCAGTTGCAGCTAAAAACTATAATTTACGATGTGATACCTACACCTACGTACGTTAATGAAGGACAGACATGATTGAGGAATTACCTTTGGCAGTAATTTGGTTCGATTACTTAGAGACGCCTTCGTTGTTTACGCAACTCAATAATATTAAATGTAACCGCAGACTTCAAAACCGTAGTCAACTGCTCACTAGTCAAGGCAACTAATGTTCCGCTTGGGCTAAATAATTAGCAAATATGTTACTAATATTATAAATACGGAAATTACTTTGTCTGTTACATTTTCATGACTAAATGCCAATCGGAAATATTGAAATTTGGCGAGATTGTATCCCAAGGGGCGGCTGAGGTTGTTGTACTAACATCACGTGTGGACCCAGATTAGAGAGGTCGTAACCAACAACTATTAAATATATATGTAAAGAGTATATAGAGGTATACATTTCCTATTTGTCATACAGATTTTTTGAAAACTCATAACGTCATAACTGTTTTTTAGGCGAGTAAAACTACGAGCGATAAGCTAGCAAATATTTAGCAACAGGCAGTGTCTTTTTCTACGGTTATTATCGACACAAGGAAGCATTGTATTCACAACCCGTATACAATGTCACTGATGATGAAGCTTGAAGACCGACTCCTTCATATAGGTATGTTACACTTGTCAATCAACCAATATATGGACTGAAGACTTTAAATACATATTGTGTTGATTGTGTGGCTTCCACTTTTCAAAATTGTGAAACTGTAACAAAGATTTCTGCAATTTTAAGTATTTTTGGAAATTTATTCATGTCTACTGCGGGTATCATGGCCGAAAATCGACTTCCTTTTGTCTTTTCGAAGGTTTTCGTAGTCTAGTCTATTAGTAATAATGTTCGTGTAACACGCAAAACTAGATATATTTTTTATGAAACTGCGTAATATCAATGATAAATTTATTGAGTGTTAGCTCAAACGAAATATGGTAAAAAACACGATCATACAAATGTGTGTAAGAAACAGAGAAGCCGTGTTTAGAAGACGGTTAAAAGCTGAACAACTTTACTTCTAAAATATTGCTATTATGATGTTCGGGTATAATATCCGTAATATATCTTTTGAAATTAATCAATCAAAGCGGTCCCTTTTTTCTGGTCTAAGAATTAAGTTTCTTGGTATTTTTAAAATTGAAAATCCATGAGAGTTAACGTGTTATAATAATGGGGTGGATGCAAAATTTAAAAGCGTTAAATTGAGTTGTTATATGTGAGCAAAAAATATTCATTATTACAAATATAAAACATTAATGGATGATTTTGTTTCAAAAATTGGTATTCTTATGACAAATATTTGTGTTACATCACCCTTATTAGACCACTTACTTCGATGAAATAAACAAATTCAAAACAATGTGAGTGCTAAAACCACGCTAGAACAATTAGGATGTTCCGAAGGACTTCCGTCGAACAGAACGGATATATTTTATTATCACGTACATTTGTGTGCAACTCATTTGCACAACAACACGTTGCTGCTTTTGTTTTAGTGTTTTTTCTTCATTTTTGAAGGTTGATCGTTTGATACGGTTAATGTAATAAAATTGCAATTATTTTTATATAAAATAAAATGCAATTATTTTTTATATTCGTATTAAAATTGTTTCAAATCAGGTTTTTTGTAACACGTTCATTTCACTAATTTTGTAAAAAAAACTTGACGAAATCAATATCTATGAATGTCTATGACATATTTCTCCCATAACCATTTCTAGAATTAATATCATAAATGCGAAAGTATGTCTCCCATATGTCGCTATTGATCCTATACAGAGCAGCTGTCAATTAACCTCCAATAATAAAGGGGCACATTAAGCAGAAGGCCACTCTCTCTGTTTGTATGTCTGCTGCCTTTTAACTGTCATTATGATTTATGACTTAATTAATATCCTTCAAATCCAAAGACTATCATCCTCTCTATCACTATTAAAAAGTGCCTTAGAGTACAATGTACTTCAATTTCCCCTGCAAAAAACTAGTTTTGTAAAAACATAATGTGATTGTTTTAAACACATCACAAAACCAACAATTGTGGACATTTAAGTGTAATGTGGGACAATAAAACCAACCAGACAACAGGCACTTAATGAAAACGCTGGGGCCATTAGCCCGGTCCCTTAATTAAGTTACATAATCGTTCACATATTCGACTTTAGGTCGTTGAGAATAGAGTCGATAAAGTTGCAACATTTAGGCGTTAGTTAATGCAGTCGTCTCCGCCGGAAGTCCACACAATGGTGGTGGAACGATGGGGGACACCAGGATATAGTGACCCATGACATGACCCCCCCTATACAATTTGCATTGCGGAACACTTTAATTCATTTACTTTATTACAAGACTCATGATACCCTTGAACGGAATTAGATATAATCTCATTAAAATAGCAAAGTTAATATCTAAAAACACATATTTGTCAAACCATAAATATGTTAAGAAATACAAATAGAAGGATCCAATACAAAAATGAGTAATAGACAATGACAGGAAACGTAAGGACAACGACCGATTTGTGGATCACTCCTGCGCATCACCAGCTGTGCCTTTGTTTATAATAACGTTAAGTTAAATAATACATAAATTAGTTCAATATTTGTACAGAGTACCGTCTGACAAAGGAAAAAAACATGCATCAAGTAATGATAACGTGGACAAACTACAAGGAAGGCTTCCTTCTTAGATAAGTAACTGAAAGTTTATTAATATTCATGTATTCAGATAGTAGGGTAAAAATATAACACCTAATTCACTTATTAATACACAGACCTTGTATATTGTAACGCAAACACATAAAAAACGGTTGTTCGATGGTAATTATCATAATACAGATAATCATCTAACCGAAAACGCAAGATTAAAGAGATATATAATCATTATACGTTTAATATTTATTAGTAATATTTAATTTATTGCTTGAATAAATAAATAATTTGAGTACCAGAATAGAACTAATCGGTCGATATTACGGGAGATTAGGAACAAGTTGCATGCGTGAAAGAATGGGGCGAACGGTTAAATTGGTATATAGATTACGCATTAGCCAAGCGTGGCGATTACGCGTATTCCTCCTCATTGTTCTAATATTAATAGTCATGGTATTTTCCCTGTGTTGGATCTTTGCCAAGCGTTTTACTATACTTGACAATAATGTACCAGCTACTAGCATAATAAAACTGGGTGCCTGAAATGGTCGGTAACTTACGCTTGTCAACTGGCAGTTGTATAATTTTGTGCAATTTATTGAATAAAAAATAGGTAAGTATACAAAAAGTTCTTTTCGCTGGTATGCGTCAAATCTACTATCAATTCAGCATCATCAAGAGAATCTTATTTCCAAAATCACTACGACTAACTACGGATCCTGGCAAAAAATGAGGGTAGCAACATCATTTGTTCAGTTTCAGTAGTCCGCCCTTGACAGACAAGCCGGCCTCCCGCGCCAGGCTCGCTTCACAATGCCATTCCACGCGACTGCCTCCACTCAGGATCTCCATTGTTTGAAATTACGCACAAAAATCCTCTGGAAACCGTATCCAGTTACGTGTAAGTTGATTTTTTGAAGGGAATCTGTGTTTGTTATGTAATCCGGAACAAAAAGTTGGGGAATTTTAGAAATTAGAGACGAATAATAAAAATGGTAGGAGAATACTTGGTGAAATATTTCTGATGAATTCTTAGGCTGTGTTACAACCCTGAGGACTATAATTTTGATGACAGTGGCTAGCTTCCTGTCATATCTGGTAAAATGGAAAGGCAGAGTCATTTAACTTAAGGGGTTAAGATTTGGAAGCCGGAAGAAACTTCTGAATATGGTGCTTTGTTTATTATTATGGACCACAATAAGTGTACTTAAAAGAATTGAATGTTGAGAAGTAGAAGGAGAAATTAACAATAACGAGGTGATGCAGTGACGCACGCACATCGCATATAACTAAGATGAGCACATCTCAGATAAGCGGGTAAGTATTCATTGTTCAGCAAAACAAAAATAAAAACCACACCAATCTCAAAGTTCCCATATTAAAAGTTAATTTATTATATTATTATGCAAACAGAAAAACTTCAGTATTAACAATTTTAAAGTCACGGATTAAAACAATAAAATATAATAAAATTAGTTTCGAGCAAATTCTGAATATCCAACACGAGAGCATGTGATTATCTACGCGTGCTTTATATTGTACGGTGTTTGTCTAAACGCGTTCAAATCCAGATATTACGACACTATTGTGGTTTCCTTTAGATCTTAGTGAAAAGGAATAAGGTCCGGTTTTGTTTGTTAAGTGGAGCGAATGTTATGGTGCACGATATCGGTTCGATCTGGGAATGATAGTTCCCATATCGGGTGGATTACGGGCGAAGCATAACTTTACGAGTGTTTGATTGGGCGGCCCCGGTCCGTGTAACGATACAATATCACGGAACCCACCACAAGTGTACCGAACGCTTAAAACACCTGAGATTTACGACAATCGTAAACTTTAAATCGTGTCATTGTTAATTTAAAACCAATAGGTGAAGATAACGCTCGCGTAGTAAAGTTTGTTTTACGCGTTGGGAATTGGGTAATTAATATACAGCTTGGATTAAATTTTATGATTCAATGTACAGTTCTCTTAACTATGTTTGCTTAAATGCTGTAATAAATTAAATAACGCGTAAAACTGGACAGGTTACAACTGAGTAGAATAATGTACACGTGCATAGGGCGATGTTAAGTTTCGGGTACAGACGGATACAAAGGGACGTGGCAATCAAAGTGTTCAAAACAGGCCATTATAGATTTCAACGCAAACATCAAAACACGGAAGACTGGATTAAAAAACTGTTATCCTGGTCCTTTGACTACAAATAGCTTCGCTTTTATAAATGTTGTAGTAATGAAGGGTGGCCCTTTGTCGGTCCCCGCGCCGCCGCCGCAGTGACTCTATTTTAAATCCTAAGCCGTTTCTTTACAAGGATTTCTTGGGAGGCTTTCGAGTGTGTAACGCAAAAATACAACGCAGATTAATTGTTACTGTCAATCCCTTGGCTAATGTATGCATGGTAGTTTTAACAATAATATAATAATTATAGAATAATAAATTGATTTAGCATAAAAAAGGGATAAATTTAGAGTTAAAATTACCACGATTTTAAATTCTTGCACAGTCAGATTATAAAAAAGCATCTCATTAAGGACAAACGAGCACTATTTTTATACCACTAGAGTTAAGGATTGAGAAATATGTCTAATTCAATGTTTATTTTTGGAATGTTTATCAAATATTTAAATGTAATATAGTTTGATTTAAATATTAATATAATCAAGACCGTTGGGCTGACGACATACATCAATAAACCTGATAAGAGCTTTCGACTTAATAGAATAATAAAATTATATTTATAGAAACCAAGTTGCAAACGCCCAATGTATGTATTTATAGACTTACTAAATTCGTCTTACGGTATTATTCGCGACCACGAAATAGAAAACTTCTCTCCTTTATGTCCAATTTTTACTTCATTGGGTAATATATGAATATAGATTTTCTATTGATAGACATTAGCCCTGACCCGAACAGGGGTCGTATCCAATAACGGGTCATGTGCTAATTAGTTCAGTAAAATGAAGTTAATTTTTGCATTTTAAATAGCGCAATTATTTTAGTTCAAAATCAATGAATAAAGTTTATCGTTTCTGCAACCCATGGCAAGGGATGAAAAATAATTCCACAAGTTTTTTTTTGCATAGTACTCCAGTAGGATAAAAGTTAGACAAAAAAGTTTCTACTAAATTGTAGAGCTTAAAGTTTTACATGCAAAAGAGAGACAGATAGAAATTGCCACATATTGAGTTTGTCCTTGTAATAATTTATTTTCATAAAATGATTTATTAGATGATCTTATATTTTTTATTAATTAATTTCAAGTCCTCTTTTGTGAGCTCTTTGACGTTAAGTACATTTCTTTGTATAATTGATTTTGAATAATGGTTATTATTTCATCATTCTTACATTGATCTATTATGTCTTTTTGGCTTTAGTTAGCTAACTTTGTCAGGGACCAAGTATTATTGATGGACCAAGTACAGTTTAGTACAGGTAAAACTATCAGGTACAAATCGTGGCAGTGCTTTGTGACTTATGAACGAGAAAGCGGTATATGGAAAGCAAATTGTAAGTATTTTTTAATTTAATTTGAAATCGTTTCTGTTTGAGATACTAATGTGATCTAGGACTCACGAATTTACTTGTATTCGACTCGTATATAGACAAAGATTGGTTAGTCTGATTTGATTCTGAAAATCTAGCAAATAAAAATTCATATTTACTTATAATATATATTGTTATTTTTTTATCATAGTTCATCAAATCACGTGGTAAATATCCCGTTAGTATTACAAAATAATTAATTGACGATTATTATGTATTCGGGTAATGGACTGTTACATAATTAAAATAAACTGTTATTTCGCGGTTTGATTTTCTTTTACAATATTCCAATGTGTTTGCAAATAAATAAACACTTAATAAACTTATTTTTGACTAAAATGGGCTGTGTAAAAGTAAACGGGAAAAGTTATTTTTGCATTTAGATTTATTAAGGTAATCCGTAATATACGTAATCAGTAAATTACAGCCATGGAACATGAAAACAGCAATGGAATATTCTAGCAATTAGTACATGGCATCATCAACTCAAGAAGGGTTTTAAAGATAATTAGTTCTCAAATAATTAGTAATTTAAACATCTAAATAACAACATCAATAAATACAACACACATTAATGAACCACAGATAAGAACTAGGTAAATACGATTATCTATTCAAAGACCAAAATTGGTATGTTTTGTGTTCCTTCAATGTAATTTATAAATGGACTCTTATCAAAACGTTAACTAAATTAGAGCAAGCGAAAGTTAAACTAACTAGTTTTTAACTGTGTGAATAATTTATGGTCCAAACAAACAAAGGTATAACTTGTCAAATTGTATTAAAACAAATGCAGTGTGTGTGCGCGCCGTAATTTTTTGCATAAGCTTTCATTGAACGCGTGAGAGAAGCGGAAATGAAAAGTGAATGAATAGAGATAGCGGCATTAATGTAGGTCTATATGATGTGTCTGAATTTACGTGCGCTCGCGACGATTGGACGCGGTGCGTGCGAATAAGAGCGGTTGCGCAAGCGCAGCGCCCGCGTCTCGTAGCCGTAGATACGATACCACCAGCGGGCTTTTATTGCGCTCTACAAAGTGGCGTAGCTGATAAATTGGTCAGATACATACCCTGTTTTCTATTATACAGTGTGGCGGATGGTTTTCACTAATTTCCTTTTTGTTATTTTGTAATTGTACAGTTGTAAACTCGTATATTAAAGCTACAATATTTTGAATTTATATGGATAATGTGCGTGTCTGTCGGTTAAATATTGTTATTAAACTAATTCGCATATAATAAGAATAATTTATATCAGGTAGAAGACAGATATGAAAACGACCCCTTATTACGAAAAAGATAATGATGTGTATTTTAAATTGGTAATTCCGCTGCTGAATATTTTTATGTTATTGTAATTTATTTACGAGGTATTAAATATAACGAAGACTGATTTTCAGTCATCTACATGAGTATAATCGTGTATATATAACTCACAGACTGAACACGACGCCGAAGGTCTTGGAGATGACCCCCATGGTCTTCTTCCACCCGCGCACGAGCTGGCGGCGGCGCACACCCCGCGGCGGCGCCGCGCGCTCCTCCAGCTCCACGTACGAGTTAATCTTGGCGATTTACAGGACAAACACTATTTGCATCACTGGCAACTTCACTGGTAGCGCACACAACAAACTCCATAATCCATTATTGGGCAGGATCCTGAATTAGTTGGCGGGTGTCCGTTGTCCATTACAATACAATCACACCACTCCCGACTGTTCCAATTTGAATATCAAATGGGAGGTGTCGCGGAAGGTTCGCTTGCATTGAGGGTGCGTTGCGATGGCGGGCGTTAGCGCGAGCGACACACTACCGGCTGACGGCGCGCTCTTCGCTCGACTGCCGTGCCTGTGGCTGGCGGCTGGTGAGCTCGGGCGGCCGACACACACGGCCTGCTCTACGGGGGTGATACCCACTCCGTAAGCTCGCCTTGCCCGAAGCGCTATCTACGTTAACGGCGACAACTACGGCCGCGGCCGGCCAGTTCAGTTCCACGCGAATGCATTTCGTATTTGAATGGAGGGTGAATGCGGAAGGTGCCGACGGCGAGCGGCGGACGTCCAGCACGCGACCATTACAACCCGCCACATGTCTCTCGAGCCCTGAAGGTGGGTATCGCGTGAACAGTCAACGAACCCGTTTCAGGTCCGCATGTGAGGCCGATTATACTCATTGTATGTAATTTCAACAATGTTTTCGCTCGACATGACAATAATCGCCTACGTATGTTTGAAAACCAGAAATTAATGTAAAATATTTTGGTTGAGTGCATTGTTGATGTCAGAGTGAGCTCAGCCCTGAGTCACGTACGAGTAAAATGCAGATGCGTATCCAACCAAACGATATCAATATATTAAGGCTTTGAGTAGGTTTTGTGACTAACACTATGTACAATCACTTTATTAAAACAATTTAACCTTTACGCCATCCAAGACTACAATGACAACTGATCCTAAAATAGGTCTTTATCACTTTTATCTAGGGTATCAGCAACTAAAGCATTGGTGATTCGCACACATTCGCACCCAAATAACAGCTTAAAAACAACATTTCGTTACGTCACAAACGTTGATAAAACTAATAAAATTAATATTAATACAAAGTAGATGACATCAATGTAGGTAAGTGAATCACGTCAGATACAATAAAATAACTGTTCAAAAGTGGGTTATGTTATTATAACAGTGGTAGTATCGCGACCTATATCCGAGACGGTTCTATAATACAACATTATGTTTGTGTGGTTCCCAATCGGGCGTGTGTCGTGTCCCGTTTTACACAACCATTCATTTTGTAATGCTTACCGAGCCTGACTTGGCTAACTGAAACGTTATTGCTTCTCGTCATACCGTGAATATTGTTACGAATGAGTTAGTGCATAAAGACATATCTGTATCACGCGATTATATTTGGTAACGTTTTGAAAATTATATGGATTGTATTTAAACGAGATTTATTCAATGTTAAAATAGTTAAATGTTATTTTTAGACGAGTTAGTACAGGTAACTAATATTATTTCTCAATTTTTCGCAACTTTATGCAATTAAAATAAAAACATAAAGCGCTCTTACGAACCAAACATTTTCAGCAGCCAAACACTTTCGGCCACCCTGTATACTACTACTGTATATACTTTATACATTGCATTAGATAAGCATTTAAAATGAATACAAACACTGAAAGAAACAAAGTGTCTTTGAATATTTAACCCATATTAAATGCAAACTGTAATGGTCATCACTAAAAGTCATCTCAGTAGCAACAATGGGACTGTATCTGTGACTACACTATCTGAAAGTCAATCGGAAACGCGTCACATTATTCATGGGTTCCGTAATATATTATAATAAAAACAATAGTCGAGCATTAGTCTAGAAAAATACGGAAATGGTCAGGCCTATTTAAATAATGGAAAAAATAAGATTCGAAAAATCTTTATGGAAACAGGAATTATTTGGGCACGTTTTTGAATAATATTTTTTATCGAGATTATGGTAAATCGCTTTTATATTTTTCTCCGACTAAAAAAACTGAATGGCATAACAAATTACTGTAAGTAATATCAAAATACAATAACATCGTTAAAGAGTGATTACGAAATTAAATGATTTATCTAAGCTAAGCCCTTGGCTGATAGCAAATCTCAAACCATTATGAACTAAGTCGTTTAAAACAAAACTACGGAAATACTCTGGATTTTGATCCTTATCAAAAAATGAGAAAATAAGTATTCTATGTCTCAATAAGATATAAGTAATTGTATCAATTTTATCCCAATCCGGCCGTATAAGCGTGAAGGAGTAACAAATACACACACACACACATCATCATATAGACTTTCAAGCCTTTTCAGTCTTGACAATATAAGTTTCATGTTAATAAAACTACACAGTAACGGATCAAAAACAGTAGATATTACGATATGATTATTAAACTTAAAAAAAAAAATTAAAGGTTCATATAACATCTATGGCTGTTGACTGTATAAGCGATAAATCACATTTTTATTGATTATATTTGTTTTGATTATTCTAAACTCCTATTAACTGGCAAACGTAATATTTTCATTATTTTTACTTATAACTTTCCTCAATTAATCACTACATGGTATAAAACAAAGTCGCTTTCTCTGTCCCTATGTCCCTATGTATGCTTAAATCTTTAAAACTACGCAACGGATTTTGATGCGGTTTTCAGTAATAGATAGAGTAATTCAAGAGGAAGGTTAAAGGTTAAGGTATAATTTTATCCCTACATTCCCACGGGATCGGGAACTACGCGGGTAAAACCGCGGGGCAATAATGGTCTGCTTTCATTAAAATAAAAAATGTAGTAAGTATAAATTTCCTCTCGAAATTTAGACCTAGAGTTATGGCACATAATATCAACTTCAACTTTGCGTGATCACTCCTCTGAAATTTGGGCAGATTATCATTTTTGTATTTGTAAGAAATGAATAATAATAATTCAAATAGGGAACTCCAACACTAACAAAAACATACTAATTTCGATGACCTTACTTTGATATTGTATCATTAGTCTCTCCTATTCGAACGTTTTGTTATTTTCTCGTGTCTGTTATTCCGTCCTCTAAAGATATTTATTTTCATGAGTATTATTGTATCTAATTTCAACAAAATTGTTAGTTATGGTTGTCGGTAGGTTACTAATGAGCTGTATTACAGAGAAAATTCGGCATTTCATTTCGAATTTATTGTGTAGGGCTTATGTGATCTGTGTCAACGACCGGTTAGAATTTGACAATAGATACACGACTTCTTTGAAATTTAGATTACAATAATTTGATATATTTTTTTACGTTACCTATTAAAAATACTTTATAATAGTTTCTTTATATCATAATTATAAAACTGATTACAAAAATTAAAAGCTGAAAACCAGCACTTTTCAGAACTTGACACCTACTTGACTTAATATATTTTAAAGTTTTTTTAAGAAAATTTGTGTGAAAATGGCTCCCATGCAAAGTCAGAGTGAGTTACTAGTTCTAAATACATATTAATAAATTACAGCTACCTTAAATTCACAAGGTCCTACCTAAGTCAATGTTTTCTGAAACTGTCCTACAATGTTACCTTGAGTACAGTAAGTGTTTGTGATTCATTCATTATTTATGATATAATGCGTCCGTACTGACCATATTCGATGACTAATTACTTACTATAGGACATGGTATTATTATTTCTACGTAAAGTTACGCATAATTATTATAATTTTTCCTTAACAATTATTTTACGTCTATTGGAAATGTTTCACAGTGGAAAAATGATGTGGCCATTCATTTTATTACACGAATTGATTCCTAACATGGTTTTCTTTACGTATTAGGTACAGAAAATGAATACGCAGAAATATACATAAAGTGGTAATGAGATTCATTACTTTAAGGTATTTATTAGCTTGGCCTATTTCTATGAAAGGGACTCTTGCAACACCATTTCCTTTTGTAAGATATCAAATGAACTTAAAATTGTGCATTGTTCCATACATTTTACAATCGATAAATGAACCATATTAGAGATAGTAGAGCCATAAAACAATTTATAGTTTCTTCTAGATTTGGGCTTACGATTAAGGAGTATTATGTATTATAAGTATGTTTTTAATATTACTTGATTTTAATATCCTCCGATTGTGTCCTTAATTTGCCTTTAGTATTTACGCGAAGTAATTCCTAATTATATTTTTTGCGTTGATATTAAGTAGTCTGGTAGCGACTATTTCTTTTTGATTCTCTAACCATCCATTAACACTAATAAAACCAACAAAACATAATAACTGGTATTGTGAAAAAAGACGTAGTCCATCAGTGAGGGACGCCATCTTACTGATGTTCCTTTAATATTCTTTGTCAAATCTGATTTGATTACGCATCCTTTGATGATTTTACTGTGACTTTACCGTGAAGAACACGATTAGAATAGGGTAACCAACATTTATTTAAAACAAACCATATTCATACTTATACAAATGTGATTACTTATTAGTAAATTACGAGATCGGGTTAAATTATATCAATTGCCGTTTTGATAAATTCATCATCATCATGAGCTTGTTTAAGTCTCCACTGAGGGGCTCGACCATGTCCTGGATTACCTGACTTTGGCCTTATTAGGGTGATCAGGTTTTGAAAATTATAAAATGATAGATAATTTGATTATAGATTAAAATAGAAAATAAATTAAATATGAAGCAGCCCTACTGAGCTGTCATGTCGGATACAACAAATGGGTCATCGCGCGACTGGAATGGAACATGGAACGCTTCTGTGCGCGTGCGCTATGTTCTGCTTTACATGTTACGTTTTTATTATACTTTTTAAAGATCAAAGTTAATGTACAAGAAAATAATTAATTGGTACATATTTTACGAGTAATATGCGGTTTATTAAACAATATTAATAATATTATTTATGTTATGGAAATTCTGTACCCAAGTGGCGAGGTAATTGCCATGACAAATATGGAAGATTATACTAAAACAAGTTCCATAAACAAAGCAATGGTGCATAAGGAAATCACAGAGCTTTGTCCCGACTATCTTTGGTCAATAAACGTAACAGTTTTCAGGTTTGGCCCATAATGGGCGCCGCGCCGCGGTGCGTTTGGACTTTTACTTTCACCAGACAAAAGCGGGGGCTGTCTCTATTCAAAACTGAGATGTAACGTTATTCCGTTTGTCGTTTAATTACGGTGCAATTAGCCGTGTAATAATAAGAAGGGGCCATTCGGTACGCGGCGAGGCGACGTACCCGCGCCATTGTTCGAGCCACGCGTCCTTCCATTAAACTCCGCCTACGACATCAATACTAATATTGTTTACTACAATACTCGTACAACACTAAAATAACGTTAACCTTTTTAGGGATGACGAGTGCGTCCTTCGCAAGTGGACGTTGTAAACAACTCGATAGTTAGAAGCGTTGCACCTACGCAAATACTCGGGGGATAAGTTTATATAGAGCTTCTTTACGTCTTCACTATAAATAAATACAATCGGGAGTGCATTTCGTAGTTCAGAGAAAATGTATCAAAGCGCTCGTTCCTCAGAAACACGGGTGCTTCTTACCTGCGTCAGACCGACCGTACTATCGTACCGTTACTCACAAAAAAAAACACCACTGTTACCAACCAAAGGGTACATCAGTAGGCGGCTGACCTGTACCCGATACTTCTAAACAATATAAACGCGTGATATTACGACAGCTGCGCGATTTATACGTGACATGTGAAAGCATCCACAAAAACTCCTGGAAAGTTACCACATGATTACAGTGTATCGCTTTTTTGATACCAATAAAACATCTGATTTATGTATCGAGTGAATATTCTGGGGCATTGCAACGTCGCATCTTCGACGTGCATACAGGAAGTCTAAATCAAACCTGGCCGTTTGCCAGCGGTGAGCCCTACATCAAGGCTCGAGTTCAAATGTTCCATATCGAGAATTTATGACACCGTTATATGGATATGGCTAACAGTGGAAGATGTATGTTAAAGAAGTTTTATTAGAAAAAAGTATTCCGTTATAGAAGAAGAAAAAACTCTATCGACAATGCAAGTATCCTGCGTGATTGCTGCGTATTCGGTGCGCAGGCTCATATTCAGACAGTATGTTGTATTGTGGGGAGTGCACCTGCGCGGACGCATTTACAATTATCACGTTAAGATGGTATTTTGGCAATTCTTTTATGAACCGTGAGAATCATGTTGAATGCATCTGCGAAATGGGTTAAGGTAACAATGAATTTTATAAAATTATTCTTATACGAGTTTGTATATTCAAGTACTTAACATTTAAACATGGTGGTGGCGACATTACCTAGTATAATAGCCCGCTGGCATTGCTAGTTCATAGGAATAATTTATACTTTCACACGAAAATCTGTGCATGTCTATATGAAATAGCACTTTTAGCACTTTCATTTATTGTAATACTTTCGTTGCCACCGTGTAAATAAATTTGGCTGAAGTAAAAGACACCAGGCAATTAGCAATTTAACGGTAAATTCATTCCTGTCATTCACCCACAGGAAAGGACGATGTGTTATCTCGATAACGGACGATCATTAGCCCGCCATCACTCGATGTTATCACGCATTAGCGGCCATTGTTTGTCTTCATAATAATTATACTTAATACTTGAAATAACTAGATAGCACAGTTTGCAAAGGGCGGTGTAGAGATTAAATTCTCCATTAGGTTTAAACTGTGCCAAGGTTTGCCCTATTTTGTAAAGCTTTTTGTTCGGTCGGTGAGCGCGACTAAAAATAACTCAACAACTCTGTCCAAGTAGCTATTCATTTTGTTAAAATGTTACTTAGAACTAACCCACAAACAGTCAGTCACAGTAGTTTCCTTGACTATGTAGATTTATTCATACAAAGCCAACGAACTATATCCAGGCTATTTTTCGGCTGTCTGATTTTAGCTCAAAGTAAATGTAAACACGAGATTACTATCTGGGATCAAAAGGTATCTCGGACGCATCTCACACGTCCTTTGTATTAAAACTGTTCCCGGAATCGAAATAACAAATCGACATCTCATAAACATGAGCACCATTAACAGTTTAACGATCGAGACAAAAGGTACAAATTCCTAAACATATTTGCATAATGTTGAAATTGTGACCCAAATATATGCTTCTACTGAATCGGATGGAATAGAAATAGGGACAGTGGGCGAGTGCTCACGTGCGATCGAGACCTTTGACATTTTAGAATGTGGCTTCGGAAACTCAACTATGTTCTTGTTTTTAAACTTCACCGAAAATCGATATTTATTAAGGCTTGTTAAAAGAAAATTTGAACTTCAAAACAAAGTGACGTCGCCAGTTACAGAAATATGGAACATATTTCATTAAAATCCCACGCCAGAAGTTCAATAATTGAGTCTTTAATGTGATGACGTGTTGACTGTAATGAAATATAGCTTTATAAAAAAATTACAGGCCCTAATAACTATCAACTCATATAAATAAAAAAATACTGTTTTCACAATATAAATTGAAACATTTAACGTCAAACAGTAGATAGCACGAGTGTCAATTCTTAATATCTACCATACTTACAAACGAAGACATTTTAAACGTATTCCCAATGTATCTCTTACCTGTAACAAAAAAAACATGTATTTAGCACAACCCTCCTCAAAGTTTTAAAAGGGGAAATGGACTGTTTATATTATTTTATTTACTACGCAACGCGGCGCGTGTACCGAAATAACTGCGCATACGCATCAAATTATCAATGCGGGCGTTGATGGAGGGCCGCGCGCGAAAATAGAGCCCAACGGAACGGACTTCTTTGTGTTACCCTTTATTTATTGCAGTGACCTCGTTTGTCCTGCGTACGTTACACCAGTTGGTAACATTAGTTAAATTTATACTCGTAAATAATGTTAACGTAATCAGTCTATCATCTTCTTCGATTACTAAGTAAGTGACGCCTGAAGGTTTGTTGTTTTTTATCAAGAATATCATGAACTATGGACACAATCATTCATACATACTCCGATCGTGATGCATGTTTGTTAATCAAAGGTTTACCTAGCCTGGGAATCAAACTCATGACCGTTTGTTTGATAGCCTAACATGGCGACCACTGCGCTAATTGCATCAGCATATGATACTTCGATAAGACGATTATCTCGTTTAGTAGATACTTTGAATTTTTTGCAGACAGATTACAAATTAACACTTTAATTGCATAATACATAAATATGTATCATCCATATCCGTTATGAACCTGATTTATGTATTTCATAATATTTTTTATTGAAACATTGTTGTATAATCTATTTAAATTGCAGTTTTAATTGTAATTATAAATTGATATGTGTATCATCAACTTAAATCTTGTACACGCAAAATCAAGGACGAGACGCAGTTTTCAGTAAGACGCATTTAATCCTTTGTTACACATCATTGTTGGCGAATTAGCTCGCTTCGATGGATTCAATTAAAAAGGTAATGAAGTTTATGCTTTATTTCGTTTAACGTTTATGAGTAAACATACTCTACACTGCTTTGTAAAATTGAATCTAATCAGGCTGTCATTATAAGTTGAAACAATCTTTCAGTAGCAGGGTGTCTTTGTTATTTTCAACATTAATTTATGAGTATACTTTTTCTATAAGGCCGCAGAGTGTGTTTGTTTGCAGAATTATATTTTGAACGTATATTCTTCTTTGAAATTACAAAAACAATTAAAAAAAATATTTTTGCATTACACAGCCTAGTCTAGAGGAGTTGAAGACTCTATCTGTCCGAAAAAACTGATGATGATGTTAGTACGACAAACACTATTCCATGTTCCATTTTTTTATCTACAGCAGAAATACACGCGTACCTTCGCGGCCAGGTGTGCCGTTGCGCTTGTTCAATAATGGATGAGATCTGCTAATCAGTCCGCTCGAACAATAGCTAACTTAATGTACCCTTCCAAGTAATGGATCGTTATAAAAACTTATTGATTAACAATAATAAGCCTGGGACATGATCCGTCCTCGACACACTCAGAGGCCGCGCGTTCTGTGGCTGACGAGATTAGTGTTTATATAAAATTTATACAAATATATTTTATGTACAAAATTATGTTTACGTGGCCATTTTACACAAATATTTAGAGGATTTCAAAGTTATGTTATTTATATATCTGTTTTTCATCAGTAAACAGGGAATATGTGAAGAAAATTTTAGTTATAGTTGTGTTTACGAGTACTCTTAGTGGTACAAATAGTGGAGATTATTATAGAGAATGTATTTTAGCTCCGAAACTTTATGAGCGTGATTCCTGGTAGGATTCCGGAAAAACATATCAAACCCAATACGTCATATTGTTTTCACGTCAAGGAAAAACAAATCAACACATTTTCGCAATCTTAACATGTATCTGTATGATTTTTAAAATTGTTCGACAGTCGAATGAATGTGATGTGACAGACTAGAAGCAATGAAGATAAGAGAAATCTCAGTTTGGCTTATTAAGTAAAAAAAAAGCCTTGGTTTAAAAGACAAGCAGATTTTTAAAAAAGAAGTAAGACTACGAAGATTATTTAAAAAATATTAAGATATTTAAACCATAATTTGAAATCTATACCTTGTTCAAAAATGACAAATATGACATCACAACATTTGTTAAGTTATTAACAAGCTGAACTAAATTTGGCCATAAAATATAAACCTCTGTTAAAAGTTGACAAGCGACCATAAAACTGAACAAATGAATTGACAGTCACAAATGATTTATGTTACTACAAATTGTGGATATACCTTATTAATTATAATCTGGAGATAAATTACATGATAATTATGATTATCGGTAATCAATAATCAAATATGATAGAGTATCCTAAGATTGAAATAAAAAACAAACACGAAAGTTTGTTGTTTATGATATCATCATACGATTAGTATAGTGTGTGTATGAATGGATATTAGCGGAGTACAATTGATGATAGAGATAGGTTGATGGGGGTAGGCCTTAACCGAGAGACTCAAACCTACCTTGAATCGGGAGAATAATTTATTATCAACTAGCTGTGCCCCGCGGTTTAACCCGCGTGGAACCTTATCCCGTGGGAATTTTGGGATAAAAAGTATCCTATGTGTTATTCCTATGTATGAGGAACATCTGTACCAAATTTCATTAAAATCCATTCAGTAGTTTTAGCGTGAAAGAGGAACAAACATCCATACATCCACACATACAAACATTCGGCTTTATAATATTAGTAGGATCAATCAAATGTAATTCAATCTCAATTATATTAAAGTATCACATGTTTATTACTAAGTACTTACTCCGTTGTCTTTTTACCACTTTAATTGCGGAACCATAATAAATTAGCTAAACCTAAAATAATTACAATTCAATTTCAAAACATTATTTCACATATTTACGAATTCAAATGATAGTTTATAGTCAATTACTATCAAGTAGCTTAAACGGCGAATCAATCTCGTTTATGTAGCGATTGTATGCAAATGCCCGCATAACGTGCGCCGCAACCCGCCCCAGCCCTCATACCTCACAGAACTTGCGAAAGTCTTGATATAATCGAATTTAATTCTATTAAACAACTAAGTATCTCGTATTAGATCAAGTACATATATTTCCTGTCAATTAAGTATTGAACAGATTGGTCTAGAATTGTGAAAGTCCTTGATTGTAACTACGCAGTTACGCAGCCCCTATGCAAGCTACATAGGGTTCATTTTTAGGGTCATTCAATCAACAAAATAATGTAAATAAAAATAACAATAGACCAACACACACGTTGTAAACATAAATCAAAACGTCAAGAGTGGGCCTTCAAACTGCTACTACCCTCACTTAGCGTACTTAACATGCACTCGTTACGTTAATTGTAACAATGAAACAGCTCAATAACAAAACAATATTAAATTTCCATTAAAACCATGATGAGGTTATAGAAAAACAAAGACTAATAAATCTATAGGTACTTAGAAAAGGTTCTACTTAGAAAACTATAGAAAGTTTAATGTTCAAAGTAATGGTGTAGAGTTGTTTACATCATTACTAAAATAGTTGCGATAAAATATGTACCAGTAAGTTATGTAATAGTAGTTATAATTTAGTACAGTTAGCAACGGCAGTCGATATACACATTCAAACTATCTATTACTAGCTGTGCCCCGCGGTTTCACCCGCGTAGTTCCCGATCACGTGGGAATTTCGGGATAAAACGTCTTATGTTCTTTCCCGGACCATAATCTACTCCTGTACCAAATTTCCAGTCAATCGGTTCAGTAGTTTAGCCGTGAAAAGGTAACAGACAGACAGACAGACAGAGTTACTTTCGCATTTATAATATTAGTAAGGACTAGTAAGGATAAGAGCTCTTTCAATTTAGGTGTAACAATACCAAAATCGTATCAATAAAGGTTACCATTTTGAGATTCTTCTAAGCATAAGTAGCTCGGGTTTGATATCACACAAATATTGGTCAATTGCGATGATGTCACTTAATCCTCCTCGCTGTCATCAGTGAGAGGGGTTTCCCTTACAGTTTCTGTAATTAGTGCAGTCAGGCTATGTTTTATCCCTGCATAATTAACATCAAGGGGTAAACCCACACAAGTTAGTAACAATGTTATACAATGTGTGGTTTACAAAGAAATAACCCTGATAAATACAATGGTGGATGAATTATTGAATATCATAGACAAACGACCTCTACCTGTCGCTATAGATCTTTAGTAACATGCAACTAACAAGCTCAAACAAAAAGAAAATAATGACAATGTTATATTTTTAAATGACAAAAGAATATTTGATGTAATACAAAACTAGCAACATGTACAGCCTTTACACAGGAGCAAGCGATTCTAGAGTGTTCCTAATATGAAAATTGTATTAAATCGTAGATTAAAAGATCTAAACGTAGTTACATACAGTCAGCGTAATGTGACTTGTACATTTTGTAAGACGAAGATGTTGATGAATAAGCCAAAAAACTACAATTAAATCTGAAAATAGAAAATCCAATTTTGCGTTTCAATGAACTTAATTTCAGTTTAATTTTAGCGGCGCTGACTAATACTCGAGTACCTACCTATATACATTGGTTTTGGTAAATCTGTTGGAACATAACAATTACTACGGACACGCGAGCAAAAGAAACAATATACCGACAGCGAACACAACTCATTTGTAATAAGTATAATTAAATCGCGATTCAACAATGATGGTTGCCTTGACACAAAGCGATAATTAACACATTTTTTTATTCAAATCTCAATGCAAACACCATTAAATTTTCTTTGTTCTAATTCGTATACTTATTATGCTGTTTTTAATATTGTTAGAAAGTTTTTGTCGGTCATTTCTCATATTAAAGAGCCATTAATTGCACCTTAAAACTTATAAGACAAAACATTTTCTAAGTCTCTTAAAATGATGGCTAAACTTGATGGAGTGCTAAAACTTCTCAAACATATACGAGTATGAGTTTCATCGCTTTCGACGTTAAGTACAAAAATTTCCTAAATCACATACTGTGAGATGTTAAACAGTACGCAGGTACTATAATTTGATGGTTACACTCCAAATAAGAACCGATACAGGTTGAAGACGTGATTTATAAGTAATGAAATAAACTGTTATGTACATTGAAATTTAAACATACAAAATTATAGTCCGTTGAAGATATTGGACGGATAATCAGAGACTTTGAAGTTTTGTGTTTATTCAAACATGAGAACTTTATAGAACAGTGTATAATAAATACTATTATCGGTTAGAAATTGTTATAATTTAATATACAAAAGTGCTTGTAACTAAATTAGTAATTTAACACGGGATGATACAGTGTGAAGTTTATTTTTTGCTCTTTAATTGGTAACATACATAGTTGCAAAGATTAACAATGTCAAATACACACAATAGAAGCTAATCTACTATTTTCAATCCTACTAATACTTTTAAATCTCGAACTTAGATGAAATTAGGTCACAGTTATTGGTAACCTGCATAGTGCACGCATAGAATAGTTTTTAACTGAAGTCACACGGGGTCAGAATTTAATTAACTTTATTATTTCTATCCGCTATGATTAGTGTCCTTCTTTATCATAACCACATAATCTCCAACTTCAATGAAGACAATTTGATTGTACGAATACATATAAAAGAATATTGTATTGATTACACATTATTATTAAAACTATACAAATCCCTTGATAAATATAATAAGAACGTAAGTCGTGTTGCGTGTTACCAGTGAAATGGTACCTCAAATTAAATGAGGGTAGTTATCTCAATACCACCATAATTTGTGTCGAAATCTATCCGTGACCTTCCCACACATGTTTTGGATAATAGACCAAACCGAACCGACCTGTTGTTCTTTGGAGAAATAATAAGTATGGTACATTATTTTGGTTTTGTGAAGAAATTTTTGAAAATATATTTCAATTTGTTGGTAGCATATAGTCCATTTGCACTGTTTCTTATGATAAATGCGAAAGTGTATATTTATAACCAAATTGTATGAAAGTCAAGGATTTTTATATAAAAGATTTCAACGCGTATAATTAAAGATTTTCACGATGTAGTTTAAATGTTCTTTAAATAAAACATGTTTATAACCAGCTAAGTATAGGAAACTAAAAATCGATAAAATAACTGGGGAAGGACCGGTAAATCACATCCCACCAAAAACATTCTGTAAAAAACTAGCCAAGTCTCGATGGAGCTGCTTGTTTATCTCTAAAAAGTAATGAAATCTAGACAAAGTGGTGCCAAGTGTAAGGTTCCTTACTGCGATTTCTTTATTATTATAGTAAATGTTGTGGGATTTGGCCGTTGAAGGGTACACATGTACTCAAGAGTACAAAACTAGGTGCTCCATGACACTATTGCACCAATCTGTCGCCAGAACCGCTACCCATTAGCGATAGAAAATTGCCACTTGAAAAACGTTGATTCAATATCCAGTCAATTGTAGGCTTAATAAAGCTTCGTATTTTAATAATGTTAAAACATTACGTGTAAACTAAATTGACTTGTACCCACTACTAACGTTTTAAACAATGTTCAACGGCCAAGTCACACAACATTAACTATAATAATAAAGAAATCGCAGTAAGGAACCTTACACTTGGCACCACTTTGTCTAGATTTCATTACTTTTTAGAGATAAACAAGCAGCTCCATCTTGGCTAGTTTTTTACAGAATGTTTTTGGTGGGATTTCATTTATTTTTGTTGAAACGTGTTTGTATTGATTTATTTTATTAGATTTTCTTATTTGACACATTTTTTTTCTTTTTAGGAGTAGTATTTTATTATTTAGCGCTCCGCGGTTTCACCCGCGTAGTTCCTGTTTGCGTTTCTGTGGGAATTTCAGGATAAAAAGTATCCTATGTGCTTCTCCTGGTTCTAAGTTACCTCCCCACAAATTGTCAGCCAAATCAGTTCAGCTGTTCTATAATTATACTTCCCGTTCCTATTCACGTGGGAATTTCGGGATTAAAAGTATTCTATGTGCTTTTCCTGGTTCTAAGCTACCTTCCCACCAATTTTCAGCCAAATCTATTCAGCCGTTTTTGAGTTATAAATTCCCGTTCCCAATCCCGTGGGAATTTCGGGATTAAAAGTATTCTATGTTCTTCTCCTGGTTCTAAGCTACCTCCCCACCAATTTTCATCCAAATCAGTTCAGCCGTTCTTGAGTTATAAATTTCCGTTCCCATTCCCGTGGGAATTTCGGGATCAAAAGTATTTATGTTCTTTTCCTGGTTCTAATCTACCACCCCACCAATTTTCAGTCAAATCAATTCAACCGTTCTTGATTTTTAAATTCCCGTTCCCAATCCCGTGGGAATTTCGGGATTAAAAGTATCCTACGTCCTTTTCCTGGTTCTAAGCTACCTGACCACCAATTTTCAGCCAAATCAGTTCAGCCGTTCTTGAGTTACAATTCCCGTTCCCGTTCCCTTATAATTCCCGTTCCCGTTCGATTATCCTAGTTTTTATAGTTTTCCCTTTATGTGGCCATTAAACCCTAACTCTGTACCAAATTTCAGCTCTCTAGATTTATGGGAAGTACTAGTTCTATTTTGATGATCATGAGTGAGTGAGTGAGTGAGTGAGTGAGTGTCTGTCATAAATACGAAACTTTGCTTTCGCGTAACTTCGGAACTAAATGACCCACAGACTTGAAATTTTATTTTAAGTATGTGATAGTATAGCTTACTGGATGACGAAAATTTCAGCGTTCTAGTCTTATCCAGAGGTTCTCAAATAGGGGCCTGAAAATGCGGCGAAATGGTTCCTGTAAAGGATGGTACGGCAGTGTTTGCTTCGCGCTCGACTTGGCGGGGGGCACTGCCGTGCCCCCAGATTTTGAAAAGCTTGCAGAAAAATATATCTTTTTTAATAGTGTACTCGTATATCATTAGTACCTACCTAGTGTACCAATTTGTTTTATACCCATTATTATACACATTTTATATATTTTTCCTTCAACGAGCGAGTAATACAAACAACTCGATTATTAAAAATGTGTCATCGCATGTTATATGAGATCATCTCAAATTATCGTCATTATCACGTAAATTACATCGATATTAACTTAGATTATTACTACACAAGGAATATCCTATTGTAATATCTAATTGTTTATTTATATTTCATTTTCGCATTTTACAATTAATTAATATTATAGAAAAATTAATTAACCTTATAGCTGACCCTATTGGTAGATTTTTTATTCCAAGATATTAATTTGATCGTCGACGCCTAAATTCGTGAAAGAAGGATATCAAAACAGCTATTCTGAATCAACACTAATTCCATTAATAACACATTTATCTTTATACTAATTCTCTAAGGGCCTATTTCATGATCTTCAAGTAAAGTTCCAAGTAACTACTCTCAAGTTCTGTCTTTGTCATTGGTATAAATTAAGAAAGAGACAAACTCACTTCAATTGGTGTAGTAGCTATACTTGAAGATCGTGAAATAGGCCCTTAGCCTCTACTCTACACTCATAAAAAGCATACAAATTACGTACAAACATTCTTTAAAGATACAAATCTCAACTATGCACACTGATCCAACATTCGTATAGTGTAATCACATGACTCAATGTAATCTATGCGTCTCGACAGCTAATTGATTAATTTTCATACCACCTAGGAAAACTACACGCATTTATGGTAAACATGCTAATATATGTAAATTGATAGTATTTATTTGTAGGGTAATTAATAAAACGTTCCTGTAAAAGTAGCTGTGTTGTTTAATTTGTATAATGTAAAATTAATTTACTTTCAGAACGCGCACTCTAGGTACCTGGAAAAACTCATAAGTGCGACAAAACATTCGGATCGGTAAAACATATTATAATTTATTATCTTTAAAGAAGCACTTGTAAATATCGAACTGCTTACAAACTACAACTTTAGATTAATTACTTAATCAATTTAAATAACAGCCGGGATATGCCTTCTCTCCGTAAAAAAGTTAATCGTAAAAAAAATCCAAAACATATAACAAACAATGTAAGTAGATTATTCACGATATAATCTACAAATAGCTTCACCAGTGTGTTTATAATTTTGAGTAATAAGCACTTCACGGTCCATGAACCCCGGTCTACCGAAATAGTGAGAGTTCGCGAAACACTTTCCACGCGTTTTATCACTCATAATTAGTGCAAAATATAATCACAATTAAACAATTAATAAGAGAAAGAACATTCTCACACAAACAAATTGTTTTAATACGAAAATTATAAGATAGAGAGTGTTTGGGTATATGTACCGTTTTGAATGATTGTTTATGTTATGATATATCGAGGTACGTAAGAAGTATACCTACTCTTTGCCAAACAGTTGAGCATGGTACACAGAAACAGAAGCGCCCCATTCTCCTCTTAAAGTATCAAGCAGCCTGTAATACTCATCTGCTGTCAATTATGGTATTCACACATACTATACGTAAACATAACATAACATAATCATTCACTCCATCATCTCTTTATAGTAACTGACCAATAACTAAGTTCGAAACTTGTATCTAGGGTATCAGAAACTACGTAAAGACAAACATATGGGTTAGTATTAATGATACCAATAAAAACACTTTCGATTAAAAAGAAGCATAATCAAAAAGAAAAGCATATCCAACCACAGTTTATTGAAGACATATTTTAATGCTGTTTGATTCTTTAACAAATCTTATCCCTTATTAAAAGCTCGCCTGTTTTTTTGTAAAGGTCATCTAACATTGACATCTAAATGACCATATAATATAGTACTTAATTATGGTACAAAAACCTTACGCGTCCCACTCTCCTTCTCACAAGTAAAGTTCTTTTACTGAACCAAAAATCAAAATTTGTATATATTCAAGTTTACGTTGCAACGTTCATAAAACACTTCAAAATACATATACATATTTGATTAAAAAGGGGCATAATCAATAAGAAAAGCATATCTGATCACAGTTTATTTGAAGATTATAATTCTTAACCTAAACGTCCATATCATCTAACTAAATGACCATATAATATAGTACTTAATTAGGTTCTCAAGTTTGCACCAATAACGAACGACACTCGTAAAATACCAATTCAACAAAGAGATCCCATTACTTTGGTAACAATCTGTCAATGGTAAATCATGCTACATTTTTGTTGCGGGTTCCAAAAAGTGTCCTTCGAATGCGTGTAAAGGGAATTCGTGGAAATATTTTTAATTAAGTTTTATTATTAGTCGATGTTCTGAATAATGGTGTTTCGTAGAACTAGCATGATATGTTCGGGTATCTATATTCCATATGTGATCTAAGGTTTAAATACTTAGTACTGGATTGAAAATTCTGTTTGGAAACGAACTTCCAACGAGTATAATATAATATACTTAAGCCTATCTGTTTTCACTGTACTAATAAAATTGTAGGGACTGGCACAGATAAAATGCATGTATTATGTCTAATTCAAAGAAGACGTTTTATAATAAAAAACTACCATTTTAATAGAATTCTCTAGAACAGCAGCTCTCAAACTTTTTTGGCAACGGAACCCTTTTGGAAAGCGATAAACTTGATGGAACCCTATTTGAAGTACACACACCTTAGTTTATTTTATTTGTTATACGTATTGTAATCTTAGTAGTAGTCAGCAAGGTCGACCAGAGAGGTGTTTTTTTTTCTAAATTCTTGCGGAACCCTTACAGGAGTGTCGCGGAACCCTAGGGTTCCGCGGAGCACACTTTGAGAAACGCGGCTCTAGAAGAAGCATGTCGTAAAAATGCAATTGCAATAAATTATCTAGAAGGTTTAAGTACTAAAGAATAATGTCCAAAAAAATTGCAACATCTCAATGGCATCAACCGACAATATCAAAGGATGTTTATTTCCCACGGATTATGGAGGGATAAAACGTGACCGCACATACATATTGACAATATTTGTATGCACCTGTGTCTAATGATATTAAGGATAAAGGTCTATGGCCACTGTATTAACATAATAATAAACTAGGAAAAGATTCTGAGATGCTTTTTGCTAGCTCTTTCTTGCAGCTTCGATATTTTGTTGATCAATTTTAAATGTCAATACAGTTTTCCTATAGTATTACATTTTACCTCATTTTAGGAGTAATTTAAGAATTTTAATATATTGATTCCCTATCTCTATATTTATTTGCTTCTTACTGGATAATTATCAGAAAAGAAGATACCTTAACCGTAAAGAGAAGATACCTTTGTAATGCAATGTGATCTTACTGATCGATACAAATTAATCCCTACTAATATTATAAATGCGAAAGTAACTCTGTCTGTCTGTCTGTTACCGTTTCACGGCTAAACTACTGAACCAATTGACTTGAAATTTCGTACAGGGGTAGCTTATGATCCGGGAAAGAACATAGGCTATGTTTTATCCCGATATTCCCACGGGATCAGGAACTAAGGGGATGAAACCGCGGGGCACAGCTAGTAAATATAATAAATACGATATAATAATAAATACGAGACTTTTTATAGTTACTGCATTTTTACGACCTTCAATTGAGTACCTTAAAGACCCTGACTGTAAGTAAATATTCAAAATTTCAAACAAACTGAGTTTCTTATGATAATTTCTGTTCAAACATATCTTCCTTATCACACAATGAACGTATTTACCGTCACAGCGTACTAATAATTGACCATTCGTAGAGACCTTGCATTTCGGTTAGTTAAACGGTTCAAATCGTACAAGGATACAAAGCTTTGTTATTGAAATTAATATTATTTTGTTTGTTTACTATACAATATAAATATTACGATATTATTCTATACAATAGATAGGAAAATACACGACATTGCCAACTACTTAGAGCCGTAGATTGAAATATTTTCCGCTTCTAGTAAACTAGAAACCCCAAAGAGGACGATCTGTGGACTACTGTTTATAGAGAAAATCTGTGGACTACTGTTTAGAGATATTTTTTATCCCAAAATTCCTACAAGATCGACTAAAACAAGCACTACAAAGGACGGTATTTACTAAGTATTCCCTAGATACAAGCTCCGAGCTTAGTTAGGCGTCAGTTACTATAAAGAGATGATGTAGTGAATGTTATTTAGACCTTACGAATAAAACGCTAGTTAACATTCAAAGATAGTAACTGCTACAGTTACGTGATACAATTATGTGTCCCTTACCGTTTTGATTTACCGCATCATATTGTTATTTCAACTTCATACACTTTATAATATATAGTTTTATAATATCGTAACTAAAATGAACCGTTATTTGAGTTTGTTTTTTAGTTAATATGTTGCAAAGTTATCGTGTATGGCTTTAGTCCAATTATAGTTGTAGATAGCACTGAATGATAATATAGCTTTTAAGCTTTCTAATAATTATAAACATGAACACTGTTTCTGAGATTACTATCAAATACAAACTAAAGCACAAAATCATTCAGATCGCATCGCTTAGATATCGAAAATAAACCTAGTTAAGTGTCAATTTGATGATAGAGTGAAAAAATATAAAAAACATTAAATTAAAAATTTAAAAAACCCCCAACACAATTACTTTCAAACCCCCATTACTTTTAAACGGGTCAACCGATTTTCATCAAACATGTCTAAGAACACTCGCACGTAAGTCCCCTTTAATACACAAAAAACTAAACTGAAATCGGTTCATCCGTTCGGGAGCTATGATGCCACAGACAGACAGATATACACACACACACACACACACAGACACGTCAAACTTATAACACCCCTCTTTTTGCGTCGGGGGTTAAAAATAAAATAAAGAAAGCAAGAACATGTAGGAACTCCTCAACGGCTAAAATTCAGTTTTCATAAAAGCTTGTCCAATAAGAATATTTTACTTTAATGTTAATTAATTTGTTCGAAATACACGTAAAATCCTTCACACAAAACGACCTCAAACCATATTTTATGTCAGATCAAAACAGTCTAATATAAATCAGAAAACAAGACATGCCCATACAATTTATAATTGCAACGCGTTCGTTACGGATCAAAGTACTCCTTTAATAACAGCAGGTACACAATAAAACTATTTTTAATTTAAACCTTATCACGACGTAATAGGATACAATTTAGCATATTAATATAAAGTTTCTGCAAAGACAAAAACAATGAAATTATTCTTCAAATTGTAACGAACTGAAATCGTTTGATTCGATCCATAATTCAGTAAGAGAGCTTTGAAATGTCTACATTATCATAGCGTACGCAATTATTGTTGAAAACGGTTTTAATTTAACCTAGAGTACGTTTTGCTTATTTATTAATATCTGCGCCTCGCGGTTTTACCCGCGTGAATCCCAATCCCATGGGAATTTCGGGATAAAAAGTATCCTATGTATTATTCCTAATTATATAAGGAACATCTGTCGCATTTATAATATTAGAAGGATAATGTAGTTGATATAGTGATAGAAGTCTAGAATTCGATGTCCAATCTCACAAGAAAAATGGTTTTCTTGTTTTGAGGTCTCTACAGACATAGTGTACTATTGTTGTCATAATCTTTTGTTTATGTGTCAGAATTGACAGGACACTAAGGTAACATGGCGAAAACTTGACACAAGAAGTCAGATCATCTAAATTAGACAGGAGATTTTTTGGCCGAATACGCTCAATAATAATGTGATATAGACATTTAAATCATCATTTGTTTGTGACGTATCTGTTTATTTACCTCCCGACGACGCGCTTCGACGTATTCTTAGTATGGAAATGCGAATACAAAGAATGTTAATTTATTAACTAAGTAATCAATTTATCAGTAAGTAATTAAAAATGCAATCTAAATGAACAATCGTAGCAGAGTATGACTCAGAAACAATTTAATCCTCTAATGAATTCGAAATACGTCATTACAACTCAAACACTGACATTATATGGGTATTACAAAGTAGGCTGTGATTTGTATACAACATGAGTATACCATTGACTGACGGTGGTGAAAACGTACAATTTTGTACTGATATATAATGTATGCAACCACTTCATTAGAGTTCTAACAAACTGACTAATTTCTCGTAGAGTTATAGGATAAAACCGACCGTAAGATTTGATTGTGGGACAAAGGTCTTTCACTAATGATATTAGTACATACAATGAGGAGACAGGATCACGTTTATCGAATGCGAGGTGGTAATCCTAGCTAATCTTAGAAAACATCTTACCAAAAGGTCTTTCAAACTTATGTGGCTTACAGCGCCATCTATGATTTAGTTGGGGAACTAGACGATCTGAACTAAAAGCATTACGATATTCTTTAGAACTAGAGCTTAGAGCTTTTAAATTAGTCATAACATTTAATTATGTATACGCATTCTGAGGTTTAGTTTTCAAGCTAGGCTGGCATCTACCGAATAATATCCGTAAGTACTTATTCAATTTTCAACTCTCCTTGACCTTTTTTCATATAAAAATTCTACTTGACTATAAATGTACACTAAATTCCATTTTTCTATCCCACTGACTCGTAACAAAAATGTAGTTAAATTTTATTAGTGAAAAGTGAGTGAAAATTACTAGGTCCAAACGTGTGAATCAGATCGGAACACACCGTACTGAGATTATGATTCATTCATACGAACAAACAAAACTTAGTTCTATAGAAATAAGTATCATACAAACAAACAGACTAAATTCAATAAAAATAAGCATGTTCTGTTTAATAGTAATAAGTACAGTCGAATACAAAACACATATTTCGTAAGTTTTCATCCATAACCTATGTTTATTTTGCAATCTTCGTTTAAGAATTAGGTTGCCGTGGGTCGGTGGCGAATCGGTCTCGTAAATCAAAAGTGGAACGCGTCCGGACGCCAATTACAATGTCATTACAGAGATATCAATGGAAACGTGTAATTTTTGCGACGATTAATGTGTTACTAAATATTGGGATTGGTTTAGGTTAGGAACATAGATACATATCTTTTTTTTTGGTAAAAGGCTTGTATTTGATTAGCAAAATTATTTTGCGTCATCTCTTCCAAACAGGTTGGATATTTTTACATTTTCTGTCTTAGTAATTTTTAGGAAAATATTTGTGTGTTTATAAAAAAAATGAGGTGTGAATATAAATCGGCTGAGAAACGCTCATGACCCAGTGCTACCCGCGGATCACTTGCGATCTGTGCGGTTAAGCTACTAAACTAAAAATGACTTTTAATTTTATGAACGTTTCCGTGCTTCGGAGGGCACGTAAAGCCTGTTGTCGCACTAACATCATCGACAATCGTTACGGGTAGTTAGAGCCCTCAAAAGTCTAACATTTGGTTTAACCAAAAAATGTCGTATAGCCCTCTGGGTTGTGAAGGTCTGATGGCAGTCGCTTTACGTAAAATACTGACATTCCGCCAAATCTGGTTAAACTGAAAACCTACCCCAAATTGACATGAGATAAAGGTTCGGAAAAGAGAGTGAATGTAAATCGGCTTTTGTCGCTGACTGTACTTTTGTACTGACACAAGTGTGTGTTTGTGTCTATATATCAGGGAGCGTTCGTGTCTGTGAGTGTGTTTGCTTGAATGTGTGAGTGTGGTCGCAGGCGGGGGCGTGTCGGTCTGTGGGGTCATCTAGAAGACCTTGACGCAAAACGCCTTGTAAGAAAGACTCGCCCGAAGCCTTCCTATACCTACACTTCATCGCTGAAGGCCAGTTGTACTGTGGGCCGTGCTATAGGTCTTTCAAGACAAAGCTTTGCAAGCCATATTAAAGCTCACGACCGAGCTCATTAAGCCGAGGCTCGCCGTTGACGGACACGTTAAGGAGGACGATATATGTATGTGTGTTGTGTGCGTGTCCTTGTCTGCCGTGTCCGTACCTGAGCATGCAGGTGAGCTGCAGGTCGTGCTGCAGGCGTTGCAGCGCGGCGGGCCCGTCGACGCGCACGGCGCTGACCTTGTCTGTGTGTGCGTGTCCGTACCTGAGCATGCAGGTGAGCTGCAGGTCGTGCTGCAGGCGTTGCAGCGCGGCGGGCCCGTCGACGCGCACGGCGCTGACCTTGTCTGTGTGTGCGTGTCCGTACCTGAGCATGCAGGTGAGCTGCAGGTCGTGCTGCAGGCGTTGCAGCGCGGCGGGCCCGTCGACGCGCACGGCGCTGACCTTGTCTGTGTGTGCGTGTCCGTACCTGAGCATGCAGGTGAGCTGCAGGTCGTGCTGCAGGCGTTGCAGCGCGGCGGGCCCGTCGACGCGCACGGCGCTGACCTTGTCTGTGTGTGCGTGTCCGTACCTGAGCATGCAGGTGAGCTGCAGGTCGTGCTGCAGGCGTTGCAGCGCGGCGGGCCCGTCGACGCGCACGGCGCTGACCTTGTCTGTGTGTGCGTGTCCGTACCTGAGCATGCAGGTGAGCTGCAGGTCGTGCTGCAGGCGTTGCAGCGCGGCGGGCCCGTCGACGCGCACGGCGCTGACCTTGTCTGTGTGTGCGTGTCCGTACCTGAGCATGCAGGTGAGCTGCAGGTCGTGCTGCAGGCGTTGCAGCGCGGCGGGCCCGTCGACGCGCACGGCGCTGACCTTGTCTGTGTGTGCGTGTCCGTACCTGAGCATGCAGGTGAGCTGCAGGTCGTGCTGCAGGCGTTGCAGCGCGGCGGGCCCGTCGACGCGCACGGCGCTGACCTTGTCTGTGTGTGCGTGTCCGTACCTGAGCATGCAGGTGAGCTGCAGGTCGTGCTGCAGGCGTTGCAGCGCGGCGGGCCCGTCGACGCGCACGGCGCTGACCTTGTCTGTGTGTGCGTGTCCGTACCTGAGCATGCAGGTGAGCTGCAGGTCGTGCTGCAGGCGTTGCAGCGCGGCGGGCCCGTCGACGCGCACGGCGCTGACCTTGTCTGTGTGTGCGTGTCCGTACCTGAGCATGCAGGTGAGCTGCAGGTCGTGCTGCAGGCGTTGCAGCGCGGCGGGCCCGTCGACGCGCACGGCGCTGACCTTGTCTGTGTGTGCGTGTCCGTACCTGAGCATGCAGGTGAGCTGCAGGTCGTGCTGCAGGCGTTGCAGCGCGGCGGGCCCGTCGACGCGCACGGCGCTGACCTTGTCTGTGTGTGCGTGTCCGTACCTGAGCATGCAGGTGAGCTGCAGGTCGTGCTGCAGGCGTTGCAGCGCGGCGGGCCCGTCGACGCGCACGGCGCTGACCTTGTCTGTGTGTGCGTGTCCGTACCTGAGCATGCAGGTGAGCTGCAGGTCGTGCTGCAGG
Organism: Timandra comae; assembly: GCA_958496195.1. Taxonomy (NCBI): domain Eukaryota; kingdom Metazoa; phylum Arthropoda; class Insecta; order Lepidoptera; family Geometridae; genus Timandra; species Timandra comae. Next base: position 2,061,493 of record OY292358.1, read on the forward strand.
CGTTGCAGCGCGGCGGGCCCGTCGACGCGCACGGCGCTGACCTTGTCTGTGTGTGCGTGTCCGTACCTGAGCATGCAGGTGAGCTGCAGGTCGTGCTGCAGGCGTTGCAGCGCGGCGGGCCCGTCGACGCGCACGGCGCTGACCTTGTCTGTGTGTGCGTGTCCGTACCTGAGCATGCAGGTGAGCTGCAGGTCGTGCTGCAGGCGTTGCAGCGCGGCGGGCCCGTCGACGCGCACGGCGCTGACCTTGTCTGTGTGTGCGTGTCCGTACCTGAGCATGCAGGTGAGCTGCAGGTCGTGCTGCAGGCGTTGCAGCGCGGCGGGCCCGTCGACGCGCACGGCGCTGACCTTGTCTGTGTGTGCGTGTCCGTACCTGAGCATGCAGGTGAGCTGCAGGTCGTGCTGCAGGCGTTGCAGCGCGGCGGGCCCGTCGACGCGCACGGCGCTGACCTTGTCTGTGTGTGCGTGTCCGTACCTGAGCATGCAGGTGAGCTGCAGGTCGTGCTGCAGGCGTTGCAGCGCGGCGGGCCCGTCGACGCGCACGGCGCTGACCTTGTCTGTGTGTGCGTGTCCGTACCTGAGCATGCAGGTGAGCTGCAGGTCGTGCTGCAGGCGTTGCAGCGCGGCGGGCCCGTCGACGCGCACGGCGCTGACCTTGTCTGTGTGTGCGTGTCCGTACCTGAGCATGCAGGTGAGCTGCAGGTCGTGCTGCAGGCGTTGCAGCGCGGCGGGCCCGTCGACGCGCACGGCGCTGACCTTGTCGCGCAGCGCGGCGCCGCCGGCCGCGCCGCACCGCTCGCGCAGGATCGACATTATGTTCGGCTGCCGCAGGAACGCCACCACCTGCACCGGGGATAGTAACAACATATAAACAAGGGCGAAACTTAAAGGGAAGAGGGGTAGATCATGAGGGTCATGACTTAGATTAAAAACCGTATTGTATTGTATTGGAAACATCCGAGTTCGATTCCCGTAGTGAGTTATAGTTTTTTTCTTTCTTTTCATCAATTTATAAATGCAGTTTTTATTTCTACTAAAATCGATGATATGGTCCCTATGAACATATCTTTGTATGTTTTATAGTTTCAGACTTCTCCCCACTGACCAATCTATTTGGGCCACCCTGTATATCATTGTAACCGGGTATCGAAGCAATGGATGCTGGATGATAAAACCCATGGATGCTGGTTTCAAAAGCCAGCTTCTTTTCTTTTGGCCCAAACTGAATAAACGATTTTGATTTTGCCATCGATCACTCACCTTATCATTGTACGCAATTGGTATTTCTTGATGTGTGTGCGCGTGCGCATCGGACACCGATAGCGGGGGCCGGGGAGGCGGCGTTGGCGCCTGTACAATAACAATTTATGATTGAGATAAAATATATTTAAAGTAAAATATGTTTAGGCAACTACATAAATATCTCAACACAAAAAATTAAAACCAAGCTAAAATTTACTTATCACAAAAAAGTAGTTTACAAACATGTATAGCGTGTTGGCTAAAATAAAAATCTATAACATAGCTTATTAGAAGGTCTTAAACATGAAATTTTAGTTCATCATCATAGTAATATTAATATGTGAGGACGCCATTTACATAATTATACGTGATGTTGGAAGGCGGTTTACTATTTAATTTACATGTAGCAACTGTTTTAAAACATTCACTGCTAAAATTGGGTACCTTAGTCATGTGAGGACGCATCCAACCAGTAACCCATAACCCTATTATACAGAAGACGGTCGCCGTTGCCGAAATCGGCATGGAATACTTCATCATCATCATCAATATTAATATACAAATAAGAGGTTTGATATATTGGCATATTACACACATAGGCAGTAAATATGTCGACCTGTAAGATACCACTTCAAAGCAAATGTCTCTCTCTTCTAACTGGACTTTAGTTAAGTCGAGGGGTAAAGTCAGTAAGAGGGGTAATGACCACTCTTTCTCAATGAGTGATTGAAATTCAAGCAAGCTAGCTATTATAGCAAGAAACATAAAATATCAATCTGTCGACTCAGGAAACGCTAATAAGGGCTAAACTTGCAAAAGTAGTACAAACCTCTTAGGAAACAACAAATCAGTATCACATAAAACGAAACAAAAATAAAAAAGGGACTATCTACGAAAAAACAATGCAAACGAAAATAAACACTAAGCCTATCGCAACATAGAACAAAATGCTAAAGAAAGAAAACTGTGATTATTTAAACAAATGTGGATACGAAACATGCTAGATAACTTGTACGTGTCTTTGTATGCGTATTTATTTGCGTGTGCGCTTGTATATTGTATGGGTCGTATGCGCCTGTGTAATCGCGCTTGTTGTGTGCGTGTGTATGAGGACGTGTGTTTGTGTGTGCGTGTGTATGTGCGTGTGTGTGTGTGGACCTGCTCGGGCGCGGGGCGGCGCGCGGGCAGCAGCGGCGAGAAGGGCCCGGCCGACGGCGCGCGCGGCAGGCGCGGGTCCATGAACGACGTGCGCCGCATCACGTGGTCCACGAAGAAACGCTACAACACAACCGCACTGCCTCATCGCTATGCCACAATCGGACCCTACAAAACCCCCTATTTATAAGTTAATTGTATCCTATAAAATCACTAGTATCCACCACCGGCCATAGCCGGATCCCCACCGGACGATCCACCACGCTGGGATCCCAAAGATCCGAGAGTGTTTACGGCGTGAGTCGCGCGCGGCACATACCTACACATCACAACCTATACAATACAACGCTGCCCGCAACATTTGGATCGCGCTCTTGCCGCGCTACACGCTACGGCTAATAGAAATCTAATTCCGAAATAAAAACATTTGTCCCTGTAAATATTTGTAACATTAATCTGCCTATCTTGAGTATGTATCTTCGTGCGTACCTTGCCATTCCTATCTAGTTTGGTGTCCCACCCTAACGGCAAGTCCCGCTCGGACTCGCTGAACATGTTGACGAGCGCGACGAGGTCCCGGTTGTGTTGGTAGCGCTCGAACGACGACGTGTCGCGACGGATCTTGGAGATCATGTGCTTTAGCGTCGAGTTGCAGTTGTATAGGGATGATGCTTCCTGAAATTACAACCAAAAAATTTAGATTAACAGACATTAACATATAAAATAAATAAATGCGAAAGTAACTCAGTTTGTCTATTGAACCGATTGACTTGAAATTTGGAACAGGGGTAGCTTATGGTTCGGGGAAGGACATGTTTTATCCCGAAATTCCCACGAGGCCGAGAACTATGCGGGTAAAACTGCGGGGCACAGCGAGTTATAAATATTTACCTGATTCATATGTAATATACTGTAGAAGTCTGGTCGTGCCAGGAACTCAGCGGCGGGGTGTGGCGCCGGCGCCGGCGCGGAGGGCGGGCGGCGCGCCGCCGGCGGGGGCGACGCGCACGCGCCCTCCGCCTCGCACAGCTGGGACCGCGTCATCGTGCGCCGGATGGACTGGTATCTGGTAACAGGGACAAGTGATTCGTTATACATTGATTGGAAAGATGTGTAATTAAAACGTATTGAATTGGTCAACGGTATGAAGTTAGTGTCGACGGCAATGTATATTACCTGCGGTCGAGATGTCGGCGCTGCACGTCGGCGGCGGGCGAGCGCGGCGGCAGGCCGTCGGGCGGCGGGCGCTGCCACGTGGTGGTGCGGTTGACGTGGTCGATGTAGAACACGCGGCCGTGGCTGTCCATGCGCGCCTCCCAGCCCGCCGGCAGCGGCTCCTCGCACTCGATGATGCCGCCGATCATGTTGGCGGGGAAGTCGCCCGTCAGCGCCATCTGGCGGCTCGCGCGCTCCGGGATCGAGGGCAGGCGCAGCGCCGGCACGTGGCGCAGCGGCGCCGGCGGGCCCGCGTGCACTATCGTCAGGTGGTTCCCGTTGGCGAACTCCATGTTGGGCGAGCGGATCTCGGAGGTGCGCAGCTCGTGCACGGGCGGCGGCGCCAGCTCGGCGGGGCGCCGCGCGTGGTGCGTGGGCGTGGGCGGGCACACGGCGCCCTCGCCCGCGCCCGCGCCGCCCGCGCCGCCCGCGCCGCCCGCGCCGCCCGCGCCGCCCGCGCCGCCCGCGCCGCCCGCCGCGCGCCCCGAGCGCTGCCGCGTCAGCGGCCGGTGCGGGTTGGCGGCGCTCTCCTCGATCCGGTTGCGGTTGTCGTCCTCGAGGAGGCCGCGGTGGTGCGCATCGAGCTCCTTGTCGTGGGGCGGCGAGCGGTCGGGCGGCGCGGGGCGCGCGCCGTCGGCGGGCGGCGGCCGGTCGCGCCGCGCGAACGTCGTCGTGATGTAGTTGTCGGGGCCGATGTCCTCGATGAAGAGGAAGTCGGCGGGCCCGGGCGGGGCGGCGGCGCCCTCCTCGCCCGCGTCCGCCTTCTTGTCGTCGAGGAGGCGCGCCTTGACGCCCGCGAGGCTGGAGTCGCACAGGCTGCCGTCGGTCTCGGGCGTGGCGAGCGGCGCCACGTTGCGCCCGCCGCGCCAGAACCCCGCCGTCGAGGAGACGGTGGCGGCGGCGGCGCGCGGCCCCGAGTAGAACTCGCCCGGCTTGAAGTCGTTGATCTCGGCCTGCAGCGCCGCCGAGTTGGTGATGTTGTTGTCGGTGAAGAACTGTTCGTCGGTGTCGATCAGCTCGAAGGTGAACGCGTCCTCGGGCTTGGTCAATTTCTTAGGTTTCCTGTGGCGGGGCACGTGGGGCGGGGAGAGCGCGTGCGTGCGCTCGAGCGGCTTATGCGACTGTCGCGGGGGCAGCGGCGGCACAGGAGACTTCTCCGCGTCGCCGGGCACGGCCGCGCTCTCCGCGTCGTACACGAACTTCATGATCTTGCACGGGTTCTTCGGCGACCATATCTTGTAGTACTCGGTGCCGGGCGAGGTGGGCGAGTCGAACCCGCTGTGCGCTTTCGGCTTCTTCTTGGCTCCGTTGAGCGTCAGTCCCCCGCCGGTGTCCACCGGGGGCGGACATTTCTTTTTCACGCCCGACGAGGTCGGTTTACTGTTCGTGACACTTTGAGATTCACTATTTACAGATTGAGAGTCCTCACTTACTTGACTAACTAGAGATTTACTAAGATCACATTTGTTTTGTTCGAGATCATTCCCGTTCGTTTCTAGGACACTAATTGAGCATTTATCTACATTTTCACTGAGGTGTTTAATCTCGTGGCTGGTGCCGGGCACGAACTCCATGCGCGGGTTCTCGGAGCTCATCTCGAAGCTCTCGTTGTTGTAGGAGAAGGGGGACACGTGATCGCCGCTCCTCTTGCGGGACATGCCCTCCTTGAGCCGGAGCGGGAGCTTCTTGAGGTCCATCTTGAACCGCTGCGACATCGGCTCCGACTCCGCGGCGCACTCCTCGCCCTCACCATTGTAGTACCGAAAGCAGATGAGTTGTTCACAGTCTGAAACCATCAACAATAAGTTGTGTTAAGTTAATTAAGCATTGTCGTAAAGCGAAAGAAGCAATGTGATTATTAATTACCTTCATAAGGCTGATTAGGCTCATCAAGCAGCCACATTATGTCACCGCTTGCGCATCCGGTCGCCGGCACGCGCCCGACGACGCCGGCGATACCCGACGACTCTGAAACATTACAATATATTACGTTTATGAGTTTTTCGTGATAGAGTGGCCCTCAATTAACCCAGTTAATTTATTAAAATATTCCGTTTAAAATATCGTAACATTAAAATAATTTAAAATCAGAGTAGCTCTTATACAATATAACTTCTGCGTATTATCTTTGATTTAAAAGAAATAATCAAGATCTTTTTAGATAAACAATACGAATTATACGGTCGAAAGGAAGTCATTAAGATAAAAAGTATAAAAATGTTTCCTTCGCTAAATCTCATTTGAGAACACCGGCGGCGGCGGTGCACAGCGGGCTCCTACAAAACGAATGCATCGCAGGTGCAAAACACTCTCAACTATATTAAAAACAAACAACAATGAATGGACTGCGTCCGAGCGCGGCACCAGCTCCACTTTTTATCTAACAAAAATCAAGCGCGGCACCGGCTGGACCGAGTGTAAGCGCATCACAAATTATGTGCCAGACGTAATTACCGGATGCGGGAGTCGCCCGCACCGTTTTACGCGAAATAATCGAAGCCACCGAATTGCCAGTTAATTGAGAAAACACGGCCATAAATTACACGGTGGCCCAACGGTGGCAAATTGATTCCGCAAGCGAATTCCCCGGGTCCCGGTACGCATTAGCATATTTTGATCGAACTGAAATACGATTTCGTAGTTTACATCTTCCTGTCGTTGATTAAGTGGTCAGAGCGCTCGTAAACATCACAACTTTAATGGAAATATTTACGGAGAACGTCATTTGATTTTATTTTAGTTGAAGTTAACCGGTAAGTCAACCGGTCGCCGGTCGGCAGTGTCGGCACTCGGCGGCGGCGTCCAGGAACATATCTCCGCGTGTGCTTTGAAAAGGAAAGGGCGCGTCGTGGGGCAAATAAACAAGCGGATACACGCAGGGCAGGATAAATCGCAGCATTATCTCGACGCAGTTTCCGCTCCGCAATAATTACACGACTTTGTAAACCAGCCAATAAGATATATTAGATTCACTTTTTATACTAAGCTAGTAGCGCCTCGCGATTTCACCAGCGTTAATATGCATATCCTTACCCTTGAATCACTCTAAGTATCTATTGCTGAAAATTGCATTAAAATCCGTTACGTAGGTACCTAAGTAGTTTAAAATATGTATGCAATATGCATACAAACAGCGGGAACGTTTTTTTTATACTATGTATAGATAACAAATGAATGAAAGTCAATCAATTGAACACAAGGTATTTTTACCTGTTACAATTTCACCTATTAGACATCAGTTAGACGCCTCGTACAGTAAGGTAACGTGACTACTGATTAATGACGAAGCGTGGCGGTGACGTGAGGACACCTGGCGTGGTGACTGGTGACACAGAGGGCGTCTATTTCCGACCGATGACGCAACATCCGCACACTTCCGTCCGCAGGATATGGGAGGAGAAACAAATGTCGCCAGCCAACGTCTCCGATGGAGATCAACCGGCTGTAGTTTACAGGGATAAGGTAATACTGGTACTAATCTTAAGTTAACGGGCTTTTACTTTCATATGCGAATGTCACATTTTAACGATGAACCTACGGTATAGGTGGATCTATCATAGACTTATCTATTCCGTTAGTCTTCTGAGAAATAAAGATTTGCGCACTGAAAATGATGATAAAGCAGACAAATATTTAAAATTGTTATTTAATTCCGCACGAATTTCGGGAATAAATAACTCACACTTCATATGAAAAATTATTAAAAAGTAAGATCAGTAGACAGGAAACACATGTTATACAGTTCGCTTCCTTGGATTATGATGAAATATTTCCATCGTTAGTTTGTTGGTAACAAACATTTACCTTACCTTTAAACCCACATAGTAAACCCAACCCACACTCCAATTTGACTTATCAACAAATTGACCTTTTGTTATGGGAAACATACTAAAGAAGATCAATTTTAGGAAGCGGTCAGACTGTAAACAAATTACGGTTTTTATTAGGTAACGTGCAAAGTATAATGTCGTGTCGTTATATGTTGGTGAGCGAGCGGTCATTTAGCGGAAGCGAGTAGTTAAACTCAACTACGGTCATTCCTCGACCCCTACCGGAGCGGGTGTCGCGCGCCGCCCACTCCCTAATGCTTCAACGAGGTTTTTAAACCGCCTCATGTCTTGTTAATTTTTTAACGGATCCCGCGTCTCACATACAATATCTCCCGTCGCCACGACACGATACCTTATATCCTTTTGAAAAGAAAACATTGAACAAATGCCAACGAGCAATATGAATGACAACTCTTTTTACACTTCGATACTTGTATTTTTATAACATCCATTATCATATCGACTAAGGACCAGATGTTTAAATAACCGCATTCATTCTAACCCTCTTGAGATAGCCGTTTATGGTGACGGCAGGAAACAGGAGAGTGTTGTATAGGATCAGCTCGATGACAGACCCCCATTAGCGAAGTGACGACGTGACACCTCTAGGAACATTTAACGTATTGACGTTTATGTGTTACTTTGTTTTCAAATTTCTCACGATTGCCAGTATCAACATTTCGGGATGACGGGGGACGTCGACGACAGACGCGAGAAAGTATTCAATAGTAGGTAAGTATTATATTTAACTCCCTTCTCAATTTGAACTTGACAATTAAAAGGAGCGGATATTTAAAACTTAACCTTCTTTAAATCTTTGAAATTAGCCAATGTTTATAGTTTATTTTAAGATTCCTTTCCATTCATTCGAAACCCATTAAGGACCGGTTAATTTTACGAGTCGAGACCACTTAAAATTCCCAAGGGCGGTCACAAATCGCAGCGGATATTGTATGTTAAGCACAACAATAGGTAGGCAGACCGATACCGTCCATTACGGATTTAGAGATAAAACCAAGTTGACATTTATCACCTCTTATGTCAATAAAATATGATGAGCATGTTAAGTGGTAACCAGGAAATCGTTCATCGCATTTCCAGATATTTGTTTAACTACATTGCCTTAAAAGAAACGTAGGTGTTGTATTGACTCACACCAATTAATGTCTATTTGAACCGAATAAACGATTATGTACGTTAGTGCGTTTTTATATACAATCTCGCATGTTTAATAAGAGTAATTGCAGTAATTATCTACTTGCAAAATCGTTCGCATGTTCCATATAATTGTTTGCGTGTTTTCTCGGAAAAAGGCAATAGGTCCTTGATCCTCGTTGTTTTTCCACTGTATGTAAATTCACAGGCCTGACAGTGACTCAATAGCTGGTTAATTTTAATCACTGATTACGTACACATGGGGGTACTACATTTAAATTTATAATGTTAAGTGCTGTTAGTCATCCTCAAATCACAGAAAAATAAATATCAAGCGCTAACAATTGACTCTACCACTAGGTAAACTTTTCTGTCTTCTCTTAATCCTCGGATACATCAAATACATGAAGAAATCCAAGAGAAAAAAACAACAGATTTATTTCATAACAATAACTTAGTTACTTTATTGAATGCAATAATTATCACCATATAATTAACACCACTATAATATTGTGATAGATTAAGCAAGAACACGCCATCCACATAACAAACGCTACGTGACAGCCTCGCTCTACCAGTGTATCAAACCCATACAAGGAGTGTATTATCTGACTATTTCATATGGTTGTCACCTTATAACACGCTCTGAATATGGTCTTACAAACGCTGCATCTATGCGCTAACCAAGCGTCTACCATAATGGTCGCTAGCTCCAGTTTCCAAACATGGAGGGCTAAGGAGACGCCCGTTTACACAATATGCGTCAAACATGACGGTAACTCCATCGGTATGAACGGAACTGGACTTAATATTGGCATATTTATTTCAACGGTCTGTTATCATAAAAACCATAAAGTTAAAAGATTATTTGGACGCACGTTCGCGTGGGCGGCAAAGACGCAAGACGCAATCATACTCGTAATCCCAACTTAGTATTATGGGGGAGCTATTCGTTACGTAGGAGCCCACTTCGATACCATTTTCTTGTCAATTAAGATTGATGACGGATCCAGCTTGAATCGAGTCTTAAAATAAGTAAAGGTCAAAAGGTAAATAAATGCGTGGGGCATCATAACATAAAACTTACGTAAAGTTTATGATACAATTTCGGCTCGCTATTTTGAGTAAGCGTAGAACACAATTGGATCAAGGCACATTATATTGATTACAATTTGCATTATATCAATCGCCACGTGCGGCCCATTGATCGTTAAGATGGCGAGGGGGCGGAGTGGGGGATCCATTCATTCATATTGCGCACGCGCATCGATCGAGACCTCGCGCGGCCTCAGGCGCATGCCAGCCGTTCCGCCGCCGCCGTCACCACAAAACGCATGTTTCACATTGCTCGAGTCATAATCATAAATTATTCTGACATCTCGTCATTTGGAATTTTAATAACTGTGTCATTGAACTGTATAGAAAGTATTGTTATGATAAATCTCTATAGAGATCGTCTTGGGCTTAATCCTCGATTGACACCGATGTTGCACATTGTTTGCTGTCATCCCATTGAGCCCGGCGTCATTCAGACCACTTCAAACGTCTCACACTACGCCTACAGACTAATTAAGCAACGGAATGTTGATCCAAAGGTGACTACAGGTCTGTGGGCATCGACAATATTCACTTAACTAAAAGGTTAGGTAATAGGTAAACTTGTCGCCGTGAATTAGGCGCATGCAAATATTTGCAGACACCTACATCCGCCAACCGTACTAACCTGTCGTCGGTGAATGAAATGAATAAGGTACCTGTAAGATACTTAAATTCAAGCAAATATGCACCTCCCACTGGTATTACAGCAGCACAATTTCAATATTAAGATGAAAATACGCACAAACATCGAAACAACTTTCACTTGGAAAGAAGAATTTTTAAAATAAAGACTATTGCCTTACAGAAAAATAATTACCACAGATAATTTGACCTTGGTTCATTCAATTTTGTTTAAACCCTTTTGAGTCATCATCTAATTCTCTTTATGGTGACCAAACAAAATCTAACATGGTATATTGATTGGGAGGCGAGGGCGGAATTATGGCACCAAACAAAGTGTCACATCATGTAGGCGCGTCCACTAGGTCGCGCCTACCCAACCAACATTTTATTGTAAAACTTATTACTTGCACTCCAAAGCATTTGTAACATTCGGAATCTCACAATAACCCACTGGTTTTACAGGTCATGATAATAATGGCAATAAATAATATATCAGTATTTATAGTTTTATACAGACGCTATTTATTTTACTAACGTTTTCGATATTTAAAGATAATACGGTGTATTCTTTGCCAAACTAAATATTCATGAAAGGCGATACCTCCAATGTGCTAATACCGATACGCTCGCCGAATGGGGAATCTAGTCGCGGCATGCCAAAGAATATGTAATCTCAGACGAGGACCGGGACGAACGACCTCCAACTCCACAAAACGAATACAAATGCCCTAATCGGGTAGTCGACCACAGTGACCCGCCAGCCCGCCACACTACAAATGTATAAATCATGGGAAAACACTAAGAATAAACAATTTGTTATTCGACGTGAGATTGCAATAAAATTGCATTTATGTATTGTTTCGCATTATATTGTTTTTATTTCCCATTGTATAACATACATACCTACCTCATCATTATATTCAGGCCCACCCAACCCAGCCTATGATGCTGAGTCTTTCAATTAGATCCGTATTACTTCAGGTCTCTCTTATATTATTGCCAGCCTTATCCGCAGATCATAAGGTTTATTTTCCCGAGCGAATTTCTTGTGATAGATTGCGTCAATGTGATATATAGCAACAAGTCTTGCTGGTATACAATTATTTAGTGGGTTGTTTATCATAATATCCGTAAGTGTAATTTTGGCATTACAATGAAAGTGTCTTCGCAGAATGCCGGCGCGTGTGTCGGCCTTTCAATCGGCCGAATGGTTACACGCGCTTCCTGTGCTAGTACGTACTCGATTGGCGAAAACAACTTAGTCGATAGCAAACATCACCGTACACATATTAAATACCTATAGTATATGAAAACATCTTGGTCAACCAAACAGTACTCGTATAACAAACTCCTTTCCTTAGTCAATTTAGACCTACAATGTAGACTCGAGTTTACAAGATGAACGATGATGGATTGAGAAAGCGTTGGCACCCGCTAAGAAAATATTTTTTTAAATTCACCGATGAAACGGGAGACCAAAGTTTGTAAGGATAGAAATGAATGCGACGCACGCTTTTTAAAAAGATATATAGATTTAGCAATTGCTATTGATATCCCCACATATTTTTACTTCTCTAACTTAAAAATAGTGGTATAAAATACCTAATTATTGAAAAAACATACAATTATAAAGGTCATCAAACCCGGAGGTAACAATGAGCGGTCAGTATCCGGAGACCACCACGAGATGTGGCACACAAGTTCAAATGAGCAACCTTCGCCGTTGGCTATAATCCGCATTTAAATGTCACAGGTCACAGATACGAGTTACGAACAAACCGCCTGTTCAGTGTATAGTAGCCGAACTAATCGAGTTTATACACATATTTGTGGTACCAATAAAACCGGCAATAGTTGACCAATCGTCCAATAGTATTGGCAAAGCAAAGAAAATTTTGTAGCATTTGCCTAACTCAAAACCATTAAGCGCTAATCGCTAAATAAAACCCATCAGATAATTACATTAATACAAAAACTTATTTTGAGTAATTCGTAATTTCAAAATAGCTCTTTACGAATCGTGAGAAGTTCATGAGATCACGGCATTAACAAACAATAGTATTGATAAAAAAAACAATGGAACTGACGAATTATTTCAAGGATTATTTGGAGAAACAATAATTATTTATTTATTTCAAAGCTGACTAAATTATTTCATCTGTGCATGCCCTATATGAATGTCATATTGTTATCATCCATATGCGTGCACTATACATAACTGCCTATTATAATACGAAAGATCATTAGATATTCAAAAATACTTAATTTAACCCAGTAATATCAACAGGATCTGATTTTAAAACCGAAAGGTACGATAGCTGCATTCTTTGAGTGAACGTTTTCATGTAGCTGCACTTGTAGTTTAAAAGATCTAAGCGCATAGAGACCGGCGGAAAGCTTTGCTCAAATCTAATATAAAAAAAAAACTACAGGTTTTCTTGTTCTAACAACGTTGAATATTTCAACAAACAATTATATAAATACATTATCTGAAATGACAGACGAAAGTAATTCGGAATCAATGATGCCATTGACTAATAATCACAATGAGTACATTCTTAACTTTCATACATGTGCTACCCGTATCAACTTCAATGAGACGATGTAATTAACACTATATGTAAAACAACAGTTAATTTAGTACATCAAAGGTTCATGTAACTGTATAGAGACGTGCAATCGCAAGTAGACCGTTCAGTTCTCACATAATAAGTATCAACCGTTGCACCTTGTCTTCTCTTCACAGGGAATGAGTCTTTGCAATTCATTTCCTTTACATTGTTCTCAAGCCTCGTGCGAAACTTCATATTTCGAAATAATAGATAACATTCACATTTTCACATTTTTTTAAATCTAAATATTTTGAATTTGAATAATGGAATAAATTTCTGATACATGACGCAGTTATTTTTTTTTAATATTTTGCTTGGCTAGTAAGTTTAGTTTCATTAATTTATTAGAATCAACCAAAAGAAAAATCAAATAATAACGACGAAAACACAAATGTACAGTTTATTCAAAAGACAACTGAGCATAAATTATTAAACAATCACCAATAAAAACTGTCACTGAAACAAACAGATAAACCGAGATCATTACTCAAATGATTGAATGGTTAGTTCGCCTACACGATATACTAAATTTTGAGTGTAGTGGTTTACTCGCGGCGCTGCTTGTCAGTCGACCTGTGAAGGTGACAAGTAGCATATAATTCGTCGGTAATCCATAAACTCTCCTCCTTTGGCTCCTCGGAGCTGCCTTGCAGCGGCCACACTCTGGAAGCCACGTCGGCTCGTGGACTGAACTTGGAGGAGGGGGCTCGGTAACAACATCCACCGAGCTTGTTCGGACATCCCCCGAACTTGTGTCTTGGCTCTCAGCAGACCACTTCCGGTGGCAAGGCACCTAGGCAATTGCAGGACGGCCTAGAGGCGGTGGTAGGGATCTTGTTACTGCTTGCCAAACTGCTGCATCTGGCCTCTCTCCGGTCGTAGCGGTTCTCCGTTCCATCGGATCAAGAGGTGCCGGACGAGGGAGTGCTCTTGTGTTTGCGCGTACGCCTGAGCACTATAATATTTCCTGCGCATCTGACCGCTTCCGATACATGGACTCCGATTTGCAAAGACTGGTGGCGATGGGTCAAGGTAGAGAGGTTTGGTTTTGATGTGTACCAAGCTTTGTCTGAAGCCTGCACACCAGCGGCCTTGGGGGTGTGAGTACACGCCGTGGTCGTTTTTGCTCTGAACTGGGGAGACAGAGTGAATTCGGCAGCACCCATGGTGACAAGGCAGCCCTATTCAGGGAAGCACTGCCTTCCCTGCCCAGCCAGGGAGAGGGCTAGAAAAGGTGCCCTAAACAAATGCTCGCCCCACTTATAGAGGATTGTAGTTACCACGGCTGCATCCGCATCTTTTTACTCGTGGTCGAAACAACAGCAGAAATAAAACTTTTAAAACCTCTAATGCGACATTTGGGGCTTGGAATGTACGTACTCTTCTTGACCGCGAGGCAAACGCTTGTCCTGAACGGAAGACCGCCATAGTGGCTCGGGAACTTCGTCGGTACAATATCGATGTGGCTGCTCTCAGTGAAACACACCTTGCCGACGAAGGTGAGTTGACCGAGCACGGCGGTGGCTATACTTTCTTTTGGAAAGGAAAAGCCGCTTCAGAACCGAGACGGTCAGGAGTAGGTTTTGCGGTCAAGAACAGTATTGCCAAGAGTCTCTTTGAGTATCCTATCCATATTTCTGACCGCATCACCACCCTGCGATTACATTTAGACCGTAATAATTTTCTTAATATTATCAGTATATATGCACCAACGATGGATAAAACGGATGATATTAAGGATACGTTCTATGAAGAACTCACACAATACCTCATGAAAGTTCCCAATAACGAGGGCATTTTATTGTTGGGGGACTTTAATGCCCGAGTGGGGCGTGACTACGAAGCGTGGCCTAAAGTTCTAGGTCGGCACGGGGTCGGAAATATGAACTCGAATGGCCAGATGCTGCTTAGTTTATGTGCTCAATTCCAACTCGCAGTGACAAACACAATGTTTCGCCTATCTGCCAAGCACAAAACTACGTGGATGCACCCAAGGTCTAGGCACTGGCATCTAATTGACTATGCCATTGTGAGGCAGCGAGATATCTCTCAGGTTCTAGTCACCCGTGTAATGCGAGGTGCTCATTGTTGGACGGACCATAGGCTAGTCGTGACTAGAATGCGTCTTCGTCTCCGATGCCCGACTAGGACGAGTAGGAAAAAACCGCTGTGTGTGAACGTGGACAAGATAAAGTGCCCCGAAGTTAGGAAATGCTACCAGGAAACTCTGTGCTCTAAATTGTCTTCCAGTCCTAAGGACGGTGATATTGAGACTGACTGGACATCTCTTACGTCTTCTATACAAGAAGTGGCCGTTAACACCATTGGCTTGAAAGTCAGAGTACATGAGGATTGGTTCGATGATAACGAAGAGGAGCTAACTGAAGCGGTGGCAAAACACCGAGACCTCCTCAAGAGAACAAGTGGCAGTAGTGAGGAAATAAGGACCAGCGAACGTAAACTTCGCAAACTTATCAGAGAAGTGAAGGATAAATGGTGGTGTGACAAGGCCTATCATATGCAGTGGCTGGCTGACAGTAACCAAATAGGACAATTTTATGCTGAACTCAGAAATCTCATTGGCAATAACAGTTTTATTAGAGTACCTTTGAAGTCTCTTGATGGAAAACTCTTGAAAAGCAGGGATGAAGTTCTCAGTCGGTGGGCGGAGCACTTCAACTCTTTGCTTAATGTAGACCGAGCCGCTGATTTAGTGAGTATTAACGCTTTGCCTCAAGTCCAAATAGCCACCATGTTAGATACAGCCTTGTCCCGTGACGAAGTTGTGGCGGCCATCAAGCAACAGCAGAATAAGCGAGCGGTGGGCGTTGACTTTATACTGGGTGAATTGCTTAAGTACGGCGGTGATGAGTTACATACGCAGATCTGGGAAATGTTTGCACGTATGTGGGAGGAGGAACAGGTTCCCAAGACCTTTAAGCTCTCACGAATTACTGCCCTGTACAAGAACAAGGGTGACCGAAGTGACTGTAACTCATACCGCGGTATCTCACTCCTCTCAGTCCCTGGAAAGGTCTTCGCTCGAGTACTTCTTAACCGCCTTAGAACACTCTCTGAAAACATTTTACCCGAGACACAATTTGGCTTTCGACCCGAAAGAGGAACTTGTGAGGCAATATTTGCGGTCCGGCAGCTCCAGGAAAAAAGTAGAGAGCAGGGCCGGCACCTGTACCTCTGCTTTATAGACCTGGAGAAGGCGTTTGACTGCATACCTCGAGATGCCCTCTGGCTAGTTCTAAAGAAGCTGGGATGCACGGAGAAGTTTGTACGACTTCTGCGACTCTTGCACGACGACATGGAGTGCTGTGTGACGGCTGACGGCGGCCAATCTGACTTCTTCTCCGTTTCCTGTGGAGTGAAACAAGGTTGCGTCTTGGCCCCCACTCTGTTCGCCCTGTATTTTGCGGTGGTAGTCCGGGAAGTCCTAAAACTTTGCCCTGATGGAGTCCGAATCCGTTTTCGAACAGACGGCAATCTGTTCAATCTATCTAGATTGAAAGCCAAGACGAAGGTGTCTCCGACAAACATCCAAGACATAATGTACGCAGACGACCTATGTTTTGTAGCAGAGTCCCCAGAAAGTCTTCAGATGCTGGTGATGACCTTTCACGAGCAGTGCTGTAAATTCGGCCTGAAGATCAGCGTTAAGAAGACGGAAGTTATGTCTTTGGACATCGACGGTCGTGAGTCGCTGACCATTAAGCTCGGTGAAGACGTCTTGAAGCAGGTGGACAGTTTTAGATACTTGGGGAGCACGGTAACATCCAAGTGCGATATTGACGCCGAAATTAACAGCCGGATCGGTGCTGCTGCGGCAGCTTTTGGTAAATTGAACAATAAGATCTTTCGTTCTCATGACCTTAAGCTGTCCACAAAGGTATCTGTGTACATAGCCATTGTATTGCCCAATATTTTATACTCCGCTGAAACATGGACCCCGTACCGCCGCCATATTAGACAACTTGACCGTTTCCACCTCAAATGCCTCCGTTCTATATTCAACATTCATTGGTCAGATCGTGTGAGTAACACTGAAGTTTTGAGGCGAGCCAATGTAGGTGGCATTGAGTCGTTTCTTATGAGAAGACAACTTCGTTGGTGCGGCCATGTGAGGCGCATGTCTGAGGAGAGAGTCGCTAAGCGCATCTTTTACAGTGAACTGCAGGAAGGCAAGCGAAAGCATGGCGGACAAATCCTGCGATATAAAGATGTGCTTAAGCGTCACATGAAGGCATGTGACATAGATCCTTCTCATTGGGAGGATTTAGCAACCAATCGTGATGAGTGGAGATCACGCGTCAAAAACAAAGTGCATAGCTTTGAACTGCATCGGCGCACTGAGCTGGATGCCAAGCGTTGTCTCCTAAAAGCCCGACCACCAGCGGCTATCACCTACAATATCAGAGACGGTGTTCTAACATGTCCGCAGTGCGCGCGGACCTTTACCAATAAAATCGGCTATGTGAGCCATGTCAGAGCACATGCACGACGCTAACGGAGCAGAAGTGGTCGCCGTAACCGGAATCGGTTGGGAATACATTATTATCATTATTATTATACTAAATTTCACAAATCAACAAACATGAAATCGATTTGCAATCCAAATGGCGGACATCATAATAAATCTGAATGTAGGGCGTTGTTACGACATCGATACTGTCGATATCCTACGGGTTCCCACGCGACAGTTCGCGGATGTCCCTATCGGTCGTCGGTTATAGGCTGTATACTCTAACTAGGTTCACTCTCAGCTAAGTTTTGGTTCTAAGTACATGGTCTCATCGTGGGTATCTTAAATAATCTTGTAAGGCATCAAAAATAGAAATAAAATAATATCGTTAAAAATTATCTTCTTATAAAGTTCGTCCAAGGTAACATTAAATGTAATATTTTATACCATTACAATAGTGTTTCCTACAATCTTATGGTGGCCGTAAATATCCAGTGTCATATTCACCTTGTGTGTATTTCGTTAATTAATGCACGTAAGGCTCTTACGAGACAGATTATTCCACCTAAGAACATTACGTGCACCACGAAAGCGTACTCAAATTACTGACACCTTATACTCAATATCTGCGCTTATCTGGAGAGCTTAACTCGGTAATATAACACATAAAACTATTAAATTCTACGAAGCGTTATAATTTCGTTAATTTGAAAAAGGCTTAGCTAGATATTTATTATTTGAAAAGACTTTCTATATATTTACTTAAGAAGAGATACTACAATTAACCCCGTTCACACAAACTGATTTAATGTTACTTTCCCTGACTCAGTAAACTGCACAAAAGATAATGTTAATGTCCTCAAACGAAAATGGCAGCAGATAACACGAACACTTAGTATAAACGAAACAATTCTGAATTATTGATGAAGTACATACCAAAATTGAAATGTGGCAACGAACGGGACTCGAAACAATCGTATTGTTTGTGCCAAAATACATATCAAAAACATTAATAGTACAATGCAAGTTTTTATGAGGTGTCCGAAGGTCTCGGGGCGTGATGACGACACGGTATTTTATGAATGTTTCATTGCGGAGTGTTGCATTTGCGGTATATTGCACAATACTAATATGGGCCGATGAACTGGAGATAACGACGCGCTCAATGCCGACATTATGCCGAGTACACAATCAATCTCAGATAACGTTCGCGGATTCTTTGCTCCTCACAAGGCAGCCTTGTGCGGTTTGCACACCCGCAAGGAATGCATCTAAAATAACGTCATTAAGTTTTCACGGATGCTTGAAGTTTTATAACGAACGCGATCATCAAACTCTGAATAATGTACTTAGATATCCGTTATAAAATTCTTTGAGCTTAACCGAGCTCACAATGACGAAATAAAAAGGCAAATACTAATTAACATTCAGATCGTTGAAGCTAATACTAGAAATGACACGAACAAACACTATATATAAACACGCCGCGGAATATTCAATCGGATCGGTATTGTATAGATAAAACAATAGATCACTCGCTCCATACAGAGAACAAAAAATATGTGGAAGAACATTCCCAAGGACGGTTGTACGTTAGTTGGTTTAATAGTGGCGTGTCGATGATTTGCATATTATCGCTTGTGACCGGATATGAAGGACTGACATCGTTTGGCCAACGTGCACTGCATGTCGTACACACCGACCGCTGCGAACAATTGCTGATGGACCGTGCACACTGACCTCATTCAAAGGAGACCACCCTACAATCAACTAGAACTACACTCGAGAATTTCATCAAAATTTTGTGCACGTAGATAATACAACTATCACAGAAATGTTTGTAAAAAGTAAAGTTGCACATTAATACTTTTAAGTGCTAAATAAATTTATTAAATTTAGCTAAGTTAACACTAAAATATGTAAGTATTACAAATTGCGATGATGACAGGTACATCAAAAATAAATTCTGCAGAATGGTCAGTAATAACTAAAAATATATAAAATGCTGATAGGAATATGTAATTACTTGAGGTTGGTTCTCGGTATCGGACCTACGGAAATATAAATTTAACGAATGCCAATGAAGACAGGAGGATAAATTAGTTGCTTGCTCCTCGCGAACAAGTTAACCTTAGTTTAAGTGTAAGACTCTACATTAAGGTTAACCTGTTCTTAAATGGATACATGGTAAAAGATGCGATGCGATTCATAATATAATGGTTATGCTTGTCAATTCACCCAAACTAATATTTTAGATGCAAAATTAATCTCTGTTACATTTTTCTTTACTAAACGATTTGATCTTAATCTTTTTTAGCAAGGAGATTGCATTCATGAACATCTTTAATTCTAAAGTGTTCTACTTTTTTCGTTAGGCGATTGCGATATTACCGAAACCGCGGATGCAGTCTGTTTCGATTCAGATTACAAAGTTTCATTCATTTGACGATAAAATATTTTGTAACTATTACCAAATAAGGCACCAGGAAAATCTAACGTACAGAAAGGCTATCGTAGTGATATATGTAACGAGAGGCGCGGACGCAGCCGCTGCGGCGTCGTCACATCCGGCCCGTTGACCGCGGGTTGCGCAAGCGCTTCTCGACATGGGCATTGTATGCAAAACGCCACCGCCGCACTCGCCAAATACCGAGCAAACTTCGATAACGGTACCCCAAAAGTAGCTGTATAATCTCTTTACCCGTACACGTAATACCTATATTACACTTGTAGATACCATTTGAACTGCTAGAAGTTGCACTATGTTTCACGATTACGACACACCATTCGGACTTTAATATCCTAAATTTTCTAAAGGCTCTAAACACAATTCACGAAGCCTAAACCCTAATTGATTTATTTTACAAAAATCAATATTGTTCCAACTATCTACTTCCGGATCGGGCGTACGCATAATACTATTATATGACATCCGACACCAGAGCCCTCACAAAAGATCGGAATCACACACACCGGTTTCGGCAACAAATAATGTTTGCCCAAGCACGAGCTGACTAATATTCTTTGAGCACACACCGCTTAGTTACACAATACGTTAAATAGAAAAAAAGACCGGAAGAATCAGTGTAACTGTATTGTTAAAATTTTGATACAAATTTATAATCAAATAAATAATCTTTATGGCCTTTTCAAATTAGAAAATTAAAGATCAAACAAATTTGACAGGTTATTTGAGAAGACGAAGAGAGATCCTAGCTTATGCAACGTTACAATATAGATTAAATTACACAAAATAAAATCCGGATTAAAATTTTCTCTTAGGAACGGGGAGCCGGAGCCGGAGCACTCGTGTGAAATAAATCCTGACCGGCACCGGACATCCGTCTTTGTTCATATTCCCGTTCTACATCAAAGGGAATCACTAATATTGTAAATTCAAACAATTTTAAACGTTAAATACTTAAAAATATGAGCGATATAACGCGGATGCATCTGTGGAATATAAGTGGTAGAGGCAATTCAATAAGTCTTGTCAGTAGACGATACGATTAAATTGCAGTGGACAGCATCACAATAGCGGATGGGGAAACAAATGACGGTTTGTGTTACAATTATGATGCATCACACATCACCCTGTCGATGATCAACGAGAACAACATTCTACCAGTTCTTTATATTCTATTGAATATAATACACGTGATTCTGTAATCAGTATTCACTGACCAGTGCCACATTAGTCTCCCAGTTATCGAGTTAGACACGAGTTGTAACTTTGTAATAAACATGAGCGGACTACACTCGATGATAACTATAATTTACTTGATTGATGTTATGCCTGACCTTCATACCGAGGGACTTCTTCGTGACAACGATCATTAATAGCGTTTACCTGCTACGGACGAGCAGAAATACACTTTAATGAGACGAGATGAGGAGTTACCGAAATAGATAATGATATTAAATTTGTCACAGCGTGAACTGAGAGCGGTCAGCGCGTACACCGTAGGCGTCACCCACGTTCCGTCGATTTCCGCCGCGGACCCACTTAACAGATACAATATTCTGGCACTAAATATGTGAATAAAAACATACAATATAAATAAATCAATCGATTTACAATTCCGATCAATGGACCGGCGACCGGTCAATCTTTCAAGAGTAACGTTGACCTTCGTGGAGGACTCGCAGAACGGACGTGGATGGTCGTAAAATAAAAACGGCCCTCGCAGCCACAGAGACAAACAGACAGACGAGAATAATATATGGCGAGACGCTCACACGATTGACGGCCGATAGCTTCTCCGTCAGAGCGCCGACATCCGGCATTCAAGGTGACACGACCCATCCTTGCAGATCCGGTCCCCGCTGACACAATAATATCATTATCACTGAGACAATACACTGATAAAGTGTCACAAGTTTTGGGCATCGATTAATATTTATGACATTTTAATTTTATACTGATCTTTTAAGTATTTCAAAGTGCGACTGTATCACACGTTGGTAAGGTTTTCATCTTGAATGCAATTATTGAGTAATGAGTTTGAGATACTCGGTAAATTGTCGTCAAATTCAATTGGAGCTCACCACCTAGTGTGAGCGCCCGCGCAGTTCGACGACCGATCGCCCACCACATTCGCCACCATACTTATCGATCCCATTCAATAGATCCTTGATTGTTGATTGATAAACCATTATACGTGGGAGTGACACGCTCCAACGTACGACAAGGTACACTCACGGATTCAGCCCATAAAAAGTCAATATACATAATAAAGTTGTGCAAGGTGGAACGTTGCAAATAGCGCGGTGATAGTTAGACTTTCATAATAAGAATCGGTGCGTAGGGTGACATGAAAACGTGTCGGGGGCGAGAGCGTGGGTCGAGCCCGGGGGCGGGCACGGCTCCTACTAC
This sequence comes from Timandra comae, assembly GCA_958496195.1. Classification (NCBI taxonomy): domain Eukaryota; kingdom Metazoa; phylum Arthropoda; class Insecta; order Lepidoptera; family Geometridae; genus Timandra; species Timandra comae. The sequence goes on from OY292358.1 coordinate 2,083,770, forward strand.
TCTCCATAGAAAGGCTTCAATAGACTAACATAAATATTTGAAAAGAACGTGTTAAAGTCAAATAGTAAAGACGAGCAAATGATTAATGCGCCACTTCCTGGATACGCGACCCAAACTAAATGATGTTTATACGATTTATCATCTATATATGATACAAAATTAAACCTGAGGAATTTCAATTTTTCCATCAAAATATAGATCATCTTTTAAAAGATCTTCAGTGAGTAAATAGTCGTATATCCATCAGCAGATAACCACTTCCCCGAGGTTGGTCGTTTATCATCTACCTCTACCAAAGGCGAAGTATGTATGTACGATGGTTTCACGACTGAAAGTGTGTTTATAGCATCCGCTTTCCTGCCGTGGACCGACGAAAATACCGTTACGGCCGCACAACCAAACTTCATTGATTTACATACGCAAATCATGACGAATTGCTCACAATGCACTTCCGAAATACGCGCCTCTACCTTCCATTCCACATACACGTTGGCCCACAACGTGATACATTGCACATACACATTACTTGAAACATTTTGCAATTCTAATAATTATTTTTGTTTAAAAGAAATTATATCAACAAAGAGCAATGACCTTTTATTATATGAAAATAGATCTCTATATAAAATTATGAATGCCTTCGTATACGTTAAAATGTTAATGAGCATTTAATTACCAACATTTAATTTTTAATATAATGCCGTTAACATCGTTCTTTTTTTGTTTCATATTCTCAGGAGCGAGCTGTGGAATGCAAGTGGTTATAGTAAGTACAAGTATATAAGGGGACAGGCCGCAACACAAGGTACGCCGACCGCAATATTCAGCAATTTCCTATGTAAATGGCAGGCATGTCGCTTCAACCAGTGAATCTTGTCTAGCTCAAGAATATTTCTATTCAGATCAAAAGTCCCATCTCCTGTTTATTAACGTATTCAGCCCGCGATATAGTAGGAAACAGCAAACAAGATGTTGCACTGACGTCGGATATCAAGTATTTTATGGCGTCTAGTCGTGAAAGGAATGTTCTATAGGGAGACAGTTTAATTTGTTGTGAATTCTTTTAATGGAATCTAATAAGCTCTAATGGATAGCGTTGTATGTAGCTATAAGTCGTGTTAACGGATAAAGTCGTGGCGGAAACGCGGTGAACAAAAACAAACTAATGCTACACAGTGGAGTTTAAAAAATTTTACACTCGTTAGTGCATCCGGTGAATTACGGTTGCATTGAAGCTTTTTCCATCGCATTCGATTTTAAAAAATAAATTGATGAATCGGACAGATCGAATAAAATAGTTGTTGGCGAAGGAGAATATCCTGTCGCGGCGCCGCGGGAGAGGGAGGTTGCGCGCAGGCATCCATGAATAGCCCTAACGAACTCGCTGGCCTTGGAGAGCCGCGAGACGACCCTTTAGCCTGCCCGCCCGCACCCACCTTCTAACCGCGGCGCGGGCGCGGTATCAACCGGACCCTATACCTAGCCTAATATCAAATTAATATGTATTAAGTGGTCAAAAACCAGACTCCGGTCAATCTTTAGGAACTTTCCCGTAACTCTGATAAAAACAAACTGAAATGTTATTTATCGCAATAAATCAAAAATGCCTGTTAGTATGAAAACGCTTGCAACTTTCAGTAAGTTAAGTATACTTATCTTGTCGACTTTATAAACAACAGGAAATGTAATCAATGTTGCACACTTAAAACATAAAGGTATGTGAGCGGCAAACATCTTATTCACGATCCTTTGATTGCGTCTGAATGAGTGACGTGCTCAGAGTTTACAATTCGACTCGTAACAGGAAGTGAAACGAGACCAACCACATCAAGGACGATCATATTGAAACTTGATTTGTGCTTCAATTTATTACAAATTTCTTTGACATCTATTAATATATCGATATGTGTGAAATAGTTTCCGACCTTGAGCTCGTCAGGATCGACATGGTAACCCACTTAACTGTGCGTGCCTGCGCGTGCCGACAACGGATTATGGCTTCGACTAATGACTCCGTCTTTACAACTCGACATCTGCTCTAATGATATTATTTTTATACTCATATTTTTCTTATAAATCTTTTCACAAATCGAGACTACAATAATATTTCTCTTTTCCATAAATTCCTTGGTTGATTAGGATCACGTAGCACCGCTGGGTCAGAGTCGTGACCACTAATAAGGTGAGGCACAACAATCGGCCAATCCAGCAACATGCACGAACATTGATTTTGAATAAATTTCGCTAAAAATATTATTAAACCAAAAATATTTATAATCCAACACGGACCTTAACCGTCTTATATCTTTAGATACTAAGGGGCGAGTGGAGTGGCCATCTCTTTACTTTGCGACCCTTTTTGAAGGTCGTTATTGGGATAGTTAATTTGGTTTTATATTTAGATACCTATTCTAATCTTATTTCAGGATTATGTTTATGTGGCAAGGATTAAAGCTACAGATTGCCTGTAACCAAGATAATGGTGTGAAACATTTAGCAAACAGTGAACAGTGATGAGGTGCGTGTTGAAAACAGAATCAGAGGTAGAGTCGTGAACAATACCTCATTAAAGACGGTGTTGTTGCAACCAGTGGGTGAACTAAGGAAGTCGATATCTATTAGCTGGGCACAATAGGTGAGCGACATCCGAAGCTCATTAACGGCGTTCATTTCCGCTGGCGATTCGCAACTTGGGACTAAATCGCGGTTTATTGATATATCAGTACTCTTGTTCCGTACTGGACGGTACGCCCCTCTGTTTATTATGTAACAGACGAGTGATACGCAACTGCATAGAAATGTCTCTATTTAAGGTCATGATATATGTGAATTGGCCTTTTTAAAAACCTTTTTACTCCGGAATCTTTATCAAAAGAAATTCAGAAAAAATATATGTTAATCTACATCATGTGGACCACCATGCCTTGTTATTCAAATTATTGAAAAGTTATTAGAAATATCTGAAATAAATACGCAAAGTTCCCTCTGTTTTCATAGTAAAAACGTTTTTTCTTCCAAACTATCAGCCACTGATTTTTTTAATTACCACCAGCTTATTAAAAAATACAATACCTATCACTCTCTGTTCTTACTTTTGCTAATTACTTCCTTATTATTTTTTAATGATTTTTTTTCCTAATCGATACTCGCAATTCGCTCGGTCCACCCCTCTGTTGCCCTGTAAGTCAGTGCGGGACGAGACGCTGTGCTAAATGGACGTGTGACGCTCGTCGCCGCGACTATAAGCAGTTTGTTACGTTGGGACGTTTCCGAGTGAATTTATCTTAGTGTGTAAATTATTATAGATTAGGTAGCGTTTATTGTGTAATAGGTAATAAGTTTGTAGATTGAAGTTATTTTGTGCGAAGATTTATCAAAATGGGTAACAAACAAAATCGTAAATGCCGTAACTTGAAAATAAAATTAAAAAGAAGATACCAAAGAATAAAAAGGTAAGTACCTATTTTTTTTTTAATTAAAATGGTGAATAGTGACGATGGACCATACATTACCAACTACGAAGATACGTACTTCGACTATTACCACAATTTATTTAGATTTCAATGGTAGGTACTAATTTTGTTATAAGTATATAATAAACCAATTATATTATTCTATTTCTTCTAATGGTTGCATATAATTATATATTCTAAACTAAACGAGTTATTATAGTTACCACTACCTTATATTGGTTACAATATTGTATTTACTAAACTCAACTAATTACCTTTCGCTAGTTCTATAGTAGGTATCATTACAAACGTGCGACCTGGGTCATAAAACCATCACGTCAAAGGGATGCGCTCGAGCGGCATGGCTTTGTCGATAAAGCGTTTCGCGAACTCACTTACCTATATTAGCTGACCAAAATTATATAACAATTATGTATAATAATTTAAATAATATATAATATTATTAGCCCAAATAGACATGGGATAAAGGTTCGAAAAATAAATAATATGATTATGTATAATTGTATAATAATTAAGTGGTTTTTTTTACTTGTATCTAGCGTGACAGAAACTACGCACACACTCATTCACACACACACACCCAGACCGACCTTTTTCCTACCTACTATATTATTAAAATATTATTGTATACGATAAAGTATATTTATCTTTAACACTAGGCATGCGAGCGAGAGGACCGATACCTAAAAAAGATTATTTATGACCGAGTTCGCAAGTTTGTAATGAGACTACTATAACAAACCGACACGTCGTTTTGTAATCATGTTTTTTTTTTATTATACACGGGATATGAGTACGTACCGATTTAGTCAAAAACCTCGACTAGTTTCAGCCACATACTAGTGCTCGCGTTAGCGTCAGCGAGTCGTACTCATACCTACAGCACCGTAATCACCCATCCGCGCGAGCGCTGCGTGTGGCTGCTCGCTTCTCCCGCGCAGTGCGGGGCGAGCCGCTAACGCGAACATCCTGATGAAGGTCACTGTGTGTCTGAAACTAGTCAAAGTGTTCGACTAAATCAGTACTCATTCATATCTTGCATGTAATATTTTAAAATGCCTACATCGTACGTTTGGTTTAATAAAAAAATGTTTTTTTTTAGTTCTAGTACCAATAAGTTGCCGCTATCACCTTGTGAACACAATGTGCAACAGGAATCTAACCAAATAGCGAATACTGGAGGAGATTGGTAAACATTTTGTTTTTTTTTCAGTCACTAAAGTAACTAAAACTAATAAGGAAATTAAAGTATAATTTCGCTTCTTTTAGGTCCTAATGAACCAACACGTCATTTTACAGTAATGTAAAATTTTTTTTTTCAGTTCTAGTACCAACAAGTTGCCGCTATCACCTTGTGAACACAATGTGCAACAGGAATCTAACCAAATATCGATTACTGAAGGAGATTGGTAAGCATTTTGTTTATTTTCGTATATTTTTATTCCGTCAAATAGAACAAAACGTTTTCAATATTGTTAATTCAAACGCAATAATTATTTTTAGACCAATCGTCATTTAATTTTATTGAAAGACAAATTCATATTTTATTTGGATTGAATTGTAAAAAATACCAAGAATAAGCTACAAAACTTAAATAAATTATTCTAATTAAAATTTTTAAATAAACAATAGTTACAACTTAAAATTACAAATACTTAAAGAAGAGAAATAAAAAATAAAAATAAAAAATGTCAGTTAATCCAGTAACCCCCCCCCCGGATCGTCCCCGGCGCGAAAGTGCCCATTACGCTGGCTGCATTGCCGCGTTGGACTGCGATGGCCAACCTTTGCACCAGGTACGAACCGGAGCGGGAGTCACCGGATTTCTCCCTCATCCTTCGCCCCAACTGCCCAAGGTTTCCACAGCTATTGGGACAACTGATAATGTGGCATCAACGCCGCGTACTTCAACATTTTTCATTTTATTGAAAACGTTTTGACAAGGCGACAGTAAAATTTATGCTCAACATATTTTTTTTTAGTACTACTAATCCGTCATCATCGCCTGTTGAACATAATTTAAATTGTCAACAAGAGCAACTGTCAAATAATGAACAAACAGAGGAAGAAAGGTAAAATCCTAATAATGTAGATTCCTATTTATTCACATCATATTTACACTCATCATTAACACTTATATGTAATAATTTTATTTGTTTTGTTTTAGAGTCAACGAAAAATTGTCTATTGGTAGGCGTATTGTACATGCAAGCCACTTTTTTAAAGAACTCCAGAAAATATCAACCCATGGGCCTTTCAATTGCGGTTTACAAGCAATTGAGATTATTTCTGAACGTCTGATAGGTCTTATGACAAAATTAACGCTAAAGTGTTGTTTATGCAACATGATTTTTGCAATAGACGGAGATAATAGCCCTGATGAAATGAACCTAAATACATGTGCAGTTGCTGGTGCAATAGCCGCAGGATGTGGACAGACTCAACTTCAAGAAATTATATCCACTATTGGACTTCCTCAAATTTGGCCAAAATTATACAACTTTCATATGAATATAGTAAATAAAAAATGGGAGTCTGAGTTACTGAAGTCCATGAATGAAGCTGCTGAAGAAGAAAAACGTGCAGCCATTAAAGAGGGTAGAGTAAATTCGGAGGGAATACCAATTATTGATGTCATAGCTGACGGATGCTGGGCAAAAAGGTCATACCAGAAAAACTACTCTTCACTCTCTGGAGCGGCAGCCATACTTGGTAAACATACCAATAAAATATTATTTATGGCTGTAAAAAACAAATATTGCTGCATCTGTGCCAAAGCAGAAAAGAAAGAAATTGCGGCCAAGGATCACATTTGTTATAAAAACTACACAGGTTAGAACATTATAATTGTTTTCATATGTAAGTCAGTCACACCAAAATCGATCAAATTTAAGTTTTTAAACTTGTGTTTAAAAACTTAATTTGATCGATTTTGGTGCATTATGCTTATTGTATAGTATAGTGAAGTATTGTACTTTAATTACATTTTGATTGTCTTAGTTAATATCTTACTTTTTTTTATTCATAAGATAAAATATTTTACATTTACAGGTCCATCTACTGGGATGGAGTCAACGATTATTGTTGAGGGGTTCAAAAAAAGCATTGAAATGCACAATTTGATTTATGGCAGAATCATATCCGACGGTGATGCCAACACCTATTCAAAACTTCTACAAGAAAGGCCTTATGCACTGTACAATATAACAATAGAAAAAATAGAATGCCGGAATCACTTACTTAGAAATTTCTGTAATAAGCTACAAAAACTTACAATTGACACAAAATATATTAACAGGTTCAGAAAACTATTGACAAAAAAGAGAATTATGCAAATGAGAAAAGTCATTATAACTGCAATAGCGAAACATAAAAATACGAACAATCCCTTACAATTACATAAAGACATAATGATGGCAGCTGATCACGCATTTGGACAACACACCACGTGCAAAGAATATTTTTGTGTCAAGCCCGGCGTAGCAGAAGATATTGATAAAGATCTCTACACAAATACACTCTGGCAAAAAATTAAATTAGTACTGACGCAGCTTGCCGCACACTCGCGTAGCTTGTCGCATGATATCGACAGCAATCCAGTGGAAAGATATCATAGCATTGTTGCTAAATTTGTAGGAGGCAAGAGAATAAACTTTACCCAAAAATTTCAGTACAAAATGAGATGCAACGCAGCGGCGCTATCTTTTAACACTAAAAAACCTTTGAGCCTCTTACACAAATCCATTGTTGGCAGGAGTCCAAGAGGAAAAATACATCTATTAGAAAAAAGGAGACTACAGCGATTAGAGAAAAGTAAAAAATATAAAAAAACTAAAAAAAGAATATTTGAAAATAAAAACGTCTCTTCAACCAATTATGGAGAGGATTGTACGAAACCAGATATGCCAGAAGAAATGATGGAAGAAGCAAAAAGACTATTTATACAAAATTTGAAAAAAAATGAAGATCAAAGGAAAACAATTGAAAAAGACACAGTTCTTCAAAGTGACTCTAGTGAATGGCTTGAGCTGAGAAGAAATTTATTAACGGCTTCTAACTTCGGCAAAATTATTAAAAGACGCAAGGATCTAAGTTGCAACAACATAGTAAAAGATTTAATTTACAAAAAACCTATCGACCACGTAACATCAATTAAACATGGTCGGGAAAAGGAAGCAATTGCTAAACTACAACTTGAAAAAGAGAAAGATATAAAAATACAGGCTTGTGGTTTGTTTTTGGACGAAAAAATCCCATATTTGGGTGCTTCGCCGGACGGCATAATAGATTCAGAAACTATTTGTGAAATAAAATGCCCTATTAGTGCATACAAAACTGGATTAGAGAAAGCCATATCTGCAAAAAAAGTAACTTTTTATAAAAAAACTAAAACCAACAACTACATAATAAATAAAGAACACAACTGGTATTACCAAATTCAAGGTCAGCTGCATATTACAAACAAAAAAAAATGTTTATTCGGTTTGTGGTCCGGTGAAGATATACCACTGAAAACAGACATCATTTATAGAGATGACAAATTCTGGGAAACTAAGATGGAACCTATACTAGTAAAATTTTATACAGAGTGTATGCTTCCGGAATTAGTTGATCCACGAGTTCCCAGAAAAATGAGAATTAGGGATCCTGAATATATCACCCACGCTATAAATCTTAAAAGAAAAAGAAAAGAAAATAAAGACACTCAAAGAAACCATGGTAAAGACAAAGAAAACAATTTTCAACAAGATGATTTTATATCGATTGATGAAGATGATAATAATATAGTATCTTTACCAACAATGAGTCAGTCGCCGCATAAAGGTAAAGAAAAACCAAAAGAAGACACCAATGAACGATGTGATACACCGGAACCAAAGCGAGAGTGTTTCAGAAAATTGAATTTTCTTGAATTTTAATTAAAAAATAAACATTCATTACTTATGTTACATTTTGCGTTTTATTTCAAGAAGTCAAATTTCGTAGGTACTTACAAATCAAAATAAACAAATATATCCTACTAATATTATAAAGCCGATTGTTTGTGAGTGTGGATGTGTGGATGTTTGTTCCTCTTTGACGCAAAAACTACTGAATGGATTTTAATGAAATTTGGTACAGATGTTTGTCATACCTAGGAATAACACATATGCGTTTTATCTCGAAATTCTAATGGGATTGGGATTCACGCGGATAAAACCGCGGGGCGCAGTAAGGTATAAGTTTATAATAATAAGTTTTTTGACACAAAAATTACAATTAGATAAGCATAAAACAAAAGTATATTTGCGATCAAGGTACTAGATATAAATACTTAATTATTATACATTTTATATAATTTTGGTCAGCTAATATAAGCGAGTTCGCGAAACGCTTTATCGACAAAGCCATGCCACTCGGGCGCATCTCTTTGATGTGATGATTTTATGAAACGTTTGTAATGAGATTGATGATTGTAATACTGTACTGTTTGTAATGGGTGACATTATAGTATTGCCCAGTTGTCCGTCTATCTTTCCTCCAATAAATTAATGAAAAAAAGAAATAAACAAGAAATAATTTAATATTTATAGTTTTTAATATACAAAAAAAAATAATGCATGGTAGGTAACTAATTAGGTAGGTAGGTATTTCTGTAAAAAAGTATTTATCACTGTACCTAATAATTTTTAGATCGGTACTACCTATTCCATCCATTTCCTTCGTACACTACAATATTATACTCGTAGACGCGTACGCGCTGCGCGTAATATTGTTGAGGGGGTAAGGCGGTTGCGCGGGGCAGGTTCACCGGTAACGCCCATTCGAGCAAGGTCAACGGCGTATATAGGCCCCTTAATAACAATCTAATGAGAAATACGGAAAATATAGCATCGTTTCTTGAATTGGTCCGATGATCTGTCAGATATGTATTTATTTACAACAACACACTCCGTATTTCCTTTAGAACAACTTTGTAAATTAATTTTGTTCATTTTAGTTGTGTTGGAACGTAAACACAGCCGGCCTTGACGAGTGTTACTGTTGTTTACGGATGCTAAATGCGTTGGCAAATCGACTCAAATACCAAGTTATTTGTAAAATAATTTGACGGATATATTTTTCTTGCTATTTTCAATTCCGGCTCAGTTCACGGTCCGTGTTAATAATTGGCCAATTATTTTATTACAATGTCGGTAAATATAAATGACTTTAGTTATTTAGTGGATATATAAATACGTGCACAAGTAAAGCCGGTCTCGGCAGGTGTACAGAGTCCATATAAAGCATCCGCTAAAACTGTGAAGTGGATTCGCTGACGACCGCTGAAAGCAATCCATAAACCAATGCAAATAGAACGTGAGGATGCATATATCCTACCACTTGTGATCCGTGCCAGCGATCCTCGGGACATAAAGTAAGCAAACATGATTTGTTTCGTGCAAACACCGCGTGTTATCTCACGGGTTTACAGTCGGCCGCACCACCTCGCAACCTAAAGCGCACCGAGTAATCACAACAGAGGTACGTGTTTTTTCTACACAAACATTTGGCGAGTCAATATTTGTCGCATGCCCCCCGCGAGCGCTACAAGAAGCCGCCCTTCGCGTACACAAAAACAACCATCATGGCAATAACGACCTAAGCGACACGACGGTCTTAGTAATGTGAGTTGTTATTTCCGTGCAAACCTTCCATTTACAGGTCAAACGCATTGTAAAAATTGACAATCATAAACAATTTTCTTGAGAAAATCCCAAACAATAAAGTGATGTCGATTTAATGAATGACATTTTTAGTAAGACACCAGTACATATTGCACAGCGGAAAACGCATAATGACTTCCGTTCGCTGGACAACGAGAAACATCGAAAATAAAACGACTAACTGATTTTAAATGACTTTGAATCGGCGAGACATACGAGTACTGAGATAGACAAACAAATGTGATACTGACCACGTATTGTTTACAAATATCTTAAAAGTTTTTCAAATGTTTAAGATTTATCTATACTAATATTAATGAGCATTATTTTGTTTATAAATATCCTCTATTAGAACATCTATTTATAAAATATTGCTTAACAAGACCATACGGCACGGACCTTTAAAAAAGTTATCAGATCTCATGTAGAGCCAAGCTTCTAACTCTATATGCTCTAACTTCGCAGACCTTACACCATAGTTCTCATCTACGTTGGCCGTTTATAATCCAATTCATAAAGATTAAGGTCACTTTTATTCAAATTTTAAGGAAAATCCTTAAGGATACCTGAAATATATGCGGTGGACGGAAGTTTACTTGTAATTATGGAAGTATACACTAGAAATTGTCACGTTCATCGTATCGTAACTCCTAAACCAATGTTTACTAAACTTTACTGTTCTAGCATCTTCATATAAGTAACAACTGATGCCTAACTAGGGTCATTAACTAGGATATGTTCTTGGGAATATACCATAGAATATAAACTAATGGATGTCTTAAAAGATTATTACTTATTAGTACCTATTCCCAATAACATATCCTATCCTATAAGATAATAAATAAAACGTCTTGCACTGAAAAACTGTAGTTATTCGTCGGATGGGGGAAGTGCGGTCGACATATATCAAGTGGGCGCGACTCACGGGTTTTGCCGTTTTGCGATTCTAATTTTGTTATATCCTGCGGGTTTCCTGCGCCCGCGCTACCGAGCACCATCGCACCATTCGCCACCGGCCGGAACCTACGCGATCTCGCTAATAAATTAATAATGTGATACACAACTTGAATTGAATACAACATAATATATCGGTATTGATATGTAGGCAATAAAAATGTTTTCGATTTTTATAGGTAAAAAGATAAAATTCAGATTTCTTATAAACGTAGGTAACTAAAATTATAAGTATAACTTATTTATTTTGCGTTCACGTCATCAAGTGACCATAATTTTGCATAGGTACATAAAAATGCTTTAGAAACGGAAATAACACGAGTAAAACCTAATCCCACCAAAAACATTCTGTAAAAAACTAGCCAAGTCTCGATGGAGCTGCTTGTTTAACTCTAAAAAGTAATGAAATCTAGACAGACTCGTGCCAAGTCTAAGGTTCCTTACTGCGATTTCTTTATTATTATAGTTAATGTTGTGTGACTTGGCCGTTGAACATTGTTTAAAAGGTTAGTAGTGGGTACATGTCAATTTTGTTTACACGTAATGTTATAACATTATTAAAATACGCAGCTTTATCAAGCCTACAATTGACTGGATATTGAATCAACATTTTTCAAGTGGCTATAATTAAGCAAATTTTCTATCGGATAGGTTCTGGATTTTTTAAGATTGGTGCAATAGTGTCATGGAGCACCTAGTTTTGTACCCTTGTGTACATACATGTGTACCCTTCAACGGCCAAGTCACACAACATTAACTATAATAATAAAGAAATCGCAGTAAGGAACCTTAGACTTGGCACGAGTCTGTCTAGATTTCATTACTTTTTAGAGTTAAACAAGCAGCTCCATCGAGACTTGGCTAGTTTTTTACAGAATGTTTTTGGTGGGATTTCATTTCTTTTTGTTAAAACTTGTTTATATTGATTTATTTTATTAGATTTTCTTATTTGACACACTTATTTTTTAGGAGTAGTATTATTAAGCGCCCCACGGTTTCACCCGCGTAGTTCCCGTTCGCGTTTCCGTGGGAATTTCGGGATAAAAAGTATCTATACATAAATAGTTTTAAGCTACCTCCCCACAAATTGTCAGCCAAATCAGTTCAGCTGTTCTAGAATTATAATTCCCGTTCCCGTGGGAATTTCGGGATTAAAAGTATTCTATGTGCTTCTCCTGGTTCTAAGCTACCTCCCCACCAATTTTCAGCCAAATCAATTCAGCCGTTCTTGAGTAATAAATTCCCGTTCCCAATCCCGTGGGAATTTCGGGATTAAAGTATTCTATGTGCTTCTCCTGGTTCTAAGCTACCTCCCCACCAATTTTCAGCCAAATCAGTTCAGCCGTTCTTGAGTAATAAATTCCCGTTCCCATTCCCGTGGGATTAAAGTGTTCTATGTTCTTGTCCTGGTTCTAAGCTACCTCCCCACCAATTTTCAGCCAAATCAATTCAGCCGTTCTTGATTTTTAAATTCCCGTTCCCAATCCCGTGGGAATTTCGGGATTAAAAGTATCCTATGTCCTTTTCCTGGTTTTAAGCTACCTCCCCACCAATTTTCAGCGAAATCAATTCAGCCGTTCTTGATTTTTAAATTCCCGTTCCCAATCCCGTGGGAATTTCGGGATTAAAAGTATCCTATGTCCTTTTCCTGGTTTTAAGCTACCTCCCCACCAATTTTCAGCGAAATCAATTCAGCCGTTCTTGATTTTTAAATTCGCGTTCCCAATCCCGTGGGAATTTCGGGATTAAAAGTATCCTATGTCCTTTTCCTGGTTTTAAGCTACCTCCCCACCAATTTTCAGCCAAATCAATTCAGCCGTTCTTGATTTTTAAATTCCCGTTCCCAATCCCGTGGGAATTTCGGGATTAAAAGTATTGTATGTCCTTTTCCTGGTTTTAAGCTACCTCCCCACCAATTTTCAGCCAAATCAGTTCAGCCGTTCTTGAGTTACAATTCCCGTTCCCATTCCCGTATAATTCCCGTTCCCGTTCGATTATCCTAGTTTTTATAGTTTTCCCTTTATGTGGCCATTAAACCCTAACTCTGTACCAAATTTCAGCTCTCTAGGTTTATGGGAAGTACTAGTTCTATTTTGATGATCATGAGTGAGTGAGTGAGTGAGTGAGTGAGTGAGTGAGTGAGTGAGTGAGTGTCTGTCATAAATACGAAACTTTGCTTTCGCTTAACTTGGGAACTAAATGACCTACAGACTTGAAATTTTATTTTAAGTATGTGATTGTATAGCTTACTGGATGACGAAAATTTCAGCATTCTAGTCCTATCCAGAGGTTGTCAAATAGGGGCCTGAAAATGCGGCGAAAGGGTTCCTGTAAAGGATGGTACGGCAGTGTTTGCTTCGCGCTCGACTTGGCGGGGGGCACTGCCGTGCCCCCAGATAAATATCTATTCGATAAATAAATAAAGAAACTCATCATAAAATAACATAATTATAATTTTATAGTTGTGTACTTAAACGTTTAGTTGATTGCGCAGATAAATTGCTAATTACATAGTTGCTTTGTAATGGAATAAAAATATAATAAAATAGACATCCGAGTTTGTTATGAATTGTAGTAAATTGAGTGTAATTCTATGGTCAGTGTGTTGAATGATAGATGGAACAAAAACAGCATGGTTCATATCGGAAGCCCGCGCGCGGCATTAACTATTGTTTACACACACCACACTGCAGAACATAACACGTATGAACTTCTAATATATGAATAACGTTATTTGTTATAAATTACACACTCATGAATATCCAAACTCACTACGTAAGTGCTAAGTGAATGAACACAAACGTTTACGTAGATTGACAATGATTAATCGAATAACTATGGCTGATATTTAGAAAGTTTATAATAATAAGCATTATAGAAAAAAACATCGATAGAATTAATCGATAACATAGAAATTCAAGGTGTTTGTCGCATTTGATGTTTTGTCACCGGGCAGTGTCACGAGTGCAAGCATGGCTATCACAGCGGGCGCGTCCGGCGCGGGCGCTCGTCATGTGATGTTAATAAGATACGTCCAACCACCACTATCAGTAATCAGTTCACATCCTCCTTGGAGGCTCTAACCGACCAAGTTAACACCTATTGTTTCCGCCGAGGTGTACTATCTTGTCCATTCACCACACCCAACGTAGCCATTCAATGGTTCTAGGAACCCTCGCGATTGTCCATTTCCGAGGACGGTACTTTTGCCTCTTATTCTAAACGTGTACATCGTGAAAATATTTCTCAGAAGCTGTTGTTTATAATCTCAAAACTATAGGAAAATTATATTAAGAAAATCTATCGACGTCACAGGTTGCTATAAAATTTATGATGCATACATAACACATTCCATATTTCTCCTCTGTCTACTAAGCAGCGAGGCCTTTGCCCTGCTGTGAGGCACTTTACTTTAACATTCTACATTAATGTGTAATTATTATACGCAACATATTGTTAGTACATACAAAGACTTCATTCACATGGTTTGATTAAGTGCAGTAACAAGTAGTTTTGAAGCTACATGCTAGGATGAGCATGAACATGAATGATAGAGTGGTTCTGGTCACAGTCCAGAAACGACATGGGAACTCCGAATGCATTCAGATCACAAAGAAAATACGGAAAGTTAAGTACCCATGAAGAAAACGTATATAAATGTAGTTAAAGACTAACATAATGCAATTAAATTAAATATAAATGAACGTGTTGGGAGATCTGAGACAACCGAAGCAGATTTAATAATGAGAGGCAGAAAAACGAAAACAACTCAAAACCAACAACAAAAATGCACCTTGAAAATGAATCTGGTGTCATTAAAGTTAATCAAGGCTCTACCCAGACATAAAATTGTATGCCATTAGCATTTTATATGCAATTTTTAGATTTATTAGTTGATAACCATAAACAGCAAATTACGGCCCTTTTTCAAAAGAGCAAAGTAATAAAATCTTTAACTTATGAAGATGCAGCCGGCACTTTAATCGTATGAATGGAGAGAGGGGTGAATATAACATAATATACGAGTATTTTATAGGACAAGTCGGCTTTTATGGGAGTCTTCGGAATAAGAGGCAGCAGTGATCTGAACCTGTCGCCGTGATGTCGCGAGACAGGATGCCGCGGCAGGACGCGGGCTCCACTACACGATAACCCTTTTACGCGGATCAATTAACGGACCCCGATCGGACCGGATGTGACTACACACGTGCATTAGCACCTCGACCCTTCACTAATCTTTATATGACTCAAAAAACATCAAAAGAAAACAAAACTACGCAAATTTCAAATCGTTCGGTTGATCACGTTTCGTCCCGTTTAAATATTCTTACGACCGTCCTTGATGTCCCAAGACTAACGTAAGCAGGTATGGAACAACAGGATAATACAACTTATTCAATTGGTCGGCAAATACGACGCATATTGATATGTAATAGGTGTCACTCTAAAGCTAGTGTTGATGATAATTTTAACAAAAGATATATTGTTTTTACTTTGAAATCTTGCTTCTCCGAAAGTTAGTTAAAATATTTAAAATACACCACATTGAAGCGACATTGACAAAATAATTTCATTTTCGGCGAAATATAATACCAATGAAACACTTAACCAACTAAAAATAGCTACACACAGAAATGTGTTCGTAGTAAGAGGTATATCTGGGGGCACGGCAGTGCCCCCCGCCAAGTCGAGCGCGAAGCAAACACTGCCGTACCATCCTTTACAGGAACCCTTTCACCGCATTTTCAGGCCCCTATTTGAGAACCTCTGGATAAACCCAGAGCACTGAAATTTTCGTCATCCAGTAAGCTATACAATCACATACTTAAAATAAAATTTCAAGTCTGTAGGTCATTTAGTTCCGAAGTTAAGCGAAAGCAAAGTTTCGCATTTTAGACAGACACTCACTCACTCACTCACTCACTCACTCACTCACTCATGATCATCAAAATAGAACTAGTACTTCCCATAAACCTAGAGAGCTGAAATTTGGTACAGAGTTAGGGTTTAATGGCCACATAAAGGGAAAACTATAAAAACTACGATAATCGAACGGGAACGGGAATTATACAGGAACGGGAACGGGAATTGTAACTCAAGAACGGCTGAACTGATTTGGCTGTAAATTGGTGGGGAGGTAGCTTAGAACCAGGAAAAGGACAAAGAATAACTTTAATCCCGAAATTCCCACGGGATTGGGAACGGGAATTTAAAAATCAAGAACGGCTGAATTGATTTGGCTGAAAATTGGTGGGGTGATAGCTTAGAACCAGGAAAAGGACGTAGGATACCTTTAATCTCGAAATTCCCACGGGATTGGGAACGGGAATTTATAACTCAAGAACGGCTCAACTGATTTGGCTGAAAATTAGTGGGGAGGTAGCTTAAAACCTTGAGAAGAACATAGAATACTTTTAATCCCGAAATTCCCACGGGATTGGGAACGGGAATTTATAGCTCAAGAACGGCTGAATTGATTTGGCTGAAAATTGGTGGGGAGGTAGCTTAGAATCAGGAAAAGCTCATAGGATACTTTTTATCCCGAAATTCCCACGGAAACGTGAACGGGAACTACGCGGGTGAAATTGCGGGGCGCTTAGTAATAAAATACTACTCCTAAAAAGAAAAAAATGTGTCAAATAAGAAAATCTAATAAAAAAAACAACATAAACACGTTTCAACAAAAATAAACGAAATCCCACCAAAAACATTCTGTAAAAAACTAGCCAAGTCTCGATGGAGCTGCTTGTTTATCTCTAAAAAGTAATGAAATCTATACAAAGTCGTGCCAAGTGTAAGGTTCCTTACTGCGATTTCTTTATTATTATAGTTATTGTTGTGTGACTTGGCCGTTGAACATTGTTTAAAACGTTAGTAGTGGGTACAAGTCAATTTTGTTTACACGTAATGTTGTAACATTATTAAAATACGCAGCTTTATCAAGCCTACAATTGACTGGATATTGAATCAACGTTTTTCAAGTGGCAATTTTCTATCGTCAATGGGTAGCGGTTCTGGCGACAGATTGGTGCAATAGTGTCATGGAGCACCTAGTTTTGTACCCTTGTGTACAGTTGTGTACTTGTGTACAGTGTATCCTTCAACGGCCAAGTCACACAACAATAACTATAATAATAAAGAAATCGCAGTAAGGAACCTTACACTTGGCACGACTTTGTATAGATTTCATTACTTTTTAGAGATAAACAAGCAGCTCCATCGAGACTTGGCTAGTTTTTTACAGAATGTTTTTGGTGGGATTTTGTTTTTCGCTTCCATTAATTGAAGTGTCATAGGAAGTAAAACGTCAAATGTACAGGGTGCTCCAGGAATTGACGCTAAGCCGGAAGAGGATGATAGGTATAGACATAATATTTTTTGAAAATACAGAAAAATAGTTGAGTATGTACTTTTGTGTAATAATGTACTTTTTTAGTTTTAGGTACAAAGTGACAATTTTATCAACATTTTGGAAAGTTGGTTGAACATTTTATACATTTTGACGGAAGTATTATTCAGAAATAAAAATGAAAAAAGATGTAGTAACGGAAATAAAGGCATCAACACAGGGCATACACTTTGTAATTTTCTCAAAAGCCTTTTTTCGATTACTATTGTGGCTTGGCCCATCACCCGCTACTGGCATCGCGTAAATTTCTGGGACACCGTGTATATGTTTTAACGAATATTTTAGCATCATAAAAAGAAGGAAGTGCAGCCCGTGCCGCCAGCGAGTGAACAGTATGGCGGACGTATGCTACTTCCGTTTTGCATCAACGGATTTCACCCTCAGCCGAGGGTTGTTCCGGAAGGGACAATTAATAATAACCGCTCAAAGTCAACTCATCCTTTGTTCCAATTGTAAAGACTTCCGACTCTTTTACAAACAATTTGGAACTATTTCCGAATACAATTACGGCAAGCATAAACGTTGTGCGTGAAATTTTAACCGGCAAATAACTGCACGTCGACGTTTGTGAAAAAACCCTACCAATTTTAATTACTTTTGTTTTGTTATTGCGAAATTGTAATAGGTACACATCCGCTCACAATTCAATTTGCATGTTAAGCATTTGCTTGACTTGTTATTAAGAACATCGCTGTTGAAGCCCTAATTACTTTTACAATTTACTTATGTACGTTTAAAGTAACAATCACATATCAATCTAATTAATTTAAAGTATTCCGCGCATCACTGCAAAACGGCTGCACCTATTTAGCTAATTATTTTTCGTGAACTTTAGCCAGTGCCAATACAAGACAACCATTTGAGACAAGGGCGGGTCGCTAGTAAACTAATATTATTACGACAGATATGAAATGAAGTTCAATAAAACATGTGTAGTATATTGTGTAGGGTAGAAAATTAGAAATGACGTTGCGCCAACGCAGAACAGAACCCATTACCGGCCGATCGTATAAACTTCGAACATAATTTATCGCTTCCTTTCTGTGTTTTTCACTCGGCAACAATGCTTCTCTCTCCAAGTGTAAAGTTAATGTCTTTACGACGTGTCGAAGAGTAATTTGCTTTAACGAGCTTGTGGATACAGCTGAAAACATCATTGCATATTACCGGTGTAATGTTAGAAGGTGTTACTCGTCCACAAAACCAGCTTATTGTTCAACATTTCGCATTTATTCACATAACACTATGAAAAATAGCCTCATTAAAAGTTAATTGTCAGAGTTCACTGTAACTTACAACAGTATGCCAAGTCGTTTCGCATTAACTCTCGTTCGTGAGAAATTGTCTCACAGTTTCTTTTGCTGCGCTTGACTGATGAAGTTTCCAAGTTAAAAACTCCGTGAGAGTTAACTTTAATTTAGATACAATACAATTACGATCATCAAAATAACTTTTGCTATGTTTTGCGCCATTTATCAGAGACATTAATTGTGTGAAATAGGTACAAGCGCAGGATGTAATAATATTCAATGAATGTGTAATTTATACACGAACAATTATATAACGAAGGAAATGAAATGTAAATGGAGTAGATGGAATTTATTAAGTATGCCCGAAGGAAGGGACAATCTCAAGAAAGGGAAACGGAACACCGAGGGATATAAAAACTAATTGACAGTAATTACATGTAGATATTAAATCTTTTTCGAATATAGGAAAGAAATCATTAAAAGATTAACATTCGAACACGATTTCTATGCTATGA
The DNA here is from genome assembly GCA_958496195.1 of Timandra comae. NCBI lineage: Eukaryota > Metazoa > Arthropoda > Insecta > Lepidoptera > Geometridae > Timandra > Timandra comae. Next base: position 2,103,057 of record OY292358.1, read on the forward strand.
ATAACATGGTTCGATTAAGGTTTAGAAACCTAGAAATATCTGATTATCATGTTAACATGTAAGTCTTAACTGAGATATCTTAAAATTATCTAACTTTCTGCGGTAAGTACCTCGGACAAGATCTCTAAGGTACTCGATAATTTAACGAGATAACATCGCATTCCGCAGACTACTTCCTCAATTAATACACTCGGTACATAGATGCAATGACGTTGATTGCAAACAGAAAACTGCTGTGTAAAATATAATATTATAATCTAATATTGGAACTCCATTAATACAGCAATCATGTTTTTGCTGTTGTTGGCGGCATTCTCGGACAAAACATGAGAAACTAATAGAGTAAGTAATAACATTGTAATCGTATGGGAAGGAGTGTTCACGTACAGTGTGAGGCGTGTCAATTTAATATCCCACCAAAAACATTCTGTAAAAGACTAGCCAAGTCTCGATGGAGCTGCTTGTTTATCACTAAAAAGTAATGAAATCTAGACAAACTCGTACCAAGTCTAAGGTTCCTTACTGCGATTTCTTTCTTATTATAGTTAATGTTGTGTGACTTGGCCGTTGAAGGGTACACATGTACTCAAGAGTACAAAACTAGGTGCTCCATGACACTATTGCACCAATCTGTCGCCAGAACCGCTACCCATTGACGATAGAAAATTGCCACTTGAAAAACGTTGATTCAATATCCAGTCAATTGTAGGCTCGATAAAGCTGCGTATTTTAATAATGTTGTAACATTACGTGTAAACTAAATTGACTTGTACCCACTACTAACGTTATAAACAATGTTCAACGGCCAAGTCACACAACATTAACTATAATAAGAAAGAAATCGCAGTAAGGAACCTTAGACTTGGTACGAGTTTGTCTAGATTTCATTACTTTTTAGTGATAAACAAGCAGCTCCATCGAGACTTGGCTAGTCTTTTACAGAATGTTTTTGGTGGGATTTCATTTATTTTTGTTGAAACGTGTTTATATTGATTTATTTTATTAGATTTTCTTATTTGACACATTTTTTTCTTTTTAGGAGTAGTATTTTATTATTAAGCGCCCCGCGGTTTCACCCGCGTAGTTCCCGTTCGCGTTTCTGTGGGAATTTCGGGATAAAAAGTATCCTATGTGCTTTTCCTGGTTCTAAGCTACCTCCCCACCGATTTTCAGCCAAATCAATTCAGTCATTCTTGAGTTATAAATTCCCGTTCCCATTCCCGTGGGAATTTCGGGATCAAAAGTATTCTATGTTCTTCTCCTGGTTTTAAGCTACCTCCCCACCAATTTTCAGCCAAATCATTTCAGCCATTCTTGAGTTATAAATTCCCGTTCCCATTCCCGTAGGAATTTCGGGATCAAAAGTATTCTATATTCTTCTCCTAATTCTAAGCTACCTCCCCACCAATTTTCAGCCAAATCATTTCAGCCATTCTTGAGTTATAAATTCCCGTTCCCATTCCCGTGGGAATTTCGGGACCAAAGGTATTCTATATTCTTCTCCTGGTTCTAAGCTACCTCCCCACCAATTTTCAGCCAAATCAATTTAGCCGTTCTTGATTTTTAAATTCCCGTTCCCAATCCCGTGGGAATTTCGGGATTAAAGGTATCCTATGTCCGTTTCCTGGTTCTAAGCTACCTCACCACCAATTTTCAGCCAAATCAGTTCAGCCGTTCTTGAGTTACAATTCCCGTTCCCGTTCCCTTATAATTCCCGTTCCCGTTCGATTATCCTAGTTTTTATAGTTTTCCCTTTATGTGGCCATTAAACCCTAACTCTGTACCAAATTTCAGCTCTCTAGGTTTATGGGAAGTACTAGTTCTATTTTGATGATCATGAGTGAGTGAGTGAGTGAGTGAGTGAGTGAGTGAGTGTCTGTCATAAATACGAAACTTTGCATTCGCTTAACTTCAGAACTAAATGACCTACAGACTTGAAATTTTATTTTTAGTATGTGATTGTATAGCTTACTGGATGACGAAAATTTCAGCTTTCTGGGCTTATCCAGACGTTGTCAAATAGGGGCCTGAAAATGCGGCGAAAGGGTTCCTGTAAAGGATGGTACGGCAGTGTTTGCTTCGCGCTCGACTTGGCGGGGGGCACTGCCGTGCCCCCAGATCCGCTGGTGGCCTCTAGTGATGGATGGCCGTTTTATTAGCCCTACCGGAGTTGGTTTACGATCTAACGTGATCTGGCTGCCACAAACATTTTCAACTTCCTATGCATTAGAAAGTTTTACTTTTCTACATTAGATACGGGAGTAATCCTGATCAGTTTACCGATTTTAATCGATTATTTGACACTTAGGTATCGAGTGAAATATATTGTAAAACGGTGTTAGTCCGCAGCCGATCGATATCACCAACCAAACAATAGGGGCTCATCAATTTTAAAGCGACGTGATCACATGCTCCTCAAAAAAATTGGCGAGAATTGACTTCAGGTAGAAATCGGTTAGCGCCTCTTAAATGCGGGCTATTGTTGCATGGGCGCCTAACATCTGACCATTTTTTATTAGGAAATTATAAACAAAACGAAACGCATCTGTCATTATAAATTAATGCCTTGAATATTAACATTTAAAAACTGGTTTTAGAATTAAGTAATAATGGCGATATAGTTTTAATATTAGAGCAGTCACTGAGTGTAGTACCTATAATTAAATAAACTTTAATTACATTTTTGGATGCAGAATTATTTTTGCCATTATTAGTTCTGTTTCTGGCATATCAATATTTTTGCACATTTTCGAAGTCTTTACTACGAACCCAGTAATATTGTACATTGTTGTTTTCCTCAAACTTATCTACCTATCTAATAGGTGATAGTACACGACAGTACCAAGGATGAATGTGACATCGTACTACACCTACCACATTATAATAACGTGGGCTCCCACCTACGACACAACCCACTGTCGTATTTTTTATTCAATAACGATATTCTAGTCTACGTGTCACATTAGTGCTTTACAAAACAACAATCTTTAAACTATTTAATATTAAATTAGTGAATGAAAATTCAGAGTGTCTCACTCACCGTATACGTCAGTGGCTGACTACCGTTGCTGGTGGCTTTCCAAAATGCGGGTCTTCTAATAAATAATTTAGCAATACAATTTCCACAAATCTGATCCAATATATTCGACGGAGATGCAATCACTTCAATTTAACAGTCAATAGTTAAATTTCCAAACACAAACTGAGGCGACTACTAATTATTAAACGTCAAATAAGTGAAATAGGAACATGCGCTCGCGTGGTATCGCGATGGGCGAAGGCGCGACTGATCGTGAGCGGCGGCGAGCGAGTCCGCGGCACGCGCCGGTGGGGGCTTCATTCACAAATCGAGTGGCGGGGCACAGAGAGGTGTGCGGGGCCAGCCTCGCGCGCCATTCATATCGCATTCACTGCTCACCGCACCGTGTTACTACTGCATATTGCTTAACACACAAATCACTCACCAACCAAATTCACGATCACAACGAGTAATATTACAAGAACAATAGGTACTACCGGTCTGCTCGGAAAAAGACAATTTAACAGCAATTTATAGAAATCAGGAATTATTTTTAATACAATCGATGACAAGAAAGATGTTGCTTCATAAATACATTAATATATTACAATGACCCTTTTGCAATTACAATGTAAACTGGCCCATAGGTGTGCGTGTGCAAGTATTGCAACATCAGGTCTGCCTGACCTGCCGACACGATTACCGATGGTCGAATGCAGTGGCGAAAGTCAGGAGAAATTCGAATGTTTTTAACATGGAGAATTTGCAATGTTAAATGTTTGTAATAAAGTTTATAGTGATTGCGATACATTTACTGACACACCCATAAAATATAGAGACACTGATTGAAGCATCTTGTTTATGATCCACAATCACACTAATATTTTAAGGGCGAAAGTTGATATGCTCGTATGTGACTCCTTTACGTTAAAACAGCTAAATGGATTCTGAATTTCATCTGGGTTATATAATCCAAAAATTCCATGGGATCACAATTTTTGTAGGTTCAAATAGTAATTTTAAAAATCTGAAGTTTGTTTTTGAACAACTGATCCGATCCCGAAAATGTTTTCAATAATAGGAAGCTACGTTATTCTCTAAGCTCATATAATAATTTATTATCTCATTTACTCGACGGAATAATTATCACAGCTAGTTATGTATAATAAGCGCTGTTACTTTAATTGTCCCCTGTACTGATTACGTCTACAAGTCTGCATATTAAATGCACAATTCCGCTAGGTAAGTATCTATAAAAAGTCGGCTTGTCTCTGCGGATCCCGTTGCGCCACCGGGCGGATTTACAGCAATAATCGCTTCGCAACGCAAGAAAATTACAAGCACCGGTGTGCGGTGAAAGGTACTAGTACTAACCAGCGGTTTATGTAATAATGTCTATCTACTGCACCGCACGTGCCCGATACACCTACCATCAACGACTGTGATTGCTCATTTTACTAAAACCACTGCGATAAGCTGGTTGGTAACAAAATACACTCTAACTAGAAGGAACATTTAAGCCCCATTAACATCATTCGTTAACTTACTCATCTATTCAGATAATCCCATTAATCTCAATGTAGTTTCACTAAACGTTATTGCCAATTTGAGCAAATTGTAAGAAATAACGGTAGCAATTTGTATTCGATTTTAATGGATCAAAAACAGGTTGAACGAGGAACAATTAAAATCGATCGTGGGCGTAATTGCACTTTCGTGGTCCTTATGGGGGCTTGATTGCCTCCTTGATTCCGATAGGCGTAAACGGTTCGACATTAAATGAGTGTCTCTCTTGTATTTTACCTTGTGGTTATGTATAAAGTTACTAAACAGTAGATAGTATTAATGTGTGTGAAAAATGGAAGGACTGTTTGCCGAATAATTATCGAGTATCTATATATATGATGATTTCTAAAGTGGCTAATAGATAAGTTAGTATAACTTCCGTAAAGTATTTTAATATAGTATTTAGAAAAGATTGTACGTAATTTTAAGTTGTTTTAAATTAATCCTATATTTAACACTTACCTATACAACATACTGCTATGTAATCCTTTGGCGTGGCCACACCTTCTGGCAAACTCCATTTTACTCTGACTCCTTCCCCTTCAAGACTCCAACTGATTTGCGCTTTTTTATCATCAACACACACTTCTGTCTTATCAGTAACTTCTTCACTCGGACCACTTTTTAAATTTACGTTAATGTCATCATCAAGTTTATGAATTTCAGTCAAAACTTTAACATCAGAAACGTAAGCACTATCATCTAAGTTTTTGTCTTTGGATGTGACGTTGGCACTAGTTTCTTCATTGACTTTGGATGTCGTATTTTCGACAAGTTTATTTATTGCTTTATCACCGTCACTGTTTTCGTCGTCCTCATTGTTTTCGACCGATTCGACACCTTTAGAGCAGCTGACATCATATTCCTCGGTCATGACTTATCGATCCACTTAATCGGTCATTTTACGAACTGAAATCAATGATGCACTTTGTAAGAATTATAGGGGAACACATGGAAATATTTTGTTATTTAACTTCCTATATTAAATGCTACTCGTTTTAAAAAAAAACACGTGAAAACCTTTATGTGCGAAAGTCGAATACAATTTTTATAACTCTTCGCTTTCACGTAAATCCAATTAGAACGTCATTTTAATCAACCATCCAGATACTAAAAATAACAGAAATATGTCCCAACATCCAATAAATTGAGGGAACTACAATATTCGGGTGTAACAATAGAAGAGGGATGGTTATCTGCGGGTGAGAGCGTAGTACTGCCGGCGGCGGCGACGGTGGCGGCGGCGGCGGCGTCCGAGGGGGGCCGACGGGCCGACGACGTCGCGACGCCAGCCCGGCCGGCGCCGACGGCGACCTACCTACTCCTACCACACTATCATTTACTTCATAAGGATTCATAGCAATCATACAAATCAAAGGCAGCTTGATCTTAACACCCTGTATTATACTTGTATGAACAAATTGGATTTAGTTATATGGTTGTACTTAATATCATACTATGTACTTATGACATAAGAAATAATATTTAAAAGGCATTTTTTTGTTATGAATTTTTATGTCTTCCTTTGTAAGCTCTTATGTACTTATTTGAGGCTCAAAATTATTTATTTATTTTGGATGTGTAATAGTTGTTATTGTGACTGATATAATTAATACCTTCCTAATAAATATTCACAAAAAAGTATATAAGTATGTTCATCTATTGCCCAGTATCAATACTGCAAGGTTTGTTTTTGAACCTAGATGGTGACATTTCCAGATATTTAATGTAGGTACTTATATTCAATACTACTTTCTTTGAAATTAAATATTTTTTACTGTATTAGTTTGAATATAACAGAACTCAGTTATTATAGTGGAATCAGTCAAACATTCAATTAAATAAAAATAACTTCTGAAGTGGTAACCGCTATTATGATGAATGCAACAACATTCATAGTGATATTCAAGGAGGAGACTTTTGCTATAAATTTGATATCTTCAAGCAGCATGCCCAAATAGCTCTTACTATTAAAGGTTTAGGCTAGTTCCTACTTACAACTACAAGTGGAGTAAAAGTCTCTCATAAAATATTAGCTAACTAGTCCAACTACAGAATATTTTGAATGGGAAAAATTAGATAATAATCAGACTTGTATGCTTTTATATGAATAGACTTATATCCAAAAAGATTTAGGTATTCAACACACCAATGAATATGTTCTAGCTTCATTAATACATGAAGGGCAGTAACAGTAAAATAATACACAGTAAAAGTATCTTCGTTCAAAATTAATCAATAATTATTACAACATTCTTTTCTTATGAGGAAAAGTGGGAATTATAAAATTATATTACGTTATTGAAATTATTATGTTTTATATATTGAAAAATAAATATTTCTAATAAATATTGATTTTCTTTTAATATTATAATGATTAGTGTTCACATAAAACTTGTAATGTTACACTACCATTCCAGATTTATAGACTTTATTGACATGAGCAAACTTATGATTACGTATATAATTAAAATATAGGATCAAGAGCGGTAGAATTTTATTAAAATAACGCATTTTTTATTGGAACATAATAAATTTATAAAAATGTTATGGATAAAATCGATTTTGAACTGTACATACCTCAACATAGGAATTACCTAGAACAACTGTGATATCAAATATACACTAAATTCACAAGTATTTCACTTTTCATAGTTTTTTTAATACAGATTTTTCGAAATATTTGGCGTTACTCCAATTTCGCTGCAGACAAATCCAATCTATCCAGGCAACTTTGGACAGGACAAGACGAATTTTCCGCAGCGCAGCGGAGACAGTAAAGGAAATGACATAATAGACATTGACAATGACACCCTATGATATTTCGTTAAAAAAAAAAACAATATTGCCAGTATCAATTGTAGTTGAATAAATACAGCCAAACACATATTCAATGCTCTACATATTTACATTCATGTAAGTGTCAAGAACTCGTGGGTTTCTTTATAAATTGCCAAAACATGAACTTTATCATTTTTATGTTATTAAATATTAGTTCAAGACCCCAGGTATAAAAACAGGACTGACTAATTATTTAACTCAGTTGATGATTGGCAACACTACAAAAGCTGTCAAGTTAACGCTGTCAGTCAGACACGGTCATCTGTTGTTTGTTTGTTTTGCAATTTGAATTTGAACAAAAACGAATTTATTTGAAAGAATTGAAAGTTTTAATGTACAATTTATTCACTGTATTACTTTATTTTTAGTTATTACCACTATTCAAAAATCATTTCTGGTTGCAGATTTAAAAGTAATTAAAACCTACGAAAAGAAAGAAATAAATATAGACCACAGAAGAAAGGGTACCAAAAAAATCGCAAAATGGCATCAGTAGCACCCTCAGATTCTGAATCCAATGTTAGCGGCTTCATTCGGTATAGTGACAAGAAATTTAAACATCTCTACACTTCTATTATTCAGGTAATATTGAATAGCTTTTCATTTTATTCACCTTACCTTTCTTCATAATATACATTGAATGTACCTTTTCTGTATTGATAATTTTATATAAGTACTCAAACAAAAAAAATGTAATAATAAAATTTTCTTCTTAATTATTCAGCAGCTTAACTTATATGCTGTATGAAAAGCTCTGTTGTAAGGAATCTAAAACTTCAGACATACAATACAGTCAAGGCATTTTTATTAATGATATAACAATGTGCCCTCATAAATAAAAAATACAATATATTTTTCAGAGCATGGAGGTAATTAACCAGGATATAATGCACATAGAAAGAAACCTATCAGAATTAGTGCACCAAGCGGGACCTTTAGAAAGCCAGCTAGCAGTACTTGTACAAACACTACCGAAGCCAAGAAGTAATTTGATGATGGAAACTGATTAATGTTAAGTTAATTATAAGTATTAAAATCTGTTTAATTCTAATATTAATTTAAATAAAGGTTATTTTAAGATATTAAATTGCATATTATTTTCATTTGAAACCAAAAGTTTGAAGTCAATATCCCTTATAGCTGGATGGATACTACCTACCTAGCGATATAGGGACAGTGATATGGGATTGGTACTTTATGCCTATTAGTCGCGATTCTTTTTTCCGCTGTGAAAATGCGTAGAGCTGCAGCACAGAACTCTGAATACTCTCATAGAGTATTCCGAGTTCTGTGAGCTGCAGTCAGAAGGGCTGGGCCTACCCACTAAAAATACAGCGACTTCCGTCTGCGTTACATTGCGGTGCCGTAGGATCCCACGGGGGATTACTACCACGACATACACCCCAACGCTAGGCCCGCACCAAGGTGCCACCCTCTTCCCTGAAAGGACGTCCCCAGACCTGTATCGAGAGCGAGCGCCCTCCCTCCCCCCTTTGTACCAAGGCTTAGGAGAATATGAGTCTAAAACCACAGTGTCCGACTTTTTAGTTGACAAAGTTTCATTCCATCAAAATTGAAGTTATATTATGTCATGCGCTTTTCGATGTGATATGTAAACAATATTTTATAATGCGTTAGCTATCTACAGCGATTTCTGATTTTATACGTAAAATATACCAACAAAGTGCATAAATAAATCATTCTACATTCGTTTTAAAGTTGTAAATCTATTAAATAAAGAAAAATGGAAACAATAAGTACTAGGCCCAAGTCTCCACCTCGCATTGTAGCCATGGCTCGGGCGAACAAGTGTGGGCCCATTTATAATACTGGGGTTCTGTTGGGTGAGTTTTGTAAATATGAATAGGTACCTAACTATAAAAATATAACTATACCTAAGTACCTAAAAACTGGGTAAGTCATTAGGTACTTACCTATCTAAATATCCGTAGGACATTTAGGTACCTTTGTAAGCACTACTTGTGTATGCGGACAGTTTTCCGCGACCAGACCTCCAGTTTGGTTCCTTACTCCGAACTTAGGGGTCCGTTTCTACATATACATATGTATAGATGATGTAGGTAGTGAATGATTATGTTATGTTACTAGCAACTAATTAAGTATTTTTTTAAAAGAGAGAATTTAAAATTATTTTCCACCTAAATCTTCTTACTGTGCTGCATGCTGGAGTCATTAATAAGAGAGAGGAGAGAGGCATTTAGATTAGTCGCTTCTTCATTTTACCTGCAGGAAACTGGGTAGAAGATCGAATAGAGTGCCCAAAACAAGGAACGCTTTATTTTCCACCCAAAGAGGAGATTGATTACGAGAAGCTAAAACCCGAATCGAGGCAACCCGATTTTAGACAAAACAAATTATCTGGCTTGCAGGTTCATTTCTAATTTTATATTTTGCGTTTTGTTGTAGTGCTATTATAAGTATCTACTTACCTATGTATGACTTCGATATTCCAAATATTATGAACCGTAGATGTAGGTAGCTACCTAAATAATAAAGATAGGCGTGAAAGACATTACTCTTTCCTTGCAATCGGCTAAATAGGTCTACCTGCGATGACCTGGTTATTTTTGTTCCTACTTATATGTAAATAGGTATATATGGAGAAGATATGAATGATATATATGGTGTATGTATTTCTATTTACTTATTTCAGGGGAACGTAGTATCAATAATCCGTCACGACAGCCATGATGCTTGCGGTAACTTCGCAACTACCAACGACTTGGTGTACAATCACCTGCCGAAGCCGCTATGCGGACCTGACATGCGCCATTACAGGCGCTGCAAGCACCAATATTACCCGCAACCCGATCTAACCAAATGTTTTGTTAGTATAATACTTGTACCGTTTTTTTAAAATAATTTTTCGTTTTGGCTTAGCTTCTGCAAGCTTCAACGATCGCAAGCAGGAAAAGTTTGTGATAGATATAACGAACTAGGTAGAAGAGTAGGAGCTGTACCGTGAGCCTAATCCGTGATAGCGTTATCACGTTATCAGAGACAAATGGTCACACAAATATTTGTCTTGAGCGGGAATCGAACCCGTAACAAATAATGCAGGTTATACTAACTCCACTTATCGTCAAAGTAGTTGATAAAGTTAGTGACTGTTTTATATTAATCCCTTTATTACCAAACTCATTATTATTTGATATCCAGGGAAACGTAACAGAATGGGGTCTGAGGACTGGGTTGATGCACGAGTGGGCGTGCACGGGCGTGTCCGACTACATCGCCTCGCTGTACGACGACACGTACGTGCCGCCGCAGCCGCACCAGTACCTGCAGCGCGACGAGAGGAAGGCGCGGAACTCGTCAGTATATCTTTTAATTTATAAGTATGAACGTTGTGAAATGAAACACATTACTTATTTTACACTTTTATTACAGGGCCTTCACAAAAAGTTTCCGATTTAAGATGACGAAACCAAAAACAAAATCAAAAAGATGATAACATCAAGAATCATTTTTTTTCTCTTTACTTTTTGCAAAAATTTACTAGTCTTTACAATATCACATTTTGTTCAAGATTAGGACAGTGACGTCCATATAAAAATTGTAACAATACAATAATTCTTAATGCTTTCATTTAGCCATTGACTGGCACCAACACGAGATCAGCAAATATACTTACAGCTAGGTTTAGTCTCAAACATTACAACTAACAACCGCTTAAAACTAACAAGTGCATCATAACTTAACAAAACTTAATGATAATGGCAGTTCATGAACTTCAAAAAATGTATCCAAGAATAAAAAAGTATGACAAAAAATAAAATATACGTATAAGTAGTTGAAAAAGGTCAGAAGGGAAGCTAAAACGTTAGCGAGAAGTGAACGAGTTCATTTGGGACATCTTGATGAGGCCCGACCCGCCGGGGGTCTTGAACAGGTTGCTTTGTACGTATTGCGTGTTCTGACTGAACATGTTCTGAGGAACTGGTTGTTGGGCGAATCGCGCCTGAGGTATGTGGACGTGGTTATTGAACTGCATCTGAGGGAACACCGGCGAACTCATCCGACTGAAGTTCTGCGCCGGGTGGTAACTGCTCAGGTTGCTCATGTTGGGAAACCGATCGAGGACCATCGGCTCGCCGCACACGGACTCCTCGCGAGAGGGAGGTTGCGAGAATACATTACGCTGGTTCATACTGGACGTCTGAGACTCGAACCCTGAACTTTGACTTGAGGAACGACTCCCGTCCGCATTAAATATATTTTGGCGCTCGTTTTCGGAGCCCCAATAACCACCGGCCACCCACGAGGTGCTGTGACCTAACTTGCTGGGAGATATTAGAGGTCTCGAACAGCTGGAAGGCATTGGTGTCACAAATTTGGGAGCAGCGGAAAATTTCCGCAACGAAAATATAGAGTTAGTCTTTTTCTTAGCTTTAGTTGGACCACCTAGTGACAGTGAACTGATACTCTCATCTAAATCTGAGTCTGAATCGTCTTTAGCCAGCTTCTGATATTTATTGAATGATGGTTTGACAAATACAGTATCTGAAACTGAACTTGGACTTTTACACATTACTGAGTTAACACAAAATGTGGAGTTGAGTTTGGGTTTCGTCCAGACACTTTCACTTCTGGGTGTAAAACATCTGCCATTCATTAAATTATTGTTCAATGGACTTATTGTTTCATTTGATGATTCTGAAAAGTTGTGTAGGCCAAATTTACTGAGTGACACATCATCATCTGTGTCCAGGGTGTCTTCATCGTCAAGAAATGGATTCAGTGTTGAATTGGCCTTATTCTTCATTTTCTTGATAGGACTCTGAACTCTTGGAGCACTCTTACTGGATTTCTTCATATATTTATAGACAAGCACAAGTGTAAGAGCACTGAATAACTGGAAACAATCACAAATATATTAATTTACAGAACATTAACTACAATTATATGTCTTCGAAATATGTATGTATGTACAGTAATTTATACCTTCATCAAACTCGCGATCAATGCATTTGTAGCGATGTAGTCTGCTAGGCTCATCACAAAGACAGACCACAGCAAGTCAATTATAATAGTATTCTTCAAAGTATTTACATTTAATATATTTGCTAATATTTGTATCAGACATACAAAGCCTCCTAAAGCCTTTTGCATTGTCAAATTAACTGGTAAATCTTTAAAAAAACCAAAACTTTTTGGCAACATATCAACATCTAAATGTATATTATGATTACTGTCGTAAATATATGATTCTATCGATGGGAATGTCAGTAGTAATTTCATTTTTAATATGGAATATAATCTGTCTAGTAAACTTTTAATTATTTGTGTAACATTTGTTATAGTTTTTGGTAAATTCTTGTACGCCATCAATGTTTTTAATAATTCATATGAAACTAGTGCTAGGAGTATTGTGGCTATTATCATTGAGGTGCTGTTGATCAAGTCCTTGATGGCTCTGTTTTGTTTGTCATGCTTGTGTGTTTTCTTGTCTGGTGTTCTTGTTTCTAACAGTTTGGTGCCGAGGAGCAACTCCTTCTCTTTGTGCAGTTTGGACTGGAGTACTTTCTTGCAAGGACTACATAATTTGTAAGCTTTTTCTAATTGTGTTCTGAAATATAACAAAATTTAAACGTAACATTAAATGATATTATTATTGAGTACAACAAATAATAATCCTATTTTCCTTCTACTATTTCAATTATAATATATGTACATCATACAGTAATTATTTATACCATAAAATTGATAACAAAATGGTACAGTAGTCACCATGACAGACTGTCAAAGATTTGGGTCAATTCCCAAACAAATTACTTATATATTTTGTGAAACTCTAGCTATTGGTAATAAACAAAGTTATGGGTCAGTAGTGTAAATAAAATTAAAGAGTAATGGGCTAGGTATTATATGTTTCAACTGGACTTATACCTACAACTGCAGCAACTTAATAATTTCAGGATAAATGGTAGCCTTTGCAATGATATTAATGTGAAACAAGAACAAACACACATCAATTAACAAGAATTAACTAGGAATATTATGGCTAGCTTTAGCTTATCAAACAAGAAATATTTAAGATAACAATACTAACAATGCCTATGTTTAAACAAAGATAACAGTGTTTTACCTATATACATCTATTTCTTCATCAAAATTCCTCTCATTCATTGGTACAAAGTTGGCCAGCTGAGCCACTTTCAGCTGTTGGTTGATGTTACACATTTTACATAAACCATTCTTAGGGGGACTCTTGTGGAATACCTTTGGCGTTTTCATTACATCATTGGCTGTTACTAATGTTCTGTTATAGTCCCCATCCTGAAATATCAATAGTCTTGGTCAATAGTTAAGGCTAACATATTCATTGAATCTTTGCCAAATATTAGGAGAAAGAGATTTTTTTATTTATAAATATTTTTACATGTTACTAAATTAGGTGAACGATGAATACGAGCCTAAGATATGATAACATAATCTTTGAAGGCTAATTAACAGTATATTTTAGATAATTATTAAGATATTCCTACCTTTGTAAATCCATTGTACTGTTCACACTTTGGGCACGTCCAGCTATTACGCTCCGGGAATTTAACCCATAAATTGCTATTGCAAAACCAGCAGTTCACACGCCACGGTATCATTGTTCTGAAATTTACAATAAATAGATAAAAAAAAAATTTAGATACATCGGCGGGAAAGCGTCCATTTAGTAACCTCAAACTCACCTCAGTTTCAAAAGTATCTTCAAGAATAATATTAAACAAAGAATAGATGTTACTAATATCAAACCCACTTCCATTTTATTATTAAATTTCATTTTTGTCAAATATTTATCGAATAAAACTATATTTATAACCTAACCTAAAATTACATGTCAATGAAAATTACACATTCAATTCAATGTCACCCATGTTTTTTTTTAATGAATGAATGATTTATGACTTTCTTTGAATCTCTATGCCACGTCTATGCCCGTATGCTCTGGAATAGACCATCAAAAACATGGTGAAACCAAAATTAACTCTGTTCTGTCCGCCAGTTATCAGTTGTCGTTGTCAATTTATCTCTGTCGTCATTGCTGTCAGTCATGTCAAGTCAAGACAAGACGAGCGAGACGAGACGAAAAAAATGCGTCTGCGATTAGAAGCAGATGAAGAATTTATAAAAAATAAAAATATTTGTTGATTTTCCCATTGCTCGAGTATTAAAAGTGATTTTTATAAAATTTCAAATACTGGACACAAAATCCAATAATATTCAACTTATATTTCATATATTTATTTGATAAAATGTCCGGCGACAATATTTCTTACATGTGCAATTTTGATAACAACAATGAAAACAATACAGGTAAGGTTATAAATAATAATACTAATTATGGACAACTATTGCATTAAACTTAATCTTAAAACAAAAACATTCAATGATTACTTTTTTAGTAATGCTATCCAATTTTTTTTTCATACCATTACAGGTTCTGCATCGACATTTTTGAATGATAAATGGACTTTAGATAATAAAGAACTATGTAAAAGACTACTGTCATCGAATTTGAACACAGACCTACTGAACATTGAATTAAATTCATTGGTTGATGACAATTCTTTAGAGGACATTCTCCGTACAGCCGTTAGTTCGTTTCTTACATTTTGTGATCACAACTGGAACCCTCACCCTGAGAAGTTGGACTTGGAGGAATATCTAGGAGTCCCATGGCCTAAAGATATAGATGTGAATGTGGTGCTACAGAGAGACTCCGAGCCAATATATGTCAATATCAAGTATCCAGAACTTTTATATTTTGCAAGTCAAATATTTGGTGCACTTTATTCTGCTAAACAGAGTTTGGTAAGTGAAGTCTTAAATGAAATAAATAATAAAGACTATCTGTAGGAATTCCATTTAAAGAAAATCATATATAAAAATAATTTTCGATAGTAATCAATAACATTAATTCACTTTTAATATTGTGAATTTTAATTTAAAACCCATTGCAACAACTTTATTCTATATTTAAATAACATTGTTCTCGACCTCCACTACTCTTGAATATAATATTTTTTAGTTAAACCAACAATAAGACTTATCAACCAATAACATCTTCAAATATTTTTTTATTAAACTATTTCCAGATCCACTTATGGTGGTACTTCAGATGCAAAGTGACCCATCAGCGATGTCTTGAAGACACAAGTGCATCACTGTACTCTGAACTGGAACTGCTGATAGCTCGCCTCTCCAACGAGATGCTAGCACTGGCAGACAGTCCGAGAGTCCAGTTGCTAATATGCCTGGAGATTGCACAAGCGTATCTACTGTATGGGAGAGTGCAAGGGGCTGAGGAGTACTTGATTAAGGCGAAGGAAGTAGCTGGACTTAAGTTGGAGTTGACTGGTAAGATGTGACAGTGTGAAGAAAGTATGGCAGTTAAAAATTATTAATATGAAAGATAATATTTGAAAACTGGATGGGCATGAATAAAAAATCAAGTCTGTACCAAAACTAGGCTGGGTTTGAAACTGGGTTTAAACTTGGTTGTATTTAGCTTTGTGGCTAGAACCTATGAACATGATAATAACAATGATTTTTTTAAATAATAATTTTGTAACATGTTATATGTAAATTCATAGTATGGATTAGTGGTAATCTGGAAACCTTCATTGCAAAAAGTTTGTTCTTTTTTCCAGGTATCATGGGTAAAAGAACAAAGTTCCAACAAAAATTGTTACCCCAGCTAGCCCTATCAAGTGAGCTTGACAACAGTATAGAGCGCCCAGCACCTGAAGACACTCATGGACAGGCGGAACTGCCTCCCGATATAGAACTACAGGATGACGTCAGGCTGAACAAGATACAGTATGAGGAGAAGATCAGTCAGGTGGAACTGCCGAGTTTGGAGCAGACACTTTGTTTGGTTACTGTGTGAGTATGACTTGATTATTGTGTTTGACTATAGTCTATTCATTTGGCCGTGAGACAAAATGTAAACAAAGAAATACTGGTTGTCAAACTTTTAGCTCATTTAGACGAAAAATATATAGTTTTTTTAGAGTTATAAATATGAAAGTAAAATAAGACTAAGTAGGCATCTTTGATAAGTCGTCTATTAATTTAGTTTAGTGTAAAAATCAATAAAAAGGATGAGTTGAGTACAAGTAAAAACAATTCATGTTAGCACCTGAATTGTTTTACTACAAAATAAATAAACAACTATTTATTTGTGATCCTCAGAAGAAGAGCTCCAACATGGATTTTCCTTTTTTTCTTTTAGAAATCGGTAAACGGAGGCTCGTGAAGTCGTTATATACAATAGAATTTTTGTAGGGATACGAATCTTTGGCCAAGTCTCTTCTACATATTTAAATAAGTATATTAATAACACCTTGGTGTATGTTTGGATCTTCGGCGAAGTAAAAGTGCAAGCGCTGTTTGAACCAGGTTCACTTATTTTCATCAAAATCAACGTTCAGATAACAGAAATTTAACGATAACTGAATATAAAACATAATACAATAATTACTTTAAACAAAGAATTATCAAAAATTTACAATATACTTTACTATATAATCGGGAAGAAAACACTCACGTCAACAAGTTGATCAAGAGTAAAAATGACGGGTACAATCCGGCTAAATACGAAAACTATTAATTTTACTTTCATTACTTAAAATGACTGTTCACCTTCATTTAGTAGTATTAAAATGTATCCATAGTTTGAGATTCACAGCATTTTTAGGTTTTAGTAATGTCAATTATCATCGTCATTACTATTACTACCTTAGATGATGAATTGGTTTCGCTGTGTTTGGTAGGTATCGCCGACGTAGTCAAATGCGGCAACAAATACTACACGTACATACCCGGCGTATCCAAGCCAGTCACACTGCAAGCTGTCTGTGAGGCGTATGTTCCTAATGTTTTATTAAATTTTGAACATAATACGTAGTAAAATGTCAGTTTGCGTGGTGAAACTGTGTAAAAATAATTGTATATTGATGATTACACGAAATTTGTTTCTTGAAAACAAATTTCGTGTAATCATCAAAAACAGTATACAACAAAGTAGCTTTCTATGTCCCTATGTCCGGGTCCATATTGGCTCACCTAAAGTTCTTTACCCGAAAATGTTTTTCCTAACTATTTGTAGTCCGAATGATCATTCTTCCTAAAATTTTTCATCCTAAAGTTTTAATTCATACTATTTGTAGTGCTACCGACGATGCTCATAACACTGATGTGTCCGAAAATTTTAATTACTAACATCATTAATGTAAATATATTTAAACTCCTACTGTTTTTTATCATAACGCTTTTATCCCTAAACATACTTACCATAATATTTTCACTCATGCTCAGAAAGAAACATTTACCAAGTGTAATAAAAAATATATACGGGTAGAAGATGATATTTATGTTTATTATTTAGTTTTAATGACTCGTTTACGGTTATGCTTATGGCCTGGGAGTTTACCATAACCATAACTAAAGGACCAATTCGGTTCGAAAAATTTATGTATATAATATTGATTATAATAAATAAAAATAAATCTAAACAAAAAAGATATGACTTTGAATAATAGTATGAACGATGGTTATGTTGAGAAAATATAGGAAAACAAATGTTTAGGAATTAAAACATTAGTGACAAAGATTTTAGGAGTTGCGATTGTTAGGATAAAAAATGTTAGGAAGAAAATTTTCGGATTTCCAATTATCGGAGTTGAAATTTTAGGTGAACTTTGGCGCACCCCCCTATGTCCTGATGTCCCTATGTATGCTTAGATCTTTATAACTACGCAACGGATTTTGATGCGGTTTATTTTAATAGATAGAGTGATTCAGTGGGAAGGTCTTTAGCATATTTTATCCCCATATTCTTACGGGAACGAGAACTACGCGGGTGAAACCGTAGGGCGCCGCTAGTCTATATATATATAAAAATGAAACCCGTTTGCCGTTATCACGTCATAACTTGCTAACGGTTAGACCGATTTGGCTTTTTCTTTTGTAGTTTTCTAAGACTCTGTAGAATGTTCTTACGCAAAAAAATTAAGAAAATATCTCAGTAAGATTATAAAAAATACATTTAATTTTGCATATTTTAAAAAACGCGCGTAACGTATGTCAATCATTTGATTCGGGCTGTTGTATATGCTTCGACAAAAAATCTCCGAGACGCATTATCGGTATTTCATTAAATTTCCAGGTATTTTATGGCCAAAGTGTCTTATTCCCTACCAATTGCTCAAAGGTAGTGATTTCGAGTTTCCAATATTTCTACGCTGTTGCAAGCGCCATGATCACGGATGAACTGAACTGTTCATCCGTGATCATAATAGTTACTCGCTGGCAGTGTGAACATGCGAGTAACTATTAATAATATATGTATCTCATCAGGTATCGCGGTATCCAACCAATCTTTCATCTATGGTTACTAAATAGTACTTATAAAACAAAGTCGCTGTCGCTGTCTGTCCGTCCCTATGTATGCTTAAATCTTTAAAACTACGCAACGGATTTTGTAGCGGTTTTTTTAATAGAGTGATACCAGAGGAAAGTTTATATGTATAATACATGCATGATATTGTAGAGAAACACCGATAAATCTAGGAGTTTCTAATGTGATGTCGTAAAAAACACATTTTTTGCGCTTACATTGCAAAAGTATTTAATCTAAAAGACATTTGCCTTTTACATGATTTGATTTCAATAAGTATCTTAGAAGATATCTTAGTTTTAAAATAACATTACAGCAAAATTATGATCAAGGCCACAGATTACTAAATAGTTACTACGACAAGGCGACCCGGATAGTGCACGGCGGCACAGAATAACTATTTTTTCACCTTCTACATAAATGAAGTCGCGTGTTAAAATAATTATTACACGCGAACGAAGTTGACGGCTAAAGCTAGTATGTTATATATTCTATATTTCAAAGATTAATTAAATATCAAGTAGTCAGTAGGGAGTACTCTATGTATTATTGATAAAACATGACATACAAAATAACCTTTTTCATGGTTTGTTTACATTTTGTCTCACCGCCAAATGAATGCGGTATAGTTGTTTGAGGGGTGAGTTTAATTTTATTAATGTTAACAAAAATAATATCAAAAGAATATACAGGGAGGTGATGACAATAGTTTGTGTTCAGTCATGTGGCCTTCAGTATGCACCCTATAAGTATTAAAAACTAACTATAAACTTTTTAGAATTTTCTTAAGAAACTCCTTAGAATTGACTTTAGTGTAAGAGACCCAAACCGTAATGTTTGGGTTTATACCTTTTGTGCTAATCACTATTCATTAAAATGTATACCGTTTTTTTTCAAAACAAAATTAGTATCCTTAAAAATATATTCTGATTTTCATTAAAATCCATACTTAAAATACCCATTCAACTATCCAGCCAGTACCTACAAAAGGCCCAGCCTAAAGACGACCTATTACAAGAGGAACTCCAGCCATACCTTGAAGCAGTACTCAGGCAATCGCGCGGCGCGTGGAGCACGCGCGTGGCGGCGCTACTCACGCGATGTAATTTGGAGGCGTCGCACAAGAGGACGGTGGAGCGAGCCATGCTGCAAGCTGAGGCTATTGTTAATGATAAAACTAGTGTTGCGGCTTCTACCAGGTAAAGAGAAAAAGTTTCGTATATGAAAAAATAATGGTATTTTTGTTTATTATTACTGCCCAAGTTTATTATTACTGGCAGAGCGGGTCAGTTGCTATATGAAGATGATAATATGATTGATTGGTGTGGTTTTTCTCAAAAACATTCTTGATTTGTCATCGAAAATGCGGGTACAATCGCTCTAGAATAATGCTGTACAATTGTTAAAAGCCTTACACTTCTCTATTTTTGTTCCTTAAATTTAAAATGGCTGCTATAAATATAGTAGTTGAAGGGAGTTCTGTTATACTGACAAGAGCACCACTATCACAAGTAATACAAGTTGTGAGTTAGTCTAGTTGATTATTGGTATATGGTAACGTTCCCAACTAACCTCATCCTTACTAACACCTCACTAGTCACCTTTTCACCGCTAGACGACTGAACCAATTGGCTTAAAATTTGGTACAAGGGTAGCTTATGGTCCAGGGAAGGACATAGGCTATGTTTTATCCCGAAATTCCCACGGGATCGGGAACTACGCGGGTGAAACTGCGGGGCACAGCTTTTTGTATATAATAGTGTCACTAACGCACCCATCTCCCCACAGACTATCCTACCTGTGGGCGTCGGGCCTGTCTCTATCCTGGTGCTGGCGCCAACAGTTGGGCGAGCTCTACCTGTCTGTAGGACTCGTCAAGGCAGCGCTTGAAGAGTTCTTAACCCTACAACTGTGGGAGGACGTTATAGTGTGCTATACTGTGCTGCAGTTACGGCATAAGGTAATGTCAATGTAAAACATTTAATTGTGAATATTTGTGTGATCCACTAATGTTTATCTCAGTTTGGGTGTGTGTGTGTGTGTGTGTGTGTGCAGAATTTCTGATACCCTATATACAATAACAAACTTAGTTACGGATCAGTTACTGTAATGAGTGAATGGTTATGTTATGTTAACTGGCTTTATTTATCTACATAGTGTTATGTATTTTTCAGGCCGCTCAAGTGATTCAACAGCAGATAGATGTCAACCCGACTGTCAAATTGTACTGCTTATTGGGCGATGCTACAGGTACCACAATAAATATATTCAATTCACTATCAACATATTTTTATACAAAAATGTTAGAACATTTTCTTGATACTCTAATATATCCCTTATACCAAAGACATAAAGTTCATTATCCAACTAAACAGATGACGTGAAATGCTACGAGAAAGCGTGGGAGTTCTCCAACTACAAGAGCAGTAGAGCCCAAAGACATTGGGGCAACTTCCTGTTCGACCACAAGAAGTACGAAGAGTGCATACCGCATTACGAGAAGTCGGTCGAAATCAACTCCATACAGGAGAGTGTTTGGTTGAGACTCGGGTAAGTTAAGTTAAATTATCATTTATGATAAAACAAAATAGCGTGAGGATCGTTTTTTTTAGGTGGTAGAGCCAAAAGTAATGTTAAAAAAACTAGTTTTTAAAGTCCATATAAAAAGTAAAAAAGAAGCTGTTAATTGGAATCTAATTTGTATAAATAAGTCGCCAAAGAAAAGTGTATATTTTTTGTACATTAATATCATAATCCCAAAGCCATCTTTGAAAGTCTGCCATATTCAATTTACGAAGTTCGAATATAAATCAATCCTTATTCATTACTTTCATTAGCCAGACCTTATAGACCACATTATTCTGTTAGTTTTTGACGTGAAACGTTTTTAAAATCGCGCCGAAACATACGGGTACCAGGTTTAAAAAGTGGACCGTCACGAAAAGGTATATATATATATATCATCTATATCATCGTACCTTAATAATTAAAAAACTATTAGTCTTAGAAACAAAAATGTGGTGTGAATATTTCACTTATATAGTCAGCTCGCTGTTATGATTTTGAACTTTCTTGTTTTCATTTCAATCTTGTACCTTAAAAGCGATTCGCTAACATAGACGTTTCACGTTAAAACCAACGGCACTTGTGCCCTGGCACAGCCACACCCGATTTTTTTTTCTAAATATGTATTCTACATGTCTCTTTTAATTTCTTATTATTTTTTCTCAGTTACGCAGCCCTAATAACGGAGCAATGGGAAATATCAGCGAAGGCGTACCGTCGGTACACGTACCTACAACCGAACTCGTTCGAGGCGTGGAACAATCTCGCCAAAGTGTACCTCAATCAGAAGGATAAGAATCGCGCGTACAGGGCACTCATGGAAGCGCTCAGATACAATTATGATAATTGGAAGGTATGTTCAGTAAAATATATAGGTTTTATAGTTATCATGGTTATTAGCACTCAAATTATTATGATTAACCATCTATATTTATTTCGAGTTTCCGATATTAAGACGCTGTTGTAAGCGCAATGATCACGGATAAACTAAATATATTCATCAGTTCATATAATGTCCCCACCGAGGGGCTCGAGCCTTCCTTGTATGCGGGCGATAAAGCCTTAGTCGACCACGCTGGCCTACTGGCCAAGTCGGTTTGGTCGGCTTCACACCCTATTTCTTTTAACCTGACTATGTAAATCATTACTTTTCTAATTCCTGTTGATCTCAAATAAATTTCATCACTTTGTTTTTTACTCTGTTGTCGAAACACAATAATGTTGAACCCATACGAGCGTAATTTTGTGAGACGTGAGTAGCGGAATTTCGGTCGCAGAAATTCTCACAAAAAAACCAGACCATAGCAAACTAGCGATAGTGCTGCCTCTATGGAACCATCAATGAACTAAATGCATTGTCCTGTATTGTTTTTGGTGTAATATTGACCGTGACCGTCCTCAGTTGTGGGAGAACGTGATCACGATAAGCATGGAGACGGGGCACTTCGAGGACGTGTTGCGCGGCGTGCACCGCGTGCTGGACCTGCAGCACCGCTACACCGACGTGGAGGTGCTCGCTCTACTCGCGCGCGCCGTGCTCGGGGACATGCTGGATGCTGACGGACACGGGGCGGCTAGGTGGGGATACTAGAGCTTATATGGCGGCTAGGTAGATGTATCAGTGCTCCTGTAGACCTCTTAAACAACATTAATAAACTAATATTTTAATTTAACCCCCTTTTTGCACTCATGTTTACCCCCAATCGAAAAAGCTCTCGTCCAAAACTGGCCTATCTGAGTGTATATCTATACTAATATTGTATTATATCATAACTAGCTGTAGGTACCTCGTAAACAGTACCAGTGTAAACCTCAATACCACGGGAATTTCGGGATAAATGTTTTATTCCTAGATAAAAAGAGCATCTATACCAAACATCAGAACCGATTCAGTACTTTTTCATGAAAGGGTAACAATCATTCATCTTAGAGATATAAATAAACTTTTTTCCGTAGGCTACAAAAGCGTATGCTGGAGTTGTTCGGCAGAATAACATCTATACATCAGAACAACCCAGAGCTATGGCAGCTGTACTCAGACCTCAGTCCCACATACTTGTTGAAGGGACAGAGATTGCTGAAAGCTTATAGAGGTTTCTCACAGGTAAAATACGATATATCTTTTTAATCATAGGTCTCATTTAATTCTAAAAATATAATAATTATGAAGTTTTTGTTTTGCGCCGAGTTTTTGTTAGCCACCGGTTCGTCAATAAGCTATCACAAAACACCTTACATAAGTTTGTTTTAAAGAGGCAAAAAATATAAATCAATTTTTGTTTTCTTTTCAGAGTGGCAACTGGCCCAACAATCCCGAAACTTGCAAGAAAGTTATTGAACTAGCGCATTCATTACTCGAGTACAGTTTGAAGGCTCGACAAGAGGCCGAAGAAAAGGATATCTTGCAAGCGAACTCTCTGCTCTCTTCAGCGCGTCTAACCGGCCAAGCCGTCCTTAGGGCAGCTGAGAAACAGGAATGGCCTGAAATCACAACAGATGTTAACGAATTGAAAAACTTGTTCAATACTGTTACTGAATATATGAAATCAATCATGTGATATTTATGTAGTTTTATTTTGTCACTGAAGTAATGCATAGAGTTTTCTATAGCTAACAAAATCTAAGCGCACACCAGGATTAGGACGGCAGAATAGAGCATTTTATCTTTATCCAAGGTAAATTCACACAATATATTAAATCTAGTGGTAATAGGTAGGATCCAGATGAATTACAAAACAATTACTTACATAACAAACAATATAAAACCATGTGTACAGCGAGATCAAAAAATGGTTCACGCTCAGCATTTGCTGCATCGTTTGTTTTCAGCGTAAACCATATAATTAATATAGGAGATCGACCATATATGTAGTTTCAAAAATGTAAGACCCTGTTTCCAAAAAAATAACTATATTGTTGACTGAAAATAACTATATTGTTGACTGGAAGGAAGAACTTTATTATTATATGAGGAGACCTCATATCCATAAAGGATCAAAATAGGATTTCCCAATTCCTGGCCAAGACTGTCAACGTCAACATCAACTGTTGGACGTATAATGTGTCAAATAAGTTTAATGTCAAAAGAATAAGCTGCGTACCGTTCCGTTACATTTTATTACCTCAATGACTGTAATCTTATATCGAAAGTTTTAATTTAATATTCCCGAAAAAACTTAATGTTGGAATTAAAATATGTATAAAATAAACCCAGCCCAGCAACTTGTACATTTTTAATAATTACCTATATACAGTTATACAGTTTATTGTCACTTTACTGTAGGATTCAATATGTCAAAACGAAACGTTATTAATAAGAGTGATTAAAATGTGTGCAGTGCAGTAATTTACGAGGGGTGTATTTAGAAATAAAAACAAATAAATGTTATAAGGGAAAATACAAAATCTATATAGAAATGGCTACCGCAAACGATGACGAAATATTAGAAGGATTCCTGTGTCCAATATGCAAAGCAGACCTGAGGTCTGCGAGTCAATTAACGAGCCACTTTGAAAGTCTTCATCAGGAAGAGCAGGATGTTCTCAGGTCCCTGAAAAGTATATTTGGGAAAGCAAAGAAGATTATATTGAATAATAACGAGGACGATTTGTTAGAGACATTTGATAAAGCGTTAAAATTCAGTAGTCAAGAGAAATATAATGATTACGAAGAGCAAACGATAGGTGTTTCGAGAAGTTCTTCAGATTACTTCAAGGGTGTGAGGTCAGCTAGACTGGAGAGATATTCGACAGAGACTAACAAACTGCTGATAAGACTGGATAAATTAGTGTGTAACATGCCTTCAGATCCTAACCAGAGGAAGCAGTATGAACAGGATGTGAGTTATTAGTGCTACCATTTAGAATACTATTTTAAAAATGGAACCTAATAATGCATGGGGGCTTCCTATGCCATAGTATCTATTCTATGTATTTAAAAGAAAAGTATTCGTATGTTTATCAGTAGTTAAAGATTTTATTCATAGGTTTGCTAAGTTGAGATGTGTTATTGTACTATTACATTTTTACATTATTATTATCTGTTTATAATATCAGGCATTATCACACTGTTTCAGGTGGTGCCTTGGTTAGATGGTTCATCCGTTAAGCTATGTCCGAACTGTGCAAAGTCATTCAACTTGACTCGACGGAAGCACCATTGCCGACTTTGTGGATCATTATTGTGTCATGACTGTTCATTATTCTTAGACTTGAATGTAGCAAGTGAGTATAATATTATTATTTACTATTAACCTATTGCACCTATAAAGGTATTTAACTTTGTAAGGAACATTTTACAAGATATAACTTAATGTACTTCTAATAATTTCAACAATTGATTACTTTGATCTATATGAACACTACACATTGAAATAAAACTACTCTAACGGATTTTTGTCTTGGTAAAGTAGTTATATTTAAATTTCAAGAATGTGTGTGGCCTTCCGTGTGAATGCTCCAAGCATCAGCTATACCAAGGTAGAGGTTTAAATTCCTTTGCTATGTTTGTATTTTTTTATTAACTAAATGGAAATAGTGTGACAAAAGCTAGAGTTTGTCTGTCTTTTGGACTGTATTATGTATTGTTATTATTGCGAGCCTTGAGCTCACACAAGGTTGAGCTCGCAAAAAAGTTTTTTCATGATAGTAATAAAATACACTGAAATTCTATGCATTTTCATTTATATATTTAGGATTTGATATGACTAAGATTTAATTATGTTTTTATCTACAGTTTGCATGATAACAACCAATTAAGTTATCATTAATCAATTCAATTGAATCAATTGTTACATTGTCTATTCTACTTCTCAATTCATATTATACTCAATTCACAAAACCTTGTTTTTAAATAATGATTTATGTAATCAATAAAATATGAAATGAAATAATATTAAATCATATTTAGTATTTATTTCATAACAACCTTGAACTCATGGACTTATTTTTAAAGAAATAATAAAACTCAGATAAGTAAACCAAAATAAAAATATCATTAGTTAACTTAATAATATTGTGACATTTAAACGCAAAATAAATATATTATGTGGACTTTGTATTAGGACTTAAGATTATTTTATAGCTTTCACATACATACTTAGGTAATATGTAAACATAAACACACATTCAAAATTCTTAAGTTTAAATCTCAACAGAAATAAACATTTTGAATTAATTATGTTTTCCCTATTGAGACTATTTATCAAGAAGAAATTTTTTTTTTATATTCTACTATCGGCGCCTATTCTAAAAACCTTCCCACTGAATAACTATATCTATTAAAACAAACCGCATCAAAAGCCGTTGCGTAGTTTCAAAGATCTAAGCATACATAGGGACATAGGGACAGAGAAAGCGACTTTGTTTTATACTATGTAGTGATTTTGCTTTGTTATAAACAAAATATCTCTTAATTATTCCCTATTACTAAAAGAACCTAAATATTATTCCAGAAAGTATAGTAGACCCATCAGCAGCAGTAACGTCACATTCCGATCACCCGGCAACAGAGAAAGATGGTCTCCGTCTGTGCGAGCATTGCTACAACTTGATAGAGCTCCGGAAGCAAATACAAGACAGTAGGAACGCTAAGACTGTGCTGGTGACTGCGTACGAACAGATGAGGAGTCTAATGGACCAGGCTAAACCTTCCGTTGTTATGTATGAGAAGGTAATGTTTTGAAAAATATCTAGATTTTTTAAAATAATTTTGAGTATATTTACATATAACATATAATCAAAGTGTCTAAAGTTTGTATGCTAAATACCAGATATTTATACTAAGCAACGGATTTTTTACCTTCCTTCATTTCACTGGTCAAACCTCAGGGTGTGCCTAGCAAGTCATACTATTATACTAGATCTTCAATTTAATTCATAGTTGCGAGCCATTTGGGTTGATAAGTGCATTCAAATTTAACAATTAAATTAATCCAATTTCCAGATGTGTCAAAGTCTATTCGACGGTGAGACAACATACAACCTGAGCGACGTGAACGCGATGCGCGGCCGTATCGGCAAGCTAGCGGAGGGCATCGACCTGCTCAGCAAACAGATACTGACCTTCCCCGCAGAGCCCGGCACCAGACAGGCCAAGCTGCAGAGCTCTATCAGACAAGCGGCTGCGCATTTTATTAAGGTAATATAATTGTTGTAACCGTTTTACACAGGAATATGATACTTATCCCTTTGTAACGCGACTAAAATGGCAAATAAAACCATATAAACCTTTTATTTCTACACCACAATACATAATAGAAAAATACAAAAAAAACGAAATTACTTATGCTCTAATTAAACAAAAAACAAAATACTAAACATAGACCAGAGAATCTAACTGTTATTTATTTTCCCACCCCTACCATTTTAATAGAATGGCAAAAATTCCAAAGTAATCTCAGAATACATCTAATTATGGCTAAAAGCTGTAGCAGAAAAAAATATAGCTTCAAAAGAATTGGAAATGACACTGGTAAAATCATGGGGAACCGCTACCATATTAATGCATATACAAACAAATAAATAAATGGTAAAATATACTGTAATGTTTGGCTAAGTAACATTATCTACATATAACCCCTCTTTCCACCCCTCCAGGAAGACCTGCTGTCCCTGCGCAAGTTGCCGACCGAGGCTCAGATCGAAGAAGTTCGTCAGAAGCGGTACGAGCGAGCGCAGCTGCTCGTGCAGCGGGACCGCCAGCGCGCGCAGCGGGACCGCGAGCGGGACCAGCCCGGGACCAGCGGTATGGATATACATCTCTACTAATATCTATTATACATATTTATTCTCTTATGTACTCGGATATCTAAATAGTGTGTGGTGACCAGATAAAGTATTTTTTTCTTTCTAAATGCGAAAATAACTCTGTATGTATGTATGTTAGTTACGTTTTCACGCGAACTACAGAACTGTTTTTGATGAAATTTAGTACAGAGATAAACTATAACTTGATGGGAAAGAATATAGGCTACATGTTATGCCCATGGGATAAGACACCCCACCCATAACAAAGATTTGAATATTTGTATTTTTTTTTTCGTTTCGTAATATACCAAATGTCCTTACCCATTAATTCCAGTGACATCGAGCTACGATGCCCGCGGTCAACACGACGATGATGACGACAACCCGCTGTTGGAGCAGATGAATATCATCCGCGGGTACATCAAGAAGGCCCGCGAGGAACTCAAGTTTGAGGAGGTTGGTTGGCTATTTTTTTTTCTTTTATTAACTATAACTTTGGAATAGTTAAAGAAAGAAAGAAGGTTCAAGCGAGACCAAAAAAGTAGTTTCTATAAACAGGGTGTTCCAGAAATTTACGGCAGTACGGAAGTGAGTGATAGAGCAATTTATGAATTGTTATAAACTCTGTTTCGATTTCTTGGACACACTACAGTTATCTGTTTTCTTTTAATGTTTGTAAATTAAAAAAAAAAACGGTAATTATTGTTACTTTGCGTATCACTCGCTTTCGGCTAAGCGTCGATTTCTAATTTTTGGAACACCCTGTATAATATATTTTTATATAATATTGTCCTCAGGTGGCGATATTAGAGACAAATCTCAAAGAACTGAAGAAGGAATACCATTTACAGAAGCTCTCAAAAACCTAGTCATATTTATAATAAGTAATACTGTAAGTATGTAATAATGTATTTATTATTAATTTATACTGGGAAAGTTATTAGAGTAGATGTGGATTGCCAAATCATCATCATCATCAGCTCATAATACACCCCTATTTTGAAAATATGGGACTTATTAAAATCAGAATATCTGTAGCAGTAACTGAATCCATATATCCAATAAAAATATCAAAAATGATAGTCGATTACTTATCTTTAAAAAATACAAAATAAATGTCGTATTACCAGACGGCACACTAGCTATCAAGTATTCTGTGACGGCTCGGGTCGATGACCGCGCTCAGCTGTGTATCGCAGCGTTCGGTGTAGAATAACAATAAAATTCGGCGGGATTTTGAAAATCTTTGACTTATCATATCTTTTAAAATAAAAGCAAAAGAAAAAAACTAACTTCACTATTATATTGTCACCCGTCGTTTACATTAGCTGTGAGATAAGGTATCGCAATTTCAAAATAAGGGTGTATATGTCCCCACCGAGGGGCTCGAGCCTACCCTGAATTTGGGTGATTAGGCCTTAGTCAACCACGCTGGCCAGTGCGGCTTGGTCGACTTCACACACAACCTTAGAATTTCTTCCCAAATTCAAATGAATTTGCCAAATGAGGATTAGGAAAATAAATCACCATTTTTAACCTAATATTTTGGCTATCTTAACGAAGTTAAGCCTTAAACTTTATTTTCGCTTTATTTTCACAAAAGAACACATAATTTTTAATCAAATGAAAATCATAGAATATGGTTCCATTTTGATCTACCTCTAAAGTTACACCCTGTATTATATTGTAACAAAAAAATCGATGTTTTTAAAATCTTTTCTTTGTGATTTTTGAATCCACATCTTCTTTAAAAACCTGCCGTATATTTTTTTATTTCTATCCAGTATAGCATTTGTAAAATACCTATTTTTATTTATTTGTCATAAATATTGTTAAGTTAAATTTTTGTACCTTATTATTAATAAGAATAAATTAATCGTTTTAAAGTTTACAATAGTTTTATTTATCATTAATATTATTACAGTATAAATAATTAAATAAACTTGATTAGCATAGACAATATCACAGATTATAAGGTAAGTTTACACATACGTCAGCCTCTAACTTTAAAAAAACCTGTAGTTGTTTAGGGAAAAAGATCCTTTGTGTATAAAATTCGTATATCAAACATTTATGGATCACTTTTTACGTTCTACTAATTAATGACACATTTCTATTTGCCGTGTAATTCCCTAAACTTTTCCAACTTCTCCAGTTGTTTAAGTAACTGTGGCCTCGTGCACAGCGCCTTTTTGATAGCCTCGTCTAGAAGTTTCTTCTGATAATACGGCGGTATCGGGGTGTCTTCTAAATGGAACGTGTGAATCTTCCCCGCGGTGTCTCCTACAAATACGTTGTCACCAGACGCTGAGAATTTAATATAAGTTAGCACCAAGTTGTTGGCGAAGGAGTATTCTGCGCACGGCATGTGCGTTTTGCGGCGCAAATCCCAAATTGATAAGACGTTCCCGCTCACAGAGATGAGTACCGTAGAATTGATAGGACAAAAAGCAACTCCGTACACTGCAGCGGCACAAGGCAACGTCATTATGACGTCATCGATACCTTCTATCCACAATCTGATCGCATTATCGGCACCGCACGATACTAGCAAAGTGGACATGAATGGAGATATCTCCATTCCGTACACGGGCCCCGCGTGTGCCCTGAACACGTCTATATGCTGGTTCAAGTAGTGCGTCGAACACTTGTGTATGCAGCCCTCGTCGGTGCCCACCATGTAAATGTGGTCGATCCTAGGATGCCATTTCATACACAAAGCCGCCGGGTATCTGGTGATAGCGACGTCCACTTTCAGACATACTTTAGCAATCTCCAGACCTTTCAGCTTCCCTTCCACGGTGGAAATCCTCATCATGGGCGAACAAATGAAATCGTGAGTTTTGGTTTGCGTGAACCTGTTAATCCTGCCGTCCTGACACGCGGTCATCACGTACTCGTTGTCGCGGTCGAGGGCGCGCCAGTTCGTAACCCAGATCGGGTCAAAACATGGATTCGTCTCTCGTTTACTCTGCGCTGTAGTTTTTATAAAATGCGAAGTGATATCCAGAATAAAGACGTCCCCGTTCGCGAACCCACAAGCTAACCAATTGGGGTTCTTCTCTGAGAAGGATAATGACGTTAACGGATCGTTAAATCTATACAATCTCTCAGGTTTGCACGGGTTTTTTGTGCACCAAATGCTGACAATACCTATGTGATGTTCCGCGTAGCCAAACTTACCATGACCCACCGCCAAAATGTTCTCATTTTTAGGGTTAAAGGATATGCACGTTATAGGTCTATTCGCGGTGTCCTCGCAATCTAAGGTCCAAAGGGGTTGCATGGTATAAATATAAATCAAGTCAGGTGATAATGGATCTACGGTGACTAAACCACGGAACTTCTTTTGGGCATCCGAGTAAACCTTGGATGCTAGCACTCGATCAGTTAATAATACGGCGTCCAGGAATTCTGGCGTAAAAGCTATTTCCTCAAAGGTCTTCCCCCTTTTAACGACCGTCTTGACTTTCTTCTTCCTCAGTAAGTGCGCGGCCGCCGTCTGGTACAGCACCATCTCGTCCGGTTCCTCCTCCTTCCTCACCATCGCTAACTTCGCGTACGTGTCGTGCATGTCCCACATGGAGGCAAACACTATGGCATTCTTCTTCTGGGGTCTTGTCGCCAGAGTGTGCCTCGTCTGCGTCACACATTCCTTGGTCTGCGTCTCCTCAACTACCATTTTGCGATTTCTGCCTTTACCGACCGTAATATAATTATAATATTCATTTTCTTCTTCAACTTCTGCGGCTTCCGGTGAATTTTTGTCGAACGAAATGGATTGCATTTCGAACAAAAATATGGTCTGAGTTTCTTTAAGAACTATAAACATATCCGGTAGGTGCGACATGATGGGCTTCTCTTTGGGAAGATAAAAAGCTGAAGGTGCTTGTTCTAGATCCGCCTCGGGCACGTATCCCTCCTCGGTGTTGAGCGTGTGATCGATATGTATGTCGTCAAGGGAGATCGTGGTGGCGTACACTTTCATGCCGGTGTCTTGGGCCGACCTTGACTTTGATTTTGATATTTTGAGGGCCATTTCGCTTTTGAGTCTTTGCCTGGGTTCGAAGGCGGCGTGGGAGAAGATGTCCTCCATGGTGACGAAGTCGGAGTCGACGATATCCTCGGGTGTTACATTCTCTCCGTCGACTATTACTCTGGTGGTTTGCCGTTTGTCCATGAAGCAGTAAGCGGGCCTGATCCGGGACGGGGATTCCTCTATAAAGCTGATCTTGGAGACTGTCGGGACCGTCGACTGGGTGGTGCTCGTGCCCGTCGACCCCGTGTTCGTAGACCCCTCCTCAACGGGAACGGGAATAACCACGGGATCCTCCATCATTGTGATTTAAAATAAACTATTAATAAATAAAATTAAAGAACAAATAAACTGTTTTATTGTTCAGCTTTTTGTTTATAAATACTAGGTAATGTCATTAATTGACGCGCCATTGATATGATTGTCATTCCATAATGTGTGCAGCAAAAAGTTTGCATATTGCATATATTTCTAAGTAGAAGGGGGCCCTTATGAAGCTCAAGAAATGCGAGTTCTGCGGAGCATATCGCACAGTGTGGTCGTGCTTTGTGGAGCACGCTTCCTGCAGCTTTGATACACTTTTTGTAACAACCACGTACTACGAATGTATAAATAAAGCACTGTTGATTTATATCTTTTTGTAGCGTTGTATTAACAAAAATGAATCACTTAATGTGTTGTTAAGCATAGAACTTGAAAATAGAGTTACCTAAGAAAAGAAATAAAATAAATCGAGAAATAATTGTTAGGATTTTTTACAGGACATCGTTTGGTATTATGCACTTAGGGCATTACTAGGCTTACAAAGTGCTATTTACTACAATACACACGATATTATTATTCGTAGCTTGTTTAAAAAACCTAATACATAAAGACAGACAGCTGGTAACGACTTTGTCTATGTTAGTAAGAACCATTAAAAAGCCACAATTCCCTTTAAAACAAATGACACATCGCCACCCACAGGCCAGCCGAGTGAACCGACGTCTGGGTCGGCTGCACAAAGCCATATGTTACACTCAATAGGTATTATTGTAAGTTTATCCACCCGGTGAGTGTGTTTGGCCAAGCGTGACTCGCGCCGGGCGGGTGTCTCAGTAGCGCGCGCGTGCCCTGGAGGGACACCTGCTCATCATGAAGAGGATACTTAGGAAGATTAAACATAGTAAGTTACACGTATTTTAACTTATTTCATTCATAGTTTGTTATTTTTCAATAATTTTAAAAATAATTCGATGATTACCTTCGTTACATTGCAATAGATTCTTGTAGACTGGTTCTCCTGATGTGTGGTTTATTTTACCGGCGATTTTAATTAAACGGGTCATATTTAGTTCAACATATAGTGATTTTATTATCTCTGTATTTCATTTTCATCTAAACGGCTGTAAGTTGATTACATAAACAGTATATCGCTTGTTTGTTTACAAAATGATTCTATTGCACATAAATACTACATTCATTACGATGCAAACATACATACTTAATCATAATTCAGACAACGCTGACACTTTGAATTAAAATAAACTCTTACAAAATATTTTCTAAATAAATCGATCGCGTTGATGTCTTTTGTACGGCGGCAAATCTACGGGCGTGCATAAAAACTTTTCTATTCACGATCAATTGTGTTTAAATTGTAGATAAGTACTTGTTTTTACTTTACCTAAAATTACCAAAAGTTTTCAAATTATTTATATTTTCATTTTCCCTTGTTATCTTGTTATGTACTTATAAAGTGGAATGTCCTACGCTACGGATACCTAAATTAGTACATAGAACACTTTGATTTAATACATTATCTCGTTGAATAAAACCTCTCGTTCGCCGCAAATTGATCTCCGTCACGGCTAGTTCCCATCGTTAACATGGTTTTATAAAAGGAGCAAACGCATATACCATCAGATATCTACATAGAACGCTTCATGCGCGTGCGACGCCCACATTTCGCCGCAACGCGCAAGCGTGTGCGCATGAGATCGATACTTTTTATCACGGTATTGTATCTTTATAATGTTGTTATCGAGATGTGGTGCGAGATTATTTTTTAACTGTTTTTACGCTACTCTTGTTCGTACTACGTAAAATAATAGAGATAGTCTCAGACAAGACATTATAAATTTAAAAGTTTTAAACATGTAAAATAAACATAAACGTACCAGTAGAGATAAAAGTAAAGGGAGCCGTTTGCCCTACTGTGGGATTTTACAGATCGGTCCTTACTCACTGCAGAGCAAAGGCGTGTGGTGATACTCTCTCACTGATGATATTCAGTGAGGGAGAACGCCTATTCCTCATACAAATATCATATAGCAACGCTAGTAACCAGTAGAAATATAGCATAGTTACTTATTTTAAAGTGATCGCACGATATTAAATTGCTCGGCGAGCACGTTTCTCTGCCCATCATGTTGTCAGTCCTGAGTACTGTCGATTGTGACGGGCTGATCCGCGGACTGACGTGTAACCACCGTGAAATGACGTCTCATTGTAAGTGAAGTTCAGGCTTATAACGAAGGTGGTTGGATTAAGTAGGGTATAGGTTCTTTGATAGCTCCTTATAACATAATCATTCAGTACATCATCTCATTATAGTAACTGACCCCTAAGTTAGTAACTTGTATCTAGGGTATCAGAAACTAAGTTAAAGCTTCTTAGAAGTAGTTATTTATTTAATATGTGCGAGTTTGCTGTTCTATGTTTTTGCTACGGTAATGAATACTTCTCCGTTCGTAGCGTGATGTTAAATTGCCGCAGCACAAAGTTTTTTTCAATTCGGAACAGTAGTTCTTGAGATTAGCGCGATCAATCAAAGAAACTTTTCAGCTTTATAACGTTGTTAGATAAATTTACTTCAGACAGACTCAAAATTTAGGCTCTCCAAAAGTTAAATATGTAAGTATATTTTTCAAATATACTGACTCTTTATAACCGTTAATGAATAGGTTTGTTACAAACTTTTATGTTGATCCCAAAAGTAATTTCGCCCGAGGCGCGAGGGTCACAATTACGGTCATCAGTCCAAAGGTTAAATCCAATCCTTCCCGAGGGAATTCCACAAATGTGGTTAAATCGTGTTGCAGATATTAAAATGCGAATGCAATTTCTGTGTGGTGGTGTGTAGGGCCGTCAGCGTGACAGGACGAGTGTGTCCGCGGCGCGGCGCAGGCGCAGCGCGGCGCGGGTCGAGAGGTCGTGCGCGCAGACGCGCTCCGCCCCCCTAATTGCCGCGCCCCACGCAAATAAATAATTTTTATCCACCACGGCGAGATCACGCTCCTCTTGACCTTAAATTATTATACGTAGAGCTCTTTTTTGTGAAATTTTAATCGGTTTTCCGAATGCCAGCGCCCTATAGTCGGAATTCCGGACACCGATTTCTGGCGAGTTCGCGATACTATCGCTACGACGAATTGTTAATGATTGGTTTCGGAATCGATACAGTTACGAAATAATATAATAATTAACATCGATACGTAGAATTAACAAATTGTGCCGCGGTACGAGATACTTACTCGTATCGTACCTACTTACATCGGCGAGAGAACGTAGGTGCATATCGTTAGTAATTACGTAAATCTGGTCGTACGAGACATTATCACACGAAAATTATCTGGAGCAATTTCGTAAATAACATAAGGTTTATTGGGTCTAAAACTTGTAAGTTCTCGAGACTGACAGTTAC
This sequence comes from Timandra comae, assembly GCA_958496195.1. Lineage (NCBI taxonomy): Eukaryota > Metazoa > Arthropoda > Insecta > Lepidoptera > Geometridae > Timandra > Timandra comae. Next base: position 2,138,935 of record OY292358.1, read on the forward strand.
CGAATTAACTGTACATACAGTATGTAATGTACAGTTTATTTAGTCTAGGTAACTGTCGCATATTCTTAAAAGAATGTGATGACTTTGAAACTATTCCAAAGAAAACATGAGTTACAAAAACTTACAACTTTTTCCCATTAAATATTACGAATTCGCAATGTACATGAATGAATCTAATTCCATTTTGTGTGGATGTCACCTGCGCTGGGACGATCGGCCGGTAGCGTGACCAATTCACCAGCTATTTGCGATTACCTATTAGTCACAGAGCGAAGAATAATATTTCGTTGTTTTGCGACATTACTAAAGTATTTCTCAGAAGATTTAACGGTCCACTAACCTTCACTTCGCATTTCGCTTTCTATTGTTAAATCAGATTAAATTATTCAGTGATCAAGTGGTTTTGAACTGGTTTTGTTGATCTAGATCAGACAGATAATTTGACGAGTTCAACGATATTTTAATTTATTTTGTGTCTGAGATTAATGTTCAGTATTTTCGTTTCCTCAGATCCATATCTTAGGCGTTACAATTCTTGAATGCTATATTAACTTTACGTATACGAATTAGGATAATTGATAGGTACTAACCACCAAGAGAAAAAGTTTACTAAAATAATTATCCTACTTGTTTATATTATAATTAGGTTATTTTAAAATTCAACAAATAAGGAATTAGATATGCTTCAACTACGCGTGCAGTACAGTATTATAAAACAGCTCATAACAAGTTTGTAGGCACATATTTGTTGTTTGGTTAGTGCGTTTGTTTAGATTTTATGTCGGCTTCTTTAAAACTTAAACGAACCATGTTTGCTTTATAAATATAGGTTTCTTATGTAAGTACTTGTTTATACAAAGTTTCTTCCCCTTTTTCGCTATATTAGACGTTGAATTGAACTTGTTTCGTGCTCCTCTGCAATGTGAAAAGAACTCGTATACTTACTCGCTAATTTCTACGGTTGAAACCGTAGTTTCGATAGAAGAGACAACAGCTGCGCTTCGTTATTTCACCAATTCTTTTTTCTTTTAGCGGATGTCTAAATAATTACCTTGTATACTCTAAGTAGGTGTAAAAAAAAAAAAAATAATAATAAAAAAAAAATGTAAAAATTAGGGTATTTTACTGTTTACGAAACTTTTAAGTAAGTACCTACAATATAAAAAGCTATCGATTTGGCACCAAACACCGATAATATTTATTTTATTATTTTTTTATTGTTATGCAACGAGTTAATAAAATGTTCAACACCGATAAAACATCAAAACAAAACATTAAATTCACACAGAACTACACAAAAAAAAGACCTACTAAAAGCCATTACCTCTACGTATCTATGTATATAATTCTATATTTAAATACATAATAAGAATACCATTATCGGAATCAACTAAACATTGATATAAAAACAACGTCGTAAAAATAATAAAAATCTTAATTTGAATATTTTCTAAAATACCTATTACTTTCTCCGCGCGCGGGCGTTGGAACAGCGAAACATGTAAAATTACATGTGGTCATGTTGTTGTGTGCGGGCGCATCTCGCCACTCGGCACTCGGGCGCAGCTCGCAGGGCGCAGTTCTCACGATGCAATTATCGGTTGCCTACACTTACCCTTAATACGTCTACCAGTTCCTATAACGAACACTAATCTCAGTCACGTAGGTATCCCAGTATGGACGGCTGGGCGATTCTTTTAGTTCCACAACACGCATCTTTGCGTTGCTTGTTAGTTACATATACTATAGATATATAGATTCATATGATATCTTTTATAAGCTAAGATAAGCTTTTGTAAGCTCTTTGACGAATTGTTTTCTTAAAAAACACGCTTACCTACTCCTATTCGAGAGATTGCTAGAATACTCCTTCTACTTCCTCTCTCATCTATGGCGCATCTATGTATGGAATATTTATCTAATCTACTTTTTATCCTGAAATTCCTATTGGAAAAAGGCATTGCTACGCATGCCAGGCATACAAGGACTGCATGCATAACAATACGTTTTGAAGTTGTATCTAGACTATTATCGTAATTCCTACTGATAAGTAGTGGTGTATACCTAGTATCAATAAGATATTTAAGGCCTTAAACTTGCAAAGTTACTGTCGATCAGGTGATCAGTTGCACGTCTTATTGCCCGTAATTTACAGTTTCGACAGACCATCACGAATACTTTGAATTTTAACTAAGTTTAACGATACTTACGTTTTATCATCAACAATGCAAATGGTTTTGTATTTTGTTAGTTGTGTGCCGTGGTTTCACCCGCGTTTATCCCGAAATAATTTAGGAAAATTAGATGTGCGTTAAAATTGTAGAACTTTCGGCCGTCCATGTTCTATCAATCTATCAATTATCTATCTTTACAGGTCAGAGAGGATGTCGTGATTCATATTCCTAGGTTAGGTAGAGATGGTTAAGATCTACCTTTTAGAACACAGTTTGCGGAAGTTAACCCAAGTTACATAACCGTCTAAAATTCTTCCAAATCAGTTTAGCGGCTTTTGCGTGATTGCGATAGCCCTTCACGTTTATCACTTTTACAAGCTTTTTATCCATTAGTGAAAACCGTATCGAAATCGTTGCGTCGCATAAAAGAAAAAAGCCGACAGAGACAATTTGTTTTATCATACAGATCATTATTATGGGTTTGCAAGTGTGATGATTGCGTTTATTCTTGCTATTTTGCACTATCCTAAAACAAATTTCAAAGTCCTATTTTCAAAGTAAGAGGAAGTTAAAAGAGAAGAAAGTTGCGAGTTCGATTCTTGGTCTCAGTGTCAATGAATGATTGTGTGTGTGCGTAATTTCTGTTACACTAAGTACATATATGCTTACAGATTATAACCTAGTTATGGAGTCAGTTGCTATAAGATGGTAGAATGATAATTCAAAGAAAACAAAAAATCTAGTTGCACAGCGCTAAATAATAATGTAAAAGCTCATAAGCTGTACACATAAATAACAGAACATAAAAACAGAATAAACTAAGAGGAAAATTTATGGTATTATCACAACGACCATTACGAGTGTAGCATTGTAGTCTAGTCTACGGTTTACCAACATAATAATAATTGTTAACACCCAATTTGCACTTAATTTAAAAGCACTAACAATATTTCACGTCCAACATAGATCATGTGATTTACCGAAGATAATATTTATAATTATTACATTCAATATCTATGACCGCGTAGGCGTTCCGAAATACTTATATATTTCTTAGAGCTCCATATGAATTATAGATAATGATCTTCGTAATAACATGTTAACTAATGGTCAAGCATTATGAATGGGTTATTTGTACAATTTACGTTTTTTAAAGTATTCTTTATAAGTTAAAGTATTGGTTTCGATTCACGAATATTATTTTATCGGACAATCTTGAATAATAAGTATTTAGTTTATTTTGTAATTAATAATAGGTATATGTAGCTGAGTTCGTAAATATTGTACTCTTAACACATTAGTTTTTTATCGTATTTAAAAGAAGATATTGAGACTTGATTATGTGAACAGTTATATAGCAGTTTTAACCCGCGTAAATATCAATCCTATTGGATAAAAAGTTCATATCTTTTATTCCTGGATACAAGAAACATCTGTACCAAATTATATAAAAATGACCACAAACTATTCCAAACAAGGTGTATCTGGCACGCCAAACATTTACCCACCATTGTAGTCCAAAGGGTTGTTGTGTCGATGCGTATGCGCACGACTCGGTCAGTCGTGATGCGTCCAACAGCCGGCACGCCGCCCATTGTCAGGGCACATTCCCGACATAGTGACATGCTCGTGAGATACCCTCATTGTCTTCCGTTTTCACGCCTCATCAACGAAACACGCAAAAAAATATTTCATAGTAACGAGCGAGGATTTTGGAGACACGCATTCCAATCTACGTTTTTTTGATAGATATTAAATTATGTGTAAAATCTGGTTAAACTGAAAACTGACCCCAAATAGGCATGGGATAAAGGTTCGGAAAAGAAATAATAAATTATGTGTACCTAAATAAAGAAGTTGTTGCAATATAGAACATACTTCGATGTGTAAATGAGTGTGTTTATGATAGGTACCTTAGGTACAAAGTTTCGAACTTAAGGGTCAGTTACTTTATTAAGATGATATAGTGAATGATTATGTTATATTTTTATAGTGTAAACAAAGGAGTAATAATATACCACGTCTATTATTAAATGTGAAAGTTTGTGAAGATAGATGTGTGTTGCTCCTTAGCCTATGCAAAAACTACATGAGTTGTTTTGGTGAAAGTTGGTGTAGATATTCTTTATAACTACGAATAATGTTTAATCTCATGACACAGCTAATAACAAGCATGATATATTTCCTTGTTCTTACCGCAATACGAAAAAGTATAAAAAATCTGTCTAAGTGGGAGGTATAAATGAATAAACATCGTCAATATAGCATGTAAAATAACATTAACAAAGGTGCGCCAACACATTCATATGTAATGAAATAACAATTACGTGCGGCTCACCCGCGTAATATCAAACTCAATAAAACCGTGAAATTAGCAGCGGAATTATACGACATTCAGACTTTCCAATTTCGGCGAGACCATTAAAATAACGCGAAACTATATCTACAAACGTCAAATTGTTTTATCGGAAACGTAAATAAGGAAAGCTGTAAAATTGTCAACGAAAATCGTAAAAAAATAAGTGGGTGGTTATTTTGAAGAATTTTATGGTTGTAGAGACGAAGTTTGGCTCGATTTTAAAACATTTAAATGGCAAACAAGGCGAATGTAAATCTCAACTTTACTGTTAAACATAAATTGATGTTTGCATTATAAATACGCGTAAAACTGGATTTCATCTTTGAGTTGATGTTTAATATTTGATTGCGCGCTGTCTCTTGAAATCTTACGGAAGCTATGTCTTGAACAAACGAGTACATAGCTTATAAATACATATGTATAAGAAAGTGAGTTTGTATGTTAACAACCACGTCAGTCATATCAATTGATACCTATTAATGAAATTTGCACGTAGAATTTTTGATTTTGCTCTATTTTAACTCATAGCTACTTTTCTTAATACTTAATATAGTTCATTAGGTTTTGCTCTATATTTACTTAACGTAGTGGTAATTTATACTTTTCTTAATAATGTAATTTACATACATAAGATAAGGCACCGCTATAAACTAAACCAAATTAGCTAACATGTATTAGCAGTTTATCTATACTGTACTTTATGAGTAATTAATTGATAAAATAACTACTTAAACTGTTAACTATTTTATGTTAATGTGTTTCAAGCTGACGTAGTTAATTAAGACCTAGATAATTACATAAGATACAAAGAGGTATCTTCGGGTACCTATAGGGAACCTATCTCAAGTTAATTCTCAAGCATTAAAGGACTTTATGCCTTTGCTTTAAAACTGCTTTTAGGATCGTAGCTAAATACGTAGGAAACATAAAAGATTCATTGTTTCTCGTTGTGTTTGTCTTCTTTTTCATAAACTAATTAACAGTCAATAAACACACGTCAAACTAATGAATGTGTAGAAGAAAACGTTTAAACGTGGAACAATCAAACTAGTATTCCTTCAAAGAAACATCACGAGACGATCACAAATGAGCCGCCACACGAGATAATGAAATGTAAACACAGGTGTCAACCGCTGAAACAATACAAAAGCGTGAGAAACATTAAAACACTGGACTTTTGAGGGTCTGTTTGTCTCGCACGAGCCAATTAGAGACTCGCCTCGTGACTGTCGAATTTCCTCCGTTTCATAACCGGCGTGCCTCTAAGGTTTAGGTGGAAAGGGGCTCATTGTGAGCTAATAAAGGTATCGTGAGCGGTTGCGTTTGCAGATCGTGTCGGAGGCGTGCTGTGCGCTCGCTCGGTGAGAACGTTGTTGTTTTTGGGAGGAGGGCGCGCCTGCCGATAATGTATCAGTGCGCGGACGCAGCGCGAGCCGGCGGACGGTGGCGGCGCGCGCGCACATCCCCTCGACACACGCATTGTTCCACCGACACACCGCCCGCGCCTGCGCCCGCTCTCATTGTTACGCGTTCATTATTTATGCCCAATAATACGCTCACCCGACTATGGTATAAATCTCGTTATTGAAAGCATCCGTTTAATTACGTATTGTTATTTTCAATTGAACATTTATTATTTTTCAGAAATTACTTCCAAAGACCCGCCACCGCCGTACAGCGTCGGTGATAACTTTGTTACTGATCGGGAACAACATGTTGTTGAACAGGTGATTTATTTATTTTTTTATAAATATTTTTAGAGTTTAAAGACTTAATTAAATTATTTGTATTAATATTTCACAATATGTTTCAGGCATCGCCACCACCGGCATGCGAAGTGATAGACTTGCTCGCAAATTGCCGCATAGACGCACCGCCCGATGAAGACCCCGAGTCTGCGGTGGAATACGAAGAGATCAGAGACATGGGACTGTGGCACTCCACCCCGCTGGCCCACCGGCACAAGTCCAAGATATCGCTCACGTGGGTGCTCAAGGAGAACCTGGAGAGCACCAAAATACCAGAGAAGAGACAAGAGGACAGGATCGCGAAGATAGGGAGTGACGTAGATAGACATCAACGCTACAACCAGAGGTGTAATGAAAACGAACGTTATAGAAAGTGCAAGTCCAAGGAAGTGCGCGATAGGGTCGTGGGACGCAATGAGTACTATCATAATCTTAGATTTAAGAGTGCGTGTGAGGAGTTTGTGAACGGTGGGGACTCGGACTCGGACGATACCGGTGTCACGGAGGATTACTTTAGGAGGAAACATAAACATCGGCACAGGAGGAAAAAGAAGAAAAACAACGGACGCTTCGGATATGATATTAGGGATCTGGATAGATTCTTGACGGAGGTAAGTTTCTATGAGCATTTTTTAAAATTTAAGCATACATGTAGTACATAATTATGGTAATTTTATTGTAAATGTTGTACACGCCTGTTATTGGTGTACATATCAGAACTCGTAACTTTAATTGTTTTTGTGTAATTTCTTAATATGTATACTGTTGGTGTGTCTTTAAATAATTAAGTAATTTAAGTAATACTACATAGTCCTTTCTCTATGATTAATGGGTCGAAATAGGCTATACAACTATACGGTGTAAAATAAAACATACTTAACGTAAATCAATCTACGTTACTAATAATATCACCATATATTATCTGATCCCAAGTAGGTTTATGTTATACTCGTATGAATATCGGGTTTTAAATACTACCAAATTGCAAGGTATACCAACTGATGTGTAACAAAAGAATTTTAAATGCATTCGCTTTAAATCTTGCTCGTTATTCATAATGTTCGACGTTATGACATTACGGTCATGACGCGATCAGTTTTTATGCCATATTCACCCCGGAGCAAATACTCATCCGTTTTAAAACCGTAAGCCGCGAAATTGGCGCAAAATTGGATACCGCTAAATTGCAACTCAATTTCAATTTTCGTTGAAAAAAGTATTAAGTTAATGTTTTTAATCTGGACTTGGTTTGGGAGGTAATCTTGATTGATAATGCCTCAGTGCGGCGCTGCTCAGTTGTTTTGTTTTGGTAATATTATCTCTGAAACAGTCCGGCTCATTTATCAACGCGGCGTATTTCAAACTATATTACTTTATTATCTTTTACGTGGAGGTGAAATTTCACGGTGTTAATTGTAAAAATATGTGAGTAATAACATATGTCTTGGCGTTAAATATTGTCTTGAGGGTTCCGAATGATTTATCTTTGACCCTTGACCGCGTCGAATCACTCTCAGTGTTCATAATAAAGTTAATTTAAAAAAATAAAAAACCGACTTCAGCACTAAAAAGTAAGAAAATAATTTAAAATAAACGATATTATTAATACATATTTTCAATTTATAATTAGTAACTTTTGGAGTCAGTGCCAGCCCAGGATAGTTTTTTTTTCCTTATAAGATAGCACGAGACGCGCCTATAATATTAATGAAGGCTTTGGCTGTCACCGACTTCAAAAGTAACTAATTATAAATTGAAAATATGTATTAATAATATCGTTTATTTTAAATTATTTTCTTACTTTTTAGTGCTGAAGTCGGTTTTTTATTTTTTTAAATTAACTTTATTTTTAAACTTTTTAGTGGGAAGCAAGTCTCCTTCAACAAAAGACGCTTAAATTTTCCTCCAGAAGAGCTTTTGACTCGTGGATCACTTGAATCCTTTTTTTGTGGGAGGAAGACTTGTCTTTCCAGGGGCTTTTGTCCAGGGGAACGACAGGGTATGTCGGACTCCGCGCCGCAAAGATAGAGCGGCGACGCGCTTACCGACTAAAACCTCTTGGTGTGCCACCTCTGCGCTTATGGCCGAAACCGGAAGAAACGCAGCTGTACGCTACTACGATCCCGGACAGCGCCTCTACCCTGTTAAGGGTTTCTCCTCTGAGCTAGAATGTAGCTCTAGGCGACAGATGTTGAGTCACCCCCTCCGAAAAGTACCGCGCGCCTATATGGCGGCAGTGGATCTCCCCCCGGGGATCACTGCCGCAGTTCGGGCGTATGGTGGTTGCATAGTGGTAGTCCCGTCTCCGTCTGCCCAACCTTCTGCTGCGGATAGTGTTAGTGGAGAGGGCTTCGCGCTCTCTCTCCGCAGCTTCTTTTTGCGAGAGTACGACCTCACAAAAGGTGGACACTCCAATCCAAGACCTCTCCTCGCTCACCATAGCAGAGACTACATTTGGCAAGGAGAGGTCGTTTCCCACGATTGCCGCGAGAGTTGCGAGGGCTATAGCTTCTTGCAGGTATTTCTTCGCTGCTCTATAAGTGTCGAGCAGTTCAACCTCAACGGGTACCGCTTGAATCCTGTCCCATGAGCTGATGTTACACATGATTCATTATAATCTAACACAACCCTGCATTTTATTACCTACTTCTTTTTAACTTCATCGTCCCAATATGTCCCAATTAAACCATAATTTTATTACAAAACTTCTTTATAACCGCAAAGGTATAAGAACTTTTTAGAAAATTAACCAAAGTCAAAATAAAAACGAAAATAGAGGATGACGTTTATACTGTCTATTTATTAATTAAAATAATATATACAATCTAATCTGGTGCAGTGTTTGTTTGTAATATCTAAATAATATTTTTTTTACTAAAGTTTTATGAAAATGCACTGAATATATATGTGTAATAGGTACCTATAATAGTATAAAAAAACATTTTTAAAAAATGTTGTAGGTTTGGGTTTATTTCAGTGTGTGTTAACGAATTAAAAAACAGGACATTTTTATATCTAAAACCCATGAATTGTGAACAGCATTTGATTTAAATACGAAAGAATACAGCCAAAAAATTTTCATCCAGAAATTCTTTTGGTATCAATAATATCGCGAGCAAAACCACGGGTCACAGGTAGTTTTACTTTTAATAATGTCAATCGACACCCCAGCCTACATTGTTGCGGGTTTTTCCTCGATTTATCCTGGATCCCATCATCAGATCCTGATTTCCTTGACATGGGACCACTTCGCGAATATCCGCTTTCTAATGAAACAAGAATTTTAAAATGCTCCATTCATGATTACAAAGAAATCGCGGAACAAACACACAAAAAAAAAAAAAAAAAATATACGCGTCGAATAGAGAACCTCCTCCTGTTTTTTTGGAAGTCGGTTAAAAAAAGGAATGTAATATTTTACGCTGTGTTTATCTACGTGTTTGTTGGAGGTTTTATTAATATGTATGTGTTTATAATAGATATTAAACATGAATATAATAGAAATTAAACACCTGTTTAGTTTAGGGATAATTGGTAGTATCAATTTTCATTATCATGAATCTAACATATTATAAAAATGATTTTATCGTTTAGTAATTTCTGGGAAACAGAGATGGTTACTCAAACCCTCCTTTGCCACAGTCAGGTAAAGCTATTTTTACTTCTTGCAAATAGGTATAGTGTTTTAAATAAATAGGAATCCGAAACATATGCGGAAAGCCGCGGAAAGCGACTTTGCTCGACCTACGTAAACAAGTTTATAGTAAAGATGAATTTTACTATTATACGATCATCGTTAATTAATCTCAAATTGATACGAAAAATAGATTAAATAATAAAATGTAAATTATGTTGTTATTAAATAACCTACGATCACGTAATATTGTTACATTACGTAGTCTCAAAACGTAAAAGTTTAACTAAGTATTTAATATATTCAGTTAAATTGAAACATAGAAAGTCGCACTGACATGAAACAACAATTGCTAACATACCAAGTTATTTACGTAGTAGGACTATTTTTATAGGGTTTCACTTCACACACAGTAAGAATATCTGAGTCGAATTAGTTGTACATCAGGGAATTGAGGAAAAGACCAATGTTCATAGTGATGAATGATAAACAGGATTAAAGTAATTTTCTTACTTCTTACAAACAAAGAATTTCATACAGCAGTTTTCGAGAACGTGTTTCCGAAATATCATTAGTATGAGTAAGACTGAGCCTTTATCTTTGAGTGTGATCTTAAGAGCCGATACTTAATTAAGATAACATAACCTAATCATTCACTACATCATCTCATTATAGTAACTGACCCATAATTAAGTTCGAGACATATAGGGTATCAGAAACTACGCACATACTCATTCACACACACACACACACACAGACGGAGATAAATATTAATTAATTAATTTATAATCTTTCTAGGCTACAATAGACCGTCCCGGCAACATCCCGGTAGTGGTGGCATACCCTACCACGCTGTACCAGACGCACAAAGAGAGCCAGTTGGAGCTACCCTTACCGCTGGGGACGGTCGTCAATGCGGTGTTTAAGAATGAACAGTGGGTGTACGCGCAGACGCCCCACGGTGATGAGGGATATGTGCTATACGCTGCTTGTCTACCGTTGGGGATTCTGCCTAATAGGTAAGTTAGTCGTTTTAAAGTTACGGATTAAGAGCGAATAGTTATTTTTTGCTTTTAATAAGTTGTATTATATTTTGGCGGTCTGTTGGCATGTGAACCTGCCTGCGAATTAAGAGGTCTTGGGTTCGATTCCTGGGTCAAATAAGACTTGGATTCGAGATCATTAACAAGCTTTAGGCAAGCGCGGTGTTAACTCCTATTCCTTTTCTCTCTATTCAAATCCCACCCGATTTCGGCCACCGAAACCGAGTACAGTAACACCACCTGCTTCTGTCCAAATCAACCTCTTTTACATTTTTATACTTTTACAATTCCAGAACACCCCAAAAGAAGACTCCTTGCTGGGAGAGCAGTACTGACATCTACCCTCGTCCGTGCGGCAACGGGAACCTCACAGACACCGAGAAGGAACAACTGCGGGGCCGCACCCGCTCAGAATGCCGCACCAAGCGACGACCCAAGACAGCGTGCGCGGAAAAGGACTTTGACACCTTATACTTAAAGACCAAATCCGTCTGCTCAATAGACGAATACAAACCAAAAGTGTGTTCAGAAGTGAAGCGACAAACTTTACTAGTAGTTACATGTGATTACAACGGCAGTGGTCTAAATAGAACGTTAACAGTGAGTAAGGGAGAGGTCGTAGGTCTAGTGCAGGGTGCGAGCGAGACAGATGTAGATTCGGAGTGGTTTTATGTGCGGAAAAAGGATGGAAGTCAAGGGTTTATACCGGCTGCTATAGCTGGACATGGATATATTTAATGTAGTAATAAATTTTATTGATTATTGTGTTGTTTTTTGTAATTTAAGTTATGCCTAAATAGGAATTTCAGAAAGTAATGTAATTTAAAATATGCATAAGTAACGAAATATTTCACCTCAGTTTTACAGTAAAAAAATAACTTATATTAATTAATTAGTAGATCTTTAGGGTGGCTTCATACATGATTGCTTTAAAGTGAATTTTAAAAACTGTATTTCTTGCCTAAAACTGGTTAGAGATATGAAGAATATCATTAAAAAATCAAAGAATATAAGTATACTTACAAAATATTTAATTAATCCTTAACACAACACTTCAAATCAAACTTATCGAAAATGCAATATCTGATCTCTGTAATTAAGAGATGTGCACAAATCTATCTCGGGGCTAGAACCCGCTATTGACAACACTTTGTTAGGGCTTGTCTTCAATATTGCTGAGTATACTGTAGTTGATGAAACTGGGAGTTCGACCTTCACATCTCCGTTGTATGAAAGCTGGTACAGATGTTTAGCTGCTCCTCCGGCCACTACACAGTCGTCATGGAAGAATGAAACGTGTATTCCATGGTCGGGGATAGTGAATACTGTTACTGCGTCCAAGGAGCGCAGGTGCCATAGAGCTAGACGCGGTCCGCCGCCACAGACCTAATAGACAAATAATATATTTTCAGTCATTATGTTATTGTACTGGTAGTTTGGTCAAATACAATATATTGCTAATCATGAGATACACAAGTTGGTATTACCTAAATTTGGATAAACTACTAAATAATTTTTTTTTCTGGCTGGCTTCTGGCTTCCTGAATAATACTAATAACATTGAATAAATCTGTACTATTTTATAATTAAGAATGACCAACTTATAACATTTAAACTTATGAATGATTAATTAAAACAGCCTAATATATATCCAAATAAACAATTCTTACAATCCAATCATCCCCAACACAAGCCGAGCCGACCCACTTGCCGAGCTCCGGTCGGCTCACTTTACTGTTGGCGTGCGGCTCCAGTTTATTGTGAGACTTCCCCGTTCTCAGGTCCCACAGCTTCACAAGACCATCCTCACTTGCACTTACTAACTGGTCATTTCTGGAAGAATATATTTAAATGTTGTTGTTTAATGAAATAATGCAAAACAGTTAATCATGCATACACGATATTAGGAACATTTGTGTTTTGGATGCTGGCAATGGTTGCAGAAATATCATTGGTAGGCCAAGGCCATAATTTTTTTTTTTTTTTTTTTATTTGGGAAACAAACAGTACTATATTTAACAATTAATAATGTACTTAAGCTAACACTTTAACCAGTGAAGTTTCCACTGTTACATTATACATATAAACACTAGTGAACAAAGAGAGTGCGACAAAAATACAAAATTAAATTAAAATAGTAAATGATGACATTAAAAGTACGTAAAAAACAATAACAAAAGAACTGAGACAAAAAGAAATGGCAAAAAGGCTGTTTGTTGAGTTTTAAAATTAATTATTTAAATTTAAATTTTTAGTACTAATGGCTTTGCTACATCTAATCTGATTATGGTAAGATTTTAAATGGTTGTTAAAGATATCAATATCAGTGAAAAATTTATTGTACGTGTCACAGGATCTGTTTAAGAACATGAATTTATTATAGTTGGTATGAGAAACAGGTGTCCAGAATTGTTTACACTTACGAGCGGATGAACGAGGGCAGTGTAAATATATATTACCGAGTAATGTAGGTGAATCAATACAATTGTTAATTATCTTAAAGAGAAACATTTGATCTTTAACTATACGACGAACTTCTAGACTAGTAAGGGACTCAACACTAGCATGAGGAATTCTATATCTGAAGTGTTTTAAAAATTTATTTTGAATTCTTTCTATATCATTAATATGAATTTTATAGTTAGGGTTCCAGACGGTAGAGGCATATTCGAGTATTGATCTAACAAAACTATTATACAGAAGTATTAAGGTGTGAGGATACACAAATTCTTTAGAAGCTCTTAAAATAAAACCAAGCATTCGATAGGCTTTACAAGTAATATGATTAAAATGTAACTTGAATGTTAGTTTATGATCCAGCAGAACCCCCAAATCTCGAACGTGGTTAACTCTAGTTATCGTAGTTACATTGAATTTATAATCAAAAATAATAGGATGAGGTTTTCTACTGAACGTAATCACATTACATTTATTGGCGTTTAACAGTAGAGAGTTAGAATGACAATAGTTATATAAATTATTTAGATCACTCTGCAGAAGAAAGCAATCGGCTAAAGAATTTATTTTAAAGAAAACCTTTGTATCGTCCGCGTAAATTAAGCAGTTTGCATGTTTAAAGTTACAAAGGACATCGTTAATCATAATTATAAACATCAATGGCCCGATATGCGACCCCTAAGGAACACCGGAAGTTATCGGGATAAAAGAGGAACAGTGACCTTTAACAGTAACAGCTTGGCTACGATTTAGGAGGTAAGATTCCAGCCATCTTAAAAGATCACCATGTATTCCGATCTGGTAGAGTTTACGAATTAATAAAGAATGCGATACTTTATCGAAAGCTTTAGAATAGTCCGTATAAATAACATCCATCTGAGACCCCTGATCCATGGCATTAGACACAAAATGTAAAAACTCACAAAGATTTGTTTCGGTGGAGCGTTTATTGACAAACCCATGTTGTTCATTTATTATAAAAGGTCGTAATACGGGACACATTGTGTCGTAAATAATTTTCTCGAACATTTTCGCAATTATATTTAACTAGCGGTCCGCCCCGGCTTCGCACGGGTCCAATTTTCCCGTTGATTTTCCAGATTTTTTTTACATAAGAACCTTCTCCTGACAATAACAAACACAACAAAAAAAGAATTGGCCAAATTGATCCAGGCGTTGTTGAGTTATGCGCTTACCAACACATTTTGCGATTCATTTTTATATTATAGATTTAGAGATAGGCCTATAATTCCTAATGTCGTGTTTGTCTCCCGACTTAAAAACAGGTACAATATATGACTGTTTCCAGACGTAAGGCATTTTACCAGTACTCAAGGATCGATTAAATAAAATGGTAATAGGAATGCTTAGTTCTAAGTAATATTGTTTGAGGAAAGTCGCTGGTAAACTATCCGGACCACACCCCTTATTGATATTAAGCCCTTTTAAATATTTTTTGATAATTGAAGATGTCAATTCAATGGAGGTCAAAATTGAGTTTGTATTATTACTCATACAATCATGATTACACGATGGATCCGTAGAAGAAACGAAAACTGACTGAAAAAAAGTATTGAACATGTCACAAATGGTCGTAGCGTCTGAACTCTGGCTATTGTTATATATCAAAGTATCTGGGATGTCACCTGATTTCTTTTTAGATTTAATAAATGATCAAAAATGTTTACTGTCTGTATTAACTTTGGATTCAACATTTTTAATGTAATATTGGTAACATTCAAGTTCAACCAGCTTTTCCCTATCACGCAATTTTTGGAAAGAATTATAATCGCTTTGTCTGTTGTAAGTTTTCCACTTAGAATGAAATTTAAGTTTTTCTTTTATAATTTTTATAAGTGGTATCGTATACCATTTAGGATACTTAAAAAATTTATTTATATTTTTATTGGGTACATAATCGTTTATTATTTTATTTATAATTTTATAAAATTATCTAAATTATTCCCATTTACTGTCTAACTACAGTATATAAAACTCTAGAACAAAGCTATTAATATAATAGTAACTGAACTGACGTGATAATAAATCATTAACCAATTTTTTGGCTAGAAGAGAATGTTGGCCACAAGCTTTATAAAAGACAATGCTAATTCAAGGGAGATCTTATTGCAGAAATCTACATGCTTACAACAAATAAAAACATTGATAGGTAGTAAGACTAACTTGAATACTTACTTTCCATGCACTGAATGTATGTAGTTAGTATGTCCCTTGTAAGTGGAAAGTAGTCTTCCCTCATCTAGACTGTACACATACACATTATTATCACCACAGCCCGCGTACAGCTTCTCCTCGTCTTCAGAGAGCCACAGACTGTTCACATCACACTGTTCTATCGAAGACTTTGAATTAATCTTTATCGACCATGAAGGTTTCGTCAATTTAGCATTAAAAACTCCTTTCCAGTCCCATCCTGTGATCTCATTCACGGAACCGACTATGAGGAACTTCTCCGTAGATGCGAGGCTACAAACCTGACCGCCAGATTCTAAAGTTTGAATATGTTTCGGTCTGTTGTAGTCGGACGTTAACAGTTCGACTACTGGGTTGAGAATGCGGTCGAGACTAAAAATTACAATAAAAACAAATATTAGATTAAATTTAAATTTAATTTTTATCTGAATAGTATTATACAAGGGCAAAAACTTACTCAAATATAGCCAATTGTCCATAAATATTGCCGGCAACTAAATATTTGCCACAGGGCGAAAATGTTTGGCAAAGAACCGTGTTGTAAAGTATTTTATCAAGCATATTGTAATATGCGGATATTTACCCTGTTCTATATATTCTAGATTTTTAGGATTGCTATTTCTTTTTATTTATTATTTTCGTTTATTACTATAAAGAACACAAAACATAACCTCAACGATCAGCGACACTCCAACACAAACAAAACAATTTGATAAATACGTCACTTTGACATTGACATGACATTCATAGTGACGAAATTCGTGACATCTCGACGTGACATGAATGAACGAGATGATGATGATCACAGATTCACAGAACACTATATTTTAATAACAGGATGATGATGGGTGTCCGAACTAACTAATCAGCCTTAAAAATTGAATACTATTCAATTCAATTTCCTTTGATTGCAACAAAATATTTAAGAAATTAAATTATTTATATAAACAATTCATTCTAACTCGTGCTAAGTTCATGTTTGTTTGCAGTCTGTTCCATCAATCAATTCATTCATTCATTTCTGACTGAATAATTTATTATCTGTCAAACAAAACTTGAAACCGACCAAAATGGACGTGTTGCGTTTATTTTAGAAAATAATTTTAGTGTTGTAGATGTAAATGGTACGTGGTTAATTAAATTTAATAGGTTACTTTTACTATAAGAGTACTTTAAAGTCACCTGTATCAGTAATACATTATAAACCATTTAAATATTGTTAAAAAACCTGAAGTAATACGAGTGCATGGGCTAAGATTGATTTGATATTTTTTAGGTAAATAAAACATCAAAATGTATAATGGAATTGGATTGACGACACCCCGAGGGTCTGGGACGAATGGTTACGTCCAAAGGAATTGGGCTACGGTACGTAAAACCAAAGATACGGTGAATTATCGGACTGAAGATGAAATTGCTAAGTTGGACTCTCAATCAAATAAACAACCAAACCGGGAAATTCTGGATCACGAGAGGAAGAGGAAGATTGAAGTGAAATGCGCCGAATTGGAGGACAGCCTGGAAGAACAGGGGTATGTAACACTTAATAAATATATTGGTTATAATTGCTACTGCACTGGGTTATGATCTAAGTTGATGTGGCATTTATCATAATGAAATGATACACAGTAATTGTCCAATTGTACATACCTCAAAATCAAATCATCTGCTATTATCTATTTTTTTTACAAAATCCAATGAATCATGTTTTTTTTCTAAATTGTAAAACTCCATGTATTGTTACCCGCAATAGACAATATTCTTTCTCAGTACTATATTGTTAAGTTTCAGTAAACAACTACCTATCTAAGTGTAGTTTTTAATATGTATCATTGCATTGTTATAGCTTTTATAACATGTTTTTTTAACTTCTTTCCACAATGCATGCTAATTACTTATTTAAATTGTCTATACCTTTTTAATTTTTTAAACATCCTTATCATGTATGCATGGTTTGAATTTTGACAGGAAAACATGTCTGACATTTACACCATAATGCGTAATAGCCATGCAATTGTGTGGCTATATAGGGTAGTAACACCAATATCCTAGTCTATACTAATATTATAAAGAGGAAAGATTTGTTTGTTTGTTTGTAACGAATAGGCTCCGAAACTACTGAACCGATTTCAATAATTCTTTCACCATTAGAAAGCTACATTCACCCTGAATAACATAGGCTATATTTTATCCCCGTATTCTCACGGGAACGGGAACCACGCGGGTGAAACCGCGGGGCACAGCTAGTAGTATTATAAAGCCAAATGTTTGTGAGTGTGGATGTTTGATCCTCTTTCACACAAAAACTACTGAATGGATTTTTATGAAATTTGGTACAGATGTTCCTCATACCTAGGAATAACACATAGGATACTATTTATCCCAAAATTCCCACGGGATAAGGTTCCACGCGGGTAAAACCGCGGGACATAGCTAGTATGACTATAAATGTAACAGTCTTTGTAATGCTAGTTCAATAATATACTTGAAACTAACACAAAAAATCCATACAATTTAGGTTATTTCTATTAACTGTCTTTATGATTAATTGAGGAAAAATTCTTTACTAATCCTTATTAGTGACACTTTTAAATGGAGAGAGAGTATAGACTATGTTATTTTTTTTTAAATTAAGTGATTCCTGGGTGGAAGTATAGATTTGTTATGAAATTGGTCTTGAGACTCTTTTTTTATATTCCTTATAGTTTCAGACTTTGTCTATCCATGAAAATGCAGCCCTTAAATTATAAAAAATACATATTATCATGTATTTGTGGGATTGATGGATTGACACAGCTCATTAGCCTCGGTTAATGATATTTAATTTGATTACTCTTTCTTCAAATACCAATTAAAACTACATTTCCACATTAGCAATTAAAGACCAAAGACTTCTAATTTTCGTTTATAATCAATAAACTGTACCAATTTTGTTTTTTTTATTATGAGTAGGGTGTTAATCATTGAGAAAAGAGAAGTCCTAAGGTGACTCCCTGATCTGTGGTGTTAATATTATCACTGAGAAACACACACATTTACAGATTACAGTTATTTATAATGAACTAGCTGTACTCCGCGGTTTTAACCGCATAGTTCCCGATCCCGTGTGAATTTTAGGATAAAACATAGCTTATGTCCTTCCCCAGACCATAACCTACCCCTGTACCAAATTTCAAGTCAATCGGTTCAGTAGTTTAACTGTGAAAAGGCAACAGACAGACGGAGTTAGTTTCGCATTTATAATCAAAACTAGCTGTGCCCGTGGTTTTACCCGCGTGGAATCTTATCCCGTGGGAATTTCGGGGTTAAAAGTATCCTATGTGTTATTTCTAGGTATGAGGAACATCTGTACCAAATTTCATTAAAATCTATTCAGTAGTTTTTGTGTGAAAGAGGAACAAACATCCACATATCCACACTCACAAACATTCGGGTTTATAATATTAGTAGGATAAGGATACTCAAAGAATATGTAGACTAGTTACCTTTGTAACATCTCAGATAGACCACTTTCATCTTTTATTGTAATAGTACTACGACTATTGCCCCTAATATCAAATGATAATCAATGATTTAATGAGCTGATTGGATGTTAGCCAAATTGATTACATTGGCTTATTTCCACATTGTTTTTAACTTCATTCACCTGCTATATAGGGCAGACATGATTCTTATTTACTTTGAAAATAAATACTATATTGACAGCTATAGTGATGGACGGCTGATATCAAATTATTTGAGACTGATATGCATGTCCTATTTATGTACACACATCAAAAGTGTCTAGGGATCAACATATATTTTTGCAATAACTTTTCTCCTGATTGATATTAATTAAAATTTTCTTTAAGGATTCATCAAATAAAGTGTTTTCGTTTGTCACAGTAACGATAAACCAAGTCACCTTTGCATTAATAAAGAAATTTGCCATTTTCCTAATAAAGGGATTTTTGACATTTGAACCACTAACATTAAAGTTCGAAAAAAAGACTGAAATAACAGTTTTCTTTAAAATTTTATTGGGTAACTTAAACAATTAATAATCCGTGTTTCTACCGCGAACACTAACAACACAAGAACATCGGTTTGGCATACTCAAAATGAGTTCATCCAAATCACGCTGTGGAATGGCCGCCCATGTTCGTTGCAACAACAAAAAAAGGTCTTCTTGCGACTGGATACCCTCCATATTCGGCAGAGCTCTTCTCTGTAGCATATCCCATGCATGCTCAATCGGGTTCAAGTCTGGCGACTGAGCAGGCCAGGGCAGGACATTGATGTTAGCTGCGGCGAGAGTCTGTCTTACAACTCTTGCGGTGTGCGGTCGTGCATTATCATGCATTAACTGAAATAAGGGACCGATTTGCACTTGTAGAGGAACGATGACGTCTGATACAATCGTCTCAGCATAAATTTGAGCGTTGAGGTTGCCTCTGATCCAAATCAACTCAGTTCTTCCGCCGATCCAAATACCCGCCCATACCATGATGGTTCCACCACTATAAGGATGGACTTCCTGGCAGGATTTTAATCGCTGTTGGCGTCCAGGGGTTCTCCAGTGTCGTATACGTCTTGTATCCGGTCTCATACCAAAACGAGACTCATCAGAAAAGCACACGAAACGCCATTGTTCTTCTGCCCAATTTCTGTGTTCAAGAGCCCATTGATATCGAATCCTACGATTGTGCATTGCTATAGGTGGTACCCGTAGCGGTCTTCGGGAATGAAGGTTTACTTCATGCAAGCGGTTTCTGACTGTTTGGTCGCTAATTAAGTTCCCTGAAGAGTGATGAAGCCGCACGGCTAACATCATGGCGGTTATTGTTGGAGCTCTTCGAGTTAAGATTTGAATGTATCGGTCTTGTCTCCGTGTGGTGCAGCGATACCGTCCTCCATGGCGCTCAGCCACGGTACCAGTGCTTCGGTAACGTGTCCAAAGTCGACTGATAACACTCTGACTTGTATTCAGAGCTAAAGCCACAGTACGTTGCCGGGAACCAGCTTCTATCATTCCCACGGCTCTGAGCATTTCTTCCCTGCTTAAATGACGTCGCCGCTCCATAATAACGTTGGTTTTAATCAGTAGTAGGGAAACAGTAGCACTAATAATGTCTTCAATGCGTTGTATGTTTTTATAGGGAAAATATTGACAGCTGATTTTCATCTTTTACTCGAATTTGATTCACAGTTCCTGATTCAAATTATGAAATGCACCAAAAAGGATCCATATAAATTTATAAAATCATAAATTTATTACAAAGCCACATCTCAATCTCAAGAAATCCGCATAAAAATGCTTGATCCCTAGACACTTTTGATGTGTGTATTTAAAAAAAACAAAAGATCATTACTTTCTGTGGGTCTATAGGTCTATATAATACAATGAAAAGTACTTATAACCGTTTTGCATATATGTATTATTAAATACAATCATTTGAATACCCATGTCCGCCATCTTGGAGACATCGCCATATTGATTGGCGCCACTTATATACAATTTTATGAATCTAAAATTACTACTCAATCATATTGGGATAAATGTTCTAAAATTCAGCTGTAAAATCTGACCTAAACTAACATTGCAAGTTGAATAAAGGCTAATTTACTAAACCCCATGGCTGTCGTAATTTTGTTACACACTAAACCTATTTATTAAATATAAAAACAAAACATAAAAAGTATAATTTTATTGCAACTTGTTTTACGACAAGTCACATGTTGTAACACCACTTGTTACTATTGATTTGTTCTATGTTTTTATATATAGGCGAAACACCCCAAGTGTGCGCGTGATCTATTATTTCCACCCTATGAGGGGGTTGACGTCCCTTGCGCTGGAGTCACGATCGATACGCACCCGAGCGGACCAGAGGGTGGCCTCAATATAAATAGTCAACATAATCAAACTCGTTCAGTTAGCGAAAGCACGCCAAACGGTGTGTTATCGGTATATTTTATTGCAAACAAAACTAATTCCAACATTTATAGCTCGCGGCGTAATGCATTGGTAGGTTTCTGAAACGATATGGATTTATTGGTTTCTCATTATATTTCGCATGTTTGCGGTACGCGGACGGATCGCGATCGCGAACGCGCTGTCCTGTATATAATAGTATTGTAATGAGCGTGTCGTTGGTGTGGTTGCGTAGGTTGCCGAAGGACGAGATAGCGGCGCGGGTGGCGGCCTTCAGGGCGAAGCTCTCCGAGAGCAGCGCGGACAAGGACCTCCCCCGGGACGAGTTCGGCAGAGTCGCGTGAGTATTACTTATTCATCACCCTCCACTTCATTACCCTTTCATAGAATATCCGATACTTACCTTTTTTTGTAGGTCCGAAATAGCTTTTGCATATTACGTACGCGTTGTTTCGTAAGGAAACACTTCAGTCTGAATGTTCTCTACGTGTGTAATGGCCGGTCCACGGATTGTTGAATGTACACGTGTTTAAATAACTTTATACAAATATAATACAAAACATATATGACACATAATTGGTTCAAATATGGTTTTTGTGTGAGTAAAATGTGTTTCATTATTATTAGGTACTTGTATGTACCGTGTGTGTACCGGCATAATTACATACCGCGGTCGTGACGTGCGTTCGCACAATATGCAGTACTTAGGTCCTTATTAAATAAGGGGTCCATAATTCAGTCGCTTATATTATAGTCCTCGATTTACAATGATTACAAACCTTAATCCTATAAATATGTGGGAAACAACACGTTCTTGATTTCCTAAATTCTAAAATGAAACTAAAACCATCTGAATATGCAATAGAACTCCATCAAATAGATATCCATTTATCCTTCAACAGGTCATCGATTTAATAATATTTCATGTATGTACCTATACTTTATCGAAACGTTGTTACATAAAATGGGTGTCAGCTATGTAGTACGTTCGACAGAAAATATGCCGAAAAATAGAATTTAATTTAATTCATTAGATCTATACGCTATTATATGGCAAAGGTCAGGGTAGCTCTCACTCAAGATTATAAGTACAGTGAGAAGGATCTCTTAAAATTAAGGAAGTCCCTGCTTCAGAGGCAGCTTTTGTAACGGTCCCCTCGCGGTTCCTTCAAAAATATTCTTTAGATAGGCGATTGTAGGTAGATAAGCGTTGAATAACCTCTAAATAAAAATCCTTTGACACAGAATATTCAATCGCGTAAAAGACGTACATTTAAGACTCGTAGCTTCTAAATCATAGCGTACAACGCTAAAGCCAAACACTTCAAACTTATGACACCCCCTCCTTTAGCGTTAGGGGTTGCAATGCTATTGAATTTTATTTTAAAAGGAGAAAAACATCCAGTGTCCATTGCCAATTCTTGTTGGCTGTAGATTCAGTGTTTAAGGAAAAAGGCACATTCCTTGCAAGTTTGTCCATTCAATATTTCATTTTCTTTCATGTAATTATTCATTTTAATTTGTTTTTTAATTATTTTTGTCTCCTTTTGTGAGCGCGTTGACGTTTAAGTGCCTTTTGAGACCAAATTTCAAATGGTTTTGAATTGAATATCCAATTTTGATCAAACTTAAGTAGTTGAATAACCTCATGTATTATTCAAAATAGTCACCAACGGAGATGGAACCAACAGAAAAGTGTTTTGATTAATTCATTCCAATAAAGAGAGGCTCAAAGAAAGAAAGAGGGTATATTTCTAATGATCGTAAAGGTGTTCATTGAGTCAGTTGAACTGATCAGTCCAGACCTAAAACTGTGCGTCACTCCAAAAGTTTTAGGCCAACTAGATTTCCCCACTGGAATTTGGAATCACTCCGGTGATTGACGACCATATTTGGTTTGACGCCAGTTCAACTGATCAGTTAAACTGACTTGTGCCACATTAATAAGTGTTTCGTTGCATTAAGTCGTCAGCTTATCAATTAATTGAAAATTAATACAATTTTACGTCAATAAGTAACGTAGTTATAAATGAGAGGTTTTAATTAATTTCCTGTACATTGTCGCCGTGAAATTAATTTAATTTGCGACGGTGTCGTTTTAGCTAGAAAATTGTTTTATGAGAAACGGCTTTTTGCACGTTATCAAATTATGACGCTATCTGTAAGATCCCGTATTTTCTTGGTTTCGATGTTATAGAGTAAAATTTAATATATTCGTCTTTGAAAAGGGTAAACAGATGATAACGTACAAAAATATATATAGCTTCATAACAATAACATGCAAATATACAAACGAGTTTATTGCAATAAACAACTTTTACATTAAGTATACATATATTCTTTTCTATAGGATATGTGAGAAAGTCTTATAGTTAAAAAGTATTTTCCTTCTTTTCAACTCTAAGAAAAGGAAAAATGAAATTTTCCGTTTTATCGTCAATAAATAAATAAATAAACTTTATTAAAGCAAGTTACTTTTAAATTGAGTTCATGGTATAACGTCAACTTATTAAAATTCCCAATATTCCTTTGACATAGTTTTTGGTCTGTCCAAAACTACTCTTTTTTTTAATATGTTTGTACAAACAAACCTACGACAGAACCTACAAGTAAAATTTTATTTGCATAGAAAACAACATTCCAATAAAATATTCAATTCCAAACGAAAATAACATTCACTATCTATTTGTAATCTACAAAACAACTCCATAAACTTATTTATAGTTCACAATAAATTAATTTTCACATTTTCAATACTTCGTGAAGAAAAAGTACTCCTCACATAAAAAAGTAATACATATACTAGATAGATACGCATTCATAACGTTTGTAACATAAAAATATGTACTACGAGCTGTGCCCCGTGGTTTTACCCGAATAGTTCCCGATCCCGTGAGAATTTCGGGATAAAATATAGCCTATATCCTCCACCGGACTATAAGCTACCCCTGTACCAAATTTTAAGTTATTCGGTTCAGTAGTTTAGCCGTGAAATGGTAACAAAGAAACATAAAAACAGAGTCACTTTCGCATTTATAATATTAGTAAGGATTCATAATGTTTGTATACAATAGTTACCTCATACATTGCGGCATTTGTATTATTCAAGTTATTATTACGCTGTACAGGGGCGGGAATGTATTCTATCTTTGTTGTTAGAGCGGTGGGGTCGTTGCATATCGATCCCGGTGCATGACGTAGCGCGCCACCCTCTAGGTAGGGGAACCAGGGACTAATGTCATTCAACCCCCACTCTATACTCCCTGTTACTGGAGCAATGGGACTTGTTCAATAATATTGTTTTTGTTGGGAATTATTTCGGACAATATTTTTCTTTATTACGTATTGGAAAAGTTTTGTGATTAAGCACGTCTTTTCGTCACTGTGGCTTAAAGGAAAGTAAATCAGTTTTAATACCGCCAAGTTTACCTTACCCTGTTCGTCCTTTTAAATTATTTTTTACCTGTTTATCTTGCATAAGTAGGGTTAATAAGGTTGCGCGTTATCCAAGCACGTTTTTGTTATAGTCGTAAAGTAAAAAAAACAAGTTATTACTCTTTATTTGTAATATTTTTTGGTTTGTAAATGAGTTAGAAATATGGTTGAGGACTCCTTTAATACCATTAAAACAATATTAATTTAACTTTTACGATGATACATACTTATAAATAACGAGGTTTTACGAGGGCGAAAAGCTAGTTATCATACCTGGACAAAACTTATTCTACGCAGTTTTGCCAAAACAAACCTCATCCGTCCAGGTACTAAAACAACATAGCGAAACTTAATTGACCTAATAACGTTTTAATTTCCGTAATGGCGTGACGCGCCTTCCATACTCATGTTACCGAATTGCGACTAAGTAATTTAAAAAGTAAAATCTGGAGGTCACCTCTGTATAGTTGTATTTATTTGATACATAGAAAGCACGCGAAATCACTGTAAATAAATATAGAGGGTGTGGTTGGCTGAATATAGAGATATGTGTCTCTGAGTACCAGGGGTGGTAAACCTTTGGGATTTATGGATAAAAACATAAAGCCCAAAGGTACTTACTGACACGTTTATGATCGTAGTTATTTAATAATAGTAGACTTATAAAGACGCTGTTAATGAAATTAATTTATTTCTATTATGTGTCTAACTTTGTTAATGATATCTTGTTCTTCAAGTACATGTCATGCTGTTATTTTTTATTATTTATTCTCCCAAGTAGAAATATAAATTTCACCTGAATTAAGCTTTCCTTTTCATATGGATAGGGACAAACAAACAGGTCTAAGTAATAGTAATTGATTGACTTTTCCACATCACCTGAGTATTTCGAGAACAACTTGGGCTAGTGTCTCGAAATTACTTTTACAAAAGTTTCGCTTACTAATAACTTTTCTTTCTAGTTATGATTTCTTACTATTGATACAGTATCTGATGACCTTGTTCTTTCTAAAGACAACAATATTTTTGTCATAAATAAGTGACGACCTTCTAAAGAAAAAAATATTTGTTCAGAAAAACATTTCTTTCTCCGGAACTGTGCCGTCAGCAATAATATAAAATGTTTACGACACCTGTCTTTGAGTTCGTGTTATTACAAAGTATTGTACTGCGAGTAATGATAACTCGAAATCGATGTACTGTTGGCACGGAAACCCTTGTACTTCAGGTCGTGTCCAACAGACGGCCATTAAACATAGCTATGAGTTTTATTGTTAAGATCTATTAGTTTTTTAGTAGCCTTGGTATGGTTTATCCTACTAATATTATAAAGGCGAAAGTTTGTATGTATGGATGTTTGTTACTCTTTCACGCAAAAACTACTGAATGGATTTTAATGAAACTTTACAATAATCTTGCTTATACATCAGAATAACACATAGGATACTTTTTATCCCAAAATTCCCACGGGAACGGGAACTACGCGGGTGAAGCCGCGGGGCGCTGCTAGTTAGGCTTATAAAATAAAATTGAATTGAATTGAATTGAGTTAGGCTTATAAACCATAAAATAACTACTTTTATTATCGATAAAGTAGCTACGATTCTGTCTAGCAGTGGACGAACACAGGCTAAAGATGATGATAATCATGATTCTGTAACATAAAAATAAGGTTTCTCAATCACGTTTTACCTAATGCGTGTTAGTGATCTCAAGTCTTAACCATGTTTTAAATTAGCAAGCATGTATGTCTCTCCCTCACTAATGATATTTGTACAATGAGGAGTCAAGTCAAGAGAATAGCCTTCATCGCGCTTGCCTAATGGGTGTTTTATATTACAAGCCAAAAGGCACTATCACTAATGGTATTAGTATAGTAAGCAGGAATATGTTATTAAGCACTAGGTATGTTGTATAACCGTTCAATGTCTATAAGTGACTAATAAGAAGAGGCGCTACTTATACTTGAGGTTAGATGAGCTTGCATGATAGCAAAGTTCATTTTTGCAAAATTGTATAATGAGTAAATGTATATAAAATGAATAGCTTTTAATTTACATAAGCGTTTTATTAAACTTCGTTTACTGCTGTTTTTTTTTATGTCAACCTGTATTGTTCCACTGCTGGGCAAAGGTCTCCCCAAATCCCTCCATATGTCCTTATCACTACTTACATAGTATAAAACAAAGTCGCTTTCTCTGTCCCTATGTATGCTTAGA
This sequence comes from Timandra comae, assembly GCA_958496195.1. Classification (NCBI taxonomy): domain Eukaryota; kingdom Metazoa; phylum Arthropoda; class Insecta; order Lepidoptera; family Geometridae; genus Timandra; species Timandra comae. Next base: position 2,166,132 of record OY292358.1, read on the forward strand.
TCTTAAAAACTACGCAACTGATTTTGATGCGGTTTGTTTTAATAGATAGAGTGATTCAGTAGGAAGGTTTTTAGCATAATTTTATCCCCATATTCCTACAGGAACGGGAACTACGCGGCAGAAACCGCGGGGCGCCGCTAGTCTTAAATAAATTTGTGATATTTTGCCACAATACTTAACAATTTCAGTAATACACCTAATCATTTGATAACACATTAAATTTAATCAGAATATAAAAGATTTCGTTAAAAACTTGAATCTCGGCGAAATGACGGCATTCTCTATTCGTCTGTATTACATTTAAATATAAAATTATATCTCAAAATGCTATCTTGAAATACCGTACGCTGTAAATATTTATTCAGTGTAACACATTTTCTCTGACCCACTTTTTCTTCATTTATTAAAATGTATGTACCTATCTAATTTATTAAAATAAAAGTCTTCGACTATGCATTGGACGTAAATATTTATATTTTTAAGTTTTGTTTTAGATATAATAAAAACCGTGTCTGTCTATGAATTAAAAAAAAAACCTTTTCAATTATTAAAAACTAGCTGGCCCCCGCGGTTTCACCCGCGTAGTTCTCGACCCGTGGGAATTTCGGGATAAAATATAGCCTATGTCCTTCCCCGGACCATAAGCTACCTCTGTACCAAATTTCAAGTCAATCGGGTCAGTAGTTTAGCCGTGAAAAGGTAACAAACAGACAGACAGAGTTACTTTCGCATTTATAATACAGTGAAACAACTAACTATATTTTAACGAATCTTTTACAACCACTTAGCTAAGCTAATTTTCCATTTACTAGTTTATAATATACGCCTACTCCGGTATTCCCGTAGGATTTATTATTCACGATAACAAACCGCAAATAAAAGCTAGCGATGTAATTGGTACGTTTTATAATTGACGTAATAACCCCACCGCTAGTGGGTGGTAAGGGGGTTTAAGTTATGGCCCCGCTTGACACAACAGAATATTTTAGCTAAAAATAGAACTTTATTAATTTTCCTTTCGTAACCTACTTTAACGTAATGTAATACCTGTTATAAAGGGAAATTAGTGGATTGCTCATTTGAGTTGATTAGGCTCTGGAACTTCTGGACTAATTTAGGTGTTTAGTAAGTAGGTGCCGGTGTTTCTTATAATTAGAAAATAAGAAAAGCAAGTGAAAATACAAATACATATGTACATACGTACAAATAGTACTATAAAATTGATCTTAAAAATTCACGGATCTCTAAAATCTTAATTGTATACGCTTTAATTAATAATAGCTTTATTACGCGAAAATTCTCATCATATCATAATTTAAAGCTTCTAATGTAAAAATAATATTGTTATTGAAGAATAGTGTCAACCATAGTCACGGTCCGTTGAATTGAAGCCACACGAATAGAGAAACCTCTTTATCGCAACGTAGCTTAAACTCGGGCAGGATTTGTCTTTTAAAATGTCAGTCGATTTGTATCAACTGTTTATTTTTACACATGAAATACTTGCAAAGGAAAGAGTCGGAACTACTCGACATTTTCGTGTGATGTCGTGCGATTCAAACAGATAATATAAATCATTGTTAGATTAACAGCCAGCAGTTCGGAGTCGGCGATCGATGTCGACGCTTCGCTGTACCAAAACATAAATCGGCGGTAATAATATAACGGCTGAAATTCGTGAATTTTGAGGCTTTTTATGTAACATTACTCTTTTAACTTAATTAACGTATACAAATACAGCTCGATACCTAGGCATTCTTATACACGAAACCTTTTTTTGTTTAAATTATGCTGTACATAACGTACTGTACTACTCTTTTACGTAAATAACTCAACCGTGACATGTAAAGATATACCGCCTGTAATATCCACAAGCCCAGGGTCATACGTCTTAATATTCCCGTAAGAGCGCTTAGGAAATTAGTCCATTTATCTCGGCGTGGGCTGAAGGTGCCCTTTGTGTGTAAGGGGCGTGTGGCGTCGCGTCGGAGCGCAGTTCCGTTGTTTGCGCAGAGCGGGCCGTGCGCGCGTCTGTCGAGGGAGATCCCGCGGGCGGCAGTAGCGCCGCCGGCCCCTCGCCGGCCGCTCCGACATGTAGTCGCACTCCCCAAACACGCATCACACAAGTCTTCCAGCGGTCTAACCGCATAGTTATAAGTAACTCAGTCTTCCACTAGATAATAAGTTAGGTTAAGATGCTAAGGGGTAGGGCGCCGCGACGCGATCAAAACAATAGGGTCGTATTCGAAAGGCTTTGGCGGGGCACGTTCCAAGCGGTGGTGGCGGGCCCGCAGCGCAGGCCTAGAGCGTCCTCCCTCGACCCTCACGCGCAGCCCGAGCCCGCGCTGGTGCCCGCAGTCATGCCCCAGCAGGGTCCCTCTAACGTGGCCGACTCCCTAGAGCCCGCCCTCAGAACCATCATCGAAGGGCTGCGGAACTCTTGCTGCTGCCGGTGCAATTGTTCCATCCAGGACAGAAACATTAACGACAATTTGCAGGTCTGTCTCTCCAACGACGAGGAGAGGAAGTCGATGCGGTCCGTCATAAGGTGTGCATGCACTGTTATCGATTTTATAGCCATTTTATAAAGTGTGTCGGGCGCGCGGTCGTCACCCTCGCGAACGAACCACGCGACGCGAACTCTGTTTTGAAAGCTCCTTGTTCGCAACGCGTGCTAACTCACGAACACAACGGTACCCGAGCCCCAATGTACGATAATTATGCATTATTATTTGAGTAGAGAAACATTAACGTCACACCAGTTTGCTAAATTATTTTACTGTTTCCTCATTTTTAGCGCACTTAGGTGCTATACAGGTAAATATTCGTTAGAGTTCTTAACGAAAAGTATAATCATTGTTTTGAATAACAAACATTTTAGATAACAACTTGAAATATGACTTAGTAGATTTCCTAATAGAAAACATATAAATTAAATAACAAAGGTTATTGGTATAGAAATTGTAGAAACCAATTGTTTTCATAATACCTATTGATTAATTTTGTACCAAGCATCTTTTATACATTCATCAACCAATACTTTGATAACGGATAAGTTTAGTTTGTATATGTCAGTATGTTTATACCAAATTGCTAATAAAGCATACTTCGCACGCAGCGTTCGCGAGACTCACGCAGTCGCGGAAGCACAACAAGAGAAAAACGCTCGGCTTCGTGATGCGTTCGGTATATCACCGCGATTCGTCGAAGGCACCAGTTTGGACGCAGAGAGACGCGCTCGGGAACACGCCGCCCGCTACCCCCTCGTGCGAACACCGAGCAACGAGCGGGAAAGCGCGCCAAAGAAGAAGAAAAAACGCAGGTGTGTACACGGCATTTTTTAATCATAGAAAACCTATTATTACTTATACAATTTAAATAAGTTTTGCATACTTTAGTACTATGTATGTTAAATAAATGGCTTTTTGTCAAATTAACTTGTAATTAGACAGGTATGGTGCCCGCCAATTTATTAGATGGTACTTAGTTAGTACTAACTTAATTAAATGAGTTTTTTGTAATTATTTTATGTATTTCAGTGCCTCGCCTGAAGCAAAGAAGATGAAAAAGAAAAAGTCTAAGAAGAATAAGAAAGAAAAGTGAGTATATAAAATTGATTTATATTTTAAATATATTTAAGGGTATTTTTGGTTTATATTTTATAGAATTTATTTGAATACAGACAGGTGACGTTGCGGTTGTCCAAAAGGCAAGTAGTCAGAGAAGTTTATGGTATTCTGAAATGTCTTAAAGTTTAACTTTCAATCAAATTAAATAACTTAAAATATTTCAGCGAAAAAAGGTTGCTGTGGCACCTCATCAATAGGTAATTTATAATACTTAACTTAAGTTGATAAATTATGCCGGTTTAGTTCTTCTACCGTGTCAATGGCCTCAAAATAAATTAAGCTTAAACTAAAGTTTCCCAGCGCTAGTTGCCTTCATCAGGTCCCCCTCGCAATCAGGGCCATATCCTGCGTTAGGACACTGCAGGTTTAATTAAAATGAATGTAAATAAAATAAATATTCTTATTCTTATTTCGAAGAGATAATTGATCGTCGGCAACTTAATTCATTTTGTTATTTAACAATGACATTGACAATGAACAAGCTCATTCAGCAATCACTGTCAGACCAATAGAACCATCATCATCGAATAAGATAAACTTTAAACCAAAAAAGCTTTTTCCATCAAATATAAACTATTCCTTTTCCCCAGACAAGACTCGAGTAAGAAGAAGAAGAAGCGCTCCAAGTCATCTGACAGTGACAGCTCGAGCAGCTCGGAGGCGCACTCTGACAGCAGCTCCGACGAGGAACGCACCAAGAAGAAAAAGAAGGTATTTACCGCATTACGTCAACAACACTTGTTATGTTGCGAACAGTTTTAGTTGGATTATTAATGCAAAGAATGTGTTTTGATGCGTAATATATTTGATTATGAGCGTGGTAGAAAGATTATTGAAATATGGTATAACAATCTTATATTACTTTCATTTTGATAAATCTGTTTGTATTGTTAATATGTAATGAAAAATGGATGCATTTAGGTTTAATTGCACAAAGAGCAAGAAGTACAAGTAAATCTGTAAAACACTTGAATAAAATTAAGTTTGATGATTTTTGTGACCGACTAGCCGCTGGATATTGAATTTATTTTCACTCTTTATAACATAATCTTTGCATTAACAAAACCTAACGTTCATTACTTGTGTTACGGGGTTTTTTGGGATGAATAATTATAAGTAGAACAATTTATTTTTCTATACACTTTACCCTCGTCTACTCCTTTTGGGATACAACTACCTACACATGTCAATATCATCAGTTTTCTTTCAACAAGATTTAGATGTAGGGACGAGTCACATGTAGCGGTCGATTTGACAATGAAACTACATGTTATTGCTTAAATTTGAACTTAAAGGAGTAATAAATAAGTGCTATATTCATTTGAAATATGTTTTCCGCCATCTTTGTTTTAACTGTCAAAAGTCCTTGTCATGACGTTTCACCTGTCACTGTCCGCCCGCTAATTGTGACACTCATGAACGTACGTTACATCAGAGTAGCCTATTAGCACTTTTTCAATATGATTTCCGCTCATTCGTGCCCGAACACCCTACAACTTGATTCTTTTTGCAAAGAAATGGCTTCATGAAATTGTTTTAGTTATGTATTATTTGTTTACTCGCCCTTGAGTAACTTGACATCTGCCTCCGTCTTGGACTTACGTAGACTGTCAGTTTGCCTGTCAACTTCATAGATATTGGTTTCACTGTCATAGAGATCATACCATTCACATTGTAATCAGTAGTCACACGGGGCGGATCGGTCTATTTGTATGTTATTCTTCTAACCATATTATATTATTTTTATTATTTTGTTTTATTATTTTTCTGTAAATAAAAAAAAATAGCGAGTAAAAAATTATCTGTTTAACTGTGCATCATTTCATAGGATAGCCATCTTTATCTGAAGAAATAACGTATACTGTAAGTATATCACAAAAATAACACTCGTAAACACTATGTTAGGTGATTATATTAACGGTAACTTGGTATATGCATCCTGTTGTCACTAACCGGGATGAGATACATTACAATGTTATATTGTGGGGTCATGTCGACTGTAAACAAGGGCTTTTGTGGAGATAACTGTACTGAGTGCATGGTGTTGTAGACCTTAAACAGATGGTGGTTTTATTTAAATATTGTTTCGTGTCGCGTGTCTTGGCAAAACGTGCCTTAAATATAACACATTAAAGTACATAATTGTTTAATTTATACACTTATAATGTTAATATTTAATCACGTTTTCCCAACACACGTAAATTGATGTCCGAAATGAATATTTCTTTATGTTGAAATGTAACTAATCCATAACATTCTCCCTCTTCTGATTTAACCAAAACTAATTAAGGATGCTCCACTTTAAATGGTTTATACCCACCACCATCGTTTGTTACATAAGGTACGTTCTCCCAATGTGTTATATACTTTACAGTTTGAATTTATGTGTATTACATATGTATTTATGTATATATTGAATGTTATGTGTTACTAAACATATTAATTAATGTCAAACAAACACTCGTGCCTACAAAGAAAAAATATAATTCCATTTACAAATCCCCTTAAACTGTTCTTTTTAAAGAGAAAGTTATGGATCAATCGATATTAATCCTTATTCTTTGAACATTAAAATATGAATTATATATTTATTTCAAGTTGCTTCCATACGGTAGCTTCTTAATTTTGTATTGGATATTATTTTGAAGCCTATTTATTGTTTAACTTCCTTGTTAGTGTGCATGTGTAAAGTGATATTTATGTTATTATTGTTCATTATTATTTTGTGCCTTTATTGAGAGGTTGTTTTGATGAATTTGTCTTAAATGTTATTAATATTTTAGTTGCCATTACCACTATAGTATTGTATTGGCACTGGTGTTTTATGTTGTTCCCCCACAATGTAGGTATTCATGTGTTTTGTTGGATTTTTGAACAGAAAAAGTCGAGTGGCAGGCGCCGCGCCAGCAGCGAGCCTTCGAGCAGAGACAGGTACGTTACCTAAATAATAGGTTTTTGAAAAGAGAAACTCAAAGATAAAATTAGTAATCTAAAAAATGCGAATCGGAAGTTCGAATGAAATAATCTTCAAGAATTAATATTTTTCGGAAATCTTATTGAAGAAAGATCAGTTTTCTTTGTAGCCCTTATAAAATGGTATAAAGCTAAATAGCAATTGTCTAATATTTACAGTTCTCCGGTGAAATACGTAAAAGAGACAGCCCGTGAACGTCACAGCGAGGACAGAAACCATGACTCGGAATATAATAAGACGGCAGACGCCCGCGACGACCGCAGGACCAAATACGACAAATACGATAAACGTAGTGAACCAAACGATAAGTCATACAGATCGCGACCGGTTGAGTCCAAGAGAAGGGACAGGAGTGTTTCAAACGACCGCGACTCGTCACCGGAATACAACAACAGGCAAAGATCGTACATCACCAAAGTAGAAAACAAAAGAAGGGAACCTTCCAGAGAAGATGATAGGCAAAGAACCGATAAGCGGTCGAAGAGAGATCGCCATTCCTCGCCCGAGTCCGAACCGGAACCACCCAAAAAAACAGAGAAAAGAAGCAAAAAGTACGCACGGGAGTCGAGCGCGTCTCCTCCACCTGAGAAGAAACGACGCAAAAGTCCTCCCGAACAGAGAAAAAGAGACGACAGTTATTATAGGAAAGAATACAAAAATACAAACGAAAGTCCCGAAAGGGAAGACAAGAGATCTAGACGAAGTGAATCACCTGACTACAGGAAAAAGCGACGAGAGCCGGAACCCAGAGAATCGTATAGAAAGGAAAAGGATGAAAAAAATGACAGGGGCGGGAAAAGTAATCACGACCGGTATAACGATGATCTCAAACGTAAAGAGAAGGAAAGCAGTGAACCGCGCCGCCGTAAGAATAGAAGCCCTTCAAGAGACAGACGTGATTCCTCAGTGGAATACCGAGAACGTTCACCCGTCAAAAGTTATAAAGAAAAAGAGTCTCGTAAAGAGGTAGAGAAAAACAACAAGAAGTCTAAACATGAACGAGAATCGTCCTCGGAATCGGAACGTGAGTCAAGACATCGTGCAGAAAAAAGTCTGAAGAGTAAATCTCGCCATGACAAGGAACGAAGCAAGGAACGGAGTGTGTCCCCCGCTCCCCGCGATCACAGACGGCGAAGTGTCTCTTCCGAACACAAACGCAAAGAATCACCACCAAAAATCAAGTCGTTGAAACATAAAGCCGACAGTAAATCAGTAGAAAACAAACGCGAAGAAAGTCGTCCAAAAAACCGCTCTAGATCACCGAAGGAGGCACCGCGACGCAAGTCACCCAGTAGATCTAAATCTCCACCTCCACGTAAGAGCTTAAAGAAAGAAAAGCGAAAAAGTGCGACCCCAGAACCGAAAACCAAGAAATCTTCGGACAAGCATTTTCAGATCGTCCGGGACAAACACGACAGAGATAAAAACGATAAAAAGGAATCTCACCGCGACAGGTCGCAGTCACGATCGGCCCGTAAGAGTAGGAGCACCTCCAGTTTGAGCTACTCCCCCGCTCGTCGCAGCCCAGACAGATATAAAGATATTATAGAAAAACTGCCGGAAAAAGACAAGCGCAAATATATCAAATCGCCATCGGAACTTCAGCCGAAAAAGAAGAAAAAAGAGTCGGAATTTAAGCCGAAAGTGGCGTGCATGCACGCTTGTGGGTCTTCGAGCGAGAACGATTCCGAAATAGAGTCCGAGGTGGACGTCCGGGAGTGGCTCGACGATCAGGATATCAAGGGACTGCGAAAGTTAAAAGAAAAACTCGCTCTAATGGCTAAAGCGTCTACGGAACGCACAAAGTCCGAAGAAACGAATGGGCCCTCCACTTCGCAAGGAACCAGCTCCACAGAAACCAAACCTAAAGATCTTAAGGAAGAGATCAAACCGATTCCAATTCCGGTTGTGGAAAAGGAGAAATCGCCCATTGTAATTGTGAAGAGTCCAGAGAAGCTTGTCGTAGTAGAGAAGGTTCCAGAGAAAGAGAAGTGTGAGAAGCGCCGCAGTCGCAGTTGGTCGCGGTCGTCGTCGCGCTCCAAGTCCCGGTCGCGCGGCAAGTCCTCCCGCTCTCGGTCCCGGTCGCGCTCCCGCTCCTCCCGGTCTCGGTCGCGGTCGTATTCTTCTTCAAGGTACGTGGGTAGACTATACATATTACACGTTTTACTCATCTAAATTGATATTGATGTAATGTAGAGACATTACTAGTTCATTAATTTAGTAGTAACTTTGAGTATTACATATATTTTATTTTAATCTGTATAATAAATCTGAGTTGATTTATTATATGTATTTTATTAATTTTTAAATTTTTCAGCACTTACATTTGAATCTACAGTTTCTTTGAACGGCAATGCACTTACCAACTGAGTTATCAAAGCCATATAAGTGAAACATACCGAAATTAAACTGAATATTTTTATTGCAACAATAGTAAGGTAATATCTCATTTACAGGCGTTCCCGTTCAAGTAGATCGAGCTCGTACAGCAGCAGGAGTTCATCGCGGTCATCTCGCAGCTCCTCGCGATCTACGCGCTCCTCCAGGTGAATATCTACGGGATATGTAAACGACAAAACCGATACACGATAATTATTAACAAAGAAATATCTTGTCAATGTTTATATTAGGTAATAGTTGATTAAGGTAACGGGTTCGTCGTTTCAAGGTGTATAAATATACTAAGTTGATTTATGTATATAAAATATGTAGCAAATGAAACAATAAACCAAAGAAACTAACACATTACAATTCTCTTTCCGCTGTGGTAACGGAACAAAATGAACGTTAAACAAATGAATGTAAAACGGAACTGGCACATGCATGCAACAATATGGCCGAATGACAATGACAGAACAATGACGGGCGTGTACGCCGATTACCGTAGATCGAGCGGCAGTCGGCCGCGCTCGCGCAGTCGCTCGCCCTCCATCCCGCGGCGCGCCGGCTCGCCCAGCTTCTTGGATAGGAGGCGCATCACGAGGTATCGCACGGAACAGTTTCTAGTGTGACTACAGTGGTTTTGTTTCTTTTTACACTAATAATTACATATGGGAATACACTTTACTGATTCTAAAAACAATCCAATTGAGTCCCATTATGATGACTTGGGGTTTTCACTAAATTATTAACAAACTTCATAACTTTATTTTAGAAGTTATTTATTCTCTTAAGTTGTGTGAAGATCACATTCTAAACTAGAGTTTTCTATCACTGTAGTCCCTGAAACTAGAGTAGAGTGACGTTTATTTGACATGTGTCAGACAGATGTCGCCGGTGTCGCCACAGTGTGTTAGGTGTTTTTGTGTTGTGTGATGCTTCTACTAGATTTTTTTGTAATTTATATTATTATAATAACACTTAAATCATAGCTTTATTAACAGTATTTCTGAGATACAAAATGGTTTATTTTTACCATAGAAGTTCGTAATATCGTTATAATAGTTTTAAAGCTATGATTTACTCTTTTATTGTATATTTTCATCACCAATCTATTTCATTATAACTACAACGTATTTTTATTAATTTGATAAATTATTATGTTTTTTCTAAATAAATATACCTACGAACGTAGTTAAAATGAAATATTCACATTTACTATTATTTATTTTTATATTAATATTTATTTGTGTGCATTTTTATATATTTTTTGTTTTGTTTCTTTCTTTATAGAAAAAAGTCACGCAAATATAGCACGAGCTCAGAAGATTCAAGTAGTAGCTCCGATTAGTGAAGGGACGCTAGTTTACAATTGTTTAGAATAAGAACACATATTGATGTATTCATAATAAGTTTCATCTAGTATATATCTCTCCAATAACATTTTTTTACTCTCACATTGTTTTAAGGCGGTTCTATAAAGGGCTGTGAAGTTTGTGTGGTCGATACCTAACTATACATATTGCATTGCTAACATGGGTGTGTTATATCTATCAATGTCTTATAGTCAAATGTTATATACCAGGTTATATATTGATTTTTGGTACCTAAATATAAAAGAAAAATGTGTTTGTTAGTGATTAAATTGTATTTTTTTCCTCCATAGCGCACCCATACTAGATCTAACCGCACCAAACAAATATAAATACCGGAGAAGATTTTAATAGATAAGGGAATGTGCCAAATACACAATGGAATAATAGTCTACGGTCAAGATGTAGAAATTGTGCTATATTTATATAGAGGACATTATTATTTGCAATTGTGTGTTTTGTTTCTGATATTTTGTCACATTAAAGTTTATTTGAATTAATTTTTTTTTGTTTCTTTCATTTAATTGCCGCATGGTAGTGTTTTAATAGAGCTAGATGTTGTACGCCAGTGTATGATACAGTAAAAACGCCTTTTATACCACTTTTACAAGTAATTAAATACAGGTAAGTCATTTATTTATAACTCCAATAAAAAAACAGTTTTTATATCAAATGCATGATCGATAACGAAACTAATTTCAAATAATAATTATAACATACCTTTTTACACTAACACAACTAACCGCTAACAGTGCACGGAAACGTCCGATCCCTTACCGGAGGCCGACGCCTTCGACTCCCACTTCAGGCAGTGACTACAGCGGCAACTCCTCGCCGAGAAGCTGGACGGGTTCTCCACAACGGGAACCAGAGAAAGAGTGACACAAGTTACCAAAAATAATCACTAAAAACGCAATAGTTGACGTTTTAACTGCATTAGTACGAAAGATCTCACTTGATAACTAGTCTAAAATGTACAAATTACTTTGCAATTTTACATTCCATTTACGTTAAGCGTATTGTATATTGTAGGATTAATTTTAACTATAATAATTTATTGAACTCAGTTCTGGCTTGTTCCAATATTCAATCTATGCGGATAGGACTATCTAAGCGACTTGTGCTAGATCTAAGATAGGCCTTTATAATCTATAGATTAAATATCTATGGCTTTGGACTGCATATTAATTGTAATTTTTTCTAGTCTTTGAATCTCATTTTACATTGTTATTAATTTATTTTTAATGCTAGACATTTTGAAGGAATATTTACCATTTAGTGTAGTCGAATGATATTACTAATACATAAAGTGATATCTATACATATATACTTACATAATAAATCAAGATACTCAACGAGTGGCGATTATAGAAATTGATAATCGAAACTAGTCATTTAAGATATTAATTTTATTTAATAACTTATTTTAGGAATTAGGATCTTTTTTTTTGTTGATAATATTATTTCCATAAATTATTTATTACATTTACCATTATTTTAAACTCTAGTCTTTTGATTTTGGTGTGCAATATATTTATTTTACACTTTATTCTAATTTATTTTAACTAATTATTTAGACACTATGTGAGATTTAATTATGTAATTTAATTATTTATATTAATTATATAAATGAGTGAAACTACTGTAAGCAATACATAGATTAATGGTATTATTAAACATTATATGATAAATAAAATAAAACACGTTAAACAGTAAACAATTTATTTAAAAAATTATACAAAAAATATATTTGTATAGTAATGCACAACAATGATGAATTGATTCGTTTTGATAGAGATTTAGAACCACAAAGTTTAGATGTATTTATTTGATCCAATTAAATAATTCTGTTGTCTGGTAACCGATACTTAAATAAAATAAATTAACGTTTATAAGACTTTGTATTCCACCTATCCTTATGTTCCTATTGGGAATGTATAGCACGAAAATAGAGCTTATTTTTAGTTAAATAAGATATAAATTCCCATGTAAGTAGTAACCCCAGTACGATATGTTTTTTTTAACATTATCTTTGATTGATAACCCCGAAAGAACTACTGTTTGTAAGGCACACTTATTTGAGAACATCACAGAGATTAATTAACGCCGCCACCGGTTAATGTGTAACAGTTAGTTCTGGTTTCCTTTCTTCTGACTTTGCTGACGTCGTTTGGTCGCGAGGAACATCGCCCAGCCGAAACCGACAATGTTCATGAAGAGAACTCTTAGCTGGAACAAATGAATAGAATACTTAGCTTTGTTGTTTTTTTAATGTAATTATCCGAGTATAAATGATGCATATTTAAATATGTTTTTCAAGGTTTTGCAACAAATCGATATAAAGTAGATTGTAGATGCGATTATTTAACCATATGTAAGTATTTTTTTTTTTTTTTTTTTTTTTTTTGGGAAACAAACAGTACTATATTTAACAATTAATAATGTACTTAAGCTAACACTTTAACCAGTGAAGTTTCCACTGTTACATTATACATATAAACACTAGTGAACAAAGAGAGTGCGACAAAAATACAAAATTAAATTAAAATAGTAAATTATAACATTAAAAGTATCTATTAAAAATACGTAAAAAAACAATAACAAAAGATCTGAGACAAAAAGAAATGGCAAAAAGGCTGTTTGTTGAGTTTTAAAATTAATTATTTAAATTTTTAGTTCTAATGGCTATGCTAGATCTAATCTGATTATGGTACGATTTTAAATGGTTGTTAAAGATATCAATATCAGTGAACAATTTATTGTACGTGTCACAGGATCTGTTTAAGAACATAAATTTATTATAGTTGGTATGAGAAACTGGTGTCCAGAATTGTTTACACTTACGAGCGGATGAACGAGGGCAGTGTAAATATATATTACCGAGTAATGTAGGTGAATCAATACAATTGTTAATTATCTTAAAGAGAAACATTTGATCTTTAACTATACGACGGACTTCTAGACTAGTAAGGGACTCGACACTAGCATGAGGAAATCTATATCTGAAGTGTTTTAAAAATTTATTTTGAGTTCTTTCTATATCATTTATATGAATTTTATAGTTAGGGTTCCAGACGGTAGAGGCATATTCGAGTATTGATCTAACAAAACTTTTATACAGAAGTATTAAGGTGTGAGGATACACAAATTCTTTAGAAGCTCTTAAAATAAAACCAAGCATTCGATAGGCTTTACAAGTAATATGATTAAAATGTAACTTGAATGTTAGTTTATGATCCAGCAGTACCCCCAAATCTCGAACGTGGTTAACTCTAGTTATCGTAGTTACATCGAATTTATAATCAAAAATAATAGGATGAGGTTTTCTACTGAACGTAATCACATTACATTTATTGGCGTTTAACAGTAGAGAGTTGGAATGACAATAGTTATATAAATTATTTAGATCACTCTGCAGAAGAAAGCAATCGGCTAAAGAATTTATTTTAATGAAAACCTTTGTATCGTCCGCGTAAATTAAGCAGTTTGCATGTTTAAAGTTACAAAGGACATCGTTAATCATAATTATAAACATCAATGGCCCGATATGCGACCCCTGAGGAACACCGGAAGTTATCGGGATAAAAGAGGAACAGTGACCTTTAACAGTAACAGCTTGGCTACGATTTAGGAGGTAAGATTCCAGCCATCTTAAAAGATCACCATGTATTCCGATCTGGTAGAGTTTACGAATTAATAATGAATGCGATACTTTATCGAAAGCTTTAGAAAAGTCCGTATAAATAACATCCATCTGAGACCCCTGATTCATGGCATTAGACACAAAATGTAAAAACTCACAAAGATTTGTTTCGGTGGAGCGTTTATTGACAAACCCATGTTGTTCATTTATTATAAAAGGACGTAATACGGGAAACATTGTGTCGTAAATAATTTTCTCGAACATTTTCGCAATTATATTTAATTTAGAGATAGGTCTATAATTCCTAATGTCGTGTTTGTCTCCCGACTTAAAAACTGGTACAATATATGACTGTTTCCAGACGTAAGGCATTTTACCAGTACTCAAGGATCGATTAAATAAAATGGTAATAGGAATGCTTAGTTCTAAGTAATATTGTTTGAGGAAAGTCGCTGGTAAACCATCCGGACCACACCCCTTATTGATATTAAGCCCTTTTAAATATTTTTTGATAATTGAAGATGTCAATTCAATGGAGGTCAAAATTGAGTTTGTATTATTACTCATACAATCATGATTACACGATGGATCCGTAGAAGAAACGAAAACTGACTGAAAAAAAGTATTGAACATGTCACAAATGGTCGTAGCGTCTGAGCTCTGGCTATTGTTATATATCATAGAATCCGGGATGTCACCTGATTTCTTTTTAGATTTAATAAATGACCAAAAATGTTTACTGTCTGTATTAACTTTGGATTCAACATTTTTAATATAATATTGGTAACATTCATGTTCAACCAGCTTTTCCCTATCACGCAATTTTTGGAAAGAATTATAATCGCTTTGTCTGTTATAGATTTTCCACTTAGAATGAAATTTAAGTTTTTCTTTTATAATTTTTATAAGTGGTATCGTATACCATTTAGGATACTTAAAACATTTATTTATATTTTTATTGGGTACATAATCGTTAATTATTTTATTTATAATTTTATAAAATGTAGCGGTTGACTCGTCAATGTCACTATGATTTAATGTAGAGATCCAATCAATTCCTGCTATAGCCCTTCTAATAGCTTCATGATCAGCTGCTTGAAATAAGCGTACTGTGCGGGGAGAGGGTCTAATAGATTTGAATTTAAGCTCCAATGTCAATAATGATAAAGCAGGGTGGTGGGAATCTTCGGCTAGTAATGGAGTTGGAGCTCTAGATACATTGCAGTGAAGGTTACTTATTATTAAATCAAGCAGCCTTTGGTTATGATTAAAAACATAATTTAGCTGTGAAAAATTAGTAATCGCTAGAAACTTGTCAAGCTCAGACAGTAAGAGGTCATCATTAGGATTAATTAATTTAGGAATTTTACTAGAGCAATCCCAGAGACCTTTAGACATATTAAAATCACCAGAAATCATGAAATTATCATCTGGATGATCAACATAAGTTTGTAAGACATGATCAAAAAAGCTACTAATCGAGTCATAGTGCTCCGAGCAGTGTGGAAAATAACAACAATAAATTCTGAGTCTTTTGCCATGAGTTAGTTCCACAACCACTTCAATAATTTCAGCAGTTTCATTTATTATAGAAGTTGCGGTTAACACAGACAAATTACGATGGACCGCGATAAGCACACCCCCACCTAATTTATTACCGCGTAATTCATAATTTCTGTCACATCTGTAAACATTATATCTGTCATCAAAGAGCTCTGAATCATATATACCCGGTAGAAGCCAAGTCTCACTAAGACAAACTATATTATAATCAACTCGAGATATACCTCTAAAGAAGTCAACTGTTTTAGTCCGCAGCCCTCTGACATTTTGATAATAAAAGCTAAACTTGCCTACCGTATCCACTGCAAATGAAGACTATATCCATAATTATAATGTAGAGTAAAAAATAAAAATAATTGTAAACATACCTGGACACCAAGCAAAACAATAATTATAGAGTAAAGCACAAAGCCCGATAGCGATACACAAATTATAAAGCACAGCCATTTAAATATATTTCTAAGTTGAAAATTCATAACAAAACTAATTAAGCAAATACAGTAACAATTGTGAGAAGCCATGTAACAATTATGAGCAAGATCAACCAATAATTGGATAACACTTATTACACGATTTTTTTTAGATCGTCTTCAGAAACAATATGCAAAACTGGACTAATGTCAGACATGCGAGCCATGATAGTGCAGTTCTTAACCCAGACGTATTTATAGTTCTTATCCTTAGATAGATTTTTTACTTGCTGCAGGAGAGACTTATTGCACTTGGTAAGGTGGTCATTAAAATAAATCGGAAGTTCTCTACCAGAAAAACCAATATCCGTCGATTTCAACTTGCCGAGTTTTCTAAGACCAACTAGGAAATCGTCCTTTCTGTAACGAGATAACAACCGCACCACAATAGGTTTAGGTTTGCTCCTGTCACCGGTGTGTGTAACTGACGGTGCCACACGAGTAACAAAATCGATGTCTGTAGGCATTAAATCAAATTTAGATTTTTCAGCAAGGTAATTTATTATATTTAAAAGATTTTCTCCTTTTTTTTCTGGAACTCCAAGTATCTCAATATTAGATCGTCGCGCCCATTGTTCTCGCACGTTGTTATCCTTTACCAGCTGATTAAATTCCTTCTTCATATCTTCCATCACACCAACAACTCCGTCAAAACGTCTAGATTTTGCCTCAATTTTATCCATTTTAGTCTTCAAACTATCATACTCCTTACTAATAAATTCCATTGAAGATTTTATCTCTAATAGTTCTTGTCGTAGAGACGAAATTTCGGTAGAAAATATTTTTTTAAAGGTACAGCATAACTCATCTTTCATTTTGTTAACCTCAGTTTTGATAATATCTGCGAGGTCCATCTTGCCGTAAGCCGTCGATGATGGAGAGGTGCTTTTTCCACTATCGATTTCAATTGAAGGAATACTCGATGAAGGTGGTGGTGATTTATCATTGCTATCCTTAATTTCCCTTAAATTGGATGAGCGAATTGGGGTGGAGTCCGTTTTCGGTCGTCTAGTTTTAGACTGGCAACTGGGGCATAACCAAGATGCTTTAAATTCTTTAGTTAGACTTTTTTTCTTATTATCTGATAAGATACATTGGCAGTGAAAATAAATTTTACAAGCTTTACATACAATATATCCCGAACTGTCAACCTCCGTTGATTGGCAACAACCGAACTTCGCCATATTCTACGTCGAATTTCTCTAAGAGGCCTTTGCTAATTTCGACTCTATGTCGCACCGTCTCCGTGGCACAACGGTAAGAGCGCTCGGCCAAAGTGCTCGGCTCGACGCAGGCGCCGGTTCAATCCCCACCGAGACAGCACAACTCCAGTCAACAAAAATATGGTTATCCCGCTCTGGAACGCCCACTAGGCGGAGTTACGCACTTAAAACTTTAAGGAAGAAACGAGAGGGACCGAAAACAATCACTGAACCAATCAGAGAAAGACACTCAAAAATACTGCGCGCGGACCAGTAACACGTCTGCTCACTAGTAGCGATAGAGCTCAACTGAGTAGCGATAGAGCTCAACTGTAAAGTATATTTTTTATCAGCTCGTTTGGAAATTCGAATTGATTTGACAGATACTGCACACTCAAGCGAAAGCACGTTTTTGTCTCTCCTTCGCTCTGTGTTAAACTCCAAGTAGATAGGTCTGTATGGGGTGGGCCTTGGGCCACCCAGTATCTGAACATGTAGGATTTTTTTAGAGGGTCTCCCTAGGAACTAATGTATTAGTAAGTATTATAAAGATACTCACCATAGGGGGTACGAAAGCTAGGTTGATGACTTGGAACAAAGTGAGCCACTTCCAGTTAGCTTCCAAAACGGTAAGGTACAACGCAAACAGTTGTTTCAAGGCAGCCGCGTGGTTCTTTCCCTCAAACCTCGCCAGCGTGTACAATGAGAAAGCTTGCATTATAGGCGCGAAAATCAGTCTTTCAAATATAAGTTTCTTTGCAAGCGGAAATGAGACAATATCCTCAGGGAACACGTTCTCAATGAAATTGTAGAAGTAGTGAGGAATTGTGCCGCCAAATAGTAATCTGAAATCAAGATTTGACATTTAAAAAAATGGCGCTAATTCGCCATATTGGTTTTTGTAACGTCAGAGGATGTACTTATTTATGAATATATTGTAATAATAATAAATAACAGACAAAGAGCATTCGAAATTATATTGGATATAATACTGGATTTTTCAATTTAAATAAACATAATAGTAATGTATATTTTTTTATATTTCCATTAATAATCGATTAAAAAGAATGTGCAAGTAGATGTTATTCAAATGCGATATCCGATATAATATTGTTATTTGTTTACATAATTACGACACTGATGATGTTATTAGTATTTACAGTGTAGGAATGTCAGCTAATAATTCAATTTCATTATGTAGATAATTCAAATCTACGGCCCAAGTGTAGAGTGGTCACCATGCCGAACTACCGAACTACCGAACCTACAACTTTATGTATGTACACTTAGTAATGCAAATAAAGTTTATGATTTATGATTTACCATGCAAAGGGTTCGATTCCCGTGCAGGGTAAATATTTGTGTAATCTATGTTTATTTCGACCTAGGTGTGTGTTAAATTTCTGATATCCAGGCAGTTACCTATAGGCTCTAACTAGATATATGTAATAACTAAACCTAGGTAGGGGTCAATAGAAAGATGATAGAGTGATTTATTAATTATGATAATCTTACCCATATAATCCAAATGCCAATATAGGATCTAGTTTAACTCTGTCTCCGGCGACCAACTGCGATGCAACACTTCCCGCCGTGCCAACTACACAACTGAAAACAAAGTATGGTTGAAGATAGGTACTACTAGCCTCGAATTTAGAATTTATCTTTTTTTATGTTCCATTCATTTGGACCAAGGCCTTTTCCAAACTCCAATTAAGTAATAGAAATAGGTAAGTACTTAGATCGGTCAGAAAATCGGTAAGTTTCTAGGTCTATTTTTGTCTAGAAACAGGGACCTAATATCACTAGGCAATCTATATTTTCTAACAGCCTTACTAATAAAAAATACCCACTGTGTTTATTCTTGATATAACGAGTGTGAAGCATATTAATAATTCGTTATATCAAGAATATACACAGTGGGTATTTTTTATTGGTAAGGCTGTAAGTATGAAAGAAGTCTTCCGAATTAATGCTTAGTTATTGCAGTTCCATCGTACCTAAGTACTAGTCATACCCCTAGGTGCGATGTATTTTATGATCCGTGGTGAGATGTAGGGACTCAATGGCGATGAGGGATAGGTCAGGTACTCTAAACAAATGGTAGGTCTGTCTAGTCTAGTGTATATTTTTTTATTAGTCTTCTAAAAGGGCTGATAATTATGTTAGATGAAGTACATTTTTTTATTTCCTTTACTTAGAGCAGTATTTCTTCCAGACATTATGTAATTTTCAATGAGCTTCAATAACAACATTAATTACTTACTCTTTAAACTCTTTATCTAATCAACGAACATTTCAGCTATAAAGATAATTCGTTTATTATACCTAGATATAGATATATAAATGAAAATTTTAAGAAGTAAGTAAGTACTTATAAAGTGCAAAGTTTACCAAATATTCGGACTATTCATATTTTGTGTTTTTTATTTGAATCTGATTTAAATTTCATTATTGAACGTAAACTGTAGTATTACAAGAATTTACTTTTACTCCATTAAATATATAACATCTCATTTTTTTTAATTTAGTCAACATTACATCCCAAGTTCATCACCCTCCTTTTTACTTTCGTAGTCGGGTAAAATTTGCTAAAGTATGCCAAATGACAATTTGACTACACTTCAAAGTTAGTGAAACCGAAAGTGAAACTACTTAAGTCTTCATTAAAATGCTAATCTTTACAATAACTATTATAAATTCATATGAATTGTTTTATTTTTGTACAGCGTTATATTATATTACAATACTAAGTAACTGAATTATACCAACACCTAATAATATTGGACTTTGGATAGATAGCTGGAATATAAAAATGTAATAAAAAAACACTAAATAACTTTAACAAATTACCTTGTGATCGCTTTAGTTCTGATGGGATTTAAGTACAAATTCTGCAAATACGACGCCATTAGGTTCATTATAGGTTTTGAGAGAGACATTTTAGGTTAAATTAATATTAAAATAATATCTAAGTGTACACGTACGTAATTACTTCACGAATTGAAAGTTAAAACTGATACCATATCGTTTATCAAAACAACATACGACATAGGATACCGAGCGAAAGTTACCCGGTCGTACAAGTTTGGCGCTAGTATCGCAATTTGCTAGCGTTTTCTATGGCACTAATTTAGTACCAAATTCCACCACCCGCAAAACAAACTTTGTAAACAACCTGTCAAATATGTCACAGATTAAAAATAAAAAAACAATTTTAAAATAAGTAGCTCTGTAATTTCACTAAATCAATATAAATTTCAAATTAAACATTTTGTAATATATTACAAACTATAATCTATTATTAAATTCATTACATCTAATCAAGATTGTCCTCACTATTTACAAAAACATTTTTGTTAGTTATTTTAGTTAAATACAGAATATAAATTACATTATTATTTGGGTACATAATTATAGTTATTTAACTTCATGTACCAGTGTTTAAATGCCATCCGGTAGCTATATAATCCTGAAATATTAATCTAAGCATTGTACTAGTGTTAGCTCTTTGCGTAAAGTTTATCTAGTTGCTTTTGAAGATTGTGTGATGTTATCGCTGGTGTGTCTGGTACCTCAGTAGGAACTCTTTGCTGCTTCACTACTGGAGTGTTCAAAAAGTTCATACGCTCCTTCATCTTCATATAAACAGTCAATGCTTTGTCTCCCATATCTTTCTGAGGGGTAACCAACCCTGAAACGTTGGGCATAGACTTACAGAGCACTTTCTTTTTCAAACTGTTCTTCTTAGGTATCTTGTATGAAGGCGATTTTGACATTCTGATAACAGAACAGCGTTTCCCAGCAGAACTTTTTTCTGGTGTGACCATAATTTTGGGTACATCTTTGGTTTCAATAACAGTCTTATCTTTATCACTTTCAGAAGAGCGAGTGTTCTGCTTCTCCTGTATCATTCGCCTGACGTATCGTAAAGATTTGAGTTGTGATTGTTTTATATTGTTCAATGTTTTGATGCCATTATCGATCATTCTTATATTGTTCTCTGCTTGCTTCTCAACTTCTAGAAGATCTTCTAAATCTGTGCTCGGTTTATCAGTTGAAACGGTTGCTTTGTTGAGCATATCGCACAATGATACTATGACACTTTCTTCTCGCTTCACTTTATCTTTGTAAGGCACATCGAAGCACATTATTGTATTGTCTTGGTAGTCTGTACTCTCCATGACATCGCTGGAGTTGTTGAAATAGTCTTTGACATTTCTGTAATCTTTGAACGGAGTTGACACAGGAGGTGCTACCTCGACAATCCTTTCAAGAGAAGGCTCATTAACACCATTTGTTTTAGCTTCACTGGTTTCTATATCTTTCTCATTTTGTAAGAAACTGGCATCACAGCTCGACTTCCAAGATTCATTAGACAGTGGTGTATCAGGAATTAGTGGTATTCTTTTGTTAATAACTGCTTTAGGAGTGATTGCAATTTTCTTGTTACTGAATGCCTTGATGTTTTCCTTGTTGGCTATGGTCATTCTGTTTTTGGGAATTATTTGTGGTTTTTTAGTACTGTTTGTGATCAGTGGTGTTTCTGGCATCTTGCATATGCCGCTTATTCTGACTGTGTTGCGAGCTGAAACAAAAATAATATGATATGTTGTAGTGTCCACAAGAGCAAAATGGGTTTGTTCCCACAATATATTTATTTGTTTTTTGTATCTAAGAATATGTAATAAATTACCTTGGTTCTGCTGCAATGGCCTCTTCAACTTTAATTCAGGTTTTGGAAATTTAGGTGTTTCTGTAGTCATCATTGTCATTCTCGATGTTGGTAACTGCAAAATAGGAAGTACAGTAGAACCAGAGATGCCTCATTTATTCTTGAAAAACATTTCAAATTAGTTTGTCGAATAATCTTTGGGAGAATATGTAAATTTTTACTCAAGTGTATTATAGGTAGCGGCACGTAAGTTTAGCGCTGAGCGAAATGTAGAGGGGATAGCTGCGCATGTGTACAGTAGCGAACAAAATACAATTACGTTTGACTCAATTACAATTACTATAACTACATAAACAAATATTTTTTAACAACATATTTTATTTAAATAAATAGTAAATATTTCATGCACGAAATGTGGATGATATTAGGTACTGTGGCGCGCGCTAACATGAATAATTACTTAATATTAAAGTTTAAGTTATTTTTTTTAAATTATTGATCTTCTACTAAAAATACACAAATAACCAAAAATATCAACCAAACTTAAACCTAAAAAAAAAACAATATCCATGAACGGCAATAACATTTAATATACTTTAGAACGCGACTGTTCATTCAGATGTCTGCGGAGTGTGCTATCGTGGCGGGGGACGGAGTACGGCAGACTAGCCAACCGGCGCTACGCACACACTCCCCTCGTCCCTCTAGCCCCCCTGTGATACCGTATTTTTGACTTCTGCGCAATAACGGTCAGCGCTAGAGTTTCGTGCCGCTACTTATACCAGGACAAAAATTCTATATGGACCTAACTTGATGACCTGTATGACATTGTACAAATATTATCACAAATAATCTAACATATTTAGAGTGAATTCAATAATAAATAACATAAACAATATTTCACAGTACTTAAAAGTAGTCAGGTCAGTCCCACAAATGGTATTCTTTTATAATCTTAATTTGATACTTACATTAGGTTTTTGAGGTTTTGGCTTAGGTGGTTGAAAGTTCAACACCTTTCTCACAGAATTATGTTTCATTTGTCCGTTGGCTGTGTGACTCACTGTCTTGTTCTCAACTTTAACAGAAGAATTCCATTTCTTCTTAGCTGATGCTGTGCCTTGTGCATATCTCCTCGGGGATTGCACTCTTAATGCTGAAAAATTTGATAGACTAGAGATGAGAAAATTGACACTGATTATAGGAATGATTACAAACAAAAATTTATAATTTATTAGGTTTTTGCTGCATAACTTTTAACAATTAACTACTTACATATAATATCAGCTCTCATTTCAGCAATAGTTAGTGGTTTCAGGACTTTTTCTGCAGTTCGAGTGTTCGCTATCGTCTTACGAGGTTGCTTCTTAGCAGTCAGGGTTATCATAGCGTCTTTTGATAATATCCCTGTTGCAAACAAGTTTATGTTATGTTTATGATATAAAACGGCAAACTAGTGAATAAAGCTAGTTAACTACACATATTTCTTATTAAATAAACACGCAAATTTCAAATAATCTATAATAAAAGAAACATGACTTACCACTAAGGCCAGGTAATAATTCAGCCATCGTCTTTGGCTTCTTTGTTGATGATGCATCCATTTTGTTCACTATTTTGGAATCCCACAGCAAAATACAGAGTAGTGAACACAAAATTCAAGAAAAACATTCAAAATAATATAAACTAGCAACTGAATAAAATCTCACGCAACCGTTGCGCGCTTTTCATTCAAAAATCAAAATACAACTATACCGTTTCGTTGTACGCAAAAAAACTTTGACTAAACGTCACCTTTCCCAATATTTTTTATGATGATGTTATTTATGCGTGGAACGGAACGATAAAATTATCTATTCACGTAGCGAAACGTGCATTTTCTTAAATGAACAAGTTACGTTGACCACAGATTACCAAATTTATTTCCTGATAAAAGTCATTGTCAAATTGATGTCTGGTCTGTCAATCAAAATTGTAAAAATATTTTTATTGTGCGGCCGGTTTTCTGCTGAGTAGTTGTAATATAGTTACAATGGTTTCGTATGTTGAAATCAAAGGTTTCGAGGATTTCTCAAAGTATACTGAAAATATAGAAGCTGATAATAAGAATCCGATTGTATTCTTCTTCAGTGGTTCGAAGAAACCCAATGGTGACAGTTGGTGTCCGGACTGTGTTGAAGGTAATTTTTATGTTTTAAATTTTAAATAATTTATAAGCATTTCTTGCATACGTTAAGTGTGCAGTGAATTTGTTAACTATATAAAATAAACAGTTCTTACACATAGTCTATTTGTACAATTTTAAATGTCTTTGGTCTATAATGTTAAAAATTCTTATTGTGAATTTCATTACTGGATCAGCATCTAATCTTATTTAATCTCTGATAAAAGTTATTGTGACTACATATAAAGCAAATTTATAGAGGTTGATAAACTTATAAGATTATTTTCATTGTCTATTTTTGTGTAAAATAATAAATTAATGAATTTACTATGAAAACAAAACTTATTTTTATTGGTACAAATGCTCCCCTTATAATATCTCTTATAAATCTTACAGGAAAATATCAATTAAAGCCTCTTTAACATTTTAACTTAGGTATCAGAGTTAATTCTCCTTAATATATTCATTCGTTTTTTATTGTCAATGTTCAAACAATGACTTGTCATTTACATTAGATATTATGTCAATTATTGTAAGAAAACATCTTCACTATTCCTATTTAAAACAAGTGTTTAAATATTAAATAAATGGTTAAAATTAAAGAACGTTATATAAATAATTATGAGGAATTTACACAATATGTGGACAAATTGAAAGAAAATAAAAAAAATGTTTACTTTATGTTTGTTGGGAGAAAAAAAGAAAATGGCTACAGTTGGTGTATTTATTGTACCATGGGTTTGTGAAGCAAAATACATATTTCATATATAAAAATAATACAGGGTTGCAGGTTCGATTCCCATGCAGGGTCAATAATTCAAACCATTTTAATCCCACCCCACATAATTTTACTAGCTAAAAGCGTGGCTTTGTGTGGGCTCGCGAGGTTTTTCTTAGTAATTCTATGTTTTATAGTAAGAAAGAACGAAAATGCTTTAATTCTTGAAATCGCGACATACCACAGAGGTACCTGTGTAAGGCCAACAGAAATTTATTTATGTCCAATGTCCGCCACAGCTTTATCTAACGTCAAGCCTTGTGTCTCGTCAATTGTGATTGCGAAAGCTTATTGTATTGTTACCTGGAACATTTAGTATTTCCACTTTTCCAATATTTAGTTATGGGTGGTATCGGACTCAACCATTATTGTCATACGTTGTATGAGAATAATTTTCATATCGAACCATTATCACTTGTGAGTGCGTGGCATTTAATCGGGAGGACAAATCCATTTTCAACCCAAAGGAGAATGGGCGTTCCGTCCTATATGTTGTCCTATAACACTTTGTGCCCTACGGCATTTGAAAGCTCTAAATGAGTACTACAACTTCTTGTATGGGTTCTTCAGTCTGTATGTCGTGCAGGAAAACCGCTAGGCTAGGGTGGATTAACTGACCCCATGAGGTGTCGTCCTGTCATGTTGTACCATTTTGTTACCAAACATCATTTGAAAGGTCTAGATAAGTACAACTTCTTGTATATGCTGAAGTCTTTATCTCATACAGGGAACTGCTAGGGCGGATTAACTGACTCCATGATATGTGATTCTGAAATGTTTCTCGAAAGAAGTTTCCATAAAAAATATAAAAATATATATAGTATTCGTTTAAAAAAAAGAAACAATCAAAACCAAAACTGCCATCAATATTCACTATCAGAAAGTTTGGAAAGTCTTGTTTAGTTTAGAGTCAACAAGTTTTCTGTGCCTGCGGCGGTCATAATTGGAAAATCCTATTGTCATGTTGACTATCCGTGCGGTCCAAATTGCGCTTTTTCGCCCTATCGGTACCAATAGCGCGCTTACGGAGTGAAGTGACCGAATTGAACGTATTTGCACTAACGAAAGTAATGGGACGTCATCAGTGACGTCATTAAGCCATGCAAACGCTGCTCATGGAAAATAGGTTGTGCAGTGTGTGCACAAATGTCAAACTCAAAATTTTACGTTTCAGAATTTGATTTAAGTATTTTAGTTTTTTTATTAAACATTTATGTTTACAATCAGGGCCGGATTTAAACTCAATGCCGCTCCTGGGCACCAGAAAAAATACCGCCCTAATCTTGATAACACTAAAAAAAAATTCTTTACCTTTCAAAAATTTTCCGCCCTAAAACATTTGCCGCCCTGGGCACTTGCCCCGACTGCCCCTAGTGTAAATCCACCACTGTTTACAATGTTTAAATATTGCATTCTCATCAATTACTAATTACAACAACTGTTTTCTGATTTGCAATTCGAAATGCCGAGTACGTAACTCTAATTTCGATATTTTTGCACACACGTTCGCACACAATCGTGGTCCGATTAGATAGCGCGCAAAACAGCGCACATAGCGCATTAGCGCACATATCAATTTTGGTTCACGCGTGTGCACTGTTGCAGTTTTAGCCACCTACGTAAGGCCTTCATTGATAAATGGTTGAGGTATTGGACTAAAATCGGATGGGTACGTAACTTGTACGGACATACGGATAACCCTTAAAAAAATATATTTACTTTGTAAAAACTGTATGATGATCATTGTATTTAAAATCGCAAGTTTACACCAGCCCAACAAAGTGATATCTTGATGGAAGTTGATCAATTGGCAACGATATCCAATTTGAGTAGGTACACTGTAATAACTGGGTGAACTTGCGCTATTAATTGCTCTTCGACGAATTTTAATTTCTTTAAAACGTTAGTTTGTGGTTCTGGAACCATACTATTGTCTATACAAAGTCCGTTGTTTTCGATGTGCAAATCAATCTAAAGAAGATGACATGAATTACCACTAACACAATTAGATTCTAGGTACATCTCGAGGTCTTCTCTGGCTTTCCTTTACATCGACCATCAAAGAACGGTTAATTTCGTGTCCGAGGAGGCCAGTTAACGTGCGTTTTTATGGCACTTTATTACGAGTATAACGATTACACTAATCTCTTAATCTTATTAAACTTTCCTTTAATTTTTATTACAGAGATTTTTATTTTCTTTAACGGGGGGGCTCTGCCCCCCCAACCCCCCGTTTTTAGTTTTTCTCTCTCTAACTTCTGACATAGTTTTGCCACAAGGTGAGCATTGTGCCACGAACACAATTATATTCTACATCTCGAGGTCTTCCCTGACTTTATCTTACATCGTCCATTAGAGAACGGTTAATTTCGCGTTCAAGGAGGCTAGTTGCCCGCTCGTGGCCCAGTGCTGCCCGCGGATCTCTTGTGATCTGTGCGGTTAAGCATCGTCTGGCACCGTCATGACTGTGATGGGTCATTACTAAAAATACTTTTAATTTCATGAGCGTTTCCGTGCTTCGGAGGGCACGTAAAGCTGTCGGTACCCGCTGTCGTACTAACATCATCGACAGTCGTTACGGGTAGTTAGAGCCCCAAAAATTTCGTATAGCCCTCTGGGTTGTGAAGGTCTGATTGCAGCCGCTTCACGTAAAATACTGACATTCCGCCAAATCTGGTTAAACTGAAAACCGACCCCAAATAGACATGGGATAAAGGTTCGGAAAAGAGAAGAGGAGGCTAGTTAGCGTTTTTGTGGCATTTTACTATAACAACTATTATCATTTCGAAATCAGTGTTAATTTTATTCATTATATCAAACTTTCTTTTAATTTATATCATAGAGATGTTTGTTTTTTTTAACGGGGGGGCTCCGCCCCCCCAACCCCCCGTTTTTCTTTTTTCTCTCGGCCTCCTTTGATGACACATTTTTTAAACCAATGAAATTGTAAACAGAATCAATTTCACGAAGTACAAATCCATTTCTTTTTATTTCGATTTTTTTACGGCATTAGAAACATGAAACCTTCATGCTCGAAACTGGATATCAACGCCATCTATTGTGTGCCGTATGACACTAAGTCGTAATCGTTTGACATTTAAATGTCATTTTAACCATAACCTGGCTAATTTGAGAAGTATTTTTTGTTAATATGTTTATATGTAATCAATGTATATTATTTATAGACGTGTTGTAATACGCCTCCATTTTTTTCTCGAAATTTAAAATTTGTTTGCAAAATTGTTAAAACCTTTTTCTTTATTTCATTTACAAAATGATATAAAAACCATTTTCTGCACATCTAGACATGAATTGAAATAACTCTGTTAAATATCAAGTCTGTAGGTGCTCTAGTTTTTCCGTAATATGTACCACAAAACTGTAAAAACTGTTGAATTAGGAGGGCTTCGCTTCGCTCGCCCTAATAAAGCAGAGTTTATGAATAATAAAATTGAAGTCTCATCCAGTCACAGTATATTATTTATAATAAATTCATATGCATGTGGTAGGCTAAGTTTTTGTTTTTTATATTTTTTAGTTAACATTTTTTTACAATTTTTTTCAGCTGAGCCCATAGTGAAGGCTTATTTGTCTGAGCTAAAGAAAAGTGTAGTATTTGTTTATGTTGACGTTGGAGAGAGAGAATAGTAAGTATCAATTGGTTTATTGCATTATTATTAATTGAATATATAGGATGGCCGGTAAAAATAAATAAATAGAACGGTCAGTGGGGGGAAGTCTGAAACTATAAGAGGTACAAAGATCTATTCTAAGGAACCATGTCATCGATTTAAAAAAAAACTGCATTCATTGATAAAAAAAACTATTACTCACTTCGGGAATCGAACCCAGAAATTTCGAAAAAAAATATGTTCGATATTTTTGACTAGAAATTGATTGTGTATGTCTTAAGCAGTAAATGTTACTAAGAAACACATTTATAATATTAGTAAGGATTTGTTTGTAATTATTATGTTAATAAGGGCGCGAACCCACCGCCACGCTACGCACGCTGCACACGGCTACGCGGCGCTGCCATAGAGATGATTTTTCAATTGTATGGCAGCGCCGCGAGGCCGTAGCGTGCGTAGCGTGCGTGGCGGTGTGTTCGAACCCTAAAGTGGGTGTTACCACCCAGCTGACCGATTAGTTATCAGAGAATACAGATTGTGCTTATCTACAGTGCAGTTAATATTAATATAATCAAATACTTTTAAATACTTCGCTGGTCTTGTGGTATGTGTAATACCTGCCAACCCTGAAGTCTAGAATTCAATTTCTAGGTGTATGTTTGTTTACTATTTTCTAAACATGGCTAGGGTTTAAGAATACCAACACCCTTTAGGTTAAAATGGTGATTAGGGCTCGAAGGCACCGCCACGCACGCTACGCACGCTGCCACGGCCACGCGGCGCTCACATACTGATGATATTTCAATTGTATGTGAGGGCCGCGTGGCTTATTTTTTGTTCCTCCCCACCATACAAATCTCCTCTGCCTCTGATGTGAGATCTTACAGATAAATACTTCTTATATACAGGACAGCTAAAGTTGTCACTAGCTGTGCCCCGCGGATTCACCCGCGTAGTTCCCATTCCCGTGGAAATTTCGGGATAAAAAGTATCCTATGTTCTTTCCCGGACCATAAGCTACCCCTGTACCAATTTTCAAGTCAATCGGTTCAGTAGTTTAGCCGTGAAAAGGTAACAGACAGACAGAGTTACTTTCGCATTTATAACATTAGTTAGGATTTCTTCACTGTTAATACCTACCTTATTTTTCTCAATATAAAAAACTAAGTAATTTAATAACATTTCAGCTGGAAAGACAAAGCATGTCCATTTAGAACGGACAGTAGGACTCGCCTGATGGTGATTCCAACTCTTCTGAGATGGAAGGGAGTACAGAGACTGGAGGGCAGTCAGTGCAACAAGCGAGAACTGCTGCAAATGCTGTTCGAAGACGAAGAAGAATAGTCCAACAGTATTCCTTTTGATATGTATATATTTAAGAGTAATCATTTATTTTCAATAAATATTTTTGTTATATAAAGTTTCATTGTTTTATTCTTATTCCTCAAACTATTGGCATCGGTTTACAAACCATATATTACTAGCCGTGCCCAGCGGTTTCTCTCGCGTGGTTCCCTTCCCGTGGGAATTTCGGGGGTATATCCCATTCGTCCCCACCAAGTTTGTCCCCACTGGGGACGAATGCGATTTACTCAATTTCGGGATAAAAAGTATCCTTCTCCTGGTTCTTAGCTACCTCGGAGGTAGCAAGAACCAGGAGGTAAGGAGGTAGTACCTCCCCACCAATTTTCAGCCAAATCAGTTCGGCTGTTCTTGAGTTATAAATGGTGTAACTAACACGACTTTCTTTTATATGTATAGATTATGGTGTTTTATTCTCGCTACTAAGTCTACTGGCATTTGATAAAGATGTATATGCGGAATGCGTGATTGTTATTCTATAAACAATAGGTTTCAGGTCACTAGCACGCAAGCATGCGTGGTAGTTATGGCTTCTTTTTTCCTTCTTTTAATAAATTCAGTAAAAGATTTTTGCGAAGATATTATTTAATCAGGCTTTGATTACATTAGTAACAAAATCGTATTTATCCAAGTATACTTATACGATACTTTTCACTTAATCTTCATAAACCTTTTATCTACCTAGAAAATAAAAAGACGAAATGATAATAAAATAATCCATTTTAATTTTAAAAAGTTATCTAATCTGTACTTACATAATAATAACATTGAGCAAATAGTAATTATCTCTCTTACTTATAAAATGAATTTGAGCCATGTTTAAAATAATCTAAAAAAAAAACTCCATTTTAAGATAATGAGGAACAAAACATTAGCTGAATATATTTATGAGTAAGAAAGTTTTATAAAAGAAGGATTCCTGATAGACCGACTGCCTATGAGCAACTGTAGTTGTGGCATCCCTCAGGAACATTTATCTGGGATAGCACAATAGTTGTACATACAAAAACATAGTTGATCCATCAGAAATTCCTCGTATAAAAGGTAGGTATGTAAGTATTAAGTTTAAATAGTATATGTACTCATATTTAAAAGTCTTATGTACTAATGTGATCCTTACCCACAATATTTACATAAACATATCTTATTTAGTAACTATACATTGTACTTTTTAAAGTTTAAATATAAGATAGTAGAGACTGAGCAGCCATTATTACATACAAGGGCCTTTGGGTCCATAGTTGGGGCCCTAAAACAATATATTTTTTGTTTTAAGTACTTACATTGAGAAAAATAGAGCCAATGACAATATCGAATAGGGCCCTGAGAGGAAATCATTTGGGGTTACCAATTAATTACCAGAAAGATTTTTATGCTCATTTTGTGCAATGATGTCGACATTTGTGGGCCCTTTGAAGTGGGGCCCTATAGAAGAAAAGATGCGATTAATTTCACAGCCTTTCGGTTCAGTTTCTTTGAGTTAAAAAGGTACTTATACAAAATGTAAATAGTCTTGTTATCACAGAAATTATTTCTTTGTTCAAGGGTCTTTTTAGGCTGTAAGCATATAATATTATAAAATGTGATACACCTCGAAATCAAATATTAAATTAGGTGAAATTTAAACAAATTTTAGAATGATAGAGTAGAATTTTAGTTCGTAACAAATTGTGCCTAAATGCATTAAAATGCCTAAAATTGCCTACCCGACTTACGAAGCTAAACATCAACAATTATTTGATAACAATCTACAATTTCACTACAGCATGTTAAAACATTATAAGGCCCATAAGTTCTTAAACGTAGAATTTCTAATAAAATATATTTTCTGGAACATTTTTAGGCGATTATTACACTGCACTGCGCAGAGACACATTGTAGCAGCACATTTGAAAATTGTGTGCAAAGCACGAAATAAAAAGTAGGTAAGTAGGTATTTTAGATAATTTGTATTCAAAACATATACAATGTACTAACCACAAGACTGCGCGGTGCAGTGTAATAACCGCTTTACTTGTATTGTCACATAGGTAAATTATTATACGATATTTTGTCTAACTAGCTGCCACAGGTTTGGAAGCACAAGCATCGACGACAGTCAAGGTACTGTCATCAGGCTCGTCGCTAATGTTGAGGTCCCTTGAGGGGACTGCTATGAGAACGTCGTAGAACACTTTCTTGTTTCTCAGGAAAGCGCTCTTGTTGTCGAATATTACGGAATCTGTTGGAGGAAGAAATATTTTAATTAGTAGGTAGGTAATTAGAAACTTTCAATACATATAAGTACCTACTTATTTATTCATTACTTATTATCTCACAATGACTAGCATCTAGCCTTTCCCAATATAGCTTCATGCACAAAACAAATGTATGAAACCGACAGTCTGCCTGGGCTATATGCCCATGACAGGGCACGCACGAAATGTGTATTTGGCGTTAGACTTCCTAGTAGAATTTTCAGCTCCCCTCACGTAAAATGGACGGAACTACGTCTGATGGTGAACAGCCCGCCTATTCGTAATAAGTAAGACTTCTTTAGGTATACTCACACGTAGCGGGCCCAGTAACCGGTAGCACGCCGACGTCGAGGGGCCCCTCGGCGACCTTGCGGGGCCCGTGCACCACGCGCTCGGCGCCCTCCTCGTCGCGCCGCTTGATCACGAACTTTATGTCGTGACTGTCCACGCCGAACTCCCACCTGAAAGTAATTGTACAATCAGGTTATTGCGAGATTCAGGCCGCGCGTATGGTGACACGCAGGCCGCGCAGGTACGTGCGACGCAGGCATGTGTCTGTCCTGCTCTCTCTCGCGACGTTTCATGCTTTTACAAAATCTACTCTGCTCTGCCCTGCGCGGCCTGCTTCGCCTGCGTCTAAACATACGCTCGCGCTCATTCTGACGTTGAGGGCCCCACATCACCCGGAGATCCTCCTTTCAATTTCCTGGGGTTGTATGCAGTTTCCCAACGTAAAGGTTTTTGCGTGATTTCGTTTCGGTGGGTGGGATTTGTTCTACTTTTGGACAGTAAAAAAGTAAGAGATATCTTTTTGTTATTCTATTAAACACCTACAGGTGGAGGTGGATGTGAAGATAGCTTAGTCTTTTCATAAGAAAAAAGCATCTGGAGTCATTAATTTAAAAAAAACTCAACAAAGAACAAAAGTGAATAGTCTGTATTATGAGTTATGAGTGTGTGTAGGTACTTACTTGAGCACACTATCAGCTTCAGCACACAGCAAGTCGACAGTATGTTTCTCTCCCGTCTTAATGGTCACTCGCTTGTATTCCTTCTCCGAGTCAGACGCTGGGTTCTTGGAGTAATACTGCTTCGGTACTTTACCACCTGGCTTCACCTGATCCGAGAAAGTTAGAAGATGTTGAAAGTTTTTATTAAAAGTAGACCCTGGTATGTTCTGGTGCGACTAAATATTGTAATTTTTAAATGGTATGATCGAAGGGCTGAAGAGTGACGTAGGGGATAGATGACACGCCTCGGTTTTTAGTTTAACCAGAATTGGCGGAATGTTTTACTTGGAAAATGGAGGTTCACTAGTAAACAAATACTTAAGTACTTAGTTACATATGTTTTAAAATACTTAGATACCTACTTATAAGTTTATATCTTAAATTTTAAAATTCATCTATCGAAGGTAAAATGAGAAGACTTCTTAAGCACTCACAATCAAGCTACATTTCGGATCCCCATTCTCATCCACCATAGTACCCCCATAGTGTACTGGCAACTGTTCCTTGTCTATGATGGAGAGCAACTGCGCCGACCACTTCTTGGAGTCAGACCCGTAGATCTTGATCTTGGATATCGTGTATTCGTGCATGAACTTCTTTACTACCGAGAATGCGAGGGCGAATACTTTTGGCGCTGAAAAAAACATTATTGATTCATAATAAGACAAAAACGATTTTTAGTTGAAGAGCGAAAATTCATTGATTTTCGCAGTTCAAACCAGGCTGCTTCGACCGGGAAAGCACCACATTCTCACAGAATGTCAGCGTGATGGTGGCTCAAGTTTTTCGCATGGTCTTATAGTTACTTATCGTCAACCTGTCTGCTTTTTTGTCCCCTATATTAAAAAAGATGCTTGGAAAGATGCTAAAATAGCAATATTCAACATTATATTTACCATTAACAATAAAGCAGATCTTCAATATCTCCGGGTAGTTGGCTTCGTAGACCTGCAGCAGTGTGAACACCATCTCCGCGGCCGGTTTCCACGCGTACTGACGGATGTTGAACCCTTCCAGGTCGAATATTACTGTCACCTGGATTTATATTCAGATTATTATATGTAAGTACATCTATCTCAATCAAGAAGTATTATAGTACTAGCTTCTGCCCCGCGACTTCGTACGCGAAGAATAGTTATTTTGGGCTAACGCTAAATATCGATGTAATAAAATAACTTTAATCAATATGTAGGTCAGGCAGTCGAGATTAAAATTAAACAATAAAAACGCCTATGTTATTCGTTATCACTACATACATATGTATAATTCATTCATTTGGCGGTGAGACAAAATGTAAACAAACCATGAAAAAGGTTATTTTGTATGTCATGTTTTATCAATAATACATAGACTACTCCCTACTGACTACTTGATATTTAATTAATCTTTGAAATATAGAATATATAACATACTAGCTTTAGCCCTCAACTTCGTTCGCGTGTAATAATTATTTTAACACGCGACTTCATTTATGTAGAAGGTGAAAAAATTGTTATTCTGTGCCGCCGTGCACTAGCCGGGTCGCCTTGTCGTAGTAACTATTTAGTAATCTGTGGCCTTGATCATAATTTTGCTGTAATGTTATTTTAAAACTAAGATATCTTCTAAGATACTTATTGAAATCAAATCATGTAAAAGGCAAATGTCTTTTAGATTAAATACTTTTGCAATGTAAGCGCAAAAAATGTGTTTTTTACGACATCACATTAGAAACTCCTAGATTTATCGGTGTTTCTCTACAATATCATGCATGTATTATACACAT
This sequence comes from Timandra comae, assembly GCA_958496195.1. Lineage (NCBI taxonomy): Eukaryota > Metazoa > Arthropoda > Insecta > Lepidoptera > Geometridae > Timandra > Timandra comae. The sequence continues at coordinate 2,200,988 of OY292358.1, forward strand.
AAACTTTCCTCTGGTATCACTCTATTAAAAAAACCGCTACAAAATTCGTTGCGTAGTTTTAAAGATTTAAGCATACATAGGGACGGACAGACAGCGACAGCGACTTTGTTTTATAAGTACTATTTAGTAACCATAGATGAAAGATTGGTTGGATACCGCGATACCTGATGAGATACATATATTATTAATAGTTACTCGCATGTTCACACTGCCAGCGAGTAACTATTATGATCACGGATGAACAGTTCAGTTCATCCGTGATCATGGCGCTTGCAACAGCGTAGAAATATTGGAAACTCGAAATCACTACCTTTGAGCAATTGGTAGGGAATAAGACACTTTGGCCATAAAATACCTGGAAATTTAATGAAATACCGATAATGCGTCTCGGAGATTTTTTGTCGAAGCATATACAACAGCCCGAATCAAATGATTGACATACGTTACGCGCGTTTTTTAAAATATGCAAAATTAAATGTATTTTTTTATAATCTAACTGAGATATTTTCTTAATTTTTTTGCGGAAGAACATTCTACAGAGTCTTAGAAAACTACAAAAGAAAAAGCCAAATCGGTCTAGCCGTTCGCAAGTTATGACGTGATAACGGCAAACGGGTTTCATTTTTATATATATAGACTAGCGGTGCCCTACGGTTTCACCCGCGTAGTTCTCGTTCCCGTAAGAATATGGGGATAAAATATGCTAAAGACCTTCCCACTGAATCACTCTATCTATTAAAATAAACCGCATCAAAATCCGTTGCGTAGTTATAAAGATCTAAGCATACATAGGGACATCAGGACATAGGGACATAGAAAGCTACTTTGTTGTATACTGTTTTTGATGATTACACGAAATTTGTTTCTTGAATTATTTTTACACAGTTTCACCACGCAAACTGACATTTTACTACGTATTATGTTCAAAATTTAATAAAACATTAGGAACATACGCCTCACAGACAGCTTGCAGTGTGACTGGCTTGGATACGCCGGGTATGTACGTGTAGTATTTGTTGCCGCATTTGACTACGTCGGCGATACCTACCAAACACAGCGAAACCAATTCATCATCTAAGGTAGTAATAGTAATGACGATGATAATTGACATTACTAAAACCTAAAAATGCTGTGAATCTCAAACTATGGATACATTTTAATACTACTAAATGAAGGTGAACAGTCATTTTAAGTAATGAAAGTAAAATTAATAGTTTTCGTATTTAGCCGGATTGTACCCGTCATTTTTACTCTTGATCAACTTGTTGACGTGAGTGTTTTCTTCCCGATTATATAGTAAAGTATATTGTAAATTTTTGATAATTCTTTGTTTAAAGTAATTATTGTATTATGTTTTATATTCAGTTATCGTTAAATTTCTGTTATCTGAACGTTGATTTTGATGAAAATAAGTGAACCTGGTTCAAACAGCGCTTGCACTTTTACTTCGCCGAAGATCCAAACATACACCAAGGTGTTATTAATATACTTATTTAAATATGTAGAAGAGACTTGGCCAAAGATTCGTATCCCTACAAAAATTATATTGTATATAACGACTTCACGAGCCTCCGTTTACCGATTTCTAAAAGAAAAAAAGGAAAATCCATGTTGGAGCTCTTCTTCTGAGGATCACCAATAAATAGTTGTTTATTTATTTTGTAGTAAAACAATTCAGGTGCTAACATGAATTGTTTTTACTTGTACTCAACTCATCCTGTTTATTACCTTTTTATTGATTTTTACACTAAACTAAATTAATAGACGACTTATCAAAGATGCCTACTTAGTCTTATTTTACTTTCATATTTATAACTCTAAAAAAACTATATATTTTTCGCCTAAATGAGCTAAAAGTTTGACAACCAGTATTTCTTTGTTTACATTTTGTCTCACGGCCAAATGAACAGACTATAGTATAAAACTAAGACGCTTTCTCTGTCCCTATGTATGCTTAGATCTTTAAATCTACGCAACGGATTTTGATTCGGTTTATTTTAATAGATAGAGTGATTCAGTGGGAAGGTTTTTAGCATAACTTTATCCCCACATTCCTACGGGAACGGGAACTACGCGGGTGAAACCGCGAGGCGCCGCTAGTGACATATAAATTAGGTAAACTTTCATATTTTATGTGCACTACATAATTAAAATACCCCTATTAGATATCATTCAGGACAGGCCCTAGCCCCTCCTTAGGTAGCTGATACTGACCCCCTAATATCAATTCCACGCCACTACCTCTTCCACTCCACTCCCCTTCCACACTAATACATCTTCCACACCGCTCCCACTTCCACATCACTCATCATTACTTATTTCTGGTCTTGCACCTTCGGTAGGGAGATCAATGAACTGGTTATGATGATTTAAAACAAATTGGTACGTGGTGGGGTTCCAACCAGGCACCTTCCGATCGAAAGTCAAAGGCCTTAAACCACTACGCCACCGACGCTCTACATTACACCGTCCTACATCCACATTAATCCCATTTCCACATCTCTACCACTTCAACGCCTATCCCGCATCCACACAACTCCACTCCACTTCCACGCCACTACCCCTTCTACCCCTCTACCACTTCCATCCCATTTTTTCATCTTTTCTTCGGAAGAGTCGGCGTTTCATTACACAATACATATTCAGTAGAACGCCGATTATCTGAATTAATTGGGACCGGGGTCCATTCGGATAATCGAAAATTCGGATTATCGCACATAGACTGCACATAGCTGGACTTGCGCACGAAGGGTTCCACCAAAAATGTCAAAAAAACACGTTTGTTGTATTGTGAAGCCCCGCTTAAATATTTATTTTATTTTATGTATTTTTTCCTATAGCGGCAATAGAATAGAAAAACATCATCTGTGAAAATTTCAAGTGTAGTTTAAATTTGTAATTTCTTTAGCTTTCACTGTTCTTGACCTTGAATATGCATCATTCTCTCATATCATACGTCCAATGTCCATGGTTCTTGAGATAGTCTGGTGACAGACGGACGGTCGGACAGCGAAGTCTCAGTAATATGGTTCCGTTTTTACCCTTTGGGAACGGAACTCTAAAAACGATGTCACACGTAGAATAAACTATAATAAGTTTAACAAACACAGTTCACAATATCTATAGCTCACTTAAACATCTCGATCCGGAGTAAGTTATTTATATTTAAGTTGCAATCCCAGCGGGCCTTAACGAAAATCCCTACTAATATAATAAATGCGAAAGTAACTCTGCCTGTTTGTTTGTCTGTTACCTTTTCACGGCTAAACTACTGAAATAATTGACTTGAAATTTGGTACAGGGGTAGATTATGGTCCGGGAAAGAACATAGGTTACGTTTTATCCCAAAATTCCCACGGGATCGGGAACTACGCGGGTGAAACCGCGGGGTACAGCTAGTACAAAATATAATAAATCACAACAATTAATAGAGGTACATTACATAGTAACTTAGGACCGATTCGGATAATTGGCGATTCGGTTAATCGGCGTTCTACTATATTGGAAAGTGTTTTAGATTCTGCGAAAAATTCTGGAAAGATTCTGGATTGTAACTAAGCGAATCTATGTATCTATAATAAGTGGGTGATTTAGTTATAAAAAAACCCTTCTCGACTTAACTAATTTCATATTATAAAGCTAAAATCGATAACTCGCACATGAATAATAATTTTCGTATAGTAATATTTTAGATCAAAAATGTCTGAAGATATGATAAGCAGAAATCAAATTATGAGTAAAATATCTAATTAGGGCGAGCAAACCGAAGCCCTTCCGAAGCCCTTGTAACGCAACAATTTGGTACATTTTATGAAAAAACTACTTCACCTACAGATTTGATATTTGAAATAAGTAGTTATTTAAATTAATGTCTAGATTTATAATGCGGGGTGAAGAATATTGATAAATATCTATTAATAAATAAAAATACGGTATTTTTATTATTTAAGTACTTATAGTTTTGATACGCTGCCTCATTTTCCGTCAATTTATTTTAGTCCGCCATTTGTCATTTTTTTTCACCACAATTATTTGTCTCGGTCTGGGTGTGTGTGAGAATGAGTGTGTGCGTAGTTTCTGATACCCTAGATACAAGCTTCGAGCTTAGTTAGGGGTCAGTTACTATAATGAGATGAAGTAGTGAATGATTATGTTATGTTATGTTATTTTAACATTCAGCTGTCAAATTAAAAATTGAAACACATGTCAAAGGAGTATTGATATCAATTTCGACGCAAATCAACCCCAAAATAACTTTTTACCCCTTTTTAATCATGTTAGGTGATGATTTTAAGAAAAATGAGTATCACATATTTAATTAATCTTTTTGAAGAACATTTATGCCAAGTTTGAACTTAATCAGACCACGGAATCACGTTGTCCCATACAAACTTTGCAACCCCTTTTCACCCCTTTAGAGGAGGAATTTTCAAAAATCCCTTCTTATCGGACGCCTACGTAATACAAATAACACACCCTTCAAGTTTCAGGTCTCTACGATCAGCGGTTTAGGCTGTGCGTTGATCCATCAGTCATTCAGGACAAAGCCTTTTATATAATGATATAGATTATTATAGAGTCTGTTTGAACGCGCTAATCTCAAAAACCACTGGTTCTGGTTCGAATTGAAAAAAATACTGTTAGATAGCTCCTTTATAATATTAAACTAGGTATACAAGCAAACTATGATCGATACTCCGACCGCTCTCCTATAGATAATGGTCAGTGGAGCAATAGTTTAGGTAGTAATTAACGCCAGCCTTAGGTAGCTTACCTAATACTAGTCGTACCAATAACTTAGCATGGTAAGCAAGGTGACCAACCTCGCAAATTAATTGTCAATACTTACTAAGTAAGCTAACTTGTGTTAGTGCTTATACTAAGTGATTCTACCTTGTTTGCAGCAGGCCCATGTGTCGCTGCCTGCTTCCTCGCTACAGCCAGGTAATGTTCTAGATGTTTCAACACGTTCCTGATGACGTCAGTCCGAGTGATCGAGTGTAACAGGCCCCACACGTCCAGACCCACGAAGGGGATTATTATTACTGGAAAGGAAATTAAATATCTCTTAGTAACTGTTGGGTTGCTTTGCTATGCTTAAATTAGAAATCTATGCAGATAGAGTTCTTGTCTATGAGTACCTACGGGAAAGTCTCTCGGTTTTATTTTAGAAATCTATGCAGATAGAGTTCTTGTCTATGAGTACCTACGGGAAAGTCTCTCGGTTTTATTTTAGAAATCTATGCAGATAGAGTTCTTGTCTATGAGTACCTACGGGAAAGTCTCTCGGTTTTATTTGACGTCGTCTTTTAAGTATTCTTATCTGTTGAGAATTTTATGATACCTAGGTTAAGGCTAGAAAGTAGCCTTAAGGCTATAAAGAAGTTTACTTACAAAGAACTCTGGCGGGGCCTAATTTAATCTAAGCCGATTCAATGCTTTACAGTAAAAAAAAATCCGCCCATTTATCTTATAATCGTATAGTTTATACTTAGAAATAGACATTATTGTTCTAATATATTTACCAGGCGATCCCTCCTTGTCAAACCCAGTACTGCCACTGGGGAAGTGTTTCTCGAGCACTTCTGGTGGCTGCCAGTCCGGGAGAGTCGTGTCCACTCCCCACTTCTCTCTCCATTTTAGGGACTGCAAAGTTAGAGAAATCACTTAATAAACACCTTTAAAATTAAGATAGGTGACAAATTCTTAAGGATATTTTACCAAGCTTTTGACCATCATTTAAAAACCGTCGGAGGATGAAGGAGTAGGAGTTCACAGAAATACCTTCTCGTAACAGATAAGGAAATCAGAAATGTACTAACTTTGAAGTTGCCTCGATAAGTTTTCTTACTTTAGGTAAATTCTCACCAAAATATTGGTGAGTAAGTATTTACCTATATTTTTAAAAACTTAAGTTCTTTGTACCTACGCCAGAAACTTGAAATATCATGCAGTTCCAATACAAAGAAACTCCAGTTAAAATAACGAAGCTCTTCAGACAATGTTAACATTACATACGTAAATATTCATTGTTAATCACGTACTCAGTTGCGTGATTTAAAGTTATATGCAGACAGTAATTTAGGAGTAAATAATACACATATACTCATCGAAATAACGAGCGGTTTATTTGCAAACAAGCTGTTTATTGTTCAAATTGATACTTACTCTATTACCTTGTGATTTGCAACTAAGTAAGAAAGTATATTCGTATTATCATGTGACGGTATTATGGGTGATGTGATGATTGTAGCTATATGATGTGATGTGTCTACCTGTATGCAACTTATGTGCATCGTAGCAGTAATTACTAGATGTTTTTTTAATTACGCTGTATCTTCCTAATGTAAATATCTCCCCAATAGGTCTAGGATAGATTTAAATATTGGTTTGAAGAAATTAGAGGCCTTACAAAGGAATCGGTTATTTGTATTAATTAAAGACTTATCATAAATATATACCCACCAAAAACATTCTGTAAAAAACTAGCCAAGTCTCGATGGAGCTGCTTGTTTATCTCTAAAAAGTAATGAAATCTAGACAAACTCGTACCAAGTCTAAGGTTCCTTACTGCGATTTCTTTACTATTATAGTTAATGTTGTGTGACTTGGCCGTTGAAGAAACACTGAACACAAGTACACAACTGTACACAAGGGTATAAAACTAGGTGCTCCATGAGACTATTGCATTAATCTGTCGCCAGAACCACTACCCATTGACGACAGAAAATTGCCACTTGAATAAACGTTGATTCAATATCCAGTCAATTGTATAGGCTTGATAAAGTATAAAACGTATTTTAATAATGTTACAACATTACGTGTAAACAAAATTGACTTGTACCCACTACTGACAATGTTCAACGGCCAAGTAACAAAACATTAACTATAATAGTAAAGAAATCGCAGTAAGGAACCTTAGACTTGGTACGAGTTTGTCTAGATTTCATTACTTTTTAGAGATAAACAAGCAGCTCCATCGAGACTTGGCTAGTTTTTTACAGAATGTTTTTGGTGGGATTTCATTTATTTTTGTTGAAACGTGTTTATATTTTTTTTTATTAGATTTTCTTATTTGACACATTTTTTCTTTTTAGGAGTAGTATTTTATTACTAAGCGCCCCGCAGTTTCACCCGCGTAGTTCCCGTTCGCGTTTCCGTGGGAATTTCGGGATAAAATGTATCCTATGCGCTTCTCCTGGTTCTAAGCTGCCTCCCCACCAATTTTCAGCCAAATCAGTTGAGCCGTTCTTGAGTTATAAATTCCCGTTGCCAATCCCGTGGGAATTTCGGGATTAAAGGTATCTTACGTCCTTTCCTGGTTCTAAGCTACCTCCCCACCAATTTCCAGCCAAATCAGTTCAGCCGTTCTTGAGTTACAATTCCTGTTCCCGTTCCTGTATAATTCCCGTTCCCGTTCGATTATCCTAGTTTTTATAGTTTTCCCTTTATGTGGCCATTAAACCCTAACTCTGTACCAAATTTCAGCTCTCTAGGTTTATGGGAAGTACTAGTTCTATTTTGATGATCATGAGTGAGTGAGTGAGTGAGTGAGTGAGTGAGTGAGTGAGTGTCTGTCATAAATACGAAACTTTGCATTCGCTTAACTTCGGAACTAAATGACCTACAGCCTTGAAATTTTATTTTAAGAATGTGGTTGTATAGCTTACTGGATGACGAAAATTTCAGCGTTTTGGTCTTATCCAGAGTTCCTCTAATAGGGGCCTGAAAATGCGGCGAAATGGTTCCTGTAAAGGATGGTACGGCAGTGTTTGCTTCGCGCTCGACTTGGCGGGGGGCACTGCCGTGCCCCCAGATTTAAGAACTTGGAACTTACATCTCTTAACATTTTTTCAGCTGCTTCAGGGTCCCATTGTCTTGCTGAAAGAATAAACAAAAATTTGAGAGATGAAATCGGTTTTATAAATAGCGAAGATAGGACGGAAATGGATGTCCTTAACTGACTCCATAATCTGTGGTTTTATAGGATCTGCTGCCATCTAATGACAGCCCAAATGGGGGAGTGCGGTCACCATGTCGGGTTCCCAAACAAAGGGTTGCAGGTTCAATACCCGTTCGAGGTAACGTACTCAAATGTTTGTGCGATCCATAAAATTGTTTATCTCGGTCGGGTGTGTTATATTTATTCTGCTCCTGGTTTCCGACACTCTAGAGTCTAGACTCTAGATATTGGTAATGACCCAAGACAGGGGTCAGTTGCCCTACGAAAATATGATTAAGTATCTTATAAAAATAATCATGTAGAATTTTAAGAATGAAAGCGACTTTTCTAAATTAAATCATTAACATAAAACGTTGGTTTGTTATGTAAGTTCGGTATAATTTTAATATTTTCTCTCGATTTAATTTCTCTGTTTTAGTTTTGAAACCAGTTTTAGAAAACGAGTTTTTTGAACTTGCGTTTCTTGATTACACCATATGTTATGCATTTATATGGTCAAAACACATTGTTTGACCTTGCTGGGTTTAAAAAGGCAATGAATTTGAAATATGGTCATATAGACCATAAAATAAAACGTAAACAAGTTGTTATTATGTAAATTATGAATTAGGCTCTCCTGACTCTACTTTTACGGTTTTGTTTCTCTCTTTTTGCTATTGTTGTGTGTGTCTGAATAAAATAAAATATTTTTTTGTAATTATATTTTGTATACTTACTTAATTCATTCACTAGGTACGTACTTTTGGTAAGGTAACTTACTCCTAGTCCGTGACTTGTATCTAGAATCTAGGGTATCAGAAACTACATACACTCATTCACACACACCGAGATGTACCAATATCTATTATACTGTAGCAAATTATGATAATCGGGCAGAACTGCTCTACAATTAGGTGGCATGCTTACTGATACTGATAGTAATTATGGTATATATGATAATGGTTGCTTACCTCTCAGCCATCTTAAAAGAAAGTGGTCATTATGTTCTGGTTTCATCACATCTTTTACGCTCCTTCGAAACTGCAACAAAATGAAACATGTTGTAGTATCTTCGTAATAATAGGGAATTGTGAGACCTATTAAAACTTTTGATAAAAAACTCTTTTAGAATTGTGAATTTCCAAAAAGTTTATAACAATTCCTCAAACGCTCAAATGGCAACAAACTCCAACAAAAACTTAATAGTTGCCAAGCAACTTTATTGATCACACGTCAAACGTACAAAATATTGGATATCATTTTAGAATCGAATTATTTTTTAGAATTATTACTTGTTAATTAATAATCATGGCGGAAGGTGATAATATATCGACGTTTAGCGCTGATGGAGGCCAGGATACGGTGGGGTTGCCACGCATAGTGATGGTGACTGAAGGGTCAGACACATCGGCTTCGTCAGCGTCTTCCACGTCAGCTTCCGAAGACAACTGGGCAGACCTCATCAAATCCACAGAAATACCACCAGAATACTGGCACATACAGAAACTAGTCAAGTATATGAAAGCCGGTAACCAGACAGCTACTATGGTGGCTCTCTCCTGCCTCAAAGACCACGACTTAACTATAGAAGTAAATCAACGAGCAATCCAAGAAATAGGAGGTTTAGAACTCCTCGTAAACTTACTGGAAACTAGAGATCTGTGTTGTATTCTGGGTGGCCTAGCTGTATTAAAAGATATCACCCCAAACATTGAAATTAGGAAGAAAATAACAGATCTAGGGGCCATTCCTCTGCTTGTTGGATTAATATCGGACCCGGCTAGAGATGTTCAGATACTGGCAGCCGAAACTATTGCCAATTTGGGCAGAATAAGGAAAAGTAGGAAATTTTGCAGGAAATTTAATGGAATACCGAAACTGATTGACCTTCTGGATGTGAAAGAAAAGTACGTAAATAAACATTTAACTGTTCATTTAAAAATAGGTACTTTAGATGCGAGTTCCGGTACTTAAATGTGGATGACCTTAAGGTTATACCCATTCTTTGAGTTAACGGAAATGCACACTAATTACCTGCCATAAAACAACAGATTAAAACCATAATCAAAGCAAGGTCTTTTGTTAAATCATCTTTTAAATTAAAAATAATGATGTTTTTTTTCAGATACCTAATAACTCCTCGCGAGGAATTAACCTTGGATGAACTTCAATGGCTCGATATAACCCGAGCCGGGGCTAAAGCTCTTTGGTCCATGTCAGCTTCACAAAGAAATCGCGAATGTATGAGAAAGTATGGTATGATACCTCTCATAGCTAAAGTTCTGAAGACTATACATCTTGACGTGGCTGTCCCGACAGTGGGATTGCTACAGATGTGTGCAACGGAAACATCATTTCAATTAGCAATACAAACGGAGAAGATGGTCACTGATTTGATCAAGCATTTGGCGAATGATGACAAGGATTTAAAGGTAACAGTTATTGAGCTAATACACATTGAATAAGTACTTCTTTACGGTACGTATGAATTTATACTTGGTATGAACCAAAGGGAGCTTCCGACGTCTGTTCCTCTACGAATTTTAAAGCCGTTTTCTTCAATAGATGAAGTGATATAAGAGGAAGGTTAATGTTAACGTTACATATCTTAAAATTTAACTCAGGCGAAACTGCGGTCATATTTAACTAGTAGTTTACAAACATTGAACATTAAAAACACAAGGTTACTTAGTATGTATTTAGATTATTACTCCGACATTGTAGCTAACTAATAGCTATACGTTTACTTTTAATATTTTTGTGGCTTTTGCATTTTGCTGTAAAGTAGGAGATCAATGATTCGAGTCTCGCCATGCTGTATGCTTATTACTTTTAAAAACATGGCTCGAGTTTTAAATCACCAACACGCATTAAACAACCGTGGTATTTCTACCTATTTCTTCGCACTATACTATAAATAGAAAAACACAAGGTTACTTAGTATGTATTTAGATTATTACTCCGACATTGTAGCTAACTAATAGCTATACGTTTACTTTTGATATTTTTGTAATACATTTGTGGCTTTTGCACCTTGCTGCAAAGTAGGAGATCAATGATTCGAGTCTCGCCATGCTGTATGCTTATTACTTTTAAAAACATGGCTAGAGTTTTAAATCACCAACACGCATTAAACAACCGTGGTATTTCTACCTATTTCAGTGGATAAAAGTAGTATTTTACGGGTCAATGTTTTATTTTTGCCCAATTACATTTTGAAGTAGGATTTTATTCAAATGTACTACCTTTTCCAGATGTACTGCAGTTTGGCCATATTCAAATGTGCTAGCGACCCGATCACCAGAGACATGATCCGTGAAGCAGGAGGACTCGAACTCCTTGTAGAAGCCGCTCAAGATTCCACCAATAGACCTAACAAACCATTACTAGCGGCTGTCACCGGGGCCTTGTGGAAATGTGCAAACAGCGACGCTAGTGTCAAGCGATTGGACACTCTAGGAGCTGTTCCAATCCTCGTAAGACTTCTAGATGATGAAAATGACGGTGTGCTAACAAACGTAGCAGGAGCTCTGGCTGAATGCGCCAAATATCCTCCTAATCGAGATAGGATAAAGAGTGCTGGAGGAATTCCGATGCTAAGTAAGGAATTCAGCTTTATTACTTTGGTCATAAGGGCTAAATTGATAGAGATGCTGTTACGGTTTGATTTTATTTTCAGTTCACCACCTCAACAACACATACAAACCATTGCTCGAGAATGTTCCATTAGTTTTGATGGAATGCGCAAAAGAACAGAATTGTATGTACGAAATCGACCAATTGGATGGCGTTAGGTTGATTTGGTCTTTATTAAAGAATGACTCTAAGAAAGTGCAGACTAATGCAGCGTTGGCTTTGAGTCCTTGTGTCCAAAATGCTGCTGATTCTGGAGAAATGGTCAGGTCCTTTGTGGGGGCTTTAGAGCTAGCTGTGGACCTTTTAGACTCTGATGACCATAATGTGTTATCAGCCGTCTGTGCTGCTATTGCGACTATTGCAAGAGACCACGAGAATTTGGCAGTTATATCAGATCATGGTGTTGTTGGTAAACTTTCTAAACTCGGTGAGTACCTACTATTTTTAATAGTACCTACTTATCTATAAGTATTTTTAGTGATACACTTAAAAACGCAACGTAAAAATTAAGATTTTTTCATTATTGTGATGAGAAATGTTGTGATGGTAAATTGCTAAACTGACTTTGGTTCTCATGCAAATTTATGATAGAACATCGACGTTTCATATCAAAATTAAAAATCTTTAAGATTGCGATGTTACTAAATTACATACGCGGAAGAAGCCAGAATATGGCATTGAAATATAAATAGTTAAGCAAAACACTTAAATGCTAAAAGGTTTGAATTTTAAGTGAATTATTTCTTTAAACTAGAACATTTGGTCAACCGATACCTAATTGAATATGTTAAATATTCTTCAGCAAAGCATTTAAAATTTTATAATAATATTTTGTATTTATCGTTTCAAGGATATTAGGTTATTAGTCATCAATAACCACAACACAATTGCTAGTTCAATTAACTACAGCATTAATAAAATATACTTAATGGTCCTTTGGAAATAATTTTCAACATTTTTATAGCTAAATCCATCGATTTCTGATAGTACCTATAAATCGATTTGTTTTCTGACATACATCAACACCTATTCGTTATTTCTTTAATTTGTGCTATAAAAACGCGGCAATTTGACATTTAAGTGTCAATTTGTAATATTTGCATTGCAACGTTACCATTTTTGCAATGTTCATTTGATCATTTGTATTGAATTGATGAAGCGGAAATTATTTCGTAATTCGTAATATTTATGTAACTCAACGTTCCCATTCATTCACAATTTCTATGGTTACGTTTGCGACAATCGTTCGTGTTGTTGCATACTCTCTTTGAAAGTTTATTTTTATTTAATGACCATTGATTTGCCATGTCTAACATCTGGGGGCACGGCAGTGCCCCCCGCCAAGTCGAGCGCGAAGCAAACACTGCCGTACCATCCTTTACAGGAACCATTTCGCCGCATTTTCAGGCCCCTATTTGACAACCTCTGGATAAGACTAGAACGCTGAAATTTTCGTCATCCAGTAAGCTATACAATCACATACTTAAAATAAAATTTCAAGTCTGTAGGTCATTTAGTTCCCAAGTTAAGCGAAAGCAAAGTTTCGCATTTTAGACACTCACTCACTCACTCACTCACTCACTCACTCACTCACTCACTCACTCATGATCATCAAAATAGAACTAGTACTTCCCATAAACCTAGAGAGCTGAAATTTGGTACAGAGTTAGGGTTTAATGGCCACATAAAGGGAAAACTATAAAAACTAGGATAATCGAACGGGAACGGGAATTATACGGGAATGGGAACGGGAATTGTAACTCAAGAACGGCTGAACTGATTTGGCTGAAAATTGGTGGGGAGGTAGCTTAGAACCAGGAAAAGGACATAGGATACTTTTAATCCCGAAATTCCCACGGGATTGGGAACGGGAATTTAAAAATCAAGAACGGCTGAACTGATTTGGCTGAAAATTGGTGGGGAGGTAGCTTAAAACCAGGAAAAGGACATAGGATACTTTTAATCCCGAAATTCCCACGGGATTGGGAACGGGAATTTAAAAATCAAGAACGGCTGAATTGATTTGGCTGAAAATTGGTGGGGAGGTAGCTTAGAACCAGGAAAAGGACATAGGATACTTTTAATCCCGAAATTCCCACGGGATTGGGAACGGGAATTTAAAAATCAAGAACGGCTGAATTGATTTGGCTGAAAATTGGTGGGGAGGTAGCTTAAAACCAGGAAAAGGACATACGATACTTTTAATCCCGAAATTCCCACGGGATTGGGAACGGGAATTTAAAAATCAAGAACGGCTGAATTGATTTGGCTGAAAATTGGTGGGGAGGTAGCTTAGAACCAGGACAAGAACATAGAACACTTTAATCCCGAAAATCCCACGGGATTGGGAACAGGAATTTATTACTCAAGAACGGCTGAATTGATTTGGCTGAAAATTGGTGGGGAGGTAGCTTAGAACCAGGAGTAGCACATAGAAAACTTTTAATCCCGAAATTCCCACGGGAATGGGAACGGGAATTATAATTCTAGAACAGCTGAACTGATTTGGCTGACAATTTGTGGGGAGGTAGCTTAAAAACTATTTATGTATAGATACTTTTTATCCCGAAATTCCCACGGAAACGCGAACGGGAACTACGCGGGTGAAACCGCGGGGCGCTTAATAATATAATACTACTCCTAAAAAATAAGTGTGTCAAATAAGAAAATCTAATAAAATAAATCAATATAAACAAGTTTTAACAAAAAGAAATGAAATCCCACCAAAAACATTCTGTAAAAAACTAGCCAAGTCTCGATGGAGCTGCTTGTTTAACTCTAAAAAGTAATGAAATCTAGACAGACTCGTGCCAAGTCTAAGGTTCCTTACTGCGATTTCTTTATTATTATAGTTAATGTTGTGTGACTTGGCCGTTGAAGGGTACACATGTATGTACACAAGGGTACAAAACTAGGTGCTCCATGACGCTATTGCACCAATCTTAAAAAATCCAGAACCTATCCATTGACGATAGAAAATTTGCTTAATTATAGCCACTTGAAAAATGTTGATTCAATATCCAGTCAATTGTAGGCTTGATAAAGCTGCGTATTTTAATAATGTTATAACATTACGTGTAAACAAAATTGACATGTACCCACTACTAACCTTTTAAACAATGTTCAACGGCCAAGTCACACAACATTAACTATAATAATAAAGAAATCGCAGTAAGGAACCTTAGACTTGGCACGAGTCTGTCTAGATTTCATTACTTTTTAGAGTTAAACAAGCAGCTCCATCGAGACTTGGCTAGTTTTTTACAGAATGTTTTTGGTGGGATTATGGTTACATAAAGTTTTGATGCAGATATGGACTCTATAGCCTGCACCTTAAGTTTAACAATAAAACCCGATATTTTACTAAGTACAGCTAACTTATTATTGGTCCCTTTAAAATCCTGATATCCTAGTACATACTTGAAACGTAGTAAGTAGGTAAGTATTTATTTTCTGGTGGACTTGTGGTAGGCTGAGTGTCAATTTTATATCGAGAACCGACCTGGATCAGTGTCATTGAAGCCATTACATACTTATAGCCGTAGCCGTAGCATAGGGACTATATTTCCATGGTTCTAAACTACCGTGCCATATCACAAATTGTTACATTTTCTCCTACTGGCCTAAAGAAGGTTCTAATCTGTCATCTGAATCTTTTGTTTTCCTTTCAGTAAGTACCACAGACGATCACCTTCGCGCTAACCTGGGTGTAGCTATAGCCTACTGCTGCGACTGGGCGCAGAACCGTCAAGAGTTCGGCAAACGAGGCGCCATCACGCCATTGGTCAACTACATGACGTCACGGGATCCTAACGTCCACCGTGCGACCGCGTTGGCGCTCTTTCATCTGTCATTTTATTCTCTCAACTGTGTTACTATGCATGCGGTGAGTAGAGAAATATCTATACTTAGTTCTAATCATGATTGCATATGGCATTAATCCTGTGTGGATCATATTTCTACGTCCAGGTTATTTAACCAGCTTGTGGCGGTAACTTGTAGTACCTATTTAGGTATAGTATTTACTGAATCTAAATCTAATATTACTTATTATAAAAAGGCAATGTTGTTTGTTTGAACCAGCTTTCAATTCTAAGGATTTTTTTGTGTTAGCGTAGGTTATAGCTAGACATTGATAGGTATGTTTCGACCGGTTTTCAAATTCGATTCAATTGATTTGCCAATTTCTAATTAATGTATGAATACTAATACGAGTACGAACGGATCTTATATATTTTTTGCATCACGAGGGACCAAGTTATTTATTATAATTCCCACAAATAAATTATGATAACTAAATTACTTAATTTTTTTACAATCTGTGCAAAAAAAACAAAGCAACGCTGTCCTTGACATTCACACGTTATTCCAAATTCAAATAATTGTAGACGAAACAAAAGATCTTATTAAAAAAGGTTACACGGTAATTAAAACTAAACATAACTTAATTAGAGCTCTTAAATTTTAATAATGCACTAATTATCCGTTATACTATACATAAATAATACTTTTTGTACTCCGTTTATTGAAGAACTATCAAATTAATCATCATGCCGTTGAAGCCACTAAAACAAATGTCAAAAACATGGATCAAACCGTGGGCTACAGCTAGTACTCGTACTGGATGTACTTATGTATTTATGCCCTTAATTAATTTGTTTATTTATTTAAAACGTAACATTACTCATTTTTTCTTTTTTTCTAGGCTGGTGTCGTACAATTCCTCCTAGAGACAATAGGATCCAAAGACCCTATCCTTCAAGAGGCATCAGCCGGTTGTCTATGCAACATTCGAAAACTAGCACTGGCCACAGAGAAAATAAAACTGAAACAATAATTTATTTATTTATTGTTATTATGTTGTAGAGAAATCATTAAATTTACTTATAATAATTGTATTGATCATCGTTTTATTTTAATTTTAAGATTTTAGACTGCAAATAGAAATACGTAATTAGGTACTAAGTATTGGAAGGAAAAAACAGACAGAGCAAATGGTTTTATTTCTGGTTTTTATTTTACTACATCGGATTAATTTATTAAACTTCCTCAGGCGAAATTACAGCTTTCTATTACTAATAGCCTAGGTCTAGACAGCTAACATTCTTTACATAACGAAATTATAACGTTCTTAATTATTTATAAACGAGTTACAAAAACGACTATTTATTTATTTGTAGTATAAATTTACCGTCGTTATTCCTAGTTTTTAACCGACTTCAAAAAAGGAGAAGGCCATTTCGGCCGATATTATTTTTTGGTGGATAAGCACCCCAGATTGTACTCATGCGGAAACACATACGCGGGGAGGGCATTCCATTCCTTGGCAGTTCGCGTAAGGAATGTTGAAGCGAAATGCTAGAAAATTAAATGAATGTCGAAGTAACATTTAAGTAGGTAATTAGGGATTTTTATTAGACCTAGAGTACCCTAAAAGGCAAGTAAAAATCAACTAAAAACCACAAAGGAAGTAATCTTGTACCTATGAAGAGACTAAACACACAAAAACTAGACAAGTATTACTAAATAAGGACTAAGTACTTACAAGCAAGACATAAAAAGGATTTTCCCGCCATTATGGCAATGTGTAGTATCTTTACAAACAATGGACGACGTCAATACAAACTTGCAAACGTAAATATTGGAAATAAATATTAAATAAATAAGTACTTAAATGTGGAAAATATTAAGAATATTAACATTACTTCGCTAATAAGGCTTTTTGCCGACGTCTGCCTATTTATTAGACACTTTTTGTTGTTCTTTTATTAAACCTGTTTGTCTATGTTTTTGGGAACTAAATCAATGATGACGTGGTTATAACCAGCCAGTTAATTAATACCTACCAGGGTTTTTTGGGTCCATATTGGCTCACCTAAAGTTCTTTACCCGAAAATGTTTTTCCTAACTATTTGTAGTCCGAATGATCATTCTTCCTAAAAATTTTCATTCTAAAGTTTTAATTCATACTATTTGTAGTGCTACCGACGATGCTCATAACACTGATGTGTCCGAAAATTTTAATTACTAACATCATTAATGTAAACATATTTAAACTCCTACTGTTTTTAATCATAACGCTTTTATCCCTAAACATACTTACCATAATATTTTCACTCATGCTCAGAAAGAAACATTTACCAAGTGTAATAAAAAATATATGTGGGTAGAAGATGATATTTATAGTTTTAATGATTATTATACGACTCGTTTACGGTTATGCTTATGGCCTGGGAGTTTACCATAACCATAACTAAAGGACCAATTCGGTTCTGGCACTTCGCCGGCCGCTGCCGCGGCACGCTCGCTACGCTCGCTCGGCTCGTGCGTTGGGGTCACAGTTCTAACATAACCTAAACCAATAATTAGGAATAGGACCGATTCGTTACTGGAACTTGACTGAATGATTGGAGCAGGACTCTGGTTTTGCTCGCTCGGCTCGTGCGTTATATGTTATACCTACATGTTATGTGAAAACAAAGTTACGAAAAATTTATGTATATAATATTGATTATAATAAATAAAAATAAATCTAAACAAAAAAGATATGACTTTGAATAATAGTATGAACGATGGTTATGTTGAGAAAATATAGGAAAACAAATAAAAGTGTAAAAGATGTTTATTGCTACTGACTTTATGCAGTTGAATGTTTCGGAATTATAACATTAGTGACAAAGATTTTAGGAGTTGCGATTGTTAGGATAAAAAATGTTAGGAAGAAAATTTTCGGATTTCCAATTATCGGAGTTGAAATTTTAGGTGAACTTTGGCGCACCCGGGTTTTTTAACATGTTATTTTGGCTTCGCTTGTAACTAACATGAGAATGTTTATGAAGTTATATTTTAGAGTTAATTTTAACTGGATCTAACAGTTGTATTGTACCGAAATTAAACACTGTAGCTATCTACCTAATACGAAGAAGGCTAGAATTAGTTAATTTAGCAAAGACCTTAAAAAAGCACTTATGAAAGTCGAATATTAATGATGAAAAAACTATAATTTGGTATTTCAGAATAGATTTGATGATCAATGAAAATCTTATTAAGAAATGTGACTAACGTTATACTTATGTGAAAGGTAATGTATTATGATATAACATAAAACGTAGATTAGATATTACATAGATAGAACATTATACTTAGAAAGTAAATTAACGTGTACATTGCAATAGTGAAGAAAGATGTATTACTGTAGGGACCTATGTACCAGTACCTTAACTTAGATAAGTACTAGCTGTGCCCCGCGGTTTTACCCGCGTGAAACCTTATCCCGTGGGAATTTTGGGATAAAAAGTATGTGTTATTCCTAGGTATGAGGAACATCTTTACCAAATTTCATTAAAATCCATTCAGTAGTTTTTGCGTGAAAGAGGAACAAACATCCATACATCCATACATACAAACTTTCGCATTTATAATATTAGTAGGATTATTTGACATATTGTATAGTTAAGTAGTAATTAGAAGGGCTTCTTTCGCTTTTCCTTTAGTTACAACACCCAGTTCATTTATTACGATCCTCACCAAAACATTATAGGCTCAACTGCAGTATAATGGAACTCTTGTCTACTCGTAGGTAAGTACTTACATTATGTATTAGTTCTCCACAGCCCCCTATGAGTACATCTTTTGATGACAGCATACACATAAGCTGTTAGTGAAAAACACAGTATGCCGTAGGTACAGTTTAACTAACACGTTAAACGACAGTTTAACACACAAAGGCCATCATCATCATAGCCTAATTTACCCTATTGATGTCAACATTGGCGACTGATAAACACCCGGCCTAATTAATCAACCGGTCCAAATGTCATCTACAATTTACAACCAAAACGAGATGCATTGTTTTTGATTTTTTTAAAACGATACTTGGAAACTGTTTCCTAATTATAGTACTTGAAAGGTCACTTGTAAAGCCAGGGACACCGTAATAAACACATACCTTTAAAAATAAATAATGTTCTTACAATGTTTCATAACCGTTTGACCTATAACCCCGAGTAAGAATGACGAATGCGCCTAATTAGCAGATTGGTGACGTAAGCAACACCCACTATTGTTATAAAGATTAGAAAAGGACGTCCTAAAAATAGTAATAATAATCATACTTCTACATAATCCTTTAGCAACTGACCCTGACTAGGTTTTTTTCCAGGTTTCAGAAACTACGGCCACCATTCATAGACCATTCCCAGCCGTCCAGCGCCAGCATGCCGGCCGAGATATACATGTATGGGTCACTAATACCTCGCTCGGAAATCGTCCCGCAATTACCTTTTTGATTTGATTGACGATATGACGATATAGGTACTTATTCAACTTATTTTCTCTAACTAAGTTTTAGAAAAAGTAACCGCAAGGCACACACACACACTTAATAATTTATTTACTCGTAAATAATATGCGCACCAGTAGCACAGTATAAGGCTGTGCCAGAAGTTAGTAAACAAAAAAAACATTAATTTAAAACAAATATTATTCTTCAAAATGAGTTTTAAATAAAGTAGCCATCTTGACCTTGGTTAGTTTTGCAATGCGCTTACGCAGCCGTACCTGTCGGCCGGTGTATCGTAAACAAACCACCGCGACAGTGAAAGTGTTTGCGTGACTGTTAGAGTTCCGTACATTATTGTAATTAATTATTGCATCCGGGTTTTGAAAACGTTGTGATAACGCGGTTTTATAGTACGAATAAAGTTTTTAAATGTTTGTTAGTTTTGGTTTTAGAATACCTATGCGAATATAATACTTAGGGTAAAGTTACTTACCAAGTAAAGTTAGTTTTGTGTCTTTCTTACTTTATATCAAGTGACAAAGACAAAACTTGTGAGTAACTACTCGGACCTTTACTTGAAGATCCTGAAATAGGCCCTCAAACTAACTTACATACATTTAGAGCTACGATGGTGTAGATTCTAGAGAACAAGCAAACTATTTCAACTTAGGTAGGTACTTAGGTAATAATGTTTATGAACTGATAAACAGTATTTTTTATCTTGTTATTATCAAATATTAATTAATTATGACATGTAATCTGCCTACAGTCAAGTCAAAGTCAAAGTCAAAAATTCTTTATTCAGTTAAGACCTCAATGAGGCACTTATGAACGTCAGGATTGATTCTACCACCGATTCGGAATTACATCAGCCGAGAAGAATCGGCAAGAAACTCGGGCTGGTATTTTTTTTTTTAAATAAAATTATATACAAATGTCACTTATAACTAATGTCAACAATAAAAAACATGTCAAAAGGTATATAAAAAAAAAAAATCTATAAATATAGAAGTAAAATAATGATATAGGTCAAAAACTAAAAATAGCATACTGAGGTTGCGTGTGCAGAAATTTAATGCCAAACCTCCCGGTCATTAATGTAGTCAGTAACCTTATAGTATGCTTTGCTTATAAGAATGTTTTTAACGTGTGATCGGAACCTTCCATCAGTGAGCCCAGTCACTTCCCGGGGGATTTTATTATAAAATTGAATACATCTATAGATGAAGGACTTTTTAGTCCTAGCTAACCTACATCCTGAGATGGCGATTTTATGCCTATTCCTAGTATTAAAATTATGAAAATCGCCATTAACTTTAAAATTAATACGATGTTTCCGGGCATACAATATATTTTCAAAAATGTACAAAGAAGGAACAGTAAGAATCTGAAATGTTTTAAAACGTTCCCTTAATGACTCTTGCGACCCCAAATTATAAATAGCCCGAATTGCTCGTTTTTGTAATATAAATACTGAATCTAAATCCGCGGCACACCCCCACAGTAAAATGCCATAAGACAAAATACTGTGAAAGTAAGCAAAATAAACAATTCTTGCCGTTCCTACATCTGTTAGTTCCCTAATTTTACGAACAGCATACGCAGCAGAACTCAGCCTCCCTGAAAGACCGTCAATGTGGGATCCCCATTGTAACTTAGAATCTAACACTATTCCTAGAAACTTGGTACTACTTTCTATTTTAAGTTTCGTTCCTTCCAAAAAAACATTGGATTCAATGGCTCGGACATTGGGTAGCGAAAATTTAATACACTTAGTTTTAGACGCATTGAGGAGCAAATTATTGGCAGAAAACCAGTCCGAAACTAGAGCCAAACACCTATTTACTTCTACCAAATCCTTATCCTTCCTATTCACTTTAAATAACAAAGAAGTATCATCTGCGAATAAAACCATATTACATAGGTCATCCATCATATAAGGGAGGTCGTTAATATACGACAAGAACAGGAATGGACCTAAAATTGAGCCCTGCGGCACGCCCATTTCTAGCAATGATCCCTTTGATAAAACATCGTTGATCTTAACCTTCTGTTGCCGACCTCCTAGATACGATTTGACAAGACCTAGAGCAGGACCCCGAATACCATAACAGTCAAGTTTAGAAAGCAGCGTCGAGTGATCAACGCAGTCGAAAGCTTTCGAAAGGTCGCAAAATACACCTAGAGCATCATGTGAATCTTCCCATGCGTCAAAGATGTGAGTCAAAAGTTTAGTCCCAGCGTCCGTAGTCGACTTGCCCTTCGTAAAACCAAACTGATTTTTATGTAGTATATTGTGGTCACTAAAGTGAGAAAGTAACTGGTCTAGTATGATCTTTTCGAAAATCTTGCTAAGAGCAGGAATAACAGAAACCGGCCTATAATTATTGGGATCCTCCTTACAACCTGACTTAAAAATAGGAGTAATTCGACTCTGCTTCATCACATCAGGGAAAATACTATGATCTAGACACAGGTTCAATAACGCTGTGAGGTGAGGAGCTATGGTCTCAATAACAGAATTCAGTAACTTAACTGACATACCCCATAAATCTTCTGTGGACTTCATGTTAAGTGATCGAAAGGTTTTTATAACCTGAACTATGGAAACAGGCTTAAAAGTAAAACTGGGAATACTTTCTCTGAAGTTATTCCTAAGAAGTATCTCGGCTCTAGCCGTAGAAGACGTAAGGTTTTTAGTGGTTTCCTTAGGAATATTACTAAAAAAGTCTTCAAAATGATTAGCTACAGAGATTGGGTCCGTAATGGAAGAATGCTTAATTTTCAATGTGAATGTAGTATCCCTCGGAGTAGTCCTACCAGTCGCTTTGTTGACGGTTTTCCAAACAGTTTTGATTTTATCATTAGATTGACGAATAAACCTACTAGTATGTTTGGCCTTAGCCAAAAGACAAACCCTTTTAAAAACCTTGGAATAGTTCCTAACATACTCATGGAAGGTTTCATCGCTGGTACACGACTTTCTAAAATACAGTTCAAACAAAACATCCCTGCTTTTCCTAATACCCTTAGTAGCCCAATCACTAAAACAAGACTTACCGCTTACCACAATATTTTTCCGAGGACAAATTTGATTAATGTTGCTGCTTATGACTGAAAAAATATGAGTACAAATATCATGCGGGTTATTTGAAGAGAACTGACTACAACCTAGGTCCAAATCTATCTGAAAATCTAACTTTTGTAACCTATACTCAGAGAGAGGTCGATGATTAATAATAAAAGGCTTAGGTGTTAGTATTTTATTAATTTTAATATGTAAACCTAGATGATCTGACCTAACACCGCTGATACAACCCTTGTCGAGAATATTACAATTTGAAAATATGTTGTCAATGCATGTCTTCGTACAATAAGTGACTCGGGTAGGCTCACTGAAACAGAAGGTCAAACCAAACGATTCAAACAAGGAAACTAAATTTAACTTATCTGACAGTACTTACAAGATACGAGTAAGTACATATGTTATGAAATTATTTTAGCGTTCATATAAAAGTGTAAGTACCTAAGTAAAAAGTGTAGGTAAGTACATTATTAATGTCTGGCTGGGCCGATTAGCATGGATTCAGTAATAGCACAGAATAATTAATAGTATTAGGTAAATAGTTAAATGTTAAGTACCTTTTTTTTTAAACGCGGTGAAAATGCATAGAACTGCATGCACCACCGAGAGCCGATATTGGGAGGGCCAAATCTTAAGTACTTACCTACTTAATTAAAAGTAGTTAAGTATTAACTTAATTAAAGCTAATTTTTACTTCATTAATAGATTACTTAGAATTATCAAGATCACTTACGCTAAAAACCCAGCTTAAAATGAATTATGAAGATTTTTTTTTTATTATACAGTCATAGACTAGCTACTAGCTAGACTCATACATAGAGTTACAAAACTAATTAGCCTATTTCATACAATATTCTGGCTACACTGTTGCAAATATGTATTAATTTAATGCCAAATTATACAAATACGACTTGAGTAATTCTTCTGCATTGTAGCTCAAATTGCTAAACTATTTTATTTTTATGAGCACTAATTTTAAACTGTAAATTTATGTATTTATTTCTTTCTGAATATTCATTGTTGCACTGTACAATTATTCAATTTCATAATGTTTTTCTTAACTAATTACTTATGCTTAATGAAATGTATATAAGTATCAGAATTTAAATATCAGATAATTCTGTTGAAACATGTCAAATAAAACATTTATTTCCGACATGTTTACAATAAGATATTGTGACATTGATTCCTACGAATTTTGTTAAGTAAGTACTTAAGTATACGAAAATAGGGGACCAATTTATATTTGTGTTAGGTAAGCACAAAAATATCATATCGGAAACATACCGATACATTTTCTGAAACCTGATGACAGTTGTCTTCTCAAGTCAGGCCAAGATAGAAGACCCTGTCTTGAAAATTGAACCTGTTACACTTTGGTAGTCCAACATAGTCTGCCATTTAGGTCATCCATAAGTTCCCTGATTGGTTTAGGTTAGGTTAAGGCGTAATACGTTAGTATTTTATGATCCGTGGTTAAGGTTTTCAATTAATAAATAAACTACGTACTTACTTAATAATTAAAATCATTGAGAACCTTCAATAATAGCTTTTAATGGACATACTGTTACAAGGTCTTATGTTTTTTCAAATGTTAACTATGGTCTATGACTCGAGCACATGATTTGATGTTTATTACGAACTAAGTAGCTGTGCCCCGCGGTTTTACTCGCATAGTTCTCGACCCCGTGGGAATGCATTAAAACTGTACCATAAAATCCGACGAAATATGTAAATAAAATAACTAATACTTAGGTACAATTATTAATTATTAAAAAATGCGACTTCCTACTTTAATTGTTTATAACGAAGAATAAATGCATACAGTGACTTTGAAGAGGTAAAAACAAAAACATGTTGTGATATTTTTAATCCGACGATATTTACAAATTTGTATAAACTTACTACCTACTAAAATATTAGTAGTTTTATTAAAAGGAATTGAAGTTTAAGGTCAGTGGGTAACTAAACGATTCGATATAACCATAACCAGTTATGTTAATCCTAACAGTCTACGAATTAACAAACCTTCGTGTAATGTAAGTAAATGTATTATCGGGTTTTGTTTGTCGGTCAGAGAGTTCAATAACATGAATTTTACTTAATAAATTAACGGTCTGAAAGAATCCAGGGCTGACATTCTTTCGGGCAAAGGGCATATGGCTATCAATGTTATATAAAATAAATAAAATAAAAAATATGTTCATTGTTCTTTTACTAATAATACTTAGGTCTTATGCATAACCGTGTGCCGACTGAAACATGCTTATATGTACTTAGACTACACGTCATTATCTTACATAAAAAGGATTTCTTGAAAATAATAAATTATTCAGAGACTTATATATAACCGTTCAATAGGTTTAGGGTTCCGTTTTCCTAGCAAGGGACTCCATGCCATGCCATGTCCCCATGTCCGGTCGTCCTATAGTGACTTAGCGTAGAGCATGCGTAGAGCATGCGTAGAGGTTGTTATTGACATTAGAAAGTTGTTATTTTACATGGTTATACATATTAATTATTACATATTAATCACTCTGACAATGTGATATGGTTAGTTAAATGTGGATAAAAAAATAGCAGCAGTAATCATCGAAAGTGAAACCGGTGAACACAGCTAGTTTCCGGTAAAAAATAAAAAACTGTAGAAGTACAGGTAAACTACAGATATACTTAGGTACTTAATTACCCATTTATAAAGAAATTGCACCACTAATGATACAGATTACCAAAGAGATACTAATGGTCAGTTTACGTGATTTCTTTGCAGTCAGTCTAATGTTGTATGGTCAGCAACGGAAGTCGATGAACACATTCAAAAAATAGTAGGAAATTCCTCCTACATAAGTAGGAATCATTCGATGAAACATTCAATTATTTGAATGTTTCATCGAATGATTCCTACTAGGAATAATTTAGGGATTCAGTAAAAATTAATTGGTTAACTTAATAATGAATCAAAAAATCGAAAAAAATATGTAAGTACTTACTTACTTTTGTACTTTTTTGTATAAAACTGAAATATTTGCTTGTGTTAGAGTAACGTTGCTAGCCGTACTTAGATAAACAGTCTCGCAACAGTGAAAGGAAGTCATTGGCACCGCGTACACATGAATAATAAACTAACGTTTTCAACTAAAAATAGTTTTTAATTTACCAAAACGACTTAAAAAATTTTCTTACAATTTACTGTTATGTAAAGGGTGTTAAACGAACCGGGTAATTGATTTTCTTGTTTTTTTATGTTGTATGTGTAACGTGGAAATGGGTTTTGCTTCTTAGATGCAATAGGTAAGCAGGTACCAACAACGCTGTTCCGTTTTACTCGTATATACATATATACATAAGTCCTAACAGTAATACAGTATATCCATATAATAAAGTTGATCTTAAATTATAGATTATAAGTATTCTAGTAATAAGGAACATGGTCTTTATAACTAAGGGCAGAAGTTTTCGCGCGACAGCAGAGTAACAAACAACATAGGTACCTATATCCACAATGAAAACATTACCAAGCTGGAACAAAATTCGCATTTGTTCATAAAAATGTGCGTTAGGTAAGTGTTAATTTGATAAAACCGGCGTTCATAAACAATATCGTAATAATTTATAATCGTAGTTACAACGTAATTACAAAAGGGTATTCCGTTAATTAATTATATTTCCGCGTTTACTTAATTTTCAGTTTTATTTTTATTTTTTATTGTTTTGTGTTATTATTTGTGACCTCTGACTATTGTAAAGGCTGTATTAAATGTGAATAAATTACCTTCTTCCTTGTCGTAAGTATCAATAGCTCTTAGAAGTATCATCCCTACTAATATTATAAATGCGAAAGTAACTCTGTCTGGTCTGTCTGTAACCTTTTCACGGCTAAACTACTTAACTGATTGACTTGAAATTTGGTACAGGGGTAGCCTATGGTCTGGGAAAGAACATAGGATACTTTTTATCCCGAAATTCCCACGGGAACGGGAACTACGCGGGTGAAACCGCGGGGCGCTGCTAGTAGTAAAATAAATACTTAAATAAATAGTGGACCTAAGTAAGGTACGAATTTCTTACTAAGTAGGTATATGCCTGCCTGCCTGTCTATATAATCTAGATAATCTAAACATCCTACTTATTCTTTGAGTCGTGTAAGCATTATACCTAGGTAACTGTGTAAAGTACTTACTAACAGACAGACAAACGTACAGACGCGTACTAATAAGGTCCGTAGTTATACCTAAAAGTGTGAAATGAAGGCCAATAATTTATTACAAAATATAGGTACGTAGTTCCGATTGGAAGTTGAAGCTATACTGTGACATTGCATTTCGAAATTTATTTGTGAACGTGTTTGCTCTATGTACGCTCTATGATCGACCACTACAAGTAAAAGTTAAGCAATATTGTCTATGATCATGCTTAATTTTTCGGGGATTGTTTAATCCTTGGTTTGAAGGCTAGATTCACGTTTGTTTAATTCATTTTATTAGTGTTGCCAACAAGCACTAATTACATAGAGATGAAGGTTTTTGTCTTAAAATAAATTTAAATAAAAACTATAAATTACTTACTTAATGTAGGTACTTATACGAGATGTCAGTTGATTATTTTGACGGTCCAAATAACTAACACAACAATGGGTAATAACAAAATTGAATTTTAATAAAAAACTAACAAAAAATTTGAAGTCACAAATGTTTCTTTAAGTATATTTTGATGAAGATATTTTTCAAGGTGACGCGTTGGTAGTGATTTACCTAATTGCGAAAGATACATTATGTACATTATTCATGGCTGCAGTTTGGTTTATTCCATAGTAATAAAAATAAAAGACTCGATCAGATATAGCTGCGCTTAAAATATTTGTAAAGAAAAATAAGTAAGTATTTAGAAACTCTATGGTAGAAACGAATCGTTCATTAATTCAAAAATGGAAATGCCTCAACCGTTTCGATATCCGATATGAAAAATATCCAATATGAAAAACAAAAATTCGAAATTAAACCCAGAAGGAAAAATACCTATTAGCCAGTAAAATTGTGGCACATCTAGACTGAAGACGTTTATGCTACTTATCTATGTTACATTACATACTTTGTATGTACTTTATATTAATTGTATACTTAGTATTCATGTAAAGTACCTATGAGGTTTCATTCAAGGCATACGATTTCACCATCCACTTGGATTAGAAAATCTCACTGCTGTATGCTATTGCTTATCTGTTTGAAGTTTCATATGTTACTGGTACGGTTGGTTATCGCTACTTTATTTAACATACAAAATATGGTTAAATTTACATAGGTCTACGAAAATGAACTTCGGAGAATGCTCGAAAACAACTGCGGGACTCGATTCCTTAAGTAACTATAATAGGTACTTATAATATCTAACTAAACATTATGTACGGAACCTTCGAAGCGAGACCGACTCGCACTTATCTGGTTTTTATAGACTTTATTTAAAGCCCGTATTTTAAACTAATTTGGTCTGTCCGTCATGCCACAAAGTGTAAAGGACAAAATAATTTAATGCCACTCGCGTACCTATTTTACTTAAAAAAAACCTCCTAAAAAATTACATCCAGTTGGAGTATGTATTTAAATAATTGAATTTTAATATTTTAATTTATGAATTTAGAACGCGTTCTATAATGAGAAGAACTGATAAATAACATGACTATAAAATGGGTAGGCCATAAGTCAAATTCACAATACAATAATCAAAGTATTATAGTACCTATGATATCTATGTTAGTAATTAGGCATTATCAGCTGTGCTTGCGTCTACATAATAGCTGAGTAGAATCATAATATAACCGTTCCGATGTACGATAGGTAAATGGAAATTAGAATTAGAAGTACGAAACTAACAACACATAATTAGTTGTGTACTTTGATGAATCGGCAGAATTCTGATACTCGACTCACTTAAGTAAAATACTTAGTTATCTACTGAAATGCCTACCTTTAAGTAGCTTTAAAACCTAAATAATCGTTGTTAGCACTACATTTCCCTCTGCGCACAAAGAAAATCCATGAAACTCAATTTATATACAACTTACTAATCTACGTGATTAACAACGGTAAACTTACCTTCATCAAGGCGAATCGCTGGTCATCGTCGATTCCCACAACACTGTTAGAAACTGGAGCCATGTTTCACAAAATAAATTAACAAAGTTATTATTATAAACTTGTACACACACACGTCCGATCGCGGCGAGATATCGCTCGCAAGTGATTTGTTTGTGCGGGAAATACGAGAGATTGTGATTCATCAAGTGACATTGATGGAAATGTTAGCGCCTTTTTAAATGTTTTTGCTGCGGGGTGACTTGCTATTACAATTTATGTAGGCGTTTTAAAATTATGCATTTTATTTCAGTTTTAAATCAATGTACTTTTATATTGAGGTAAGTATCCCTATATTTTGTCTCTTAAAAATATTTATTTTGCTATATCAGAAAAGATAAGTTTGAGTTAATAACTTTAAAAACACATTTCATAAATGATTAAGCTTTTTATATCTTCAAAAAACTCAAACTAAAATAAAACATATTTCATTACAAAATTAATTTAATAAAATTGATCACAAAATATGTACAAACATTTCTAACAACATTCCTTACTAACTTTTCTACTATGTATAAAAATATCATTGCATAACAGTGAATATAACACCTCCTCTCTCTGGTTCCTCGTCATGTACTTCTTTATCGCTACCTTCAAGGTCCGAGTCATCTGAATCCTCCACTTCTCTATACTTCCCAAATTTAGATACATCTGTGGGCATTTCAGCCATTTTGATATTAGTCCTAGATAGCAACTTCTCCGCTGCATGCTGCACTTCAATCTCTTTCATATGTATGTTATATTTTTTCTGTAAACTTAATGATTCTTCCAAAGATAATATTTTGGCTGGTCCGTGTATTATAGGAGGTGGTGTTGCCGCAGTAACTTCCCAATGTTTATGCTTTTTTCGACATATTTCTTTCTCGGGATTGTGAACATCTGATTTTGTAGTTTTGTACGGCTTAAATTGTCCTGTTTTAGTTTTGGATTCAGTTTCGGTTTTTTCAACTATGTATTTACAATGTGGTGTTTCATCTATGTTTAGTAGATCCTCTTTGGTTATCAAAGGTTTGTCAGGTTTTAGGATTTTTACTTTCTTTTCGTGTAGTGTTGCTTGGCTAAGTATTTGTAAAACGTCTTCTGGTTCGCTGTCATCATCAGAGTCTAAATATGTGTCTGTTTTGTGCAGTTTCCCTTCCCATTCTACTTGTTGTACACTCTGCTTGTTCAAATTCATTTTTTCCATCATATCACATGCTGTTTCCTCTTCCTGCTTAGCTTTTATCTCCGTAACAATTTTATCATGGAAAGCCTGTATTTTGGCGCCTTTATCAGCCAACTTATTGATAAAAGGTTTGTTGTTTAATAACTTTAACTGTCGGTCTCTAAGTTCAGTAAGTTCAGGAATAGTTTTTGATGATAAGTTCGTAATTTTCCCATCTATCTCACTTTTAGGCGGTGGCGGTAGAATACCAGGAATCTTTTTATTTATTTTCTTCATTGTTTGGCACACAGTCATGGTGTGCTCAACTTGTTGTTGTATTTATTATTCAGCCTTACTTTGGCTCAGAATTTATTACAGTTCTTCTATCTCAATTCCAAAACAACAACAGATACAAAGTAATTAAATGTAAGCTTTGATTATGTCCCCAAAGCTCGGTAATTCAAATAAATAAAACTAAAAACTTATACGTTTTATTTTTACGAGCAAACTTTTCTAAAAATTGTCAGCCAAGCCAGCCAGCTGACGAATGACGATGACGACCATTGACATATAACATGGACGGGGCATACCTACGAAAAAAACGTGTATACCTATACTTCACTGAGAGCGAAAAATGGCGGCTAATAGTGCAGTCCCTATCGATATGTCTGAAAAATAACATCGATAATAGATTGTAAGTATGTTTTCTTACTTTGATTAATTTTAAGTTTTATAAATAGGTCTTACTGTAAAAGAACATTATAGATAGTTTGTAAAATATAGCTTGATCATTGTGACATACAGAGTGGCCCAAATAGAACGCTCAGTAAGGGGAAGTATAAAACTATAAGATATACAAAGATTTGTTTTTAGGATCCATGTCCTCGATTTTAGTAAAAAAAAAGTGCATTCATAGATTTAGAAAAAAAAACTATTACTCTCTTTGAGAATCGAAACCGGAAATTTTTAAAAATTTAATGTTCATTATTTTAAACTAGAAATGGATTGTGTACATCTTTAGCAGTAAGTAAATGTTACTAAGAAACATCATATCTAAATTCATTAAAATGCATTGTTTTTAAATGAAATAGTTTGGTACAAAACTCGCCAAGACATCATTAAAGTTCCTTCCCAGTTAATATCCCATTTCAACACAAATTCACCATTTCAAGATACAAAATGCAATAGTTTGTATATACGGCCGTTCGTTCTAGTTACAAATAATTAAAAATATTTTTTTCAAAACTTCCGGGTTCGATTCCTTTAGTGAGTTATAGTATTTTTCTAAATCTTTGAATGCAATTTTCATTTTAACTAAAATGGATGACATGGTTCCTAAGAACAAATCTTTGTATCTCTTATAGTTTTATACTTCCCCCCACTGACTGTTTTATTTGGGCCACCCTATATATCAAACTTTTATTCATTATACTCTAGTTGCCGGGATATAAAAATGACGATAGAAATTATCGACGTTTCGTACTATAATCGATACTGATGTAACATTTAATTGGGTTTTATTTAATTACAAACGTTAGGCATTCAATTAAACGAATATTTCAATATGAATACAGATATTCTCAAGAGCAAACCTCAAATCCATGGTTTCTTATGGTATACTACATGAGAATCTGAAAATTGGACTTTATATACTTACTCACTATTATTTAAGATCATATATGCACAAAATGTAAATAAAGTTTATGAAATAAAAATAAACACCAAAATTAAAACGTACTTGAATAAGTGTTTAAATAACGTTTTATTTAAAATATCGATAGTTTATAGTCTGTGGTCACGATGTTTCATTGCCCATCACTAAGTAAGTTGTAAATCCTTTTGTTATAGCTAGAAAATAATATGGCGAATATGGCCACGAGTAGGTATTTCAATGAGACTAAGAATGACAGATGGCTATTATAGTAACTGTCAGAAATACTGTTGTCCTTTTTCCCTTACGCAAAATTATGAACGTTAAAAAGAGACGGCTATATTTTTATAACTTTGGCGTCGATAAGCCTCATACTTCTATAACTATTTTTTCTATAGTCAAACATGCGATGTCCATGTTATATGTCAATGATGACGACTGACTGACATGACATGAATGAATGGAACGTTAATAAGTTAATATGTCAATAAACTGACATGACAGTGACATCTATTTAATCAAACAACATTTTTGAAGGTGACAGAACTAAAATTATTTAAAGATGCTATAGATGTCGCGGAATTTATCAAATCTTATAATTATTATATATTCCACAAAAGTTTTAATATATTGCATGCTCGTGACGGGTAAAAACTGCTGTCCAATTGATCTAAGTAATTTTAAGACCTACATGTACCAGTTTTTTGAGCAATAAATTATTCTTATTCTTAAAAAAAAGAGTTAAGAAAGGTGAGGCAGGCAGTATGGCACAAGATCTTGGCCTGCGTTATTAAAGACGAATAAAAAAAGCATCAATCAAATCATTCTGTCTGTCATTCATTCAATCAATCAATCTCTCTTCCAGAGAATAGCATTGACATATAACATGGACATCGCATGTTTGACTATAGAAAAAATAGTTATAGAAGTATGAGGCTTATCGACGCCAAAGTTATAAAAATATAGCCGTCTCTTTTTAACGTTCATAATTTTGCGTAAGGGAAAAAGGACAACAGTATTTCTGACAGTTACTATAATAGCCATCTGTCATTCTTAGTCTCATTGAAATACCTACTCGTGGCCATATTCGCCATATTATTTTCTAGCTATAACAAAAGGATTTACAACTTACTTAGTGATGGGCAATGAAACATCGTGACCACAGACTATAAACTATCGATATTTTAAATAAAACGTTATTTAAACACTTATTCAAGTACGTTTTAATTTTGGTGTTTATTTTTATTTCATAAACTTTATTTACATTTTGTGCATATATGATCTTAAATAATAGTGAGTAAGTATATAAAGTCCAATTTTCAGATTCTCATGTAGTATACCATAAGAAACCATGGATTTGAGGTTTGCTCTTGAGAATATCTGTATTCATATTGAAATATTCGTTTAATTGAATGCCTAACGTTTGTAATTAAATAAAACCCAATTAAATGTTACATCAGTATCGATTATAGTACGAAACGTCGATAATTTCTATCGTCATTTTTATATCCCGGCAACTAGAGTATAATGAATAAAAGTTTGATATATAGGGTGGCCCAAATAAAACAGTCAGTGGGGGGAAGTATAAAACTATAAGAGATACAAAGATTTGTTCTTAGGAACCATGTCATCCATTTTAGTTAAAATGAAAATTGCATTCAAAGATTTAGAAAAATACTATAACTCACTAAAGGAATCGAACCCGGAAGTTTTGAAAAAAATATTTTTAATTATTTGTAACTAGAACGAACGGCCGTATATACAAACTATTGCATTTTGTATCTTGAAATGGTGAATTTGTGTTGAAATGGGATATTAACTGGGAAGGAACTTTAATGATGTCTTGGCGAGTTTTGTACCAAACTATTTCATTTAAAAACAATGCATTTTAATGAATTTAGATATGATGTTTCTTAGTAACATTTACTTACTGCTAAAGATGTACACAATCCATTTCTAGTTTAAAATAATGAACATTAAATTTTTAAAAATTTCCGGGTTCGATTCTCAAAGAGAGTAATAGTTTTTTTTTCTAAATCTATGAATGCACTTTTTTTTTACTAAAATCGAGGACATGGATCCTAAAAACAAATCTTTGTATATCTTATAGTTTTATACTTCCCCTTACTGAGCGTTCTATTTGGGCCACTCTGTATGTCACAATGATCAAGCTATATTTTACAAACTATCTATAATGTTCTTTTACAGTAAGACCTATTTATAAAACTTAAAATTAATCAAAGTAAGAAAACATACTTACAATCTATTATCGATGTTATTTTTCAGACATATCGATAGGGACTGCACTATTAGCCGCCATTTTTCGCTCTCAGTGAAGTATAGGTATACACGTTTTTTTCGTAGGTATGCCCCGTCCATGTTATATGTCAATGGAGAATAGTGATAATTTTTCTGAGAATTTAAATAAATAATATTTATTTAGAAAATAAATAACATGCACATTAGCTGAAACTTACTGAATTGTAAATTATGTTTAAACTTAGTGTAGTGTGTATATGGTTAAAGTAATCATCAACAATAGGAGGAAGCAGATGCAGTCATGGAAGACGCTTCGGTAATTTTTGTGACACAGATATTTTTGTGTTCATTGTGGTATTTTGTATTTATGTTTTAATGGTTTATTTTTAGGTGCCTTTACATTTGGAACCAATACAGCAGAGCGATCTATGTGATAAAAGGCTATGGATTGGCAATCTGGACACCAGAGTTAATGAGTATGTAGTCCATTATTAATTTTCTTTTAGCTTTTATTTAAGTTTATTAAATGAACCACTAATAGTTTTTACCCTAAAGTTCACATAGAATAAACTGTACCATTTTTATTACCGGTATCAATTACTGAAAATGGTTCGTGTGTATGGAAACATCGAGAAGTTCGACATGTTGTTCCACCGGAGCGGGCCTAACGCGGGCCAGCCGCGGGGCTTCGCATTCGTCACCTACAAGCTGAGACAAGACGCCATCAAAGCGATGAACTCGTTGAATGGACAACAACTGGGATGCAAGAAGATCTGTGTCAAGTTTGCTAAGAATACAGTAAGTTATATTCAGATAGAATTAAAAACTAAGTTATTCTCTTGTCTAAGATCTCACAGCCAGGCAAAGCTTTCTGCTTAAAGTCATTTGTGACTCAAACACAGCCTTTATTATGGTATAAAAGCAGCACACATTCATACTTATACCCAGCGAGATAACAATGATGCAGCCTTTCACAAAATATTTAATAAGTATAGTTAACAATTATTATCAATTATTCCAGGAAGAACAAGACAGACCAAAACCAGAGCTTGGAATACCCGCACTGGCTGGAGCTAAACCAGAAATGAAACTAAGTAAAAAAACTGCCATCCAATCAATTGAAGCTAAACTCAAAATGATGGAAAACATGAAAGCGGGAGACGACTTTGTGATCAACAAACTGGCCGCTAACGAAACACCAATCATTACTCAGTACCAAACTAAGCAATACCAACCTCCAAACAAAACTATAACCTCTTTCAAGAGAAGACACCCGTACCATAAAAAAAGATAGCATTCTTAATTCAAACTTTAACAAAATGTGCTAAAAACTGTTCCATCTTTAAAATCCTTTAGAATGTTCTCCTTCAGGTTAAAATGCAAAATAGTTTTACGAAAATAGTATTTAATCTCAAAGTAATTTATTAACAATTAATATTAAGATTTACCATGAGTGTGTTCATAAATGGCTTATACTTATATTAGTAGGATAGTTTGACAGCCTTTTATTATAGTTTACATGTTTAGTGAAATCTCTGAAATCGGGAGGTTTTACATGAATAGGAGAAGTATGTATGTAATTGGTAAAAGAAATGATTTAAAGGAAAGTATTGGCTTCTATGGCAAAAGTGACTTACAAATGATATTAGTATAGTTTCTATAGATAGATGGAAAAGGTAATTACCATACTCTTCTCAGGTGTTGGTGATCTTAAACTCAAGCCATGTTTAGATTGGAATAAGCAAACAACCATCCACTTATGAAACTGAGGTTTTCAAGAGTTCTGATGGTACAACATCTGTTATGCAATTTTACTAAAATTGTTAAAGCTTTCAATTTATTCAAGAGAAAATGTTAATCATATCCTATTATAATTAATGTCTACTAATGAATAATTCGAATTAATATTTTAAAATCTAAGCTTCGGAAAGAGGATTCCATAATATTATATCCTGATAGAAGATTGTGGCTAAGGTTATTTTCTATGAAACCTATTTAGAATTACGCAAAAATTGCTGGTGCCAATGTTATTTATCTTTTTTTATAACTACCATGCACAATATAATTCAAAGAGGTATTGCTGTAATACTACCCTGATACAAGTATTAAGTTTTACTTATTGTATTTAAAAATATCAATTAATATGAATACTCGAATGTTATAATAGAAACTAGTGTGTATGTGATGTGTTTGTATGTGAATAAATGTTGAATTCAAATTAATCTTTTTTTTGTTATTATACCTCATCCAGAATTTAAGAATCATCAATTTATTTAAACTAAATTGACTATAAATTCTACTACTAGTAAAAGAAACAAATGCATAAAATAATAAATATATTTATTAAAATAAAATGTAACCATCTTCTTGTTACTATTAATGCTTATTATTTAAAATAACAGACTTAAATATTATATCAGTACTGGTATTCAACTAGTGATAAAAACTTAAGCAGATTATAGTTTAACACAGCTGTTTCAGAAAGACCTATAAATATACATGATAATCTTAAAATTGGCTAAAATACACTGTATTTTTTATATTACGAGTACATCAATTTGATCAAAGACAATCATGAATAGGCTTAGATAAACCGTTTACTTTTTATATAGCTTTGCTTCAGAGCTTAATCACTCCCGTGGGAACTTCGGGATAAAAATAACGTGTTGATTCAGGCAATAAAATGTATAAC
The DNA here is from genome assembly GCA_958496195.1 of Timandra comae. Classification (NCBI taxonomy): domain Eukaryota; kingdom Metazoa; phylum Arthropoda; class Insecta; order Lepidoptera; family Geometridae; genus Timandra; species Timandra comae. The sequence continues at coordinate 2,237,806 of OY292358.1, forward strand.
ATTTCATCCAAATACATATTGAGTGTCAAAGTGAAAGAAACATTAAATTTTAGAGGTAGACATCGATTTGTGGTACAATTTTTTGTAAAAATCATTTTAAACTGTGTTTTAAATTTAGACTTCGTTTTGTGGTAAGACCGATAATGTATAATACACATTCTTTTACTTAACAATTTATAATTGTAAAAGTTATTAGAAACAAACAATTAAAAATTCCTTTTTGGACCAAAAAGCTACACGGATCTAGAGTAAACAAAGATAGTTTACAAACTGGGTTGAAATTAAGGTTTTTATGAAAATCAAAATTTCATTTTTATAGTGTTTCAAACACTTGAAAATTATAATATCGGTTGCAGATCTTTAACCAATTTAATAAATAAATGATTCTTATTAAAATTTCGGAGATCCACCAAACCATCATGTTCTTACAGTAAATGTCCAGAGTAAAGAAGTTTTCAGTTCAAAAACATTCACTATTATGAAATATTAATAAAACAGATATATTTTAAGATGCGGAGTTACAGATGTTCAGCGACCCATATAATTTATCTATTACAACAAAAATATTAAAATAACCAATATTCAACAATGGCTACACCATTGTTGAATAATTCATGCTATTTCTTTCATTTACTACAGTGAAAAGGAGGTACATAAATATACGAAAAGAAATCACCATCAAGAGCGATATTCATGTACCAAACAATTTTTTTTGGATATTAATAAAATGGAAAATGTTTCAAATAATTCTCTTTTCACAATAATCAAAAAGAAAGAGACTAAACAAAAAATATGACTTATCATATCAAACTATGCACTTCTAGGGGATTTGTTTAAAACTATAAGTTCATTTTAAGGTGCGTCTACGATAGACACGCAGAATCCGAGCACAAATTCTAGTCGAACCTTGCAAGACTGTAACAAGCGCGCTTATTAAATGGATTTGCGCTCGGTTTGCTTGCTTTGCTCGCTCGTGCCCGGTTCGTCTAGCGTAGACCTACCAGAGGCTGCTCGCCCACGTCAGACTTTTTTGTGCAGACTTTTGTAGGAGAAAAATAGATCATACTGATAGCAATGGTGTAACGCATACATCCTACAAAAAATCGGTTATAAAATCAGTACAAAAAAAGACAGCCCGATTGTATCGATTCAAAAGTCGGTCACCGATTGTCGGACGTGAGCATGCAGCCTAAACATTTGTATATCTTTTATAGGCCTGTATAATTATATAATCTTACATCAATATAGTTTCACTAGTTCTGAATCCAGCCGAGGTGGTGTTAGATAAGCTAGCTAGTCTCTGCGAAGGGCTACTCGCCATTAGGAAGTCGTCGTCTTCCGGGTCTAATTTCTTCTTCATGCCCGTGTACTGGGTTTCGTCGTCACATTCGTTTAACCAGTCTTTGTATTCTATGCATAGTGGCCATATCTTTTTACCCGATCTGTGTTGAAAATACAAAATTATTAAAATACATGTCTTTATTATAATATAAACATGAAAGTTTAAAACTACAAAACTACGAGACCAATTTAGGTGAAATTTGAAAAAAAATTGTAGAATACTCCTCCTTGGCCAAATTCCCACAAGATCAGGTTTTATGCGGATAAAACCTCAGGCATTCCAGTATTAGTATAAGTCGAAATCATAGACCAAGTCAAACAGACATTCGACTCTTGAGGGAATCGAATCAGTAACCTATAACATATTGATTTCACCTGCTATAAGTAGAATATAGTCACTACCAACTACACCCACATTAACCTTCTAAAACATATTACCAATAAGGTTTTATCCTTACCTAGAATAAGATTTATTTATTTGCTTACCTGGGCAAAGTATAAGGGTCATAAGGAAACCAGTCATCCTGATGTATATGATCCGCTGCTAGCAAGTCATGTCGCAGGTTGCGGTCGATGACCGGCTGGCAGTACACCAGCTGGTGCGCGCGCGTCACGCCCGCGAACACGCGCGCCACGCCCGCCGGGCACGCGCGCAGCGGGTTCAGCGAGCAGGAGACGACACGGGACAGGCCGAGCGACTGGACGAATGATAGCACTGTGGAGGGAGGGGTTAATAATTAAAACTAATATTATAAATGTAAAAGTTTGAAGGGATAAGTGTTTAATTACTCTTTCATACAAAAGCTACTGAACTGGTGTCGCTTATAACTAAGTATAACACATGGAATACTTTTTATCCCCAAAATTCCAACGAGATTTCATAGCTCTTTTATGTGATTTGTTTTATATTGTAAAAATCTAGGGACACTGCGTGTGGTGCTATTATATTTAAATGAATCCTTCACTATACATACATACACATTTTTTAACAAAAAAAAAACTTACTCTCTTTACTGCTAAACAAATAATGGTGTTTGAAGGCGACCAGATAGAACACTGCATGGCACACCGCGTGGAAGGCGCCGTGAGCCTTCAGGTTGTTAGTGGAGGTGGACGACTCCTGTGCAGCCGTGATGTACGAGTGGCACCAGTCTGTCATTAGTTTGAGGTAGTGGACTAGGCGCGAGTTTGGTATGCGCACGCAACGGGCTAAGAGACCTGGGGATGATAAAATGTTTAATTTTATTTGGGTTTTCGTTACTAAAAGCAGATTTCAAGAACGTGATTCATTTTATTGTTAGATACGCGAATATTTCAATATTCAAATGTGGCAACTCAATGATAGACACTGACTATTGCTTGAATTTATTGTACATGTTATGGCCATTGACTCGATAAAAGAAGACTATTACCTTAATTTATGTTAAACAATATTATATTTCTTCTACTTATCTTCTTCTTTTCCGAACCTTTATCCCATGTCTATTTGGGGTCGGTTTTCAGTTTTAACCAGATTTGGCGGAATGTCAGTATTTTACGTAAAGCGACTGCCATCAGACCTTCACAACCCAGAGGGCTATACGACATTCTTGGTTAAACTGAATGTTAGACTTTTGAGGGCTCTAACTACCCGTAACGACTGTCGATGATGTTAGTACGACAACCGGGACCGACGGCTTTACGTGCCCTCCGAAGCACGGAAACGCTCATGAAATTAAAAGTCATTTTTAGTAATGACCCATCACAGTCATGACGGTGCCAGACGTTGCTTAACCGCACGGATCACAAGTGATCCGCGGGTAGCACTGGGCCATGAGCGCTACTTATGCTATATGCTAAATTATAAATCGTATAGATTACCTGCGAGATGGCTAGCGGCCGTCCGGCGGGTGGCGAGCGCGCCGGGCCCGAGCCCCTGGTGTCCGGCCGCCACCTCCCACAGGTTGGTGAGCGTGCGGTCCAAGCACTGCTGGCTTATTGATATCGTGTATAGCAGCAGGAATTGGACGTGTCTGCGGAAGGGAATGAGCATTTTTAGTGGAATTAGTGTTTGTCTATCTACTTAGGTTTTAAAGAAAATTTTGTTTTTTGTAGTAATTTTGATAGCGATTTGCGAAAAATATATGTATTTATATTTTCAACATTTATGTTTTTTGCTACACTCTCACTTTAATCTCATCTTATAGTTTATTTTTTTTAGCTAGGTTTGCGTTTGAGCGCGAGCTTAAAAATATACAACGCATAAAGTACCCAAACTAGAAAATTTCATGACATTTTTTATTTTAGCTTTTAGTTTTGTTTAATCAACAAAAAAGAAACATACCTTATACCATAAGTAGGTAAAATAACCCTTTCGAATATATTGCATATAATATTGAAGGCGGGGTCTCTCTCTTCCTCCAGCCATTGCAGTACTTCCAGCATACTAAAGTCCAACGACTGTTGGATGTCATCCGACTCATTGATATCCATTTCAAACTGGGTCTCCGTCTGAATCTTGTTTTTCTCTCGCTCAACTATATTGACGTCCATTACTATCATTCTGTAAATTATAATATTATATTAGTATGTATGTTGTTGAAATAGCAAAATGGTTTTATTTGGGTGAATTATTTATGCAACTTATGGCATAATGGGTAGGTTATTTTGCACAAAACATTGTTAAACAATAGGGACCAAAAAGTGTCGAAAACAAAAAATGGTGTAACATAATTTAACACAAAAATAAGTTTTAATGAATTATACGGGTCAATAAAAATTTAATTAAATGTCTACATTCTATAACAAAGAAAAGTATGTCTTACCTATTAATAATAGCAACCATAATATTTTCTCTGAGCGCTGGCAGATATTTTCCCATCCATATTAAATTGTGTACATACGATCTATTTGCAAAACTACCCGCTTTATAATAAGGAAATTGTTCTACCACTGTGCGTAATAGTAAATCACTTGTCCTGAAAAAAAAAGAGTTTTATTAGTATAATTATGGTCAGAGATCAGGCGAAACTAAGGGTTTGCTGTGTCCGTTTCAGCATGCCACTTTAAACTGTATTTCATACGTAATAAGGTTTAGTTTATATTGCTATCTTGTTACGTCTCTAAGGGAAGGTTCATATCTGACGAAACATACGTCGCGTACGCCAGAACAGACAAATGTATAGAAAAACACTTGATCGTTCACACTCAACGCACTAACGTATAATCGGTTGAGTGTGAATGTTTGTCAAGTGTTTTTCTATACATTTGTCTGTTCTGGCGTTACCCGACCGTTAATACGCGACGCATATTCCGTAAGATATGAACCTTAGACTTTCATATAGCACTGTCTTTAAGTAACTAAGATATGTTTTTATGGCAGCCAGGATTGAGATATCCCTGTCTGACACATATCATCGAATTTAAAAATATAGGGTCTCATTTAGAGACAACTCATCCCCTAGGGATGAGTTGTCATTTTCGTTCGTCATTCGCCGGTAAGTACTAGTAGTTTGCGACAAGGTGGTTGAATGACTGGCGTATCTGTTACTATTTATTAATACACCTTATTTTCAAAGACCGCCACAATTGTTGCCATAAAGCTAATCATGCATTCGTGTTTCAACAGCTGAGATATGGTCTTGATAGCTCAGTGGGTTTAACACGTTCCTGGGCTTGTTAGGCACTACGGTTTAGCACCTGAGCTTGGTATTTGCAACAACATTTTCTCATTTTAGAGATTTTTTTTATTTATTTCAAATCATCTGATCTGAATAAGATGCATTCAATTGCATCTGTGAAAGCAAAGCAAACCTTAGATAAGACTGAGCTTTGCTATCACGAATGTTGCCTGTTGTGGGCTTCACAAATGAGATAACAAACAGTACCAGTAGTAATTTAGCAACTGTAATGCCCCATTTCTACCAGTTGGTTACAGGAGCATAAAATTATTTGGCTACAATTTAGCCTCAAATAATTCTTACCTCATTTTTATATCCATAACTGGGATATAATTACTGCATGTATTGTTTTACAATACATCTCTCATTAACTCTGGTCTGCCTTTGCATATGAGTACATCTTAATTTCAAAATCTTTTATGTTGACCTAAAACCAAGAGACCTTTTTCAGAGCAATCAAGCATAGAATTTTTAACACTTATTGCATGTAGTTTACCACAGTTACATATCTATTATAATGCAATGTGTATGTAGCGCAAAGAAACAGCTACGGAAAGAAACCCCATTGTGTCTCATTTTTTTATTATTATTTTCTCTCTGTATAGGTATAATAATATTTAGAACAGATTGTGAATATGACAAAATATTCAATTGCTTAAACACATGGCCTTGGTTATAATCAAACATTTGGTCATCTAAATTTATATTGCCAAGGTTGTTTATTTATGTGTTTGTAAATATTCTTAAACACAACCATAAATTTTAAGTCCCATCTGAGCATGTTTTATAATGATGGAGACATTGGTTGGGTAGGTGGGACTAGGTAGTTTTGTTACAAATAACTTAGTTTGTACTATAGAGTAATACAAAGAAAGTCTTTAGCCAGTACACTGGCAAAATTTAGCTTAACAGGCAGTTTCTGCCTATGCCACTTGGTTCTTTATTTGTAATAGACTTAAATTCAGCATAATATTGTAAAATATTTTGTGTAATTCATAATATGGATATTATATAGATTCTCTTGAATCTATAACATAATTTCCTCTTTAACATGTAACTACAACGAAATTATGTCATTTTTTCACATACCAGGGTATCAATAAAATTTTGGATATTTATCTCACAACGGAATCTCAGCACTTGCAATTAAAAGTTAGTAAATATTTAAAGTATACTTACATTGGCATAATGGCTACAATTTGTGCTATGACTGTGTGTATGTTCGACCATCTTGTTACTTGGTCTTCACTGGGCACATCTTCCCAAATCTCGCCTTTAGCTGAAATATAGTTTATGTATAATTAATAATGTATTTTTAAGAGGGTTGATCTGGCGCGCGACAACTCAAATTTTCACTCACACAGACGCGCACGCGTGTCCGCATGCACACTGTCTATGTAGTGACGGCGCGCTCGCTCTGAATACTCCGGCCGAATGGTTTTGATCCATTGGAAATTATAAATTGTGTAAAAGTTATTGACAAAAGTAAAAATACGAGTATATTTTTTTTTACGATTCGTAGTAGGTAGTATATGATTAGATATAATTTACGTAATAACTTTCGATTCGATATTCCATTATTCACAACAAGGAATAATGAATAAAACAAATAAATGCCTACATTAGTAATGTGGGTAAATGCCTACATTACTAATGTGGGTAAATGCCTACATTACTAATGTGGGTAAATGCCTACATTACTAATGTGGGTAAATGCCTACATTACTAATGTGGGTAAATGCCTACATTACTAATGTGGGTAAATGCCTACATTACTAATGTGGGTAAATGCCTACATTACTAATGTGGGTAAATGCCTGCATTCTAAAACATTATTTGTTATCATAAATGTTAATATTTTTTTTTAATAAATAATTCAAATTATAAAACAAAAATTATTATCGAGTATCAAAACATGTTGATGAGTTATCGTATAAAATTCGTACGCGCCGCAAAGGTCAAACGCTCGGTAGGAGCGATACGTCCTCTCTCTAAAAAGCCTCGCGGCAGACTGATTTGAATTGTTTCGTGCGTCCGATTTTATAGTAGTTTTATGATGATTTTAAAATATTTGTAGAAAAAAAGACAATTTGTTTTAGAGATTTTTTTTTAGTATAATTGTTGTAGAAAATATTCTTTTATTATTTGAGGTAATTTTAATAACGTTTTGAGCATCATTTATCAACGTAAATTACGATTTTCTTGAGTCTGATTTTTACAAATTCTAACTTTATATTTTTTTCGATTTCAATAATAATTATAATAACAATTAAATTTTCCTATGAGTATTTCCTTAATAAGGATCTGGACTTTAAGTTTGTTTAATTTTTAGTGCTAAATTGGTCGAATTACTAGAATCCGAAGGCATGGAAGTTAATGCTAAAAGTGAAATTCAGAAAACATATGTTCAGTTTTCTTGATATATTTTTTAAGTTTTCTGTATAATATTGTTTTTCTCTGAGTATTTTTTAGATGACAATATTTCCTTTAATTATTACCTAAAAGCATGTTTATAAAATACGCTTTTCATATAATATGACTAGATCAAAAAGTACAAAAACCGTCAATTATCGAGTTTAGGGTCTTAAGTTATATTATAATATGGTTTCACATGTGGTGAAATATAAATATTCTTTCTTAATAAATGGGTTATGTATTTGAAAAGTTTACTTTAATTTAATAGTTATTGAATACCTATCTATATAGTATAGAATTGATTATTATTGACAAAACCTTACTGCATAGGTTTTACTAAAAAAAATGTGAAGAATTTGTGGATGTATCCTGTATTAAGCTAGATTGTAGATCATGGGTTATAGATGTAATTTAATTTCCAATACAATAAATATTGTCTTCTTTCTTATAAACTTTTTAAAGCTAAGGAAAGTTCTAAGTGAAAATATTGCACAACTATAATGAATCACATGAATAATAGTAAATTTTTATTTTAGCTAAATTATATTATGTGATTTCTATATGTTAATTAATATGTCATGTTTGTATGCCTAGAAAAAATAATGTGCTAAATATTTTAGTCATTTTTATATGTTTATTCTGCTTATTATTGAAATGATACTAATAAATAACTTTTATCATATTGCATAACAAATAATAACAGTAGTCATAGACTGTAAACTTTAAGGGTCAAGGTTTGTCACTGATTAGAGCAAGGAGGAATGGACATTAACTGTGGGCCCCTCATGGCTTTGCCTGCATATTTCTTCTCCATCTTGAGGCACAACAAATATGCACACTTGCACACTCAAATCTGATCCTCGCAGAATTAATGCCATACGCAATGATGATGAATTAAAGTGAAGGAAGCAAACATCCTCAAAAAATTCCATATACATAATACATTTGAAACCAAATGAAATTATTATACAAATATTTTGTTAAAAAATACATTTGACACAATTATCAAGACATTACCTCCTGTGCTAGTTAGAAACTGAAATAAAATAACTCAAACAAACTTACCATAAAACAATTTGACTAAAGATATCATCACATAAGGACAATGGTAAGTGTGCGCAGTCACCAGGCTGATAAGGAACCTGCGGTAGAGGTCTACCAGTTCCTCACTCCGCCCCAACCACTCAATATCACAGAGCACATTGACTAGCGGCGACAGGTTCCGTCCCAACAGCACCACACATGAGAGACAGTCCTCAAACACGCACTTAAAGTTTTCATCGTTCAACGGACACTCTTTCAACACTCTCACCAGCTCATTGTATTGCACACTTAATTGCTGTTCCACCAGTAGTAATATAGTGTTTTCCACCTGTTTCGGCTGGAACTTGAGCCTCGACTGAGCTATAGCCGTCTGCCTGTTCAGAGATCGCCGTAGCAGTGACGCTGCTATGCTGTTCTGAGCTGTTAAAGCCATCTTACTTCTTCAAATCAGAGGATAGTGACTTGATGTATTCAACTATTTCCGGCTGACGTAGGAACTCGGCCTTTTTATGGTTTAAAACTTCACGCAGAACGCTGCTGTTGTCCTCAAGTGTAGAAACCGTGTGGGGTGCTGGTTCGAAGCTCGTACTCGGCTTGCTGTAACTGAGCCCCGGTTCTACCGCTTCACTACCCCTCTTATCTTTCAAATATGTTTGCAATCTCTCTAAAACAACTTTATTATCACCGTCTTTCTTCTCAGGACTATAACCTTCTTTGGACATAGCTCAATATGGAAATTACATCATTACGGTTTACTTGAGAGAATTGAAATATATTGGACAATATTTATAACTATAAGTTTTAGTCATGGAACGATTAAATAATATTGAGAAATATTTTAAAACGTAGAAATATTTTAAACACGTGTGTGCCTGCGCAGCGACAACGTATTTTTGTGCGCGGAGATTTGACAATTGACATTTGAAGTACTTTGGCATTGACGACTACGAATATATTTCACTGACAAATAAATTGACATTGACGGATTTAGTTTTACATGTAAATCTGTCAACAAGTCGTTGAACTTGATTGATAGTTTTATTATCTGTGGACTTTCATTTCATTTCTCAATGAGTTTGGGAGGGGTAAAGAATGCGTGTGTATTTCTAAATTCCGGATCTTATAATTTTTACTATGTATTACCGTTTAACAGTGTGTACGTACATAGTGCGATTGTGAAAGTGTGTCTAAAATGTACTCTATAAATATTGCGTGACATCTATTACTCGTTTCTTTCTTCTGTAAGGGCGTCGATAATCATGCAAAATGGCCAACGATTTCTGGTCATGTACCTGTTGTACAGAAGCACTGACGTGCTGGCTGCGATTGAAGTTGTCCCCGGAGGAGATAGAGCAGAGATCCAGGAGCAAGGAGATCGATAGGATATTGGAGAAAGATCGCCAGACATTGCGGCGGCAGGTCAAGTTGTTACTGCTCGGCGCGGGTGAAAGCGGAAAGTCAACATTCCTGAAACAGATGAGGATCATACACAAAGTGAAGTTCGAGCCGGAACTAGTGCGGGAGTACCAGCACGTGATATATCAGAACATAGTGAAGGGTATACAGGTGCTAGTGGACGCGCGGGACAAGCTGGCGATACCGTGGGAGAACCCGCGCAACCTGGACGTGGGCCAGCAGGCGCTGCACTTCAACAGCTCCTCCTCATTAGACAGCAGACTGTTCATGCACTATGCGCCACACATACACTCTCTATGGCTGGACCGAGCCATTAAAAGAGCATACGCAAGACGGAGAGAATTCCAGTTGGTAAGTTGAAGCAATATTTTTGTAGTAAACAATGGAATGAGGATGTTGTTGGTAGGTTGCATCAACTTATGTGTCATGCACATGTATTGACAAGTTTATTTGCATATATTTTAATAATGAAACCACATAATGTTTTAAACAGTTCTGATTCTTTGTTATTGTAATGTTTGTTGGTCTTTATTATACATTATGATATTTAAGACTTATAATATTCTGTAGTACTAGTTTACAGTATATATTGTTAAGTATATAAGGTAATAACAATCAATTAAATAGTATAACAATTGATTAGTTACACTTCAAATGTGTGTGAGATTTTATACTTTTTACAACATTGAGTAGGTACTTATTAAATATTTGAGATATTTGCCAATAAAGATAGCGCTAAACCACAAACAAACCTCATATAATAAAAAAAAATAAGACCTCACCACCATGACACATATTTTTGACATGATTTTCCTCATCTTTATTTTCTGACTAATGCTACAAACTATATAAAATTGTACATAATTGTTGTTTAGATCCAGTTTTTGTGTTACAAAGAGGTTTTTTGTTGTTATTTATGAACGGACAAGTGAATAATGAGTAATATATTTGTAAATTTACATTGTATCTTGTAACTAGCTGTGCCTCTTGTTATTACCCATTTTATATCTATCAGGCTTGATTTTTTTTTATATTTAAACAATAATCTAGGTGTGTCCCACAATTTCACTCTTAAGAAACTCGGAATTAAAAGTTTACAATATTCTTTTTATAATCCAACTGACAATAGTATATGTGCAAAATATATTCAATATTGGAGTTATAGTTAATGGACAAACTAACTTGTAATATTAGTGATTATTGTTTACTTAAGTAATATCCTGTTTCAACACCTATACCAAAAGACGACCCATAAGTGAATGCATTTTTTATAAATAACAATCTTGCTAAGCAAATTTATACCTTATTTCCTTCATACAGGTATCAAATTGCTTTATACTAAATCACAATAGTATATCTTAAAAGTAATAGTGCATATTTCATTAAAAACAATCAATAAGAACTGGTAACACAGCTAGATGGACCTCTCATATAATGTACTTAAATCTTTGGAGGTCATTTAAGATGGTTGCACTTAAAGTCTACTTTATTATTAACTTACGAACTTAGTTAGGGATCAGTTACTATAATGGGATGATGTATTGAATGTTTTTTTCTTGTTAACCTGTAGTGTCCCACTGCTGGGCAAAGGTCTCCCCCTAACATCTCCAACCATCCCTATCTTTCGCAGTCTCCCACCAGCTAAGGTTTGCTAAGGCTGTCGAAAGTAGTAAGATAGTCTTGCCAACACTTTCTCGGCGACGCCCTCCTTCGGGAACCCCTGAGTTATTATGTGGGCCCACTTCTTAAGTGTCATTCGATTCACATGACCTGCCCATTAGTGAATGATTATGTTATTTTGTTACACTAGCTGCGTCCTACAGTTTAATCAATCTCCTTTTCTAGGGCCCGTTGCAGGATGTTCTATAGACTTGAACCTTCCTCGATAAATGGGCTGTCTATTACTGAAATATTTTTTCAAAATGGACCACTAGTTTTTGTGTATCACTAATAAATTGTTTTAAATTTGAATTTGAGATTTGTATGTTCAAACAAACAAACTCCAAATTTATAATATTAGACAGATATACATAATATAGGTACTAACTACACACATCAAAAGTGTCTAGGGATCAAGCATTTTTAAGCGGATTTCTTGAGATTGAGATGTGGCTTTGTAATAAATTTATGATTTTATAAATTTATATGGATCCTTTTTGGTGCATTTCATAATTTGAATCAGGAACTGTGAATCAAATTCGAGTAAAAGATGAAAATCAGCTGTCAATATTTTCCCTATAAAAACATACAACGCATTGAAGACATTATTAGTGCTACTGTTTCCCTACTACTGATTAAAACCAACGTTATTATGGAGCGGCGACGTCATTTAAGCAGGGAAGAAATGCTCAGAGCCGTGGGAATGATAGAAGCTGGTTCCCGGCAACGTACTGTGGCTTTAGCTCTGAATACAAGTCAGAGTGTTATCAGTCGACTTTGGACACGTTACCGAAGCACTGGTACCGTGGCTGAGCGCCATGGAGGACGGTATCGCTGCACCACACGGAGACAAGACCGATACATTCAAATCTTAACTCGAAGAGCTCCAACAATAACCGCCATGATGTTAGCCGTGCGGCTTCATCACTCTTCAGGGAACTTAATTAGCGACCAAACAGTCAGAAACCGCTTGCATGAAGTGAACCTTCATTCCCGAAGACCGCTACGGGTACCACCTATAGCAATGCACAATCGTAGGATTCGATATCAATGGGCTCTTGAACACAGAAATTGGGCAGAAGAACAATGGCGTTTCGTGTGCTTTTCTGATGAGTCTCGTTTTGGTATGAGACCGGATACAAGACGTATACGACACTGGAGAACCCCTGGACGCCAACAGCGATTAAAATCCTGCCAGGAAGTCCATCCTTATAGTGGTGGAACCATCATGGTATGGGCGGGTATTTGGATCGGCGGAAGAACTGAGTTGATTTGGATCAGAGGCAACCTCAACGCTCAAATTTATGCTGAGACGATTGTATCAGACGTCATCGTTCCTCTACAAGTGCAAATCGGTCCCTTATTTCAGTTAATGCATGATAATGCACGACCGCACACCGCAAGAGTTGTAAGACAGACTCTCGCCGCAGCTAACATCAATGTCCTGCCCTGGCCTGCTCAGTCGCCAGACTTGAACCCGATTGAGCATGCATGGGATATGCTACAGAGAAGAGCTCTGCCGAATATGGAGGGTATCCAGTCGCAAGAAGACCTTTTTTTGTTGTTGCAACGAACATGGGCGGCCATTCCACAGCGTGATTTGGATGAACTCATTTTGAGTATGCCAAACCGATGTTCTTGTGTTGTTAGTGTTCGCGGTAGAAACACGGATTATTAATTGTTTAAGTTACCCAATAAAATTTTAAAGAAAACTGTTATTTCAGTCTTTTTTTCGAACTTTAATGTTAGTGGTTCAAATGTCAAAAATCCCTTTATTAGGAAAATGGCAAATTTCTTTATTAATGCAAAGGTGACTTGGTTTATCGTTACTGTGACAAACGAAAACACTTTATTTGATGAATCCTTAAAGAAAATTTTAATTAATATCAATCAGGAGAAAAGTTATTGCAAAAATATATGTTGATCCCTAGACACTTTTGATGTGTGTATGTAATGTAAAGAACATTGAAATGTTTGTTATCCAAACACCGCATAATCAAACTGTTCTTTAAAAAACTGTTTTTATAAACAAAAAGAACAAAGAACAGTTTGTAATACTAATAATATATTTTGAGAATATTTGTTTTCAACAGTAGGTATTTACCGTGTGCTTGATACCAATATTTAATTAGGTTTTATACTCTACATATAGGTAAAATAAATAAATTTGTTTTGGAGATGAATTTGAACATAATAATGTATTTTTAACTCCTAAAGGATAACTGTATATAAGGATGTTGTGATGGCAATGACAGTATCACAATAACATAACATAACATAATCATTCACTACATCATCTCATTATAGTAACTGACCCCTAAGTTCGTGACTTGTATCTAGGGTATCAGAAACTGCGCACACACTCATTCACTCTCTAAAAATGAAAGCTTTGGAAGCTTGAAATACGCTAACTACCCTAAGTTTTGTTAATCTAATATATAAAACTCTTCCGTTACTGAGTGATGTACTGACTGACTGACAGACAACGCACAGCTGAAACTACTGGTCGTAGAGAGCTGAAATTTGTTGTGTGTGTTGGGGGGGAGTAGGCTAACACTAAGAGAGGATTTTTGGAAATTCTAAGAGAAAAGGGGTGTAAATTGAAAACTACGCCGGTAAAACCGCGAAGCGCTGCTAGTCCTGTAGAATTTTACGTCAAAAGTATCTTATGATGGCCTTTTGAACTGATAATGCATATGAAAATTATCCATATGCTCTGTTGATAAGTTAATATGTGAAAGCTTAAAACAGAAATAAATCAATGAATGAACTAACAAACAAACAATTTGTGTCATTAATAATATTGTAGTTAGGCAACAACTACATACCTGTGTAGGTTGTTGTAGTTAGTATTATTTGAGACAATATTTTAAAAACAATTTCTTATTACATAGTTACAAATGTTACGATGCTTTGTACCTAGCAGGTGTTATGTACTTGTAATGATTAACGACATTACGAAAGTAAAAATCAATTGTCTTTATTTTGCTATCAATGCTAATCCCGTGGGAATTTTGAGATGATGTATCCTATGCTTTATTCCTAGTTATTAGGAACATCTATACCAAATTGCATCGAAATCGGTTCAGTAGTTTTGGAGCCTATTCAATACAAACAAAAGAATCGAATCTTTAATATTTATAGTATAAGTTTGATTGCATTCGTATAAAGTCGGGATAGGTCGCTAGTTAACATATAAATATCGACACTATAACCACAGTAGAATGTGGTATAACTCTGTTAATCCATTAGCGAACAGAACACTCTTTTAAGACGTCTGTGGGGACATAAATAAAATAATTATAATTGCATTCATTATCTCGTTTATTAGTCATAGTGTTACGTCATAACGTACTGGCTCAGGATTCACAGCGAGCGGTGTCATGACCAACCCGATCTATAGAGACGACGATATAAAACAATTTGCTTCACTCTTTGAATAGAAAAAAGCTGTTCCGTACCACATATCAGCTCCTATACAGGTTTACTAGTATTTCCTTGTAAGAATACCTAGTGCAATTCTAGATTTCAGATAAGCGCTATTATGTCGTTGGTTTACTTGAATACTTGAAAAATTGTACTGATTTATTAAAGTTGAAATACTGATTTGGTTTTTCTATGAAAACTGACCCGATTCCGTGAGACCGCTCGTTTATTCTAGATCGACATTTTCATTACAACTACAGATGTCTTCCGACAGTATAATTAATAAACATACGTCACAAATGAAGAAATGAAGAAAAAACTAGTAACGTGCAAATCCATAACCGCCATGTTTAATTAAATCAACGTCACTATTACGATGAGCATAAAAGTACATAATACCAATCATAGTTGGTGGTGACGACAAACTTGTTTGAAGCGTCAACATTGCTTCTTGTATCCCCTCCGATCTATGGTCTACATTCCAATGCTTTATAAACCACCCACCTCATAGTATTACCAGCTGTGTTCTGCTGTTTAACCGCTAATGTTGGTCTTTGCGTAATGTTCTACGTATGAACCTTCCTCGATAAACGGGCTATCTAACACTGAAAGATTCGTTCAAATCAGACCAGTAGTTCCTGAGATTAGCTCGCTCTCTTCAGCTTTATAATATTAGTATAGATTGCGAAATGCACCCACCACATGCTGACCAGATAACGTCCGATAACAGATGACGAGAAATAACATAATGCTCAAGATTAGTTGGTAATTATGAATGAACATGCCCCGTTTGTAACGTCCGGTCTGGTCGACCGCAATCAGAAATAAGATCGTATAGTTTTTCAGGTTTGCATTTCGTATTCAAGATGTTAGATATTATGTAATTTAAAATTGTTAATTATCATTCGATCTAGGGGTTAAAACCTAATATTAAAATATCTTTATTTTCGTCCTACCCAAAAACATTTTGTTGCCAGAGATTTTACGACAAGAATGCTCGTATTGCACATTCCTTTTGTAAAGTTTGTCCCCTTGTATTTATATTTCTTATCTTTTTATTTTCATATTTTTCTTTTGTAAGCTTTTTGAGTTTCGTATAAGTGCTAATTTGAGGTCCAAGCTCAATAAATTAATAAATTAACTGAAAACTTCCAAAGAAAAATGCAGTTTTAAAAGCGTCCAATCGCGTATAAATTGAATAATATGTTGCCCAAGTTTACCTGGGATTATTTCGAAAGTCTCGGAACAGGAAGGTGTAATGACATGCTCGAATACGTCATAGTTACTTTACATAAACACCTGCGTGGTTGCTGTTTCTCAACCAGTGAATCACACCGCGTTTGCAATTAATACGTGCGCTATCAGCGTCGAGCTCTATTGATTGCAACATTAGATGTTAAATAATAAGCGTTTCCCAAACAAAGAATCCTTACAAACCGATGGCCACTCATGTTTTCACGCGAGTATTAACTGTGTGAAGTGCCAGTACCTTTACAGCATTTATAAAGGGTCTAATTATGTTCGAAACACGCCAACAATAGCCTTTGAACTCGCTACGGCCAACAAACAGAGTAAAGTGCTCCCATTTCGTTAATGATACTACACAAGTCTGCACTCCATTCATTAATTTCGGCGCGTCAGTATTTCGCCTTTAACAAAAGATAACCAACCTGCCTGCAGTTCGATAGCAATTTTATTATACACTTCAACATGTTTAACTTTTATATTTCCTGTAATACATTAACTCTTTCGTTGTATAGTAATAATAAACATTCATGCATCGATCGGCGAATTATTCTTAGAAACGAAAGGTTTCCTAACGTTTCACGCGGATTAATGTGTACTGGGTTACATAGTCGTTTGGAATGCAACCTTAAAACACGAGTATTGTCATTGACCATTACTTTCCGCCTCATTCTTGTATCGTGTTATGAATTTTATTGTAAGAACAATCTAGATATTTTAAAACTTTGCGTGGAAAAGTTATACGTGGTCGCGTTCTAATCGTTTGGCTCGAGGGTCTTATAATATGGGTCGGTGCGTGTTGGTGCCGCCCTTGACTCTGTGAATTATGTTTAAAAATGTATTTTTCCGACCTCCAAGTTTGAACTAATTGTGAACGAGATCGTTGGTGTAATTTTTGCAAATTACAGTTCGGGTCGCCCTAACAATAAATTAGTCATGCATACGTCAGAGTGACGTTGACATACACGGTGAAATCTGAGATCTATACACGCTCCGTCTGCAGTTAGTAAAACGTAGTCATTATCCACTCACTGTGGGTTTACAATTCACAATAATATCAGATATGTGTTTATGTTTTGTGACGCGAATAGATTTCTCTTCTGTTCCTATTGTAATAGAAGTTTTATATTATAAAAATATATTATTCATATCTATTTTCAATTTAAATAACAAATGAAATATAAGAACGTTTATTACATAAATATGTACGTTTTTGTTACAAAATTATCAATAAAGTACGTTATCCTTTTGTTGGTTTAAATTCTAAACTCATTATGCTATTTAAATTGTAATAAATGAAATAACTTTGTGAATTTTCCGAATGATGTTATTATTTTAGTTTTATTAAATATTAGGAATATTATCATTAGGTTTTCCCAATATTATTATTTAGGTACACTACTTTTGTTAATGCATTTTTTCAAAAGATTTACAACACCAAGACATCATAAACAATATGAACGAACATCTTTGTTTTGCTCCTTCCCTTTCACGAGAATCGAAATCGTAATCTTTGTATACCAGTCAAGGACACTACTTTTTTTTCATTTATTTTCATTTAATTTCACTTGGACGTAAATAAAATATCTATAATGAAAAATGTTAGTACTTGATCATCTATTACCTACCTATAGGCTATTGAGTAGCCGTGCCTAAGTTAGATATCTAGGTACCTATTTTAAATATTCTGCCACTCCTATACAATATTGACTCATCTATGTCTGAGGAGTGATCGTTTAATATTCCAATTAACTATCAAGCAACGAAATTACTCGAAAATTCATTAATTAAATTAGATATTCTCATAGGACTTTGTTCGATATTAAAGGTTACCTTGTTAATATTTTATGAGCTAGTAATATTTACGATACTTTTTGTTCCTACATTCCATTTTTTGTTTAATTCTGACTAGTATCCTGATTGTAAAAGAACATTTGTACTGACCTCTATGCCTGTCAATCCCGTAGTTTATTTATATTTAATAAAGATATAAGTACCTAGTGAAGTTTGAAGCGCTCATGAAGTTTGAATCGTAAAATACTGACATTCCGCCAAATCTGGTTAAACTGAAAACCGACCCCAAAATAGACATGAGATAAAGCATCGGAAAAGATAAGTACCTAGTATACATAAATCATTAAACCATGTGTTTGATGGAATTTCCCACCCGATTTAACTCTCCTATGGGAGACATTTATAAAAAACATTTTTACTTTACTTTACATAAGTAGTACTGTTGTCAATGTGTTTCTGTTTAACTAGAACACTTGAAAAGAGGTACAGACTCCTACTCTAATCAATATCGTAGCACTGTATCAAGTACCTAGTTTGTTCTAAACCCAAATTCTATATTTGCACGCATGACTTCATGCATTATTCAAGAGTTATTTACACATAAGGTGTACCAGTACTTTGTTGCTGATTGTTTAAATTTTCACAGTAATCGTGTCACTCATTCAATTGTATGAGTTTATATTTAACTCATATTGTAGGCGTGACTCTGTACCGACCTGTTAACTAAGTAAACCGTTAATGTTTGCCGTTTTTCCTTTATTTACTCTCTCGTGTTCGCGAATCGAGTACCGCAGGTCTCTTTTGTGTCCTGTTAGTTTTTGGACCGGATCTTTTTGGACTGTTATATCATATTAACATGTTTTACTGCGGCAAAAGGTTGAAAAAACTATGTACATAAGTATGTGTATGTGTACACTGTACATACGTAATAGCACTGTGCCGCTTTGTCGTGGTCGAGTTATGTCTCATTATGCTTATGCCATTGTGTTATACCAATTTTCGTAGTTCTATATCATACAATTGGAAATTTTAATCAAAACTTTCAACTAGTATTTTACCTCAAGCATAATTTCTGAATTCCAAATTTCTGCTGCATGACTATTTACAAAAATCCTTCGTTATTGTAAAAGGCGACTCGCATGCTAATTTTCAGTGGTCTACGCCAAAACTACGGGTTTTGGCTTTTACATTGTAATACTCGTAGGTAATATATTGTAAAATAACTGTTTTTAAATGATTTAAGCGTTATTTTATTTAATTATGAAACCTCACAAAGAAACAATGCAAATTGCTACCGGAAAGGTGCAGTAATTCAACGTTTAAAAGTAAATTGTCCTAATTTAAAGACGTCCGGGATAACCAACAAGATACTTGCAAGTATTTCCTGTTCTTATATTAAAAAGTTAAGTCCCACTATAGGGCAAAGGTTCACAATATTACTACAGAATGTTTTTACTGGGTGATTTAAAAGAGGTTTTAAATTATGATGCGTGATTATTTTCCAAACATGGCTTGGGCTTTAGATCAGAAACTTGCATTGGGTAGGCGTGGTTATAACGCCTATTTCTAAGTACATCATCAGAAACGGGTACTGAGAGGTACCTTTCCCCTGCAGCGCACTGCAAGATTTTTCCCAAGAGATTCATAGCTATATTACCATGACTAATGTAAAACGATAAATATTTCTAAAACCAATCTTTCCTTCCTTATTAAAAGTTACCTAATACCGCCACACTTATAATTCCAAAGCTGGTTGAAAGTCTATAAATGCCACTATAATTTGCCTAATTATTACCTGAGGTTTGGCCCGCTTTTACCCAAACGCGGCTCTAGCCCAATTATTCAGTGCTTGCATAAATTCTGGCTACTTACCCAGTAACCTTATGAGGACGATGGTGGTTCCAGTTCCGAAGAACAAAAGTGGTGACGCGTCTAGCATTCAGAATTATAGGCCTATATCTCTCGGTACGGTGATAGGGAAAATTCTAGAGTCTTTAATATATCCTGAGGTAAAAACCAAGTTGAAGTTGAATGACGCACAATTTGGATTTCGTCCCGGACTCTCAACAGACTCTGCTGTCTTCAGTCTCAAATCTACTGTAGACTACTACAGGAGTAGAGACACCTCCGTGTATGCCTGCTTCCTCGACTTAAGTAGGGCTTTTGACCTGGTAAATTATAATTTACTGTGGAAAAAGCTCACTGAGTCGGGGGTGGCTGGAAAGGTAGTGGAGCTGTTGGGATTTTGGTACAAAAATCAAATTAATTTTGTAAGATGGGGTGACTCAACATCTAGCAATTATAGGCTAGATTGTGGCGTGCGCCAGGGAGGCCTGACCTCTCCGGACCTCTTCAATCTTTATGTTAACGGATTGATTAAGGAACTGAGTAGCGCCAAAGTCGGATGCCACATGGGAAGAACCTGGCTTAATAACTTCAGCTATGCCGACGACATGGTGCTGCTTAGCCCCTCAGTTAATGGTCTTAATAAGCTTTTAGCCATCTGCGAACGTTATGCTTCGGAGCATGGCTTAAAATATAACGTTAAAAAGACCCAAATGATGGTTTTTAAGGCAGGAAGTGGTCCGGACAGAGTCCCGCCAGTGTATATTGACGGAGCCTTAGTGGAAAGAGTATCTAGATTTAGATACCTTGGCCATCTTTTAACCGAGAATTGCTGTGATGACGACGACATAGATCGTGAACGTAGGGCTCTGGCGGTGAGATGTAACATGCTAGCTCGCCGATTCCAACGCTGCAACAAGGACGTTAAGCTGACACTGTTCAAAGCATATTGTCAATGCTTCTACACGTGTCAACTGTGGGTCAACTGTACGAGAAAAGCCCGAAGTAGAATCAGAGTACAGTATAATGATGCATACCGTATTTTGATGAGGCTACCAAGGTACTGCAGCGCGTCCAGCATGTTTGCCGATGCCAGAGTCCCTGACTTTTTCGGGATCATAAGAGCTCGCATCGCAGCCTTTTGGTCTCGGATCCGAGTGTCATCCAACTGCATTCTGCAATCCTTGTCTGAACGCTATGACAATTATATGTTTAAGTTCTGGCTTTCCGTGCACCGCGATTCTAACCGTAAATGAATGGTTATAGTTATATTTGTGTTTTAACTCAATTTGATAATTTGTGTCTGTACACCTACCTAACTGTAAGTTGTTTTGTATATTTTAATGTTTTTTTGTATATTTTAATGTTTTTCTTTTTCTAGAAGATAAGACTTGGCAAATAACGTTGTTTGCTATAATGTATTTTTAATAATCTATGGGTGTACTTGTGCCTGAAATAAACACATTTTATTTTTTATTTTTTATTTATTTTTAGTTACAATATGGGTGTATAATTTTAGATATGTAGCGAAGAAAGTCTCGCAATTAATAATAAGTCGTAATAAAGATGTTTTAAAGTGAAATTTTTTCATATATTTTAAATTCTTACCTAAAAGAATCTGGGATTTGTACTGCAGCATCAGGACTATGTTAATCCGTAGCACCTATGCTCCAGATCAGCATGGTTTAAAGTTCAAATTCCAGATGAAGTAATTTTCTCAAATGTAAACCTATACAACATTTTCAATATACCTTAGTGTATCATCATCATCATCAGCTAATGTTGCACATAAATCTCTTCTAATTGTTCTCCTAACCAAAGTACTTATAAGCAACACTAGAATAAAGTTTAAAGTGTACATTCCATTTGATTCCAGAGCGACTCAGTCAGTTATTTCTTCGATGAGCTGGAGAGGATCGCGAGGCCGGACTACGTACCCTCCCACCAAGACATCCTACACTGTCGGAAAGCCACCAAGGGCATATCGGAGTGTACCATAAACATAAACAACGTGCCGTTTGTGTTTGTCGACGTGGGAGGGCAGAGGACCCAACGGCAGAAGTGGACGCAGTGCTTCGACTCTGTCACTTCTATACTGTTCCTTGTATCGTCTTCGGAGTTTGACCAGGTGTTGTCTGAAGACAGGTGAGTTTACTGACCAAAATTATATTTTAGTAATTGACCCCTAACTGTTCTTTATCTGTATCCAGACAGAGGTATAAACGTACAGTAATTTATACCCAAACTCAGACCATTACACAAATAATCATTTTTGGACCAAAACTATTTAACTCGCATGGGAATCGAAACCGCAAATTTCTTTCGACATTTAAACTATCATTTTAATTACAAATAAAAATTACAATATCAAAAGCAAAGACTAATATTTTGTTGAAAAATGTATGCTCAAAAGAAAATACAATCACGAGGAATTAGCAAACCAACAATCTAATCGTTCTAAAACGCCGTCATAATTTTATAGAATGGCACAAAACATTTTTATGGCTTCGAACTAAACGTATAAAAGTTAACATTCTACAAGTATGCTAGTTATTTACGGTCTCCGTACAATTTCCCCCATGGTGTATATTGCCTTAGACGGCGGGTACAACATACCTTCCCCGTGCTAAGCCTCTAATACGTTACTAACTGAATTAATTAACCGTTTCTATTGATTATATATTAATGAACGACAAGGTTTACTGTAATTAGCAAAATATTTAATGATAATGTGTTCTTTTTTTGAAGTATTGCTTTGGAGAAGAATAGAGTAGAGAGAGCCGTAATGTAGGACCTTCTTTTCTCATAAATTTTCGATAAGCAAGGTATAGGAGTTCTAGACGGTTTTGGTTTTATGATAGGTTTGTGCCAAGCCAAACATCCCAGGTTCGATTCCTCTAAAAGCTCGGACATCGTGTTGCATTTTGAATTTTCCATATTTTGAAGGGACTTTTAGTCGTACTATGTATAGGTTAATAATAATAAGTTTAATAATGCATTTTTAATAAACAATTTGTAACAGACAGTTTTATCATAAAACAAATCTACTGTGTGTAATGCAGATGTTTCCATCACTGCGTATTTCTTATCTTATCTATAATTATCTTTGTAAATTCCTTAACTTTATAATTACATAATTATATTATAATATTTCCGTCGTCTGTATTGCGTAGTGATAAATTAATACATACATGGAAGTTCATTAACTCCTTATGTAAAATACTTCAGAAAACATAACATAAACAATATTTCAATTTTAAGGCACAACTTCACTACATAATATAAAACAAAGTAGCTTTCTCTGTCCCTATGTCCTTATGTCCCTATGTATGCTTAGATCTTTAAAACTACGCAACGGATTGATGCGGTTTGTTTTAATAGATAGAGTGATTCAGTGGGAAGGTTTTTAGCATAATTTTACCTCCATATTCCTACAGGAACGGGAACTACGCGGGTGAAACCGCGGGGCGCCGCTAGTTAATAATATTTTAAATACGAAAGTAAACCTTGCTTTTCTGTACTTATCCTTTTCATAAACAACTCTTCCATTTTAAAGACATTTTAAGAAACCGCAAAATTACAAACATAATAAATATCTGATTCCAAAAAATCTAAATTAAATCGTTCCTGTATCTATTCGATACTAATGGACAGTTTGATTGCATCATGAACATTAAAAGGTTATAAAATTTGCTAATTATAAAGATACTTACTATAAAATAAATAGTAAATACTGTTTATAGATGCCGTTACCTATTGCGTCCGGGATGTGTCAAAGATTATACAAAAGTTATTTTCAAATTAAACTCAGTTCGAAATTATAATTAAAATGATTAATTGACGAATCATATGTATAATTATTTTACAATTACTTAATTTTGTTGTAACATTTGAGGCCGGTGCCTTCCATACGCAAAAGTGAGGAGTCTGTAGGAAGTCTCCGATATTTGTATAGGCTAAGGGCATATATCACCATATTGGAGCTAAACATGTTTTGTCTTTGTCACTTGATATAAAGTAAGAAAGAGACAAAACTAACTTTACTTGGTAAGTAACTTTACTTGAAGGTCGTGAAATAGGCCCTAAGCATTTTATAGTGGGGTTACGGAAAGGACAGTCTGGTCTCTAGCCAGAAAAAGACCCCGTTCTAATTAGAAATTAATGTCACATCACAAATAAAAATTAAAAGCCTTATGTGATAAAGTTTTCATTGACCTTAAACAGTAGGGTAGTTACGCAAATAGCAAAGAATGGATTTAAAAAATTCATCCCTTACGCCACTTAAATAACTTATGAGAATAGATGCCGTGAGATTTTCCGCCGCCACGCGGCTTGCCACTGAATATTTTATACTTACGTTTTCAAAGTTAACTGTCACGAAACCAGGTAATATGAAGGTTCTTAGTAAAGTCAACAAAGACAGTCGCTTAACACTTTCTATTATTCAAACCTTATTTACTTATGAACATACTATCTGTGCACCGTGGTTTTACCCGCATAGTTCCCGATACCGTGGGATAAAACATAGCCTGTCTATCCCCTACCCTCTTTTCATTCGGTTCAGTAGTTTAGCCTTGAAAGGTGACAGACAGTGATAACCTAAAATACATTCCGCTAAATCTGAAAAACCGTCCCCAATTAGACTTGGGTCGGGATAAAGGCTCGGAAAACCAATTAAAATATATATTTAGAATTTGGAAAGTCCTTTATTAAGGTTCATAGGACGTAGTCGGGTTGTATTTTGTAGAAAGATAAATAAAACTCTCAATAACATATGTAATTCTCAAACAAAATAAAAAATCAAATTCAGTCTATTCGCCCACGTCTCTATACAGACACGCAAAATCGCAAATTAAACTTATAACATTATTTACGTCTGGAATCAAAAAATAATAAACATAAACATATCTTTATTTGTGACACAAAGAATAAAACAAAAAAATAATACACGAGTACAAAGGTGAAAAATAAAAAAAACTTTGGCCATAAAACTCCAACTCAGCATAAGTTGAGCGTGACGAAATTATCAGCAGTCAACGCTGGTCTTCCGTTGAATTAATCTAGATTCTTATTAAAATTCATCCTTTACCCAACCAAATCCTAAAATAAACTCATTCCTTCCAAAGTTAATTCCTAGAGGTTTTGAAATCAATCTGTAATACCAAAATCGTAACCCTTCAATCGAATAAAATTACGATTCCTGTCGCGTATTTGATTAATTAAATAACCCTATAAATATCCGTACGCTCGCCATCTACGTTGTAAATATGTAGGTACGTACGTGTATATTGAATACGGTCTCCGGTCCGCTCGTAAACCCATGTTTGTTTATACATTAATATTTATTTACATTGGTCCAGTGAAATATATTTAGTATTTGATGGTTTATTGATATGAAATATTTTGGTATTTGCGTTACTGGACTGACCACATACCTACACTGTATTTAATATTTTTATTGATCCAGCTGCCACCCACTGTTTTAATCGCATTTTGGGATTGGAAGTTCAAGATATTCTATCTTTTATGGAATTTCTGTTGGTTATTCATTGCAATAACTTATCATGCTTGTTATTATGACATTCAGTCGCTAAATAACTTGTATAAATTTATATTGCATTGTATTGTATTGCTTTGCATTAGTTAGTGGGAAGTGTTCCGCAATTAATCTCTAATTTGGGTTCTGTCTTCTTCCGAACCTTTATCCCATATCTGTTTGGGGTCGGATTTTAATTTGGATCCTTCGGTTGCGATATTTTTAGTAAAAATAACTGTTACCTATATTTAGGATATCAGAAACAGACAATTACAACTACCCATTAATTCATACACACATCCAGACAGAGATAAACATTTCTTACTCCACACGGAAATCAAACCGAATGATGACCCATAAGTTTGACAGTCCGATATCGTAATCACTCTTTAATTTATGTCGTCAATATTACAAAACTTTAATACAAAAGATAACGAATATTTAAGCAAACAGCGAATATATTAGAATTCCCATTGTAATTTCCCAGAGTTATCGTGAAGTTACAGCTTTCAAAGCTTTGATAACGTTTAAGATAATACAGCTTATCTGAAGTCGGAAAACAGCCGCACACAATAACAGCCTTGTAAGTTTACTCGTAAACATATAATAATGTAGGTACTTGATTCTAGATAATTCATGCAATCGTTATTTTGTACCATTTTCCCATTTAGCTTGTCTATATCTATAAATTGTCTTTGTCTATGTATTAAATTTTGCAATTTAATTTTAATAGTTATCCCAACAAATAAGACGAAACGACAAAACATAGTAGCTAAGTGACGTCAAAATCTATCATGGCGGACTCGTAAAGATGGCGGACCAATTATAAGATTTGATGTTTTATGGACATTGATTGGAAGGGTTTCTCATCAGAATCAGAGTGTTCTCGTTGAATTGTTTTTGCTCTTTAATATTTACTTTCTATAATATTGATTTTTCTGTTTAATAATAATATTTTTATAGATACTAGATATAATATCATATATGAATAAATAAATTTATCTGATTGTCTTTTTCTTAATGAGATGATTTATTTACAATCAGACGTAATAATGATAAATTATTGCTTTATTATTTACTCGCTGTGCCTACTGATTTTACTTGTGTATACTCGTATATTCAGAATAAAAAGTATTCATTGCATTCCTATCACGGTTAATATGAATATGTGTGCAAAAAATTTAATCCTAGTTTTTGTCAAAGACTTCTTGAATCCTTTGAACACGTTGTTCCTTATACTTTCGTACTTAGCTTACCACGCCTACTTGAGAAATTCACCCTCGTCAAACAGAGTTCATATAGGGGTCAAGCCGTAAAAACGCGAATTATTCCGATGCTTTTCGTACGACGAGGATTATAATAATATGTAGGTAGATTGAATTTTCCATTTCCGACTCACGGGACTATAAAGAGTCCGGTCCGCAAGGCTAGTATGGGGCCAAAGCCAACACACGGAAGTGGATACACAGGAAGCCCTTTGACATTTTTAATCTTTTGTAAAGGATGCATAAACCGGCGATTAACCATGTAGATGGATTGGATATACATAGATGGAAGATTATATATAACTAGCGCCCCGCGGTTTCACCCGCGTAGTTCCCGTTCCCGTGGGAATTTCGGGATAAAAAGTATCCTGTTCTTTCCCGGACTATAAGCTACCCCTGTACCAAATTTCAAGTCAATCGGTTCAGTAGTTTAGCCGTGAAAAGGTAACAGACAGACAGACAGAGTTACTTTCGCATTTATAATATTAGTTAGGATTATGTAGTTTATTCTATTACCAAAAGAGGGTAATGTTTTGCCTGCTAACTACCATTAATTAATTTAAAGCATAACGTTATTCAAATGTTATGGGAGTAGGTTCGTGATCACGATATTATTAAATTACTATAGGTCACCGAAAACCTACGCATAGTTAATTTTTGACGCGCTACTTTCAACCTTATGTCATAAGGATTAGGGTTTAGTTTATAATGTTATTCTAGTCTTCGTTAGTTTAGTACTTGCTTACATTTACTTAATTGTATGTTTTCGTTAACTTTTCGCCAGTTTTCCATTGAAAACTGAATATTAATTAATTTATTCTATCTTTATGGTAATACGCTGATAACCGTTCTTTTGTTGTTTGAATTATTTACGTGAAAGTTGTGTTGATAAGGAACTTGGTATTTATTTTATTATTAGATACATCCTGTGGTTTTTACGCGAATTCATATCTTACAAAATAAACATGAATTTTAGAAATTATTTTATTAAAATAAATATATCTTAGCTCACTAATATAAAATAGTGATTTTAAAATCGGAATCGCATTACTAGTAGTTTACTAAAACATCGACAGACAGACCTTTGCCCTTCGGAAATTTTACTGTCCGATAATATAAATACTTCTACTTTGTAACCACTAACACAATCTCTTTTCTCATTCCAGAAAAACAAATCGCCTTGAAGAGGCTCTCAATATCTTCGACACGATAGTGAATAACGTCAACTTTAAGGGCATATCCATCATATTGTTTCTCAACAAATCGGATTTGCTCGCTAAGAAAGTGGCCAGTACCGAGACGGATATACGCTGGTACTATCCGCAGTTCGCTGGGGACCCTCACAATCTGAGGGACGTGCAAATGTTCCTGCTTACAACCTTCGAGAATGTTCGTCGCGAGCCAAAAACCACCCTGTACCACCATTTCACGACGGCTATCGACACGAAGAACATCGAAGTAGTGTTTAACTCGGTAAAGGACACTATACTGAACCGCAATCTAGAATCTCTAATGCTACAGTGACGAACGAACGAGACTGTGTATCTGTATATGAATGATAATGAAAAATGTGATAATATTTTGGCAATACATTAATTGTATGCAAACAATATATTTCCATTAGTTAGTGGTGTTAATGAAAAGACAGTAATGTTAGACGTTCGGGCCTTGTTCGTGGCCTAATTTATTGTAATGATGGTTGTATTTATGGATCGTATTTATTTATTTACCAAATAAATAATGTAGTTGATTTGGTGAAATAGCACATGTACCTATTGTATTAACTTTATATACATAATACGCACACTTTGTACTGTACAGTTGTATCGAGGCATATGTATCGAAGTAACCACGGTGTACCGCCATAAGTATCATTGGTAATTTTATTATTTATTTAATACTTTTTAAGAAATATTTTGTATTTAAATATGTAGAGTAAGAGTGTTGGAAATAATAAAATTAAATGGTACTTTAGTATTGAGCGGTCGATACGATATCCAACCAGGGCGATTAGCTAGCTTACTAGAGTGTCGGCGTTAGACTAGTTGAGATAGTTTATTGTAACATCGGTTGTTAGGTTATTTATTGATTTGTCGACGTCAACTCGGTCGGGACGGTAATTGGAAATTAATGAATTTTTATATTGCAGTGCCAAGATGCGACTAAATTAATATTGTTGATGTATAGTCGAGTTTATTTCAAGCTTCGATATTTTATTGCTGTGTAGTTAACTTATTACTATTTATAAATTTACACTATCTTTCGGTATTTTCTACTATTAAGTAAGTTATCTATATAAATATTGTGACCAAAAATTCATTGTAACTGCTAACAATTTAACCATCGACGGTTGAGAGGCAATAAATTTAACAAAATAATAGAAAAAAAACCTTGCAAAATAGATTCTATTTCAAATTTTGACGTCGATATTTCCGACTTAAGTATTTCCTACTCGACTGTACCCTAAACGTTATATTGTTTGAACGTTATCAATTAGCGGGTAGGTACGAAAATGTTGCTCTTATTAAGGTGCCGTTGTACACTCGAATACCAAGTTCGGATGGATTTTTATACATGATCCCCGGTGGGAGTAAAAATGTACATAAAAATCGATAACTGTGATGAAATTTGTATAAAAATATTTGGCTGTAAACAGCAACGAAATGCTTTTTTATCTTGAACATTCAGTGTATTGGTGTTTTGTACGTTTTTTAACTGTAACACTTTTGATGAAGCTCAACTTGTCTCGAAATATCTACGGTGATTCTATTCATAAATTGGAGTTGTTGGGAGTGAATGATGGAGTATTTGATGTGTTTTTCGTTAAGGTCACAACTTAACAAGCTTTTGTAAGTGTTACCGGTCTTTCAGTGTGATTAGTTTAAGATGTTTGACAGTTCTCGATGTTTGAGACTTGATTCTCGCCACAAAAAGGTGCAAGAATCCTGGAACATGTTAAATGCCTATGATTAACCAGTTCTAGCAGACTGCTCCAGTACATCAGTACCTAATATTTGTCCAAGCATAAGTTCAAATATTCCAACATTAGCTCCCAACAACTCTACAATAACATCCGTCCCTTGGCACAACTTAAATCATGTAATCTCATTCATTTCTTGTTTCTATAAGTACAACTATAAAATATTTTACAAAGATTAGTTAGTAGTTTATGTTTTGTTACGAATAATCGCTCTTTTCTAAGTTAATTATCGGACGCGACTTCAGTTGTTACTGACAGTAATGACGGCGTTATGTCATAGGTTTGACAGATTATGGTGTGACGTGTAAAGATAGATTGGTTGATAATAACTCGTCTTTGTTGCCAGAGTGTAGAGATGTCTAATGGCCGTTCCCAATATAAATCTGTCTATGATCTTGCTTGTCCATAAACTCTGTATAATCTGTCATTTTACATACATTTATGACAGACAAAGTTTTGTATCCGTTGACAAGCGAATTCATAGATAGATCGAATATTGGGAACGGCTGTAAGGTTATTTCTGTCTCTCTCTGCGTTGTGCGTGATTTCGATCCTTGTTACGCGTGTCTGTCTGATGTTTCAAAATATTGGATCGTCGTGTATCGTAAGACTGCGTGCGTAAGACCAATAAATCAGTATACAATCGGATTTTGCACATGAACATTTGATGTAGCCAATAAATATTGTATTGCCCGTTGAGTTACGTAGGTTCCATGGCAGTAACTTAACAGAACGTCAGTATACAGACGTAAAATACTGACATTACGTCAAATCTGGTGGTATAAAAATGCCGATTTCGATTTTGGAACAAAGAATTAGAAATAAAAAATCTGGGCCAGTAACGCACCGTGATCACGCATGCCAACATGAACAAACGCACTGACAGATTGACTACTCTGACGGTTAACCAAGCTGATGTGGCTGTCATGACTGACAGTTGTGACTGACAGCTGCTACTGTCAATTATGAGTGATGGCTGTCAGCAACCGATTTTTTATTTTAGATTTTTGTAAATGATTTATGGCAACTACTTATACATTTTGTTACTGAGTTTTATTTATATTTTACTTTTTAATGTTGTTAAATAAATTAAATCATGGTTACTCGTTACAATATATCGATCAGTGAAATTTGCACCTTATGTCTCAGGAAATAAGGTATCAATTATTATAGTTCTGGATATGAAATGATACTTGTAACTAAATGTTTTAATAAATAAAACTTAGAGACAAACAATTTTATAACAAATCAAATAAAAAAAGAGTATTTATTCGTAATAATAATTTATTATTATCTATGAATTAATGAATTGATCTGATTTCGTTGATTGTTTTAAGTGATACGCGCATAATAATGCGTTCATAATAATAACTCATTTATTTTATAAGAATTTTAATAAGTTTTAGATTATTTATTTTAATGGGGCCCCATTTTTGATAATGTTTTGGTTATATTTAATTCAATAGATATTTATTTATACTTTGTTTGGACGGCCTTCTGAGGCTATATTGTACATACCTCGGTAATATAGTATGTACATTGGTTTTCTTATTAGTACTAGGGCCTATTTCACGATCTTCAAGTAACGTTACTCACCAAGTAAAGTGAGTCTTGTCTCTTTCTTACTTTATATCAAGTGACAAAGACGAAACTTGTGAGTACTTACTCGGAACTTTACTTGAAGGTCGTAAAATAGGCCCTTAATATATGTTTTAGTTTAATTATTACGGTTTATATAAATGCAGTATAATTATTCATTTGTTTTTCGTGATAAATTGCATTTAGTCGTGCCATCGATGATAATATGTTCCCTCTAAAATATACGTTTGTAGGTATACTGCGCTCGCTAAAACTTGCTCAAATGTTCACATTGGTTTTTGGATTCCGATTCTATTTGTAACAATTTTAATGTTCTTTATACGCGAAATTGAGTTTAGGCAGCTTGTATCTGGATAAAGATTAATTTGACAGTTACTTCATAGAGCTAGTTTTGTTGGCTAGTGATATCTGAAAGCCGTTGACGATTATGGCTTCAATAAATAAAAGCCGAAATATAATTTTCGAACAAAACTGAGCTAGCTAAATGGTATTAGAACATTGAATTATATAACTTATTAGATTATATAATTGGATTATTTGCCAACGGCTAAAACAAATATCTTGTATGACCAAATTACATACCGTTTTTGATATGCTATTTTCACTCTTCCTTCAATAATAATAAGGAACATTTTCTATTGCAATATCTCTGTAATAATTTTCAAAGCGTACTCAAATTATAACGCTCAAATTGTTAACTAGTGATATGTATCAAACGAAAAATTGTATTTAATCGGACTCGTTGCAGATAAGCATGTTTCCGAATGAATTTTACTCAAAAATATGTCTGTCGGTCTGTCCATTGCTACCTAAGTTACTCTGTTAATAAGCTTATGATACGTGCCGCGCAATGTATACTTCGTCCTTTTCTAATACTAGTCTTTGTAATGAAACTTTTTACATAATAAATAGTGTAGTTAAAATAAACTTTATGCTAACGGAATAGAGTTGTAAATTCAATGAAAATTGACAGTAAAATCTCACTGTGATAGTCTTTGAATTTTAAACTCAATTCCGTCGCAATAAAGACGTTTTTCAAATAGCAATAGTAACTCAAGTTTCTTCGTAAGCAATGGAGAGATATTTTCAATTGGCCTACGCAAAGCTAAAGTATACTTACACATTTCATACATTATGTATGACACATTTTTACTCTTATATACCTACTAGAGTGTGGACAATATATTTTGGAACAAGTATATATGATATATATTTTATAAACAACAAATACATAATAATGTACAGTGTAATAAAGTATCCTGCATGTATAATTTAGAGCTTTTATTTACCCGACCTAAAAATAGACGAATAGAGGTAAGTATTTTTAAAACTAAACTAAGCTGAAACTAAAACCTTAGTTTAAATAGTCAGCTAGGTAATTCTTTAGAATCTACCTATCTACCTATTTAAAGATTAATAAGAAATAAATGTTTATATAGAAAACCTAAAATCATTTATATCACATTTAAGGATCTTACATAAATGATTAAATTTGTCAGATAGAGGGATATTGAATAGACTACTAGTTGTGCCTCTGTTTTTATTTGTATAATGTTCGTTCCTTCCGATCATGTAGAAATTCTGAGAAGTAATGGTATGAATTATGAAAATTTTGAAAAGTTAAAGTTCTTTCCACGCATTTAGTAAGAAGTACACACCTGCCTTACTAGATGGCGTTAGTAGTACTACTTCGCATTACATATTTCGAAAAGAAAGTACACCAAAGAAGTTATAATTATAATGCTAGCTCATTAGAATATACCTATTCATGTTTATTTGGTCTTGTATCTTTGATTTTACCTACACTTCTAAGAACTAGAACTTATAACGGTTAATTTTTATTACAGAAGTTTTTCCGTATTCTATGAGGCACAAGGCAGAGATGGAATAGCTATTTAAATAATAGGAATAAATAATAAAACTATTTTTAATGGCCGACGCCATTTGAACTATCTCTAATTACCCTCGGAATGGTTACACTTCCTCCCAACGCAAGATAGCCACTTTAATTCTCTTTAGGACGCAACTAATTGCTTCTATAATTTGCACAATGTATCTAACGGCAGATGGTTTGTATTAATCTTTATATACCTACATATATACGTTTATATGTATTGTAAATGCCTAATGTAATCTAGAGTCTAGACGGGGAAACCATAAATCATTATCCCTTTGTTCTAATTGAAAAAAGTTTATCTTAGTAAATAAGTCGGTAGGTCTTAATAGGCGGGCATGGATAATTGGCTACCTAGTTATAAAATAAAAAATTCGTTAAGTACCTATTAATATGTAAGTGCATAAGTACCTACCTATGTATTGGGCCGTGCTGAGATTAAATTCAAATTATATTACATTTTACATTACAGTTCTAGTAATTCTTTTCCTAATCCATCATCGATAATGCCTTTAGGTACAAACTGAAGATGGGATAATTAAGTGCCGATCATAGAGTTAACGACACGCCAATATGTTCGATCCAATAGTAGGTTAATAGTACGTTTAATAACGAAGATAGTGATTAAAAGAGCCAATTTTAGGTAATGGATCATCATTAGGTAAGTATCAGTCTCCTGGGACAAACCCACCCTCATTTTGAACGTGAATGAGTCACGATCCGCCCCATTTGTCTCACTACGAATATGTTAGTGATTAATATCCCTCATTACTAACATATACCTTACCAACATAGGTAGAAAATTACCTGCACTACAAGTTGGTTATTGCACTAAACAATTTTCAACAATAAATTATGTCCCTAACCGCTACACTCGGCTAGAAAATTAGTTTTCCCCTAACTCGGTTTGAATGGGAGTCAATTTAGTGCAATCTTGCCGGGTATTTGGCGATTTGCCGCCATTCCGCGGTAGTGGAGGCTGTGCGAAGCGAGCGCGGTCGGGCCGTGCAGCCAATTATAGCCGAATGTACTTCAGATACCTGCAATAAGATTACAGAGGAGTTATTGTTGGTGTTCTGTGCAGGCGCCACGCCTAGATGTACGACTTGATTACTTTGGTGCAAACCTATCAGTGTGCCGGAGTGCGGCTGGGCGCAGCAAATTGAAAACCGAGATTTCTGGAATAATGTGCACGGATAACACGGACACAGGTTTGTTTACGGCGGATTTGCATATTAGGTTTGTTTGGTTGTTTTGGAATACTAGGTTACTTTCTAATTAGTGTATGTACCTTATATTTTACCCTGGAAGTTGGTAGTAGAGCTAAAGTCGTTATCCATTCCATACAGTATGAAATAAAATTTTGATTTGTTGTCAGTTTGAGGTGGAATATCTCGATACTCGAACGAGCTATGATAAAAAGTAGAACCAGCATAAATATTGAACAAAATATTTCATAAATGAATCACTTTCATTAAATTTTACAGTCTAACAGCAAACAGGCAGGTTGAAAAATCATTCCTCCATGGCAGGTTTGGTTCGCATCGGTAAGGTTGACAATTTGATTGCACGAGTAAATCATTCCTTACCCGAACCTCGAATTAAACGCCGACATTAAATTGCTTTTGCTGCGCTATTAATCACCAATGAGATGGTTTTTCGATAATTAACGATATTCAAGTTTTTTATTGAGTTTTTTTCTGAGATTTGTAGTATTACAACTTGAGAACTTTACGCAACATTTGAACAACTCGAGAAAAATCTTAGAGAATTCAAACATACTTACGAGTTGTACTTACCTATACAGACTTATAAAATGTTACAGGACCGATCTGGACGCGAATAGCTAGAGATAGAGAAAAATGGAAAGCCTTAGAGGAGGCCTTTGTCGAGAGACAAGCTGCCGAGGAATAAAACGTTTGCCGATTTAATACGATTTATATTAATTTAATTTTTATGTTATAGTTTTTAGTTTATAGGTAGTTAAGTTAAATTTGTGTAAAATTGTAAAGCAGAAATAAAGGCTTATTTTTTATTTTATTTTATTTTATACAGACTTATAATTTTGTTATCGTGAAAATTTTGTGTTTCGCTAAGCTACTTAAAAGTTTTTTTTACTCTAAAAAGCATTTGTTAATAATCTTATTCAAAGTACTTACGCCCGCCCACACACACATTATTTATTGTGTTAAATATAACTGTTAAAAACTGAACAATACTGTATAGAAAGGAATGGGAATAAGTATTCTGTGATTCAACTGTAGCTACTTATTAAGTAAGTACTTACACCAGCTCAGTTGAATTAATCAACTGAGCTGTATCTAAAGATCAAAAACTAGGTATGAATTCATTACAGTTTAAGTACCAACAAAAGTATTATTTACACTTAAATTACACTCTTAACCTAACCCGATTAATCCCACCATCTTAAATCACAACCATGAAACCTGTTCCCCGTGAAATCATCTCTTAATATCTACAGAAATAATTTATTTTCCTTGCAAGTTTCCTTTGAAGTTTTCTTTAATTTTCCAAAATATGGTCCAAGTTCCGGAAGGCTCTTCAATTAGATGGAACTTAGTTTATTTGGGCCCATTACGAGGGATTCCTCGGCTGCAACCATTTCACTGGTCGTTGCCTCTGTGAATTCTTATGACGCATTGCGACACCGGATTTGGTTATTTTAACTTAGGGTTCAGCTTTTCGATGGTTTAGCGAAATCTCGAGGGCTCGAGTTTTTGGGTAGGATTTGACATGAAATGATTGTCGACAATCTTTGTCAATTGACCGCTGTATTTTTGGTAAGTAACGAAAGGTCTTTGTTCCGTTTATTTTGTTTTCAGTACTTATAGGTACTAAGGAAGCGCTCATGGCCCAGTGCGAAGCGCTCATGGCCCAGTGCTACCCGCGGATCACTAGTGATCCGTGCGGTTAAGCAATGTCTGGCACCGTCATGACTGTGATGGGTCATTACTAAAAATGACTTTAAATTTCATGAGCGTTTCCGTGCTTCGGAGGGCACGTAAAGCCGTCGGTCCCGGTTGTCGTACTAACATCATCGACAGTCGTTACGGGTAGTTAGAGCCCTCAAAAGTCTAACATTCAGTTTAACCAAGAATGTCGTATAGCCCTCTGGGTTGTGAAGGTCTGATGGCAGTCGCTTTACGTAAAATACTGACATTCCGCCAAATCTGGTTAAAACTGAAAACCGGCCCCAAATAGACATGGGATAAAGGTTCGGAAAAGATAGGTACTAAGTTTATTTGTGATAAATATATTTAGAACAATGTCGACTTTTTTTATATAATGTCTAAGGACTATCTCGATGCTAAGAATCCGACGCGGATATCATACCGTACCGTACCAAGAACATAGAGTTAATACACATAGAGCAGGGAAGGCATACGGCTGCCCATAAGCGGAAACGTCCTATGGTTAGAAAGAGAGAGAAGATCGTGGTCCCATATTATTGTACAAACATTTGAGTCTTTAAACGAATAACCGCGATCGCCTCTCTCTTTCTAACCGAGGGACAACTGGAGACCTGGCTCCCCTGTTCTATGTATCCTCTATGACCAAGAATGAAACAAAGATATTACTTAGACAAAGATCTTTTTGTATTGTACATAAAAAGGTAGATATAACCACGTCTCATATTGTTATTGCAATAAATATGTATTATTTGAAGTGCAGGATAATGTACTCCACCAGGAAAACAATGTTATGCTATCACTACCTACTTTGTGGCAAGCTTAAATCATGGTACAACAAAGTTGGGATACAGGAAAATTCTGACTTATATATGGAAATGGACAATTTCCGTGCTGTATATTAAGGGTATGTTTATATCTCTTATTATTGTATGTAACTAAGCAGATTTTGTTACGTAAGCTTTAATAAATAAAGCTTTATCTTACGTAAGGAAGTTAACGTAAGATATGTATGTATTTTATTAAAAATACTAACCCAATTACATACTTAGGTATATCATGTATCTACGTGAATTTTAATTTTAAATTGCGAATAACAATTCTTTTTATGAATTAAATTAAAAAAAAATGTTTTCAACATCCATAAACTAAACTACTTTATCTACTAGTTACGATAATAGAACTCATTTGTAAGTTTACAAACAAAACCACAAACTACGAGTACATTAGTGCTTACTCTAGATTAGTAAAAGAAAATAAAAAGAAGTGTAGATCTCTGGTTTTATTTTGTAACCTAGACCTTTGCTAGCTCACCTTCATAAACATACAGACTTTAAGACTCCTTTTAGTATTATATCTTACATTTTTAAATTCGTCCAGAGCCCAGACTGGGCTGTCGCCGGCAGAAAAACTATATTTTAGGTAGGTACATAATTTAGGTAATTTTATGATTATTTATAGTCACGAAAAAATAAATTGGTACGCAAATTTTCTAATCCGTGTAGAGCTACCCCAGCTTCGAATAAAGCAAATTTTCCCGTGGATTGTAGAAAAAAGTCTTTTACACAAAATATGTCCCGATACTAACCTATCCAAAAAAAATCAGTAAGTTAGTATACATTTTGGTTCTTTTGTATTAAATTTTTTACACTAATCCAATAAGGTTCAGTATTTTAAAAATTGTAACACTCATTTATACAATTATGGTTCAGTCGCTTTCAAATTTTATCGCTCAGAGCATATTGCTCGCGACTGTACCTATCACCTATCTGGTTCACTCGTGTAAGCTCGCGGCCACAATACGTTCAATAACGTCTGATCCAGTGGCAGATACAAATGATTTCGCGTTTACGATTAATTAGTACATTTACAGACAATTTGTAAACGCCACGTCGATCCAAATTTTACCTTCCGGCAGTTGCAGATATCGAAATCGATAAGTATTGTTATAAGTTATATTTGAAGGCAGTTTTTCCGTAAGTTTTTCGCAATTAAGTACTTACTTAATTACGGAAAATCTTACATTTTTTTTAAACGTACTTACATTCTTTTTTGTATTACACCTTTCTAATTTGGATTATTTTTGCGTGTTGAGATATTATTGGCTAAACCGACTGTTAGACGTTTTTGGGGGCTTAAAGTATGATCTAAAACTTTAATCCAGTCTAGAAAAACAGACAAAGTAACTCCAAAGAAGGCACAATTTTATTATTCATCAAAAACAAATGACAATTCTCTTTAATGCTGTTTATCTCGTTTTATTTAGGTTTATTCTCACCAGCTCTGTGTTTAGTTAATTACTTTCTCCAAATTCTCCTGCTATTAGTATTTAGTTAGCTTAAAGAGGGAACATTTACATAAAAATCCTTTAAGTCCGTCGGCACCAAAGAGGTCTATAATGAGGTATATTAAGCCACCTCTTTTAGAATGTAGCCCGGATTTGGAACATTCAAATGAAGATTATACTAACCGCGTTTTACTTATAACTCTAATTTGTTTATTATGTTTACAAGATTTTTATTTCAGTTACTTACCCTTTTTGTATGTATGTTTATACGTTACTAGCTATGCTCTGTGGTTACCCGTGTTAGACGATAACTGGGCTATCTATTACTAAATAATTTTTAATTTATTTTCAGTTGACTGGAGTCCACGCTGAGTGGGGATGAAAAATAATGTGTTGCACTCGAGTGCAAAATTTTTTCACCTTCTTCTCTATTGAGTCCCTCGCTAACGCTCAGGATTCCTGTTTTGAATCCTTCGCTGCGCTCGTGATTCAATTTTAGAATCCTTCGCTGGCTCGGTCCTCAACTAGAGCCCCGGTTAAAAAGCAACTTTGCACTCTTGTATAAAAAAATAACTATTATTTTCTAAATAACGCTATAAAGAACATCAAGGCCGCAAGCGTTAAGCTAATTAAGTTGTACGCAGCCGAAGGACTTAAAAAAAACCAAAATTCTAAATATAATTAATTTAATTATTTAACTTAATTAACATTATAAGTGCTTCTATGTTGAAGTGGTAACATAGAGTGTTCTTAAAATTAACATTAATTCAAATTACTTATTATAACTTATTACTAATCATAATTGTTCTTGGTAAATCGGACATCTGGGTTGCCGGTTGCGCAAGCGCCGGCCGGTATGGGTGGTCTCGCGGAGGGGTCGCTGTGCAAGCGATCCACCTGGTACTGCCGT
The DNA here is from genome assembly GCA_958496195.1 of Timandra comae. Classification (NCBI taxonomy): domain Eukaryota; kingdom Metazoa; phylum Arthropoda; class Insecta; order Lepidoptera; family Geometridae; genus Timandra; species Timandra comae. The sequence goes on from OY292358.1 coordinate 2,277,051, forward strand.
GCGTAACATCTCCCCCCGTAGAGAAGCGACTATTTGAGTACTTTGAGGGCAAATGTCGCTGGCGAAGATATCTCGTCCCTGGACGTCTCTGGATCAGCGGCGGCGTGACTATACATTACGTCAATGTTCTCGGATGTCATAGGGTTTCTAGCTTTACTCTGGTTTAAGTATCGTCGTGTGAGTATAACGATACATATTAGAATAGCGAAGATCAGTATGGCGTAGAATGGTATAGTCGTGTGGTATAAATTTCCATTTGTAACGTGATCTAGGATGATATTGGGCTCTTTCAGGATCTTGTCTTCTATGCTGTGCAGTCCTTGAATATCAATAGTTTTAAGTTGAAGATGAGGAATAGTATCGTTCTCGCCGATTATGTAGCTTTCAGGGATTTCAGCTATTTTCAGTGGTTGACCTTTGATACGATCTTGTGTGTTCGTGATTGTGAATTCGTCTGTGCGCAGTGAGCATCTCCGTGGGATAGTAGCGAGGTAGCTCCCGGATAGAATAGTGAACTCTTGACGTTCACATTGTAGTTTAACCTTCGTCGGGCGTGGGAAGATAAGGGTGTAGTGCTGGTCATCTAGTTGTTCCATCATTTCTTCGGTGAGTGTTACTTTTACAGGCCGACATGACTTATCCATAGATTGGTTAACTATGAGTGTTTGGACGCAATCTCGTTGTTCTCTAGGCTGGTGGTTGGTGTTTCCTTCGCAGAGATGTTGCAGATTGAACTTCGGGCATTCAGCCTCCATGTACATGAAAGCTTTACCATCGGTTGCTATGAAAGGATATGGTGGGATAAATGTTTGTTGGTACTGGTTAGGAACAATGGATAATTTAAATAACTCGAATTTTCTCGGGGAAATAATCGGGAATTTAAATATGATAACTATTCTTGTTCCTATGTAATAATAACCGGGTTTAATTACTCTATAGTATTCTCTTAGATCGGAATCTAATATTTCATCCTTATTATAAATACTTCTAAGCCTATCAACTATTTCTCTTAAATTACTAATGCTTAACATGCTATGATGAGTGCTCGATGCACGTATAAATGCTAAAATATCTTCTAGTCTAACTAATTCTAACATTAGGTCTTCAATATTTTCGCTAATAATAGTTAACATCTGAGCGAACTTTGCTAGTTTGAGCAGATTGTTAGTAGCATATGCGTTATGCTTTAAAATCGACTCCAGTGTACTATTTATCTTATATTGATTTTCTGCTAGAGTTATGAGTAGTGAACTATGTCTAGTCATCCATTCTTTATTTAAACTTATGTGATCATTTAATTCAGACATAATTTTATCGCTATTACCTTCTAATATTTCTATTGCATTATTATATCTTTCAGCATCTGTCTGATCTAGGTTACCAGTTATACTTTTAATTATTGAGCCAATACCGTTTATTAATCCGCGTTTAACTCGACTAGGTTCCAAGCTTTTAAGTTGTGAATTTATGTTAATTAATTTATTAGATAAGTAATCTATTTGTAGTTCAAACAAAGAATAGGTTATATTGTCTAGTTTTGTTTTAAAATATTCAAGTTGTAAATTAATGGAGTCAAAACGATGGTCATAGTCATGTAACTCAACATATTGTATAAAGGAGTGATAACGGGTGATAAGTTTAGCGTATCCGAGGTTGAAAGGAAGAAGTCCTGGTCCATTGTCTAAGCGTTCAAGTCTTATGTCCATTGCCAGCGTCAGGTGGAGGGTTAGTAATAAATATACCAGTTGAGCCCTGAAACAATTAGGAGGTCTTAGGGACACGTTTCAGTCGGGACTTAGCTATGGGGTTTTTCTTTTTAGAAGTATAGATGTGTATAGGCAAGTCAGCAAGGACAGTGTCCTGTGTGTAACGGGGTGCTAATTTCTGTCTACTAGCTTGAGGGTTGTTAATAAAGACTTGTTGGTCGGGGTGATATTCGACTTCTGGTTCTCTATTCTTATTCCTATTATTCATCATATTAGTTCGGTCAGTCAGAGTAAATTCGTTAATAGTCTCATAAATAGTTTTCATTTGGTCACGGTGATTTATAATATACTGTTGCATTAAATGTTCAGTTAGGTCTATTTCTAGCGGGTCTCTAGGGTCAAAATGTCCTCTTATTATATCGTGTGGTCTACATTTAGTGAAACTATGAACGGAACTATTGTAAGCTAATATGGCGTATGGCATTTGATTTATTGCAGGTTCATCCTTATTACGTAATTTAAGTATTCGTAAGTGTTCTAATAGTGTGGAGTGGAACCTTTCTATGATACCATTGTCATTAGGGGAGTTAGGCAAAGTTCTATGATGGTTTATTTTGTGTACTCTCGTAAATTCACTAAATAATTGATTGGTGAATTCAGTCCCATTGTCTGTCGTAATAGTCAGGGGTAGTCCGTGGTGCGTACTGAAGGTCAAAAGAGCTTGTAATATACTAACTGCGGTGCCATCTCTTAAGTGGTAGGCTTGTCCGTATTTTGAAAATGAGTCTACGAAGGTCAGATATTTCTCATTTTGTGCTGTGAATAAGTCTAGGTGTACTATTTCAAAGGGTTTAGTCGCGGGTGGTACAATGTTGAATTGGGGTCTTATAGGGTGTCTGTCATATTTAGTCTGTCCACATATAGTACATTCGTTAATATATTTAGCTATTTCTTCTTTCATTTTTGGCCAATAGTATTTCCTAGATAGGGCTAGGTAACATTCATTGATACCTCTGTGATTAGTTTTGCCCTCGTGATAGTGTTTAATTATTTCCTGCTGCCTGAGATATTCTTTTACGTCTTCTAGTTCTGTTTTTGCTAAAACTAGATTCATAGAAGAGCTTTTGAAGTTATTTTGAATGATAGGGAGTATTGAATACATGCCTAGAGGTGGATGTATTTTAAGTGCGGTTGTGACTTTTGGGTTAACGTATTCTTTTATTGCGTTGACTACATCTTGTTCCAGGCTAGATTCTGAAACTTGTACGAATGTTCTAGTATGCGTGTCAAAAGGTTTTGTCGCTGTCGGTCGTCGTTTTATGTCTCCTACTATTGTAAAGCATATTTGTCTGTGAAATTTATTCAAGGGTTCGTCTGTAATAGGGATTTCAAGAATAGGGTTTTCGGCACTAGTGTGAGCAGTTATTGTAGTTGATCCTGTGGGAGAAGGCGGTCTTTCAGAAACATTTACAATTACAGAGTCAGTCTCTTCGTTGTTAATTTCTATACGGGATAGTGCGTCAGCGTTAGTGTTACATTTGCCTGTCTTGTAAACTATTGTATAGTCATATTCACTAAGTTTCAGTCTCCATCGTGTCAGTCGGGAATTTGGTTCTTTAGTGTTCATGAGCCACTGTAAAGGTCTGTGGTCAGTTAAAATTTTGAATTTGTGTCCGAATAGATAGGGTCTAAAATACTTAGTTGCCCATACAATGGCGAGCAACTCTTTTTCAATTGTACTATAGTTTAATTCACTGTCATTTAATGTACGGGACGCATAGCAAATAGGTTTGTCTGAGCCGACAGGTCCTTGTGAGAGGACAGCCCCTATGGCTACATTGGATGCGTCTGTAGTCAAAAGGAATTCTTTTTGAAAGTCGGGATATTGTAGTATTGGGTCATTTGTCAGTAATGTCTTACACTTTTCGAAGCAGTTTACATAGTCAGTGTCTAGTGTTATCTTGTTACCTTTTTTAAGACATTTTGTCATCGGTTTAGTAATTTTTGCAAAGTCTGGGATAAATTTACGGTAGTAACCTAATAGTCCAAGGAATTGTTTAATTTCTTTAGTTGTCTTGGGTACGGGATATTTCTGAATAGCGGAGATTTTATCGGGGTTCGGTTTGATTCCGTCTTTTGAAATGATGTGACCAAGATACGCAGTTTCTAGCTTTAAAAATTCGGATTTGTCCATCTGAATTTTAAAGTTAGATTCACGCAATCTAGTGAAAACTTTCTCTAGGTTAGTCATGTGCTCTTGAAGAGAGGTACTAAATACGACTATATCGTCCAAATAGACTAGACAAATCTCATTCTGGAGCCCTCTGAGGACGTTATCCATTACCCTTTGGAATGTAGAGGGGGAATTTTTGAGTCCCATGGGCATACGCAAAAATTCAAAGTGCCCATGCTCTACATTGAATGCTGTTTTAAGAATATCGTCTGGGTGCATCTCCACTTGATAAAACCCTGATGCCAAATCAAGGGTTGTAAAGTATTGGCATCTACCAAGCTTGTCAAGTACGTCAGTTATATTAGGGATGGGATATTTGTCGTCTATGGTCTTGTCATTGAGTTTTCTAAAGTCTACAACAAGTCTCCACTTTTGCTTGCCTGAGGCGTCGGCTTTCTTAGGAACTACCCATATAGGTGAGCTCCAAGCAGAGTTAGATGGTCGTATTATACCTTGTTCTAGCATTTTAGATATTTGGTCTCTAACTTCTTGTCGGTGTACAAAAGGATATCGGTAACTTTTAGTGTAGATGGGTATTTCGTCAGTAGTCTTAATGTGGTGTTTTATTTTATTCGTGAATGTCAAAGGTTCTCCCTCTAAATAAAACACGTCAGCAAAACGGGTGCAAAGAGTCTCTAAGTTAAGTCTTTCTTCCGCGTTTAGATGGTCAGTCCGTAGTCGTTTTAATACGTCATTTGTACGCGTCATTTTGTCGTCAGATTGAGAGCAATTAATATTAAAACAGTTAACTTGAATTGGGTATTGAAAGGATAGTATAATGTCTTTACTAGTCGGGTTTTCTATTTCAACAATGCCTGAGTTGTCTGTAACTGTAGTAATGCAATCATGTATTATACAGTTGCATAGTATTTGTTCAGACACAAATACGTCGCCTCCGGGGTGTAAAATCGGGATGTTAACTAATCGCTTAGTATTAGCAGGGATAGTCTCATATGAATTTACTTTTCGACGGTTATATTTTAATAGAGGTATGTTCGCATAGTCAGTTGTCAGTATGTTATTTTTGAGGTCTATTTTACAATTTTCTAACAGATCTAGGCCTACGAGGCCATCAAAGTGATTATGGAATTTAAAAATAAAATATTTAACATTCATTTGTTCACAGAATTCCGGAAATTGTGGGATAGTAATAGAATGTTCATGTAGGCTGGTTACGCATGAATTCGTAACTTCAAAAGGATCATAGTTAAGTGGTACATGCGAAAAATATTCGTTAACTACTTCGGGGCTTAAAAACGATTGATTGGCCCCTGTATCGACCAGTAGTTTAAGAGGTGGATTGGTAATCTGAATATATCGCAATTCCTTTTTAGATTGTAAATTTAATTCTATTTTTCTCCTGGATCGGACCGGCCTATATGAAAATTCTGCTCTGTAGTAGATGAGGGTGACGGCTCTACTTCGCTAATTATTACTTTCTCGGGGTTCGCAAAGTGCGGGTCAGCTTCATAGTTATAGTCAGGGAAATTAGAGTCACATCCGTAATAGTCATAGTCAATAGATGAGTCATAGTAGTCATTCTGGTTTAAGTCGCTATAGTAATAGTCAGGGTAATCACAATAGTCATAAGTCTCGTTATAGTTCATTTCCTTCGTTTTAAAATAATTAGATGGTGGTGGATTTCCAAACCTAGACCAATCATGTCCTCTAATAGCAGGAGGGAAAGGTCTCGCTACGTAATGACTAACGCCGCTCATTGGTTTCGGCCCTAAGTATTGCTGTGGTACCTGCCTAGGTGGGATTTTAAAGTGACTATTTTGCGGGTTATAATTAGGTGGCGGTGCCCGGAACATCTGCTGCGTACGCGTCGGCATGCCCGGTGGTAAGCGCTGTTGGGGGTGACTTACCTGGAAAGCAGACCGCTGGGGTTGACCATACTGAAAGGGTGGTCTCCAGTGCTGCGGTGATGGTTGAAAGGGCGTACCCTTTTGCCAGCTAGGACCCGGTGTCGCTAAATTAAATGGTTTCGGCACAGTAAAAGGTACACTCAAGGTCCTTTTTTCGGAATTATCATTACGTCGCTGAAGGTACATTACATTAATTTCCTCCTGAACAAATTCCAGAGCCTTTTCAATAGTTTCAGGTCTCATACACCGAATTCTCGAACCGAGGGGTTCGTTTAACCCTCTTATAAATGATTTAAGGGTGAGTTTACGGTATAATTCGCGCTTAGCTTCGACGGTGGTATGTACTTCGTCATGTAATGTGACATACGTCATAATAGTACTGAAAAGCGTCTGGCATTTGTCATAAAAAATCTGCGGAGTGTCGCTTCCTTGTGTAAGTAGCGAAAGGTCATTATATAGGGCGGTTTCATCCCTTTGATCCGCGAAATTATTTATTAAGGCGTTCCTAATCCCTAGCCAACTATCTGGAATCCCGTTCGAGTTAATTGTCCTGGCGGCATTGCCGGTAATTTTATTTAAAATGCCATTAATTAAACAAGAATTACTTAACTCGTAACCTGGCTCAGGTTTCATATACTGTACAACTATTTGATCACATATTCTTATAAATCTAGTTAATATGTTCGGGTTCCCGTCGAACTCCGGAACAGGACGCAAAACCTTGTAAATGACGTCTGGATCAAACGACATCTTATATAATAAATCTAAACCTAACTCAATATCACTATTTTCTAGATTTCTATTCGAATCTAAATTACTATTCCTATTAATCTGCCTTGAAGAGGCCGATTTTTCCCCGATTTTGCGTGGGTGGAAAATTTTGGAAAAGGATAATTAAAGATTGCGAAGGAAGCAACACTTAAGTAAAGTTTCAAAGTACTTACATTTGGTTTTCTTCTGTACTGAAGTCTAAGTACGTCCTTGGCCGCGAAACACTCATAGATTCGGATATTCGACTAAGCACTAGGTAGTGCAATCTAGTATGCGTAGGGCACTGATTTGTAAGAACCCTATACTCGCGCACTGACTCGAATATCCTACCGACTGCGCCAATTAAGTTGTACGCAGCCGAAGGACTTAAAAAAAACCAAAATTCTAAATATAATTAATTTAATTATTTAACTTAATTAACATTATAAGTGCTTCTATGTTGAAGTGGTAACATAGAGTGTTCTTAAAATTAACATTAATTCAAATTACTTATTATAACTTATTACTAATCATAATTGTTCTTGGTAAATCGGACATCTGGGTTGCCGGTTGCGCAAGCGCCGGCCGGTATGGGTGGTCTCGCGGAGGGGTCGCTGTGCAAGCGATCCACCTGGTACTGCCGTGCGTAACAAGCTAGTAAACAGTAAACATGATCTAAAGTAATAATTGTTTACAATACACAATAACATGAGAAAATCCCCTTTACTCAATATTAGACAATGGTATTTTGCCCGAAGCTTACCACAAGGGATTATTGAATAACAAAACATCTTAGTTTTCAAATTATACGAGACTGTTTATCTTACGTAAACAAGTATTGATATGAACTCTGTCGAACAATAATTTACTATCCAACAAAAACAAATAGTATTACAGAATTATTAACAAGCAATCCGGCCTGGTTTTACGCTATTTTCCTGTAGATTTTCCATACTTTCACAGGTTAAGTACAAGGTCATCCTGGCAATAACAAACAACAAGAAAAAAAGTCATATAAGTGGCCATTTTGTTATGATACATTAACGGGATTTATAAAGAGATTTTTAGAGAGTAATATGTAAGATGTTTGTTATTGAAACTTAAAACAAAATTACTTTTTAATCAAAATTCCTACATGATCAGAATTAATGCGATTAAGTTTAAAAGACCTTTACATGGTAAATTCAGTGCCCAGTAATCGAATACGTTACCCTAGTTAGGTCGACAATGTTACCACTTCACACGCAGATCCTCAAATAGAGAGCAATTTTGCATCTCAGTAATAAATCTTTGTACAAACAAATAAACGTGTCTTTATTTCTTTGTTTGTGTGAGCTTTCTTTTACTACTAACTCTTCCAATTGCAATATAATTTAGTATAGGAATACCTCGACTTCTAAGAAACGGGGATAAAATTATCATAGTACATATAGCAAAGAGCAGTCATCAGCAGTTACAGAAGCCTGCATTTTTTGTGAAAGTTTTTTGGCAGGCGTGAAAAGAAAACATACTCGTAGATAAATTATGAAGTTGTTATTCTTTACAAATAAGGGGGTCAATGTTAATCTAGGTAAGTAATTAACTTTGTGAGCTAATTGCTTGCATGATTAACAGGTCTTTATCGCGTATAACATAATTATTAAAATTATCTCGACGTTAATCATGCAAACAATGAATTCCGATCGCGAAAGTTTAAAAAGTATATTTGTGAGCTAATGTTATTACAATAGAGGATGAAAGTTTGTATGACGGAAGTCATTATTCCACGCGGATGAAGTCGCGGGCAAAAGCTAGTTTTATTATATATTATTTTATCTCGATAACTGTTGATTCGAATATTAAAAATCTTTTGGTGTTGTATAGCTTGTTCTTCGTTCGTTCTTCCTTCAAGAGCGAATAGTAATCATAAACACAACACAAACTGCTATTTATGTTAATTAACCTTAAAACATGTTAGCTTTAGGTAATCTGTAAATTAATTACAATACACATAAGTACATACTCGTATATGTTGGGGTGTCCTACATCGCAAACTTGTAGGTTTATCTCATTTCTACAGGTACCGTATTGTTTGGACTAGCGCGTAGTCGAGCTAATCGGAATATAATTACGGGCGTCTGTGCTAGACGTGACTTAGGGACAAATGAGGGATAGGTATGGGTTTGACGGAGATTCATAATTATAGTTTGTGCGCCGTTTTAATTGCGTTTCTCTGAGAATACTTACCCTGATACGAGTAGTATCATAGTTCTATTTTAGTCTAGGTTAGGTTAGTGGTCATGTGGGTTATGTTAAAACATAATTAGGTATATGTATAAGTACCTTATTATGTAGTTTATATTACCATTATAGCTAGGAGATTAAAAACTTAAACTTTTATTTGTAAACACAGGAATAATCATAGTCAGGACGAGGTCCTCTTTTATTGATAGAGAAAAGTTAAAGAACGATTAAACGATTTAGTAAAAGACGGGTACGAATTTGAAATGATAATAAAATAAACACAATTGAAATGTTACTTTTGCATATTTTAAAGGCAGTTCCATCATTCACAGTTACTCGGATATTCAAATGAGACCTACATTATATTGATGTTATCGTATCCCCAAAGCATTACACGTAAGAACTAGATGTCAAGTTTTGAATTCGAATAGAATAGAGTGATCGGTGACTCGCTAGTTCCGAGGGAGTTAGTTCGTGACCAACCTACTAAATACAAAATCCTTTAGCCGAAACTTCGCTTGGAACTCCAACCATTGCCGGTTTACAAGAGACAATATAATAACAATGTTTGTTACACGAGTGATGGATTGGTAACAGTAATATTCTTCAGTTTGCGACGCGAATGTTTTCGCCTATGTCGTTCTAGTCTCGTCTGAGTGACAATATTGTTATGTTGACGTGAAATTGTATTGTTTCCCGTTGTAATAAATATACTTATACGGGAACGTCCTATTTAGAAGTGTCAGAGTATATTGTTTCCTTGTTGATGGTTATTTTACGAGTATTTATTATGTACAGTCTTGGAATGAAAAGGTTCGTCAATTTTCAAATTGATTCGTATAATGTGTCGCGAAAACGTATTACCTTTTGAAACTATGGTACAGAATAGACTCGGGTTAGGGAAAATAATGTTCTACTGCTCGATACTAAAGTTCAAAATTATTCAGATCAGTGTTGTTTGACAGGATAAATATCTTGTCAACAAGATTTTTGATAAACTAAAACCTTCTTGTTGGTTCAACCTGCCATTATTATTTCTGTTAAAACTATTGTCAATCGGTAAATGTCATCATTGCAAAATATCAAAGAGGTTTTTATATGCCGCGCGCACAAGACAGTGTTTAAGAAAAATCAAATAAAACCTTATTCGATAGCAAACGTCATTCTATTTATTTAAATGTTAGCATCACTGTTTCTTACACTGTTATGTTGGCATAATTGTTTCTTGCAATACTAGTGCAAGTGAAAACCGACTCTAAGGTGACGAACCTTTTCATTCCGAGACTGTACTTTGCCATGTCTGGTGGATATATCTTAATTAAATATTGTTGCCAGAGCCATCTCGTGTGCTTGCACCAAACAACTAATTTCATAATTTATAAACCTTTTTTTAACAAACCTAGTTAGAAAGGAAAATATCGTGAATTAAAACAGTTATTTTAATTGATTGAACTGAAATCTTGCGTTTATTTTTAGGACAATGTCAATAAGTTGTGTTTCTTAAATCCAATATGGCGAAGTCTTAAAGATGGCCGACCGGTATTTTTTTATGCATGCTCGTTTATTTATGACCCTCGAAATCACTTTCATTTTGTGTACCTTCATCTTACTTACATACTTAAGAACTCTGGTTAACAAATAAAAATTGTTTTAAAAGCACGTGTATTGTGCCGTTCTAGACTAAGTTCTGTACCTTGTTGAAACTCCTAGGTACACACGCCAAGATAAAGATTGTTTGTCCACGATTCATGAGTGTTTGCGTTCTCAAGTATGTGTTAGCGCTTGTGAAATAACCTAGTTTTACACCTACTGCCTTAAATGGTGCAAATATAATAAAAGTTTATCGGAGCTAGTTAGCAGGTTGAACATGTTTTTCTTGGTTCATATTTGACATCCCGTTATGTACTGATATTATTTGAGTTATAATTCAAATTAATAGAGAGTCTAATGGAATGTGCATCTCCGTCGACTGCCAAGTGGGAGATCCTGGGTTTGATTCCCGTGTGAGGTTAATACATATTTGTGTAATCCCCAAATTTCGGTCTAGATGTGTGTATGGAGGTGTGTATGCGTAGTTTCTGATATCTTAGATACAGGTAATAAACCTAATTAGATGAAGGTTACTTTATGAAGACGATAGTGGAACTGACTATGTCATTTTATATAAGTATTTGCAAAGATCTGAATTGGGTAGACTACAAAACAGGGAGAAATACATAACATAACATAATCATTCACTACATCATCTCATTATACAGAAGCACGTATCACAAAATAGCTAAATACAACGACTATAAAATCATAATGTCGGTTCTTATACGACAATATCACTAGAATCTTAGCCAAGCATTTTAATTGCGTGCACTACTAATTAGCACACCATATTCATACGCATTTTACGAAGAACTTCACATAAAACTTAACTAAGAAATAATAGTAGATTCTTATACTATTTACAACTATTTATTTGAATACTTTAAATTGTTCTAGAATCTGACATACGACATGAAAAGTTGACGAACATTTTCTAGATAAAATGTATCATTTTTTTTTTCTTGGAGATCTTAAGCAATAGGCATTTCTGTCTGGGGTGTGGTACCTCCGTAGTTGGGCCATTCCAAATTCAAAAAGGTTTTTGAATGAGAGTAATAAAGTACTGGCCAGTAAGAATCTATTGCAGGGCAAAGTCTTGTCGGATTTGTAAAAAAGGTTTGATAGACAGAATCTTAGTTTAATTTAGTGTGATCTCTATGAAATAAATGTAATTTCATAAAAGGACTTACGGAGGGGAAAAATAAGAAAGGGAAAGGTAAGAAACTGAAGGAATGAAGTATGAAGTCTTCTTGTCCGACATTTTATTCGCCAACACATCAAGAACTTCATTCTCCTTATCTCTATGTGTGAGTTTGTGAGTTAGATTGCATCACGAACGGTCGAGTTTAATAAAGAGGATATAATGCGCAATGACCCTCCGTGACGATGTCCATTGTCCGTCGCTGCATCGCGGTTCGAACGATTTAATTAAACTACAAGTTCTGGGACGTATTCAGGGTCTAATTGGGGCTAAATTAAAGCTATTTTTTTCCCTATAGACCCCAAGTATTTAGTAGTGTCCGATTAGTAAAATAGAATGATTTAGTAGATTCAGGGCCTATTTCACCATCTTCAAGTAACGTTCCGAGTAGTTACTCACATGTTATGTCTTTGTCACTTGACATAAAGTAAGAAAACTAACTTTACTTGGTGAGTAACTTTACTTGAATGTCGTGAAATAGGCCCTCAGAGTCATCAAATAAAACTATTAGAGTCAGTGATTGTTAAATAAGGCCGTACAATTAGAAATGGGATAAATGAAGAAGAAGTGAGTGATTGATAAAACTACCTTTTTCTACCTTTTATCTATTTATACCCTTTGATATCACAACGGAACGCCAACTTTGATGTTAACAAATCCAAAATTCCTATTAACCAACCATTCTTAGGTTGGTATTGAAGTCTAACAACTGGTAGTTAAATCACTTTGAAGAGGCGATAAATGGGTATTAGCTTGGAATCGTCGGATTTCCCGACGTTAAATGACTTGAAAATAAACGAATAGTCAGATAACGCGTTTGAGTGACTAACTTGACGGCTTCAAGAGACGATAATATAAAAGTTGTGAACTACTTAAGATAAAGATGAAAGAAAACGTTAAAGAAATAAGGACTTCCGTTTGTTTAAATTAAACGTGAGATAACTAGAATCCGATTTAGACGTATTTATATAAAATATTTTAATTTTTTAATTTTCTGTAGAGTATATGTAAATAAAATTATGATTTAGAAGTATATGTTACTTTTTATCCAAAAATTCTCAAAAGATCAGCAAAATCTAGAATAACGTTGTTAAACCCATACCAATCCTCAGTAATTTAACAAAACCCCCCTGCCCCCACCCTGAGTACGTCCACACTCATCTAAATGATCTCGCTAGGAATCCACAGTTGATGTTTCAGGTCTTCGGACATAATTGAAATGCTGATATATAGATATTGCATGTCCTGTGTCCAGTGTGCCCATTCGCCCATCTTTATTAGGGACCTGTTTTTGTTTGAACGTAATAAAACCTTATAAATATGTGTGCGTTGTATAATTAGAATGTGCCAGAGGGAATGATCGTGCCGATAATAATCCCTGGACAAAACAGGGACAAAATATCTTTATTTCATAATGAGTCGAAAAATAATATTGTTGGAGTTTATTTCGGTTTTAATTTTTATGATTAGAACTTGGGATTTCTCATTTAATAACAATTCATTTGGTATATTTACTATATTTTTGTTTGTTTCAGTTTATTAAATGTATTTATGAGGTGTTAGTCACTACAGTGGAAAGTTCTTTCACTTTTCTCAGTAAAGATTTATAGAAACTTTATGGAATAAAGTTGACATTTGACAGTTTTTGTATGAAATCAAATCATCAATTTAAAAATTATCCCTCGAATAAAGTTCTGGTAATAGAAAAATCAGCCTTTATTTGAATAAAAAAGATTAACTTCATTATAGATAACATAACCGTTACATTATACTCTTTTTTCCACACCATAAAAACTACACATAAAAAAGCCAGCAAAACAAAACAATCCCTCTCTAAACATCATTCACAAACTAATCCTTAATAACAATCATTAGCTAAATGACATTGCACCAACTAAATTGCTATTACAGAATATAATATAACGTATAAACTAAACAGAGTGTTATATCACGACATAGTACGAGTATAAACCAAAGTCGCTTCCCGCTGTCTGTCCCTATGTATGCTTAAATCTTTAAATTTACGCTACGGATTATGATGAGGTTTGTTTTAATAGATCGAGTAATTCAAGAGAAAAGTTTTTAGCTTAATTTTATCTCTGCATTCTCACGGAAGCGGAAACTACGCGGGTGAAACCGTGGGGCGCTTCTAATAACACAGACATTGCACCAACTAAATTGTTATTAGAATATATAACGTATAAACAGAGTGTTATATAACACAATATAGCGTTATATAACGGGTAATGTATATCACAATTTGTAGTATAATGATTATGGCTGAGGGCCCTCACTGGGATTACTCAGAGGTTGCGCTGAAAGATATCACGTGATAACATTCATAACTTAGTTGCTTTATGATAATGTGTAAAGTGGTTTGTGTGTGTTTTGAAATTGAGCTTTATTTTTATTACGTTAAGGTCTTGTTTAGAAGGGAGATTGAAAAATAAATAAGTTCTTTATTGATGTGGAAAATGGGTAATAAAATTTTTGTAAGATTTATAAAATTTTTGATAAGTGCATCTTTATTACTTCAAATTGTTAAATATTAGAGCCGGACATACATTAATACAATTAATATTAGTGTATAAATAAAATTAAATGTCTATCTTTTGGTTAAACCAAAAATGTGGCATACTAACCCAAACTGTTGAGGTTTAATTATAGCAAAATATAACCTAATTTCAACCCAATCGGCCAACTAAGTAAATAAAAGCAAACAAAACCGAGAACAGTAACCTAGTTAACTAATAAAAGGTTATTAATTAAGGTTACAGTTTCATAAATAGTTATTACGAGTACAATAAGGGTCTATTATAAGTGTTACGTATAATGAATGGCGTCACAAACATTAAGAAGGCATTAGTGAAACTATATGAAAAGAAAATGGATACTTTCTCATATAAAAATGATCATTCATTAAGGATTATGAACGTTCATTGGGTAAAAGTTTATTATATTAGTGTAAGTAACATTAATATTGTATTATATTATATTAAAACTAGTAGCAGCCCCCTGGCTTACACGCTTTTATAAATAACTAGCGGCCCGCCCCGGCTTCGCACGGGTCCAATTTTCCCGTTGATTTTCCAGATTTTTTTAACATAAGAACCTTCTCCTAATAATAACAAATACAACAAAAAATAATTAGTGAAATCGGTCCAGCCATTCACGCGTGATGCCGTGACCAAGGAAAACGGGTTTCATTTTTATATATAAAAATAATATGATTTTTTATAACATGTGTGTCACAGTTTTAGGCAGACGTTACCAAAACGATATAAAATAAAACGCTGCAATTGATTTTTACAGATTATGTAGCAAATATAAAATGAAAAAATTGACAGTAAAACTATAAAATATCATAATCACATTTCAATAACGACTAATGCAGTAGTTAAGCATAATATAATAATAATAAATAATAAAATATTTATTGAGGAACCAGAAACACATACAATTTCAAAAATAATAAACGATGGTACCTGCAGAAGTTAAGAAAAACTGTGTCGCAGACACCAACGCCCACCTCCAAGCATAGCGTTCCATTCAAAATTTACAATAAAATTAAGAAGTTAAATTTCTTAAACAAGTAGGAAAATAACATTCTTAACAAAATTATTTAGTAATGCTTATTGTTACATGAATTTAATATAATTTAATTTATATATGAATTTAATAATGCTTATTATATAATATTAAAATTAAAGTTAAGCATAATGTTTAATATAACAACATTTGTAGCGTGTCGAGGCAATCTGCGTAATGGCAAAGTCGAACTGGCCATAAGTCAAGGCGGCAGATGGCGGAACTCGCGGCCTGACGACATTCCCGGCCACACGCCATTGTTTTACTAGTTGACGATATAAATTATACGAAAATATCATAATATAAACCGCAATTGTTATATTTAATCAAATATTTGAAATTTGTTTGTATTCATTGTTTCTGGCATGTTCAAATCAAGTTCAAATGCAGAATCTTACAAAAGTGATACAAAATGTGTTTATGTAACTTGTTTTAAATTTCTAGAACAAACTCTTGAATACGTAAGGATTAGTTGTTTTACATTACTTTTTCGTTTCTTTCTTGTAAAGTAACTTTTAGTTAACCTTTGTGTTTATATCACGAAGAATTCTTATATATTTAAAACGATTTCAAGATTATAAGGGTTTTATGTGTGGCGCCCATCATGGTAATGGCGCCCAACATGGTAAAGTTTAAAACAATATGTACTTCAAACTAAAGATAAAATAACTTAATTACATAGATCAAGTAAGAGATAAGATCTTAAAAATTCTTGCACCCTGCTAATTCGTAAAGTTGGTTTCAATCTCTTAAATTAGGTACGTTCCGCGCCACAACCCTTGAACCCCCTAAGGAAATACCGCATATAATATTAAGAAGTACCATAAAATCTGGGTCTGATCTAATTTGAATCTTATTCATAGGTTATAAAGGTCAGTATTAGGTTGCTCGTCACGTCTGCCACCCATGTGGCCAGTCGCTGAATCCTTTCAAAAATTAATGCTTTGAGCGTGACCTTAGATAAATATGTAAACATTTAGCTTCGACTTGTTTAATCTTTGTATATTTTTGAATTTATTATTTGTTTGCTGGAAATCGCGGCTTTATCCTCAATCTCTAAGAATTTGGACATAAAAGTGTTAGTTAAGGACTGATTATAACGTATTACGTTGATGTACTCTTATAGCCTTCCTTAATAGACTTAGGATTTATTAGTTTAATGATAAATATGATATTGTCCATAGAAAGTATTAGTTTAAGAAATCGAAAAAAAAACATGGCGTACAGATACTAATCTTTTTAGGGGTCAGTTTCTGTAATTAGAGTGTTATGTTTGTAAAGGTAAGTCATTAAGAATTTGTTTACTTAACAGGAAAATTAAAGAATATTATGGAATTTAATTTTATTTCATGCGTAAATAAAACATATAAATGTGTCCCAAGTCGTCCCTTTTATACGTAAAACTGGATGATACTTAATCTAAATTTTCCGGTAATAAAATCTACGTTATGGGATACATATTTTACCCAGACATTTCTTTAGTCAATTCAGGTTAATTTTTGTCCTTTAATTCGTTTGCATTCTGTTACATTTCCGAGCAATATACTAAATTGTAATGTGTTGTGGGCAGTTTCCCGTCACTACAACTCGTCGTTTATTCTGTGCGATATTATTAGATTATCCAGCTGCTCTATTCGTGGGCTCTAACTAAACTACCTTTAATGACTTTAGTACGGCAAAGGGTAACTGACAGCAAGATGTAGCCGTATCCTGCATGTCCACACACTACACCACAAGTCTTCCTTTCTGAGAGTTGTTATCTGAAATCAGAGCAATATAGTGAAAAAGCAAAGAAATGCATCTTTTAACTCGACCGAAGTTTGAAAACAGGATTTTCAGATTATCACTAGACATCCGTTTCAAGCAAGAAACTTATTTAATAAACCATAAACTTTTGCGTGCCATCGACCAAATAGCAAAACACCATAACGCCTCCGTACATAAAACTTAATGAAATTGACAGACAGACGAAAAATACACAAAATTTATGAATATTGGACCCATTTACCGCGGACAACGTATCCATTGTCCATTCTTGGGTGGTCTTGCTACTGAGCCGCGAAATCAGGTCTTTTTATCTTCAGAAATATTAACAAACACAAAAATATACCTTAAGCTGTACGAAATAAGATCTAAAATTGAACTTTTATTGTAATACAACAGAATACGTGGTTGTAAATCGCAGTAAATACTGTAAATTCCTTTAGGGCATAGTTTGTCTTTGGCTTGTAAATGTAACAGATTGCCAACAATAAAGTAAGTGAAAACAACATTTTTTCTAGTTTTATTATGTTTGTTTATTAGATTTGTGTACATATTGAATTGTTTGTATAAGGCGAAGTAAAATATGTATAATCTTTTTTACTTAGGATTAATATAAAGAGTAAAGAAAAGTTTCTTGATAATAAATTTAAAGTATGTAATATAAAGGATTTATTTTAGATAGAGCTGTCTTATTCTAGGTAATAAGGCTAATATTAAATATATACTATTTCACTCAATCTTAACTTCGAATCCATTTACATAATAATAATCTTATACAAATGAAAATTATGATCTCATTTGGTACAATATTAAGTGTTCTTATTTTCTTATAGCCTCAGGTAACATTCAGTAATTGGATGTTTTACGGACGCCGTTTTTAAAATAATAATATTCAAAAACATCTAAAGTAGGATTTTTATATAAAAATAAATGAAAGTTTGAATGTTGAATTTATTTATTCTTAAGCCGCGAACCCACCGCCACGCACGTTACGCCCACGGTCCACGGCCACGCAGCTCAGCTACGTTGAGCTATAGCCGAGTCAGCCACGAATGTATCAATGACGTCTTAAGTTTATGTTATAAGGGGTGCCCCCTTATATGTAGTTGTTATCACGTTTTTAATTTTGAAATCCCTGCTAGGCTAGCATGACTTCGAAAACGCGATAGATACAGCGATTTATTGACATCCAACTGTCAAAATTTGATAAAAATGGCCGCCATATTTAATTTTACCACATGATTAATTTTATATCATTTGGTCATGCTCGCGAAATCGATATAGCTATTTATTGACATCCAACTGTCAAAATATAATAAATATAGCCGCCATATTTAATTTTATCAAATCGTACCACGCCATATTCGTTTGGTCATGCTCGCGAAATCGATATTATTTCGTGGTGTCTATATCATTTATCACGCACAGTCATGCTAGGCAGGCTGATATAATAAAAAATAGGAACAACTCGAGTGTAACCACGCGGCATAAACACTCACAAAACAAAACACAACCAATGTTGATTTTGTTATACAAGTCGGCGAGGTAATATTTTTCTTGTTAATAAAACCATTCTTTAAATGATATAAAAATATGCCACTTATAAAAATGTGCCGGTTTGTAGCGTGTGAAAATATTTAAATTTAATTTAAATGTTTGGTATTAATTTACAGTGAAATATTTTTTTTGTTATTTTTTCTTCATTTATTAAGTACTTACTTAATATTATTTCTGTAACTAGATTTATTTATTTATTACCGTATGTGGCGATTAAAATATCACTTTCATATGCACTAGCTGTTTACACAAAAATATTTTCAATCCGACCCAGTAAGTAGTTCCTGAAATTACGATATATTTTTTTCAACACACTTGCTCATATTGAGGCTCTTATTTGTGCAAAAACAGTTGAATAATGACACGCTTGATTCATTAGTGAGTCATAGATTTTTTTTTTAATTGTTTAGTTTTAAAAAAGTTTCGATACCAAAAAAAAACGTGTCCATACATTTTAAAAACAAACTTCAACTATGTTGCCTTACTTTTGGTAGGTCTATGGTCTATGGTCCATTCATTCATTCAATTTTTTTTTAATAAGTATATTCCTTTAGTCTATGGCCGATCACCATTGTTGTGTTGGATGCGCGCGAATAGAAAAACTGTTTATTTATTAGCGAAAAATTATAATTTCTTCGCAAATGTGTTGAAAGACGTTGTATGGTACACGCGTGTATTGATGATTACTATCCTCGGCTATCTTCTGACCCTCGCCTGACGGCTCGGGCCTCAATAGCGCCTCGGAAGTAATCACCAACTTACCTCGCTTGTACCATAAATAACTATTATTTAGATGAGCCGTTATGAGCTGTGTTTTGCGGTTTAATCTGCGTTCATATACTTACTCGTATTGCCTTCCTCGATAAACGGAATGCAAATTGAGGAAATGCAAATAAGAATTAATAGTTCTTGAGATTAGCACTTTCAAATAAATACCAACTTTTGTTGCAAAATAATAACTCTTAACAGTGAGACTAAGGGCCTATTTCACCATCTTCAAGTAACGTTCCGAGTGCGTGATATAAAGTAAGAAAGAGACAAACCTAACTTTACTTGACGGACGTGAAATAGGCCCTTACAGAAATTGTATTTTAATAACATCATGTAATGTCGCCATAGCCGAAATCGGCTTGGATAATATATATGTAAACAACCGTTTTCACAATTAAATACTTGATTTGAATAACAAGTCTCCATCACAACTCTTTATAATATTGCATTTTAGAGGCCTAAAATGTAATCCATTAAAAATATTTTGTAGAATCTATCGCTGTAATGCATCTTTTTGATGTAAGTACGAGATTATAAACGCCAAAGTTTGTATGAATTGATGTATGTTTGTTACTCCTTCACGTAAACTACTGAACCGTTTTAGATGAAATTTAGTACACATATCCCTTATAACTAGGAACAACACATATGACACTTTTTATCCTAAAATTCCCTCGAGATTGTGATTAATTTTGGCAAAACCACGGGGTACTTAATAATAATCAAACAAAGTCGTTTGAACATAAGTATCCATTAGCATTAAGAAAATTACGATCCATCTGTGTGACGGTTATATCATAACAGGGTGCCAAGTCTGCTAACGATAATCTTAGTTAAAGGTATTTTTATAGCACCATTATGGCCGTTTTTTGACATAAGCGATCTTATTTGCGTTACATTTTAAACCTAGTTTAACAAAACCTGGTTTAAGCATTTGACACCTTGTCAGTCAAATCACTTTAGTCTTTTGACAGTATTCAAAATTGTATTTAGATCAGGTTGTAAAACCTGGCTTAGTGCTAAACCAGACTAAAAATGCTACGCAAATAAGGCAGTAGGTGTCATTTTGATATTGTCCTAATGACTACTACATACCATTCTAATATGCGACAAAAACACCATTGACTCAAAAGCTGTTTAAACGCAGGTCGATGATTGTCAATACTGTATTCTACGCTTATTTGACAGGTTTTTAACCGACTTCCAAAAAAACAGGAGGAGGTTCTCTATTCGACGTGTATTTTTTTTTTTTTTTTTTTGTGTGTTTGTTCCTCGATTTCTTTGTAATCATGAATAGAGCATTTTAAAATTCTTGTTCCATTAGAAAGCGGATATTCGCGAAGTGGTCCCATGTCAAGGAAATCAGGATCTGATGATGGGATCCAGGATAAATCGAGGAAAAACCCGCAACAATGTCGGCTGGGGTGTCGATTGACATTATTAAAAGTAAAACTACCTGTGACCCGTGGTTTTGCTCGCGATATTCTTGATACCATAAGAATTTCTGGATGAAATTTTTTTGGCTGTTTTCTTTCGTATTTAAATCAAATGCTGTTCACAATTCATGGGTTTTAGATATAAAAAATGTCCTGTTTTTTAATTCGTTAACACACACTGAAATAAACCCAAACCTACAACATTTTTAAAAATGTTTTTTTATACTATTATAGGTACCTATTACACATATATATTCAGTGCATTTTATAAAACTTTAGTAAAAAAAATATTATTTAGATATTACAAACAAACACTGCACCAGATTAGTTTGTATAGATATTTTAATTAATAAATAGACAGTATAAACGTCAGCCTCTATTTTCGTTTTTATTTTGACTTTGGTTAATTTTCTAAAAAGTTCTTATACCTTTGCGGTTATAAAGAAGTTTTGTAATAAAATGATGGTTTAATTGGGACATATTGGGACGATGAAGTTAAAAAGAAGTAGGTAATAAAATGCAGGGTTGTGTTAGATTATAATGAATCATGTGTAACATCAGCTCATGGGACAGGATTCAAGCGGTACCCGTTGAGGTTGAACTGCTCGACACTTATAGAGCAGCGAAGAAATACCTGCAAGAAGCTATTGCCCTCGCAACTCTCGCGGCAATCGTGGGAAACGACCTCTCCTTGCCAAATGAAGTCTCTGCTATGGTGAGCGAGGAGAGGTCTTGGATTGGAGTGTCCACCTTTTGTGAGGTCGTACTCTCGCAAAAAGAAGCTGCGGAGAGAGAACGCGAAGCCTTCTCCACTAACACTATCCGCAGCAGAAGGTTGGGCAGACGGAGGCGGGACTTGTTGATTGACTTGATCAGTGATCCCCGGGGGGAGATCCACTGCCGCCTTATAGGCCTCGAAGTGGCGCGCGGTACTTTCGGAGGGGGTGACTCACCATCTGTCGCCTAGAGCTACATTCTAGCTCGGAGGAGAAACCCTTAACAGGGTAGAGGCGCTGTCCGGGATCGTAGTAGCGTGCAGCCGCGTTTCTTCCGGTTTCGGCCATAAGCGCAGAGGTGGCACACAGAGGGGTTTTAGTCGGTAAGCGCGTCGCCGCTCTATCTTTGCGGCGCGGAGTCCGACATACCCCGTCGTTCCCCTGGACAAAAGCCCGTGTAAAGACGTAAAGTCTTCCTCCCACAAAAAAAGGATTCAAGTGATCCACGAGTCAAAATCTCTTCTGGAGGAAAATTTAAGCGTATTTTGTAGAAGGAGACTTGCTTCCCACTAAAAAATTTAAAATAAAGTTAATTTAAAAAAAATAAAAAACCGACTTCAGCACTAAAAAGTAAGAAAATAATTTAAAATAAACGATATTATTAATACATATTTTCAATTTATAATTAGTTACTTTTGAAGTCGGTGACAGCCAAAGCCTTCATTAATATTATAGGCGCGTCTCATGCTATCTTATAAGGAAAAAAAACTATCCTGGGCTGGCACTGACTCCAAAAGTTACTAATTATAAATTGAAAATATGTATTAATAATATCGTTTATTTTAAATTATTTTCTTACTTTTTAGTGCTGAAGTCGGTTTTTTATTTTTTTTAAATTAACTTTATTTATTTTATTAAGCAACAAAGACCACAGAGACACCACGGCCATGTACAATAAATTTTAGCAGAACACCAGGGTGTCAAGTCTGCAATTTCACATTATATCTGACAATGTGTTGATATTGAGACGTCATATCGCCATATACATTGACTAGCAGCGCCCCGCGGTTTCACCCGCGTAGTTCCCGTTCCCGTAGGAATGTGGGGATAAAATTGAAACTAAAAACCTTCCCACTGAATCACTCTATTTATTAAAATAAACCGCTTCAAAATCCGTTGCGTAGTTGTAAAGATCTAAGCATACATAGGGACAGAGAAAGCGACTTTGTTTTATACTATGTAGTGATGATGAGGATATGAACACAATGTCAGATCTAATAATGTCAAATAGCAGGCTTGGCACCTTGGTTCCCAGAGGCCATAACTCCATAATGTTGAAGCTACGTTCTCAACCAAATTACTAACATAGGTGGACAACTCAATTAACACGACGCCATTCTGAATAATTCGATAGAGGTTGTCATGTCCAACTTAATTTGGTTTATGTGATTTCCGTGCTGGTATTGTTAATTTTGCAGGTATTTATTAGTTTGTGAGGTTTGTTTAAAGTACAGTCACGGAATGAAAAGGTTCATCACCTTAGAGTTGGTTTTCACTTGCACTAGTATTGCAAGAAACAATTATGTCAAAATACAAGTGTAAGAAACAGTGATGCTAACATTTAAATAAATAGAATGACGTTTGCTATCGAATAAGGTTTTGCTTGATTTTTCTATCCTTTTTTAAACTCTGCCTTGTGCGCGCGGCATATAAAAACCTCTTTGATATTTTGCAATGATGACATAGTTTATGATGATTTAGTATTGACAATAGTTTTAACAGAAATAATGATGGCAGGTTGAACCAAAAAGAAGGTTTTAGTTTATCAAAAATCTTGTTGACAAGATTTTTATCCTGTCAAACAACACTGATCTGAATAATTTTGAACTTTATTATCGAGCAGTAGAACATTATTTTCTCTAACCCGAGTCTATTCTGTACCATAGTTTCAAAAGGTAGTATGTTTTCGCGACACATTAAACGAATCAATTTGAAAATTGACGAACCTTTTCATTCCGAGACTGTACTTAACAAAGTATAGGGAGCAAGGGTAAATAAAAGTAGGTTTTAATTCAACTTCTTTGTCCATTCTTTTTATAAATTTCTTTTTTTTATATTTTTTGAATTTCGAAAAAATAGTAAAGCTCTTCCAGTCTACATTTATATTTTTAGTGGCCAGTGCTTTTTTGCAATTTGTGTTTATCCTAAGTTTTATTCCGTATGCAACATTTTCCTATTTTCCTTTTATAAAAATACTAGCTGCGCCCCGCGGTTTCACACGCGTAGTTCCCGTTCCCGTTCCCATGGGAATTTCGGTATGAAAGATGTTGGCCGATTCTCAGACCCACTGAATATGCTCACAAAATTTCATGAGAATCGGTCAAGCCGTTCCGGAGAAGTATGGCAACGAAAACTGTGACACGAGAATTTTATATATTAGATTAGAAGATGATTCAAAACGCTATTATGATCAAAAGAACTATCTAAACATAAAATAATTTTCGTATTCATTTCAAATATACTTTCAATAAAAGAAAACCCTTACTACAAAGATCACTCAATCAATAGTAAATTCTATTGTTCCAATATTTGCTCATGCGAACTAATGATAAATCGGACAAAAGACATTCAAGGGAAACAGAAATACAACACATTAACTGTCCCGGTAAACTTTTGATGTCACCATCTTCACATCGTCTACTTACAATCTTACAGATTTCCAAGAAATCGTTGAATTCGTAATTATTCTGGTCGTGTATTCAGGAAAATGGATGTCAAATGTCAATATCTATTTCCCTGTTCAAGTTTATGAATATCGATCATTTACCACTTATTTTTATTTATTTTTTATTTATTTTTATTTATTAGGATATTCAACAGCAAATTATTACATATGAGTATATTGTATGTATACATGATTAGTAGGTAGGTACTTAGCCAATAACAGAATATCACAACAAAATCAAAAGGAAAATGGAATATACAATAATATGCTACTTAAGTGAAACTCAAAGGTGATCTAACTGAACATAAAATACAATAATAAAAACAAAGACGAGAAATAAACAGCTAACAAAAAATAAATTAAGAAAGAAAACATTATCAAATATAACTGCGTTATTCGGTGAGGCTCTCCATCACGCGTACCTTAAATGTATGTTTGGAGGTGGTATAGATATCGATGTCAATATACGTTTGACATATACGTTTTCATAACTTTATAATTACAACATTTCAGCCAGCAATACAATACATTCCAAACCTTACTAATATTATAAGTAAATGCGAAAGTAACTCTGTCTGTCTGTCTGGGCTGTCTGTTACCTTTTCACCGCTAAACTACTGAACCGATTGACTTGAAATTTGGAACAGGTGTAACTATTGGTCCAAGGATGGATATAGGCTATGTTTAATCCCAAAATTCGCACGAGATAAGGTTCCGTGCGGGTAAAACCGCGGGTACAGGTAGTATCAATATAATATTACCCTAGACTCACAGAGTGTACATCTAAGCTTCCATTTTGAATATCCACCTATCCATCTCCAATGTCTAGACTAACGAAGGTTTCCCGAATCAAATATTGCAAAGCCACCGATCAGTCGTCAGTTTGTGTGTTTGTATCTATAGTACAGCAACAAAGGATTTAGGAGCATGCAGGTTTGGTTTATTGGAAACGGTATTTTATGATTGATCTTTGTGTGGTAGTAGAATATTTAAAAACATTTACACTAAAAATAATAAACACGTGTACTGTCTAAAAGGATTATTATGCTATAACGAGAAAAAGCGATTTTCGTGTCTTACGTTACTTAAATTTTAACATTTATAATATTACTTAGTAGAACTGGTACTACGTTTAGTAGAATTCCATTCTGAATCTAAATTACGTCTGAACAAAACTCTACAGCTCTATTACAAAACAAAAATCTCTATAACAAATTCAAACACCATTTCAAGTCCAATAAAAAGCCAAAACTCGAACACTAACGGCTATAAAACACAAACTTTACTACACCTAGTTAAGATTCCTTTCACTCCACTAATTAAAACACTGTAACTGTTATTACGAATATAAGATCTATCTAGTCAAAAGCTTTCTATAATACTTACTTAGCAATAAACAGGTACTTTTAATTAAGGACGAGCACGTAATCAGACTACTTCCAGAATTAAAACAATAAAGATACTCTTTGCGTTCATAATGATTTTGGAAACATCGGCCGTATTGTTTTACAAGTTAGTAAATTCGGTTAAAAAAGTGGATGTAATGAAAAAAGTTTGCATATAATAAGGTCTGGTTAGCTCGTTATTGCTTGTGTTGTTATTTTGTTCCTAACTTTCTTGTAGGTAATAGCGTAAATTATAATGGCCGGTGGGAAAATATGTTTGGTTTTACTAGTCAATATTATGTCTTTTCCATTCACGGGACTATTAATGAGTCATATTATGTATTATTATAATGATCTGTTGTTTGGTTAACAAATGCGAGTCGAGAGGTCACTGTAGTGAAATAATGTTATAGTTAAGGATTGTGGTAATGCATTTAATATGTATTTGTATGCGCCATTGAACATTTATCTCTGACTGAGTGTGTGTATTTGCGTATTTTTTTTATCGGTTTACGATATTCCTTATATAGATAAAATCATATATAATTTAAAAGGATCAGTTACTTAACGTGATAGAGTGATTGAATATGATATATTTTTGGTGAATTAAAGTAGATTTGTGGAAAATGGCATACATGCGTCTCTTCATACAGAAATCAAACCTACACATACCACCAATCTGCGGTTGCGTTATTATAAAATATTACAGACTCCACTAAAAGGTAAATAAATAAATATGACGGCAAATTGATACCATCATCAGGATTGGCCATCGTAGGGCGTGTGGGCGAACAATAAAATAATAGTCTTTGATTGAAGGAAGATTGAAGGTATAACACTTTTATTTAGATAGCAGTCTCAACACAAAATCAACTCACGAATCTCAAATCACTATTCCTTAAATTAAATTAAATTATTCCTTTAATCAGACTGCAATTAACAAACAGGAATGTCCTAGGATGACGCGGAACAAAAACGATCCGTCGAATTCGTGGTGCGAGCTCGAAGGCGGTTACAAATTGAATTCCGCCAACATGGCCGCTAACCAACGACACGACGTTCCATCAGAACGACAGCCTCTGTCAATCTCGTTCCGCAAACTCGTTCAATCTTAACTTATAGCGCTGTCACTGTCAATCACGTTTCAAAAACGTCAGTTTTAACGTTTATTTAAAATGCGCCGTCAAATATTACGAAGCACCACCAATATCCCACGAACCAGACACCCAGACAGCCAACAAAAAAGCTTTCAACGCAATGAATTGTAACTAAACTCGTTACTAGCGCTAAACCAAATAATTACCGAATAACTTGTAGCCAGTGTTACGCGTCCAAAATATAACTTGTTCTGTGGTAACATATTTAGGTAATTGTGGCGTATTTCCTGCAGCGCCTCCGAGCCGCCTACAATAACGATATTATAGTAATAAATCGACGAAAATAATATCGCACAAACGTGTAATACCTACTGTCGTCAGCGTTTCAAGAGAAAAGGTAATGTAATATTATTTCCAGTACTTGTATCGCCAAATCACGTACTTATTACGTAGTAAATTTTGAGTATTTCTTTTGTCTTGTAAATTATAACACAAGAATATGAAGGCCACAATTACTCTAGGAATATTAAATGTAGTTGTTTTCTGGTTTGTTATGTGCTTTGTTTGGTTCAAACGATGTCGAACAATGGACATACGAGTATATCAACAATAAAAACCAGAAACAAAAGAGATATTGTTTTTTTTTTGGAAAATAATTTAAATGTTGCAGGTGTAATTCTTTTTCACGAAATGAATAGACGCAGAACTATTGTACAGTTTTGGTACAAACTATATAAAATTCAAATCTTTAGTGGGCCTGACAAAAAGACACACCTATGATCTAAATTAAGCTAGATTTTGGTACAGGAAGAGAATCCGAGACCTATCAGCTACTGTACCACTAGGCCACCGGAGTTTCCATAACATGTAAAATATTTTTATACTCCGCTACACGAAGTAAAAAAAAAATACATGCAAAAATACTAGACTATTTCTTTGAAAACTGTTTCATTTCGGATGGTAGATATAAAAACAAATGGTCGTAGCAAAATATTTCTTCAAAACTGTTCAAATTGAGAGTTGTACACGGCAGGGGCAGTCACGACATATGACACGATAAACCATCATATTTCGGGGATCCGAAAACACAATAAAATATACATAAAAAACATAGGTACCCAATTACTTAGGCAGTGGTCCTTCCCGAGTGAGCAATGAACTATCGGCGAGTTTCTTGCCGAAAAATCAAAATGCCGAAAAGTCAAAATGTCGAAAAGTCAAAATGTCGAAAATCAAAATATAGAAAAATAGAATATCGAAAAATCAAAACGTCGAAAAATCAAAATGTCGAAAATCAAAACGTCGAACAATCAGAATGTCGAAAAATCAAAATGCCGAAAAGTCAAAATGCCGAAAAGTCAAAATTTCGAAAAGTTGAAATGCCGAAAAGTCAAAATGTCGAAAAGTCAAAATGTCGAAAATCAAAATATAGAAAAACAGAATATCGAAAAATCAAAACGTCGAAAAATCAAAATGTCGAAAATTAAAACGTCGAACAATCAGAATGTCGAAAAATCAAAATGCCGAAAAGTCAAAATTTCGAAAAGTTGAAATGCCGAAATGTCAAAATGCCGAAACGTCAAAATGTCGAAAATCAAAATGTCGAAATTCAAAATATAGAAAAATCTGAATATCGAAAAATCAAAACGTCGAAAAATCAAAATGTCAAAAATCAAAACGTCGAACAATCAGAATGTCGAAAAATCAAAATGCCGAAAAGTCAAACTGCCGAAAAGTCGAAATGCCGAAATGTCAAAATGCCGAAAAATCAAAATGCCGAAAATCAAAATGCCGAAAAGTCAAAATGTCGAAAATCAAAATATAGAAAAACATAATATCGAAAAATCAAAACGTCGAAAAATCAAAATGTCGAAAATCAAAACGTCGAACAATCAGAATGTCGAAAAATCAAAATGCTGAAAAGTCAAAATTTCGAAAAGTTGAAATGCCGAAAAGTCAAAATGTCGAAAATTAAAATATCGAAAAATCAAAATGTCGAAAAGTTAAAATGTCGAAAGTCAAAATGTCGAAAATCAAAAAATCACAACGTCGAAAAATCAAAATGTCGAAAAGTCAAAACGCCGAAAAGTCAAAATGACGAAAAGTCAAAATGTTGAATAGTCAAAATGTCGAAAAGACAAAATGCCGAAAAGTCAAAATGTCGAAGAGTCAAAATGTCGAAAAGTCAAAATGCCGAAAATCAAAATGTCGAAAAGTCAAAATGTCGAAAATTAAAATATCGAAAAATCATAATGTCGAAAAAACAAAACGCCGAAAAGTCAAAATGCCGAAAAGTCAAAATGTCGAAAAATTCAATAGTCGAAAATCAATATGTAGAAAAATCTGAATTTCGAAAAATCAAAACGTCGACCAATCAGAATGTCGTCGAAAAGTCAAAATGTCGAAAATCAAAATATAGAAAAATCAAAACGTCGAAATGACAAAACACCGAAAAGTCGAAAATCAATATGTTGAAAAATCAAAACGTCAAAAAACAATCAGAATGTTGAACAATAAGAATGTCGAAAAATCAGAATGTCGAAAAATCAAAATGCCGAAAAGTCAAAATGTCGAAAAAGCAGAATGTCATAAGATCAAAATGTCGATTAGTCAAAATCAACAACTGACATCTGACGACTGACGACTGACGACTGACGACTGACGACTGACGACTGACGACTGACGACTGACGACTGACGACTGACGACTGACGACTGACGACTGACGACTGACGACTGACGACTGACGACTGACGACTGACGACTGACGACTGACGACTGACGACTGACGACTGACGACTGACGACTGACGACTGACGACTGACGACTGACGACTGACGACTGACGACTGACGACTGACGACTGACGACTGACGACTGACGACTGACGACTGACGACTGACGACTGACGACTGACGACTGACGACTGACGACTGACGACTGACGACTGACGACTGACGACTGACGACTGACGACTGACGACTGACGACTGACGACTGACGACTGACGACTGACGACTGACGACTGACGACTGACGACTGACGACTGACGACTGACGACTGACGACTGACGACTGACGACTGACGACTGACGACTGACGACTGACGACTGACGACTGACGACTGACGACTGACGACTGACGACTGACGACTGACGACTGACGACTGACGACTGACGACTGACGACTGACGACTGACGACTGACGACTGACGACTGACGACCGACGACTGACGACCGACTCTGACAGTCTACCATTCTGTCTTTTAATCTGTCCGCTGTATTTTATGAACACACAGACGGACAGATTAATTTTGTCGCTATAAAAACAAATTCCAAAAACAAAATTGAATAGTGATGCTTCCCATGCAACAAATGTGATTGTTTTGTCGTACGGAACCATTCGTGCCCGAGTCCGAATCGCACTTGGCCGGTTTTTTTGTCGTACAGCTGTGTCGATAACCCGGACACGACAGACAATCGGAAACGCTCACTTTTTCTTTTATACGTTTTTCCTTTTGAATTGTCTATGTAAAACTCCTGATGTATAGCTTCTGAGGATTTTGTTTGTACATTATTGTAACATGTGTGACGCAAAACATTTATTGTAGCCCAATTGACACGTAAATGTGAATTCGTACTGTTTGAAGTGAAAAGTGTGAAAACATGGTAGTAAATTCAAGTACTTGTACTCCACTTTTCTGTATTTAAAGAAATAGATCTTAAATCAAATGGAAAAGCGAAATATTATGTACTTACCTACTGCAAAGAAAGAAAAAACATAATTTCAACAACAGCTTGACCGATGTTAATGTTATTTTCAGTGGCTAAAGGTTATTTATTCATTGAAGGAGGAATGGTGAATTTGAACAACTGCTTGACCAATTTTGGTTGAATTTTTATTAACTGTTGGCAGATTTTTATCACAATGTTAACACTATAATGACAGTACCGTTGTTTAACCGTGGAGACCTGCCCCCCTAGCATGACTGTGCGTGATAAAATATATAGACATCACGAAATAATATCGATTTCGCGAGCATGACCAAATGTCATAAAATTAATCACATGGTAAAATTCAATATGGCCGGTATTTTTATCAAATTTTGACAGTTGGATGTCAATAAATCGCTTACATCGCGTTTTCGAAGTTATGCTAGCCTAGCTGAGGTAATTCACCGTCAGCACTAAACTATAACTACTTAACTACACATATTAAATAGGATAATACATTTATGATAAACCCTCAGGAATACCTCTACAATATGAGCGACATGACAATCTATCATTTCACAGTCGATTACTTTTAATTAAATAACTTACGGCCACAAACTAACGGTGAAGTTCTCTGATTTTAGTTACGGTACAAGTTCCTTCACTTTAAAGTCCGTTCGAAGGGATGTGTGCGAATTAAGTGGAGAGTATAGGGAAGTCTTGTTATAATGTGAAGTGAAAATATTGAGAGAGAGGTTTTAAGATTTTTATTTGGTTTGCATTAATTTTATTTTTTATAGGAATATTTTTTTAACTTGAATTTTACCGTCTCACAGAATCGGTTTGTATAAAATTTGTGTTTAAATCGAGTGTTTTTCTAAGTTGTAGTTGGGATTAGTGCATACAAACAAACTGTACTTTTTAACTCAGAGTATTTACTAATTTATAAACTAATGATTTGTAACATAAAGTAAACCGTGTATTCCATCTATATAGAGTACTAGCTGCGCCATGCGGTTTCACACGCGTAGTTCCCGTTCCCGTAGGAATTTCGGGATGAAAAATAGATGTTGGCCGATTCTCAGACCTATTGAATATGCTCACAAAATTTCTTGAGAATCGGTCAAGCCGTTTCGGAGGAGTATGGCAACGAAAACTGTGACACGAGAATTTTATATATTAGAAGAGATGTATCGATGTTTCTACAAAATCAAACAAAAAATTCATTTACACAAAATGTATTTTTCCATTTGAATGCCTAATCCTTCTCCCGATTGTGTAACAGCTCAACTCGGGTACAGATGTAACATTATTTATATTTTCCTTTTAGAAATCCCAATTTGTAAAGACAAAGCTCCGATCCATCATCTGAGCCGGCAGTGTGAGTGAACCCATCGATAATTCTTTTCACGGTACATTGGTTCAAGAAGTTTCTCCTTTAATCTAAAATTTCATTTGTATTTGAAGAAATTCCTTATTTACCTTTGATTTTATTACGCCTAGCACTAGATCTTATCAATGTTTCATGTTTGATGTCATTACCACGGTTACACCGGAACGTTATTTAGTGTGAGCTAGGTTAAACAGTAACTGTAACTCTAGAAGTAACAATGGTCATTCCATTCATTCATGTGCAATTTTGTATTCTTGGAATGGAAGAGAGAAAATGTAGATTAATACATTTGTTGTTTCTCGTTTATTATTACTTAAGTGTTTTATTTCACAAATATAGATATACTTACAAAGAGTTATTAAAGATAGGGAATATAAAAAATAGTTTCGTTTTCTTAACTGTAGATAAAAAGCGTTGGTATTTCTTTGATTTATCAGATTCTTCCTTCTTTGTATCGTAACAAGTATACTTCTACTGGCTTTTCTACTGGTTTGTTAAATTATTTCCACATTAGCTAATGGTTTGCGGTCTAAACGTGGTTTATATTTACACAATCATATAACGAGATTGAGACAATAGACGATGTGAAAGTCTATTATGTATGTATCTTGACTATAAGAGTATATTTTGAATTCCTTTATATACATATACTTTATTCATGTATATAATGTAAAT
This sequence comes from Timandra comae, assembly GCA_958496195.1. NCBI lineage: Eukaryota > Metazoa > Arthropoda > Insecta > Lepidoptera > Geometridae > Timandra > Timandra comae. The sequence goes on from OY292358.1 coordinate 2,309,441, forward strand.
GTAATACATTTTATCTTTTGAATCTCTATCTATTGATCAAAATCGATAAAGATTACAAAGCGATTTATATCCCGAAATTCATACATACATAATATTCAGGGATATATTTCTTTACAGTTTAAACAGCTGGGCACCGCTAGTGACTTCATATGTATATATGTATATGTGTAAATGAACTTATTCTAATTATCAAATGTTATTTCATCATCATCAGCTCATCACTACATAGTATAAAACAAATTCGCTATCTCTGTCCCTATGTCCTTATGTCCCTATGTATGCTTAGATCATTAAAACTACGCAACGGATTTTGATGCGGATTGTTTTAATAGATAGAGTGATTCAGTGTGAAGGTTTTTAGCATAATTTTATCCCCATATTCCTACGGGAACGGGAACTACGCGGGTGAAACCGCGGGGCGCCGCTAGTACAGTATATAATAATGCCCCCCCCCTGCATGAGGGCGATATGTGAAATGTTATTTAATGAAACATAAACAGATTCCAAAACACCATTCTCGCGTAAAATCACTGAAGTTAAAAACCGAAGCTAAAGTAAGAGTTCAAGTTCTACTAGTGATTTATTTTATTGAGAAAAGTTCCTCGGACGCGGCGGTAATTTAAAAAGTCTTAGATGGGTAATTTACTTGGCGAACTGACCGCAGGTTTTCACTATAAGTTATTAATCTTTATAATGTTCGCGGCTACAGCGGTATGCTTCTATACGGAGGTGGAGGTAGTTTTTGGAACATTTTTGTATTACTATATTTTATTTATTTCTTGCTGGAAAATGTAATCTGTTAGTAATTATGTTTAGATGTATATTTCTATCTTGTCTCAAAGGATTTGTAGACTAAAGATTAATAAGAAGTAAGTAAGATAGTAAACAATCGTATTTATATTTCAATGTTCTTTGTTAAATTTTTGCCTCGGCGAGAATTTTACCTTTGCTCAACCAAAAATATACAAAAATCCCACGAAATTTCCTAATCAGTTCAAATCAAACGACCCTTTTCTCAAACACCTCAAACCCTTAAGACAAAGAAATTCAAAATGGCTGATAAGGTGTCAAATACGTGTTCGAAATTTAAAATGAACGCACTTCCTGGTTTTAGATAGTCTTAGTACGAAATGGTGATTCCGGGGTATCGGAAACGTTACGACAGATCAATATTCTTCAACGAGACCAATTCAGGTGATTATTACAGTATTTAGAGTAGATATCTATACCTATTCAGGCTCGAACAAGCAACGAGGAGTAAGCCGTTTAAAACGAGCGACACGGCAGCGAACGAACGTGACGCGACTTCAAAAATAACACAAATTCAAAAAGTAATTGCTTTTTTGCATATGTAATAAAACGTGCATGAATAATATTAGTATATTTTATAATTAAATGATATAGGGATGTTTGTTTATGTCTTGAGTCGATTTAGAGGATGGCTTTTCAATAAGTCGTCGTAGTAGTCAACTGAAACAATAGAAATAGGTACTTAGTTAATATAATGACGATTTGGCAAGGTTGCAACCATACTTGACTTCCTAATAAGGGGTTTTTGGTTTGATGTTTTGCGTGACGTTGGTACAGGGTGTTGTGTGTGCATGTGTGCTCTGTGAAAATGAATGTGTTTGAAAATGTTGTTTTTAAGCATTACTTAAGTAGTATAAACCTGTAATATATGTAATAACTACACATACCTACAATTCAAATTATAAAGTAAAATAGACAGTAAAAATAATCGTCTGTTTATATACTTACAGCCAGGTATGAATATCTGTGGCCCCGCCATTGGAGCAGTCTCAATCGTCTAGAGATTAAATAGACATCAAATATTATTATACAATTTGAATATCTCTACATTTATTTGTTTCTAAGACCTATGTTATATCCCTGTACTATAATATTACTAGGTATAAAACAAAGTTGAGTTACTTACAACATTTATAACTATTGAAATGTTAATATAATTTTGTGCCTTCTATGATTTATTTATATATCTTTGGTCATATCTTATTGTAACTACATAATCTATGGTGATGCTCCTTTTTCTCTCTTCTTTCCGTGACACTACGAATGTACTAGATTATATTACAGTAAACCTTCTTCCAATTAATTAAAACCAACAATAAATAAGTACACTTCAGTCGATTTTGGTGAAATAAGTATACAGATGTTTCTTATCCAGGAATGATTTACCTAGGAATTTTATTCTAACTTCCCACATGAAATTAATCAACGGAAATTATTAAAATACGCATTACATTTACACAAATAAAGAATAAAACGATGTTTCATCTATGATTAAAAAATACGTAACGAAGTAAAATTTTCTACTATTCCATTAATATTTATAAATTTAAATATTTTGTAAAAATATACCTTTAAAGCCAAGAAGAAAATGAAGAACAAAATAAAATGACTAAAAACGAACATGGCGTATGCGGCGTTGTTTTGAATAATTAATTTGTAAAATGTATTTACATTTTATACCATTTGATACAGTTTGTTACATCCGTGAACAATAACTATTATTTTTATTATTTCCTTTTTAATTCAAGTTTGTTAACTATTCGTTTGCAAACTGGTTTCGGGATCCTGAGCGTCAATATCATTATTTTTTTTTGTAAAAAATTCGAGATGAAACTTTGTCTATGATATTATCTTTGTGTATCAGACTGACATTTCGAGAGAAGCAATCATTGGGATTGCTGCAAAAATGGTACAAAGGTTTGGAAGAAGAAACATCAGACATTACAAATGTAATCAAAACAACTTTGTTGCAATTGGTAATACATATTAGCATGACCATTCTGGCACAATCGGCTAAAAATACGTTTTTTTTTCAAAATATTTTCACAAGTTCCAACACCGTCATTATCAAGCTATCTTGGTCATTTTGTGCGAAATTCAACTTATTACCGAAAAAATCCGGCCATTTTTTTGGTAAATCTCAACAATGACACGAGAAGGGCTGAGCTTCATAAAACTTTACGATGTGTCCGTAAGGCGCGGCTGTTAGTACAAACGTGCACCCGGGAAATATTTGATATGGAGGCAGTTCGTATTAGAGTTATACGTATTTTTTGTACTAAACTTAATAGGAACTGCTACTTTTAAAATTTCCGTTAGTGTGTTGGGAACACAGGGAATCAAAGAAAATAACGAGTAAGGGACTAGACACATTTTGCGTGAAGACGATTCAGCTGAATGGATGCGTATTCGTGCGTACGTTCTCCATACAAAATCGTTGTTTTGTATGGACAAACGCTGAATGGAGCTGAATAAATGTGTCTAGTCCCTAAGTAATTAAAAAAATATGGTATAGGTATTTTCTTTAAAAAAATATTGTTTAACTATAACCAATTTAAACTTCTTATCTGTTGCATTTAATAAAAAGTGGAATAATTAGTTTCTTTACCTAATAACTTTGTAAAAAAAAATATTGAAACTGTGATTTGTGCATAAACTACACATTGTTACTGTTTAAATAGCTTTGATTGGCAACCGCGGTTCCAATTTTAATTAATGTTATTCCCGAATCAACAGACTGAAACAAAATTTAAAATACCGCAATTTAAATCCGATTACAGTACAATTATTTCAATATTTAAAACAAAACAGATGTAAACAGCACACAATAAAATGTAATACAAAACTCTTCATAAAAATCCTCTAAAATATGAGTAACAGTTTGTATTTGATCCTCAAAAACGGGGAAAACATGACGTCACAAGCATTCTGGAAGTTTTGATAAACGGTAGTATCTGAACGGAGTACCATCATCTATTAGACTAAATCCCTACATCTCGCAAGAGAAATTACAACAATTTTGTAACAAAAGAACGTCATATAATTTCGTACAAACTGCCTACTGTCCGAAGTCAGGCCTCTAAAGGTGGCCATTGACGAGCCAGTTTAAGTGATCAGTTGAACTGGCATCCGTTTAAAAATGGTCGTCAATCACCGCGATTCTAAATTCCGGTGGGGAAATCTAGTTGGCCGTTTTTCAAAAAGTTTTACTTTTTTAATAACGCTTTTGTTTTTTGTCTGGACTGATCAGTTCAACGGACTCGTCAATGGCCACCTTAACGGGTTACACCTATCTAGACCAACATAACCAGACCTCTAGCACCCATCCCCGTGAAAGCTAATAAGCTTATCCAATACACTTTTATAGATCAGCGAGTAATGGTGGAAATGTGCTTGACGAAATATCGCTTCCATTTTTATTATATACTGAAGGTTTTGTTGAAAGCTGAATTTATTTTAATCCAGACATGTGTTACCTATATTTCTGGTTCTATGATTTTTGGAGCGCACCTGTGACGGGAGTTAACAGAATAAAACGCACAAAACAACAAAAAGAGAGTTTTGTTTTAGAATATTCAATAATAAAGTTTTTACACTCGTAATGTCTACTTGCTTCGATTTATAATCACATTTCAAATCATAGTACAAATATTCTTTTGCCCATGCTAAAATAAATCGCAGCTAATCAGTTATAATAAAATTCATTCAGCGACAAATGTATAAATTTCTCAAAGTCGGTGAAAATATGTAGGTATTTGATCTCTATTCTAAATCTTAATGTTTGTAAAGTTACATAATCTGGCTTACGGATCTTAAAATTTAATTAACTGCGACGTCGATGGTTATTCTGTAAAACAATTGGGATAAAACATAGCCTACATTAATCACGGCTAATGTAGCTTTAGCTTTCGGCTAATTGAATAACTTTTCAGAATCGGTGCTTACAGTAATTCCACAGATTTTGCTTTCGAAACAATTTTTCACATTATAATACTTATACGATTAGATGATCTAGAAATAGAAATATCTTTATTGTTTTCATGTGTAGATAGTAGAATGTGACTGCTTGGTAAGCTGGTCTCGGGTTCTATTCCATGGTCAAGCAGGTTTATTATTTTCTAATTTTGGGTTGAATTAAAGATCGTGAACGCAATTGTTATGCGTATTTATACTCACTGTACTAACGCTGTCAGTGAAAGACAGGAGACTTTTTTGAAGTGGTATGTTACAGGTTGGTATCTCACTTTTCTTTTGTTACCATAATTTACGATTCTCAAACTCTCAGTAAAAAAATATTTTGTATAGTTGGCCATTCAATAATGGCCCATCTTTTAACTTGACTGCGTGTCCCTACACCTGCACACGCGAGGACCTTTACAAGGCCACTGATAGCGCTAAATCGGTGGCCGAGTTTTGGTCCTCAAAAATTTGAGTCGATACGCAAAGAAGAAGAAGAAGTTGAACTGAACATTAATTTTACGAAAATTTGCTACAGTGCTATAGAGAAACTTTAAAGAAAATTCTTAGTAAGTAGCTGATCTTAAAATAAGTTTAAAATGTGAACAATTTGCGTTGAGAAATCCCCGTTTATTGGTGAGTTGGGGATCGCGATAACTTTATCCAGGAATTGACTTCCAAACAATTTGATTTAGTATTTGAGTTCGTTGAAGTTACAAGAACGTTGGAATATTATTTAATTTTTTTTTGTTCCACAGTTACAATAAGAATGTTCGAGTTATTATTTAGTAATTTCTTGCTTTGTACTTTATTTTACAAGTCGGCATTGAAAGTAGATTAACACATAAAACACTTTTGGAAATGTAAGTATAAAGTATGTCTATCACTTGATTCTCATTCATCAATATTTTTAACCCCCAACGCAAAAAGAGAGGTGTTATAAGTTTGACGTGTCTGTGTGTGTGTGTATATGTGTGTGTGTGTGTGTATCTGTCTGTCTGTGGCATCATAGCTCCCAAACGGATGAACCGATTTCAATTTAGTTTTTTTATATTAAAGGGGACTTACGTGCGAGTGTTCTTAGACATGTTTGATGAAAATCGGTTGACCCGTTTAAAGGTTATGGGGGTTTGAAAGTAATTGTGTTGGGGGTTTTTAAATTTTTAATTTAATATTAGATTTATTAGGAAACAGCAGGTACTTTACTTTTGGTAAAAGTGTTAGGTAACAATATAATATTTATGAATTGTTAACTTATAGTCTTTTTAGATATTCAATCAATATGGTACAAAAAACATCTCCAACACAGTGAAAAGAAAGCAATCATCAGCTCAAGAATGTATCCTGAATATTAGAAGAAGTCACTTTCGGATCTTAGCTAAATCAGTTTAATCCTATGGCTAACTTTTATATTTCAAAACAATAAAATAAAAAATACATAAAGAACGAAATGTGACCAACGTAGAAAATTAAAATAATTTATAAGAACATCAACAATAAAAGTAAATTGTTATCATAAAGTGCCCTCACCGCGAAAGTTAAATAAAAAAATATTTTCCGTTATGAATAAATTTATGTTAATTTATGTAACAAGCCATGGTTCGGATCATTATTATTCCGGGGTTTATCCCACGTTGATTTGATAACGGCCTTCCCTTCAAGGGATCTGTGGAGGTACACTGTGGCCACTACATTCACGGATAAAGCGGTATCGCTCCAAGCGTACTCGTATACCTATTCAAATTGCGCCCCGCGATTTTGTTCGCGTACATCCCAAAATTGTGGGGATATTACGAAATTTTTTTTTTATTGCAATCAAGTGTCGAGACGAGGTGTTCACCTGATGATAAACAACATTCCTGTCCATAACAGAAACAGTGTACAACACTACTGCGCTCATCACCCTGTTTCGTGCAAGACTCCTTACTTGGTATGATGTTATGTTTTAATCCTGTTTACAATAGAAGATCTGCATTTTTTTTTAAATATACCGTCTTTTTCGTTGCTTACATTGAAGCTTATACTCTTAAAAATTGTCACTAATGATTGCCGTTAATGTCATCATAAGCATTCGAGATTTTCAACTGCTGGGGTACTGGTATTTGTTACCTGCCAAAGCCACCGCTGCCTCAGCTTCATGGGTGGGGATCATTCTTACCTGTACTAGGGACACACATAGAAAAACTTTCAGCTTTTATAAAATAACGAAGGTCAGGCACTCGCGGGCTCTTACTCCATATTGTATAGTCTCCTGACTAATTGGCACTCCGTTCTGGGCCTTGTGCTCAAATTCCAGCTGAGGAAGGGTAGGAGACGAAAGGAGAAATTAGTAGTACGGTAGAAGTTATAGATCAATCGCTAATCGCTTATTCCGTAGTCGCAAAGTGACCTACATATCGTTACATAGGTATGTATATTAAACAGTTCTTGTGTATATAATGTATAACTATACCATCATATGTATTATATATGTATCTATACATGATAAAGTTAGTTTATGCCTTTAGTTTTGGCATAGTTTTGAGGGATTTCGTGATTTAATTAATGTAAAACTTGTCCCACATTCAAATGGAATTACATATGAATTTAGTCCGTTATGGTTAGGATATTTTACGTGTGCAATATTTAATTGATTTATGAAAATGGCTATTTATGTTATAAGTACATATTAACTCGATATATTATGTATTGTGGTTTAGCATGAAATTTGAAATACCTATAAACAAATACGTGTTCCAGAGGGCACAGACCTGGTTGTCGTACTAACATCGTTGACAGTCGTTACGGGTACTAAGAGCCCTCAAAACCAAAAAATATACACGAACAAAGGACCCAAATAATACAGACACCTAATTGCGGAAAACTACCCAACAAGAACCCATTAACAAAACGACAACAAGATAGAAACAGCAGTCGAAACACACATGTGTGATTCCCAACCAATTATCAACCAATTCTCGCCACCCGATTGCACCGTTATTTCTAATACAAAATGATTCACATTCTCGCGTCCATTGCGAAAGGTCTAATACTGTCAGTCGTACCCTCATCCTATACGAGCCCTGTCAATGGCGAACAGACACTAATCGAGGCTGGCAACTCTTCGCGCCGCAATTGATCGCCAAAGTGAACGCAGACTAAACATTTAGTGCCCGAATTTTGTAGACTATTCATAAATATTTAGCTGGTGGCGGAATAGGTTGTTGGCTAACGTTGATTTTGAAAGATATAACTACTTATACTTTGTACAAATATAAGGTAATAAACTTGTAAATCTAATGAAGAAAATGACAGACGAGTATTATCTGTCAATATTTATGCCCCGCAGTTTCACAGTACAATAATGAGTACTAGCGTATGATTCAATGACTCACTTAAGTCGTCGACATTTTGGTGAATGTCCAAACATATAATATACAATTTCCACAGACAACCTACCCAAAAGTAAGTACTGCACATCCACCAATAATATCCAATAAATATTTCTTTTAATATCACCGACTATGAATAAAAACAAACCCAAATAAAGTGTTACCGGACCTCATACATCACGCAATAAACATTAACAATAACAAATTTTAAATGGACATCCACCATTTTTGTTTTATCTGCATAACGCGGCCATAAATGACAATAAAGGGCGCAATACACGTCCGATTAAATTAATTGTTTGCAATGTTGTGTTCGCGTGTATTTGATTTGGTTGTTATTGGAATAGTTTGGTGTTATTCAAACAGTGTTTAATAATTTAGTTGCGGGTAAACAGTTACATCGGTACCGTTAATGGATTTGGTTGACAATCGCGACAGAATAGGAAGGTTTGTTCAATAGTGAATGTGTAATTTCTTTATTAGATATTGATTTGATTGGGAGGACTTTTGAGCGAGTGTTTGTATTGATTTTATTATAATAAGCTGTGTTCCATAATGGCTCCTAGAGAATGATGATGATAAAAACTTCCTCAATAATAGGGATATTTATTGCAAATATTTTTTAATCGAACTTTTTAATGATATTTGCGCATAGAATCAATTTAGAAAAATAGAAAAAAAATGTAATTAAGTATGTATGTGTTTTTTTTTGAGACATTTCCACTCGTATACAGTCAATCTATACTATATAACGATCGTAATCACAATCTTGATTTAAAAATATCTAGATAAATTGTAATCCGGGTCTAGAAAAACAGAATCAAAATTGGAATAAACATTTCGTTTTCCCGATGATTTTCAGTAAACACGTCACTCCGGCGTCAGCATAAATCGAACAGGTCCGGATTGTCGCCCCGGGCGATCATCAATGTGTCGACTTGTACGTACCGCTCACCCACGCGCGCTCTGCCTTGATTTATGCCACCGACATTCGATTTCCCGCCCACCTACAGTTTTATCTCTCGAAAAATTTAACAAATAAGGTGTCGAGAATTGTAAAATATTACTGTTCATGTTTAACAGTAAGTCCAAAAGATTAATAAATTAACTGTTTCATACTTTTTATTTACTTACTTACCTTCTTTTGAAAGTATCACGAGTAATCGTAAATTGTACAGAAAATATTTTATCCAAGAATTTTTTTGTTACGACATAAAGAAAAGTTCGACGTGTCAGTAAATGTTATTATTGTTTATTACCGAGTCATGCCTGTTTGTGTTTTAGCAGGATTTTTGTTTTTCACAGGAAATATAAAATATTAACCTTCAGACGCTTGATATTGGGGTCTTATTTTCATTAAACGCTAAAGAAACAAATAAGAATGTTTCGTTAAACATTCTGAAAAGGAAAATATTAATCCTTATAAACATTTAAATTTATTCAGACATGTATATCACGGAGGATTCACAAAATTAACCCTGATTTAAATGCGTCTAAACATACAATGTATTGTTCTTTCATTTGAAATTTAGGCTTTGAAATTCAGGGGAGCGTGGAGTGATTAATTCTAGCGAAGGGGTCATTCTGGGCCGAGTCGCCATTAGATTCTTGGGACGAGTGTGTCACCTAATTGAATTCGGACCCTCATTACGGCCCTGGCGTGATTAAGACGCGATGCCCCGCATTGTGGGAGAAGTCAAAGTGATTGTTTGTCGGCGTTAGTGTGTGTTGTTAATTTGTGAGTTCCGTTTATTTGTTCCTCCAAATTGTTCGTTGGTAAAACGCCGTGGAATTACATTGAATTAATAGTTCGTTTACACACATGACACGAACTACGTTTAACATTCACTTTTTGATGGCATTTGCTGTTCTGTTTACGAAATTGTATTTATTAGATGTATAACTGACTGAGTAAGTAAGTAGTACGTTTTCTGTACTATATAGTATTTATACTGTGGCTTATAATACTCTCGTAAGTAACACTTATCCAATTAATATTCGTATTATACCAGTGAAGGTTAGTATATTATGTTGTTATACTCGTAATGTAGGTAATTACATTTTCTCGGTATCTGAGAATCAATTACTAGAGTGAAGTGAAAACGGTGCGCGACAAAATTTAATTTGATAATATTTTTAGTTTTGAATATTTTACATTATTTATGTACAAGTTCAAACTTGTACATTATTATCGTTAGAAAGAATACATATCCTAATAATATTATAAAGCCGAATGTTTGTGAGTGTGGATGTTTAGATATTTGTTCCTCTTTCACGCAAAAACTACTGAATGGATTTTAATGAAATTTATTACAAATGTTCCACATACCTAGTAATAACACATAGGATACTGTTTATCCCGAAATTCCCACGGGATAAGGTTCTACGCGGGTAAAACCGCGGGGCACAGCTAGTAAATACATATTTTCTTTTCTGTATTCCTGTAAATATATATGTATTCTACGACTTATCTTTTTACGATCTACATGGATTAACAATGTTAAAGGTTTCGTGTTCGATTGTGATCAGATTAAAGCTTTTATAAATATGAAAATGTTTCGGGTCTTTGTGTTGTTTGTCCCTCAATACACGTAATAGTTTGTTCTAATACGGGCGTGATTAAACTTAATTATTCTCGTGGATTACATAATTATCAAATTGTAATTCCATTGAAATCTACTCATTGAATCATTGACGCGACTAACGGCCGATTTTTCATCGGTTATTTTAACACCAAATTAATAAGCGTTATTTCTTTTTTCTGTACTTAGTGTTAGTAATATTTATGTATATGTTGTTACTTTTAGATTTATTAATTCGTGTTTATTTCATAATAACTCGTAGTCGGATTACTACACTATATTTAAAAAAAAAAAAAAACTACTAATGAAATGGTATAAAAAAAATCACACTAAAATACCTCAAATAACTTCACTTAACCTACCTATTGACCGTCTTTTAAGCCCGCACTATATGCACATAAACAATCATAAAACCAAATAAATTATTTACGTAAAACTCGTTCTAAATTCGAAAACTAGTAGTTAATTTCGTTGGCGTATTTCCAAACAAAGTTTTCATAAAGTGCGAAGTGATCCGAGGGCAAATGAGTTCGTGTTACAATGTGACCGGCATGGGAAATTACCGTATTCTCATTTTAAATATTATTTACAAAAAGTTTTGTACACGGATTTCTTTTTTATTTTAAAATTTGAATTTCGAATATACTCTTTGGTTCATATTTGCCATTTTGTTACGAAGTTTAGAAATTAATCCATTTTTAAATTTCGAATAGACAATAAAATATGAAATTCGATTTCAAATTAAGAGGCAGAATGTTTTTTTTCAATTAAGCTAATTATTGAAATGGATACTACGAGTATTTGAATTGGAATAAAGTTTAAAAATGGAATGTTTAGAAATATAATAAAACAAAAATGTTATCCGTCCATTTATACTATTTAAATTAAATATTTGAATGTTAGAATCCATGTTTCAGTTCAAGTTAAAGTCAAAATTAAAAGAACACACTTAAAATCTATGACAATTAAAATCACATAGAGCCGAAAATTCGCAGAAAAACGAACTTCACGACTCTTCGAAACAGATTTTAATCCGGACTAAACTTGCAGTCATATAACCAGTAGTGTCACATTAATTAAGCTACAATTTATTAAAACTTGGATAGAGTCAGAACAAAGCGGATCCGTTTCAAGGTCCAAATCTCAGAGTTAACAAGCACTTTTTGTTTCAAACTTCAATATTGTCAGTTCAAACTCGACGACCCGTTTTGTTTGAAACCGATTCACGTGGCTCTAAAGGTGGCCATTGACGAGGCAGTTGAACTGATCAACCTAGACATAAAACTGAGGCGTCACTTCAAAAGTTTTAGGCCAACTAGATTTCCCCACTTGAATCAGAAAACGCTCCGGTGATTGAAGACCATTTTTGGATGGACGCCAGTTTAACTGATCAGTTAAACTGACTCGTCGATGGCCACCACAGCGGTGGGATTGTGTGAATACCTTCAAGGTTGAAACCCACTACAATCACAAATATAATTAGAGTTAATTAAACGGGATTATGTAATCTAAGGTGAGCTATTCTGGATTTCTAGAGTTGAACCTTGTTAGTTTGATGCTAAATGTGTCTCGTGGTTTTATCTGTGTTAAATTTTATTACACTATAGATAGATAATAGAATTTCTACATAAGTCTCTCTTTCATTAATTCCTTTTAATTATATAATATTAAAAATGGTTTTATTGAGCTATACTCTATCTTAGGCTGCACGGCTGTAACATCGTTTTCCAATAGGCGAGTTACAGTCAAGTGCAAGTCTATTTAATGTCAAAAAAATAACAGCCAGGAGTAAAAAATCTGTGCAATATGAGATGCAACATTGTTTTTTATATTTGAGAATTTTTAAAACAAATGCAACCTGATTACAATACAATAAATACCTGTACCCTTCACACACCTCTACCTATTTACGTTTCAAGAAAGGTTCATTTCCACACATCGGTTTTCGACACGTAATCGCCGCGTCCAATCTCCATTATCACCGAGTGGTGTACCGCCCTAACTAATTCCACGGTTGGTTACCGACCCACGGCTCCCACTTCATTGCCAACTTTCAAAAACACCCGACGGAATTTTAAACGGTTCTGAATTACCGTTCACGAATAAATCATAAATTCGATAAAGAATTTCGTAGTCGATTTTATGGTTTCGTAGTTCGTAATGAAGTTCGTAAGATCAGTACGTTGTCTGCGTCTCTGTCTGGGTTTGTATTGAATCAATATCTATGATACCGCGGGGCATCGCTGCTGTATAAAATTTGGTTCCTTGTTATTAAAATTACACAATCAATTACTTTTACTAGGTTAATATGCTGCACCTAGGGTATCAGAAAGTGAGCACATACATTTGGATCTAAATAACGATTTGAGATATCATACAAATAATACTAATCTGATTCACATTATATTACATGCCAGGTTTTACCCACGGAAATCAGAATCCCATGGAATTTTTGTGATAAAAAGTATTATTAAGCGTTTTTTTAGTTGTAAGGAACATTTGTACCAAATTTCGTCTAAATCGGTTCAGAAATTTTGCATGATAAAGTAACAAACATCCATCCATCCATCCAAACTTTTGTGTTTATAATATAAGTAGAATATTAAATATTATTCATTAGTAAGTGACTACTGGTTGTTATTTTAGTAAACTACAAAAGCTATATGATGCTAGTTACGTGGGTTTATCAACCGCGGTTTGAGACGTATTCCCACTAATCCCGTAAGAAGATTGGGATTTGTATTTGAGAATAATATTCTATAGATACCTGGTAATACGACTTTACAAGAAGTATCCTATATTAGAGACTAGCTGTGCCCGCGGTTTCACCCGCTTAGTTCCCGATTAAACGTAGCCTATGTTCTTTCCCGGACCATAAGCTACCCCTGTACCAAATTTCAAGTCAATCGATTCAGTAGTTTAGCCGTGAAAAGGTAACAGACCGATAGACAGAGTTACTTTCGCATTTATAATATTAGTAGGGGGTAGTAGGGAAGAAAGGATTACATAGATATACAGATACAATCGAATAGTAACAGTTTCTCCGACCAATCATTTCAAATTGCAGTATGCACAAAATTAACCCAGTCGGAGAGGGCTTATTGCGAAAATTGCTTATTATGAACTAGCAGCGCCCCGCGGTTTCACTCGCATAGTTCCCATTCCCGTAGGAATACAGGGATAAACTATAGCTTATGTCACTCGCTGACAATATAGCTTCCCATTAGTGAAAGAATTTTTGAAATCGGTTCAGTAGATCCTGAGATTACCCCTTACAATTTAACAAACACACAAACTTTACTTCTTTATAATATTAGTATAGAAGTATAGATAAAAATCCAGTACTTTCATATATAAAACATTAAACATTTCTACTTACCTCAATAAAAAACCTTTGTAAACTATTAAACTAGAAACACTAACTTTTTCAATACTAACTCTATACCTAATAAAGTAAGCTGGTCGTGAAAGGGTTACGTTTATTATTGAGTCTAGTTCTAAAGTTCTGTGGAAACCATTTAGCGTGAGTAAAAATGTGACCTGTGTTTGTGAGGACAAATAGAAGGGCTAATGCTGTTATAACAAGACTAATAGGTATTTTTAAAATGTTCTACGAGACTAATAGTTATTGCTAAATTCTAGTAAAAATTGATTTTTTTTTTCAACCTATATCGTCCCACTACTGGGCAAAGGTCTCCCCCAGACATCTCAAACTCGCCCTATCCTTCGCAGCCTCCCATCAGCTACTGTCGAAGGCGACAAGACCATCCCGCCAACGCTTTCCTTCCAAAAATTGCTATACATAATAATTGTTTTTTTATCCCACTAGCTCGGAAAGTATGTTTTTAATCCCCGATATCTGGGGGTAAAAGTCGATTTTAATCTCAAGAGTGGAAAGTATCGGGGTCGCTGTAGGCAGCCCCTGCAGGACCCAAGGCAATTTCGCTAACTGGGAGTAAAAATCGTTTTTGCGCTCTAGAGGTTAAAGTAAATTTGAATTTAGAACATCGTGTGCACAAATGTGATGATGTTTTGGATTCACAAACTGTCATACAACTTTTTTTTATTTCAAATTCAAACTCAAAAAAATCCCTACTTGCTCTCACAGCTCTCTTTTAATATTAAATATAGTGCTCGAAGGTCCAATTCCACACATATTTTCGCTCTAGAAGTATACAAAAACAATATTTCATATTTTAACCCATTAGTTAGAATGGCACGAAACTATAATGAAATGGCTGGAGGTAGCAACACTTTAGATATTTTTGATTCGAACTTTAGAAATTACTGCGAAGCTGTAAAACGTATCCTCCGTCACAACAAACCCACCTAGAAATAGTGCTCGAAGGTCCAATTCCACACATATTTTCGCTCTAGAAGTATACAAAAACAATATTTCATATTTTAACCCATTAGTTAGAATGGCACGAAACTATAATGAAATGGCTGGAGGTAGCAACACTTTAGATATTTTTGATTCGAACTTTAGAAATTACTGCGAAGCTGTGAAACGTATCCTCCGTCACAACAAACCCACCTAGAAATTATTATTATGTTACTATTATTATTACTTTATTTTATTATTGTTAAAAATTTCAATTCATAATTAATTTATTATTACTTTATTTTATTATTGTCTAAAATTTCAATTCAGAATTAATCTACTCTTAATTTTTCTTCTTCTGTATTTATATTAATACAGCTGTATTTTAGAAGAAGATTGATGATATTATATTGTATAAACTTTTACTTAGTTTGATATTTTGGCATGTACCTTACTTAAATATTTCTAAAAAATTTTTTTTCTTCCCCTGTCTCGTATATCTTGCTTGACCAACTGTAAAATTTACCTGGTTTAGTTAGTCGACACAAAATTTGAGTTCCAATCCAGTTTTAATCCTCTCCATTTGCTTGTACTTAGTTAAGTTTTGATTGTAACTTGTATTGTGTTTAAATAAATAAAATAAAATAAAATAAAAACTCGGAACTTCCTTGGTGTACTTACTTATTTTTTTATTTGCTTTGCGCGTGATATTTTTGCTTTCAACTTAATATTGTGATTGTTTTATGTTTTCATTTAGTAATTTCCTCGCTGAGGGGGGATGAAAAATAATGTGTTGCACTCGAGTGCAAACAATTTTTAACCTTGTGCTCCTTTGAGTCCCTCGCTGACGCTCAGGATTCTTATTTTGAATCCCTCGCTGCGCTCGTGATTCAATTTTAGAATCCTTCGCTGGCTCGGTCCTCAACTGGAGCCCCGGTTAAAAAGCAACTTTGCACTCTTGTATAACAAATAACTATTTTCCATTAATCTGCCTTTGAGACGCTAACGATATATAATACAACTTTAAATAAATGTAAATAGGACTGTATTTTTGAATAATACTAATGTGCCAAGCCAAAATGAGAATAGACTATTTATTACAGAGAAAGTGAAATAAACAATAGAAGTAACCAATTGTTCGCTTTAATGAAAATTAATGATAAAAATGATTTAGGATTAACCAAAAAGAAATGGGATTTCCGCATAATCCCACAGGGTACAGCTAGTCTCATAGATATTGTCTAAATTGTTGTTGTTGAAATGCCTGCCAAAAGTAAAACACTAGTTCATTTATAATGAAGTACAGTTATGCTCGAAATTAGTATCAAAAGTTTAAATTCTGATCGGCTGGATTCTGAACTGATTTAAAACAACAATAATACATCATTTAATTGTAGTTTAACTTTATTAACTTCGGCAAGTCGTGACATTACACGATAACAGGAATAACGTGATTTATTAGAGTTTGAAGTTATTGTTACTTTAATTTTCATTTGTAATAGTTTTAAATAAACTTGGTCTAAAGAAACAACAAATATTTTTATTTGGCAGACATTAATGATAACTTTATTTTTTAATTATACTTGTTTAGTTATATAATATCCCTTTTTACAATAAATGAGGAACAACAGTGGCATAACCACGTTTTTTCTTTATCACGTGTAATCAATATGTATGTATGTGTACTACGAGTATAATGAAGAGAAACAACACAGTTTTAAAATATCGTTGTTAATCCTCGTCTAAAATCATTATTTGTCTGTGCGTATACTGTAATAAAAGGTTTGTTTTCTATAGGGTATGCAGCTATTAAATAATAAAAGATGGTGTCAAAGACGTCATAATTTTCAAGAATTACTTTAGTCGTCAATTTTATTTTACAAATTTCGTGTATGCAAAACCATTTAACTTGCAAAATGTATTCAAATTAAACGATAAATGAACACTTTTAGAAACACTTAGTCTGTCAAAGATATTCTCTTTGACATACGAGCATGTAATGGAAATAATTTAATCAGTTGTACGTGTAATTGCGAGATATTTGCGAGCTCTCTCTCTAATCCTAGCACCTCTATGCGAAGAATGAAATATCTGCATTTCTTTGGCTCGGCGGGTGGGAACAATGCATACTCTGCACGTGATCCGGATTATACCGGCTCAAACCGGTAAATTGCGTTAAACCCTCCACTGTTCGACGCCGATAGAGGGCGCCGACAGCCCCCCGTTACACTTTACTGCGCGACTGTACATTTATACCACAAAAGGTACATTCGCTTTGAGAAATGATAAAAAAAACTCAAATGAATAATTGGCGCTAAAGCCCGGATAGTGCTCTGATGACATTTTTTACTCGAATTTTTGTACTTTACGGAGCTTTCGAGTATCGTCGAGATTAATTCGTTGTAGCTGCCTGTAGTACGGAAAATGTTGAATAAAGTCTGAGAAGCCGGTTATAACTTGAAAGTAGTTTAATTAAATTGAAAAATACTTTAAATATTCATTATATACTTTTTAATTTACTTCGTAAAGTAACACATTGTTTACATTCTTTTTTATTTACGCTTTTCCGAAAATCAAAATAGTTTTTGTTCAATTATAAATCAGCACTTCAATGTTGCCAGCTTTTTAAAATATTTACTAAATAATATGTTTTTATATTCTTTGTACACAGGAATTCACTTAAAACAAATATAAACTTTAAGTACTAAAGTATGTAACATCGTTACCGTAACTTTAAAAATTCTTTACTTGTTTAGTACTTAAGTGATTTAATTATACTGGTATTAACATAATAACTTAAATATACGAGTATAGTTAAACTTACGTCAGATTTTTGTGTCTTTAGACACAATTATTTTATTTATTTGAGAGTGGATATGTGTGTGAGAGAGTGGTCACCGCGGACTCTTACGCAATGGGTTGCGGTTTCGATTCCCGGGCGAGGTAAATATTATGGAATACGTAATTCTATACATTTTTATCTTGGTCTGAGTGTGTGTAAGTATGTTTATATGTACGTAGTTCCTCTTGTTTAAAATCCAATATTAAACCTAGATAAAAGTCAATTGCTTATAAGTAATTGTTATTATACTCGTAAGCTTAGTACGAATGATTGATTATTTTCATTCAAAACATATTTATAACAAAAGAAATGTTCAAATTATTTCCAATTATCGATGCCTACCTTCAATAGTGAATGAGTCGTTTGATCCATCACTCCGCTCCGTGCGGGTCGAAGGTCGACAGATCGATTGAGAGAGGCTTTAACTTAGTTATTTGATTGACGATCTTAAATTATTATAGTACACAAATGAGAAAATTAATCTGATAAAATCTAGAGGCTTATTTATTGAATCATGCTATTATTAAAAGTACTAGGTTTGCTCCGCGGTCTTACCCGAGTTCAATTTTATTTTAACCCCTTGGACCCCTACCCACCCGGGTGGGGGTCTGTAAATCATAAATCTTTATTGCTTTATCTGTTCCCTGATACATACAATCTGGGTCTTTTTAAGTCGCGAGTCAATAGGTACCTTCTAGGCGAGCACGCTCCATCTTAGGCTGTATCATCGCTTTCCATCAGGTGAGTTGCAGTCAAGTGCAAGCCTATTCTGGGTTAAAAAAAGTGAATTTTATAAAATCCTTTCTTAGTGAATGCTTCCTTACTGATTGTTTTTTCCTAAATACCAGGCTGCATTTTATATTTCACTAGCGGCGCCCCGCGGTTTCACCCGCGTAGTTCCCGTTCCAGTAGGAATATGGGGATATGCTAAAAACCTTCCCACTGAATCACTCTATCTATTAAAATAAACCGCATCAAAATCCGTTGCGTAGTTTTAAAGATTTAAGCATACATAGAGACATAGGGACAGAGAAAGCGACTTTGTTTTATACTATGTAGTGATAGTGATACATTAAATTGTTGTTACAATATGCACTCTTAATATTTACTCAGTACAGTTCAGTATTTATTCGCTGGTAATATTATTTTTAATGCAAATAATTATGAATTGAACAACAACATGCAAATGATAACTTTTCAAGTGGAGCTTCACTTTGTTCACAATATTGACAGCTTTAATTAATTCCTATCAAACAGCAATTACTCGCTAATTCAAAACTGAAATGAAAAACTAATTACATCCACGAATTAATTTGAATTTTTATGTTATTGACGTTCATTGTGTTGTCTTGAAATAATTTTAATAATCTTTGAAAATTCAATTAGGAATGTTTTGATCATTGTCTCTGTAGTAGATTTTTCATGAATAAAAATAAAAACAATTGATCGCTTGATAGCATTTTTTTTAACCTATAGTGTCCCACTGCTGGGCAAATGCTTGGAGAGATAGCATTAAGGTGCGATTTTTCTTTTTAAATATGAAAAATCAGCAGGTTCTGGTGGCCGTAAGTAGTTGAATCTGTTGCTCTAGATCTTACAGAGATTAATAGGAAAGAACAGGGCATAGCTGCTGATTTGATGTATAAAATGATGGACAACTTTATATATATGTTGAAATTGTAACACACATTTAAATACACATACAATTTTGTTCAAAACGTAAACCAACGTGAATTTCCAAACATATTTAGCTTTAATTTCAACATACAATACCGAGTTCAACACGTTATAAAAGCCTTTAATACCTTTATTATAATATGTACCAAAACATACTTTAATAATGTTTCTCGAAAATGGAAATTTGGAACAAAAACCTTTAGGAAAACTATCTCACTAAATGACCATTGCTCGTTTATATTTGAAACTAGTCATTACCATTATAACATAGCAATTAATGGTTATCGAAATCCCCGAAACTACTTTCAATTGATATTCCTTAGTTATTTTGAACTCTATTCGGTTGTAATAAAGACTATTTTATAATTGATCTGTTAAGTTATTTTGAGCTCTATGTGGCTGTAATAAAGATAATTTTACAATTGATCTGTCAAGTTATTTTAAGCTCTATGATGTTACTATAAAGATGATTTTCGAATTGATCTTGAAAGTTACTTTAAACTCTATGCGGTTTTAATAAAGATGATTTTGTAATTAAATGTTAATATAGGTTATTTATCTCGATAGGTTTTGTAACATACTTAAGTTAATAGGCGTTTTAATGGTTGTATTTGTAGTTAGGAATTCATGATGGTTGTTCCTTTATGCTTTGAAAGAGGTTATAATGGGGCTTGGTCTTTATTGAGCTTGTAGCTTTATTTTTAGGATTTATATAGGTATAATAAGTAATTATGTTAGACCATACTTGAATGCTTTGATTGGATTTTCTCGCAGCCTCTAGTATCCAAAGGGACAATTTTATTTCACATAAATACCCGAAAATGTAGGAAAATATTTGTGCAATGGTTGGGGCTCGAACTCACGACCTCTCATCTACTCCTCTATAAATAATCTCAAACTTAAGTGTGAAAAACGCTAAAAAATATAATTAGAATATTTAAGTAAAAATTAATATAAATATAAATTACTCATACAAAACAATAATTGAACATAAATATTTATACAAGCTTAGTTCTAAAACAATTGTCTGATTTCCATTTCAAAGCAGATGTACTCGTAGCGAGTTCGTAGCTAAGTGGTGTTCGCACGTAGCGTTCGTAGCGGTGTTCTCGTAGCCAAGTGACTACGACTAAAGAGATTAGGTACAAGATATACAAACATACAATGTTATTATTTAGTTAGATAAACATGTTTTTGTTTGTTTTGTATTAATTGTTTCTTGTATGATAATATCTTAAATTAATATCATTATTTAATAAATTACAAAAGAACAGGCGGCTAGTCGAAAAAAATAATTACTTACGTACTTATTATGTAAGTATAGAAAAAAAAGAAAAATTCAGTGGATTCCAAAAAAAAACTGTAAAAACTTCTTTTCCAGGTAGTTTTCGTTCCACTTTTAGTCTACTATAAACTTGTTTAAATGCAAACAAGTTTTTTCGTACCCAAACTTTATTCAGAGTTTGGATGTAACCGCAAAAAACTTAAAGAGCGTATACTGAGTAGAGTTTTGTAGGAAAACGTGACCATTTTAAAGAGGCGGTTCACGTAAAGGTGGCAGACGGTGTCGCTACGCTTTAAACTTTGTTACTTTAGGATACCGCACGTGGAGGTAAAAACGTTCCGTACTCAAAGGGTAAAAACGGGACCATATTATTAACAGCCGTTCCCAATATATCTATCTAAAATTTTGCTAGTCAACGGATAAAAAAATATTTGTATATGTATGTGAAATTGACAGATAATTTATAGAGTTTTATGACCATCGATAAGCAAGATTATAGACAGATTGAATATTGCGAAGGGCCATTAGGTTTCGCTATCTGTTTCGTCCATCTGTTTGTCTCCAGGCTGTATCTCAAGAACTGCGATAGCTAGACAGTTGAAATTTTCACTACTACTACTAAAAACAAAATAAAATAAATATCGAAGGTGGCTCTTATTAAACAACATACGTGTTTATGTCGTTTGGTACGGAACCCTTCGTACGCGTCTCCGACTCGCACCTGACCGGTTTTAAACTTTGTTACTTTTTAAAGTAGTCCAGTTTCATTGCACTGTTCGTGATTTTATTACGAAGAGAGTGTTTCGAAAACGAGACATTTACGTCGAGAGTCTCGAAAACGAGACTTTTCGAAGTTTCGAAGTAACGCCGATGGTAATTGTACTCAGACGATTATCTTTTAACTAATACTGATAATAGGTCTGTTTGAAACCCTCATTTGAATAAATCGGTTTATTTTCGTTTGTTATCCGCAAATAATGATTATGTTTTCTTGGAGTAGATTGGTATTGTTATTTTGAGTCTGATTTCAGGATAAGATTTGAATTATAACTGTTTTACAATCTATATACAGTATATAAAACTCTTCCGTTAGTGAGTGATGTACTGACTGACTGACTGACAGACAACGCACAGCCGAAACTACTGGTCGTAGAGAGCTTCAGCTCTCTACGACCAGTAGTTTCGGCAACGACCAACAACACACGTGCCAAATTTCAATTTGGCACGTGTGTTGTTGGGGGGAGTAGGCTACCACTAAAAGAGAATTTTTGGAAATTCCTCCCCTATAGGGAGGGAGAAAAGGGGGGAAAACACAAATTCTGCCAGAAGTCATTATTCCACGTAGACGAAGTCGCGGGCAAAAGCTAGTTTACTATCAGTGCTCTGTGGTTCCACTCTCAGGCCCGCGAGGACATACAACATATATGCCTCTTAAGTATATCTGTTACTGAAAACTGCAACAAAGTCTGTTGAGATTTTAGTGAACAGACAGCGGAATCGACTTTATTTTATACTTTGTAAAGATTATAGTCTTCTTTGATAAATAGGTTTAACATTAAATATTTCTTCGATTCGAATCAGTAGTTACTGACATTAGCGCGGTCACATACACTTTTAAGGTGTATGTGACCGCTAAAACTTACAAAAATTATGTGCACTTCTGTAAAGATATCTCACATGGGAATGTTACATAGAATAAGTTTTATTATGAATATTATAAGTGAAGATATTGTTGAAGTGTCTAACTAAATAAATAAATAAATAAAATTACACTTCTGACAATTTTTTTATGTTTTTATCCGATTATGACATTTCAAATCCATTTTGACGCAAAAAAAGTGTTCGATATTTTGAAATAATTGTGACAGTTCTGACAGAATTGTGACGTTTCTCATCAATTGTGACATTTGGAATCGACATTGACGCAAAAAACCTTTTAAATCGAGCTTATCGAGAAGTTTTGTCAACAACAATGGTTGACTGTCTTTGCGAACGAAGTCGCGGGTTCTGCTATTGTTCGATTCAATCTAAATGATTACACTTTGTTCACTGATGATATTAGTTCGGAAAAATAAGCGTTAACATGATCTTGCTTGCTAAATACATGAAAGTCATAATAAAACGTAACATTTATATTAATAATTATCTAATTAGACATACGAACGCATCTTCATTAACAACAATTACATTCCAACATTGGAACCATATAATTTGTTATCCTAAAGCGAAATCAACATCAATTTTAAGCAAAATCATATCAAATGTATAATTAACATGAGCCTTTCCAAAGTTTACCTTCGGATCATAATGACACATCCATTTTAATGGGGTCTAATGAGGATTAATCATTTAATGTCTCATTTTCAAATAAATTGTGTTTAAGGACAAAATAAATACTGAAAGGATTTCGTTGGGTTTTATGTTTTATTTTGCGTAGGTGTAATTTAAATGTATGATTATTATATTAGGTTTGGTAGGTTGAAGTTAATGTAGGAATGTCACCGAAAAATATGTGCTAAGTTGGTGTTAATTTTGGAATACTGCCCGCTTATGAGTGTATAATAAACATAAGTAAAAACGTCAGGAGGCCAATTCCCGTTCCCTTCTTAAAATACTGTTATATTTATCACTACATAGTATAAAACAAAGTCGCTTTCTCTGTCCCTATGTCCCTATGTATGCTTAGATCTTTAAAACTACGCAACGGATTTTGATGCGGTTTGTTTTAATCGATAGAGAGATTCAAGGAAAAGGTATTTTGCAATATTTTTTTCCCCAAATTCTCACTGAAGTGGGAACTACACCAGTGAAACCGTAGGGCGCTGCTAGTATAATATATATAACAAAGAGATTGGCACTTACATTTATACCATTAACATTACAACGGTTGAAAAAGACATAGATAGGGTTTTTTAATGGAGCATAGATAATAAGCTACACTTTAATATTAATAAATGTTCTGTATTATCGTTCAGCCGAGCACGCTCTCCAATACACTACCAATACCACTTGAGTGGTAAATCGCTACAACGTGTGACAGAGGTCAAAGATCTGGGAGTGCTCTTTTCGGCCGATACCAATTTTAGAGTACATGTTATTAATATCTGCAAAAAAGCCTATCGTAACTTAGGACTGATGTTACGTCTTGCTAACCAATTTACGAATATTGGAGCCTTGAGAGCATTGTATGACGCACTTGTTAGAAGTCATCTAGAATGTAACGCAACTATTTGGTCTCCTCATGAGGCCAAATATAAATTTATGATAGAGCGAATCCAAAATAAATTTATCAGATTTGTATATTTAAAACAATTCGGAGTATATCCAGGATATCCCTTACTCTATCCGACTTTATTTTTGCTAGGTATGGTGGGTTATTATCAACTGGAAATCAGAAGGGAAGTAGCTCTTGCTACTTATATCTTAAAGGTAGTGCGGGGTAAGATACACAACCCTCGACTCCTGGAATTGGTGCAGTTCTGTATACCGGACGAGTACGTGGGGCGCCGCCGCCGACCGCCACTGCTGGCATTACCTCGCGCGCGAACCAACCTTCTGCAACACGCGCCACTCACTCGCGCGTTACGCCTTCTCAATAATATGTCGGAACAAGCGGACTTGTTTTCTTGTTCACTGAGTGAGCTCACACGTATCGCATTTAAATTGATGAGTATGACTCAACATAAGTCTTAATTTAAATTTAATTGCAATGTTAAATTAATTTAGTTAATAAGTTCTATTGAATTAGGTAAAATTACCTGTAATAATAGAATTTATGTGTTTACATAAATAAATAAATAAATAAAAAAAGTAAAGTAAGAATACTCGTATCATAATGCACATAAAGTAAGGATATACGTGAAAGAAGAATCACCAACGATACATAAATATACATCTTAATTTCCGAATGAAATAAAACCGTGTTGTAAGGAGGTTTTATTATAAAAAAACCGGCCAAATGTGAGTCAGACTGTCGCACGAATAGTTCCGTACCAAAAACGGCAAAAACACTTGTTGTATGGAAGCCTCTCTTAAATATTGATTTCATTTTTTTATTGGTATTTCTTGTTATATCGGCAATAGAAATACATCATCTGTGAAAGTTTCAACTGTCTAGCTATCACCGTTCTTGAGATACAGCCTGGTGACAGACGGACAGTAAAGTCTTAGTAATAGGGTCCCGTTTTTACCCTTTGGGTACGGAACCCTAAAAAACAGTAACCGGTTATAAATATGTCCACAATTCACAGAGCTCATTTCCTACAGGATGATGTTATCTGCTCACTTATGAGACTTGTTAGATAAAACATTTCGGCGAGTAGACGGGCAACTTTTTATACAACTTAAAAAAAGGAGGAGTTTCTAAAGGCTCAAACCCACTGAAGTACACGAACACGTTACGCACGAAAATGACGTCATTGATACATTCGTGGCTGACTCGGCTATAGCTCAACGTAGCTGAGCTGCGTGGCCGTGGACCGAGGGCGTAGCGTGCGTGGCGGTGGGTTCGCGGCTTTAATTCTATTGTATTTTTTATGTTTATTTACGATTTAACTATTTTATAATGGCGAAAGATAAACTCGGGCACAGTACAGGTAGCCTTAGGGGAATGAAGAAGGGAGAGGAAGTCTTTCAACCTCTCTCTGTGTGAAACCCAGTACTTTGAGCTACAGCAACTTGATGTAGATAATCTGTGAGGGCGTGGTTCCTCGGTTGAGTTACGAGAGGTCCTTTTAGAACTGTGTTATCATACTTTGACAACCTCGATAGCAGAGTGGTCACCATGCCGGACTGCCATCCGTAAGGTTGCGGGTTCGATTCCCGTGCGGGGTCAATATTTGTGTGAACTACAAATGTTTGTCTCGGTCTGGGTGTGTGGGTGAATGAGTGTGTGCGTAGTTTCTGATACCCTAGATACAAGTTTAGAACTTAGTTAGGGGTCAGTTACTATAATGAGATGATGTAGTGAATGATTTTACTTTTTTATTTCTTGTATAGTTTCCTTCATTTAAATTCCTAAAGACGTTCTTTTACTCTAATACAAACTTTAATTTTGAAGTAAAAAAGCTATGCTGTTGGCAACACGCCTGAAAATTTTGATTTATTATTTTAATATTTTTCAAACCTTTAATAAAAGACAACAGTTCTTTCTGAATCAGATGCTTACGAAGTAAATGAAATATGAGTCGAGATAAAAGAAAGGTTAAGTCTCGGACTTATTGATTTTTATAAGTGTTTAGGCTAAACTTTTAAAAATAAATAACTACACACTGAAATTTTGAAGTTTATTTTTATTCCATGATCCTTTTCTATAAGTAATTAGTACAACGTGTACGCAAAATTTTAGGAATGGAGATATGTAAACAACAATCAAACTCACTTTTTTACATTTAAAGTAAGTTGGATCCTTGCATTTGTTCATGTATGTATGTTACTAAAAGAAGAGTGATTTAATAAAACATTTATCAGTATTGATATCTTTAATTTACTCGAACACTACATATTGAAATAAAACACTTAAATAGATTTTTGTCGTGGTTGTATATTGTTTTACATTTTCTGACGAAGACTAAGATGGAAGACTCTTCTGCGATCACGGGTTCTGTAAAGAATCCAAAACGTCAGAAAATGTAAAACAATATACTTACAACCACGACAAAAATCTGTTTATTTCAACATTTATCAGTGTTTAATAGAAGTCCATATTTTAACTAAATCTCTAATTTATCCTGTCATCCCACCAACTATCTCCCGTCTATCCCCGTCTACACCGTCCATAATTATCCGACCAACCACGAAGGTCGCTTGTCAACATTTGTTCAAGTTCATCTGTTCAAGTCGTGGTGACGTGTGAATGTCATAAGGTGGCCATTGACGAGTCAGTTTAACTGATCAGTTGAACTGGCGTCCATCCAAAAATGGTAGTCAGCTACAGTAATTCCAGATTCCAGTGGGGAAATCCAGTAGGCCTAAAACTTTTGGAGTGACGCACGGTTTTATGAGTGGACTGATCAGTTTAACTGACTCGTCAATGGCCACCTGTAAATACACATAGGCGTGTAGGGAAAACTTTTTAAAAATTGCTGTTCAGGGAAAACGTATTTATAACAGTGTTATTGTAAAAAGAAGTTGTAAAGAATAACTTACTGAGTTGCGAGTTTGACTGGAGTTTTGTACTTACTTTGTCGTGCTACGTAATATGTTTTTTGTAGGTATTTGTAGTGATTTTTTATTCTAAATTAAATTAAGCTAGACAAAAATTTAAAGATATTTTTTTAGTATAATTATATTTGCTCCGATTTTCTAAACTAATATTATAAAGAGGAAAGATTTGATTGTATTGAATATTTATACAATGTTACAAAATAATGAAAGTCTTTTGAATAGAAAATTACATTTAGCAACTTAATATTCAAACCAACAGAAGTTAGTATAAAAATAAACTGTACTCTTTAATACATCTGAAGTTTCTTTTGCTTATTTCCGCTAAATGAAAGAAAATTCATTCATAACTTGAAACTAAATGAGTTTCTTTTGAAGAAAATCGGCGTTAAAAACAAAATGACTGCTTTATAAAATGCCGGGATGTTTTGTTAAGGTGGCCTCTCCACTAAAACTTTGAAATAAAATAAAGATATTAACCGTTTTAGTTACTTATAATATTTTAAGGATCGCTTTCAACACAACCAAATGAAAAATAATTTCTTTTTCTTGCTGGTAATTTAATAAATCATGGATATCATAACTTTATTAAATCTTTTAAACTAAATTTGTTATGATTATTGATATTTTTTAAACTAAATCTGTTTAGTTTAAAATAAAGTAAAGTACTCTTCATATATTTATTAATATGTATGGCCTTACTCGTATTATGTAATTAAGCATGATTACAGTTCTGAGGAGTAGTGAAGGATGCGGGTCCAAGTTTGTCTGGAGTTAGTTAATGTTTATATCTGCAACCTAAATCTACCGATACACAATGAAACAGGAATATCTGTACTTAATAAAGGAAAATGAATATGTCTTGATTATGGTAAGACAAGCCAAAATAACAGTTTTTTAGCATTTTCTTCTGTCTGTATGTTTGTATCACGCACAACCTACTGAACAGATTGAAAATCTAACACAAATGTTTTTGACCGGGTATATCAAAATTCTTTCGGGATCGCCATTAACGCGGATAAAACTGCGGGTGCTGCTATTGTCAACTGTACTTATATATGTTGTGATAGTAAAGAGTACTCCTATGAGCAAGACCATCAAGTGTTTTAAATTTTCAAACAAATATCTTAAATTTTGGATAACTTAAAGCAAAGTTAGATTTGTAAACAGATTGAATTGAAAATCTAAATCCAAGATCTGGTACAGTGGAAATGCAGCCTTTAGGAGTTACTCCACGATTTAAAAAGAAAGAATGGCATGCAGTTCCCGGCGTTTGGCGTGGAAGTAGGGTTGCGAGCAACTTCTTGCTAGAGCAAATATTAGGGATAGGGTTGGCACAATACTTAAATGGTTTTTGTTTACTGATTTTTTTGGAATGTGTTTTTATGTATATTTTCTTGTAAGTGAGCAGTTTTGCACTATTAGACTTCCTTGATTTGGGTCGTGCGTGCTGCATAAATGGTTGCATTTTAAGTGTTCTATTTGTATTATTTTGAATACTTAAATTAATTTTAGGATTTATTATGTATTTTTATAATAAGAGCCGATGGTCGCTGGGGCAGAAGAGTGCAGGAGTGGAGACCGCGCACAACCCGTCCGTGGGCCGCCTTCCCGCCATGTGGATGATCTGAAGAAGGTGGCGGGGAGCGGCTGTATGCGCAGAGCCAGCAGGCTTATATCCAGCAGTGGATGGTTACGAGCTGACGATGATTTTTATAATGACAAATAATCATGTATTGATATATACGACATTTACATAAACAAATAAAGTTCACCAATCACTCCGATAAAACGAGAAACATAAACAACAAAAACCAAACATTTAATTACGTACATAAAATATTACCAGTTTGTCAAATACATGTAATAACTTCCAAACCGTAACAAGTTTATCCGGGTCATCGGTTTATCTGGATAAACCCGGTTCAGGTGACAGCCCTAACGTTGGCCGTAACAGAATTGTACACTTCAATTGTTGGACAAATACAGTCCAACGCGCACTCGAGCTGGCCTCGGCTCACGTGTCATGGAATTTAATACAGTTTTTTTCGAAATTGTTCTATTATTATACATGCAAAAGTTTATTTTGGTGTTTGAATATTGTGTAACTCAAAATGCTGGTTGTATTTGAATAAAGTTTAAACGTTCTAAATCCAATATGGCCGACTACCAAACATAGTGAACTATAGTCTGTTCATTTGGCGGTGAGACAAAATGTAAACAAAGAAATACTGGTTGTCAAACTTTTAGCTCATTTAGGCGAAAAATATATAGTTTTTTTAGAGTTATAAATATGAAAGTAAAATAAGACTAGGCATCTTTGATAAGTCGTCTATTAATTTAGTTTAGTGTAAAAATCAATAAAAAGGTAATAAACAGGATGAGTTGAGTACAAGTAAAAACAATTCATGTTAGCACCTGAATTGTTTTACTACAAAATAAATAAACAACTATTTATTGGTGATCCTCAGAAGAAGAGCTCCAACATGGATTTTCCTTTTTTTCTTTTAGAAATCGGTAAACGGAGGCTCGTGAAGTCGTTATATACAATATATTTTTTGTAGGGATACGAATCTTTGCCCAAGTCTCTTCTACGTATTTAAATATATTAATAACACCTTGGTGTCTGTTTGGATCTTCGGTGAAGTAAAAGTGCAAGCGCTGTTTGAACCAGGTTCACTTATTTTCATCAAAATCAACGTTCAGATAACAGAAATTTAACGATAACTGAATATAAAACATAATACAATAATTACTTTAAACAAAGAATTATCAAAAATTTACAATATACTTTACTATATAATCGGGAAGAAAACACTCACGTCAACAAGTTGATCAAGAGTAAAAATGACGGGTACAATCCGGCTAAATACGAAAACTATTAATTTTACTTTCATTACTTACAATGACTGTTCAACTTCATTTAGTAGTATTAAAATGTATCCATAGTTTGAGATTCACAGCATTTTTAGGTTTTAGTAATGTCAATTATCATCGTCATTACTATTACTACCTTAGATGAAGAATTGGTTTCGCTGTGTTTGGTAGGTATCGCCGACGTAGTCAAATGCGGCAACAAATACTACACTCGGCGTATCCAAGCCAGTCACACTGCAAGCTGTCTGTGAGGCGTATGTTCCAAATGTTTTATTAAAATTTGAACATAATACGTAGTAAAATGTCAGTTTGCGTGGTGAAACTGTGTAAAAATAATACTTCAAGAAACAAATTTCGATAATCATCAAAAACAATATACAAAAAAGTAGCTTTCTATGTCCCTATGTCCTGATGTCCCTATGTATGCTTAGATCTTTATAACTACGCAACGGATTTTGATGCGGTTTATTTTAATAGATAGAGTGATTCAGTGGGAAGGTCTTTAGCATATTTTATCCCCATATTCTTACGGGAACGAGAACTACGCGGGTGAAACCGCAGGGCACCGCTAGTCTATCTATACTAATATTATAAAGAGGAAAGATTTGTTTGTTTATTTGTTTGTATGTAACGAATAGGCTCCAAAACTACTGAACCGATTTCAATAATTCTTTTACCATTAGAAAGCTACATTCACCTTGAATAACATAGGCTATATTTTATCCCCGTATTCCCACGGGAACGGGAACCACGCGGGTGAAACCGCGGGGCACAGCTATATTATATAAAAATGAAACCCGTTTGCCGTTATCATAACTTGCGAACGGCTAGACCGATTTGGCTTTTTCTTTTGTAGTTTTCTAAGACTCTGTAGAATGTTCTTACGCAAAAAAATTAAGAAAATATCTCAGTTAGATTATAAAAAAATACATTTAATTCTGCATATTTTAAAAAACGCGCGTAACGTATGTCAATCATTTGATTCGGGCAGTTGTATATGCTTCGTCAAAAAATCTCCGAGACGCATTATCGGTATTTCATTAAATTTCCAGGTATTTTATGGCCAAAGTGTCTTATTCCCTACCAATTGCTCAAAGGTAGTGATTTCGAGTTTCCAATATTGCTACGCTGTTGCAAGCGCCATGATCACGGATGAACTGAACTGTTCATCCGTGATTATAATAGTTACTCGCTGGCAGTGTGAACATGCGAGTAACTATTAATAATATATGTATCTCATCAGGTATCGCGGTATCTAACCAATCTTTCATCTATGGTTACTAAATAGTACTTATAAAACAAAGTCGCTGTCGCTGTCTGTCCGTCCCTATGTATGCTTAAATCTTTAAAACTACGCAACGGATTTTGAAGCGGTTTTTTTAATAGAGTGATACCAGAGGAAAGTTTATATGTATAATACATGCATGATATTGTAGAGAAACACCGATAAATCTAGGGATTTCTAATGTGATGTCGTAAAAAACACATTTTTTGCGCTTACATTGCAAAAGTATTTAATCTAAAAGACATTTGCCTTTTACATGACTTGATTTCAATAAGTATCTTAGAAGATATTTTAGTTTTAAAATAACATTACAGCAAAATTATGATTAAGACCACTATTACTAAATAGTTACTACGACAAAGCGACCCGGCTAGTGCACGGCGGCACAGAATAACTATTTTTTCACCTTCTACATAAATGAAGTCGCGTGTTAAAATAATTATTACACGCGAACGAAGTTGAGGGCTAAAGCTAGTATGTTATATATTCTATATTTCAAAGATTAATTAAATATCAAGTAGTCAGTAGGGAGTAGTCTATGTATTATTGATAAAACATGACATACAAAATAACCTTTTTCATGGTTTGTTTACATTTTGTCTCACCGCAAAATGAATACATTATAGAAGCTTATTTGTTGAAAGATATAAATAGAATTCATCTTCAACTAACTGTAATTTTGAGTATAAGAATAGGAACAAACTTTACAGCTAGATTTCCTGTTTACATTTTGTTAATTTACCACTTATTAGGAAAATTATCCGAGAAAAATCTATTAAAAACTGTATGGGATACTAGGACAAAGGACTTTCTATTTAAATAGATTACATAACCGTTTATAATATAACCAACAGTGTTACGTTATTTACGTAATATGTAATAACAGTTAACGTTACCTTGTCATGAGTCTCGGAAATTGGCAATGTGTATTATGTTACAGGCAATCTGTATAATCAGGTATAGTATAAAATATCGGCAATGTACGAAATGTTATGATTTCATCCTCCAAGTCAAAATACTACAAGGAAATTTATTGGTGCATAAGGATATTGGGCAAAACGTCCCAAGTGCTGTAGCACTTCGTGTGATACATCATTCGATAGGTATCGTTAAGAGGAACAAATGACTCTACGGGAGTGAAGCCGAATTCCCCGGCAGAAAAAAGTTACAGCCATTTAAAAAAAAAATATGTCTACTTTATGCAAGGAGTTCCAAGTACTGTAGCACTTAGTGTGGTATATCATTCGATAGGTATCGTTAAGAGAATCAAATGACTCCACAGGAGTGAAGCCGAATTCCCCGGCAGAAAAAAGTTACAGTCATTTAAAAATATATATATGCCTACTTTATGCAAGGAGTTCCAAGTACTGTAGCACTTAGTGTGGTACATCATTCGATAGGTATCGTTAAGAAAAACAAATGATTCTACGGGAGTGAAGCCGAATTCTCCGGCAGAAAAAAGTTACAGCCATTTAAAAAAAAAATATGCCTACTTTATGCAAGGAGTTCCAAGTACTGTAGCACTTAGTGTGGTACATCATTCGATAGGTATCGTTAAGAGGAACAAATGACTCCACGGGAGTGAAGCCGAATTCCCCGGCAGAAAAAAGTTACAGCCATTTAAAAAAATATATATGTCTACTTTATGCAAGGAGTTCCAAGTACTGTAGCACTTAGTGTGGTATATCATTCGATAGGTATCGTTAAGAGAATCAAATGACTCCACAGGAGTGAAGCCGAATTCCCCGGCAGAAAAAAGTTACAGCCATTTAAAAAAATATATATGTCTACTTTATGCAAGGAGTTCCAAGTACTGTAGCACTTAGTGTGGTACATCATTCGATAGGTATCGTTAAGAGGAACAAATGACTCCACGGGAGTGAAGCCGAATTCCCCGGCAGAAAAAAGTTACAGCCATTTAAAAAAATATATATGCCTACTTTATGCACGGAGCTAGCTATTTGGCTAAGCTACTAAACTTATTTAAACACGATATTTCGCTATTATTTATAAATTATAATGAGGTAACGGTAAAGGAATAATTTGTAAGATTTTGTGCGTCTTAATCACTATCATATCATTCTAAATCATTTTGAAGCTCCACTCTCCAACTTCCAAAGAACTTTGTCTGTTTTTTCAGTAAGGCTATGATTAATGGACTCCTTGAATCAGTTTAACGTAACACAACCGAGCATAGCTCATTTTTGTTCCCCCAAAGGCCATTTACACGGACTCCTTGAACTAGTTTAACGTAACACAACCGAGCATTTTTTTTAAATGGCTGTAACTTTTTTCTGCCGGGGAATGCGGCTTCACTCCCGTAGAATCATTTGTTCTTCTTAACATTACCTATCGAATGATGTACCACACTAAGTGCTACAGTACTTGGAACTCCTTGCATAAAGTAGGCATATTTTTTTTTAAATGGCTGTAACTTTTTTCTGCCGGGGAATTCGGCTTCACTCCCGTGGAGTTATTTGTTCCTCTTAACGATACCTATCGAATGATGTACCACACTAAGTGCTACAGTACTTGGAACACCTTGCATAAAGTAGGCATATTTTTTTTTTAAATGGCTGTAACTTTTTTCTGCCGGGGAATTCGGCTTCACTCCCGTGGAGTCATTTGTTCCTCTTAACAATACCTATCGAATGATGTACCACACTAAGTGCTACAGTACTTGGAACTCCTTGCATAAAGTAGACATATATATTTTTTTAAATGGCTGTAACTTTTTTCTGCCGGGGAATTCGGCTTCACTCCCGTGGAGTCATTTGTTCCTCTTAACGATACCTATCGAATGATGTACCACACTAAGTGCTACAGTACTTGGAACTCCTTGCATAAAGTAAGCATTTTTTTTTTAAATGGCTGTAACTTTTTTCTGCCGGGGAATTCGTCTTCACTCCCGTGGAGTCATTTGTTCCTCTTAACGATACCTATCGAATGATGTACCACACTAAGTGCTACAGAACTTGGGACACACTCCATACAAATCTGCCCATTGTCCTTTACAGGTCTTAATCGCGTATAACATAATATGATTTACCGCGACGTTTTGACCGGGTTACACCGATCGTGGTCACGAGAAGACGGTGTAACCCGGTCGAAATGTCGAGGTAAATAATAATTATGTTATCCGCGATTAAGACCTGTAAATTATGCAACAATGAATTCCGATTGCGAAAGTTTAAAAAGTTAATTTATTGGTGCTTGGGCGCGTAACGCTCGCTTCGCTCGCTCGCCTCGCTATGTGGGTTCACTGTTCTAACCTGACGTAATCAACTCATTTCAAATCTACAAGCTTATAATGGCTCATTTTATAACAGTTCAAACATTACCTGGACACTCCGATATTATCTACATTGCCTAGGTATTGTATCGAATACCTGAATTACACAGATTGCTGGTAACATGTATTGTATACATATTCTAAGTATGTATGTCTGTACATACCATATATTGTATTTACACCCCCGCGTCTATTATGATACATTATAATTGAGTTACCCCTAGTTTGTGTTTACACAATTTATATTATTAGATTGTAAATGACTTGAATATGTAAAACGGAATATATCTTAAATTAATTTATTCAATATTTGGTCTTTGTCACTCGCATGTTATTATCTTTATGAATAAAAGAGAGAGGAGATTGGTTTGTGATTAATCTTTGTTTGCGTAACGGCAAAATGGCTTTGAATTTCCTTGATCACATTTTAGTATGTAAAGCAATTTTGAACATTTTATTGGTAACGTTTTATGTAGATAATATTTTAGGAACATATTGCCAGCAATAATTAATTTAAAAAAAGCTATTTGTACCAAAATTATGACACGCAATGACACGTCCAATTTATCGTTCTGTCCTTATTAAAAAGTATAAAACTGAATATATTCCAGAAAAATCTTTTATTTGAAAAATTGTTTATTTGTTTATTTTATTGTTTTCAATACAACTGGCTCTTCACTCGTATATTTGCAGGATTGCGATGTATATTGCCCGTTTTTACGATTCAACCGGTCCATCGTAAAACGGCCACGCTTCCCAAATAGAAACATTATTCAGTACAACGTTTTTTCTATTGAATTGTAACGTATAGTTCTGGGATTATTCTGCGATCACTCGATCACACTTTTGAGCTAGATAAGAACACATTTGAAAGCATATTATTTGAACAATTCCTTTCTACAAATGTAAGAAGTCTGTCCGCCTGTTTTTTATTATTTCGAGTGAGGAGTTTTAGGATTTCTGAGAATAAATGCGTGGTTACATTTTTCTTTATCTCAGTGCGATTTTATGCATGTATATTCCATTTTCAGGCGGTTAGAATAACGAATTTTCTATCTATAAAAGCCAGTCTAGAGATCAAGATTTTCAGCCAGGTTATCCTTGGTAGTTGAGAAGACCAGAGCAGTAGACCAGCCGCCACAATTCTGCTCGATTCTGGTTAAAAAATAATAAACATTTTGAATGAACCTAGTCCTACAATACTAGATAAGGCAAACTTTTTCATCTTCAAATTTCGAAGAGTTTTCAAGCGCAATATAGCCGGTATCCACGCATACAATACCGTGTGAAAGTCAACAAAATAAAGTTTGTACGTAAGCACATTTCCTGCAACACGCCCTAACAAGACAAACTTTTCAACTCATACATTACAAGCGTTAAGTAATTAAACATCACATATTTAGCTTCAACACTCGAGAACAAACTTAAAACAATAGACCGTATAATTTGTGAAGATCGCAAACTTACACCAACTTGAAGTTACGTCATCAATCATGATCGCGGATCCCGTGATTCGCTCGCAACTTGGTATTGTGTGAACCGGTCCCGATTACCCGGCTTATTATTGTTTGGACTCTTTTGTTAAGTTCCCGGGGAATTTTATCGAGATACCAATGGGCGGTGATAATGCTACAACGAGTCGAGGTTTCATTTCGTTTAGTCGGTTAGTCGGCGCCGAAATGAAAGTCGCTTTGAGTTTTTGGGTTGAAAGTGTAATATATTTTTGTCTTTTAGAAGTTACTTTTAGTAGCCTTTAGCGTATATTTTGAGTAGCGTAATATATTTGTTGTTATTTATTTAGTCTACTATCAAAGTTATTGTTCAGAGCAAAAGATCTTTGAACCCTGTAAACTAACACTGGCCCTGTAAGGGTTTTACGATATAATACCTTCGAGAGAAAAGAAAAATAGCAATAAGGATTATTGTATAAAAAGCTAACATTTTTTTAAAAACAATTTTATTAAAGTCAAATGAGCAAGTTCGCATTATTAACTTTGTTTCATCTGATTTCCGATTCACTTGCAACACAAAAAAGAATTTCGATCAATTTTTAAATTCACAAACGAACTTCTAACGAATAGATTTAAAAACAAAATGAATTAAAACCTTCTTTTTAAAACTTATTTGTACTAAAACCTCGTTGTTATATCAATTTTAATATCAAATATTGGAATTGTAAACAAAATAGCAGTTTTTTATATAAATAAAGATACATACATATATTTGATCTAGAAGTAGTATAAAATTGGCAATGCTTGGCTCTCAGGTGTGCCAATATCGATAAAATGAAAACAAACTACTTTTATTTTGTTCGGAAGAGAATATTGGGTTGGAAAAACACTTACTGGATAGTCATACTTTTTAGGAATGAGCTCTTTTAAATTTTTATTGCATTTTAATTCGGTAGTATTGGGTTTTTAACTCTCGTACAAATGGGTCTTCCGTTATCTCCATTTTGTGTATAGCATAATAAGTAAAATTTCTTTAAATTTAATCTAT
Source organism: Timandra comae (assembly GCA_958496195.1). Taxonomy (NCBI): domain Eukaryota; kingdom Metazoa; phylum Arthropoda; class Insecta; order Lepidoptera; family Geometridae; genus Timandra; species Timandra comae. The sequence continues at coordinate 2,346,404 of OY292358.1, forward strand.
TTCTTTGTAATCTGAAAAGAAGTGACTGACATTATGAATTAAATTAGTGAAGCTACTAATCCAGTGACTCAAGCAAAGAAGTGACTGGCATTATGAATTCAATGTGTGAAGCTACTAATCCAGTCACTCAAGCAAAGAAGTGACTGGCATTATGAATTCAATGAGTGAAGCTACTAATCCAGTGACTCAAACAAAGAAGTGACTGGCATTATGAATTCAATGAGTGAAGCTACTAATCCAGTGACTCAAACAAAGAAGTGACTGGCAATATGAATTAAATTAGTGAAGCTACTAATCCAGTGACTCAAGCAAAGAAGTGACTGACATTATGAATTCAATGAATGACTAAGATTTTGATGAAGCTAAGATTTTAGTGACTATTGTGACTTTGATTAATACGTACAATTTTTCAGTAAAGAATGTTTAGTTTAGATACACGTTTCGATCTTAGTTAGGGGTTGCTATAATAAGATGATGTAGTGAATGCTTATGTTATGTATATAACCTACACTACACTGTAAATAAATAGACCATCCCATCTATCCACACAGACAGTTGTACTTCAAGTAACATGGAGTACATAGAAAATCCATCAGTTCCATCTAACATGGATATTTAAGCAAACTGTGCACGTTGCGACCGAATGTCGAATTTAAGCGACTTGGTTTGTGAGTACTGAGAAGACTAGCTATCCTTTCTAGCTTTGAATGGGCAAATGAACGTATCCACTGTTATTTTTGAGAAAAAAAACAACACTCAACCGTTCGGAAACATTTCCCGTCAATTGGTAGAGAATTTTTACTAGTTAATGCTGTAGCTGTATTATTTTTGCCGCTTAACTATTGCAAGTTAAAAATAGCTTGTTATAATTGTGTGTGAATGAGTGTGTGCGTAGTTTCTGATACCCTAGATACAAGTTTCGAACTTAGTTAGGGGTCCGTTACTATAATGAGATGATGTAGTGTTATGTTAAGTTATAATTATATATTTTCTTATAAATTCAAATCAAAAAGTCGTTGCGTCAACAGTATCCCTTATTTCTCCTTAGTGAAGAGCTGTGTTGCTAATTTGTACTCAACTCGAAATAAGATTTAAGTTGTTTGACCCTTGTGAGTTTCCCATTGTGTTCTGTTAATTAATCCGAATGTATCAAACAAAACTATTTTCAGAGGAATAGATTTAATTTATGTACTACCAGATACAAGTAACTAAGAACAAGCAACGTGTCAACCATCTTAGTAGTTAGATGTCAGGTATTCGTGAAAGAAGTGGCTTTTCCATGATGTCTGATATTAGCTATTTGATACTAGATGGTATTTACGGCAGGCACGGCTTGTAAAATTACAAATTATAGAGTCACCAAGTTTTCTGTGCCGGTGGCCAAAACTGGAAGCTACTATTGTCGTCTTGATTCTTATGTCATTTAGATACATTTTCAATAAACTGACAACCAAAAGATGCGATTACAGCGACGCTGTCACCGGCACAGAAAACTTGGTGACTCTATACGAGTATATGAATTTATCAGTTTTCTTTTCATTTGTTTATTTTTAAATCCCCGATTCAAAATGAGGTGTTATAAGTTTGAATATTCTTTTACTACTCATCGATGCCTGGGCTGACGTGAAAAGAGAACTCAATCCATCTTTATGATTGATTCTGTTTGAATTTAAGGACAAAGACTTCATTTATGATACTAAATTCTCTGCTAATAAAGTTTTTACCTGAACAACAATAATTTAAAAAAAGTGTTGTTCGGGTAAAAAGGTTACGGTTATTAAAGTGGAACCATTAAAACATAGTATAAAGTGTTGGCTGGATAATTAAATATATTAATTTTTAAATTATTTGTTAAAAAAATATTCAAATTACTTGATTATTGAAAGAGACAGTGTTCTATTTATAATCGCACCTACCCAATGTACTAAAAATAACTTCAGGTAGGCCGTTTATTGAGTAAGGTATACATTAACGCCGGTAAAACCGTTAGGGTATATTTATAACCAATTGCTAATCGAGGCAAAATTATACCAATTAATTGAATAATTGATAGAATTAAACTAGTTCACCGTCCTTCTATCAATCCAATTGCTAATTAAAATACGATTAGACTTGTCAATTACTTTAATCATGCTTTCAAAATCTTCCATTCACTACATCATCTCATTATAGTAACTGACCCCTAACTAAGTTCGAAACTTGTATCTAGGTTATCAGAAACTACGCACACACTCATTCACACACACACCCAGACCGAGACAAACCTTTGGTTCACACAAATATTCACCCCGCGCGCGAATCGAACCCGCAACCTTACGGATGGCGGTCCGGCATGGTGACCACTCTGCCATCTAGGTCGTCATATTCATATAGTAAGTATCTAATTTAGTAATTAAACTAACGTTAATTAGGCATAAGTTATGATGGAGCTGTGATGTCAGGATAAAGCTTCTTAAATAATAAACATAAAAAAACCTTTCAAAATGAAAAGGTTTCTTGTTATTAGTATAGTTTTATTATAAAAAAAAAATTATAACACTTGCGTCAGAAACTATATTTACCGGGCGAGCAGTCACTAGGAAACCTGTCTTTTCTTACGTCACCACTTTTATAGTGTATTTGCTCGAGTGGTGTAGATGGTAGTGATCCAGCTTACTATACGGGTTCAATTCCTGCTCAAGACGAACATTAATTGTGTCTGTATGTCTCGGTCTGGGTGTTATCACATGTATTTACAAAAAACACGAACATAAGTACATATGTTTATCCGTTGTCTGGTACCCATAGTGCAAGTTTTGCTCAGTTTGGGAGGCAATGTTTGATATGTGTCCGGATACTTTATTGATTGTTATATTCCATTACTTTAGAAGAAGCGCTCAGGGCCCAGTGCTACCCTCGGATCACTTGTGATCTGTGCGGTTAAGCAAAGTCTGCACCGTCATGACTGTGATGGGTCATTACTAAAAATGACTTTTAATTTCATGAGCGTTTCCGTGCTTCGGAGGGCACGTAAAGCCGTCGGTCCCGGTTGTCGTACTAACATCTTCGACAGTCGTTACGGGTAGTTAGAGCCCTCAAAAGTTTAACATTTGGTTTAACTAAAAAATGTCGTATAGCCTGGGTTGGTCGTATAGCTGCCTCTGGGTTGTGAAGGTCTGATGGCAGTCGCTTCACGTAAAATACTGAAATTCCGCCACATCTGGTTAAACTGAAATCCGACCTCAAATAGACATGGGACATTGTTTGGGAAAAAGAAAGATATTCCATTACGTTAGACTACCAAATCGTACGTATAATATAGAAACCTATAATCATATTATAAAGTTAGTAGACACGAAACTCCAGGTAAATGTTATTCAGACCCCTAAACCGAATAATGGGATGCGCGCTAATTATTCATAGAGGTATTAATGCATTACGTTACTATCGAATCTATTTAGGCATAAGTAGAGGTTCCTATTACCATAATTTTCTATGAAAACCCTCCTCGAATGTATCTGAGGTACTCAGGTCATATTGAATATCGGTTAGAAGTGGATAGGATTAAGTATTACTTAGTATATGTATGTTTATTATTAATAGGCTTACAATTGAAGGCATAATATAATAATACTAGATGTGCCACGCAGTTTCACCCGCGTAGTTCCCGTTCCCGTAGGAATATGGGGATAAAATTATGCTAAAAACCTTCCCACTGAATCACTCTATCTATTAAAACAAACAGCATCAAAATCCGTTGCGTAGTTTTAAAGATTTAAGCATACATAGGCACATAGGGACAGAGAATGCGACTTGGTTTTATACTATGTAGTGAAATATAATAATATGTCGACCTAGTGGTGTAGTTAGTAGTGAGAAAATGCATTAAACTACACACCCCCAGAATCAAAATGAGAGATGGTCTCCGGGTGGTTATAGATACTAGTGATCCTGTCTGCTAAGTTATTGGTAATAGGTTCGATTCCCGTCCAAAACAAATAAGTATTTTATTTTATTTTGTTTGTTATCATGAACAAGCCTCTCTTTCTTAATCAGGGTGATTTACAAATACGTTTCCTATTACGTTCTAATAAAGTCCTTTTTTGATGATTCTACGATTAATTCGGGCCTCACATGAAACGATTCCAGAGACTATTAAATAAAAGCTTTTGTTTTACGATAATTAACATCGTGATTCCATTAAATAGAGTACCTACAACCTACTAACCTTAACAAGAAATGTTCCGCTACGCAATTTCTTCTGAAACTACTTTCAATACTCGATACAAGTTGGGTTCAAGGAAATTGTCACTACTTTTCAACGACCGCGACCGATTTAAAATGAGACCTCGATATTCGTGTTGTTAGATCAATCTCGAAATATGGGAGGGGTCGACGTTTAATGGTCGGCAGTAATGATTTCCCTGAGACAATGAAGGGCACGGGAGATGGTTCCGTTCTAATTATCGTTGTTAAGAGCACTTGGTCATAAGCTGAGCTCCATTCAACAATGGTGACATGTTTTTGTTTCATTGTTTGTTAATACGCGAGCGCGACTTCGACTTGATTAACGTGACTGCATTTACACAGGTAATGGACTATCGGCTTAATAAAACTGTCACACTGACTGATAAGACCATCCTGTTTCAAATTGTAGAAGTTGAAATAGTGCACAGGATATAATACAGGTAGTATCTTAATGTAGAAAAGTATTATTAACCAAAAGGTTTGGGAATAAATATTTCAAATTAAAGTTTTAAAACAAAAAAAGTGTGATGGAAGGTGTTGAAAAACCCTAGCAGGAGATTCAAATTAACTTTTTGTTTACAGTGTGATATTCAACTTATAAAAGAGTTTTAAAAATCCTAACGAATTCATCATCATGCTTAATTATAAATGCAAAAGTGAATATGTTTACCTTCATAATTGATTACTATGGAGATGATCGGTTAAATATAAAGCGCCATAGATTTTCAATAAAAATATATATAAATGACCCTATTGGGTGTGAATTTACAAAATAGAAAGTGGGTCAAGCTCTAATAAAACAATAAATTTGTTCACCAAACCTACTATAATTGTCAAACTCGCTAGCTAAAACATAATATACTGCTAATCAACACGGGCATTATTAATTGTTATTACACGTTACATGTTACATTCTCTTCAAACTAACCACATAATCAAAGTGCATATCATAAAATTGCTTCAATATTGACGTGTATGTTACACCGAGCTCATTTCACGTTTCAATGTTCACATTAGTGATACGCAACGGTGTAATGTGCGGTCGTATTTTGTGAACTGAATTATAACGCTGCCAAGCGTAGGAGTATTGTTGTGTTCTTACAAAATAGAGTAAGGTTTATTATTTTGTACGTGTCAGGATTATTTTGTTGTTATTTTTGTTTATTTGCTTAACGAAAAGCGGCTTTACGCGCGCCATTCATTTGTCAACCAAGCTGAACGTGGAAAATGAATTGGGTTACACGCAGTTCACCCCGTACGCAGTTCACCCCGTCGCACTTCACCCCGTTTTAATATTAAAATGATTAGTGAATTAGGTCACTGTTTTTAATAAGTACCGTCTACATAAAAAGTGCTTTATATTAAAAATCTATTTTTTTATCATCGATCACTTGATCAGTCAGTACCCCAGTAAAATTCAAAAATATAGGGAATACGTGAACTTCTAAGCTAATAAATGTGCTGCTAATGTTTTTACGATGGTAGACTGTTTAAAAAGTGATAGTTGATTATAACACTAGATTATGGAGTTTACCACTGGTATCCGAAATGTTTTAGCCTTTTTAATTTTATTAAAGGACTAGCTGTGCCCCACGGTTTCACCCACGTATATCACAATCCCGTGGGAATCCTTTCCTAGCGGATGCCTACGTCATTACATCTCCCTGTATGCCAAATTTCAGCTCGATCCGTCCAGTGGTTTGGGCTATGCGTTGATAGATCACTATGTCAGTCAGTCAGTCACCTTTGAGTTAAGTATATATATTTAGATAAGGCATGATTTCATATGCTAAAAAACGAGACTGATTGTTCCAATGTTCCAGATTCTGCAATGTTTTCTTTTACCATTTATGCGATTTAATTTATACACCCCTATTTGAAATTATGGGACTTATTAAAATCAGAATATCTGTAGCAGTAACTGAATCCATATATTCAATAAAAATATCAAAAATTATAGTCGATTACTTATCTTTAAAAAATACTAAATAAATGCCGTATTACCGGCATATTAGACGGCACACTGGCTATCAAGTATTTTGTAACGGCTCGGGTCGATGAACGCGCTCAGCTACGTATCGCAGCGTTCGCCTGTTGTTCGGGTAGAATAACAATAAAATTCGGCGGGATTTTGAAAAACTTTGACTTATCATAACTTTTTAAATAAAAACAATAGAAAAAAACTAACTTCACTATTATTATCTAGTCATCATTAGAAAATGATGACTAGATTGTTTTATTTATGTTAAAATATTTTTATGGTTGATTTATATTAAAGAAAGTTTAGTCTTTTCTATATTTCTTTACTTTGGGTTGGCTGTTTAGTGTATAATAAATAATGTTCTTAATTATTCGAAAATAATGATGTACATAGATATTATTTAATTAGCTCCTGAAACTTAGAATAATAATTAATATTCTAAATATAATCTACAAATCAAATAAAGTCTTGTAATTCATATAAAGTAATTGGTAAAATTTTAATTAATATTACTTACTTAACTCTTTTCGTGGTGACGGTACTTTTAAGCTATACTGAGTTTAAATCGACATTAACTAATTCGGGGTGAAGTGCGACGGGGTGAACTGCGTACGGGGTGAACTGCGTATAAGCCAATGAATTTATCTGTGTATTTAAAGCTAAAAAACTTGGCCGAATGCAAAGGAATTACTCGTTAGCGTTACGATACGAAATAATATCTTAGTGTTGGATAAACCATTTATGAAGAAAGTGTAAGAACGCAACTACCAACAGGAGAGAAAATTCGGACCAAAAATCTAATTAAGATCAAAACTTTACAATTCTCAGAACATTCAGTACATATTATATTTCTTTCAAATTAAAACCAGATACTACGAGTACTCGTTAAAAATCCAACTTGACAAATAAAATACTAATATTTAACATGAAACCCAAATACATTTTACCTAAAATATTTTTAACGAGGTGTGTATCGCGAGATCTCATGTGACTCGTCAGCCAAATATCAGAACTACGAGGAAAATATACGTTTTAAAAGGAGATTAACAAAACATGCCGAAATGAATAAAAAAATGTGTGTATCTTGTGACGAATTTATCTTTGGAATGGATTTTCGGATTATGTTGAAAGAATGTTATTATGTTATCATCGTGTTGTGATGTATTGTTTCAATATTCTATACATATGACACTTATCTTGTAGTTACGTAAGCTATACGTAACCGTAAGTAGGTAGTTTTCCGAAATTAGACAACTCTAATCTGGGTTACTTGAACGTGGTGTGATATTTGTTGGTTAAAGCTACTGTTATTGGGCTATTATTGTGACAAAAAGTTATGTCTTCTGTAAAATTTTCTTTATTTTTCTTTTAGAACTACAGCAGCTAGGATATGGACTTTGGTAGCTTAGTTAGCTTCTAACTCTCAATTTCAGACGTTAGATAAAAATATTTTCATTGTGTTTTTAAGTGAAAACACTATAAAACATAATGCCATAATGCAGTTCCTATTATATAGCTTTAAGTTAAACCTAAGGTGAATAGAACGTTAAGTAAATCTAAGTTGTATTCTGTTCTTAAGTAAACTAAATGTTGGGGATTTGGAAAACCGCAATGGCGTCTGCAGTGTTAACTTGGCGCCATTTTGAACCCTGTTTTTAATTGGTTTAGTGAAAATGTTTGCTGTTAAAATGATTAAATTAATATATTGTATGAAATTGAAAACGGGTAGTTTACCGCAGTAAGGTCTGCCTAATTTGAGCCCGTTGTGCGTTGTGCTATATCTATTCAGTTTTAGATGAAAATAACTGAGATATTTTATATTAGGTTTTAATAAATACAATATCTAATATATAAAATTCTCGTGTCACAGTTTTCGTTGCCATACTCCTCCGAAACGGCTTGACCGATTCTCATGAAATTTTGTGAGCATATTCAGTACTTAGGTCTGAGAATCGGCCAACATCTATTTTTCATCCCGAAATTCCCACGGGAACGAGATCTACGCGTGTGAAACCGCGGGGCGCAGCTAGTATTATATAAGTACATAGCGTGTCTTACAATTTTACTCGCATTAATGTCGATCTCGCAGGAATTGGGCAAAAAATGTACTTAAAGAGTTAATCCAAGACATTTAATGGTGATAGTGAAATAAGGGACCTACTATAATTATTTTATAGTTATTTATCATTATAAATTTCTAATAAAACTTAAGTACACTTTTTAAACTTTCGCGATCGGAATTAGGGGATTACCGACCGGGTTACCCGGATAACCCGGTCGAAACGTCGAAGTAAATAATAATAATGTTTTACGCGATTAAGACCTGTAAATTATGCAACGATGAAAACTTAAGTAATTTAATTCAAAAACATTTTTCAAAAAGAAAATAAGACAGAGTTCCTTAAAACACGGTAACAAAAAAGGTTTTATCTATATGAATAAAGAAAAGTCAAACAGCCTTCCACAGAACCATTATATGGCGTACGGACCTCAATTCAGAACGTTCTCACATCTTACAATTGAGATAATTACACTTGATGCGGCTTTTAATTTAAAACGCCACTTAAAAATGGTCCTCTCAGACAAAGTAATGGTACCTAGGTATCATAAAGGTGGCCATTGACGAGTCAGTTGAACTGGCGTCCATCCAAAAATAGTCCTCAATCCCCGGAGCGATGCCAGATTCCTTTGGAGAAACTAGTTGATTTAAAACTTTTGGAGTGACGCCACATTTTTATGCTTAGACTGATCAGTTCAACTGACTCGTCAATGGCCACCTTAAAAGTAATTCCTTCACTTAACCAACTAGATACCTTTAGATTGCCTCTTTCTTATTTTAATTTGTTTTCCATCATTTTGATTAAGATTCCAATTTCAAATGTAACTGATTGAAGTTGTTTTTTATGGGAAGGTTTTTCGATTGTTTTCTTTTATTTTAACAAAGAGGTTTACACAGTGAAGTTTTGGTATTGCGTCGTAATTTTGGGTGTAGCGAAATTAGCTCTTGGGCGGGGGTTTTAAAAAATATTGATGTAGAGATCTGAGAAAATAAACGCCTGTAATGATTGTTTGATCTATATGTTATCACAACACTTAAAACTATTCTGATTCTTAGAAAATCAATGTTTTAGCAGGATTATTTTTAAAGCGTTACTTGTTTTTGAAAAGGTTCAATAGTCTGTTGGTATGCAAAGGTTTAGAATGAGTTGACCACGTTGTCATTCAACCTCGGGCTTGTTTCGAACCAGTTTTTTCATTGACGTTGCCTCGATATTCTTTTTTCAACTCATGTCGTCACACTGCTTCCCATTCTTATTTTGAAAAAAATCTAGAATGAGTTTCCTCTTTGTAGCCAAAAATCAAAGTAATTTGAAATATTCAAATAAAACTCTTCATCAAATGATGTTTTTTATCGCGGTTTAAATAAAAAACAAAAAAAATATATAATGTAAAAAATGTAGTATCTGCGGAAATAATAGAAATCTATTTCAAATAATGTTTAAATTCAATTAAGAATACAGAGTTCAAAACACACTGTATTTTTATACAAGTTAAATTTGCCAATGTTTAAAAAGTATTATTTGCTGAAAATTTAAAAGTAAAATTAAATAAATCTCACTGTATTTTGCTAATTGATCCTCTTTTCTCATATCCGTTCGTTACGTAACGCGTTTTAACAATTTATGGTTATTTGGTTAAAGATTATTCTTAGTCTAACGTTTCAAAGTTTTATCTCTGTTAAATTTATTTCATTTATAAATCACGCAGATAGGGGGACTGAATGGGTGGGTACATTTTTTGGATTAGGAAATCGAAAATTGCATTTTTTTTTGCTAAAATACACATCTTTACTTGGTTATAAAACTCTTCCGTTACTGAGTGTTGACTGACAGACAACGCACAGCCGAAACTACTGGTCGTAGAGGGCTGAAATTTGACACGAGTGTTTGTCGGGGGGGAGTAGGTTGCCACTAAGAGAGGATTTTTGTAAATTCCCCCTCTAGGCGGTAAAAAGGGGGTTAAATTCAAAACAACGTGGGTGAAACCGCGGGGCGCTGCTAGTAGTAATAAAAATATAAGAAGTACCTACATAGAAATAGAAACTGATTGGCAATGTTTGGCATCGTTTGCCGAGCAATAGAACAATATAGAATGACAAAATCAAATTAAATGATAGATATACATCATTGACTTACAATCATCATTATTCTTTGTTAATACTCCGGCACAAAAGCTAAAACCAAGTGATTCCAACAAGATACCGTCTAGGGATGGAGACCGAAATTATCTTACAAGATTTGACCCCAAACAAACAAACAAACTGGGAACTTTAATTAAGGTCAGCGATTATTTTAAACGTAACATGTTGTAGTACAACTTTAGCTGAAACTTTATTCATTTTCATAACATACACTGGTCTAGTTTCTGTGTATGTTACACATACAATATTTGTTTTCTATACTAATATTATAAAGAGGAAAGATTTGTTTGTTTGTAATGAATAGGCTCCGAAACTACTGGACCGATTTCAAAAATTCTTTCACTAATGGAAAGCTAATTTATCAGTGCGTGACATAGGCTATATTTTATCCCCGTAATCCCACGGGAACGTAGTCCCGCGGGGAGCTATTAGTACTTTATATTGCAGTAAAAATAGATTTAATTTTAGTTATAAAAGTATGATGGTGATTAACTGTAATTATATCATCAGTCCAAGAGAGAGAGTCTTGCAGTGAGCCAATAAGGTTGACGAGGCAATAATGTGGAAAGAAATCCAACATTGCGCTGAATTTTCTTTCCTTAAAATCATTTACTACTTAAAACTGCCTTCCTAAAATAAAAAGCCATACCTATTTTCTACAGATTTCAATTGCAAAACCAACCTTATTCTTATGACTATAATCTTTAAACATTACTCCCTATTCCTTCATACCAAACATGTGTACAATTCTCCTTCCAATCGGTACATACTAACACCCCCATAAACTGATTATCCATTGTAGTGTAAAGGCGAAAGACATTTGCTGCGGTAGGCAAACCTGAGGGTACATTATCTTTGGGTTCCAATCCACTGACTCCCGGTCACTTGAGGGATAGACCAGCCAACAGATATGCCTTACGGTCAGGGGAAATGGTGCAGTTTATTTGTATTAATACGTATTGTCTCCGATTATCTTAATGATTGTGTAGGTTTGCAATCGTTTGGTTATTGGAGAGGGATTTTCTAGTAATGATAGTTTAAAAGGAGGGTTGGGAATAGCAAGAAACACAAGAAAAAAAGGGGGGGGGGGGGGGGGTTGTAAAGAGATATAATATCAATCTACAACTTTACTTTGATGTATATCTCGACTGATTTTTTCTATTCTGGCGTGATTTTGGAGAGTGTAAGATGGGTGTCAGACCAAAACATGACCAGTTATCACCAGAGGGTTGGTAGCATGCATTAATGCAGCTGTATACTAAAAACTTCTTTAAACGATCCAAGTCTAAATGTTGCAGCAAATATCTTAATAACTTAATACACTACTAATATATAATAATTACATACACAAGATCACCAGACACCGGTCTGCTGTTCATCATAGCTTAAATCGCTTATCGTTGGTAACAGAGACATAATTATTTTAGATATATGAACCATTTAGCTGGATTTATTGGAGGACTCGACGATTGGGACTAATTATTGTGTTACAATCATGATATATGATTATTAATAGTTGCTTTTCTCTAAATATTTTACTCAGAAAGTTCTCGAAATAATAATTAAGAGTCATCGGCTTGAAAGCAGGGCGAAAATCTTTCTATCACTAATAGTACTTATTGGCATTATCACGCTTGCTTGCTGCGTGTTGGTGATCTCATTCTTGTTCGTTTTTGACAACAGCATGATTTCAAAAATCGAACTTGGAAGTTTTCGATAAATTTCATTCATGTCAGACTTATCAAGAGATTTGTATTGAGTCACAATATTTTGTGTGCCGGCGGCCAAAATTGGAAGCTACTATTGTCATTTTCATTCTAGTGTCATTTGAATACATTTTCATTATACTGACACCCAAAAGATGCGATTACAGCGACGCTGTCACCGGCACAGAAAAGATTTACGTACTTTAACGTATATTGTTATTCTTTTTAATTGCATTATTGCAAATTGAATCAGTTTCCTAACAAGGAGGTTTATATCAAACTTAAATAAACCACAACGTCAAAAGTCAATTAGGAAGCTCCGAATTCGATTTCCAAACTTGAGCCTTTGTTTTGCTAACTGATTTTCAATTTGGTGGAAAAGTTTTTTTTTAATCCATCGTAGCTTAGCAAAGACAAACTCGAGGTCTGTTTAGTTTATTTATTTTGACTGGAATCGCGCATTGTGTGCGCAATCGATCGTTAAAAGTAAAAGTTGTTTGTGCGTTGAATTTTTGTTTATTTACTTATATAAAATTAGCTGTACCCCCGGTTTTACCCGCGTAGTTTCCGATCCCGTAAGAATATGGGGATAAAATTGCTAAAAACCTTCCCACTGAATCACTCTATCTATTAAAATAAACCGCATCAAAATCCATTGCGAAGTTTTAAAGATCTAAGCATACATAGGGACACAGGGACAGAGAAAGCGACTTTGTTTTATACCATGTAGTGATAGTGAAGAGTTCTAGATGAGCCCTAAATACACACCTATTTAAAACTGTAAGAGTAATTGAGCAAGCGTAAAAGATTTGACACTTATTGTGGCTAACAGGAAGATTGTAAAATGTTATACTGACTTTTTAAACTACTAACGTTGACGGGACTTTCACCACTAAATAGCTGACGTCATTAGGAGTAACTAAAACTATTATATTAGTTATTTCCCATGGGATCAATATAAGTAGGAAGTAAAACGCGTTAAGTAAACGTTCGAGAATACAATAAATCAGTATAAAACGTAATTTAATATGAAGCAATACACAAATAAAAACGAATTTTATTAACACATTAAACACGTAGCAAGAAAATAGGCAAACGTTACATAACGAAACTGTGTTTCATGATCCGGTTACGTTAATATTTCTACTCATAAGCTTTACTACCAACCGAATATTACATCCGTGTTAATATACCGTGAAAATAATACCGCATACTCAATTTGTATTCACCGCAACGTTCCAAGTCTTCGCAAAAAAGTTGTCGGCATTTTCCCTTCACTAATTGAAGTATTAACACATACGCGGCGTACGTTGAATGAAGTTTCCCTCTTAGCCACCTGCTATTCAAATACCAAAAAAACCAAGCTGTATACATATATCCTTGGCTGACTCTCATCTTCGTTCATAGATGAAAGCGTTGAAAATTTACGTGCTAAATTTTGAGCACCTCATTAATTTAAGCATTCTTTTGCAAAGTTTTTCCTGTGCACCATTTTTGGTACACTTAATTAAATTAACTCCGTATGAGTTAAGGTAAACGATACTTCCTCGTGTGTTGAACAACTTGTGATATTTGAGATGAGTTATGTTCTAGGGTGTCGTTTGTTGGACCAACTCGGAAGGTCTTATCTTACGGTTTGTGTATTGTAGTTAGTGTCGTGTCGCAGTCCGGATTCAGTTTCGTATATGTTATCATTGTGTTTGTTCTAGTAATGTTAATTATATGTAACAGATACACTTTGAGAGTGGAAGGGTATTTTTGCTTTTTTTAAACTAGATTTTTGTGTTATTAACTATGGGGTTTCTGGCATAAAGAGACCGAGAGTGCTTAGGTTCTCATGAGATATATTAGCAATTTTCCAAGGACATTTATAGACATCATGTGACTGTCATTAGCATAATAAAAAATCCAACTTTATTGTTACAATACAATAACCAATAACAAATATACATCACACACAATTCCCGATAAATATTTCAACAAACAGTCGCACATTACAGTTCAAAACAATAAAATGTAACAACGCAATCCCTTCGAACTAATTGTGTGGAATATCTTCACCGAATGTTTCAACAACGATCGTTTATTAATGTTCCTCATATTAATTTGCATTAAATTGCGTACGCGTTGATGGGCTTCAATCTCATTTATTTTGTTTGATGTGAACTCAATTTCACGGTGGCAACGTGTCCTGCCACAATGGCGTCTGATTCCTGTACCGTATTGGTGTTCGTAAACAATGAGATGGAAAAGGCTGATTAGTGGGAGTGTGACGCCTGTTTTTGTGATTGGAGTTGTGGATATCTAGGTTTTGATAAATGGTTTTGAAGCAAAGTGATTAACGTAAGCGCAACTCGAAGGAGGAATAGATCTTGGTTTAGGCTGTCACTGAGGTGGGAAGGATATTTGGGCAAACGAAACTATGTAAGCTTATTACCAGTGTTTTTAATGTATTAGAAACTACACAGCAACGTTTTGTAGCTGTATTTTATAAAATAAATATGTATATAGCAGCGTACGTTTTTCGCATAGTACTCCTGCAGTGTCACCCGAATCAAATTTTGAATAACTCTATCTATTGATAAAACCGAATTGGCATCTATGGGGAGTTTGAAAAATTTCACCGTACAAACATACTTGTAACTACTAGGTACTTATCCACGAAGTTAGTACGACAACTGGTACCGACGGCTTATCTAGCCCTTCAAAACGCGGAAATAACTCTTTACGTAAAGTATGAGCTAGTTAAAAATCCGAGATGAAAGACAGAGCACCCCCTACTTCTGTTCTTCAAGTGCCTCTCCCATCACGTGAGTACCCTTGACGTCATATTGAGTGGCTGACTATAGTAGTGGGTTATGAACGCAAAAAATCATTAGAAAATATGAATTTTCTAATAGTCGTTACTATACGTAAGATAAATAATAAGGAATTTTGAGCTAATTTGTTTCTAAGTAGACTTAATTATAATATCAAGTTCTGAAAGCCTTAGCAATTTTAATTATTTTAGAGCAATCTTATCTCTATGTACCTATGTAGGTAATAAAGAAACTTTTCTTTTGAAGGAGTAATTTAACTACAGTTTACAATTAGTAAACTATACCATTAATAAAGGCGAGGATTATGTAATCATTTGGAAATTATAAATATTCAATCACCACGCTTGCTCATACGTGTTGGTGACCTCTAACCGTAGCCATGTTTAAAAATTCACTGCGAGAATTGAAACACAGATTTCTTACTATTAGTCAGATGCCATTGTACCTAATATACTTAACCGAAGACTTCACAGTATCTTTGAAAGCTCCACTTTAATGATTTCATTGCGTTGTCACGATTACGCTTAACGAGATCACTTAAGTGTATAAAGTTAATCTACGGTATAGTGTCTTGGTTAACGAAAAGATAAGGGCAGTTAATAATTTTATTGTAACCTATTACACCCACACTAACCTCGTTTATAGAGATGCGGAAATGAAGGGCGCTTATTTATTGGGCAATAAGAGTGAAGCGGGGCTTGATGTGACTGTGGGGTAATCTGTGGTCGACATAATGAGGGTGGTCATGAGAAGGCAACTTCTAGGTTCGACTACTTTCCCTCGGGATCCTACGGCACCCCAATGTAACGCGGACGGAAGTCGCTATGTTTTTAGTGGGTAGGCCCAGCCCTTCTGGCTGGGAGAGCCCTACATGCCCCGTGGGTCCTCCCAATATCGGCTCACGGTGGTATGCAGTTCTATGCATTTTCACTGCGTTAAAAAAAAAGGTTCGATTACTTTAGTCTGTGAAGATGTTGGTAATGATTACAAAGGCAGCTATAAGTTCGATTCCTTTGTCTGCGAAGATAACTGGCTCGTCATTTTGGCGGCCATATTAGGTTGAGAATGACGTCACTATGCGTTGTCATCAAACTACAAGATTTGAACTAAATATACACTCGTTAAACCCCAGGGTATTTAAAAACAATAATGTATACTCTCCTTTTAAGTAGAAATATTTCAATTTTTTAAGAATAATTCGTCTCGTTATCTAAAAATAGAATAATCCAACACAAAACAGGTGTAAAATATTATCAACAATACATCTAAAGGTTGAGTATGAATAGAGATACTAAAGAATCTATATCCTTTGTTCATTTCCTAAGAGGGGCGGGACTCGATGAAAAATCCCTAATAAAGAATGGAACGGATGGGACGTCACAACCTTATTGATGGCCGCCATTATTTGGTTAGGTTCTCATCGATAAATGATTATCTATTTTTAGCCATATTGAATGTTATAGGGTAATTCGTTTTTAATAAGTTATTGGACAGAATTTGTTATTTATTAAAATGTGGAGTTATTGAATTTACTTATTATATTAAAATAACGGCCTATTTCACCATCGTGAAGTAACGTTCCGAGTAGCTACTCTATGTTTTGTCTTTGTCACTTGATATAAGAAAGAGACAAAACTAACTTTACTTAGTGAGTAAGTTTACTTGAAGGTCGTGCTCGTGATCGTGAAATAAGCCCTAAGTAAAGCAATCTTCTCTTTTTTTCTATAACATTAAGTGAGAATAAATTTTATATTTAATATCAGACTTTTGTCTAATTTTTGAAGGATATTTTAGAACTAATTTTAGACGATATGTTTGCCTCTAGTCTGACTGAGTGTATGAAAGTGTGTGTTATATCATAGCAATATCCTATCTATACCAATATCCTGTTAAATCTGATTAAATTAAGTACCTACTTGTGTAATATAGGAATATTACTTATTATACTGTGAATTCCGTATAAATAAACCTTATATACGAGTAAGAATAATCCATTAATTTTGGTTTAAAAAAAGTTGAGGGCCCTTTGTACCCTGTTGATGACATAAATGACAGTAAGGACCGATTGCTTGACGTGCCCTCAAAAGCACGGAAACGCTCATGAAATTAAAAGCTACTTTGGAATGGCCTATCACTTTTCTGACGGTGCCAGGTACCAAATGTAACTGCAATAGGTAAGTACTAGTACAGCTAAAATAGATTATAAATTAAAAGATACTTTTTACCCTTTCCCGCTAAAACGTCTAAACCTATTTCGATATGATTCTTTTTCAGGTTAATTTGTAGCTTATTGATTATTCCAAAAATCCTCAGATGTGTCGAATTTAATAAGGAAAGAAGGGATGAAATTTTGAGTGAAAAACTGACAATTTATAATTGTGCTTAAGACATATTTTGCTCAAAACGTGAACGAAGTCGCGCGTCACAACTGTATAATACTGTAAAATAGGTTCCAAAGTCCGAACATTGTCGGGCTCAAAAGTTAAGGCCAACACGATATTGGGTCACCAACAAGATAAAAGTTTAGCGTGAATTTATTAGTTCCAACAGAAATCTGAATCATAATGAAACCAATCTTAGGAGAATCTTGAGAATTAAACTTTGCTGTTATGTTTTGGAGAACTATAAGTTAATCTGCGGTTATGTAATGAAAGTTGAACCGTTAGGTAAAGCAAGTTTGATAATATAATGGAGTTAGCTACTCTTATTGATTGAATATTTAAACAAGTTTTCTTAAGTTAGGTTTACCTAGGAAACGTCAGAAAATGTAAAACAAAATACAACCACGACAAAAATCCATTTAAAGGTGTTTTATTTCAATTATATTTACCTGTTTTATATAGTTTTATTTACTCTTGTGAAAGTGAGTATTTTTATTTTTTGTTTTTTGCTTATTGTTACATATATTTATATTGTGCCGCCCGTAGTACCCGCGATGAATCTTATGCGATGGGAAATTTGGGATATAAAGTATCCTTCCATCATCCTTTTCTAATCTCTTGTCTATGTCTGTACAAACTTTCAACAGACAGGTATATTTACTTTCGTATTTAGAATAATAATAGAGAATTTCGTCGAAATAAGTGTTGTCAAAAAATTACTATAAGTGAAACTTAGTTGCCTGGATAGCTATTTTTAGATGCTGTTCCTGAAACTTTAAAAGACTTTATTTACTTTTAATTTTAGATTTAGAATATGTTATTTTCAAAAATGTAATTTTCACTTTTGTCCTTAATAAAAAAATAAGTAAATAAAGACACCTGGGTTGTGAAGGTCTGATGGCAGTCGCTTCACGTAAAATACTGACATTCCGCCAAAATGTGGTTAAACTGAAAACCGATCCCAAATAAACATGGGATAAAGGTTCGGAAAAGAAGAAAGACTGTGCGTAATATTGTTATACGTACCTATTTTGAAACTAAAAAGCTTCTATTCCTAATTGCCCGTGAGAAACTTACTGTAGCATTAAAACAAAAGATTCTATACCGAAAAAAGTCACCAGCAATTCTACCTAAAAATCCTTAGAGAATAATCTAGAAAATTCTTTTAAAACTACTAGATACGGCCCATATGTCGCTTCGTCCATTTTCCAATCTGTTTAACTTTATACGTATATCTATATAAAAAGAAAAATTACAAGGGTTACTCGCCTCGTCACGGTATACATTTCAAAAATGCAATGAAGGGTGTCACTGTGACTATCTATAGGTGACCATTGACGAGTCAGTTTAACTGATCAGTTGAACTGACGTCCATCTAGAAATAGTCGTCAATTACCGGAGCGATTCCAGTGGGGAAATCTATGTAGTTGGCCTAAAACTTTTGGAGTGACACAGTTTTACGTCGAATCAGTTAAACTGATCGTCAATGGCCACCTTTTCTGATATTTTAGCACGCACTGCTGACCTCAATATCTTGAAAATGGATCCGTCCTTGGATCGGTCAGACATTTTGGAAGCCATGTTTGAACTTACCGTCGCATTTCGTTTATTGGGGGACACAAGATGAATCTTGTTACATCAACGATATATCAACGTTTACCTTTTTGAGTCATGGTGTGTTTGTTTGTTGAGTGTTTATTACTTATTATTGTGGGTACTTTCTTGCTTTTTGAATGATCGATCGATTTTTGATGTCTTAACATCATTAACAGTGGTCATCAGGTTCAAGCCCTCGTTTATGCCTTAAAATATCGTAGCATGCAAAAGATCTAAAATTATAATGAACACCCAAAGATCTTTAGACAAAAACTCAAAAATATAATCTAAAAAAGTGGCCTATTTCTTTGGAAAACATCACGTAAATTGTAGTCAGAAAAATTACTAATTTGAATCAGTTTCAAATGTTCTATAGACATCTAAGTTACTTAGAATAAATAAGTCTATTTGGTTCAGATCGGAATAATGAATAAAGTTACTTAAAATCTTTTGGATAGCTTCAAACTGTATTTCGTTACGATATTCTATTGAATTGCGAATGAAAATAATTGTTACCAATTCAGTACTATATAGGGCATCGCCCTTTGCCACTGTTTGTAAGCCTTTTGGCTGAATAAACAAGGTGTGGAGTTTCAAAGCTATTCGTATCAAACTAAATGTTGCTAACGGCTTTGCTTGCATGGAAATAGGTAACATATAATCATAAAACAAACTATAAAGCACTAATGTAATTTTTTTATTATCGAACAATATTTTCTTCTCATTTTTCGTCAATTTATCTGAATAAACTTCCAAAATTCCTTTGTTACCAAAAGGTTACTGGTGCTTACGAAATTTTAATTATACAGTCTTTTGGACTCCGCGTTGACAACTCAATCGGTAAGAACAAGTAAAATATGAATTTATGAACCGCTTTTCATCCCCTTTCTAAACATTAAATTATACAAATGTATGTATAGAAAGTAAATCTCCCGTCTCGTCTCGTCACTCACTCCCATGAAGACAGTAGCTGTATACTCTGTGCCACAAAATACATCATTCATTCACACAATGTGTAATTTTATTCATCCAAGACGCTTGTATATTTTGTCTTTGACGTTTTCTTGAAACTTCCAAATTCGACGCTTTGTTTCAACAACGTCATGTTTATTTATGTTTTCAATGTTTTACTTTAATGCTACTTTTTGTTTTCCTTTTCCAAACGATGAACTTGGTATAAAGGGACTGTTGGCTTTAGAAATGAAAGTCCTTATTTCTTTCATAAGTATTCTGTTCGCGTGTTGACTTAGTTGTTGGCTCTGAGATCACACGGTTGTCACGGTGTATTGAAATGAGAGTTTTTAATAATAAGGAATTTTACGAGTATGTTTGGACGTTTTATTTGTTTGCGCAATAATAGACTCTATGACAGATATGTTTTAGGGTGATTTTTGGGAAATCACATCTAAATTTATAAGATTCTTATTTAAAAGGGCAGTTGGTAGTTATATAACTCAAAGAGAATGTTCAGAATATGAGGATTTCCAACCGAGATTTTCGAAGTCAACATTAATCGAAAATGACATTTGTTTTGCTCGATCATGTGTGCCGAATTATGAAATATAATTTCGTTAATTCAAAGAATCGGGAACTACATGATAACACTGTGGGGTTGTTGTGACATAATATTTTAAGTAAATCTCATGTTAAGTACAAGTTGTTTTAACTCAAAAATAAAAAGTCCACATTCTAAATTCTTGAATTGAAATAAAAAAAAGTCCAGTTGTTCCAACTCAACAATCATAAAATAAATATTCTAAATTCAAATTTAAAAAACTTTAGTCTTCTTCATTAATAATATTAAAAATGTGCCAGAAAAAAAAATATTAAAACTAAACATTCGAAATTTAAAAAATAAAATACGAATTCATTATTTACATTTAAAATTAGAATTACATTAACATTTCATTTTCATTCAATTCTAATTTTGAATTTCGAGTATTTGCGTAGTATACTCATAGTTGCGTAGTTCTGTGTTGCGCAGTAGTATGCTTCGTTCATTCCGCTACCGAGTTGCAAGTATTAGTGTAAAGCGGGAGGTTATTTTGCTTGATTCGGGCCACGGGGCGTAGCGTAGGTGAAATCTAACCGGCCGTATAATTAGATCTGGCTACATTTAGCACAGTGATTGCTAAGGTACAGACTGCACTGTTTGTTGTAGCGTAATGTTACTGTAACATTGACGAACACGAAATTTTACTTGAAGTAATTAGCATCCAACTTCACCAACCCAGAAGGCGATACATCATTTTGGTTAAACTAAATGTTAGACTTTGAGAGTTCTTTTAACCACCCCGGTAACGACAGTCGATGATATTAATACAACAACCGAGACCAACGGTTTAACTTGCCCTCTGAGGAACGTAAATGATCATGAGATGAAACCAATTTCATCAATAACTTATCATCTATAGTTAACTTATGGCGGTACCAGACGTTACTTAGCCGTTAGCACTACTAAGGCTATGGATGTTCTTTGTCTTCTTCAATAGATAGATAGATAAGTGCTTTAATGTGCGACTTGCAAATAAGAAAATACAAGAAAAAATCTGTATTGATTAATACTAATTTAAGAATTAAATATACTTTGTTAATATGTAATTTAAAATTTTGTGATTATATCGACTGTCTGTCTGAGTGTGTACGTACCTCAATGCAAATCCATCGGATGATCACTGTGGGCTTACATCGTGTCGACTCGAATTAATGCGTTTCCATCAACGTAAACGTACCAGTTTTGGTTTAAAGATTTCTATTATGTTAATACTGTTGAATAATTTTAATGGTTAGTATATTTATTGAAAATTTCATTAATATTTATGAGTACACTTTTAAATAATTAAATTTTTAAAATAGGGGTGGAAATTACGTAATTTTTTAACCCCCGACGCAAAAAGAGGGGTGTTATAAGTTTGACGTGTCTATGTGTGTGTGTATCTGTCTGTCTGTGGCATCATAGCTCCCGAACGGATGAACCGATTTCAATTTAGTTTTTTAGTTTTAAAGGGGACTTACGTGCGAGTGTTCTTAGACATGTTTGATGAAAATCGGTTGACCCGTTTAAAAGTTATGGGGGTTTGAACGTAATTGTGTTGGGGGTTTTTTAAATTTTTAATTTTAATGTAAGGTGACTTTTGCTGATTCGTGTTAATTCAGTCCAATGCGCATTGTTATGTACTTACCATTCTGTTTGTTTTTTGTGTAGTTGATAAATTAAAATATATGGATAATAAATAGGGGACTTTAAGTCCCGTATCTCGGGGCATGTACTACACTTGAGAGCCAAGCCAGAAGTCTCGGGATCCATTCCTACGCCAAATCCAGGTTTTTTTTTCTCTTAGTCACGAAAATGTTTAGCAATGTATGTTTGCTATTTTCCTAACATAACATCTTTCACAGAAACTTTATTACTATGCCATTTTCTATTAATTGGTGCTGCTAGTTTTATATAAAACTAGCTGTGCCCCGTAGTTTCACCCGCGTATTTCCCGATC
This sequence comes from Timandra comae, assembly GCA_958496195.1. Taxonomy (NCBI): domain Eukaryota; kingdom Metazoa; phylum Arthropoda; class Insecta; order Lepidoptera; family Geometridae; genus Timandra; species Timandra comae. Next base: position 2,368,809 of record OY292358.1, read on the forward strand.
CCGTGAGAATTTCGGGATAAAACATAGCCTATGTTCTTTCCCGGACCATAAGCTACCCCTGTACCAAATTTTAAGTCAATTGGTTCAGTAGTTAGGCCTTGAAAAGGTAACAGACAGACAGACAGACAGACAGACAGAGTTACTTTCGCAAGTATGGATTTTTACACATTTTATTCTAGTTCTCATCACTAATAGATTACAAGCTCGTGGCACTGATTTCCAATTTGGAACGTCCAAAATCCACATGGATTCACTTTAAATTGTGCCGCGAACCGATGTCGACACGGTACATCGACAATTGATGGACAACCCTGATTGTCGGTGTAAGTGAATACCGGCGGTGTCGGCCTAAAACGTCGGTCTTACTGAAATAACGTTTATTTAGGTTTTAGTTGGATTTTGTTACGGATTTGTCGGATGGGTATTAAATAAGATCTTTATGAAGTGTATTATGGATAGTCCCTCTTTGAATTATGTAGGATTTATCGAATTTAGTTAATAGTTAAACGTAGGCGATTAAAACGCCCTATTTTAAAGCTGATTGTTTGATTTTGTAACCAATTTCCAAAAAGGAGGAGGTTATCAATTCGGCTGGTATGATTTTTTTTTATGTATGTACACCGATTTCTCCGTCAATTCTGTACCGATTTTCAAAATTCTTTTTTTTTACTAACCATTTTTTGTCTTTTAAGTACTTACCTACTAAGTACATACTTTATTTATTGTAGTAGGTATTAAAACTTGTATAAGGAAATTAACAGGAAATTGTATGCGTTAATTGACTTTCTTTGCTATCAGTAGGAGACCACTGTTTCAAATTTCCAACAAAATTACCTGTCTGTTGTTATTGTTGAAATTATGTTGTTTGATTGTAAGTAAAAGGAACAAACACAGGATCCAAAATTACTTGTACCGTTAAATTTGTTTTCAAACTCCCCTAAACAGTAATGTTCAAAGGCAGACATCTATTCAGTAATACTGCTATTATAATAAACCAATTGTTCGCGAAATGTCCTTTGATATTATTTTTGCTTTACAAACTCTATTTTATTATACCGTCTATGATTATGTTAATACTATATCTGCGTTAACAGCGATTAATGGTTAATGACGTGAAGTGACATTATTTAAAATTCAATATGGCGTCTTTCCTAAGATGGCGGACTAGTTTTACTCATCTATTCTTTAGCAAAGAGATATTAATGTACTTATATGTATAATAATTTAGTAAAAAGTCATACATACACATTATACAATACATAATTCTTCGAAGTCTCTATAACCAGTGTCATATAATATGATATATTAGTATATATGTACTCAGGATAAGACAATAAATCAAAGGATTTTCGCATACAACTGACGGAGATTCGTAATTCTTTCCGGCCGAGCCGAAGGGGAATAAAAATCTGCCCTTTTCACGACTTACGTAATATATATTGTTCTCAACCGGCTTGAACAAAAGTTATATTAATTTTACTTAACAAAGACGTGGTTTTTATGTGTCGTATAAATATTAAATAAATAATTATGAGGGAATAATAAAGAGATAAGATTATAACTTGTTGTATTATTCACCTAAACGAGTTTAAATGCTATTAACGCGACACCTAAATCATATCCTATAACATTCATAACTCTCCTCGCTGTTTCACTCACTCACCCGTTCCAAATAAAATATAATGGTATTGAGTTTTAGTTAAGCAAGTATATTGGCTTTTCAATGTCGTGAAATAAAGAAAACATTTGGTTTTTATTTTTCTCGTAAATATGTCTGTAAAAACTAAAATATCAGCTGTCTAATAACTAAGCGACAAGAATGACATTTGTCTATTTTTGGTCAATTTGTCTAGAACTTTAATTTTATTGTTTTTTTTATATGTATTAAGTACTAGCAGCGCCCCGCGGTTTTAGCCGCGTAGTTCCCGTTCCCGTGCGAATTTTGGGATAAAAAGTATCCTATGTTCTTTCCCGGACCATAAGCTACCCCTGTACCAAATTTTAAGTCAATCGGTTCAGTAGTTAAGCCGTGAAAAGGTAACAGACAGATAGACAGACAGACAGAAAGACAGACAGACAGAGTTACTTATTTTATTTTTTATTTATTTATTTTAGGAACATCAACAACATGTATATTGAGCATTGATAGTTACAGAGGATATAGTAGAGAAAGTTCTGATACACATATAGATTATAGATGTCCACAACATTTAACTTTTGTGGTTACTTTTGCATTTATAATATTAGTTAGGATACATTATGTCCTTTGTGACTTTTATTAAGAGTACATTGTCTTATTTTTTAGCAATAATACAAAACACTATGTTTTTTATACACTGTAATCTTTGTAACTCTAACCTAACCGAACATTCTTACAAATCACCCACATTAAAAATAAACTTAAAAAGTGCTTAAAAACACCAATTAACAGTCATTAAGAAAACCTAACTCACCCAAACTTTAGTATCTCATTAACTGATAAACAATCGGAACGCGAACAGAATAATAATGCAAAGTAGGAATTTGGAACTAAATACAAAACTGTTCACCTAATTACACTTTTATATCTTGAAGCGTTTCCTTAGAAAGTTTACAAATCGTTCTCAGTTCGAGCCATCTAGTTGTGAAACTTTACAACTATTCTAATTTTAAAGCCCTCTAATGTTTGTTACATTATCGGCGTTGTAACTGTAATCGGTTACTTAGGGACTGGAGGAATACTTACGTTGGACTACGGTACAGTCAGCGTTTGAAAAAGGGTACCACCGCGTTGGTATTGCCAACCAAGTGAGGTCCGTAGCGATATAACCATGAAGTTAAAGGTAAAAATGGAGTCCACACTTCGAATACCTACTTGAAGCATACATATATGTATCACAATCGCCTCTCTGTGGGCAGGCTCTCTCTTTCTAACTAAGGTAACCTCTAGAAAGAGAGAGTCTGACTAACATGAGAGATCGGCCCACAGAGGACGTAGGTATTTGACTCAAGCTGTTGTTCCAAGTGTGGGCTCCATTTTTTACCTACAACTTCATGGTTATATCGCTACAGTACCTCACCGCTAGCAATTTGTTACAAACTCTTTGTAAAAAAGGAAAAAATATTAAATAATTTTCGAATTTGAAATTGACAAAAAATTATAAGTGAAAAAGAAAAAAAAATTGCATAGGGATTCGTACTCCCGCTTCGGAATGTATATTTTTACTTTGAATTAGATATTACAATTGGAAAGTTTATAAGTGTTGTTATTTTAGTCCTTTCGTAGTTCCTGTGTTCTTTTTTAGTTAATTTTTAGGATATATGTATATCCCGGGCACGTCGTAGCGACGTCATAGTACCTTTTATCTGACACTAACTGTACTTGAATTTTCGTTCATATCGCTCTTGTAGTAATTTTGTAACAAAACATATTTCTGAACACAAAATTCGGTCCTGTAATTATGTGTATTTCGCGCGATGAAGTAACAAACATCCATATAATATTACTAGCAGCGCCCCGCGGTTTTACCCCCGTAGTTCCCGTTTCCGTGGGAATCAATGGATAAAATATAGCCTATAGCCTTTGATAAATCGGCTATCTAACACGGAAAGAATTTTTCAAATTAGACCAGTAGTTCCTGAGATTAGCGCGTTCAACCAAACAAACAAACTCTTCAGCTTTATACTTTATATATAAGAATTTATATTTTATATATAAGAATATATAAAAATCTCGTGTCACAGTTTTCTTTGCCATACTTCTCCGAAACGGCTTGACCGATTCTCATGAAATTTTGTGAGCATATTCAGTAGGTCTGAGAATCGGCCAACATTTATTTTTCATCCCGAAATTCCCACGGGAACGGGAACTACGCGTGTGAAACCGCGGGGCGCAGCTAGTATTAGTATAGATATAGATAGTGGAGTGGATGATTAAGTTAATAACACTATTATTTTTAATTCGTCATTAAGTTATATGATGATCAAGTTACAAACAAAAGGCTCTACACCCTTTGCCTAATAACCCGAATAAAATTTAGGAAATAACAAAGACACATCTTGACAAAGCAATATTCTTTGGAAGTACCCTCTAAAAAAGTAGCTATCTACAATTAATAGTGAAACATAAAAGTGTTCGTTAAACTTTATCAAAGCGATACTCAATTACGACACAAGACACTAACAATGTCGGAAACTAGACTACGGATAGTAAAAATAATTTATAAAGTCACTTTACTCCATGTAATACTTGTGTTAACGTATTTCTTTGGTGTAAGAAAGGAAAAATAAATTTGAGTATTTATACACTTAATTTCACATTTTACAGGGAAAGAATTAATTAATTTGTAATTAAATAACAAAGCATAATCATTCACTACATCATCTCATTATAGTAACTGACCCCTAACTAAGTTCGAAACTTGTATCTAGGGTATCAGAAACTACACACTCATTCACACACACCCAGACCGAGATAAATATTTGTGGTTTAAATATAACTCAATTTATTATGTAAATCAAATTTTCTATTAGTATAATAATACCACATTAATACAAGGAGGACTTAATGCATCCACTAGTCAACCTAAAAAGATGATGACGGTTGAGTGAATGCAGGGAAAATAAGACAAAATCAGTAAGTATTTTGTGTACCAAAAGAGATAATTGCAAAATTAGCTTCTAAATCCTATATTAATTATTATGATGACGATTCTGGAGCAATAAAGTATTGAGTACAGCATAACACATGAATACAACACAGCGGGCTTATTTCAATATCCGTGAAAAACAAATATGGCGTCCATTGTCCGCCATTTTGAAAACAATATTTTTTAACTATGGAAGAACTTGGAATTCAATTTATATGTTAAAATTAATTAAGTATTAAATCATTTTTATCTGAAGCGAAAATACAAAGGTACAGATTGAAACAGTACTGCAATTTCCTCGCAGATGAGGCAGTAATTAAAATATATTTAATCCAGTGAGGGTGTGACGTCATCAGTCAACGTCACTCATTCAAACAATATTAGATATCCTGAGATGGATGCGGTGCCGGCTTTACGCCTTATTGTTACCGGATTCAGCCAGTTTATATTAAAAAAATCACAATTGCTTACGTTAACAATGAGGGTTGCACAATAAACGACCTTATTGGAAAGATTTAAGGGTCAATAAAAGGCTTTATGAAGACTAGTCTTGTCGATATTGAAAGATTGAGAATGTTTGCGATGCTATCGCCGGATTGGTCTGTATTGTCGTGAAAGTGCCTTTAGATATGGATATGAATGAATTTATGAAGTCGAATGGATGGTTTTATTACATGTTTTATAGTACCTATCTTGAAAAAACATACGGGTATTTTAAGATATATTTTTATCTCCAACGGTGTAATATATTGTTCTCTGAAACCTTACACACTCACATTCCAACTCTAAGCTTTTATATTAATGTAGACATATACGTTTGCTTAGCTATTTTTAAAGATCAACAATAAATATCTTATTAAAGTTTTATAGATGAATGGATGGGTGGATTTTTTTGTAGTTCGCTTACTAAGTAATTGCCATGAAAGGTTTCGATTTTCTTTTTATATATTTCGATACTTTTAGCTTTGGATTTTAAGCTTCGGATTTAAGGCGTTTAATTCAAAACTAAGTATCCCTTAAAGAAAACAAACTTTAAAACGTTTTTTGAGCGGCATTACAATAGACTCTGCAATACTCCTTTATATACTTCTTAGAAAACCATTATAGAGCTTCTTAAAAATATTTGGTTATATTTAAATCATAAAACACCAGATTTACGAATTGTCCGACCATATTTTTTGTCAAAATCTTTCCACACAATGATTTAATTTAAACACCATATTCATCCACAAAAACAAACTAATACAAAACCAGATGTCAAATAAAAACTTTTCCTAGCTAACACGTACGGAATGACCGGTACATTTCAAGCGTAACTTTTAGGGCGATCTCACACGAGCGAAATTTAAACCGCAAATATTTTCACCGAACATGTGTTGTGTACGTGTATACCCTGTAAGGATTATAGTACAGATGTACGGATTTTATTCCTTCGCCGTGCGGCAATTACATTTCCGAATGTATTTTGTTGTTTAAAAATAAAGGGATATGTGCGTGTTCGTTATAAATTTTTGTATTTCAAAATGTTCCGTGATCGTCGTTTGTTTTAATTTAATGTGTGTCACGAGTTTGGGATTTTGTTTTTGTTCTATTTTCGAATTTGTTTAACTAACATTGTAATATTTTAAATCTTTTTAAAGGATAATTCTGGTGCTTATACTTTTATACGAGTACTTGTATTATAAGGCGGGCATTTTTCCGCAATGAGAGTAAAATTGTGTTGTCAACTCAACTCTTTTCCTTCCTTGAAGCTATATTTTCTTTTATGTGATATTTAGTTCCATACTGCGGTTTTACTCTTTGTTTTCTTAGAAAATAAGGTCTCGCCTCACTTTAATTACTTAGTGATAATTTCGAATTCACGTTGTACATATTTATACAAAAGATTTTGAAATTAAGTTTAAAAATATACCAATACCACCACAGTTGACACAACGAAATTCAAAACACTTCATACATCAAAAAAAATCTGAACAAAAACTGACCACACGCGTCCCGGAGGCTATAATCCGCAAAACAAATGATAGCTCCAATTGAATGTTACAGCGTGACATAACACAGTAGTCACGTCAAACGTCACTCGCAGTCTTGTCACGTGGCGTGACGTCTGCGCCCGCCTTTGTGTTCGGTCTCCAGTGGACACATCACGACTTGTACATATATCATGGCTCGTAGCCAGTGGTCACAATATCGAAGGGATTTCCAGGATGAGTTATGTGTCAAGGATGGGTGTTTTTGGTGAATGGGATGGTCAATAAGGAATGGAAAGAATTTGGGTTTATTTAAGCTTGTTTAGTAAAGCATTTGCAATGTATTGTTACTAAATGTAACTATGAGTTTACTCATAGTACGTTTAGTAACAAGACATTGCAGTCTAGATTTTCTAATTGGTCATAAACAGTAACGACTAATTGTCTACACTAATATTATACTCGTAAAGAGGAAAGATTTGTTTGTTTGTAACGAATAGGCTCCGAAACTACTGAACCGATTTCAAAAATTCTTTCACCATTAGAAAACTACATTCACCCTGAGTAACATAGGCTATATTTTATTCCCACGGGAACGGGAACTACGCGGGTGAAACGGCGGGGAGCCGCTAGTTTTTAAATAAAAAAGCAACTGAGAAGTTTTGAAGTTGGTTAATGAGATACGCCTGACGTTATCTGTCACTGATTGGTAAAATGAGGTGTAAAATACGTAATTACGTTGAGCAGTTAATTGAAATAAATCAGCTTCTACTATTTACAAATTATTTCTAACATTTCCTACAAAACTTACATTAACAAAATCGTATTTTTTCTTTAGGAAAAATACCAGAACCACACATAAAGAAAATCTTTCTCCTATTGAAATTACACTTCGCAATAACAGTAATGTAATGCATTACTTTCCGAGTACACGTTAAACCTTTCCGTGATGTAATCTGTACGAAAGTAACGGAACAGAAACAAATAAAAGCTGTAAACTCATTAATCTAAACGGAACTTTTTGTAACTAATTCTCCCGTATTCGCGGTTTAGCACAAAAGGTTTTTTTTACTCGCAAACTTAAAACATAAAAGAAACTTCAGCTGACCATTGAGTTTTACTTTAGAAAACGGCTACTGTTTTATTTATTACCTTTTTTAAGGGAATGTATTGGAATAATAGATTTTCTTTCCCGTTTCTGATTTAGTCGGTCCTTAAAGTTTGGATTTTATTGAGCTTTTAAAATATGGTTTTTGACATTTTACTTTGATTTGTTTTAGAATGCTGCGGTTTAATGGCATGTGTGTATGCGTGAAACTGTTTGCAAAGTTACTATTTTGAAAACATGGTTCGGATTTTAAATCACCAACACGCTTTTACATGCATTTCTTTTTTTTTGTAATAATATGAGAAAGAAAGATGCCTTTGTAATTCAATGGACTACATGCGAATGTATCACCCTGCGGTTCTACTTGTTATTTTCTTACTTAAAGACCCTACAAATTTAAAGTATTCTCTTACTATTTGTTGACAAACAAACTCACTTTCGACATAACAATATTAGTTGCGATATAGAAAGACCTCCATTTTGAATTTCCGTCAGTACTTGGCATTAAAAAAAACTTTCTAAATATTCCGTAAATATTAAACACCCATTTGAGAATGTGATGTAACAAACACGGTACTAAAGATAACTGGTGATTTTTTCTCGTGGTTGTATAAGAATATCAAAAGTTGTATTAGTGACGCCAATACAATCAACACCAGACGAGAGATAACACAGACCATTTATATAACAACCGCGGCACGGATGAACGTTCTCACAAAATTGTTCATGCTATAGTTGTAATGGGAACTTAGTCATGTTTGTATTTTACTAAAATGTAACGATATCACTACATAGTATAAAACAAAGTCGTTTTCTCTGTCCCTATGTCCCTATGTATGCTTAGATCTTTAAAACTACGCAACGGATTTAGATGCGGTTTATTTTAATAGATAGATTGATTCAGTGGGAAGGTTTTTAGCACAATTTTATCCCCATATTCTTACGGGAACGGGAACTACGCGGATGAAACCGCTTGGCTCCGCTAGTCTGCTTATAAAAACCAACTACTCAAATGATCAAAATAGAATTGCAAAACCTTTCAACATCAAATACATAAAATGAGGAATGAATGGTTTTATAACATTGTAAATACACCTATGGAATTAAGATGGATAAGACCGTTTAATCCACGGTTCTTCTATTCCTTAAGTTCTCACGGTACCTATTAGGTTCTAGTTAAATATAATGCAAAATAAACACTTACTATTCTACCAACTCAAATCTACAACTAACACAAAACTCTATAAAATAAAGAAAAGTTCACAGAGACAGTCCGAATTATTCACAAAAAGAACAAAAATACACCGACCGGAATTTTCGCTCATTCAAATTCCGACCAAGACAAAGTTGTGACTACAACACTGACAAAAATAAACGTTTCTACTTCATTTAGATGTCTCGAGATTGAAGCAGCCTCTGTCATAAATGGTTACCTACAAAGCTGTTTAGTTTGTGTATGGAAATTATTATTAGATGTACGCTTACCTTTATCTTTGTACCAAGTAATGTAGTTACAGGCAACGGAAGGCAGTTTTGTCTTTGTTTTCCTGTCTAATTAAACATTAGCAGCGCCTCGCGATTTCTTCCACGTAATTTTCTTTTCGTGGGCATATCGGGATAAAATATTTATCTTACGTCACTCGCTGATATTGTAGCTTGCCATTAGTGAAAGATTTTTTGTAATCGGAGCTGTAGTTTTTGATTTAAATCGAACAAAAAATATTTTTTTCTTCTTTATAACATTGGTATTAGACAAACTAGCTTGTATCTCGCAGTTTCACACACGTTAATTACTATTGCCGTACTATTGCCCTATAGCTTATAGCCTTCTTTGATAAATTAACTATCCTACATAAACAAAAAAAAAAAAAACAAATCAAATAGCTAGTTATTGAGATTATCGCAGTCAACCGAACAAACTGTTCAGCTTTATAACATTAGCTGCATTATTTGCGTTGCATTTTAGTCTAACAAAACCTGGTAAGCATTTGACACCTTGTCAGTCCAATCTGTCACTTTGACAGTATTCAAAATTGATTGTTAAACCTGGTTCAATGCTAAACCAGTCTGAAAATGCAACGCAAATAAGGCAGTAGAAGTTTAAACAAAAATATATATGTTTCTAACATTAATATGAGTTGTAATGTCTTGATATAAATGCTTTTTATTGTTATAAGTATGTACTTTTCACCATACGACGTAATGCAAAGCAGAAAACAGTAAGATTAAAAATAACAAGTACTTAGGTACTACGCCCTTACTACCTTACCCCTACTTGTGAGGCACGTCATCACATAATAATATTTTCTCCTGATGCTTTCGAATTTACATCATATTATTTAATGACTTCACAGTTCCATATATCGACCCACCATCTATTTCTATCAGAGGAGTGCGAAACTGGTTGAAAAATTTAACCAAAACGTTTATGTGCCTTTGTATGCTTTGTATGTTAACGATCATCTATGGACCATATTATATTTTGTTATCATCTTCATTCCAGTAAAAAGGCGCAACGCCCTATAGCAAGGGCCGTAGCTGGGGGGGCGCGGTCCACAATGCCCTACCTTAAAATCACAAGTTCTACCTCACTCTCACCGAAGTTCAACCGTCTTGTTCTTCATCAATGACGATTTAATAGTTCTTCATATTTTTTGGTCTACGAATAGCTATTATTTATTTATTTAATGGGTGACACAACGGGTTACAAATTAATTATGTATAAAATATGTACTTAAATCTAATTAAGTTTACAGTCTGGACTGCAACCCAAAGACGTGTTCACACTGCATGACATAAGACATATATGACATACATTTACAATATTCCAATAAAATTATACGTTCTCTTCAAATAATTATAGACATTAAATTTATAAAATATTTTTTTTATTCAATATTTAGCGAAAATAGCTAATCACATTGTTTTTTCTTCGTCTCAAATTCGACTCTAGCTACAGCCCTGCCTATAGATAAGTACATAAACATATAAAAGTAAGGCTTGTTTGTCCGCTATCTGTTCGTTTAACCATACTCTGAGGTGCAATCAGGAAAAGTGTGAGAACAAAGTTGTGTTCCTTCTATAGACACTTTACGTGCCGGGCTCGGGATACTTACAGTTTTCCTTAAGTTATTTTTGTTTGTTTTACTTTGTAAAATTTAGAGATTTTGACTTTTTTTGCTGGTTTTTTAGAAGGAAAATATTTTGGAAATAATTTCCTTACATCGACATCAAATAATTTTCTGTTTGTTTATTAATTAATCTTGATTTTTTTTAAACTTCATGTATAGTGTTTTAATTCAGTGAATAAGTTAGTAACAATATTTAAAGGATGATGCCAATTTTGGTACCCGCTCCAATAGTTATGTGTTATATATCGTTGGATAGCCATTGTTGAGCAGAACAAAAGTTACTATGGAGTCAAGGTCCAAATCTTAGACCGATCTGAGTTATGCAGTACCAAACATATCGGTTTATCATAATATCATCCAAGTAGATAGATAATAAAAAACAGTGTGAGGTTATTCTTAGTTGTTTATTTAATACTTTAATGTTGACTATCACTCTAATACTATTAGTATCTAACAGTTTTTTAAAACCACTAAGGTACTAAACCTTACGTGGTTCTAAAAAACTGCTCAAAAATAAATTACATTCATATCAAAAACCTGTAAAAAGCTACATGTAAATGAACCCGTTATAAAGTCAGCTAACGAAACACGCTATTGTAATGTAAATAAAACTGCTCCAACTATCTGCGATTTTGTTTACATGTGATCATGTGCAAGTTTGTATACGACTATACATGTATAGTCACAGTAGGAAAACCTTCGTCAGTGTTCTTTATTCCTTTGTATATCGTAATTTCTTAGTATATTTCGAAACTACACACACAAGGGCTTAGGTGGCTACTCAGCCACTAAAAACTCACCTACTGGTGAGTAGCCACCTTGTGATTTTCTTAGTGGTCATCTCAGCCAGTACTTTAGCCGATTGTGGGTGAGCCAACCACTCCAATTTTTGGACGTCGTCCTCTCACCTACTTTATAAAACTTAACCTGGGAGACCGTACTAAGACTGTCAAATGTTACATTGTTTAGATATTGCATATTAAATTATACTAACTGTTAACTTTGCTTTTATATCGATGAGTATATCAACCTCTTTAGTTTGTAATGCAACCTCATTTGAATATAGTTACTTCAAAGCGCCTCTTGGTGGCGCTAGTTAACAGACTCTAAAATGGCGGGAATGTGAAAAGATGTAAAACTATTGTAAAATGTTAATATAATATTTTACTGAAAAAGCTGCATTGTATCATTGAATACTTCAACATAACATAACATAGTAGGTATGACAAGAAGGTTCAAAATAGAGTAACACATTTGAACAACTTCTTGCGACGCAATATGTCATACTCAATCAGTAAAACATATTATCGCTCATACTCAGCAAGCGAAAATAGATTTTAAAGTGACGAACCTTTTCTTACCATTTCTGTACAATGTACAAGTATGTAATACAATTTAGTTGTCAAAAGAGTCACGACTCAGTTTTACGAGTATACATCACCCTAGTACATATGTGAGATATACCTAGATGTAGGAATCGTTATTAAAAAAATACTGCGTTGTTTGGCACCCTCGGTATGGTATTTGTGTTAGAAAATACGATTATTACTACGACCTTACTAGTATTATACTCGTTAATCTGTATTACGCAGTGTGTAGTTTTTTTGGAATTATCACTGCAAAAACTAAACTTGACTAAACGGTGACTGTCAGCTCAATCGGATATTGGGAAGTAGGTCAAATTTAACTTACAAAAATTGCATTACAGACACCGGGACAGGCGGAACTAAATAAAAGCTTGTTACTAAAAGTTTTGTATCCAAATACCTATTTTCCTATTTTTCCATAACTATATTTACAATTCAGTTAAAGCTTGACTAAAAAGCACAGATTTCGATATTTTTCCTCCATACTAACTTCGACTCGTAGCAGTGTTCGTAGCACGAGTTACGTTTAGTGTAGTAAGTTCGTAGTCTTTTAAACGGCTACATTTTCGAAGCACACATTTAGTACTACAGTGCGTTCAAATCCAGTTCTGTCGCGAGATATCCCCAATCTCCCCTGGGACCGATTTCCCTAATGTTGTTCAACGAAGTTCCATAACATTTGAATATCTCATCATTTTTCGATTTTTTATTTTGTCGATTTCCTCCGGTTGCGAGAGCGAGGGTTAATCTTGTTATGCGGTCCCCGAGAGTGTTTACTTGTTTGTAATTTTGTAGAGTATATTCAGTTTTTTTGTGTTTTTAGAATGTAATCTGGAAGGTTTTGTAGGCAGACAATTGAAGGTCTCTGGATGGTTAAAAACTTAGTTGGTGCTGACTAAGAATAATAAGAATAAAAAGTAATGCTAACACTTGCCCAATGCTTGGACGACTTTACCTTTTAAAGTACTATTTGAGAAAACTGTCCTACTTGATTCGACTTAGGTGACGACTCATTTACAAAATATCTTATCCTCGGATGAAACGTATCTCTTTCAAATAGTTAGGTGTCGAATCATCCGCAAAATATTTAATCCTCGGAGCAAACGTCACTAATCCAAACTGTTAGTTACTGTCCTTGATTCAGGCCAGTTGACTCCTAACGAAGTGATGTAAGTAGACTACTTTTTCGTGTGACGACATTTTTAGAGCCCTAAAAATAGATTACCTAGAGGATTAATCTAGGTAAGCTACTTATAAACAAGTTTTTGTTTTTATAAACACAAAAGACTACACTAAAAATGTTCTTACAGACAATACATTTTACGTGCAAAAAGTGTTGTGATGTAGCAATTTTTGTTATTTGCTCAAATTGCTTGAATTCCTTCCGATTCCACGTACACCTATCTCTTTATTCTCGTGTCTATTGTCACTGATATCATTTTATACGAACAAGTCGAAATGTGTGAGCTTACTTACGTTTTATTAAGATTATTATGGATATCTTTTTGTTCTTTTTCCCAGTAAATATTTATTCGCATGTTCATTGTTTGATTCTATTAAACTATACATTTGAACGTTTGTTTGTGATTGAATCAAGGAAAACGATTTGGATAAAATTGGGTAAGAAATTGTTTTCGTCACCAAAACATGTTGTGTGGAGTAACGCGGGCGTAGAGTAGATTGTGATGAAATACCTATTTTTGGTTTTCCGTTTTTGCTACTTATTTTATTACCGTTGCTTTGTTACGTAGATATTTAATATTTATATTTTTATGAATATTTCCTTTCACTAATTAGTACAAATTGCAACCATTAATAATTGGAAATAGGATAAGAGGAATTATCTAAAAATTGCAACAATATCAGAATTATGGAAATACTAGCTTTTGCCCGCGACTTCGTCAGCGTGGAATAATGACTTCCGGCAGAATTTGGGTTTTCCCCGTTTTCTCCGCCTAGGGGGGAATTTCTAAAAATATTTTCATCAGGATATTGTAAAACTATAATTGACTTACACGAATAGTATATTGTTTATCAAATTGGTATGATATAGGCTAATAGCGTAAACTATGTTCGTTTTCTACACCAACAGGAATAAATGGCGACACAGGACTGTTACATTACAAGAGAGATTGCCTTACCCCAAATGCCTAAAATATGGTTGAGTTACATCCATAGCAATGTTCACCTCAGGCGATGACCATTTACGTTACAAAGTTACAGTTTCAAAGTAAAACCAGACCATATTGTGTTTCAAAGATCACGCAAATTGGAACTGAATATGGAAATTGATATTCAAAGTCCATGGAAAATGTTATGGTAAACTGGATGGCAGGTTTGAACGGCTTATGAATGGGGCTATAATTGCGGTTCATCTACATTATTTTTAATAGTATAAAGCTGAAGAGTTTGTATGCTTGAACGTGCTATTCTTGGAACTCCTGCCTGCCTAGCATGACTGTGCGTAATAAATGATATAGACACCACGAAATAATATCGATTTCGCGAGAATGACCAAATGAATATGGCGTGGTACGATTTGATAAAATTAAATATGGCGGCTATATTTATTATATTTTGACAGTTGGATCAATAAATAGATATATATATATCGATTTGGCGAGCATGACAAAAGTCATAAAATTAATCACGTGGTAAAATTAAATATGGTGGGCATTTTTATCAAATTTTGACAGTTGGATGTCAATAAATCGCTGTATCTATCGCGTTTTTGAAGTCATGCTAGCCTAGCAGGTTTGATGCAGGATATAGGTTATACCATATATCACGCTATGGCTAATAGCAGTGGAGCTAACTAGCGTACATCATAATAATATACAAGTAGTCTTCTTCTTCCTTCCCTTTTCCTTTTATTTGGCGTCGATTCTCTTTATTTGGTTTGTTCATGATCGCAGTGTATTACTTTCATCTACAGATGCGTGAGTAGCTATATCGCATTTCGAAATCTATTATCCAGGGTATCTAAACATGCGTGTGTTAGCACCCTTAATGAGGTCTGTCCATCTTGTAGTCGATTGGCCGTAAGGACGTTGACTGACTATTTCTTTCTGGTACCATTAATCGCTCAAATAACCTTTTGTTACGGATGAAGTATCCTAACATCCTTAGGATATATGAGACTAGAAAATACCTTACTAGAAAGATGGACTTACTTAATATTGCGTAGTAAACGTACTTGTTAAAAGAGAAGTTATTCCTCCAAATGAATTACGAGATCTAAGCAATTTCTAGGTAAGAATTAAGTACGAAAAATTTGCTGGAGTCGTAATTGTTAACTTAATTAAATTATGACGACTCAAGTGACAGAGTGGCTGCTATACTTTTGTGTATTGAGTTTGATTCCCGTTCGAGGTAAATTATTTGTGTGATTCACAATTGTGGCTCTTTCATCCATTGATTCTGCTTCAAGTTGATCCCTCTATCGTTATCTTTAGGATGAGTTAAATATTTTCACATTTTCACTCATTTTAACAATAGAGAAACTAATAAAATTATGATATTTTCTTCTGTACTGCTTGAGATGAAAGACACATATTCTATATCTTTTAAGCAAGAAAAAATAACTTTATGATACTACTACTCATATCACGAAAGCACCTTACAATCAAAATAAATTAAAGTGGGTCAAAATCGCGCCCAAAGAAGTCGGTTACAAACATACAGGTGAAACTAATAAAAAGCATAACATAACATAAGCATTCACTTCATCATCTCTTTACAGTAACTGACCCCTAACTAAGCTCGGAGCTTGTATCTAGGGTATCAGAAACAACGCACACACTCATTCACACACACACCCAGACCGAGACAAACATTTGTGGTTCACACAAATATTCACCCCGCACAAGCGTGTAAAAACAAAGGAAATTATCCAAATAAAAACCTTTTTGCTTTCGATCTCCTTACAATCTTATGTACTCCGCTATCCCGTAAACATGTTACAAAGTAGGTAGATATAAAGACAGGTTAAGAGCAATTGAACACATCCTTGGTCGCGTCCCTCTGTCCTTAGGGATCTAGTCAGTTTAGAAGTTCGTTAGATTTAATACGGTCACAACTAGTTGGATTTAACAGAACTTAAAACTAATTTATTGTTAAATGTACTTACTTATATTGGATTTAATCTTATTATTACGTACTTTAAATTGAATTTACTTAAATTGGATTTAATCTTGTTATTAGGTAACTACTTGTAAGTAATAGGAAGTGTTCTTAAGTAAATTAGAAGATGTATGATTGTTCAAACATTCGATCTTTGAATTTTGATTTTTGAATTTTGACTTTGAAATGTTGATATTTTTAAAATGAAAATGGAATAGTTAATTTTTTTTCGCATGCTAGATATTTTATGGTTTCATTAATATTTTAAAAGTTGATTTCTTTGACTTACATGAACACTACACATTGAAATAAAAGCCGTTTAAGTGTTTTATTTCAATTTTAAAAGTTGTAACTAAAATAGTAAAACAGAAACTACTAATTCAAACTTTATTTAATTTTGAATTTTCAAAATTTATGTTATGAATTGGGAGTTCAAATTAATATATGTTTTTACATTTTATGTGTCTCAATTCATATTAAAAAAACTTTTAAGTAAACGTTTTTGGATGCAATTGATGCTTAGACCGTATATTAGCTTAATTAACATTATGATACATTTTATCCTCAAATTCCCTCATGGCGAAATGTAAATAACAGGAGACACACACAGATAAAGAAATCTAATTAAGTACATGTAATCCTATAAATAACACCAATATTTATATTAATTAACTTAAAATAATTTTATTTCGCATGTCGGGTTGTCTTTGCAAAGCAAACAGAGTAATTTGAGTGGCATTGTGAGTCAAATAATTGGTTTCCGGTACAATAGACGCTCGTGTAATTGCCAACGTTCACAAAGGTTCCCTTCAAGCTTCAAGCATTCCTGACACATCAATCAAATCGTCGCGTCGCCCGATACCGCCAAAATGATCTATGTTTTATTTACTGTTATTCGCTCCGCGGCCGTAATTTATGCTATTAAAGTTTATATTATGCTTATCCGTTAGATGGGTTTGTTAATGTGTTTATCACAGATTAATTACATAATTGGCATTTTTTTTGCAGATGGTAATGAATGAAGGAGGACAGCGAAGGTAAGGGTAGTATTTAAGGAATACATTTGTCCAGCAGTAGGACAATACTAGTTCCAAAAATATGACCTGTCTCTGTGTATTAGAAACTATGCAGTTGCATACCCACACCGTGATAAATACTTGGAGGGATACCTCGCACGGGAATCGAACCCGCCTCTCCCGGTTTGGCTGTCTGGAATTGTAACAACTGTACCATTTGGGTCAATTATATGAGGAAACTTTTATTTTAACGAAATAAAGGTCTCTCTTACTCAGCAAGTTTTTTTTTATTTTAGTTGTTTCGTTATTTTATTCCGTGCTCCAGAGAGTATGTTAAACCGTAGGTCTCAGTTGTACTAACATCACGGGTAGTTAGCCCTGAAAAGTTTTACATTTGGTTTAACTAAAAAGTCGTATGAGAAAGTCTGATGGCAGTCGCTCCACGTAATATTATTATACTAAATAGTATTTTATATAATTTGAAACACAGCAGACCTTACTCGATAAATTCCTATGGAATTGATCAATTTATGAAAATATTTTTATTACAATATTATGTACCTCGTGAAGAAGGTTGACGACCTAGATGGCAGAGTGGTCACCATGCCGGACTGCCATCCGTAAGGTAGCGGGCTCGATTCCCGTGCGAGGTGAATATTTGTGTGAACCACAAATGTTTATCTCGGTCTGGGTATGTGTGTGTGAATGAGTGTGTGCGTAGTTTCTTATACCCTTAATACAAGTCACGAACTTAGTTAGGGGTCAGTTACTATAACGAGATGATGTAGTGAATGATATTGAATAAAAGCATATGTTGCGTTATTATTATAAAGACGAAAGCTTATTAAGCTATTCTCGCAGTATTCTGTATAGGTAAAATTACGCTTCACTTAATAATTTTCCCAATAGTTGTGACAATAATAATAGCTGATTAACACTAATTATAAACCAATCGCATTAATTGTATTACCAAATGCTCTGCGGTTTTACCTCGCGAACTAATTCCGTTGAAATGTTTAGTTTAATACGCCGAACGCAAACATACTACTTGAAATATGAAACTATCCCACCAAAAACATTCTGTAAAAAACTAGCCAAGTCTCGATGGAGCTGCTTGTTTATCACTAAAAAGTAATGAAATCTAGACAAACTCGTGCCAAGTTTAAGGTTCCTTACCGCGATTTCTTTCTTATTATAGTTAATGTTGTGTGACTTGGCCGTTGAAGGGTACACATGTACTCAAGAGTACAAAACTAGGTGCTCCATGACACTATTGCACCAATCTGTCGCCAGAACCGCTACCCATTGACGATAGAAAATTGCCACTTGAAAAACGTTGATTCAATATCCAGTCAATTGTAGGCTCGATAAAGCTGCGTATTTTAATAATGTTGTAACATTACGTGTAAACTAAATTGACTTGTACCCACTACTAACCTTATAAACAATGTTCAACGGCCAAGTCACACAACATTAACTATAATAAGAAAGAAATCGCGGTAAGGAACCTTAAACTTGGCACGAGTTTGTCTAGATTTCATTACTTTTTAGTGATAAACAAGCAGCTCCATCGAGACTTGGCTAGTTTTTTACAGAATGTTTTTGGTGGGATTTCATTTATTTTTGTTGAAACGTGTTTATATTAATTTATTTTTTTAGATTTTCTTATTTGACACATTTTTTTTCTTTTTAGGAGTAGTATTTTATTATTAAGTGCCCCGCGGTTTCACCCGCGTAGTTCCCGTTCGCATTTCTGTGGGAATTTCGGGATAAAAAGTATCCTATGTGCTTTTCCTGGTTCTAAGCTACCTCCCCACCGATTTTCAGCCAAATCAATTCAGCCGTTCTTGAGTTATAAATTCCCGTTCCCAATCCCGTGGGAATTTCGGAATTAAAAGTATTCTATGTTCTTCTCCTGGTTTTAAGCTACCTTCCCACCAATTTTCAGCCAAATCAATTCAGCCATTCTTGAGTTATAAATTCCCGTTCCCATTCCCGTGGGAATTTCGGGATCAAAAGTATTCTATGTTCTTCTCCTGGTTTTAAGCTACCTCCCCACCAATTTTCAGCCAAATCGTTTCAGTCATTCTTGAGTTATAAATTCCCGTTCCCATTCCCGTGGGAATTTCTGGATCAAACGCTATATTCTTCTCCTGGTTCTAAGCTACCTCCCCACCAATTTTCAGCCAAATCATTTTAGCCTTTCTTGAGTTATAAATTCCCGTTCCCATTCCCGTGGGAATTTCGGGATCAAAAGTATTCTATATTCTTCTCCTGGTTCTAAGCTACCTCCCCACCAATTTTCAGCCAAATCATTTCAGCCATTCTTGAGTTATAAATTCCCGTTCCCATTCCCGTGGGAATTTCGGAATCAAAAGTATTCTATATTCTTCTTCTGGTCTAAGCTACCTCCCCACCAATTTTCAGCCAAATCAATTTAGCCATTCTTGATTTTTAAATTTCCGTTCCCAATCCCGTGGGAATTTCGGGATTAAAGGTATCCTATGTCCGTTTCCTGGTTCTAAGCTACCTCACCACCAATTTTCAGCCAAATCAGTTCAGCCGTTCTTGAGTTACAATTCCCGTTCCCGTTCCCTTATAATTCCCGTTCCCGTTCGATTATCCTAGTTTTTATAGTTTTCCCTTTATGTGGCCATTAAACCCTAACTCTGTACCAAATTTCAGCTCTCTATGTTTATGGGAAGTACTAGTTCTATTTTGATGATCATGAGTGAGTGAGTGAGTGAGTGAGTGAGTGAGTGAGTGTCTGTCATAAATACGAAACTTTGCATTCGCTTAACTTCGGAACTAAATGACCTACAGACTTGAAATTTTATTTTAAGTATGTGATTGTATAGCTTACTGGTTGACGAAAATTTCAGCTTTCTGGGCTTATCCAGAGGTTGTCAAATAGGGGCCTGAAAATGCGGCGAAATGGTTCCTGTAAAGGATGGTACGGCAGTGTGTGCTTCGCGCTCGACTTGGCGGGGGGCACTGCCGTGCCCCCAGATTAACTGTATCTCGCAGTAATGGTGATTTAGTTGGAATTTTGTGATAGAAGTATCCCAAGTCAAATCTAGATGGTAACTAATAATAAATATAGTGTTAGAAGAGAAAGAAAGAGTGGGCGTGGCCTACGCGCATCACGTGATCCGGCGCACCCGGCGGAGTGGGACATACTGGAGAGACGCCATGACAGTTCGGTTCAGGCATCGGAATATAATGGACGTGTGATAGGAACATTGATTCGTATTTGATATCGTTGTATCGGTCACTTTAATATTAATGAGATCGTTGTTTGTTCATTAGTACTTAACTCATTTGTTTTGTTAATTCATCTTGTTATGTAATAAATGTGTGTTAGTTTGTGTCAAGACTAGTTTCTATTTATAAATCCACCTATCTTAAGATCAGAAGTGGGATTCGTTTAAAATTCACGTGTCTTGACCGTTCGCTATCCTTTATTTTTATTAAAATTAGTTCCGTAACTATTTTTGTTTGTGAGTTTTTAATTTACAGTCGCCATATTGTACTGTGTTGTCGTGAAGTAAATTTGAAAATAAATCATGTGTGGTGTTCGTGTAAATGAAAGAAATCACGTTATAGACAGTTTTGGGATGTGTTGTTTAATATTCGTGCCCTAAATATCATTTTGTCTTTATTTTGCCGCGCTTTTAAGTACCTACGTAAGACCGTTAGTGTCTACAAATGGTGTTTTACAAATGGTCGCGAAAGTAATTTCTTGTTGTTGTGCGTCCCCGAACGAATGAATGGCGCGCGCGTCGCGTTGTTCGAGACGAGCGAGAGCGAGACGAGAGATGCAACCGACCGATTCTGAACCGGATGTGGCCAAAGCAATACGGTTTTTGCTAATAATTTAACAATTTGTTTTGTTTTTGTAGTTTTGTACCAAGTAACGGATTATTTTATTAAATCAAGTGGCCTAAAGGCTAGGCTGACAAGGAATCATATAAGTATCCCGGTTCCTCGCCACACACAACGGCGGGAACAATTTGTTAAGAATTTGTTATTGAAAACAAAACAAGTCTGAATCAAGTCGTTATTCGTTACGTGTAGCGTGAAAGACTACGTTGATATCGTTGATTCACGCGTATTCTCGCGGACGGGATCGTCTGGATAGCCCAGACCGCGACCAACTAAGTGAAATGATTGAACGTTTGAAATACTTTGCAGGAAAAAGTTAAGTTGAACATAGTTCATACTTCTACGTCTTCACTGTTGTGCCCGAGTAGTGGAAGGTACCAGTCGAGGTGTCTGTGTCTGTTCCCGGTACTGAAGTAAGTTATAGCGCGACTGAGGTAACAGCTCCTAAGAAGTCGCTGACGCTGTGTACAGGATTGTGAATGTACTTACTTCGATAGTTCAAGCTGTGTTCAAGTAAGATCTAAGCATTTCTATGTCTCAAATCAAACGTTGGTTTTGCAAAAACATTTATGAAAAATACCTATTGTGTGTTTTGTAGTAAATGTCTAATGGACATGTTGTTTAATGTTAACGTTGAGGCCTGTTTTAAGTACTAAAACACGTATTGAGCTTAGATCTGTTAAGGAACAGTCTTAGGTACCCTAGGTACCCTATTAAGGTTATAGTGATGATCTTGTTTGTACAAAATTTAAATGTCTAACGGACATGTTGTTTAATACTTACGTTGAAGCCTGTTTTAAGCACTAAAACACATATTGAGCTAAATCTATTGAGCTTAGATCTGTTCGGAACAGTCTTAGGTACCCTAGGTACCCTATTAAAGTAATAGTGATGTTCTCATTTGTACAAAATGTACATGTAGATGTTTTAATCAAATTTGGCTGTGACATTTGTCTTATTTTGTATCTGAAATATTTTTATTTTGATGAGGTTCCTTAAGTTGAGAGCCATCGGGACCTGATATTGTGATTAGAGTTTCCCGAACACTCAGCGGAGGTTGATCTTTACCTATGTTGTGTCCCCTGACTGCATTAGGTAATACATGCAGAACAAATGTTTTAATTGTATCGGTGATAACTATATTTGGAAATGTAACTTCCAACGTGTGATAAGAATTCATGAGAATAGTTGTCTACGGTAGAGCCGTAGTACAGTTCACAAATATAAAAATCAATTTTTGTTGTTGTTGATAAAAATGAGGCTTTATTAGCATTAATTGTTTGTTTTAGCATGAATTGATTGAATGTTTAAGTAAAGTTAAGAAATGTACCTCTTAAGATACCGAGTTGTGCTTTACTTAGGTCATGTTATTGGATATGGTCAGGTTAGGCCGAGCTTTAGTAAAACTGAAGTGATGGTAATGTCCTCGAGACCCACCAATGTAAAAGAGGTTTGCTAATTTGTTGTGTTTGATTTGTTATGTTCGGAGGTACCACCGGTTGGGCGTCGACGCTGAATCGTTTCGACCCGACACGGTACATGCAACGTGGGGCACGGAACCCCAGCAGCTACTGGCGGCTGTGCTCGAGTGTCGCCTGTGATGGTGGCGCGGTCGCCTGTGATGGCGGCGCGGTCGCCTGTGACGGCGGCGCGGTCGCCTGTGACGGCGGCGCGGTCGCCTGTGACGGCGGCGCGGTCGCCTGTGATGGCGGCATCGGCAGTCGCCTGTGATGGCGGCATCGGCAGTCGCCTGTGACGCGACAACGGTAGTCGCCTGTGATGGCGGCGCGGTCGCCTGTGACGGCGGCGCGGTCGCCTTGATGGCGGCGCGGTCGCCTTGATGGCGGCGCGGTCGCGTGTAACGGCGGCGCGGTCGCCTTGATGGCGGCGCGGTCGCGTGTAACGGCGGCGCGGCGCGGTCGCCTGTGGCGGTGGCAGTCGCAGCGCATTGCTGCTGCCCCGTACGACGATATAGCCCCGACATTGTGGCAGCTGGTTATCTACATAGCCCCGACATTGTGGCTTGTGCTTGCCCCGACATTGTGGCAGCTGGTTATCTACATAGCCCCGACATTGTGGCTTGTGCTTGCCCCGACATTGTGGCAGCTGGTTATCTACATAGCCCCGACATTGTGGCTTGTGCTTGCCCCGACATTGTGGCAGCTGGTTATCTACATAGCCCCGACATTGTGGCTTGTGCTTGCCCCGACATTGTGGCAGCTGGTTATCTACATAGCCCCGACATTGTGGCTTACACTTGCCCCGACATTGCGGCAGCTCATTATTCACAACCCGACATTGTGACTTACACTTGCCCCGACATTGTGGCAGCTCATTATTTACAACCCGACATTGTGACTTACACTTGCCCCGACATTGCGGCAGCTCGTTATTTACAACCCGACATTGTGACCTACACTTGCCCCGACATTGTGGCAGCTCATTATTTACAAACCGACATTGTGATCTACACTTGCCCCGACATTGCGGCAGCTCATTATTTACAACCCGACGTTGTGCCTTACATTTGCCCCGACATTACGGCAGCTCATCATTTACAACCCGACATTGTGACTTACACTTGCCTCGACATTGCGGCAGCTCATTATTTACAACCCGACATTGTGATCTACACTTGCCCCGACATTGCGGCAGCTCATTATTTACAACCCGACGTTGTTCCTTACATTTGCCCCGACATTGCGCAAGCTTGTTATTTACAACCCGACATTGTGACTTACTCTTGCCCTGAGATTGTGACTTACGCATCCCTTGACATTGTGGCTTATGTATGCTTGCCTCACAGCTACCTATGGCGTGTGCTGTGTGTTTTGATAGCCTCCATGTGCTTGTCCTATGGCAGCTACTTATGGCGTGTGCTGTGTGTTCTGATAGCTCCATGTGCTTGTCCTATGGCAGCTACTTATGGCGTGTGCTGTGTGTTCTGATAGCCTCATGTGCTTGATCTATGGCAGATACCTTGGCGTGTGCTGTGTGTTTTGATAGCCTCCATGTGCTTGTCCTATGGCAGCTACTTATGGCGTGTGCTGTGTGTTCTGATAGCCTCATGTGCTTGATCTATGGCAGCTATCTATGGCGTGTGATGTGTGTTTTGATAGCCTCCATGTGCTTGTCCTATGGCAGCTACTTATGGCGTGTGCAAAGTGTTCTGATAGCCTCATGTGCTTGCTCTATGGCAGCTACCTATGGCGTGTGCTGTTTGTTCTGACAGCCTCATGTGCTTGCTCTATGGCAGCTACCTATGGCGTGTGCTGTGTGTTCTGACAGCCTCATGTGCTTGTCCTATGGCAGCTACCTATGATGTGTGCTGTGTGTCTTGATAGCCTCATGTGCTTGCTTTATGGCAGCTATCTATGACGTGTGCTGGCAGCCTATAATTGGCTAGCATAGCCTTGCTATGGGAGATACCATCCTTGTTTTTCTGTTTCTTTCTGCTTGATTACTGTTTGTGTGAGATGGTGTTGCTGGCTGGTTCCTGAGGAAGACCAGGACTGCAGAGGAACGTGTGATGTTGTGGCGAGCCTGGCAAGAGAGGGTGGTGTCCTCAGACCTGTGCTGCCTTCGTGGGCGCCATCGAAATGGACTGAGAGTCATCCCGAGTGCAGGGATCTGCGGCACGCTTGCTACTATTTGAGCTAAGTATTTTCTTTTATGATTTTAGATGTATGCCTTGGGCTATAACATGAAACTGAGAAATTTACTTACATGTTATCATGATGACGTGTACCAGATCATACTGAAGATGTTATGAACGACATACAGTAGGCGTCGTTCATGTACGACACGTAATTCGTAATTTGTTTCTTCGTAAGTTTATTGTTCGATCGCAAGGTCGGATAGTGCCAAAGACATACCCACCTTAGAAGTTAAGATCTGGTACAGCCTAGAACTATGAAGCTTAAACACGGAAAGGTGTGTACATCAACTGGAGAACCGAGTAGTAAGGCGTTCGTGCTCACAGGTCTCGGGGAGCCGAGGCTCGGTTGTTGAGCGATAGTGCAGGTCGGTGCTGAACATGATCCGCATCGAGAGCTGTCAGCGGCGCCTGACGCAGAGCAACGGCGCACAATGGTGCGACGGCGTGACGTGCTGCGTGAGCACGGTACAAACAAAGAAACAACGGGTCTTATGTGAAATGCTGAGCTGTATCGTTTTTATTACTGTTCTCGTACTAAATGATCATTACTCGAGTTTCAAGAAACTAATGTTGAATGGTTGTAACAACAAATGTGAACAATCAAACACCAGCTCCATTACTGAACCTATTTTGTTCTGAGTAACGGTCACCTTGTAGAGCTTATTTTTACGAGATACCCACATAATTAGCGTTGAAACAAGAAGTTTAATGTTCAGTTTGACTTATTTTCCATTTTAATCGAATTTCAATAGTTGTGTGTTCAATTATGGCAGGAGTGGCCGAGCGCGTGTAACTAAACAAAGTAGTCTGTGACTCACTACAAGGTCAGATATGCGATTCTAGTATATGGAACATACCCTGGGTGGTTCAACACCACTTTGGAGAAGCTCAGACTTGTGGTCCTGAAGCTGTGATACACGCAGAGTTATGTCACGGGGTTGCCCTCTGATGAGTTGTACTATGGGACATGTTTGTATGGCAAACATTGTCTTGACTGTGTTGTTTTATGCCCTTTTGCCATAGAAAACCTTTCTGTGCTGTGTTTTACCGTTGCAGATGCAAACAATGAGATTATGCAGCGTACCTGTCCTAACACTTCCCAACCTTCGGGAGATGGGGTTCCTGGTGACGCCAGTGAACCAGTACGTCTGGAACTCTGAGAAGCATTATTCCTGAACGTACATTGTCAAGCCTTCCTAGTTGAAGGACAAATGGAGTCCGAGGACGGTCTCCTGTCAGGAGAGGCCGTGTTAGAAGAGAAAGAAAGAGTGGGCGTGGCCTACGCGCATCACGTGATCCGGCGCACCCGGCGGAGTGGGACATACTGGAGAGACGCCATGACAGTTCGGTTCAGGCATCGGAATATAATGGACGTGTGATAGGAACATTGATTCGTATTTGATATCGTTGTATCGGTCACTTTAATATTAATGAGATCGTTGTTTGTTCATTAGTACTTAACTCATTTGTTTTGTTAATTCATCTTGTTATGTAATAAATGTGTGTTAGTTTGTGTCAAGACTAGTTTCTATTTATAAATCCACCTATCTTAAGAATAGTCATATTACTGTGTTTTTTTGCTTAAAAAAAACTTACACCTTCTCATGTCTACTAGGACTGGGACTTGGAGGACTTGGGTTCAATTTCTGGATATAGCGATGGAACAAATACATAGGATACCTTTTACCCTAAGTTCCTAAGGGATTGGGATTACGCATGTAGGTATTTATTTACTAGCAGCTCTCCACGACTTCGTCCGCGTGGAATAATGACTTTTGGCAGAATTAGGGTTTTCTCCTTTTTCTCCCCCAAAAATCCTCTCTTAGCGGATGTCTACGTCATAACATCTACCTGCATGCCAAATTTCAGCTCGATCCGTCCATTGGTTTGGGCTGTGCGTTGATAGATTTACTATGTCAGTCAGTCAGTCAGTCATCTTTGAGTTATAGATATAATAATTAGATATTAAAACAAAATCGCGGGGCACCAGCTTTTACAATTTTATGAAAATATAGGAATAATATCTTAGTAACGGATGTTTTAGTATGAGTGCGTATCAAATAATTTGAATTCACACCTAATTATGTACGTTCAATGCTTCTTTTTCGACTTGATAAGGGTCTGATAACTCTTAGTGCGATATTTCAAAATTCAACACGCGTCTGCGTGTAGTCAGTACGAATCTTAATATTCCTCGCCTGTTTCTGGTACAGACCTATAGTTTCAGACATTACCTTCAAACGAGAGTTTTATTGAGTTCGATATCGATGAGAAATTCTTTTGTCATTGGGTGCAGTGATGAAAATATTACGTACGTATAAAGTCCGCTGTGTTTGAAGTTTGGCGATAGATTTTGTAGTATTTTACTTCACTTTAGGTTATTTATTAGCACAGTGATGTGGTATAGGATAGGACTGAGTTGAGTACGTATTATTAAGGTGCCGTAGGGTTTACATAGGAACCAATAAATCTTATAACTTGTCAAGTGTTTCTAGCAGTACTTAGGCGAAAAGTTTAAAAGCCGAAAAGTCTAAAGTCGAAAATTGGAAAAGTCGATGAGCCGACAGCCGAAAAGCAGAAGTCGAATAAAATTAATTTTAAAAAAATATACACGTCGAATAGAGAACCTCCTCCTGTTTTTTTGGAAGTCGGTTAAAAATAAGAAACCGACTTCAGCACTAATAAAAAGTGAGAAAAAATAATTTAAAATAAACGATATAGGTATATAATACATATTTTCAATATAAAATTAATCACTTTTCAAATCAAATCAAGGTCACTAAATCTACCACCGATCGAGAAGAATCGGCAAGAAACTCGGGCTGGTATTTTTTTAAAATATAATGAAATACAAAATAGAAGGTCAGAGTCTGAGGTCAGTCTGAGGTCGGAGTCTTAGGTCAGAATCTGAGGTCAGAATCTGAGGTCCGTCTTAGGGCCAAAGGCCAAGGCCAAAGGCCAAGGCCAAGGCCAAGGCCAAGGCCAAGGCCAAGGCCAAGGCCAAGGCCAAGGCCAAGGCCAAGGCCAAGGCCAAGGCCAAGGCCAAGGCCAAGGCCAAGGCCAAGGCCAAGGCCAAGGCCAAGGCCAAGGCCAAGGCCAAGGCCAAGGCCAAGGCCAAGGCCAAGGCCAAGGCCAAGGCCAAGGCCAAGGCCAAGGCCAAGGCCAAGGCCAAGGCCAAGGCCAAGGCCAAGGCCAAGGCCAAGGCCAAGGCCAAGGCCAAGGCCAAGGCCAAGGCCAAGGCCAAGGCCAAGGCCAAGGCCAAGGCCAAGGCCAAGGCCAAGGCCAAGGCGATTTTTCGATTTTTCGATTTTTCGATATTTCGATTTTTCGATTTTTCGATTTTTCGATTTTTCGATTTTTCGATTTTTCGATTTTTCGATTTTTCGATTTTTCGATTTTTCGATTTTTCGATTTTTCGATTTTTCGATTTTTCGATTTTTCGATTTTTCGATTTTTCGATTTTTCGATTTTTCGATTTTTCGATTTTTCGATTTTTCGATTTTTCGATTTTTCGATTTTTCGATTTTTCGATTTTTCGATTTTTCGATTTTTCGATTTTTCGATTTTTCGATTTTTCGATTTTTCGATTTTTCGATTTTTCGATTTTTCGATTTTTCGATTTTTCGATTTTTCGATTTTTCGATTTTTCGATTTTTCGATTTTTCGATTTTTCGATTTTTCGATTTTTCGATTTTTCGATTTTTCGATTTTTCGATTTTTCGATTTTTCGATTTTTCGATTTTTCGATTTTTCGATTTTTCGATTTTTCGATTTTTCGATTTTTCGATTTTTCGATTTTTCGATTTTTCGATTTTTCGATTTTTCGATTTTTCGATTTTTCGATTTTTCGATTTTTCGATTTTTCGATTTTTCGATTTTTCGATTTTTCGATTTTTCGATTTTTCGATTTTTCGATTTTTCGATTTTTCGATTTTTCGATTTTTCGATTTTTCGATTTTTCGATTTTTCGATTTTTCGATTTTTCAATTTCGACGGCAAGACGGAAGACGGCAAGACGGCAAGACTACAAGACGGCAAGACGGCATGACGGCATGACGGCAAGACGGCAAGACGGCAAGACGGCAAGACGGAAAGACGGCAAGACGGCAAGACGGCAAGACGGCAAGACGGCAAGACGGCAAGACGGCAAGACGACAAGACGGCAAGACGGCAAGACGGCAAGACGGCAAGACGGCAAGACGGCAAGACGGCAAGACGGCAAGACGGCAAGACGGCAAGACGGCAAGACGGCAAGACGGCAAGACGGCAAGACGGCAAGACGGCAAGACGGCAAGACGGCAAGACGGCAAGACGGCAAGACGGCAAGACGGCAAGACGGCAAGACGGCAAGACGGCAAGACGGCAAGACGGCAAGACGGCAAGACGGCAAGACGGCAAGACGGCAAGACGGCAAGACGGCAAGACGGCAAGACGGCAAGACGGCAAGACGGCAAGACGGCAAGACGGCAAGACGGCAAGACGGCAAGACGGCAAGACGGCAAGACGGCAAGACGGCAAGACGGCAAGACGGCAAGACGGCAAGACGGCAAGACGGCAAGACGGCAAGACGGCAAGACGGCAAGACGGCAAGACGGCAAGACGGCAAGACGGCAAGACGGCAAGACGGCAAGACGGCAAGACGGCAAGACGGCAAGACGGCAAGACGGCAAGACGGCAAGACGGCAAGACGGCAAGACGGCAAGACGGCAAGACGGCAAGACGGCAAGACGGCAAGACGGCAAGACGGCAAGACGGCAAGACGGCAAGACGGCAAGACGGCAAGACGGCAAGACGGCAAGATGGCAAGACGGCAAGACGGAAGACGGCAAAAGCGGCAACGAGACTTCGATTTTTCAATTTTCAGATTTTTTAGTTTTCGATATTTCGATCTTTCGATTTTTATATTTTTCTGTGGCAGATTGATTAGTTGGTCAAATTTGACGCGCGGTGTCGCGAGGCTGCAGCGTAACTGCGCGGTATTTCTTAGAAAGAATACCTCGCCGCTAGGTGCCGCGTCGCGCCGCTGCAGTCAGTGTGGTCAGACTCTTAGTGTTGTTGTTGGCTGAGAAGCACGTCAGTACAAAGATAAACAGGAAAGTTTCTATTAAAATAACTTTATAATAATTTTCAATAAATCTAGCAAAATAAATCAATATAACCCATATCTCTAAAGCATAAAGCAACGATACATCAGAATCAGTTAAGTTGTCTTCCTCACTTAGCCATTAGTTAGACGGCAGACTTATTGCCCACTCAATGTATCGGCCCGCGATGAATAATGCCCACATTATGTGTCTGAGCTGTAGAGAGGAGAATACCAACCACGCAATATGTCTGACTTTGTGCCGTAAAGAGGAGAATACCACCACGGGTTTGGTTTATTATATCTATTTTATTGAGTACAAACAGGTCAATGGTTTTCTGATAGTATTTATGACGTTTGTATAGGTTTATAGAACTTGGCAAACGTTACAGATTTGTTAGATAATAAAGCAACATGCGCTGTCTTTATCGAAATATTGTGCTTGGAGATAACCGCTGTTTTATTAAAACTCTTTTTTAAATAAATAAATGTAGGATATTTAGAAATAAAATACAGTTAATTAAAAAGTCAACTAATAAAAATCATTGTTGAGTAAGCAAACATGTAAGACGTTATAAAGTTTTTGACATCTAAATGGCAATTATGAAGATTTAACACGCTTACAATAGAAGCACAAATGCCTTTAATTAATTCTTTAGTAACATCTAAGCCACAATATTTATCTACATTGATCACGTTAACGTCTATACCATAATTTTCAACCTAATTCACTTGAGAAAAACAAAGCATAATCTTTTAATATCCTTGTCTGTAAAGTGCAGTGATGTGGTAAAAGAAAACTGCGCCAGTACTGGCTTCCCACGCATTCCCGGTTATTGCACATCACTGAGGATAATATCCGGATGATACCGGTATGAACCGGTTACGGGTATAAAGAATTTTCTGGAATATTACACTCCAACCGATATTGGTATAAGTGGATTTCAAAATATTTTAGTTTTGTTCAAATTAAGTTAGATATGTTTTCTGATTTAGTATTCATCTGTGCAGGGTTTATCAAATTCAGTCGATTAGTTTCGTAGTCTATTCAGTAGAATCTATTTTGAACAGAAACATAACATAACATAATCATTCACTCCATCATCTCATTATATTATCTGACCCCCTTTTTTTTTTCCCAGGGGAAATGCAGTGAGGCATCCCCGCAAAGCGGCGGGGTATGTGGGACTCTACACTCCACCAGTTTGGGGTGGTGGAGGTCCTACCCACTAAAACCCCTGGGGCGATTCATCAAAGCGCTGAGTGCCTCTGCAGCGGTGAACGGACCGCATATCCGCTACAGCGGCGGCGCGTGACTCCTGACGGGAGTCTCACCGTGGGTGCGCCCCACGGTGAGACTCCCGTCAGGAGTCACGCGTTGGAGGTGTTGGCACCCCGGACAGGAGGGATGAGTTTCTGTCCTCGTCTTGTGAGCGTCACAGACGCTTCTTATTCACCTCGTGAGGCTGGTCTTAGCGGACGCTTAAGGTCCGCAGCCTCAGTTATGGGGGCTGGTGAGTCTGAAATATTATCTGACCCCTAACTAAGTTCGTAACTCGTATCCAGGCTATCAGAAACAACGCACACACTCATTCACACACACACCCAGACCGAGATAAACATAAATCAAATTTCTCTTACTAGTATAGAGAACTACTTACTACCCACTGAACATAATGTAGGTCCGTTAAACGTTTAGATTTTTTAAACTAAATACTAAAGAATTTAATGCAGTTTCATCAATAGATGTCCTTAAATAAGAAAGTTAAGGTACACGTAAGTTGTGATATAAATGCAGCAGGGTACATCTAGTTAGTATGTTTTATAAAAACTTTAACAGTTGGCTCGGGACCCATTAAAATCGGACCAGTTCAAAACTTCCCTTTCTTCTCTAATCATTTTCTTTTATTTGTGAAGATCAGTGGGAACAAAAGTTTAAAATCACACTGTGCACTGAATATATATTCTTCTAATTGTAAAAAAAAAATTAAAAGAACACGCTTTTTATAGAAAACCGAACTAAAAAATAGAAAATAAATTTTAATGAATTTAAATTAAGAAAATAGTGTTAAAAATTTCAATGAATATAAATTAATAATAGTGTGAATAAAAAAAATATATTTTATTTTAAAAAAAGCGTGGGGTGCTTTTTAAAATATTATCGAAATGATAATCACTTTACTCATATCTGTCAATAAAATATTTATAACTATTGACACCATGCACCCCACGCTTTTTTTAAAATAAAATATTTTTTTTTTATTCACACTATTATTAATTTATATTCATTGAAATTTTTAACACTATTTTCTTAATTTAAATTCATTAAAATTTATTTTCTATTTTTTAGTTCGGTTTTCTATAAAAAGCGTGTTTTTTAGTTTTTTTAAACTATAATTTATTTTATACTTTTTAGTTTGGATTATTACTATAGATGAAAATTATATAAATTAACAAAAATCATATTTTGCAAATTGAAAAATGGAATAATTTTATCAAATTAGTGTATTGTCATCGGTCCTCAATAAATCTACAAAGTTTGAACGAAATCTGGCCGTTTAAAGTGGGTCAAAATAGCGCCCAAAGAAGTCGGTTACAAACAAACATACAAACATACAGGTGAAGCTAATAAAAAGCTAATAAAAAAGCTAATAAAAATAAAAACGTTGCAAAAAGATAACTTTCTTGTCTTTCTCCACACATTTCATTCACTCTCTCTCTCTCTCTTTTCCGAACCTTTATCCCATATCCATTTGGGGACGGTTTTTCAGTTTAATCAGACATTTCATTCACTCAATCAACAAATTTATTTTAACAAATACTATAAAAATAGACCAAGTGTTGTGTGGAAGTGAAAGCATATTATCTAATTAAGGGTCTGCCACTACAAGAATATGAAGTTATTTATAATGAAGTTAAAATAAATAAATTCACCAACAAAACCGAATTTTACTGGTACTAAATTAATCCCGACAACTCTATTTCTCCGAAATTTCCAAAAGTATTATAACCGCGGACCAATAAATAATACGATAAAATCACTCGTCACCTAATTTATGGTTCTCTTTCAAATAAAGGGATATTCAAAGTTTATTTAACATATAGAGCAGTTTATTTTACAGTGAAATTCATTTGGAAATTCGTTATTTTAAACATACATTTTCGTATTTTTATGTGAAATTAGTGTAATTGTTTTTTATGGCGTTTCGGAAGAGAGGCTTTGGCCCGTACTTACCTAGCTAGAAAAAGTTCAAATTTAATTTGTTTAACGTAGTTTTGTTTCGGCACTGTAAATAAGTTATTTACTATTTATATACAAGATCAGTTAATATCATTATACTGATAAAAACCTTCGACAGTTTTCTAAATCCAATCTTATGTCAAAATCTTGTAAATTAAACTACCTATAGGCAACTAGAAGCTAGCTTTATTGTAATTTGAAAGCAATTTATACGATATAATACTTTACATTCTGAATTTCCCGCGAGATCTAAAGAACAGGATTGCGGCCGCAGACCCACGTGGGCACGGCTACGTCGTGCACGTAAATTTTAAAAATATCTTTAGCTATGTGGACAGTGATGTCATTCATCAACAATATGGATAACAGACAGGCGAGGTAGAAAAAATAGGTATCAATATAAAATAAGTAGGTTATTTAAAGAATTAATTTGCTATGTACGGTTATTATCTTCAATATTATTATTAAAATACTTATGAAATG